>CP139505.1:400884842-402138023 GCA_021014915.2 Artemisia tridentata subsp. tridentata | reverse complement strand
AAATTTCCACCTCTAAGTAGATGTTTTGGATCCGCTTTTTAACCTTTTCTCCTGCTAATCTTTCTTCACATTCTCGTTTTTATATAGGTTATTTCCAAATTTAAAGTTCTAATGTCAGAGGACTCCAACGATCCCAATAGTGATTACTATTTGCTGGATGACAATTCTGGGTATATTTCCATATAGAATTTATGTTTGTTTTTGAACAAAAGATTAACAATTATGTTCAAGAAGTCTTAATGATCCTTATTATTCCTAATTGCAGCATGGCCTTCCCAGTCGAGGAAATTAGCAAATCAATCAACGAGAAAGATTTTTCAAACATAAAACCTACCGCTGAACTCCTTGAAAACCCCGAATTTCAATTTTTGGCCGCTCCTTTGTGATCGGTGGGTCGTGTTTAAAGAAACATTTGCTTGCAAAATGAAAGGAAAAATCCTGACCCAATCCAACGAAACCAAGGAACCTTGGCGCACGGGTCGCCCATACTTCAAAGTTCATTCTATTGCAAAAGGGCTTTTCTACGTTTCTCGATCAAGCCAAAATATACCAGACACAATGTCTTTTGGTACCTTAGTAGGTGTCTCCACACCCCCTACAAACCCATTGATTTTCTTGAGTTTGTGCCTAGCATAGCCTGTTGTCCTTGATGGTCTTTAAACAAGATCATGGACAATGATCCAGATATCTTTTTCCGTTGGATGAAACGTGATTTCAACCCATGCACTGGCTATTGGCTCTATGATTCAAACTCGCTACTAAACTGGTGAGAAAAATCCAGTCAATTAATGGACGGATCCAGTGTGAGTATACAACAACTTGCATACGATAAATACCGCAAGAATCAGCAGACATTGCAGATTTTGACAGCTCTTCAAGAACACGTATGAAACTGCAACTATCAGATGGATCTTTCAACTAGCAGCCATTGGAGAATTGAGCTCAAGCTTCTTAATGTCGGAAAGGTGAGTGAAGATAATTCCCCTACTGAGCAAGAGATGTTTCCACAGTTCTACTTCCTTCGGGCTTACTCCACAACAGTGGAGATTAATATCCATCTGGAAATAGCATAACTTTCTTGAGCAGCTAGCCTGCGCCCTAAGCTTTGGTATTCACACACATACCCTTAAAGCTTTTTGGAACTGTACATTTGTTGTGTATAACTAGTTTATTTTTTCAGACATCCATGTATATATGTGTTCATGCGTAAGCAGGGACGAAGCCAGGAATTTATGTTAAGGGGGGCATAATTTTTTTTTTTTTTTCTCGGTAATAACATACAAGTCTTTGTTTTAGAAGTTGGATTGAAGTGTTAGACATACAGGTTTAATGATATTTTTTTCGGTTGTATTTATGTTTGACATGTAAACAAAACCGCGTTGAGACTCGATAAAACTTGGATGATGTCAAAATTAACCGTACACTAAATTCAAACAAGGGGGTCTTGTAACCAAGCTTGATTTTACGACAAAAAAGATCTCGATAAGATCAGTTTTGGGTTTTACTTAAAACAAGTTTTTGAACAAATACAACTACGTTATTGTTTATTTGTAAACACATAAAATTTTTGGCAAACATATACAAGATGTTAAAGGTTTATATTTTTTAAACAATACTTAAACAGAAAAGAATTGCTAAAACAAAAAGGTGATAAAATGAAAATATAGTAATAAATTGTACAAAGAAAAAAAAAAACATAATATGAGAGTATTAGTTTTCAACTCCCTATGTCACTTATCAGTCCAACTAATAAGACAAAAGACTAAAAAGAGACTATTTCACCAATCAAAAAAGAAAATTGATATTTCCTCATACCGCATATTCCTGCTCACAGTTGACAGAATATACGGTTTGGATGCAAAGAGATAATGAATAGCTAGAGAAAAAACATATTATATTTTTGTGTGTGTAGAAGGACATGTAGGAATATAATGTAGGAGGATATGGCAAAATTCATCACAAAAAAGTAATATAGTAGCAAATCTTCATCTTTCCTTGTATCTTCCGGCCACCCTTCAACCGAAAAATCTATTTTCGAAAAAAACGATTTTTAAAATTCGCTAAACCTGTTTATTCACGCTACAAAATGGGCTAGTTGGGCCGGTTGGGGGTGGCCGAGCACCCTCCAGCCCCCCTACTGGCTCCGTCACTGTGCGTAAGAAACTTTTAGTTGTATCTTCAGAGACTTGTATCAACATTGGCGATTTTTTGAGGTATTTTTTGATACATTAGTTGGAATATGTGAACTATTAATAAATCATAAACACATAACATCATCAAAAGCACGCAGCGGAATAGATCTACAAGAACATGTAATTAATTAAACATAAATAGATACGTACCTTAATGATTCCTAGCAAGAACAAGGAATCTCTTGAACAAGAACAAGTTATAAACCCTAATAGGATTTATATGTGGATCGACTAAACCAAGATCACAAGCTAAAGGAAGCTTGTCACTCGTTCCTGTACACACGTAATAATAATAGCGTTTCAATGAGAAAAGCTAGTTTCTTGATCACCAACAAACCAAACACTTGAATGCTAAAAGCTCAAGCCGAATTCCCTAATGGGAATAGAAATTGTCGACAAGCCTTAGCAAGAGGGAAGAAGAAGAGAAGTTAGGCTTGTTAGGGTTTCAAGAAGTTAGAGAAAAAACCAAAACACAATGAATTGTATTTATAGTGTTTCCTTTGCTTCCCCTCCAAGCCAAACGATCGACTTCACAAACCCCAAAGGGTTATTCGGCCGACTTTAGCATCCCACAAGGGATTCTAGATCCTTCTTTCCTTTTTTTTCACGTTTAGTCCTTTAACGGTCGTTAGTTAAAACCCCGTTAAGTACTAACCGTCGTTAAGTATTTTATTGGTGAAATGAATAAATAAATAAATACATGAAATATATAAATATTTAATTATTCATCATTGAAACTCTCACGCTAATGTGTGCAATCCCGAGCCTCGGGTTCGAAACCGGACATACGTATATTAATATTTATACACAAAACTAACAGCTCCCACTTGGATAAACATTAATATAGCAATGACATGGGTCAGCCTAGCTTAACCTTCCCAATGCCCCCAGCTCGATCCGAGTTGTGGTTCTCCTGGTAAAAACCACGTGTGATGAAATTAATCATCATACTTATCCTTTTGTTACTAATACCGCGTTAATTTGGATATGGATCTTTGTCATTCCATAATTAACTTAGTTTCTCGTTTATACATAATTGAACAAGATTACCAAAACATCTGAACGTCTTCCAGATAGACTTTGGGCGTGCGCACGCAAACATCTTGTCAATCCTACGAGTGGCCAAGCAGTATTAAACTTCAACACAAAGTTGAAGGAACAAATCCCTTATTGACTGCGAGCATAACCCTTGAACTTCGCATCATTTCTGAAAATAGCCCTTATAACTACCTTTTACGGTTAGCGTTAGACCACCTTACAGAAAATAAGCTACATCCTCGGCAATTATCTGTCATCTCAAGTCTGAGGATAAATATTCATGATATACTTAATGACTATGATCCATAAAGTATAATCATGTATTTGGGATAAGTCCTATATTCAATTTATCCAATATTGAATATCATGTGACATTGGTGTCTCAACCTTACAGCTCATTCTACCAATCCTCACATTTGTCTTAGTTCAATAATATTCCCATATTATTAATTGACAACGGACTATTTAGAATAAATAAATTATTCACGGATTTAAACATGCAAATATAGGACACAAATATTAATAATGATAATAAACGTTATCCGCACTTTATTTCATTAAAATAACAATTGCTTACACGTCCCTATCGAAATACTAATCCAACAGATTTACATGAAACTATCTGCTAAACAAAGACCAATACCCTGAGCATGCCGATTAAACGTATCTTTAGGTAATGCCTTCGTGAAAGGATCAGCCAGATTGTCATCTGTGTGAACTTTGAGTACTTTGATTTCACCCAGTTCGACTTGTTCACGAACATAGTGCATCTTTCTTTTAAAGTGTCTGGCGCCTTTCATAACTCCAGGTTCATTGGCGAATGTGATTGCAGCAGAGTTTTCGCAATACACATTTATAGGTAATTCAATAGACGGCATCACTCCAAGATCCGTAATGAAATTCCTTATCCAAACAGCTTCTTGTGCAGCATCTGATGCAGCATTGTACTCAGCTTCTGTAGCAGACATGGCCGTTGTGCTCTGCTTTTTACTCTTCCAGTCTACTGCTCCTCCATTTATGACAAAGACATAACCCGTTTGTGACTTCGTATCATCTTTATCAGTTTGCCAGGACGCATCGCAGAAACCTGTAACATTCAGTTCTGCATCTGGATTTCCCCCGAAAACTAGAAACATATCTTTGGTATTCCTTAAATACTTAAGAATATTTTTAACAGCATGCCAGTGATCTTTCCCTGGATTTTGCTGATATCGACTCGTCAAATTTTGAGCAAATGCCACATCAGGCCTTGTGCATCTAACAGCATACATGATAGATCCTACAGCCGAAGCATATGGAACTTTCTGCATGTATGCCACCTCTTCAGGTGTAGAAGCACACATTTCGCTACTTAAGCCATGATCTACTTGCATGGGCAAATATCCCTTCTTGGAATTTTGCATATTGAATCTCTTCAATATTTTATCCATGTAAGCACTTTGGCTTAATCCGATTAACCGTTTAGATCTGTCTCGGTAGATCTTGATTCCAAGGATATACGCTGCTTCTCCTAAATCCTTCATGGCAAAGCAATTACCAAGATATTCCTTAACTTCATTAAGACTTGGTATGTGACTTCCCATGATTAATATGTCATCGACATATAGGACAAGAAAACTAGTGTTACTCCCACTAACTTTGTGGTATACACATGGCTCATTGAAATTTTGAGTAAATCCAAACTTCTTGATTTCCTCATCAAATTTCTTATTCCATTGCCTGGATGCTTGCTTCAATCCATAAATGGATCTTTGAAGTTTGCATACACGCTCAGGAAATTCTGGATTTACAAAACCTTCAGGTTGCGCCATATAGATGTCTTCATCTAGGCGACCATTCAGAAACGCGGTTTTGACATCCATTTGCCAAATCTCATAGTCATAGTAGGCAGCTATGGCTATAAGAATCCTAATAGCACTAATATCGGCTACAGGAGAAAAAGTCTCCTCATAGTCAACACCATATGTTTGGGTGAAGCCCTTGGCCACCAAACGAGCTTTATAGGTGTGTACTTTGCCATCCATATCAGTCTTTTTCCTGAAGAGCCACTTACACCCAACTACCTTAGCATTGGGTGGAAGATCCACTTCAATCCAGACTTTGTTGTCTTTCATGGATTGCATTTCCCCATCCATGGCTGCTTGCCATTTGTCCTTTTCAGGATTATTAATGGCAGCCTTATAACTAGTTGGCTCATCAATGTGATCCAATAGAAAAGTTTCCTCATCGTCTATGCTTAAACATAGGCGTTCAGGAGCCTTTATAGATCTTGAAGATCTACGGATGGGTACCACTTCAACTTCAGGTGGAGGACCTAAAATTTCAGGTTCCACAGGAAGTGTGTTAGTGTTCTCAGAAGGTGACACATCTTCTTGATCATTTTCAAGATCATATACTCTCCCACTGAATTCTTGATTCAAGAAACTCTCCTCAAGGAATTCACCATATCTAGCCACAATGACTTTATTTTCTGGTGGGAAGTAAAAGTAGTAACCCCTTGTTTCCTTAGGGTATCCTACGAAGATGCACTTAACAGATCTTTGTTGAAGCTTATCAGGTGAGTCACGTTTAACAAATGCCTCACAACCCCAGATCTTTAAGTAAGACAAGTTGGGAGCTTTTCCAGTCCATAATTCATATGGAGTCTTATCAACCTTCTTAGTTGGAACCATATTTAATATGCGAACAACACTTTCAAGAGCATAGTCCCAAAAGGATAAAGGAAGAGTTGTGAGATTAAACATAGATCGTATCATATCAAGCAAAGTACGATTTCTCCTTTCAGATACACCATTTTGTTGTGGAGTATAAGGAGAAGTGAGTTGTTGGACAATGCCACACTCAGCTAGATAATCTTTGAACTCTTGGATCAAATACTCACCACCACGATCGGATCGAAGGGCCTTAATCTTCTTTCCGAGTTGTAATTCTACTTCATTTTTGAAAACCTTGAATGTCTCAAAGAATTCATGTTTGTGTTTAAGTAAATAAAAACAACCATAACGACTATAGTCATCCGTAAAGGTTAGGAAGTAGGTAGCACCTCGTTTTGACACATGTCTAAGTGGACCACACACATCCGTGTGTATCAATCCAAGTAGATCCGAAGCCTTCTCCATATTGCTATGGAAAGGTTTCTTTGTCATCTTCCCAGATATGCAAGATTCGCATTTATCAACTGAATCATCATTGATATTAGGTAAAAGCCCATCACTTAGCAGCTTTTCCATGCGTTTCTTGCCTATGTGGGCAAGGCGACAATGCCATAAATAAGACGAGTCCAAGTTAGACTTGACTCTCTTATTCCCGATGCTATACATAGAATTATTTTTATTGGATACATGGTTTTCCATGTCAATTTCAAACACACCATTTAATGGAATAGCATTAAAGTAAAAAACAGAATTTAAAGAAACAGAAATTCCATTATCATTAAAAGTATGCTTAAAACCCAAATCCAATAACAAAGAAACTGATACGACACCTCTAACAATGGAAGGTGCGTAGTGACAATTGTCTAAAACTAAAATTAAACCAGAAGGTAAAACTAGCTCAAAAGTCCCTATGGCTTCTACTGCTGCACGTATTCCATTTCCCACGTACAAGTAGCATTCCCCATAGTTCAGCTTCTTTGCTCCTCTAAGCCCCTGCGATGTATTACAAATGTGAGTACCACATCCTGTATCATATATCCAGGCATTTTGCTTACGAGGAAAAGAAAATAATTCAACCATAAAAATACCTGAAGTGCTGGCGCCCTACCCAGCCTTGGCATTCTTATTTTTGCGACACTCCTCAAGCAACAATGGACAGTCACGCTTCCAGTGTCCAGGAGTATGGCAGTGGTGACAAGCAGCCGCATCCTTTTTGGGATAATCCTTCTTGGGAGGAGGATTCTGCTTCTTTGGCTTTTGCTGATGGGTCACAATCTGCTTGCCTTTGTCAGCTTTGCCCTTTCCTTTCTTGTTCACATGTTTCGGTTTACCGGGCTTAGCTACTCTACCACCATTTATTGCCATAACAGCAGGTGTAGGAGCTTTCTTTGTGAGTGCCTTCTCATGCTCAATAAGCATTGCATGCAATTCAGAAAATGTCTTCCCCTTGCAATGCATGTTAAAGTTGCGCACAAAATCACCATATAATTCCTCATTGAGGGATTTGTTGATGAGGCCAACTTTAACGTCTTCCACATACCTGCAATTAAGTGCATCTAGCTGGTCAAGATAACCTTTCATTTTAAGCACATGATCACTTACGGGAGTTGTTCCATCCTGCTTGCACTTGCCCAAGTTGTCAAGTACATCATACAATTCAGCCATAGGAGATTTCTGAAACATACGTGTCAGTTCATCAATCATGTTTTTCGGGCTATATTTCTCAAACTGTTTTACCAGTTGATCATCCATCCCCGATAGCATGAGACAAGCCGCATCATTGTGCTTGTCATAGGTTTCATTGTACTGCCTAAGTATTTCATTAGGCGAGTTTGCAGGAGAAGCTTCAGGAAGGTCCTCAGTAAGACATTCAGAACGTTTGGCAATTCTAAGAACAAGCCTTAGATTTCGATGCCAAGCATTGAAGTTCTTAGTCCCAGTCAATTTTTCCTTTTCAAACATCATCTTGAAACAGGAGGTTAAGTTTGACGAGTTTCCGGGTTGGGCCATTTCTACAGAAAAAAGTTCAAAAGTTAGTACTTTCGATAATTTTAAACATTTCATGAAAATTAAACACCCATTGGTTAAAAAACCATTTAATTTTCACTGAAATCTAGGATCCTAATTGACGTCGTTTCATTACATCAGCTGAGGCTGCTAGCAATGAAAGTACTCAAGAAGGTACGGGATCACCCAATTGCCAATGTCAATTGCAATTCCTAGAAATCTTGGGACTTACAATATATATTGCCAACATCAGTTGCAAATTGTAAGCATGTTTCATCCCCAATTCTTTTATGCCTTGACGCCGTTTTATTACATCAGCTGAGGCTGCTAGTAATAAAAGTGCTCAATTAAGTTAACCAATTTTGAAACGTGTAAATTGACGCCGTTCCATCACATCAGCTGAGGCTGCTAGTAATGGAAGTGCTCAAATTACCCCTATTGACTTCATTCTTTGAATCATCACATCAGCTGAGGCTGCTAGTAATGATAGAATGTCATCTTAGGTGTTTCCTTGTTAATTGGTCGGCATATAACTTAAATTTTAGGGTAATAAAATTTTGATGTGTTAAATCAAAAATATGTACAAAGATGTCATGCATTCATCTTTGTATCATATATGTTTTCAAAACCAAAACCATTTACTCATTCGTAGCTCAAATCATCAAATCTTTTAATTGAGGCGTTGAATAAATTACAACATTGCCTTAAGATGCTTCGTATTTATCGTGGTGTACTTGGTAAGTCTAAAATTGACGCACAGGCGGGCGTAGGGACGACAGCCGCCGAAGCTGGTTATAACCGTGCCCCTCTAAGGTCACAATTTAATGCGTACCAACTAGAACCCACTTTATAGTTTGTCAATTTTAGGTCCGCCGCTTCGACCACTTAGTACAGTCGCAATCAATCAACTAAAAGAATATAATTTTCTTGCTAAAACAATTAATGTAGTAAATTTTTTATTGCTAGTCTCGCCTGGGAGCAAATTACCGTGCGAAGCGAACCACTGTCGGCACATAAGACTTGGCAATAAACAAAATTACTACAAAGGTTTCATAGTTATTAGTCTTATTTATTTTTATTATGAAAAATTACCCTCTTTTGCAGTTTACAATCCATCATAATATAAAACACAAAAGATCAAGTAATTTACAAAAATAAATAAACACATAATAACAAATATATGATCATCCACGATATCATATAGCCACATGCAAACCTTTTTCAATAAATCCTAATATTAATTCTATGTGTAATTATTAATGTATGTAACTAACAAAACTCCCATTGGTTTTCGAGCTCATTGTACCCAATGGACCACAGACACCAAATAACTTGGCCGCGTAAGTTTTGGTTAGTTAGATACCACATTGCACATAACCTTTTAATTAATATTTTATTGAGGTCTTCCCCAATTTAAGATTTATTTAAACATGTAGCATACAAATTCAAAACAAAAACATACAAATCACACCATGACAAAATATGCAAGATTTTGTCATGGATACCATATTGATCACATAATCATGCATCACATATTATTATGTCAATATTAATTGTACGTATCTAATTAATTAGTAACATCACATACGGTACTTACTAATTAATCCCTAAAAATTTTCATGCAATCCTAGGGTTTCTCAAGTTTTAATAAAACAACTAAAACCCTAATTTTTAATTAATATGGATCGTCCCATATTAGGGTTAAAAAAAACAAACCCTAATTTTAATTAATGCATGTAATCTCTACAAGATCCAATTTTTAGGTTTTAAGTAATTAATTACAAGTTCTAAACGAGGCTCATGATGCCACTGTTGGAATATGTGAACTATAAATAAATCATAAACACATAACATCATCAAAAGCATGCAGCGGAATAGATCTACAAGAACATGTAATTAATTAAACATAAATAGATACGTACCTTAATGATTCCTAGCAAGAACAAGGAATCTCTTGAACAAGAACAAGTTATAAACCCTAATAGGATTTATATGTCGATCGACTAAACCAAGATCACAAGCTAAAGGAAGCTTGTCACTCGTTCCTGTACACACGTAATAATAGTAGCGTTTCAATGAGAAAAGCTAGTTTCTTGATCACCAACAAACCAAACACTTGAATGCTAAAAGCTCAAGCCGAATTCCCTAATGGGAATAGAAATTGTCGACAAGCCTTAGCAAGAGGGAAGAAGAAGAGAAGTTAGGCTTGTTAGGGTTTCAAGAAGTTAGAGAAAAAACCAAAACACAATGAATTGTATTTATAGTGTTTCCTTTGCTTCCCCTCCAAGCCAAACGATCGACTTCACAAACCCCAAAGGGTTATTCGGCCGACTTTAGCATCCCACAAGGGATTCTAGATCCTTCTTTCCTTTTTTTTCACGTTTAGTCCTTTAACGGTCGTTAGTTAAAACCCCGTTAAGTACTAACCGTCGTTAAGTGTTTTATTGGTGAAATGAATAAATAAATAAATACATGAAATATATAAATATTTAATTATTCATCATTGAAACTCTCACGCTAATGTGTGCAATCCCGAGCCTCGGGTTCGAAACCGGACATACGTATATTAATATTTATACACAAAACTAACAGCTCCCACTTGGATAAACATTAATATAGCAATGACATGGGTCAGCCTAGCTTAACCTTCCCAATGCCCCCAGCTCGATCCGAGTTGTGGTTCTCCTGGTAAAAACCACGTGTGATGAAATTAATCACTATACTTATCCTTTTGTTACTAATACCGCGTTAATTTGGATATGGATCTTTGTCATTCCATAATTAACTTAGTTTCTCGTTTATACATAATTGAACAAGATTACCAAAACATCTGAACGTCTTCCAGATAGACTTTGGGCGTGCGCACGCAAACATCTTGTCAATCCTACGAGTGGCCAAGCAGTATTAAACTTCAACACAAAGTTGAAGGAACAAATCCCTTATTGACTGCGAGCATAACCCTTGAACTTTGCATCATTTCTGAAAATAGCCCTTATAACTACCTTTTACGGTTAGCGTTAGACCACCTTACAGAAAATAAGCTACATCCTCGGCAATTATCTGTCATCTCAAGTCTGAGGATAAATATTCATGATATACTTAATGACTATGATCCATAAAGTATAATCATGTATTTGGGATAAGTCCTATATTCAATTTATCCAATATTGAATATCATGTGACATTGGTGTCTCAACCTTACAGCTCATTCTACCAATCCTCACATTTGTCTTAGTTCAATAATATTCCCATATTATTAATTGACAACGGACTATTTAGAATAAATAAATTATTCACGGATTTAAACATGCAAATATAGGACACAAATATTAATAATGATAATAAACGTTATCCGCACTTTATTTCATTAAAATAACAATTGCTTACACGTCCCTATCGAAATACTAATCCAACAGATTTACATGAAACTATCTGCTAAACAAAGACCAATACCCTGAGCATGCCGATTAAACGTATCTTTAGGTAATGCCTTCGTGAAAGGATCAGCCAGATTGTCATCTGTGTGAACTTTGAGTACTTTGATTTCACCCAGTTCGACTTGTTCACGAACATAGTGCATCTTTCTTTTAAAGTGTCTGGCGCCTTTCATAACTCCAGGTTCATTGGCGAATGTGATTGCAGCAGAGTTGTCGCAATACACATTTATAGGTAATTCAATAGACGGCATCACTCCAAGATCCGTAATGAAATTCCTTATCCAAACAGCTTCTTGTGCAGCATCTGATGCAGCATTGTACTCAGCTTCTGTAGCAGACATGGCCGTTGTGCTCTGCTTTTTACTCTTCCAGTCTACTGCTCCTCCATTTATGAAAAAGACATAACCCGTTTGTGACTTCGTATCATCTTTATCAGTTTGCCAGGACGCATCGCAGAAACCTGTAACATTCAGTTCTGCATCTGGATTTCCCCCAAAAACTAGAAACATATCTTTGGTATTCCTTAAATACATAAGAATGTTTTTAACAGCATGCCAGTGATCTTTCCCTAGATTTTGCTGATATCGACTCGTCAAATTTTGAGCGAATGCCACATCAGGCCTTGTGCATCTAACAGCGTACATGATAGATCCTACAGCCGAAGCATATGGAACTTTCTGCATGTATGCCACCTCTTCAGGTGTAGAAGCACACATTTCACTACTTAAGCCATGATCTACTTGCATGGGCAAATATCCCTTCTTGGAATTTTGCATATTGAATCTCTTCAATATTTTATCCATGTAAGCACTTTGGCTTAATCCGATTAACCGTTTAGATCTGTCTCGGTAGATCTTGATTCCAAGGATATACGCTGCTTCTCCTAAATCCTTCATGGCAAAGCAATTACCAAGATATTCCTTAACTTCATTAAGACTTGGTATGTGACTTCCCATGATTAATATGTCATCGACATATAGGACAAGAAAAGTAGTGTTACTCCCACTAACTTTGTGGTATACACATGGCTCATTGAAATTTTGAGTAAATCCAAACTTCTTGATTTCCTCATCAAATTTCTTATTCCATTGCCTGGATGCTTGCTTCAATCCATAAATGGATCTTTGAAGTTTGCATACACGCTCAGGAAATTCTGGATTTACAAAACCTTCAGGTTGCGCCATATAGATGTCTTCATCTAGGCGACCATTCAGAAACGCGGTTTTGACATCCATTTGCCAAATCTCATAGTCATAGTAGGCAGCTATGGCTATAAGAATCCTAATAGCTCTAATATCGGCTACAGGAGAAAAAGTCTCCTCATAGTCAACACCATATGTTTGGGTGAAGCCCTTGGCCACCAAACGAGCTTTATAGGTGTGTACTTTGCCATCCATATCAGTCTTTTTCTTGAAGAGCCACTTACACCCAACTACCTTAGCATTGGGTGGAAGATCCACTTCAATCCAGACTTTGTTGTCTTTCATGGATTGCATTTCCCCATCCATGGCTGCTTGCCATTTGTCCTTTTCAGGATTATTAATGGCAGCCTTATAACTAGTTGGCTCATCAATGTGATCCAATAGAAAAGTTTCCTCATCGTCTATGCTTAAACATAGGCGTTCAGGAGCCTTTATATATCTTGAAGATCTACGGATGGGTACCACTTCAACTTCAGGTGGAGGACCTAAACTTTCAGGTTCCACAGGAAGTGTGTTAGTGTTCTCAGAAGGTGACACATCTTCTTGATCATTTTCAAGATCATATACTCTCCCACTGAATTCTTGATTCAAGAAACTCTCCTCAAGGAATTCACCATATCTAGCCACAATGACATTATTTTCTGGTGGGAAGTAAAAGTAGTAACCCCTTGTTTCCTTAGGGTATCCTACGAAGATGCACTTAACAGATCTTTGTTGGAGCTTATCAGGTGAGTCACGTTTAACAAATGCCTCACAACCCCAGATCTTTAAGTAAGACAAGTTGGGAGCTTTTCCAGTCCATAATTCATATGGAGTCTTATCAACCTTCTTAGTTGGAACCATATTTAATATGCGAACAGCACTTTCAAGAGCATAGTCCCAAAAGGATAAAGGAAGAGTTGTGAGATTAAACATAGATCGTATCATATCAAGCAAAGTACGATTTCTCCTTTCAGATACACCATTTTGTTGTGGAGTATAAGGAGAAGTGAGTTGTTGGACAATGCCACACTCAGCTAGATAATCTTTGAACTCTTGGCTCAAATACTCACCACCACGATCGGATCGAAGGGCCTTAATCTTCTTTCCGAGTTGTAATTCTACTTCATTTTTGAAAACCTTGAATGTCTAAAAGACTTCATGTTTGTGTTTAAGTAAATAAAAACAACCATAACGACTATAGTCATCCGTAAAGGTTAGGAAGTAGGTAGCACCTCGTTTTGACACATGTCTAAGTGGACCACACACATCCGTGTGTATCAATCCAAGTAGATCCGAAGCCTTCTCCATATTGCTATGGAAAGGTTTCTTTGTCATCTTCCCAGATATGCAAGATTCGCATTTATCAACTGAATCATCATTGATATTAGGTAAAAGCCCATCACTTAGCAGCTTTTCCATGCGTTTCTTGCCTATGTGGGCAAGGCGACAATGCCATAAATAAGACGAGTCCAAGTTAGACTTGACTCTCTTATTCCCGATGCTATACATAGAATTATTTTTATTTGATACATGGTTTTCCATGTCAATTTCAAACACACCATTTAATGGAATAGCATTAAAGTAAAAAAACAGAATTTAAAGAAACAGAAATTCCATTATCATTAAAAGTATGCTTAAAACCCAAATCCAATAACAAAGAAACTGATACGACACCTCTAACAATGGAAGGTGCGCAGTGACAATTGTCTAAAACTAAAATTAAACCAGAAGGTAAAACTAGCTCAAAAGTCCCTATGGCTTCTACTGCTGCACGTATTCCATTTCCCACGTACAAGTAGCATTCCCCATAGTTCAGCTTCTTTGCTCCTCTAAGCCCCTGCGATGTATTACAAATGTGAGTACCACATCCTGTATCATATATCCAGGCATTTTGCTTACGAGGAAAAGAAAATAATTCAACCATAAAAATACCTGAAGTGCTGGCGCCCTGCCCAGCCTTGGCATTCTTATTTTTGCGACACTCCTCAAGCAACAATGGACAGTCACGCTTCCAGTGTCCAGGAGTATGGCAGTGGTGACAAGCAGCCGCATCCTTTTTGGGATAATCCTTCTTGGGAGGAGGATTCTGCTTCTTTGGCTTTTGCTGATGGGTCACAATCTGCTTGCCCTTGTCAGCTTTGCCCTTTCCTTTCTTGTTCACATGTTTCGGTTTACCGGGCTTAGCTACTCTACCACCTCTTATTGCCATAACAGCAGGTGTAGGAGCTTTCTTTGTGAGTGCCTTCTCATGCTCAATAAGCATTGCATGCAATTCAGAAAATGTCTTCCCCTTGCAATGCATGTTAAAGTTGCGCACAAAATCACCATATAATTCCTCATTGAGGGATTTGTTGATGAGGCCAACTTTAACGTCTTCCACATACCCGCAATTAAGTGCATCTAGCTGGTCAAGATAACCTTTCATTTTAAGCACATGATCACTTACGGGAGTTGTTCCATCCTGCTTGCACTTGCCCAAGTTGTCAAGTACATCATACAATTCAGCCATAGGAGATTTCTGAAACATACGTGTCAGTTCATCAATCATGTTTTTCGGGCTATATTTCTCAAACTGTTTTACCAGTTGATCATCCATCCCCGATAGCATGAGACAAGCCGCATCATTGTGCTTGTCATAGGTTTCATTGTACTGCCTAAGTATTTCATTAGGCGAGTTTGCAGGAGGAGCTTCAGGAAGGTCCTCAGTAAGACATTCAGAACGTTTGGCAATTCTAAGAACAAGCCTTAGATTTCGATGCCAAGCATTGAAGTTCTTAGTCCCGGTCAATTTTTCCTTTTCAAGCATCATCTTGAAACAGGAGGTTAAGTTTGACGAGTTTCCGGGTTGGGCCATTTCTACAGAAAAAAGTTCAAAAGTTAGTACTTTCGATAATTTTAAACATTTCATGAAAATTAAACACCCATTGGTTAAAAAACCATTTAATTTTCACTGAAATCTAGGATCCTAATTGACGTCGTTTCATTACATCAGCTGAGGCTGCTAGCAATGAAAGTACTCAAGAAGGTACGGGATCACCCAATTGCCAATGTCAATTGCAATTCCTAGAAATCTTGGGACTTACAATATATATTGCCAACATCAGTTGCAAATTGTAAGCATGTTTCATCCCCAATTCTTTTATGCCTTGACGTCGTTTTATTACATCAGCTGAGGCTGCTAGTAATAAAAGTGCTCAATTAAGTTAACCAATTTTGAAACGTGTAAATTGACGCCGTTCCATCACATCAGCTGAGGCTGCTAGTAATGGAAGTGCTCAAATTACCCCTATTGACTTCATTCTTTGAATCATCACATCAGCTGAGGCTGCTAGTAATGATAGAATGTCATCTTAGGTGTTTCCTTGTTAATTGGTCGGCATATAACTTAAATTTTAGGGTAATAAAATTTTGATGTGTTAAATCAAAAATATGTACAAAGATGTCATGCATTCATCTTTGTATCATATATGTTTTCAAAACCAAAACCATTTACTCATTCGTAGCTCAAATCATCAAATCTTTTAATTGAGGCGTTGAATAAATTACAACATTGCCTTAAGATGCTTCGTATTTATCGTGGTGTACTTGGTAAGTCTAAAATTGACGCACAGGCGGGCGTAGGGACGACAGCCGCCGAAGCTGGTTATAACCGTGCCCCTCTAAGGTCACAATTTAATGCGTACCAACTAGAACCCACTTTATAGTTTGTCAATTTTAGGTCCGCCGCTTCGACCACTTAGTACAGTCGCAATCAATCAACTAAAAGAATATAATTTTCTTGCTAAAACAATTAATGTAGTAAATTTTTTATTGCTAGTCTCGCCTGGGAGCAAATTACCGTGCGAAGCGAACCACTGTCGGCACATAAGACTTGGCAATAAACAAAATTACTACAAAGGTTTCATAGTTATTAGTCTTATTTATTTTTATTATGAAAAATTACCCTCTTTTGCAGTTTACAATCCATCATAATATAAAACACAAAAGATCAAGTAATTCACAAAAATAAATAAACACATAATAACAAATATATGATCATCCACGATATCATATAGCCACATGCAAACCTTTTTCAATAAATCCTAATATTAATTCTATGTGTAATTATTAATGTATGTAACTAACAAAACTCCCATTGGTTTTCGAGCTCATTGTACCCAATGGACCACAGACACCAAATAACTTGGCCGCGTAAGTTTTGGTTAGTTAGATACCACATTGCACATAACCTTTTAATTAATATTTTATTGAGGTCTTCCCCAATTTAAGATTTATTTAAACATGTAGCATACAAATTCAAAACAAAACATACAAATCACACCATGACAAAATATGCAAGATTTTGTCATGGATACCATATTGATCACATAATCATGCATCACATATTATTATGTCAATATTAATTGTACGTATCTAATTAATTAGTAACATCACATACGGTACTTACTAATTAATCCCTAAAAAATTTCATGCAATCCTAGGGTTTCTCAAGTTTTAATAAAACAACTAAAACCCTAATTTTTAATTAATATGGATCGTCCCATATTAGGGTTAAAAAAAACAAACCCTAATTTTAATTAATGCATGTAATCTCTACAAGATCCAATTTTTAGGTTTTAAGTAATTAATTACAAGTTCTAAACGAGGCTCATGATGCCACTGTTGGAATATGTGAACTATAAATAAATCATAAACACATAACATCATCAAAAGCACGCAGCGGAATAGATCTACAAGAACATGTAATTAATTAAACATAAATAGATACGTACCTTAATGATTCCTAGCAAGAACAAGGAATCACTTGAACAAGAACAAGTTATAAACCCTAATAGGATTTATATGTGGATCGACTAAACCAAGATCACAAGCTAAAGGAAGCTTGTCACTCGTTCCTGTACACACGTAATAATAATAGCGTTTCAATGAGAAAAGCTAGTTTCTTGATCACCAACAAACCAAACACTTGAATCCTAAAAGCTCAAGCCGAATTCCCTAGTGGGAATAGAAATTGTCGACTAGCCTTAGCAAGAGGGAAGAAGAAGAGAAGTTAGGCTTGTTAGGGTTTCAAGAAGTTAGGGAAAAACCAAAACACAATGAATTGTATTTATAGTGTTTCCTTTGCTTCCCCTCCAAGCCAAACGATCGACTTCACAAACCCCAAAGGGTTGTTCGGCCGACTTTAGCATCCCACAAGGGATTCTAGATCCTTCTTTCCTTTTTTTCACGTTTAGTCCTTTAACGGTCGTTAGTTAAAACCCCGTTAAGTACTAACCGTCGTTAAGTATTTTATTGGTGAAATGAATAAATAAATAAATACATGAAATATATAAATATTTAATTATTCATCATTGAAACTCTCACGCTAATGTGTGCAATCCCGAGCCTCGGGTTCGAAACCGGACATACGTATATTAATATTTATACACAAAACTAACAATGGCGATTTTTTGAGGTATTTTTTGATACATTAGTTAATAAATATGTCTTAACTATATATTAGTACATAACCAACTTCTGTAATATCTACGATTTACAAGGTTACAAGTTGTCAGACAAGCTATGAACAAATTAAGAGTACAACTGTTAAAGTGACTAGCTAGAGCCTTTCAAGTTTGTAGATGTTTACGTATAGTATGTAAAGCAAGGATCACAGTAAGTTTATGGTGTGAGATTGAGCTAGTCGTATGTTTGGTTTCCCTCGAGTAGTAAGAACCCAGAGATAAAAGTGTTTATGCAAATCCAGGATAATGCTCACATACAACTAGAGTTTAGTATGTGTAAAATGTGGAGAAGATGAACTTTGTCATTCTCATGAAATACATGTGTGTTTATGTTAATTTTGTGGATATAATATTAATAGAGTATGACCGGATTCGAACACGAGACTTTGGGATTGCACACTTTACGTATAAGTTTCAATGTTTTAATAATTAATATAATAAGTTATACAATTATTAAATTCACAAATAAACACTTAACGGGCGTTAGTACTTAACGGAATTGACTAACGGTCGTTAAAAGAGAAGAGATACGAATATATGGAAATAAGCCAAGAAAGATCTAGAATCCCTTGGGATCCTTATGTTCGGCCGATCAAAGGAGGTGGGGGAGTCCTACCCTAACTTGGACTCCAAGATTGCTCGATTATAAATACAAACCCCATGTATTTATTCTAATCTAATCTTGGTTCCTTGCAGACCTAAATTCTCTTCTCCTCCCCTCCCTTTGTGCTCAAAACGATTGAATACCACCCTAAACCCTTAGGGTCGATTTCTTTGAGCTCAAATCAAAGTTTTTGGTTTGTTTGTGATTCAAGAACCTAGCTTTTCTCATTGAAACACTTGTAATACGTGTGTACAAGAACGAAGGACAAACATACTTTTGTTTGTGATCTTTTCTCTATTCGACTACAGAGTAGTCGATTTTACTAAACCCTAATTTAGGGTTTAATTAGTTCTTGTTTGATTGATTTCTTGTTTCGCTAGAAATCATTAAGGTACGCATATTCTTTTAATTCGGTTAATTATGTTACAAGTATTTAATCTTTACTTCCGCTGCATGCTTTGATGATGCTTACATGTTTATGTATAATTGTTATGATATAAAATTCTAACAGTGGCATCCTGAGCTGTTACTACTAGAAAAAGGGCTATCCTTGACTCGCATTTTATGACGCACGCTACAAGATGACACGCAAATAGCAAAGTCATAAAATAAGAGTCATAACGAGTAAATTTTCTATTGGGGATGACTCGTTTTAAGAAGCGTCATAACATATGGGTCATAATCACATTTTTGGCTAACTCCCGCCCACTTTTTTTCCCCAAAATCAAATGATTTTCATTGTCCCTCCATACTTATCTCCATACTTATCTAGGTCACCCACTATTTTCACTACTCCCCACTTATCTCTCTTCTCTGCTGCTATAACACAACCGCTATAACCCTAATCTCTTCTCTGCTGCTATAAATTGTTGGTTTTCTTTGCTAGTCAACCACAGTCCCACCCTCGATTTCAGGTCCACATTTCCATGAATCAGGTACTTTTAATGTGTTATATGTTTAATTTAATCATCAATTCGTGGTGTTCATGAGTCAATTTCGTGTTTGGTTAACTTTTGAAATTAGGGTTCATGAGACCCGAATCTGTATATCTGTGAGATATGCCGAGTACAGCTTAATTTCATTTATTTGTGTTTAATAAAGTTAAGTTAAAGTCTTAGCTTTTACATTTTGCGGTGTTTTTAACACAAGATTTACAGAGGTAATCTACTAGATTCTGACATCTTTCGATACTTTTACATCATATAAATCTTGTGTTATTATAGTAAATTAGTAATGCATCAAGATATGCAGTGGGGGCCACCTTTTACTTTGTGTGGAAAGAAACTAAAATGAGACCATCAAAATGCTAAACAGTTAGTAGAAGAAACTGAAAGAAAGTTCTAATTATCATTGGTATTAAGAACTAAAGTAGAATCTGTAACTCTATAAGATGGGGATCTGAAAAAATTGGTATTAACGATTAGAATCTTACTCGTTATCTTTTGTTGTAAATTGTATCGCAGGAGTGAAAGTGCATTCAAGTTCAGCTGGTTCTTCCTGTTTTACTTGGTAAGATATTCATTTGATCATAATAATATCTTGTTTTGGCTTAAACATTCTCATGAATAACATGTCATTCTTTATGGTGCCTATAGGTTCATATAGGCTTTGTCATCTTTGCTGCAGTAGCCCCTCCCGTTGTCTTTAAGGGCAAATCTCTTGCGTGAGTTCCACATCCCACTTTTACTTTTTGTCAATTCTTGGTTTATTTAATCTTCAATTTGACAGCTAGAATGGTTCTCAATATCTTGACCAATCAAGTCTTGTCATTTTTGTTTCAGCTTGACTCGGTTTGATGGCTTAAATTAATTTGTTGACGAGTAAAGTTTAATAATATTTGTAAACATGTCAGAGCCTCTAAATAAATGGAGTTCTTCTTTCTGTTATAAAGAAACATGGGTCACATTGTCTTGGTCATAAACTAAATCGAGTCCTCTTATCAAATGCAGTACTAAAGTAGATGATTTATCTTTTTGTTGTGTGAATTAAGTAACATAGCAAAATGCAAGCGCACATTTTAGAATTCCAAATATTTAAATTGAGTCCTCTATCAAATGCAGTACTAGACCAATCAATTAAAGTTCAATCTAACGCAAGTTTCTTCTTTTTCTGTTAAACAGAGGGATCTTACCAGCAGTCGACCTTGTAGGCAAGCACGCTTTGGTTGGGGTAAGTTTTTGTTACAGCATGTCAGTTACGGTATTTTGTTTGCTTAAGTGTATGCTAATTCAGTGTTGCTTCTTTGTAGATCTTCTATTTTGTTGGATTTGGGCTATTCTGTCTTGAGTCTCTGCTCAGCATCTGGGTTATTCAGGTCTGTCGTCTTTTCTATTTGCATGATATAAAAATATAAATGGTAGTGTACTAGTCGAATGCCTGCTATGAGCAAATAGGTTGAAAAGGTCTTCTATCAAACTTATATCGGAAAGAAAATTATAACATTCATACGTCACGTTTGTTGCAATACCTGAGTCGAGGCATAGTATGTATGTTAAAAAGTAGACTATAAGGGGGCGTTAATATTTCCCACATAGGGTGCGTTGGTTTGTGTTTGTGACAGTGTTTTGAATACGATGGGTTGGGAGCCCATTATTAAAAAGTCAATAGTTCAAGTCAATTCAGTCATTCCTGGTTTTAAACTTCAATTCAGTCTGTCTAAAGGGTTGTTTAGCTTAAGGGTCAAACTGGGTCAAAATTGATATTTACTGTTCCATTGCATTGAGGACAGATTTGATTTAGCTTATAACATCCTACTTAAGCTGTTTTCAGTTTGTCTTTGCTTGTTTTGAGTGTTTGCAGGTCTGGAATTGAAATATTGCAGGCACAAGCTCCTAACTGCCTTCAATAAGCTCACAATAAGCTAGGCTTTTAGGGGTACTTTGTAGAATTTTAATTCAGCCATTTTAAGCTATCATAAGCTCACCTTTGGGACATTCAAACTTGGGCTGCTTGTTTACTGTTTCTTGGTTATTCTAGGGATGACAATATCGACCCATTTACTTATAAAGGGGTTGATTTTGGTTGACAATATCGACCCATTTGCTGGTGTTTTGAATTGGACAGCGGGGGCAGCTTAAGAGGCCTGATCATGCTGATCTTCGCTTCAAATGCAGGACTTATGCTCGCCTGCTACAACACTTGAAGGTCAGTTTTTATATATAAGCTATACAATCGTTAATAAAAGATATGTCGACTTATTAATATTACTTCAGCATCCTGTACTCGTTATGTGCAGAGTTGACAAAAATTGTTTGGGCCCTTTGAGGAAAGCTTACTGTATGTCCCTTAATCTGCTTTTACGGCGCGAGGTACGGGTCGTAAACTTGTTAAAAACATACTCTCTAAATTTAGCATTTTATGGCTCTGTTAAGACAGGAAACTGCAAAGATATTTTATTAAAACATCCCTGTCTTTTTCAGGCTCGTGAATTTGCCAATGAGCTTCGAGCTGGTACTAAAGCATCAAGAAATCCAACTGTCTGGCTTGAAGGCTCCACTGGTTCAAATCAGAATGTTAACAATGCAGATACTTCCACAGTCTCAGAACCCCCTCTTGAGTATAAGCGGGTTTTTAACATAGGCAAAGTTAGGTTGATTTTTAGTTCTAGCAGCAACAAGGAAAATATCTTGTTAAATGTACTTCAAATGGCATGGGTTTGTTTAAACGAATATTGCATATTGACTTTGATATTTGTGTTTTTAATTTTGTATTATCAGGTTTTTAATATATGAAATGCGTTATTTTGATATTTGTGTTTTTAATTTTGTATTATCAGGTTTTTAATTGTCATTTAATAGAAAATTAGGAACTGAAAAAAATTAATTAAAAAAAAATTAAGTTATGACACGCAAAAAGGAGAGTCATAAAACGTGGGTCATAAGTGTGCAAAAATTAGGTTATGACACACAAAAAGGAGTCATAAAACGTGGGTCATAAGTGCGCGTCATAGAGGGATGACGCACAAATGCGAGTCATGAAGCTTTATGACGGGTCCATCCTTGACTCGCATTTGTGCGTCATAAGGCCTCTTCTTGACTCGCATTTGGAGTCAAGAATAGCTATTTTTCTAGTAGTGGCATCATGAGCTGTTAATACTGTGTAATTAATTATCGAAACACATAAAATTGGATCTTTAGTGATTATTACATGTTTATGGTTTTCTAGGGTTTTAAAAATTTGTAAACCCTAATTTTTATAATATGGGTCGATTACCTATATTTTTTATAATTATGTTTTAGTTTTGTAAAACTTGTAGAAACCCTATGATGCATGTAATTTTTTATGTGATTATTAATGAATATTTGTTATATGTCATTAAATGATATGCGATTATTATGACTTGATTATTGTTAATAATAAGTGCTATTTGGGAATCCATGATGAAAACATGCATGTTTTATCATGGATTATATTGAAGTTGATGTAATTGTTACGTGTTTTGGATTACATGCTATTATTATGTGATTGGAATTATTTAATTAGAGTTTTAATAATAATATTGTTTGACATGTTTAATTAATAAAAATTAATTAATTATTTAATTAGGGAAGACCTAAAATTGGGGAATACCCCATATGAATCGTTATATTAAATCAATTATGTGTATTATTGTATATATTTATCGTATGACTTGCATTAACAATTATTGGTAAATGTGGTCCATTGGTACCAAGCTCGAAAACCAATGGGAGTCTTAGATCAATATATACATGTTAATTGATTTATTTAGCATGCACATTATTTAAGTCATTTATTTTTATTAATTGCGTATTTGTTTATATATGTTTGTGACATGATTGTAAGCAAAAGGGTAATTGTTGGAATAAAAAATAAATTGGACTTAATAATGGTGAAATATGGTTTTAAGTTTTAAAATCTTGAACTTTTAATTGATTGATGCAACTGTACCAAATGGTTTGAATGGCTCACCCATTATGACAAACTGTGTGAGGGGTTCTAGGAGAAATGGGTTTTTAATAAGCTACACGCTGACCTTTGTTTCTCCGCCACTTTGTGCGTCATATTTGGAGCTACCAAGTATAACCATCATATGTACGAAGCATCTTAAGGCAAAGTTTTAAGTTTCTCAACGCCTCAATTGAAACTTTGTTGATTTAAGCTTAGTAAAGAAACTAATGAGTAACAATTTTTAATTTGAAACATATGATACAAGATGAATGCATGACATCTTTGTACATATTTTTGATAACACACATAAAAAATACTACCCTTTAATTTAAGTTATATGTCATCCAATGAAACGGAAACATCTGAGATTACCATTTACGTTATTGTGAGACTTAGCTAGATGGTAATCAAAGGGTAAATCTCCAGCTGTCGTGAGATCAAGCATGGATGAATTTGCAGTTTCTTAAGTTGGTTAACTTAATTGAGTTGATAGTGAGATCTGATCACTCAAGGCATGAGATGGGGATAAAACATGCTTACATTGCAACTAAAGTTGGCAAAATATGTAAATCCCATAATTTCTAGGAATTGCAATTTGTATATTGGCAATTGAGTTTCGACTCGTACCTTATTGAATACTTTTATTACTAGCAGATCAACTGATGTGATGAAACTATGTCAATTTGGATCCTAGTTTTCAGTGAATATTAAATGGTTAAATATTATTTACCATGGGTATTTAATTTTCTTGAAAGGTTTTATTATCGAAAGTACTAACTTTTGAATTTTTCTGTAGAAATGGCTCTACCCGAAAACACTAATATGAACAATATGAGTTCTGCTTTCAAGCAAATGCTTGATAGAGAAAAGTTGACTGGTGCAAAAAATTTCAATGATTGGCATCGTTCTTTGAGAATTCTTCTGCGAATGGCCAAAAGACTTGATTATATTAGTAAGCCTCTTCCTACTGCTCCTGCTGGTACTGCAACAACTGCAGACCATGAAGAATATAACATTGAGTATGAGAAGCACAATGATGTGGCTTGTCTTATGTTAGCTAGTATGGACTCTCTATTGCAAAAGCAATTTGAGAACTTTGGTCCCATGGATATGATCAATGAACTCAAACGTATGTTTGAGAAACCACCTGCTGCAGAGTTATATGAATTGATAGATTCTCTGCACAGTTGTAAGCAGGATGCTAGTAAATCAGTGAGTGTTCATGTATTGGAAATAAAAAGTTATATGGACCAATTGGAACGATTCGGCTGTGGTTATGTGCAAGATGTATGTGTTGGCCTTATCAATCGATCCATTAACCAGGATTTGTTTGGTGATTTTGTGCGCAACTATAATATGCATTGCACGGGGAAGACAATCAGTGAGTTACAAGCAATGCTTATTGACTTTGACAAAGGATTGTCAAAGAAGGCACCTACACCCACGGTATTATCAATACAAGGTGGTAGGATTACTAAGCCCAAGAAACCGCGACACGCGAACAAGAAGGGTAAAGGCATTGGAAAGGGTAAACAAGTTGCGACCTACCAACAAATGCCTAAGAAGCAGAATCCTCCTAAGAAGAGGGAGAATCCCAAGATGAATTTGGCTGCTTGTCACCACTGCAACACACCAAGACATTGGAAGAGGAACAGTCCATCGTTTCTAGAAGAGTTGCGTCAGAATAAAAATAAGAAGGCTGGGAATGTCGCGAGCACTTCAGGTATTTTTATGATTATATTATTTTCTTTTCCTCGTAAGCATAATTCCTGGGTATATGATACGGTATGTGGTACTCATATTTGTAACACATCACAGGGACTTAGAGGAGCAAGGAAGCTGGCCTATGGAGAAAGATACTTGTACGTAGGAAATGGCATACGTGCAGCTGTTGAAGCCATAGAGACATTCGATTTAGTCTTACCTTCGGGTTTAATACTAGTTTTGAATAATTGTCATTATGCACCTTCTATAATTAGAGGTGTCATTTCAGTTTCTTTGTTATTGGATATTGGTTTTGTTCACACATTTATTAATAATAGAATTTTAGTTTCTTTAAATAATGTTTTTTACTTTAATGCAATTCCAATAAATGGTGTGTTTGAAATTGACATGGAGAATCATGTGTCCAATAGAAATAATTATGTGTACAACATTAGCAATAAGAGAATCAAGTTAGACTTGGATTCATCTTATCTTTGGTACTGTCGTCTTGCACATATTGGCAAGAAACGCAATGGAAAAGCTGCAACATGATGGGCTTTTGCAAAATTTCAATGATATATGAATCATTTGATAAATGCGAATCTTGCATATCTGGGAAGATGACAAGGAAACCTTTTTCATATCAATTGGAAAGGGCTACAGATCTACTTGGATTAATACATACTGATGTGTGCGGTCCACTTAGACATGTGTCAAAACGCGGTGCTAGCTACTTCTTAACCTTTACGGATGATTACATTTGTTATGGTTATGTTTATTTACTTAAACATAAACATGAAGTCTTTGTGACATTCAAGGTTTTCAAAAGTGAAGTAGAATTACAACTCGGTAAGAAGATCAAGGCTCTTCGATCCGATAGAGGTAGTGAATATTTAATCCAAGAGTTTAAAGATTATTTAGCTGAGAGTGGTATTGTCCAGCAACTCACATCTCCTTATACTCCACAACAAAATGGTGTATCTGAAAGGAGAAACCGTACATTGCTAGATATGGTACGATCAATGCTTAATCTTACAACTCTTCCCTTATCCTTTTGGGACTATGCCCTTGAAACTGTTGTTCACATATTGAATATGCTTTCAACTAAGAAGGTTGATAAGACTCCATATGAATTATGAACTGGAAAAGCTCCCAACTTTTCTTACTTAACGGTCTGGGGTTGTGAGGCGCTTGTTAAACGTGACTCACCAGATAAACCTCAACAGAGATCTGTTGAGTGTATCTTCATAGGATACCCAAAGGAAACAATGGCTTACTACTTTTACTTTCCACCAGAAAATAAAGTCATTGTGGCTAGGTATGGAGATTTATTTGAAAAGAATCTTATATCTCAAGAATTCAGTGGGAGAATTTATAATCTGGAAGATGATCAAGAAGATACATCACCTTCTGAAAATACTAGCACACTTCCTGTGGAACCTGAAAGTCTAGGTCCTCCACCCAAAGTTGAAGTGGTTCCCATTCGCAGATCTTCAAGAACTATGAAAGCTCCTGAACGTCTATGTCTTAACGTAAAGTGTGAGGAAACTATACTAGGGGATCTTGATGAGCATACTAGTTATAGGGCTGCCATTAATAATTCTTAAAAGGATAAATGGCAGGTTGCTATGAATGGGGAAATGCAATCCATGAGAGACAACGAAGTCTGGATTGAAGTAGACCTTCCTCTTAATGCCAAGGTAGTTGGAAGTAAGTGGCTTTTCAAGAAGAAAACTGACATGGATGGCAATGTACACACCTATAAAGCTCGTTTGGTAGCTAAAGGCTTTACCCAAACATATGTTGTTGACTGGAGACCTTTTCTCCTGTAGCTGACATCAGAGCTATTAGGATTCTCATAGCTATAGCAGCATACTATGACTATGAGATTTGGAAAATGGATGTCAAAACCGCCTTCTTAAATGGTCGCTTAGATGAAGACATCTATATTGCGTATCCTGAGGGGTTTGTGAATCCAGAATTTCCTGAGGGTGTATGCAAGCTTCAAAGATCTATTTACGGATTTAAGTAGGCATCAAGGCAATGGAATAAGAGATTTGATGAAGAAATTAAAAGGTTTGGATTTACTCAGAATCTTGATGAGCCATGTGTATATCATAAAGCTAGTGGGAGTAATGTTACTTTTCTTATCCTATATGTCGATGACATATTGATCATGGGAAATCATATACCAAGTTTAATTGAGGTTAAGTCCTATCTTGGTAAATATTTTTCTATGAAGGATTTAGGAAAAGCAGCATATACCCTTGGAATCGAGATCTACAGAGATAGATCAAAGTGGTTGATTGGATTAAGCCAAAGTGCTTACATTGGTAAAATATTGAAGAGATTCAATATGCAAAATTTCAAGAAAGGATATTTGCCAATGCAAGTAGAATATGGCTTAAGTAGCAAACTATGTGCTTCAACACCTGAAGAGGTAGTACACATGAGAAAAGTTCCATATGCTTCAGCAACAGGATCTATCATGTATGCAGTAAGATGCACAAGGCCAGGTGTGGCGTTTGCACAGAATATGATCGGTCGTTATCAACAGAACCCAGGTGGACTCCACTGGCATGCTATTAAGAACATTCTTAAGTATTTGAGGAATACAAAATAGATGTTTCTAGTGTATGGGGAAATCCAAATGCAGAACTTGGTGTTACAGGTTTCTACGATGCGTCCTGGCAAACTGATAAAGATGATACAAAGTCTCAGATGGGTTATGTCTTTGTCTTAATGGAGGAGCGGTAGACTGGAAGAGAAAGAAGCAGAGTACAATAGCGATGTATGTAACAGAAGCTGAGTATATTGTTGCATCAGAAGCTGCGATGGAAGCTGTTTGGATAAGGAAATTCATTTCGGGGCTAGGAGTTATGCCGTCAATTGATTTACCTATTGATATGTATTGCGAAAATTATGCCGCAATTATATTTGCCAATGAACCTGGAGTCATGAAGGGTGCCATACACTTCCCTAGAAGATATCACTATGTTCGAGAACAAGTAGAAATAGGTGAAATCAATTTATTCAAAGTTCACACAGATGACAATCTAGTTGATCCCTTTACGAAGGCTTTATCTAAGGAAAAGCTTACTCAACATGCCAATGGCATTGGATTTCGTTTAGCTATTAGTTTCATGTAAATCTGTGGTTAGTATTTGGATGAAGGATAATATAAATAATTATTATCTTAATGAAATAAAATATTTTGCTATGTATATTTTCATTTATAATATTGTATCATTTATTTGCATGTTTAATCCATGAATAACTTAAGTTATTTTAAATAGTCTGTTGTCAATCAATGATATGGGAATATTATTGAATTAAGATAAATATGGGTTTTGGTAGAATATACTTAATTATATTCATGCGTTGGACATGCCAAACTCACATGATATTCAATAAATGAATAAATTGAATATAGGACAGATCCCAACCACATGATTATACTTTATGGATCTTTGTCTTTAAATTAAGTCATGAATATTTATCCTTGGACTTGAAATACCAGATGACTGTCGCGGATGTAGCTCATTTTCTGTAAGATAGTCTAACACTATCCGTAACTGGTAGTTATAAGGGCTATTTTCAGAAGTGATGCAAAGTTCAAGGGTTATGCTTGTAGTCAAGAAAGAATTTGTTCCTTCAAATTTGTTTTGAAGTATAATACTGTTGGGCCCCTCGTAGGGTTGACAAGATGTTTGCATGGCCATGCCCAAGATCTATCTGGAATACGTTCGGATGATTTGGTAATCTTGATCAATTATAAATAACGAGAAACAGAATAGTTAATTATGGAATGACTTAGATCCATATCCATATTAACGTGGTATTAGAAACAAAAGGATAAGTATGATGATGATTCATCAAAAGGTTTTTTCCAGGAAACCACACTCAGGGTCGTTCTGGGGACATTGGGTTGTTATGCTAGACTAACCAATGTCATTACTTTATTAATGTATATCCATGGGGGAGCTGTTAGTTTTGTGAATATAATATTAATAGAGTATGACCGGATTTGAACACGAGACTTCGGGATTGCACACTTTACATATAAGTTTCAATGTTTTAACAATTAATATAATAAGTTATGTTTAATTATTAAGTTCACAAATAAACACTTAATGGACGTTAGTACTTAACGGGAATTGACTAACGGTCGTTAAAAGAGAAGATATACGAATATATGGAAACAAGCCAAGAAATATCTAGAATCCCTTGGGGATCCTTATGTTCGGCCGATCAAAGGAGGTGGGGGAGTCCTTCCCTAACTTGGACTCCAAGACTGCTCTAGTATAAATACAAACCCCTTGTATTCATTCTAATCTAATCTTGGTTCCTTGCAAACCTAACTTCTCTTCTCCTCTCCTCCCTTTGTGCACAAACCAATCGAACACTACCCTAAACCGTTAGGGTCGATTTCTTTGAGCTCAAATCAAAGTGTTTGGTTTGTTTGTGATTCAAGAACCTAGCTTTTCTCATTGAAACGCTTGTAATACGTGTGTACATGAACGAAGGACAAACATACTTTTGTTTGTGATCTTTTCCCTATTCGACTAAGGAGTAATCGATTTTACTAAATCCTAATACAGGGTTAAATTAGTTCTTGTTTGATTGATTTCTTGTTTTGTTAGAAATCATTAAGGTGCGCATAATCTTTAAATTCGGTTAATTGTATTACAAGTATTTGATCTTTACTTCCGCTGCATGCTTTGATGATGTTTACATGTTTATGTATAATTGTTACGATATAAAATTCCAACAGTTTATTGGGATGCATTTAGGTTGGGTGAGACCCGTGGATATGATCCAACAGTTTAAGGAGACCCACGTAGGGGTTATCCCATGGAGGAGACAAGAATGATATGTGGCGTGATATTCTTAATTAGCTCTTGATGTTATGGGAATACTCGTACGAGGTGCGATCTACATGTTATAGCGAAATGCCTCCGGCACTACCTCTGCACCAAGGTGTCAGTTGTTGCCTCAAGATTGATTCTACTGGTGAGACTTGTTGTGACCTTGGTTAGTATTTTCCTATAGTGTTGATTCTCCATGAACATTGTGTTGGACCTTTAGCTTTTTGGGCATGTTATGGTCGTATGGTGTAATAACCCGTAATTTTCTAGACTTATTTCTATACGAGATTATCCCTATTTTTCATTTACGAACCTTTCCGAGCTCATTTGACCATAAAACGTAGAATTCGTACAGAATGTGTACTGGCACAACCGACGATTTGATTTGATTATTTTATTATTCTTGAGAAACGAGGCGTATGAATAGTCATTTTTATTGAAAAAATTATTCTGAGCACGATGGTGAAATTCTCGTGTCTTGAATCTATCGTTTACTAGTCTAAACGAGCCCCGAACTTGATTTCATGAAAGATTACAAAAAATTACAACTATCGTCCCTGCAGTAATATTACCTTGCTGCCCCTAGACTTTAATGGTGACAGATTTGGTCCCTAGGGTTTTCTAAACCTAAACCTAGCACTATATAAACAACTTTATAACTATTGTAGGGTTAGATTTCCTCCCCCCCCTCCTAAATCCGGCAGCCACATTTCCCCTCCGGCCACCCCTTTTTCGGGCCATCCCAACAACACCCCCACCACCCTCTGCTTTCGTTTACCGCCACCAACACAGCCACCATCCATTCTTCATATCTCTCGATGACTTACAGATTTTTCGGCGAAAGTTCTGGCGACACAAGTTATACCTATACGAGTATAGATCAAAGGTATATTTCCAGAGGTTGTTTTGATTCGAGTAACCACGGTCACCAGTCACCTCAGCCCCCACCATCGCCGTTACCACCATCTCCTCCGCCTCTCTTTCCCCTCCCCCCTCGTTCGTCCATGTGGTATGGTAAAACCACTCATATTGTTTATTTATTTAACCGATTTTACTAATTTTTTTACTGTTTTCGTGGACTCAAAACTGATAAAACTCGCTATTGGATTCGTGATTTAAAAACGGATAAAAACAAGTTTGTATTTATTGAATTCGTGTGGTAAGAAAATTGATGTAACAGTCGTCTGTTTGATTCGGGTTTGAAAACGGGTCGGGTCGGACCCGGATGTGAATTACATGAATGGTGTTTGGACTGTTACGGGTCGGGTCGACCTATACTTGCTTTAACTATGTTTGATTTGAGCTATATTCACTTTCATGTTATGTTGTAGTCGCTAGTTTTGGTCTTATATTTGAGTTATAATTGGTTTGGGTTTGCGTTTGGATTTATATAAAGTTGTTTATATACACACTAGTTTGTGAGATCAAGATTTAGTGTTGTTTGTGTCCGTTTGGTTTGAGTCTTGGTCGAGAAGAAAAACCCTCGTAGGGTGAGTTGGTTGTTTTGTTTCGGTTCACAGCAGGAACACAACCAGGGTGGTGTTATGTTCTTGGTTCGACGACCCACATACGGTGCCTTTTTTTGTCTCGGCTGAATTAGAGTGCGTTGATTTTGCACTTGTGTCTAAATATAAGAATTTAGTTTGTGTTAATTGAAATTGAGTTGTGTTAGTGTTGGACTGGATTGAAATTGGGCTTAAAAGCCCATGAAAAAGGGTCCGTTGGTTTGTTGAAAGTTTGGGCTACAAGTCCAACAATTAAAATATAATTAAGAGTGTTGGGTTAAAATATAGTATTAGTCATTGTGACTTGTATTTGGCTAACGAGTTTTATTTGTTTTTACATTTTGACGATTGATACGTTTCGGATTTTTCTTGGAATTTGTGATTTGAAACTTGGATAATATGGATACTCAACGAATTATTACATGAAATTTGGGACGTACGATGGATTTAATAATACACAATTGTGACTAAAATTATTGGACGTGTATTGATATCCATTGGACATTGGACAAATATGGACTTATTGGACTTGAAACGAATACAATACATTAGACTCAGGATGAATTTAATATATTTTATCTGCAACAAATAAACAATAAGGCAATAATGTTTAATATTCAATGAACACTTTTTATTAACTTTTCTATTAAACGGTTTTGAGGAAATTGACTTTTATTATAAACGCAAATTGGCTTTTCTAAATTATTTGGGATATCAGGGTAAATACCAAAACGTACAAACTGATTTATTTTATTTGAGGTGTTTATTTGTCATTAACTTCTAGATTTGTCTTCTTTGGTTTGAGTTCTCGGCAGTATTGTTCTCGACTATGTCGATGTCTTTCCTCTTTGGCGTGAGTTGTATGTCGAGTCTATGTTTTCTTACCACACCACACGAAACGTTGATATTAAGCTTTTGATAAGTTTTGAAATCGATTAATCCACGAAAACTATGACACATTGTCTTTTATAGACTTTATTATTGTGCGAGACGTATTTTGAGATAGCCATATACGTATTAGGTTGTGCCGATCCTAGACGGTTATGTACCGGTGTGTTTGTACCTCCGTGTACCGTTGTGCCTGTAAATTTTGGAACCGTCGTGCCATATGTCTTGAGACTGTTGTATTTTGCTTCTCGATGCCAGTCGTGTCAGTTGTGATCTTGCATTGTTGTGGCTAAGGTGAGTTCATGGCCCTTACTTTTACTTGTTTTATAACCGTTTTGGGGGAGAATACATGCTCGTTTTTAACTAAACTAAATGCTTTTGAATGCTTTCATGCTGCGATCTACTGGTTTCATGATTTTGGACAATATGTGTGTTTTGATTGCAATTTGTGCCTTATTGTGTGAATTCAATTTGTGTGACTTGGCTTGAACATGTGCAACTGTTTAGTGATGCATTGATAGTATATATTTTGGGAAGTGGTACCCAGTATACATTTTGGGAAGTGGCACCCAGTATGAATTTAGGAAGTGACACCCAATACATCATTTGGGAAGTGACACAAAATCTATGTGTGGATCATTTATGCGTGTTTGTAGTCTGAGGTTCAGTGTTTGCTACTTTGTTATGTGCACACATTTGTATATCGTGCTCACTGTTGTCCTACGCTTCATTATTCACAGCTTCGTGGTTTAATTAGCAAACCTATGAACTCACCAACCTCGTGTTGACACTTTTTAGCATGTATTTTCAGGTTAAGGCGATAGTTTATTTTTGGAGGCGCTTGGCAAGGGCACGGTCATAGATGACTCTGATATATTTATTTGAGACCGCTTTACTTATTTTATGGGCCTATTTCCGCACTACTTTAAAATAATGTAAATTTAATACTTTTTGTCAATGAATTTCATTCTAAATGACTGAGGTAAAAACCGTTCTTTGTACTTGTGTTGTGATACCAATTGAGTAGCACCCCAGTGACATGTATGCTTCCACTGGACCCGATTTTTGGGGTGTGACAAATTGGCATCAGAGCCCAGGTTATAGAGAACTGGGTTTATTTTCTAAAACATGGACTATAACCACTTCTATAAAAACTTAACCCTATGACCGCCACGTGCCTGCCTGCCAAGCTGATGCCTCGCGTTTGATTTTGTTTGAGGATATAATTGATGAGACGAGTAATGATGTATTAGATGGGATGTTCATGATATATTTGACGAGTTATTTGATGAGATGCTTGATTATATACTTGTTGAGATGTCTGATGGACTATTGGATATTGTATATCCACCTGTTTTAGTTGTTCACTATAAGCATTTCTATATGCTTATGCACGCACCATACATGTCACGGAGTTACGCTATTTCTTTGCGTAGTCTCATTATTGAATGTCGAGTTTGTACACTTGTCATGGTTTTGGGAATGATTTTGGATGTAACGAACATACTACTTGTATAACTAGGCTGAGAATTTTCAAAATTCATAGAACCTCGGGTAAATATAGACTGATCACCTATATTCAACTAGGGACATTGGGACATAGCCTGATCACCTACGTCAGACTCAGAGGTGAATTTTGCAATACTGGGAGTAGTTATAATGGAACTATGTCTGGTTGTTTTTGATTTTTGGAATGGTACAGTTTTGCGTGTGTACACGGACATTAGATATTACTTCCGCAACACAACACACTGGCATCACAACACCGCATGAACCATAATGCCCTTAGCACCGTTATACGTCTCCATTATGTGGAATTCCTGTTTGTCACCGTCTGGCCGTAGTTTGCATTGGGTCGGGTTAGACCGGATTGGCACCGCTTGAATCCGAGTTACTTACTTGTAACCCCTTAAGAGCATTATAAGCCTGTCCGAGCTTACTGGAACGTTTAGATTTGATTTTGGCCGCGTTTGGATTTGATTTTCGGCTATGTTTGGATTTGATTTTTGGCTATGTTTGGACTCGATTTTTGGCTACGTTTGGATTCGATTTTGGCCACGTTTGGATTTGATTTTGGCTACGTTTAGATTCGATATCGACTATGTTTGGATTGGTTTTAATTCTGATTGAATTCGGATTGTTTGATTTTGTGATTTTGGACGTCATCCTGGAATTGGATTTGTTAATTGGCCTTGTTTTGTTGTGGCCTTGTTACAGTAGCCTCTACCCTAAGCCTTGTGCTCAATCGATATTGTTCAATCGAAGTGGTTCAATCAATGTTGTACCTCCCGCTTTAAGTACTATGTGCATTACTGATTAAACCAACTGACTGCTAGTAGCAATCAGTATATTCCTTCAGATAATCAATTATATCATAAACGAAACATTGGAAGTAAATCCCGCACCTCTACTTGAGAAATAAAGTGTGGCAATGGTTGGGATATGACACCTCCCGTCGGCCACATTCTCTTATAACAATATCTACTACTTCAGTATTTCAACGACACCGTGTGAGGTGCTTTGTGGTCGATCGCCGAATTGTTAAGTAGAAGTTGGAAATACCCAACTTACTGACCGTGAAGTTATTCATGAGACTACCGAGAAGATTTGTCACACCCCCAAAATATCTGGTTTGTAGCGGAATGGAACACTTGAGGGCGTGACTGATCATAGCATCACAGTTATAGTTGTATTGAACGACCTAAAGTGTCGTTTTAAAAGTACATCGTTTGATTAATTAAAAACATTCAGAGTTTACAAAAGCTAGGTCCCAAAAGATGTTTCAAGTTACGGAAATAAGTTCATTACAATCAAAAGACAGTTTTAACTGCATAATAATAAAAGCGAGACGCGTCGTCACCGTGACTCCAAAATATGCCACATGCAGCTCATGATGCGAGTACCTTAATTACCTATAATTACATTGCTAAAAATGGTCAACAATAATGTTGGTGAGATCATAGGTTTATGTAAATGAAATGTTTCTATGGTAACTAATGTCACATAAAAATAATACATTAGCGGGTGAAGGCTGAAAACACGCAACATAGTTATTCAAAAGACACGATGTACGCAACAAACTTTTAAAATTACCATTGTACGCAATTTACTTTCAAATTTGGTGCAATGTACGCAATATGACCGGGAACCAGCAGGTTACCAGGTTTCAAACTTTGAAAATTGACAGGAATGGTCCCTGTGGCTTGCGTTGACTTTCACCGGTCATCCCTTGACTTTTTTATCACTTAGAAAAGTTACAGTAATGGTCCTTATGGTCCCTGTGGCTTCCATTTTTGTCCGTTTTTTACGTTTTCGTCCGTTTTTATACGTTTTCGTTCATTTTTATACATTTTCATTTGTTTTTATTCGTTTTCGTCCGTTTTTATACGTTTTCGTCCGTTTTTTTTAATGTTTTCGTTCGTTTTTATACATCATCATCCTTTTTTATACGTTTTCGTCCTTTTTTTATGTTTTTGTTCGTTTTCGTTCGTTTTTATACATCTTCATCCGTTTTTTAACGTTTTCGTCCGTTTTTTTACGTTTTCGTTCGTTTTTATACATCTTCATCCGTTTTTTAACGTTTTCGTCCGTTTTGATACGTTTTCGTTCATTTTTATACATTTTCATCCGTTTTTATCTGTTTTCGTCCGTTTTTACACGTTTTCGTCCGTTTTTTTATGTTTTTGTTCGTTTTTATACGTTTTCGTTCGTTTTTATACATTTTTATCCGTTTTCGTCCGTAATTACACCTTTTCGTCCGTTTATGAACGTTTTTATACGTTTTCATCCATTTTTTTAATTTTTCGTCCGTTTTTAGTCGTTTTCATCCGTTTTTCTTACGTTTTCATACGGTTTTGTCCGTTTTTATACGTTTTCGTCCGTTTTTCATAAGTTTCATACGTTTTTGTCCGATTTTATACGTTTTCGTCCGTTTTAGTCGTTTTCATCCATTTTTCATACGGTTTCATCTGTTTTTATACGTTTTCGTCCGTTTTTCTTACGTTTATTACGTTTTTGTCCGTTTTTATCCGTTTTCGTCCGATTTTCTTAAGTACGAAAAAGAATTAAAAAATTAAAAATTAAAAACAAATTAAAAAAATTTTAAAAAATTTAAAAATTAAAAGAAAATTAAAAAGAAATTAAAAAATTAAAAAAACTCCTTTTTTTTCAAAATTTTTTTTCCGAATTAATTTTTTTTTCAGAAAAATTTTTTTTTTTCAAAATTTTTTTTTCCGAATTTTTTTTTTCCGAAAATATTTTTGAAAATTTTTGCAAAAAAATTATTTTTGAAAATATTAAAAAATTATAAAAAAATATTTTGCGAAAAAAAAGTTTTAAAAAAAATTTTGAATTTTTTTTTTCTCCAAATTTTTTTTTGAAAATTTTTTCTATAACGTTTTTTTCAAAAAAAAAATATTTTCGGAAAAAATAATTTTGAAAAAAAAAATATTTTCGGAAAAAATTAAAAAAAAAGATTTTCGGAAAAAAAAAATATTTTTTTTAAATTCGGAAAAAAAATTTTGAAAAAAAGGACAAAAACGAATGAAACGTCAGAAAAACGGATGAAAACGACAAAAAACGGACGAAAACGTATGAAACGCAAGAAAAATGGATGAAAACGTATAAAAACGGACAAAAGAGGATGAAAACGTAAAAAAAGGGATGAAAACGACAAAAAACGGACGAAAATGTAAAAAAATAGACAAAAACGTATGAAACGTAAGAAAAACGGATGAAAACGTATAAAAACGGACAAAAGCGTATGAAAACGTAAGAAAAACGGATGAAAACGATAAAAAACGGACGAAAACGTAAAAAAAAATGGACAAAACTGTATGAAACGTAAGAAAAACGGACGAAAACGTATAAAAACGGACGAAAACGGATGAAAATGTATAAAAACGAACGAAAACGTATAAAAACGGACGAAAACGTAAAAAAAACGGACAAAAATGGAAAAAAAAGGATGATGATGTATAAAAACGGATGAAAACGACTAAAAACGGACGAAAAATTAAAAAAATGGATGAAAACGTATAAAAACGTTCATAAACGGACGAAAAGGTGTAATTACGGACGAAAACGGATAAAAATGTATAAAAACGAACGAAAACGTATAAAAAATGATGATGATGTATAAAAACGAACGAAAACATTAAAAAAAATGGACGAAAACGTATAAAAACGGACGAAAACGAATGAAAATGTATAAAAATGAACGAAAACGTATAAAAACGGACGAAAACGTAAAAAAAGGGACAAAAATGGAAGCCACAGGGACCATAAGGACCATTACTGTAACTTTTCTAAGTGATAAAAAAGTCAAGGGATGACCGGTGAAAGTCAACGCAAGCCACAGGGACCATTCCTGTCAATTTTCAAAGTTTGAAACCTGGTAACCTGCTGGTTCCCGGTCATATTGCGTACATTGCACCAAATTTGAAAGTAAATTGCGTACAATGGTAATTTTAAAAGTTTGTTGCGTACATCGTGTCTTTTGAATAACTATGTTGCGTGTTTTCAGCCTTCACTAATGTCACCTAAAAATAATACATTAGCTCTTAAGCTCATGACCCCGAAGCTAGACTGAAATGAAATGCCCCATCTGAGTGTTTGCCAGTCACTCTAATATGATAGAAATGAAATGCGTTCGTATGACTAGTTGGCACTACCAACCCGAACGGAGGCGTCACCCTCAATAGATCTATTCACTCACTCTCGCTTGCTCACAATTAACGGTTCATGATTTCTAATAAATCCATCCAAGATTCAATAAAACCCCATATGAACTAGTGAACAACAGAAAACCCGATATCTCTTACCTTCATGTATTTGGCACTTTGTGCTATCCTATGAACGATAGAGAAGATCTGGGGAAGCTGAAAGCTAAGGGTGATATTGGAATCTGCATTGGTTATTCTGAAAACTCGAGGGCATTCACGGTGTATAACAGAAGGACTAAACGGATTATGGAGACGATGAATGTGAAGTTCGATGAAATTTCACAAATGGCTTCTGAGAGACTCGCTCTAGAACCCGCGCTTAACCCAATGGCTTCTAGTCATACCAGATTAGGACCCGCATCAAATGTTGAAACTTCTGGACATATCAGTTCAGGACTCATACCAAAAGGAGCTCAGTCAACTAACTCTGACAAACCCACAAATCAAGAACTGGATAATTTCTTTGAGTTTATGTATGATGAGTACTATGGTGGAGCTTCGATAAATGCATCACAACAACGTTCCGCTGCACCCGCTCAACAACAACCACCATCACCACCACAACAAGATGCATCTACCACATTCGAAGTTGAAGCACCAACTCCCTCAACATCATCAACATCTACTCCAGCTACTCCAGTAATTGAGATTGTTTTACCAAGAGTTGATGAGCAAACCCAAACCACACATATTCAAGAAGAACAACAAAACGATGCTGTGTTAGAAGAAGAAGATCCATTTTACAACCCATTTGCAGTGGAATCTGCTGAATCATCTTCACGGTTACATGAACCATCTAACACGCATTCGTCAAATCCAAGGTACCCTTCAACGTTAAAGTGGACTAAAGACCATCCAATAGAACATGTCATTGGTGAACCTTCAAGGCCTATACAGACAAGAAGACAACTTGCCACCGATTGTGATTTGTGCATCTATGTTTGTTCAGTCAGTCTAAAAGAGCCAAAGAACATTCGGGAAGCAATGGCAGACAATGCGTGGATTGAAGCGATGCAGGAAGAACTTCTCCAATATCAATTACATGACACTTGGGATTTAGTGCCAAGACCAATCGACAAACTCTTCATTGATCTTAAGTGGTTATGGAAAAACAAAAAGGATGAAGAGATGACTGTAATTCGCAACAAAGCTCGTCTTGTAGCCAAAGGATTCAGACAAGAAGAGGGGATAGATTTTGAGGAGTCATTCGCGCCAGTAGATAGACTTGAGGCAGTCGGGATCTTCTTAGCATATGCAGCTCACGAAAACATCACGGTCTATTAGATGGATATCAAGACAGCATTCTTGAATGGAACTCTGAAAGAAGAGGTGTACGTGAGTCAGCCAGATGGATTCGTTGACAAAGATCATCCCGACTACGTCTAAAAGCTAAAGAAAGCTATCTATGGTTTGAAACAAGCCCCAAGGGCGTGGTACGACGAATTATCATATTTCCAACTTCTGAATCATTTCACCAAAGGAACAATTGACCCGACTTGTTTACTAAAAAATTCAAAGATGACATTTTGATTGTTCAGATTTACGTGGACGACATACTCTTTGGGTCCACTAAACCGAAACATTCAAAACATTTTAAAAATCTCATGAAAAGTAAATTTGAAATGTCAATGATGGGCGAATTAAAATTCTTCCTTGGACTTCAAATCCATCAATCCCATCATGGCATTTTCATTAATCAAGCGAAATATACAATCGAGATTTTAAAGAAACATGGAATGGAAAATTGTGACTCTGTTGGTACTCCAATGGTCACTTCACCCAAAATAGGCTCTGACTTATATGGTAAACCCATCGATCCGAACAAATATCGGAGCATGATTGGGTCTCTCATGTACTTAACTGCCAGTCGACCCGATATACATTTTGCTGTCTGCTTATTAGCACCATTTCAGGCAAGGCCTACCGAACTTCACCTACAAGAGGTTAAACGGATCTTTTGATACCTACGAAGAACTATTAACATGGGACTTTGGTATCCGAAGGATTCGGAGTTTAAACTAACAGCCTTTTCAGATGCCGACCATGCTGGTTGCCAAGTTACCGCAAAAAGTACATCCGGTGGAGCACAGTTTTTGGGAGAAAAGCTAGTAGACTGGTCATCATGGAAACAAGACTGCACTGCACTATCAACCGCAGAATCCGAGTATGTGTCTCTATCTGCGTGTTGTGCTCAAGTTCTATGGATGAGGACACAACTCACAGATTATGGTTTTACTTTCGACCGCATACCTATGTATTGTGATTCGAAAAGTACCATAGCCATCTCGTGCAATCCAGTGCAACACTCGAAGACCAAACATATTAGAGTCCGCAATCACTTCATAAAGGAACACGTTGAAGAGGGTACTATTGAATTATTTTTCGTTAAGACTGAATACCAACACGACGATCTATTTACTAAAGCCCTTCCAAAAGAAAGGTTTGATAACTTAGTTCGACGAATTGGAATGCGAAGCCTAACTCCCGAAGAGTTAGAAAGTCTTATCGAATCTTCTTGATTTATCTCAAAAAGCTTCGCATGTAAATATTTTTGAAAAACAAAATACGAAATTTGAAAAACCAACAAAAAAAAACTAAAAATAGAAAAATTTCAAAAAAATACAAAAACAATATAAAATATAAAAACCAATGATACGGGCATGTACAGATGCTTGAGCGAGAGTTCATTTAAAGTTTTCTAAAACATGTCGTTTCTCAAAATTTCTTCACAACGGTTTTCGTATATTTCAGTACGAAACCCGAGCTACATTGATGACTTCTGATTATTTCAGATCAGAACTCGTAATGTTAATGGAAAATTAAAAAATTCTTGAGCACATGATCAAGATTTTTCATAAAGATTCTTCAAAATCTTTCTCAAAATTATGTGCTCAAGATTTTTCAAAAAAGAAAACTCCCTCTTAAACTCAAATGTTTAAAAATATGCTTTATTTAAGGGAGGGTATAAAAAGAAAAAGAAAATGTTCCAAAATTTCATGCTAAAATCCGTCTTTCTCTCCAAAAATCTCTCATTTTAATCTGATCAAATCAAAAATATCACTTTATGCTATTTTTTAGGGGGAGATTAGGTATAAGGGGGAGAAGACGTGATTAAAATGTGATCAAAAAGTTTAGAGATCGTGGATTGAATCTCAATAAGAGCTCTTCAAAAAGACTCAGGATGAACCATCGAATTGACGAAACTTATATGTCCGTAATCGAAAAGACTTTTCTGGGACGGGTAATAATTTCATGTTGGTTCTCTAGTGATGTAAGCGTGTCTCGCAAAGGACTTGTCTGAGTAGAATGTACCAATTCGAGAGATGGTCAGTAAATATGACCGGGACGGGTAATAATTTCAAGCTAGTCCAACTAGTGATGTAAGCGTGTCTCGCAAAGGTCATGTTCATTGAAAGTCAATCATTTCAAATGTGCGAACTCTACCCAACATGTGCAAATTTATCTTAAAAATGCATGACCACATGTGAAGGGGGAGTATTTTAAAAATGTAAAACTCTCGAAGTGTTATCTAAATGTGTTTGATAAATAAACACTTTGAGAGATTTTCACAAAAAAGGTTTTATGGCATGTGATCAACAAATCTAGGATAATCATGGAGTAATAAGGTGATTATGGTTAGGTTATGTCCAAATGTTTCGCCAGAGCCGGAGGGATCTACCCAAGGACAATTCCAATAGATAGAATTAGAAGTCCTTAGATAAGAATGAAAAAAAATGAGTAAATGAGAAAGGGAAAGAAGGGGTTGAAGAATTAAAAAGAAATGTTTAATGTAAGGGTGAAAAGAAATAGCCCTCCATGAAAACTTAGGGCATAAATCGGGTCAATACATCTGCTATCGGTATTCACAAAGTGATACTGATATTGAAGACAAGACGTCATGGACCCAGTGACGCGCTGCACAAACCCCTCCTAGCCACTCAGATATCTCTTAAAAGATATTTGTTTCATTTCTCACGGAGAATACTACATAAACTATCGGCCTCCCATTCCGAGAAGAGTTGATATTGAAAAGGTGGCACTCTGCTCCATGCCTCTGACTACTAAAACCAAAACGCACATTATAGAGTCTAAAGCCATGAGATTCATCAAAATATCTCTTAGGAACACTTCCATAAGAATACCCTTGTGTTCACCAAAAAGGACACAAGGTGTACAAGAGTCTTAATGAGATCTTCGGATCTTGCCATTTATATCATGATGGTTACGTGCTTCAAACGGTCTACAGTCTTGGGGTGATCTCCAGCGACTCACTAAATCGTGGCTGCACTTCGGTGTGTCCGTGTAAGCCCTCTCGGGGGTATCCGGTTCAGAACGGCCTGGGTTAAGATTAGAGAAATTCCTCACAATATGTTGTTGACAATCTCGAAGTCTAAACCTGTAAGCGCTGGATGATTTATCACTAACGGTTATATGCAGCTAACCATAAACATCCATATACCATCATCCAATATATCAAACATCTTCACCTCAGCATACTCATACTTATGAAGAACATCCCCATCAAAGCTTAAATGTAAAAGTTCAAGACAAGGAGATCAAGTAAAAGACCAAGTGTTAAAGACGAAGTCAAAATGTCAAGAACAAGTTCATATGTCTAATGATGAAAGATTATGGGGATATTATTAGCAAGGAAAGATTGTTATCATATGTATACAGTCCTAGATGTATGAGTATGTTGGAGGATACGACGCATCATCACGAGAAGATTTTGATCAAGGCAAGAACCACCACAAAAGACGATACTTTGAAGATCACGATTGCATGAAGGAATGATTATTGAAGACTATTCTACAACGACACACAAAGTTCAAGACGTTGAAGACGAAAGACCATTCACTGGGAGCATCATGGAAATGACCATCCCTTAGGGGGAGATTGTTAGCAATTATATTTTTAAGAAAAGTGATGGTCATTTGTAAGTGTTTTAAGTAGTGTGTCATGTAGATATGCAAAGTATGTAAGGGCTTTGTGATGGACTTTGTAATGAAATTGATAAAGAAAGATGCTAAAGCCCAAGACCATCACAAATCCCACCAAGCCCAAGGTTTCCACCTAGGGCGTCCCATCTCACACTCAATCCTATAAATACACACTCTCACCCTCATATTTGGTGTGCCTCATTGTCTTGTGTAGGTGAGAGTGTGTGTGTGTGTTTTTATGTTTGTCTCTTATGTTCTCTTAAGGTTCAATAAACATTCGGTTAAAGTTATACATCATACGCACCATATTCTTCTCATCTATTTCATCTTTGAGTGTCACGAGTTAGTTAGTTCTTTATAGTTCTAGTTTGTTAAATAAGGTCGATTCATTTATAGATTTACAGGACTTTGATGAAGCGAAAAGTGTACCGCTTTTAGGGGGTCATTTAAGCCCTAAATCGTATTTATTTGATCAAATATTGCCCTAAATCGTTCCTTTTGTCATTTTAGGTACTTTGGAGAAGAAATCTGGAAAAGTAAGCATTTTGGACGTTTTTGGAGCATAAAAGTGAAGAATTCGACAAAATGCCAAAGCTGCTGGAAAAGTACACGTGACGGCGTCAAGGATTGCTCCTGACGGCGTCACGGCTTGGAAAAAGAGGTGGATATGACAAATACACGTGACGCGCCAGAAAGTTTTACAAAGGAAATCTGACGGCGTCACCCTTTAAGGTGATCAAGGCCGTCACGGTTTAAGTTAAAGAGAGACGGCGTCAAGCACAATTGTGACGGTGTCAACCCTTGACGCGCCAGAGTGGATTTTGGAGGATTAAAGAGGGACGGCGTCAGGAAGACCATCCGGGAACCCTAGCCGCGGCGAGGTGACGGCGTCAACTCCTACAACGTGACGCCGTCAGCCCCTAAATTCTATATATAGTTTTGCAATTTTTATTCATTGTGTGCAACTTTGTGAGGAGAAACCCTAAGACGAATTTTCTGCCATTTTTAAGGGTTTTATACCCTTGGATCTCCCATGTTCAATTGAAGATAAGTTATCAATTAATCATTCAATATGTCTATGTGTTGTTTGATTATATCTTGTTCTTATCTTTTATTTAACATGCTAGGCTAGATTTATCTTGTGTTTGCTTAGATCTAATGAAACCTAACTATTGATTATTGGTTGTTGGTGTGTTATTAATTGTATTGGATGAATGTTTATCGATGTTAGGCTTAAGAAAACTGGCTAACCTCCTATACGGTAACTTGCTTGAACGTCTTAAGAAACATGAACCAATGCGTACTAAAGGTTTTTATGGTTGTATTTAATGCATGAGCGAATTCTAGTGATCCCATGTTAGGAGCTTCTTAGCCGGCTCGACATAGGAGTGAAGTAGGAGCTTATAGAGTTGGGGAAGTACGTACGCCACCCCACGATTGGTATTAAGGAATATACATGTCATCCACGCAATTAATACACACTAATCAACCGGTAAAAGATAGTTAGGGAGTAAGGAAATCTAAGTAAACACATTTCTCTCCATATAAGTTCCACCACCCTTTTTATTTTCAGTTATTTTATTTTATTTGCAATTGTAGTTATTTGGGTTAGTTGACTAGCAACTAATTCCGCCCACTCCTTCAAACCCGAGATTTTACTTGCCTTTATAAAAATATAAAAATACAAAAAAGAATCTTCCCTCACCCTTAGACCTATTAGAGTAGTTTTTCAATCCTAACGATACTATTCCCCTAGAGAATGATCAATCCCCCGGTACTTGCCACTACACTATACTACATTGGTCAGGTACACTGCCTGGTGGGGATTGCAAGCCTCTTGAGACCCCTCGAGAGGTAAAACCTGTTGTAAGGTCGCAAAACCACGCATCAAGTTTTTGGCGCCGTTGCCGGGGAGTAGTTATTGTTTAGGTTGAATTTTTATTTTGTTAGGTCTACTCACTAGATTCCTTTCTAGTGAGATTTTTATTTTATTTTTCTAGGTTTTCTTTAGTCTATCTTTTTTCTTCGTTTCTTTTTTCGTAACCATTACCATCCGACATCATGGAAGGTGGTAATATCCTTGATCCCAACAACCCACCACCACAACAACACCCACCTCTTAGAGCCCGTACCTTAGGAGACTACTCCCGTCCTAGCCACCATGGCTATCGAAACACCATTGAGCTCACTCAAGGAGCCAATGTCACTCCTTTGCGATCCGACACCATCCGGTTGGTGCAAAGCGGATGCGCATTCCATGGACTTCGTTCCGAAGATCCTAATCAACATCTCAAGGACTTTCTCAAAATCGTTGATTCCATAGACCTTGATGTTGCCACTCGAGAGACGACCCGACTGCGTCTCTTTCAATTCTCTCTGCGGGACCAAGCTAGTCAATGGCTAGAGCGTCTACCCGCAGGATCCATCACCTCTTGGGATGATCTCACCACTCGTTTCCTTGCTCAGTTTTTCCCACCAGGAAGAACTACCAAGCTAAGGAATGATATCTTGATGTTCCAACAACGTCAAGGCGAAACCCTCTACGAGGCATGGACTCGATTCAAGGACTTACTCCAAAAAGTCCCTCACCATGGCATAGAACTTTGGCTCCAAGTCCAAATCTTCTATGACCATATCAATCTCTCCACGAGGCAAACCATTGACCAATCGGCCGGTGGTAAGCTACGTGATCTTTATGACAACGAAAGTTGGAGTGATCCCCGTGATTTGAATAAAACGGTCAAGGCAATATCTTTGCCTTCGAACAATTCAAGCACTTCCGACCGTAGGATCATAGAACTTGAAGACCAAGTCAAGTTTCTTATGAAATCCTACGAGGCTCCTAAACCTTCAAGCCAAGTGAACAAAATCACTTCTTCATGTGAATTATGTAGTGGTCCCCACGACACTCGTGATTGCATGGAACTCCCCGAACAAGCTTTTGCGGACTACGCATCCTCGCGTACCGACGGAGCGGGAGACAAGTGGTACACTTTCAAACCCGAGCCAAACCCCTACGGTGATTCATACAACCCCTCATGGAAAAATCACCCAAACCTTAGGTGGAAGCAAAGCCAAAACACACAACAAACCAATTCTTCCAACCCACCTAATCGTTTCCAATCAAGCGGTTCCAACTCGAACCGTACTTTCAACAACAATCCTTCCAGCAATGGTAGTACCAATAACTTTGAAGGATTGATGTCCCAATTTATGGCATCTCAAGAAGCTCGTTTGGCCAAGTTTGAAGCCGATTTCAAACAAAAACAAAGCGAGATGACCAATAAGATTGACACTTTGTTGAAAGCCCTCAATGACCGAGAAATGGGAGCACTCCCTAGCAACACAGTCAAGAACCCGAAACTAAACGTCAACGCCATTTCATCGGTTTCGTCTCCTAGTTCTTGTCCACAATATTATTCGGTCAATTCCATGAGCTCGTGTTTCAAACAAACCTAAGTCGTTCAAAATGACCAAGAAGTTATGATATCAAACACTAAATTGGTCAACAACATAGTTGAAACACCTCCCACTCAAAACCTTGACAATGAATTCAAGGAGCTCCACCTTGAAAGTCCGGTTACTGATGTGCTGGATGAGAAGAAGCTCAAGTTAGGCGACAAAGGGACCGCCTTCATTCAAAACAAGCTACCTAAGAAATTAGATGATCCGGGCCTATTTGTTCTACCTTGCAAGATCGGTAATTCGGAGGCTTATGACACATTAGCCGATCTTGGATCAAGCCTTAACCTACTTCCATTACCTCTCCACACCTCTCTAAAACTAGGGAAACTTGAAGAAACCGAGGTAATAATAGGCTTAGCGGATGGAAGTGTTGCTTACCCAGTTGGAGTAGTCAAAGACGTGTTAGTACACATAGGAAAATTAGCCATGTTAGCCGATTTCCACGTCCTTGATATGGTTAGCGACCCTACATGCCCCTTGTTGATAGGTAGAGGATTTTTGGCGACCGCTAGTGCTATGATTGATTGTAAGGAATCTAAGATAGCAGTAGGAGAAGGTGATACTTGGTCAGTCTATGATGTGAAGAAACATGCCTATGATACTAGTGAGGAACCAACACCCCATTGGTTAGAATTAAATAGGAGACCATCTAGATATAGACCTTGGATCGATAGAGACTTCATAGGACCCCAACGCCCATTTTACCTAGCAGAGGACTTTGTGAACCGAACACATACGGTAGAGCAACTCTTGGCTAGGGACACCGAATTGGATCCATTTGAAGACCCTCTAGTTTTTAGGAAGATGATTGATTTCCTAGGAGTTTTGCCAATTAACCTAGGGATGAATAGGTGGACATGTGAAGACAATGATCATAAGTGGGATTGGAACAAACCACCCAAAGATGGAGATGGGTCATGGCATATTAAGATGACATTGTATGACCCGGATGGAGAGAAGTTTGAAAAGATATATTATACTAAGCGGACCAATAGAAAACTTCAAACCAAGCTTAACCCTAAAGACGTCCTCGATGACGATCTCACTAACATAGGTTAAAAGGACTTTGAGTCTAGCTACAAGACTCGTTAATAAAGAAAAGCGCTTCTTAGGAGGCAACCCAAGCTTTATTTGCTTTGTGTGTTTATTTGTTTGTTTGTTTGATTTTAATTGCTTCCGTATGTATGTTTAATTTTTATTATTATTGATTCATGTTCGAAACTAAATTGTGAAAATGCTTTATCTTGTTTTTAACTTCGTCTTAACTACATATAAAGGTATTTTGCAAAAGATAAGTGTAAGGGAAATCCAAATCGGTTTATTAGAACAAATGGACATGAATCATAACAATATTAAATTAACATACATATTAGTAATTGTTTGAGTCAAATGCTTGTATCGAGTCATAATGATGTTTTGCAGGAATTCCAGGAAGTAAGGAGTGAGTTTTTCCAGAAATTTTCCGGAAACTTAACATGGGAATTCTGTCAGATCATTTCTGACGGCGTCAGGCCTTACAACCTGACGGCGTCAGGTTTTAATTTTCTGAAATTTTTGAAAGTTTTGTTTTTCTTCCGGAATCATAAAATGCTTTATTAAATCTCTAACTTATAAACTACAGAAATCTGCAAAATAATCATTCCACAAGCATTATATCCTTATATAGATTTATCCCGCCGATGTTATGCAGGTTTTCGTGTTTGTTTTCTCAGGTTTAACAGGTTATTTTGGACAAGGAGATGTATGTGGAATCTAGCTTTTTGGCGCTGCTTTAGTCTTGAAACTTCAACATTACCTTGGAAGAAGATCTAACCATGTTACCTCTTTATCCACCGAACGAATCAGGGGAGTATTTGATTTCATTCTTTTACCTTATTTACTTTTACATCTTGTTATTTGAACATTGGGGACAATGTTCATCTTAAGTGTGAGGGGGGTAAAGTACGATACTTTAGAGAATGCAATTACGCTTGATTTTTCATTTGTTTAATGGTAGATGTGTAATAAAACTGAGAGAAATACCTGTTAAGGAAATTTTAGTGCCAAATTTAAATTTTTTTACAACATTTAGGAGTAAAACTTTGGTCTTAATGAGCGTCTCATGGATAGGAGTTATATGACTAGCACAAAACCGTACCACTAAAAAATTTTCCACCCCCAAATATGTGAGGTTCGCCCCTAGAATTGGTAGGAGAAGCATTTATGCTATGATGCGTGTACCAGTAGCACTTAGATTTTAGAACTTGCGTTAGGACCATTCCGAGGCCACAAGTGAGACTACATTCGTTTAGTTAGATTTACTACATGATAAGAGGCATTAGGATTAACCCATTGTTTTACACCTGTGTTTTTGTTATAATTACATTGGCTACATTGGTCAAGTAATTCTCCCACACCCTTTGCGTTGTACTCATTTTTAGTACACGATACCCCTAGTACACCCCTCAGAGCCTATCTTTTCGTTTCTAACTTTAAGCATTTTACTTAAAGTAAGAATTTGTTTACACCCCACTTAAATGTACACCCAAATCGCCTTAGCCTACCTTGTATGCACTCATTTTTAATGCATTATTGTGACAACATTTGTTTAAACCCCAAGTTAATTATCTAATTGATTACATGGTTGCTAAGTCGAGTCATATCCTTGTACATATTGTTTTGGGACGATTGGGACTCATGGGTAAAGTACTAGTGTAATGGAGTAATGGGGAAGAACAACATTATTACCCCCAAATGTGCTAAATATTTTAAAAGTACTCCAAGTGTTTTGATTATCTTAATTCGAGTCATTAGAATAGTTATTTGTAAAGTTATGTAAAAGTTCAATTGTAAGGGGAATGCAACGCCCCTATGATGTATTATTTTGGATGGTAGGGCAAGAATGTATGAAAAAAAAAAAAAAAAAAAAAAAAAAAAAAAAAAAAGTAGAAAAAAACATACGGACTACCATCCCGTTTCATTTTATGTTTTTGTTATTTTGTTTTTAGCTTAAGTCGAGTCTAGTCTTGGCTTAGCAACATTGTATAGTACTTGTAATCAACCAAGATCGTTAACTCGCCACCAGTAAAATATCCCTTATCCAACAAATCCGTGTTTATCATATCCCTACACCTAACGTTATAACCCGTTTAAAAGCCCTCTTTGATAGTTTATCTTAGGTGCTTACGCCTAGTGGAGGAGGTTTTTGATACTTTCCCAAGCCTATGGTAATCTATTTGCTATGACAGGTAGTGAGAGATATTATCCATTTTCATTTATGAGATTTACTTTTATGACACCTGAGAGATGTGAGTATCTAAACACTACTTGTGAGGTGCTAGTTTGTAATCTCCGTGCTTATTATGATTAAAGTGGAACGACTATTTGTTGTAATTACTTTTATATTAGCATTAAATGACCCCTAACTTGTATTTTGATTAGAATAAAAGCGCATTTGCTTGAGGACAAGCAAATCTCAAGTGTAAGGGTATTTGATGAAGCGAAAAGTGTACCGCTTTTAGGGGGTCATTTAAGCCCTAAATCGTATTTATTTGATCAAATATTGCCCTAAATCGTTCCTTTTGTCATTTTAGGTACTTTGGAGAAGAAATCTGGAAAAGGAAGCATTTTGGACGTTTTTGGAGCATAAAAGTGAAGAATTCGACAAAATGCCAAAGCTGCTGGAAAAGTACACGTGACGGCGTCAAGGATTGCTCCTGACGGCGTCACGGCTTGGCAAAAGAGGTGGATATGACAAATACACGTGACGCGCCAGAAAGTTTTACAAAGGAAATCTGACGGCGTCACCCTTTAAGGTGATCAAGGCCGTCACGGTTTAAGTTAAAGAGAGACGGCGTCAAGCACAATTGTGACGGCGTCAACCCTTGACGCGCCAGAGTGGATTTTGGAGGATTAAAGAGGGACGGCGTCAGGAAGACCATCCGGGAACCCTAGCCGCGGCGAGGTGACGGCGTCAACTCCTACAACGTGACGCCGTCAGCCCCTAAATTCTATATATAGTTTTGCAATTTTTATTCATTGTGTGCAACTTTGTGAGGAGAAACCCTAAGACGAATTTTCTGCCATTTTTAAGGGTTTTATACCCTTGGATCTCCCATGTTCAATTGAAGATAAGTTATCAATTAATCATTCAATATGTCTATGTGTTGTTTGATTATATCTTGTTCTTGTCATTTATTTAACATGCTAGGCTAGATTTATCTTGTGTTTGCTTAGATCTAATGAAACCTAACTATTGATTATTGGTTGTTGGTGTGTTATTAATTGTATTGGATGAATGTTTATCGATGTTAGGCTTAAGAAAACTGGCTAACCTCCTATACGGTAACTTGCTTGAACGTCTTAAGAAACATGAACCAATGCGTACTAAAGGTTTTTATGGTTGTATTTAATGCATGAGCGAATTCTAGTGATCCCATGTTAGGAGCTTCTTAGCCGGCTCGACATAGGAGTGAAGTAGGAGCTTATAGAGTTGGGGAAGTACGTACGCCACCCCACGATTGGTATTAAGGAATACACCCGTCATCCACGCAATTAATACACACTAATCAACCGGTAAAAGATAGTTAGGGAGTAAGAAAATCTAAGTAAACACATTTCTCTCCATATAAGTTCCACCACCCTTTTTATTTTCATTTATTTTATTTTATTTGCAATTGTAGTTATTTGGGTTAGTTGACTAGCAACTAATTCCGCCCACTCCTTCAAACCCGAGATTTTACTTGCTTTCATAAAAATATAAAAATACAAAAAAGAATCTTCCCTCACCCTTAGACCTATTAGAGTAGTTTTTCAATCCTAACGACACTATTCCCCTAGAGAACGATCAATCCCCCGGTACTTGCCACTACACTATACTACATCGGTCAGGTACACTGCCTGGTGGGGATTGCAAGCCTCTTGAGACCCCTCGAGAGGTAAAACCTGTTGTAAGGTCACAAAACCACGCATCACAGGAGTTTAATCTGGGCAGTATGTAACTTAAGTAATGTAAATGAGTTGATACTTTGGTCCAAGGTTGCAAAAATCGCGAATCGGTAGTCGGGCGGTCGACCACCTTGTAGCTTGTAATCGGTCTAGGCGGGATTAATCGGTGATTAATCGGATTGGCATTACTGACAAATTTTAGTTATTTCCGGCAAGTTTTGTGTATTTTCGGTGAGTTTTAGGTATTTTCAGCAAGGTATTTTTTTAAAAAAAACTTGTAATAGACTTAAACAGTTACTATAAGTGATAAAAATAAGTTTATAGTGAGTTTTGGGTGCTTCCGGCAAGATTTATAGGTTTTCGGCAAGTTTGACCACCATTGACCGCCGTTGACCACGGTTGACCTATTTGTTTGACCCAGTTACATAAATCGGCAAGGTCGGTGACCTTGTAACACCTAATCGGCGATTAATCGGCCTTGTAGACCTTTTTTTGCAACACTGCTTTGGTCCGTATGAAAAATGGTGCAATGTATTCTCCCCCGAGAGTTTAGAAATGCCATAATAAATTAAAATGGGGCTATGAATACTCAGCTGATGCGATAGCAACAATGACAAATATGGATATGCTGAAATGAGGCTTTGTCTCTAACCGCGACCTAATATGAATGATATAATCTAATGTAAGCAAATGAAATGATGCTATTCATGAAAATACGTATGTTATCGATACCACTCGTTAACTTTAAAAATAACGTTTATCGTCGAAAAATATGTTTTGACGTCTCGTTAAGTTATAAACTACTTTTCGTGTAAATATGTTGAAATGATACTCCACGATCCTCGTTTGGTGGTCTATCGGTGAATATTGTGTTTTTGTCGAAAAAATTAACATATTTCATTACTTTTAAAAATATGTCCAAATGGTCTTGCAAAACTAGTCGTGAAATATTGTACGTTAAGTGTTAGTAAACAAGCTCGGTGTTTTTGAAAACCTTGTAACGATGTCTCAAAGTCGTATCATTTAACTTTTGACCACACGGGTCTCGATCAATAAGAAAAACGGCTCTCAATATAGTGTAGTGCAAAAACAGTTTTTCTATACTTAGAAATATTTTTGGTGAAAAGATGATGGGATTTTATTGAAATCGTCGGACTTCAAACGCGTGTATCTCGGTCGTTATAAGCTCGTTTTATACGTTCTTTATATCCACGGCTTCGTATTAACATGAACTAACAGATTTTCAGTAGGTTGGCTAGTCCAGATCACGTCTAACGCTTCATTTTATCCGTTGAATCTCGGAAAATAGCAATCATAATTTTCAGAAAATGGTTTTTCGTCGTCAAACTTAGAATTATCATATCTTTCTCGTCATAAGCTCGTTTTTACTCCTTCAAGCGGCCACGTTTTTTTTTGAAAGTATTTTCTAATAATTTAAGCCAAAATGTCCCCTGAGCTAATGAGTTTTCCAGATTTCGTGATAATGGACAGTACCTTTTCTATTGTTGTTAAAAACTCATTTTTCTAGTTTAAGGCTTGTTCAAAACTCTTCCAATCAACACCAAAACTAATTTAATCCTACCATACACCTTCTTTAGGTGTCATGGGTTCCTAATCATCACCAAAAATGGTGGATCTCATGAGGTTACTAATAAAATCTATGGATCTATTGTTAGAGAGCACTTATGTGCAAAGTGGTGTATATAACATAAGTATATTGCATGATCTACCACTTGAACATGAAAATATAGATCAAATGAGAATATAAAAGAGTGATAAATTTAGTTAGTCACTTACTTGAAGTATTGATGGATTTTTGGATGAAAATACTTAAGGAATCTTGAGGTTTTTAGTGCAAATCATTAGCTAGGAACACAATGGAACTAGAAACTCTTGATCCACTGAAAAGTTATGGTGTTCTTCCTTGTTCTTTGTTCTTGGCCGAGCCTTAGAGTAAGAGAGATGAGATGATATTATTTTTCTTAGCTAGTTGGTTACTTGAATGTGATATATTTGATAATAGATGTGTAGATTTTTCAAAAGACAAAAGGTACACTTAATTAATGAAGTTAGTGTATATTTTCAATTGTGTAAAGTGATGAGAATGGGGAGGGGGGGGGGGGCGGTAAGGTATGGAGGGGGATGGTTTGTGTAAGAGTGCAAGACTTTTGGTAAGAGTTAGTATGATATTTTTTTAGTTTTAAGGGATACCGGGTACCGAGTTAGCTAGAAATGAATTTTAACGGTACCAAGTAAAATATGACGACGTTGTAAAAATTATGAAATCACATTCCTGATAAGAATAGGGTGTCAAAATGGTTGTTGTGTTGAGATATCGTGATCCGACGTAATTTTAAGCGTTTACCGGGAAATATAGCAACTGATTTAAAAATACCGGGAAAATTAATAATATAATGTTTATATCATTATACTGTAGGGCTAAGCATCGGGCCGAATCCCGACCCGTCCCGAACCGACCCGATCCAGCCCGAAACCGAATCATGTGAGAATGCCAGACAGATACCGAACCGATTAGAAGTCGGGACGGTTCGGTTTATATCGGGACGGTTACGGGTATATGCAGCATGAACCGAAAATCCAAAATCTAGAGCAGATCCAAACACCCCTCAAAATCAGTAAACAATGATAATTCATCTAGTTACAACTATATTCATTTAATTGATATTTATCATTTTATAAAAAATTGATTAGGACTAAAAAAAAATCACTAACGAAACACATTAAAATAAAATCTTCTAACAGATTCAAAATGGGTATCTTTAAAAAATGCAAAAAAGACACTAATCAACAAATATAAACAATAAAGATTCAAACTTTATAAATAAGAAATTACCATTTAATCAGTAACTAAGAGACCTAATCGATCTATAAGAAGTTCACCTTCTTCTTTTTTTCGAACAGACACAACAACAACAAAACTAAATACACAACAACAACAAAACTAAGAGACCTTGAAGCCTACACTCTTTGTTCTTCATTATTTATTCGGAGATGGAGATGAGACGATTGATTGGGAGATAGATAGATTTTTTTTCCGAAGTCAACTCTAATGCCACCGCTGTTATCCGCTGTAAGTCTTGGGGTTAAGCTTGAAGCTAGCATATTCTTGTTTTTTTTTTGGGAGATAGATAGATTTGAGGGAGATAGATCGATTTGGGAGATAGATGGAGAGTTGTGTAGATTAATGTTGGGAGAGAAAGAGAGAGTGGAGTAGATCTGAGATAATGTAGGTAGCAGTCAAAAAGGTATATATATAAAAGGGAATCGGGACACTCGGTTATAATCGGGATAATGTCGGTTTTTAACCCGACCCGACCCGAAACCGACTTTCACTAAAAATTAAAACCGACTACCGACCCGAATTTCATTAATTCGGTATCGGGACACTCGGTTTTGGTCAGTTTTTTGGGATTTTTCGGTTTCGATCGGTTTTGCTCACCCCTATTATACTGAGTATGAAAATATGTTATGATCACTGTCGGGAGTGTCGAGTGTATTATTCGTAGTAAAGACTGAGTGGTAACGCGTAGTTAATAAATAAACATAGGTAAATGGAAATAATGCAAACACGTGCATGACCTAATATGCAGAGGATGCTACTGATGATATGTAGACTACTCTAGTCTATATGACGTGTCCTTAATGATGTTTCATGAATTCGCAGCTAAAACCTAACGGTTACGCGAATTTGAATACCCGTAAACCTAGTTTACGCAATGACGAATGATAACCATGAATAGTGATTCTCCTTCGGGAGTGAATAGTATTTTGTGAATAGTAAATTTTTTAAAAACTTCTCAAAGTCACAACTGAATTCATATTAACATATACTAACAGATTTTCAGTAGGTTGGCTCATCCAGATCACGTCTAATGCTTCGTATTAACATGAACTAACAGATTTTCAGTAGGTTGGCTCGTCCAGATAACGTCTAATGCTTCATTTTATCCGTTGAATCTCGGAAAATAGCAAGCATAATTTTCAGAAAATGATTTTTCGTCGTCAAACTTAGAATTATCATATCTTTCTCGTCGTAAGCTCGTTTTTACTCCTTCAAGCGGCCACGTTTTTTTTGAAAGTATTTTCTAATAATTTAAGCCAAAATGTCCCCTAAGCTACTGAGTTTTCCAGATTTCATGATAATGGACAGTACCTTTTCTATTGTTGTTAAAAACTCATTTTTCTAGTTTAAGGCTTGTTCAAAACACTTCCAATCAACACCAAAACTAATTTAATCCTACCATACACCTTCTTAGGGTGTCATGGGTTCCTAATCATCACCAAAAATGGTGGATCTCATGAGGTTACTAATAAAATCTATGGATCTATTGTTAGAGAGCACTTATGTGCAAAGTGGTGTATATAACATAAGTATATTGCATGATCTATTACTTGAACATGAAAATATAGATCAAATGAGAATATAAAAGAGTGATAAATTTAGTTAGTCACTTACTTGAAGTATTGATGGATTTTTGGATGAAAATACTTAAGGAATCTTGAGGTTTTTAGTGCAAATCCTTAGCTAGGAACACAATGGAACTAGAAACTCTTGATCCTCTGAAAAGCTATGGTGTTCTTCCTTGTTCTTTGTTCTTGGCCGAGCCTTAGAGTAAGAGAGATGAGATGATATTATTTTTCTTAGCTAGTTGGTTACTTGAATGTGATATGTTTGATAATAGATGTGTAGATTTTTCAAAAGACAAAAGGTACACTTAATTAATGAAGTTAGTGTATATTTTCAATTGTGTAAGGTGATGAGAATGGGGAGGGGGGGGGCAAGGTATGGAGGGGGATGGTTTGTGTAAGAGTGCAAGACTTTTGGTAAGAGTTAGTATGATATTTTTGAGTTTTAAGGGATACCGGGTACCGAGTTAGCTAGAAATGAATTTTAACGGTACCAAGTAAAATATGACGACGTTGTAAAAATTATGAAATCACATTCCTGATAAGAATAGGGTGTCAAAATAGTTGTTGTGTTGAGATATCGTGATCCGACGTAATTTTAAGCGTTTACCGGGAAATATAGCAACTGATTTAAAAATACCGGGTAAATTAATAATATAATATTTATATCATTATACTGTAGGGCTGAGCATCGGGCCGAATCCCGACCCGTCCCGAACCGACCCGATCCAGCCCGAAACCGAATCATGTGAGAATGCCAGACCGATACCGAACCGATTAGAAGTCGGGACGGTTCGGTTTATTTCGGGACGGTTTCGGGTATATGCAGCATTAACCGAAAATCCAAAATCTAGAGCAGATCCAAACACCCCTCAAAATCAGTAAACAATGATAATTCATCAAGTTACAACTATATTCATTTAATTGATATTTATCATTTTATAAAAAATTGATTAGGACTAAAAAAAAAATCACTAACGAAACACATTAAAATAAAATCTTCTATCAGATTCAAAATGGGTATCTTTAAAAAATACAAAAAAGACACTAATCAACAATTATAACCAATAAAGATTCAAACTTTATAAATAAGAAATTACCATTTAATCAGTAACTAAGAGACCTAATCGATCTATAAGAAGTTCACCTTCTTCTTTTTTTTCGAACAGACACAACAACAACAAAACTAAATACACAACAACAACAAAACTAAGAGACCTTGAAGCCTACACTCTTTGTTCTTCATTATTTATTCGGCGATGGAGATGAGACGATTGATTGGGAGATAGATAGATTTTTTTTTCGAAGTCAACTCTAATGCCACCGCTGTTATCCGCTGTAAGTCTTGGGGTTAAGCTTGAAGCTAGCATATTCTTTTTTTTTTTTTTTTTTTGAGGGAGATAGATAGATTTGAGGGAGATAGATCGATTTGGGAGATAGATGGAGAGTTGTGTAGATTAATGTTGGGAGAGAGAGAGTGGAGTAGATCTGAGATAATGTAGGTAGCAGTCAAAAATGTATATATATAAAAGGGAATCAGGACACTCGGTTATAATCGGGATAATGTCGGTTTTTAACCCGACCCGACCCGAAACCGACTTTCACTAAAAATTAAAACCGACTACCGACCCGAATTTCATTAATTCGGTATCGGGACACTCGGTTTTGGTCAGTTTTTTGGGATTTTTCGGTTTCGATCGGTTTTGCTCACCCCTATTATACTGAGTATGAAAATATGTTATGATCACTGTCGGGAGTGTCGAGTGTATTATTCGTAGTAAAGACTGAGTGGTAACGCGTAGTTAATAAATAAACATAGGTAAATGGAAATAATGCAAACACGTGCATGACCTAATATGCAGAGGATGCTACTGATGATATGTAAACTACTTTAGTCTATATGACGTGTCCTTAATGATGTTTCATGAATTCGCAGCTAAAACCTAACGGTTACGTGAATTTGAATACCCGTAAACCTAGTTTACGCATTGACGAATGATAACCATGAATAGTGATTCTCCTTCGGGAGTGAATAGTATTTTGTGAATAGTAATTTTTTTAAAAACTTCTCAAAGTCACAACTAACTTCAAAAATGATGAATAGCGAAATGGTGAATAGTGATTGATGAATAGTAAATGAAGAATAGTAACCCGTGAATATTAAATTGTCGAGGTTTGGAAAATGACCTGAAATTACGAGTTGTCACAAGATTATTCAGATCAGAACCGAGTTGCAAGCTGCTCACGAATCGTCAAAAGAGTTATGCCGACGAATGACGTAAACCTCTTGAATTCCCAATTAAAGTCTAGATTATGCTTAAAGATTCACCACGGGAAGGTGTGATACGTTTAGTAAACATGGAATGCTTAATCCTCACTATATTGATTCTTCTGAAATCCTTGCTAGAGTTGAACCGGTAGCACACAGACACGAGCTACCGTCAGGACTCAGCAATGTTCGCAACATTTTTATGTGCAACATGAAGAAATGACTTGCCGATGAGGCAACCGTTATTCCTCCAGGAGAGATCTAGATTAATGAATGTTTAAACCTTGTTGAGAAACCTATCAAAATCATGAACCGTGAAGTCGAACGACTTTAGTAAAGTCGCATCCCTATCGACAAAGTTCGTATAAGCTCGCGAAAAGGTCCTGAATTCACGCGGGAACGTGAGGATGAATCCTCGTGTGTATATACTCACCTCTTTTCAACCGTAACGAGTAACTTGAATTGAATCGCGAGGACGTGATTCTGTTTAAGAAGGTGAGACTGTAACAACCCGTAATTTTCTAGACTTATTTCTATATGAGATTATCTCTGTTTTTCATTTACGAACCTTTCCGAGCTCATTTGACCATAAAACGTGACATTATCTCACGAAACATGGAATTCGTACGCAACGCGTACTGGCACAACCGACGATTTGATTTGATTATTTTATTATTTGTGAGAAACGAGGCGTATGAATAGTCATTTTTATTGGCAAAATTATTCTGAGTGCGATGGTGAAATTCTCGTGTCTTGAATCTATCGTTTACTAGTCTAAACGAGCCCCGAACTTGATTTCGTGATAGATTACAAAAACCGTTTAAAACATCGTTTTACAATCATCAACTCTAACATATTATTTCTTAGTAGTAACTCAAACCTTTTTTCTATTGATTTCACATATACTCTAACTATTACTCCGTATTAGATATGAATACTCAAACATATAGCCGTTGTTCTTTTATAACTCATTTAATACCACATGTCGCAAAATGTGTGCGTTATGCTATAATTAGTGTATATTGAATCTTAAATACAATTTTCCAATTATAATCTGCTATTAAGAAAACCGTTCCTTGAACACGGGTAGAGACATTAAAAAAAAAAGAAAAAAAAAAAAAAAGGACGTGTTTGTGCATGTGAAGATGTACCATGTCTTCCAAACAAATCCTAACAAGTGCAATACCCGTGCGTTGCACAGGTCACACTTTAGACTTTATACATATATTCACTAAACACCGCATATTATATCTTGTTCAACAATTACAAATAATATTAACTGAATTGAAAAAAAAAAAAAAAAAAAAAAACTCAACAAAAGTATGCCGTATCTATCCCAAGTTTGATAAAAGATTTCAAATGTTGTGCAATCGTCTATTTTTACCCTTTATTTGCATTATCATCTTCCAGCTCGTCGAAAAGAGTTGCTCATATTACATATACAATATACAACATGCAAGTTTGAGAAGAAAAATTATCACAAAAAAACTTTTATAAAGGCTTAAATATGAAGTCATATATTATGTTTTGATTTTTTGGCCCCGTTATATATCGTCGGCTTTTACATGTCCAAATTTTAACTGTAAACAAAAGATTTATCAAACATGAGCTTTTAATAAAGCATGGTAAAAGATATAACATGAAAACGTACACGTACACGAAACATGTATTTCTAGTTTTATGCAATCATGCCAAAAGTTACATATTATGTGATGAGTTCTAGTACAATGAGTTCTACTTCTAGTAAAATATATACAATCATTGTAGCATATGATTCTTTGGAATACAGTATAATAACATAATCAAACATGATAAAACATCTAACAAAGAATGCATACCAACCATGCATCTTCATTATATTTCTATTTGTTTGTTTCCTCTCTCCCCAAACCTTGCTATGAGTGTAACTGTGTCAACCATCAAAACACACCTTGAGATTAATGTTGGCCTTTCCGTTTGGTAACTGCTAGTATATTGACCATCATGCCTACAATACAAACAAACATAAATTAAGCTTTAAGCATGGAGAACTAATTGATATGAAGTATTACACTCAAATTACTACAATATGCTCTTACCTCGTTACCATCTTTTTTCCTGCATCATACTTCTCACTTTCATTCCTGAAATTATTTGTTATATGTAAGATCTAATGCAAGTAGACTTTACAAAATGCACAAATAAGCAGTTCTAATAACTATGGTTTAGTAAAGATGGATGATCAGGAACTTTTTAACCATAAAGTTAGTAAGCAAAGCGATTTAATATCAAAAACACGATATTGCACAAAAGTTAGTATCAAAAACCATAAGTCAGCACCATTCCTTGTGGAGCTGCAATACCATGTCTAAACATACATAGAAGAAAGCATATGTAAAACAATAGGTATCACGTGAAAAGTCAAACTTTGGCGAAACTGAGATCAGTAAGCACTTTTCATGACTAAGTGATCAGTAAGCACTTTTCAACGTGTGACTTCCCGTGCTGGTGCTGACTTATGGCGAAAGTGACCTTGATTATATGCTCTTGCATACATAGAAGAAAGCCTTGAGATTATCTTGAGTGCAGATATTAATTTAATATGAAAGGGATATCAATTTATGGGTTGGTAGTACATATTTGGTGAAGCTAAAGAAAGAGCAGCACAAAGAGAGTTGAGGCAATTTCGGGTATATAGGTATTATGATAACAAATTCAAGATAATACTTTTGACCAAATGTGTTTATCTTCATACTTATCTGTTTTGTAATTTGCACATGTTATGTAAGACAGATATTGGCTCAAGTTTGTTACATGTAGATAATTATGGAATTACAATGGTCAAGATTGAATGTGTATTTGATCCAATGGACAAAAATATAGTACATGTAAGCATTTTTTCTCTTTGCTTTGGTAGCAATATATATTATAATACCGTTAATACGCCCTGACAAGGGTTCATAATTAATTAATTATGATCCATCACATTCGTTACAACTTCACCATTGTTCCTAAAAGAAACTATTGGGCTGGCCTTACTTTTGGGAGGCATTCATAATTGGGCAGTGACAACTTGCACAAAACATACAACCGTGAACCGACAATTGAAAACAATAAATAGAACATCCTTGAGAATATATAATCTATATATCATAAGTTGATAAAATAAACAAACAGCCTACATTTGAACATCTCTTAAGCCACCAATATCTCCGCCGTAACAGGTTTGTTTCACTTTTCTTAACTCATATATTTATCAATAATTTGTTTGTTTGTTAGTTAGATAATAACTTAATCCCGTCTGATTTGTTACATTATTTTTAGATGTTGTTTGGGCTATGAAAATTACACCGTTCGTCCCTATGGTTTACCCAAAATAACACTACAAGTCCCTATGGTTTCATTTTTGCATGGTGAGTCCTTATTATTAAGTTTTATTGCGCTGTTAGTCCCTATTACTAACTCCCGTTATCTGTTAGTCCAAAATGTTTGCACCGTTAGTCCTATGGGTTAAGTCTATTTGCACCGTTAGTCCTTTGTTACGTTTTCGTCTGTTTTTTTACGTTTTCGTCTGCTTTTTTACGTTTTCGTCTGTTTTTTTACGTTTTCGTCCGATTTTTACGTTTTCGTCCGATTTTTTTTTCGTTTTTCGTCCGATTTTTTTACGTTTTCGTCCCTTTTTTTACGTTTTCGTCCGATTTTTTACATTTTCGTCTGTTTTTTTTACGTTTTCATCCATTTTTTTACGTTTTTGTCCGCTTTTTTACGTTTTCGTACATTTTTTTTCGTTTTCGTCCATTTTTTTACGTTTTCGTTCTTTTTTTTAACGTTTTCGTCCGATTTTTTACGTTTTCTTCCGATTTTTTACATTTTCGTCTTTTTTTATACGTTTTCATCCATTTTTTTACATTTTTGTCGGCTTTTTTACGTTTTCGTACATTTTTTTCGTTTTCGTCCATTTTTTTAAGTTTTCGTTTTTTTTAACGTTTTCGTCTGATTTTTACGTTTCTTCGATTTTTTACATTTTCGTCTGTTTTTTTTACGTTTTCATCCATTTTTTTACATTTTCGTTTGTACGAAAGCGTAATTAAACAAACAAAAACGTAAAAAAGGGACAAAAACGAAAAAAATGTACGAAAACATAAAAAAGCGGACAAAAACGTAAAAAAATGGATGAAAACGTAAAAAAACAGAAGAAAATGTAAAAAATCAGAAGAAAACTTAAAAAATCGGACGAAAATGTTAAAAAAAGAACGAAAACGTAAAAAAATGGACGAAAACGAAAAAAATCGGACGAAAACGTAAAAAAACAGACGAAAACGTAAAAATGGGACGAAAACGTAAAAAAACAAACGAAAACGTAAAAAATCAGACGAAAACGTAAAAAATCGGACGAAAACGTAAAAAAGCTTACGAAAGCGTAAAAAAACCGAGGAAAACGTAAAAAAACAGACGAAAATGTAAAAAATCGGACGAAAACGTAAAAAAAGGGACGAAAACGTAAAAAATCGGACGAAAACGAAAAAAATCGGACGAAAACGTAAAAAATCGGACGAAAACGTAAAAAAACAGACGAAAACGTAAAAAAGCAGACGAAAACGTAAAAAAACAGACGAAAACGTAACAAAGGACTAACGGTGCAAATAGACTTAACCCATAGGACTAACGGTGCAAACATTTTGGACTAACAGATAACGGGAGTTAGTAATAGGGACTAACAGCGCAATAAAACTTAATAATAAGGACTCACCATGCAAAAATGAAACCATAGGGACTTGTAGTGTTATTTTGGGTAAACCATAGGGACGAACGGTGTAATTTTCTCACATTATTTTTATATGTTGTTTGGGCTATGTAATGTAGAATTATTATTTTATTTGTTAGACATATATTGAGGCTATTTGTTTAAGCATATTATTTGTGGTCTTATGAGTTTATTTGATTTCGTCTTATATTTCAAAACCCTAAATTTTCTGCGTTATTCTGAGACTTAATTATTACTAATAAACTTATATAAAAGTCTCAAAATAAGCCACAAAATCCGGGTTAATAGAATATAAACCTATATCAAATAAGCTTAAACAAACACCCCCGGAATAAACTTATACAAGCCCACATGTTTCAAAATAAGCCAGAAAAATTATTCTGTAATCAAACAAGTTCAAAAATAAGCATAAACAAACACCCCCATATAACAATAATACTTGACCTTCAACTGGTAGCCTAGAATCATTTTTAGAGTTGTTTAAATAGGAAATCTCGGGCATGGACAATAGCCTCTCCATGTTGAAAACGCCTAAAATCATGGGACACGGGTCTCTCATGCACATGCATGGATGTAAGGTTTGTTTATCTAATTTCTTAAAAACAACGTGGTGCCTTTTGGTTATGCATTCCGTCGCATAAAGTTACTGGATTATGTGATATGAAATTATCAGATACTTGGTGTTTGGGTTTGCTCTAATAAAGTTCCATTTCAATTAAGATTAGCTGATAAGCACTTCCATTCTTGCTGATAACAATTTAAATACGCAAACCCAAACACACTATTAGCTTTAATGCAGCGAGTCTGCAGAACGTAGTGTTTGCTTCTACCTTTTCAATTTGTACTAGTGATTCAAATTATTAGCTGCGAGTGATTAACAAACACTTAGCAAGTACTTACTGGCTCATGATATATAAGCCGCTTATATAACATAAGCATAAGCCCAATTCATAAGCTTAGCCAAACACCCCATTATATATCATAATCCGTTTAGGTAATTGTATTGATCACAATATTTTATATGTAAAATAAAAACAGGTGTTTGGGTTATGCTGCGTTATGTGCTTTGGTTCTCTAAATGTTACTGACACTTGTGATTAATTTTGATTTACAGCTTGTTAGCTTGTTAAGGATCAAAGCACTGAAGGAGGTGAAGCTTTAGGCCCGAAATTTAATTTCTATGTGTCGAAAATCTATAAAATTCAAAACCCTTGAGCAAAAAATAATAAAAACGTTCGATCTCATACCTTTCGATATCCAATCAGAAATCATAAAAAGGCTTCCTGTCAAATCACTAATTCAATTCCGATCCGTTTCGAAACAATGGAAGTCTTTTATCGATAGCCCGAAATTCATACACAACTACCATATAAATCACACAAACCCCCAGCATCATCTACTTGTAAGTTATGAGTTCGATACTGTCCAAACATATACTTCGATTATCGATAACAATACTTTTACCCAACAAAAGTTTTTCTTAACCGCCCGGGAGTCCCTTAGCTTATTAAGAGACACAGTAACACTTGGTTCCATTGACGGGTTGTTATGTTTTTATGGAGACGTAGATTCAAAAACTAAGATGGCTGTTATTTTGAATCCTACTATTAGGAAATCTGTTGGTATTGTTATCCCTATCCCTAGAGTGGGGTATATTGTTGTTGGGTTTGGTGTTTGTCCTGATACTAGTGACCCTAAGCTTGTTAAGATTAGTGTTGATAAAATATCTAGTATGTGGATGGTTGAGGTTTTTACATTAAGTACACGTGTTTGGAAAACTGTATATATGGGTGCGCCTTTTAAATCGTGTGAATTGATGACGTGGTTTCAGGTTTTTGTAGATGGGGTTATCTATTTCCTTGCTTATGATGATGTATCTTTGGATCACGGATCTAGGTTTAATTTTGTTATTTCGTTTGATTTGAAGAGTGAGAAGTTTGGAGAAGTATGTCTTCCGGAGAGATTAGTACGTGCACCTTATCTAGATGTGGTGAAGGTGAATGAGTCGCTTGGTTTAATTGAGTATTATGAAGAGGGTGACATGGTGGTTTGTGGTGTGTGGACAAGGAAACATGGTGCTAAAAAAATGTTTAGTAAGATGTATACCGATAAAGTTGAGGGTACGTCGTTCAATAGGGTACTAGGGTTTAGGGACAATGAAGAAAATGTAATGGGGTTTAGGGACAATGAAAAAAATGTAATTAACGTTTTCGATGATGATAAACATGAAGAGTATAGAATTGAAGTTTATGAACCCTTGTTGGGGTATATTGATGGTGTTGGGATCAATGGAGTTCGACGTACGTTCTACGCAAGGTCATATATGGAAACACTACTTTTGCTTGATCAGTCAGATGCTATCATTCATTAACAATGATGATGGTGCTATATTGCACGGTGTCGAGATCAAGTTGTAGGTATCACATCTGTCTTTATTATTGAGTTTAGTTTATGTTACTAGAGAGATAAGTGTGAACATATTTGTAAGGGAATGCTGGTGAAGGTTAACTATATTTGGGACGATAGATTAACTACAGTTGTGTACTTATATGCCTGAAGTATGTGTTTTACCTTGTTTGTTTGTTTGCTCAAACATTTGAAACATTTATATATTCTAATTAAAGCGAGCCAAACTTATAACCATTGAGTTAAGACCAATTTGACTGACCAGTTAAGACAAATTAGACGTGCACTAATTAGATGTGCCGACTGGTTTAGGTAAAATATGGAATGATTGTTGCTCTCCTACATCATAGCAGTCACAGCAGCTTTATATTTCTGTGCTATGTATGTTTTGGTGTTTCAAAAAGTTGAGACACACATTCTATCTGCCCCCCTGACCACAAGACAGTGACACACCTATCCATTTAAGGAGGCGTACATGTACTATCTATTACTGAATTACTCCACATCACTCGTGTGGTTGTAGCCTCGGTAAGTAAAATACAATATTAAATTATGAGTAGTTTTAAGTATATGCCTTAAATTGCTTATATTAACGAAAATATGTATCTACAGTTGAACAAATTGGAACCAGCTTGTATTATAGTAGACAGACAGTTTCGGAAAGCAATCCCAAGCACCCCCTAAAGTACCTATTTAGTCAAAAATTAAGGGATAAGTAGATTTTTTGAAACACTATATAAAATACTAATATGCATTAAAAAGGCAGTTACTATATATATATATATATATATATATATATATATATATATATATAATATATATATATATATATATATATATATATATATAATATATATATATATATATATATATATATATATATATATATATATTTTATAGGGGGACTTTCATTTCAGAACCATCTTATCTGCGAGAACTGACAGAACCACCAAAAACATATATGCACGTCTTTTAAAATAAAATAAAAATACACGCAAATCATCAATAATCGTAAGTATCCACCTATGTTCTTCAATATCATCATGAACTCATCATTTTTTTCACAAAAAAATTACACACGGCCACAATATTGTCGTTGCAACGCCTTATAAAAACATACATGCACACCTTCAAAGAAAAATTTTATATTTCCAATTTCTTATCAAATTCTTTAGAAAAACCATGTTTTTTTAAAGCATATATGTTGTTTTTTAGAACATATGTGCAAAAATACAATAATTGAAGGCGTGCATGTATGTTTTTGGTGGTTCTGTCAGTTCTCGCAGATAAGATGGTTCTGAAAATGAAAGTTCCACTTTATATATAATATATATATATATATATATATATATATATATATATATATATATATATATATATATATATATAGGATAAAGATCAAATAAAAAGACAAATATCCGTACATTACGTAAAAAGATTTTTTTTTTTCAAAAATTTTCTCGAAAAATTTCAAAAAAATTCCACAAGATCAGGTATGTTGGTGCATGAAAAAGTTGTGAAGGAAGTTTTTCTAAAAGTTGATATTTTTTCCGAAAAAAATTTATGAAAAAATACGTTTGTGTATTAAATCGTTTTTTTGTGCATCAAAAATTCGTTTTTGCACCTAAGTTCTTTTGAATTTTTTAATCAAAATAACATTGCGCATCTAACTAAAATAAGTTGAAAATTTTGTGCATCAAAAACTTTTTGCGCATCAAAATTCGTTTTTTGTGCATTAAAAAAAACGTATAAAAACTCAAAATTAGAAAAACTTCTTTCACAAAAGTTTCATGCACCAACATTCCCGATCTTGTGGAATTTTTATGGATTTTTTCGCGAACTTTTTTGAAAAAAAAAATCTTTTTACGTAGTGTTACGGATATTTGTCTTTTTATTTTAACTTTACCCTATATATAATATATTATATATATATATATATATATATATATATATATATATATATATATAAACTTTCACCGGTTGATCAGAGTCCGGTGTGATTTCATTTTGCTAATAAAGGTTTTAGGAAAATTAAAATATAGAATGTATAGTTTAGATAAATGTGGTAAGCACTAATTAAATGTAGTTGTAAGGCTGCTTGCAGTAAGGTGACCAAGTTCCCCCATTTTCTCTGCCACGTCAGCTTTCTCTCTCCAGCGACCTACAGGCGATTAGGTGCCCCAGTAAGGGCGACCAAGTTCATTTTTCTTTTTTCTTTTTTTAATGTTGCATGTATACGTTAGAAAAAAAAAAACAAAAGTGCCAACAATTCTCTTTTAGAATCGATCGGGGGAGTGACCATGTTCCACTCGACCAAGTGCTCGATCGACTCCTTGCAATAAGGGAAATCGATTCCCATCTTGGTCATGATTCGATCGTGGGGTGCTCGACCGAGCTTACTGCAAGAAGCCCTAATTAAATGTAGTTGTAAGTATCTCGATGATGATACTTATTGATAATAACGAGTTAGATGGTCTCTCAGACACCTTAATAAACCTATCTTCGTAAATGGTGTCTCAGACATTAAAGAAAGTGAGCAGTTAGTGTTTTGCTAAAACTGATTATCTAAGTGTTAACAAGCACTTAAACATTTAAAGGTTGGTACCTGCTATCTGTTTAAGCAGACAAGTAGTTAAAATTAAGCAATTCCAAGCATCTGGTGCTTATTTACTCGAAAAGGAGATCAGCCCTGTCCATCCAGACACTGTGTAACTTTGCTTGAAATGTAATTGCTTACTACATTTTCATGATTTGAAAGTATGGCATGATGTATTTTTGTTAATAAAGGTTTTGGGTAAGTCAGAATGCTGTAATGATTTGCTTTCATCAGTATGGTAAGAATTAATTATATAGAATTAATTATATTAATCTATAGCTATCTCTATGATGATATACTTATTTTTTGTTATGAGTTAAAGTGCCTCTGGGATTGCTTATCTAACTTATCTGCTTAGTTTAGAGTGTGGCTAAAACTTCTTATGTGCTCACACTTCAGCAGTGGTATCCAAACATCATAGTTACCGAATACGCTACACCATACACGTATTTAGTATTGGATCGAACTGTACCAATTCGAAATTCGATTCGTACCAATTCGTTGCGGTACGCTGTACCAATTCGTTGCGATACGCGTTCCAATTAAGTGTAAAACGGCGTTCCAATCAATTGAAATTCGGTGATCCAAGTCGATATTTATTACGTTTTGAATAGTAAGCGAGCCCCCCCTGGTATTCAGATCTAAAAAATGACATATGAAGGTTTGTGAAGAAGATGAAGTTTGGTGGAGAGAGAATGTGAAAATAAAATAAATATATATATTAAAATGGTAAAAATATATATATTAAATGGTAAGGTGACTCACGTGATTGACTGAGGAATTAAATAGATAAATTTGTTTTTCTACTATGCTCCTTGGCTAGAAACTTTTAGGCCGAATATTTTGTGTTACTCATTTAATAGATGTAGTTTATTTTCTAGTCTTTTATTTGTTTAATTTACTAAATAAGCATATGTAGAATGCTTAATTTGATTGTTTTCTTTTTAATATGTCTCCGTGAAGCTGACAGTTAATTGTTCACTTTTTAAACGTTAATTGTATTTTTTTTATACAAGTTCAAAGAATCTAATTTTTGCAACTTGTAATTTGGGCAATTTCAAGTTTTCTTGTCGTAATAATTGTGTTTACTAAACAAAACTATGTACAAATCTGGCCCAAACAAAGCATGGGACGTTAATCCGGAAAGTGCGTATATTGAAGGATCAAGTGCTCGTTTCGAAGAAATGGTTTGGGAAGATCTAGAAGGTGATGATGTTGACAACGAGAGAGGAAAGAGACAAAGGATGGCTTAGAATTGTTTTATGTTTGATTTTTGTTGTTTAATTAGTTTTACGTTGCAATATGTTTTTCGAATTAAGTTTTTGTTTTGTATGGTACAACGAATTTCGAATTTTAATATACGTACCACTTCGTACCGAAATGAACCTACCCCCCTTCGTACCGAATACGTGACCTATAGCGAATTGCGTACCCGAATTTCGTATTCGTACCGGAGCGTACCGCGTATTAGGTAAGTGGTCAGCAGTGGTATCCAAACATCATAAACTGCTGTTTTGCATAAAACTTACTTACTGTGTAGACATTTTCATGAGCTGCAAGTATGATGCCTTCTTTTTGTTGATAAGGGTTATTGGCTAATCAGAAGGCTAAAAAGTATCTTTGTGATCAATGTGGTAAGTATTATAAAAATATATATTTGAGTTTTGGGATTTCTTATTTAATACATGTTTCGTTTGATTTGAAGAGTGAGAAGTTTGGAGAAGTGTGTCTTCGGGAGAGATTAGTATATGCACCTTATCTAGATGTGGTTAAGGTGAATGAGTCGCTTGTGTCTTCGGGAGAGATTAGTATATGCACTTTATCTAGATGTGGTTAAGGTGAATGAGTCGCTTGGTTTACTTGAGTATCTAGATGTGGTTAAGCTCCGCCCTTGGATGTATGTGGTGTGTATGTGTGTTTTTCACTTCCGGGCAAACGAGTTGGAGATAAAAGGTGAGAAGGAAGGGTTGTATTGACGAGACGGCGAGTGGTCATCTTAGAAGAGTCCATTTAACATGCTTTATAAGACTAAATGTAATAAGGTTGTATGGTTGTGGTGTGAGTCAGTGCTACATGAGCATCCAAACCCACCATCATACCCTCGTAGTACTTAACATCTTCATTACTATTTACATATACCACACTTAAACACACATAACCCACAACACACCCTAACACACAAAACCTTTAGTTCCGTTTACAATTGAACTACAACGCATGAAGGGATGGAAAAGGGGGAAGACTGCGCATGGATGAACCTCTTATTAAGCCCAGTCTAATAACTTGCATCGTTAAATTGCATCAGTTTAATTAAATGAAGTATCCTTGATAACAAATTATGTTAGGATTTTTCTTAAATGGGTTTGTTTTAAATCAAAGAAGCACCCTTATTGACAAATTATGTAGGATTTTCTAAAATAGGTTTGTAAAAGGTTCTATGTCTTAACTGAAGATAACTTTTAGAAAATTGTTATGGCTCGATATCTATCTTTATGACACAAACAAACTCTCTACAACTTGTGACACTCAAAGACACTAGAGAAAGATAAGATGTAAGAAGTATGGATCGTGTATGATAAACTTTGGTCGAGTGGTTATTAGACTTTGAAAGAGAAATAATACAAGAGACACTTTGAACACACACACTCTCACCTTATCAACTCTTTGAGGCACACCTAATAAATGAGGTGAGAGTGTGTTTACATTGCCCTAAGGCCGGCGCCCTATGGGCTTTGTGTGGGCTTGGTGTGGGCTAATGTTTGTATTACACTTATACACTTATATTACAAACATAACTAATACCACTAGCCTAATTTCTAAACTATTTGTTACATATGACACACAAGTTGTAATCTTGCAAATAACCATCACTTCACATTTAATAAATTAAGTGCTAACAATCTCCCCCTAAGGGATGGTCATTTCAATGATGCTCCTGGTGATTGTTCTTTTGCCTTCAATGTCTTGAACTTTGTGTGTCGATGTGTAATAGTCTTCATTCATTGTTCCTTCATGCATTGTGATCTTCAAAGAATCGTCTTTTGGTCGTTCTTGCCTTGATCTACTTCTTCTGTCCAGTTGCGTCGTCGTTGTAGACGATGATGGTAAATGGACTTTCGTCAGTACCTGCATAGAAAAGTTAGCAATAAATCGTCCGGCGCTTATAGGTTCAGATTTTGAGATCGTTATCAACATATTGTGAAAACTTTCTCTAATCTTTACCAAGGCCGTTGAGAGCCTCTGAAGTATACCGAGTATCACTTCAAGACTGTAGACTGTTTGAAGCACGTAACTAACATGAAATAAGGCAAGATCCTTAGATCTCATTAAGACTCTTACAACTTGTGTCTTTGTTGGTGAACACAAGTGTATTTTATGGAAGTGTTCCTAAGAGATCTTTGATGAATCTCATGGCTCTAGACTCTATAATGTGCATTTTGGTTTTAGTCATCAGAGGCATGGAGCAGAGTGCCACCTTTTCAATATCAACTCATCTCGGAGTGAGATGCCGATAGATTATGCAGTGTTCTCCGTGAGAAATGAAACAAATATTTTTTTAAGAGACATCTGAGTAGATAGGAGGGGTGGTGCAATGCGTCACTGGGTCCATGACGTCTTGTCTTCAATATCAGTATCACCTTAGTGAGTACCGATAGTAGATGTATTGACCCGGTTTCTGATCTAAGTTTTCATGGAGGGCTATTTTTTTTCACCCTTTCATTAAACTTTTCTTTTTCATTCTTCAACCCCTTCTTTTCCTTTCTCATTTACTCCCTTTTTCAATTTTACCTAAGGACTTCTAATTCTAATCTATTGGAATTGTCCTTGGGTAGATCCCTCAGGTTCTGGCGGATCATTGGACATAACCTAACCATAATCACCTTATTACTCCATGATTATCCTAGATTATCGATCACTTGCCATAAAACCTTTTTGTGAAAATCTCTCAAAGTATTTATGAATAAACACATTTAGATAACACTTCGAGAGTTTTACATTTTTGAAATACTCCCCTTTCACATGTGCTCATGCATTTTTAAGATAAAATTGCACATGTTGGGTAGAGTTCGCACATTTGAATTGATCAACTTTCAATGAACATGACCTTCGCGAGACACGTTTACATCACTAGTTAGACTAGCTTGAAATTATTACTTGTCCCGGTCATATTCACTGATCATCTCTCGAATTGGTACATTCTACTCAGACAAGTCCTTTGCGAGACACGTTTACTTCACTGGAGAACCAGCTTGAAATTATTACCCGTCCCGAACAAGTTTTTTCGATAACGGACATTTACATTCGTCAATTCGAGGGTTAATGTTGAGTCTGTCTATTGAGCTTCCTTTGAGATTCCACGAACTTTGATCACATTTTAATCGCGTCCTCTCCCCCTCAAAAATAGCATGAAGTGATATTTTTGATATCAATTGATTAAAATGAAACTTCTTGGAAAGAAAGACATATATTTGCATGAAAATGGAACATTTTGCATTTTTTTTATATACTCCCCTTTAAGTAAAGCACATTGTTAAACATTTGAGTTTAAGAGGGAGTTTCTTTTTGTTTTGCCATTAACATTACGAGTTCTGATCGGAAATAATCAGAAGTCATCAATGAAGCTCGGGTTCCGTACTGAAATGTACAAAAGCCGTAGTGAAGAAATTTTTGAGAAATGACATGCTTTGAAAAAAAAATTAAATGAACTCTCGCTCAAGCATCTGTACATGCCCGTGACATTATTGAATGAAATTTCTAGATACGTACAAAATATCAATTATACGAGAGACATGTCGTGAGAAGATTTATTTTTTTTTTATTGCTTTAGTATTTTTGAAGATTTTCTATTTTTATACTTTGTTTTTGTTGGTTTTTCAAATTTTATATTTTGTTTTTTTTAAAAATATTTACATGCGAAGCTTTTTGAGATGAATCAAGAAGATTCGAGAAGACTTTCTAACTCTTCGGGAGTTAGGCTTCGCATCCAATTCGACGAACTAAGTTATCAAACCGCTCTTTTGGGAGGGCTTTAGTAAATAGATCGGCGAGTTGGTATTTAGTCTTCACGAAAAATAATTCAACAGTACCCTCTTCTACGTGTTCCTTTATGAAGTGATAGCGGACTCTAATATGCTTGGTCTTCGAGTGTTGAACTGGATTGCACGAGATGGCTATGGCACTTTTCGAGTCACAATACAAAGGTATGCGGTCGGAAGAGAAACCATAATCTGTGAGTTGTGTCCTCATCCATAGAACTTGGGCACAACACGCAGATAGAGACACATACTCGACTTCTGCGGTTGATAGTGCAGTGCAGTCTTGTTTCTTTGGTGACCAGCCTACTAACTTTTCTCCCAAAAATTGTGCTCCGCCTGATGTACTTTTTGCTGTAACTTGGCAACCGGCATGGTCTGCATCTGAAAATGCTATTAGTGTAAACTCTGAATCCTTCGGATACCAAAGTCTCATGTTAATAGTTCTTCGTAGGTACCGAAAGATCCGTTTAACCTCTTGGAGGTGAAGTTCGGTAGGTCGTGCCTGAAACCGTGCTAATAGACAAACAGCAAAGTGTATATCGGGTCGACTAGCAGTTAAGTACATGAGAGAACCAATCATGCTCCGATATTTCTTCGGATCCATAGGTTTCCCATATAAATCAGCGCCTATTTTGGGTGAAGTGACCATTGGAGTACAAACAGAGTCATAATTTTCCTTTTCATGTTTTTTCAAGATCTAAATTGTATATTTAGCCTAACTAAGAAAAATACCACGTGGGGATTGATGAATTTGTAAACCAAGAAAAAATTTTAATTCCCCCATCATGGACATTTCAAATTTGCTTTTCATGAGATTTGCAAAATGTTTTGAATGTTTTGGATTAGTAGACCCAAAGATTATGTCGTCCACGTAAATCTGAACAATCAAAATGTCATCTTTGAATTTCTTGTAAACAAGGTCGGGTCAATTGTTCCTTTGGTGAAATTGTTTTGAATCATGAAAGATGATAATTCGTCATGCCACGCCCGTGGGGCTTGTTTCAAACCATAGATTGCTTTCTTTAACTTGTAGACGTATTCTGGATGATCCTTGTCAACGAATCAATCTGGCTGACTCACATACACTTCTTTCATAGTTCCATTCAAGAAAAGTTGTCTTGATGTCCATCTAATAAACCGTGATGTTCTTGTGAGCTACATATGCTAAGAAAATCATGACAGCCTCAAGCCTTGCAACTGGCGAGAATGACTCTTCAAAATCTATTCCTTCTTCCTGTCTGAATCCCTTGGCCACTAGACGAGCTTTGTTGCGAATTAGATTCATATATTCATCTTTTTTGTTTTTCCATAACCACTTAAGATCAATGACAAGTTTGTCAATTGGTCTTGGAACTAAGTCCCATGTGTCATGTAATTGATATTGAATAAGTTCTTCCTGTATCACTTCAATCCAAGCATTATCTGCCATTGCTTCCCGAATGTTCTTTGGCTCTATTAGACTGACTGAGTAGACGTAGATGCACATGTCGCAATCGGTATTTAGTTGTTTTCTCATCTGAATTGGCCTTGAAGGTTCACCAATAACTTGTTCTATTGGATGGTCTTTTGTCTACTGTAATGTAGAAAGGTACCTTGGTTTAGACGAATGCGTATTAGATGGTTCATGTAACCTTGAAGATGATTCAGCCGAATCTGTTGCAAATGGGTTTTCGAATGCATCTTCTGCTAACACAACATCATTTTGTTCTTGCTCATCAATTCTTGGTAAGACAATCTCAATTACAGGAGTTGGTGGAGTAGATGTTGTTGACGTGGAGGGAGTTGGTGCGTCAGCTTCGAATGTTGTTGATGCATCTTGATTCGGTGGTGGTGGTGGTTGTTGAGTTTGAGTGGGTGCAACAGAATGTTGTTGAGATGCATTTAGCGAAGCGCCACCATAGTACTCATCATACATAAACTAGAAGAAGTTTTCCAGTTCTTAATTTGTTGTTTTTTCGTTGTGAGTTGAATGAGCTCCATGGGGTACGAGTCCTGAACTAATATGTCCAGAAGTTTGACTGTTTGGTGCGGGTCCTAATCCGGTATGATTAGAAGCCATTGGGTTTAGCGCGGGTTCTAGAGCGAGTCTCTCAGAAGCCATTTGTGAAATTTCATCAAACTTCACATTCATCATCTCCATAATCCATTTAGTTCTCCTGTTATACACCCTGAATGCCCTCGAGTTTTCCGAATAACCAATGAAGATTCCAATATCACCCTTAGCTTTCAGCTTCCCCAGATCTTCTATGTCATTCGTTGGATAGCACAAAGCACCAAATACATGAAGGTAAGAGATATCCAGTTTTCTGTTGTTGACTAGTTCATATGGGGTTTTATTGAATATTGGATGGACTAGGGATCGGTTCTGAGTGAAACAAGCAGTGGAAACAGCATCAGCCCATAGGAATAACGGTGCACTAGAATAAATCAGCATTGTACGAGCAGCTTCTACAAGAGTTCTGTTTTTTCTTTCAACTACCCCGTTCTGCTGTGGAGTTCTAACAGCTGATGTCTGGTGAGTAATCCTAGTTTCTTCAAAGTATGTTCTTAACTCCTAATTTGTGAATTTTGTGCCATTGTCCGTTCTTACCATCCTGATTGGAGCTTGAAGTAGAACTTGAATTCGCTTCAGAAAGGTGATGATGATGCCTGGTGCTTCGTCTTTTGACCTCAGAAACTTTACCCATGTATATCTTGAATAGTCATCGACGATTACAAGAATATACTTCTTCCCATTTATTCTTTGAACTCTCATTGGGCCACATAAGTCCATGTGCAACAAATGTAATTTATCAACCGAACTGGGTACGGCTTTCGGTTTATATGTTGCTCTTTTGCTCTTTCCTTGCTCACAGGACGGACATAAGTACTTTTTAGTATATTTGAATTTTGGGAGACCATTGACGATGTTGTCTTTGGAAAGCTTGTTAATGTTGTTAAAGTTAAGGTGGGACAAACGTCTATGCCACAGCCATGACTTTGTTTCGCCTGCTCTTGTTATGAGACAAATTGTTGATGAAGAGGACATTTGGTTTATGTCGATAGAATAGAGATTGGTGCCACGATTCTCAGTTAAGAGATCATTACCAACCAAATTCCTAACGAAACAAGTGTTTCTCCTAAATGCAACCTCTAGATCTACATCACAAAACTGCCCGACTGAAAACAGATTGTGTCCCAACCATTCGACATAGTAAACACGAGTGATCAAGTAGTTTCCAAACCGACGATCTCCATAACCCAGAATAGCTGCAACATGATTATTCCCAAACTTTATACAGTCCCCATGAACTGCCATACAAAGTTGATCAGCAGCTTCAGATTCTCAGTCAATGTGCTTGGAGCAACCCGAGTCGACGATCCAAAGACAAATTTCAATGACCTGCGAAGAACAGATGATTTTGTATATGGAAACCATTTAATAGTTGGTTCCAAGGGGTTATAGGTAACATGTGAATCACACTTAGATAAGGTTTCCATTGTTGCAGTTGGAACAATTTCTAATGTGCCATTCTTAAGTGTAAACATTCTACCCGTTGGATTCCATGCACAAAACTTAAGATGGTCCTTAAGCAATAGGCTACTAGTGGTTTTTCTAGCTTTTGCAATAAGTCTTTGAATATATCTAGACTTAGCCTTAGTGACTGAAGGAACCTTTTTCTGTTTAGGAAGATCATTCATATTTACACTATCAGAAACAATATCATCACAAGCATTTTCAGACAAAGATTTCGTGTGCATTAAACAAACAGAGTCATTACATGCATTAGAAATAGTAGTCTTAACATTACATCCAGATGACATATGTTTCTTATTCGAAAGCGTTAACTTCCTAGGGTCTTCTACTTCCATGCATTCACTCTCAGAGACAGGCAAGACTCTAGTGTCCCTGGTATTGCTCCTAGGCTTTCATCTGCTCCTAGAGGTGCTTTCTAATCCTGTAGAAGGTAAGGAACACTCATTAGAATTCATGTTGTTGTCCTGAGATTTTGTGGTAGCATTTCTAGACTCGTTTGGATTATCTTTTTTACTTTTGTCTATCGCTCTATATGTTTTAGATGTAGAGGCAGACGCAGGAGTGAGACTAATCCTATAGAGGCCAGGCGCTATTACATTCGATGTTTGGACAACAACATTCTCTTTTCCTTTTTCATTAGGAAAGGGGGTTTATGGTGTTGTACCCTTAGTTTCCTCACCCTTCCCTTTTTGACTTTCAAGCTGAGACTTAAAAAAATCAATTTGATCTTGCATGTTTTTGTAAGAACGCTCATAGGATAATTTTTCATACTTGCATTCTTCCTTTTTCCGATCAAGTTGTTTAAAATATGTGACATTCTTTTTTTTTTGAATCTTGGCAAGTACCTTTTCATATTTTATAACAATTCCAGAAGTCTCAGCTCGAAGTGTTTCATCATCTTCCACAGAATATGTTTGATAAATAATGGACATAATTTCAGTCGATAGAGCTATTTAAGAGAGAATGTCATTATGTCTTTCCAAAACTTTGATGTGCTCAATGTTTTCATTCGCTTCCTTCACCAGGGATTTGTGGTCTTTGAAAAAGGCAGCTGACTCTTTCAAAAGATTGTGTTCAACATTTTGAACTACCGCATAAATTGCAGCGATATGAGGATTCATTTCCGTTTCAAAAATCTTTTTCTGTTCAGTATGAAAACTTGAAAACCAGTCATTGTAGTTACCATTTGTTTTGGATGCTACAGTACTCTGAAGTGTTTCAATTCTCTTTTTAAGATCAACCAAATATAGTCTAGCTTCACTTGTGTTACAAGTGTTCTTAGAGGCCATTTGTTTGGTGTTAGAGAGATGTTTTGAAAAAACTTTTCATTTTGCGACAGCCACTGGTCTTTTGAAAAACATTGGTGACTCTTTTTGAACCAGATGAATGCCAGAATCTATATTAAGCTTATTGTAGTAAATTGGTTGAATTTCTGGGTTCATTTGTTTCATTTTAATTCTACTCTGTTCAGCAAGCTCCATCGTTTCATCAGAATTATGAACCTCGGGAGGATCATTTGAAGCATTTAGTATGCTACCATTATATAACACATTCTGTTCTTTCTGAACTTTCTTGAGATAATAAGGGTTGTCACAACCGATAGCCATTTTCTTCATTGTATGTAAAATTGGGTTTGGGTCGTTAATTAGCATGTTGATTGTTTGCGTAGAATGACCCATTTTTACAAGCAACTCTTCCAACTTTTTAATGGTTTCTTGTTTGTCCATGATCCCATTAAGAAGATCATTTTCACATTTTGAGAACCTTTCATTCAACTCTTTCTTTTCTTTTTCAAGATCAAAACAAGTTGATTTTTGTTTAGAAAGCTGGTTGGTTAATTTAGAAATTTTCGTGTTTAATGATTTGATTTTCATGTTCAAATTAACATCTAGTGTGTCAAATTTGATTTGCAAATGTTTTTCTCTTAAAACAGAATCTCTTAAATTAATTTCAAGTTCTGACTGTCTTTTGTTATTAAAATCAAAAGCTCTTTGATTAACCTTATATCTCTCAAGCTCAGTGGTCAATTTTTCATTCGCGGCCTTAACATCGCGATTGACCTTTTTGACGTTCTCAATTTCAACACTACAATTCTGCAATAATGATTCAAAAAACACACGTGTCTCCTCATCATTCTCAACATTCTGGGGCTCAAAGTCTCCATTATGATCTATATCTGGAGTTGCCATAATTATATTACTACAACTTGGCGTGTCCATATATGTGTCATAAGTGGATGCTTGAGTCGCAAGATGGTGTTCATCATGAGTCGACATATTAAATATTTCGTTATTGTGACATGTAGCGTATGGTGGTACCTCAGAAACTGCATTGGTGTCATACACAGGAGGTATTTCAGAATTCGTTTCATACTTAGCCTCCTCGAGATTTGCCATGAAAATGCGGTTTGCATCGATGTCCTCAAGATCTTCCGCATCATCCATAAGAGCCACGAAGTCATTCTCTTCGGCACTCAACTGTAACCCAGCTGTTTCCTTGTTTGCCAACATTAATGCTTTCTGCAGATAAGCTGGATCTCTCTTTTTTGGCTTGTCAGGACAGTTCCTAGCCATATGACCGACACCCTAACAGTTGAAACACTTTATCACATTACCCTGATTTGTATTCCCTGCACCTGAAGCAACAACATTCCCATACTGATTCCCAGCATTCTGACCCCTCTGATTACCAACAGCTATACCCATCCAATTCCTTGCATACTGACCCATGTGATTACCAACATACTGCCCTGCATTCTGATTACCCAACTGATATCGAGGAGCATATCCCTGCTGATTCTCATATCCCCCAACCATCTGTCCTTGTTGTCCCATGTTGAAACTCGGCTGTGCAATTTGCTTGTTGCTAGTGTTCGATGATATTCTTTGGTTGTTGTTGGTAGGTGTGGAGTAGCGTCCTTGGAATGCTTTTGTTAGGTAAGCAAAAGCTTGAGTCAAAGCAGCAGTTGACTCATCCTGATCATTAAAATCTGGTTCTGGGTGTTGCGTGTATTGTTGTTGTGAGATGACATGTTGTTGTTGTGGATAGAATGGTGATTGTGGAGTATATTGTTGTTGCATGAAGTGTTGATTGGAAGATGAAGAGGGTTGTGTATTTATTGTTGCAGGTGTAGGTGTTTGAGCAACGAGTGCAAGAGGATCATGTTGTTTTGCTGACTTTTCTTTTCTGACTTCATTCGCTTCTTCTTGGTTTTGCTTTAGAAAATCATAGAGTTGATCATAGTTCACCTCGTGAAGCTTCTTTGTCTGGTTGACAATAGTGACATATCGTCCCCATTCCTCTGGTAGGTCGTTGATGAACTTGATGTTTTGAACAATTTGAGCTGGTGTTAACTTGTTTCTGATCAACTCATTCATGAGAGTACAAAACCTTGTGTAGTAAGATTCAATTTGTTCAGCTGGAGTGGATGCGAACTTCTCCCATTCAGTTAGAAGCTTGTTTTCAATTTCTTGTTTACCAATTTCTGTTCCATGACACAGTCGTCTAACTCATTCCCACATATCATAAGCAGTTTCACAGCTGTCTAAAGCATAAAATATTTCTCGTGGTAAACCGAGTTAGATTAAGTGCATTGCCAAGTCATCAGCTTCAATTTTCTTCCAATCTTTCGGTATGTATTCAGCTTCTATTTGTACCCAGAAGGTCTGTGGTATGGGAGGTGTTGCATCTGGATTTCCAGCTGTTACTTGAATCTGACGAGGCTTGAATGGACCGTTCTCGATGGAGTTAATCAAGAGTCTGCCTTGACCCTGGGGCTTGGTTTTCATTTATCGGAGCATACGACTCATCCATGGAAGATAACCACCTTTTTCTATCATTGGAGGACGGTTTTATGCACCGGCGGTATGAATGTCTTGTTGAGTAGTCATCGTTGATGTTTTGTATGATAAAGTTGATGGAGGGTCGTTTCAACAAAATAGGAGTTGTTGTTGTTGTTGATGGTTAAACTTGGTTGATGTTGTGAAGTCTTGGTTCGTTGTTGATGATCGTCGAAGTTACAATTTAGATAAACGAAAAAAATTAAATAAAGTTACTAAATTTGATTGGTCAATAATTTAGACAAAATCAAAAGTTTACAAATTCGACAAAAGTGATGTAAATTACAATTTAGATAAAAAAATGACAATTTCTATAGAAATTTCAATTTGACCAAAATTTATACAAATTATGGCAAAATGTCAATTTAGATAGAAATTTATCTAATATATATAAATTGGAAATTTATATAAAAAATCTAACACTCTTATACAAGAGAGTAGATATCCGATTGTCGAAGTATTTTACACACTTATACAAGCGCGAAAATACCGAGTTCACTTTAGGCGTTGAAGAAATTACGTTCGAATCAAATCTATAAAAGTTATTTAACTTTGAAATTATTTAACATAAGTGCGGGGGCCAAAACTGTCAAATCTGAAAGTTCCCAAAAACTGCTGGAATTGCGAGGGACTGATTCTGCCAAAACTGAAAACTGCAGCTTTGTCCGATATCTGAATTAGCTGACTTGTCCGAGATTGGTTTGCGATAAGGATGTCGGACAAAACTGGGTTGTCTCAATTGCGATAAAGCTCTTCTGTGGCAATTGCGATAAAATCCGTGAATTGCGATAAAATCATAGAATTTAAATTGCGATAAAGACCAGTTTTTGAATTGCGATAAGAGACAGACTTTGCAATTTCGATAGAATTGACAAATTGCAATTTCGATAAAAGCACCTACCGCATTCTTATACAAGATTGCGATATTGTTGAATTGCGATGGATGACTGCAGGACCTTGATTTGTGATAAATGGCAGTTTTACCAACTCTTGTCCTTTTGTCACTTGCCCATTGTGAGATCTTACCAACTCTTGTAAGACTTACCAACTTTCACCAACTTACCAATAATTCTTGAACAATGACTATACACAAAAGATATCAACTAATATCCAAAAACAAATCTTAAACAATCCTTTTGAATTATTGTCGATCTAAATGCTTAGAACAACAAAAAACACAACCTCTAAAAAAAAAGATTCGTGCAAGTAGCACTCACAAAATCAAAAACCAAATTGATAAAACACAACCTTACCACTTGAGATATGTGAACGATTCCAAGAGAAACCCAAAAGGTCATGATTTGATGAAACAAAAACGCGACAGTTTGTGGCTTAAAAAACACAAATCGAACACAAATACCTCCTACCTTGTTGTATGGCTTGTTGATACCACTTGTTATGGCTCGATATCTATCTTTATCAGACAAACAAACTCTCTACAACTTGTGACACTCAAAGACACTAGAGAAAGATAAGATGTTAGAAGTATGGATCGTGTATGATAAACTTTGGTCGAATGATTATTAGACTTTGAAAGAGAAATAATACAAGAGACACTTTGAACATATACACTCTCACCTTATCAACTCTTAGAGGCACACCTAACAAATGAGGTGAGAGTGTGTTTATATTGCCCTAAGGCCGGCGCCCTATGGGCTTTATGTGGGATTGGTGTGGGCTAATGTTTGTATTACACTTATACACTTATATTACAAACATAACTAATACCACTAGCCCACTTTCTAAACTATTTGTTACATATGACACACAAGTTGTAATCTTGCAAATGACCATCACTTCACATTTAATAAATTAAGTGCTAACAATAATTGTTAGCCATAAAGTTTTGTCATTGTCGGGAATTGCAATAGCATTTAAGTACAAGGGCTAGTTTAGACAATAGGGCTAAGTTAGACTTGTATTGTTGTAATAAATACATTCCTAGTCACAACTAGGAAGGTGGGATTCACATGTTACTTGGAGGTGTGTATGTTTTCTTTACTTTCTCTCTCTAGAAAAAATACACGCCTCCCCCAATCAATAAACTAATTCTACCATGTTTAATCTTTATTTCGTGTTTCCCCGACCTCCTGAACGTGAACTTGGTCTTTACAATTGGTATCAGAGCTAACCAGCGCGAATCGTGGTGTTTTTGAGGTGAAAAATGTGATTTATGGTGTATTTTATCTCAGAACTGTTCATCAACCGAGTTTTTGGTAGTTTTTTTTATCGAAATAGTGAGTTTCTTTGTGTTTGATTTGTGTTCTTAAGTTCTCAATAGTTGCGTTTTTGTTATATAAAAATGTTAGCTTTTTTGTCTTTCTTGGAATCGTACGCAAGTATTAAGGTTCAAGGTTGTGTTTGTTATTGATTTAACGAGTTGATTTGTGAAGATTTGATAGCTCTTCACTCGAATCTTGCGTTTAAAAGTTGGATTTTTTGGTGTTCTAAGTTATTAGATCGACAAAAAAATTGAGAAGATTGTGTAAGATTTGTTCTTGGATCTTCACTGGAAAGTCTTGCGTGTAATTCTTACCAAAGAATTATTGGTAGGAGTGGTTAGAAAACTCAGTGGTTAAATAAGTAGATAAGGTCCAAAAAGTCAAGAGTTGGTAGAGTTGGTAAACTGTCATCTATCGCAATTCAGGTGGAAGAGTTCTATCGCAATTCCATCAAGTATCGCAATCTTGTATAAGATTTTCGATAGGTATCGCAATTGTGACTTATATGGCAATTTTGGATTGTTATCGCAATTCTGAAAATTATCGCAATTGTGTGATCTATCGAAATTCTGGAATCTATCGCAATTCTGGTATCTTATCGCAATCTTGAATCCTATCGCAATTGTTGTTCGAGAACTTTATCGCAATTGTCCCAAGCCAGATTTCATGACAATTGTTTCTCGGACAGAATTTAGCTATCGCAATTGCAAAAAAAAAAAAAAAAAAAAAAAAAAAAAGAAAAAAAAGTAGAGTAAAATTTAATTCGGATGAGTGACTTAACGGTCAATTTTTACGCGAAATTCAAATTCTGGTACAATAGTGAAAATTTTGGCCCAAAATTCAAATTTTTTGGTCATAATTCGAATTTTTCAGGAATTTTTTGCGTAAAAACTTTTCTTAAACTCAAAATTTTCCAGCATCCTTAGAATGACATTTTATGGCATATTTCATACCAAAATCACAAATGAAATTATCGGAATGCACCTTCAAATTCACCACGTATAGCCAAAAAGATCCTGATCAAGATTCACAATCAAATGACAATGGCTAAAAATTGATTGTTATCAACCGTGACTACAAGGATGATGATTCATTATTACCTATTTGAAGTTGAAGTAGAATTCACGGGTGCGTGTACTTAGTATCTTGAAGATATCGGGGTTGGTTGGATGCATGATTCTTCGAGATCCTTGCTCGTACTTAAGCTGCTCTCAGAGCATTCAATGATTAAGACTTGATTTGTCTAGCTATACCTGATGTAAGGAGTTACGTTGTTGTGCTCACAGAGTATAGCTATCACTTTAAAGGAGTTACGTTGTAGTGCTCCAGACACAAAGATGTGGATAATTCAAGATGAGTTCATATAGTGTTAAGGAAGGTTGGATGGGTATATGAAATGACCTATGCTTTAAGGAGTTATTTTGTAGTGCTCAGTATAGGTTCTTAGTCATACAACAGTGCAAGTTTAAGTCACAAGTTTGGGTTATTTTACTTCAGTCTCAAATTCGTCATAGTGGGTTTTCTTCATCAGTAGTCACTAGATGAAGCCGTTGTTTTTGATATAGGTGGTTGATAAAGAGTTAAACATTTTAGATGGTATTATTAGTAGATTGGGTTTATCTACATCTTCTCACGGACTACATGAAGTTCTTCCAGTTCATACTTCACGTGCACATAAGTATGCTGATTTCGATAAATCAAAACTAGCAGGGGAGAGAAATAGGTAAAATCCCGTGATGATGGAACTATCCTGGAGAAAGAAAAGTGAATTTCCGGATCTTAATTGATTCTGGTGCTACGATTTCAACTTTGGGGGAGAGAAATCGTCCAACAAGTTACATATGACCAACGATATGGGTCAACTTATGTTAGGATTTATAAAAAGTGATGGTCATCGTTATTATTATTTTTGTATTAAAAGTGTCGTTGTGTAATTAGTGTAGTTAAACAATGGGCTTGGACTTAAGCTAATATGTTATGTTTTGTATTAAAAAGAGCCCATGTAAAAGCCCACTCAAATCCAAGCCCATCCATCTCTCAAAAACTATAAATAGCACCTCCCTACACCATTTGTGAGGTTGGTGGTCTCAAGGTATTTCTCTTCTAGGGTTTGTATCATGTTTTAAGTGTGTGATTTAATGAAGCTAATATTACAAGTTCCACTCTTATTTCTTTGATCAAATCTAGTAGTTGTTGTATTGGTTAGGATAGTTTACTAGTATTAACAAGTGGTATCAAGAGCATAATATTAAAGTTCTAGGGTTTCTAAGGTTGGTTTGTCACGTACTGTTTCATCAAACTTGTTTGTCACGCCATAATATTACTGTTTCATCAGACTTGTTTCATCAGACTTGGGATAGTCGAACCAACTAAGGTAATCGAAGCATTTTGATCGAACCAACTCTCATCGAAGCAACTCACTTGATCAACTAGCAAGTTAGCTAGGCTGATCGAACCTTCCCCTCATCGAACCATTTCACCTCATCGGACCATTTCACCTTATCGAACCACTTCACCTCATCGAACCACTTCACCTTGTCGAACCACTTTTGGTTGATCGAACCAGAATAGTCGAACAAGTTCACTTAGTCGAGCTAGACTATAGTCGAACAACTTTAGGTCGAACCACTTTAGGTTGATCAAACCAGAGAAGTCGAACAAGTTCACTTAGTCGAGCTAGACTATAGTCGAACAACTTTGTTAATCGAGCAAGTCACTTGATCTAAGCAAGTTAATCTAGTCGAAGCAATCTAGTCGAACCAGTTTGCTAGTCGAACCAAAGTCATCTAGTCGAACCAGTTTGAACCAAAGTCATCTAGTCGAACCAGTTTGCTAGTCGAACCAAAGAATCTAGTCGAAGCAAGAAATAGTCAAAGCAAGGTTCTAGTCGAACAACTTACTCTAGTCGAACCAGAAACATAGTCGAGAAACTTTACCTTAGTCGAGTAACTTCATAATAAAGCTGTTGAGTTTGTGTTTCTTTTCAAAGTGTTGAAGTTGATACTGAGTTTACTATAATATTTGATCTTGTCTCTTTATAATAGAGTTTGTGACTTTGTGACTATTAGAATATTCACAACTTTGTGAGTATTAGAGTTTATGAGCTGTCGACTATTAAAGTTTGTGACTATTAGAATATTCACAACTTTGTGACTATTATAGTTTATGGGCTGTCGACTAATATTATATTGAGTTTTCTTTTGACGTGTGTAATAAAGGTATTGAGCCGGCGACCTTGTGTCAAGAGTTGGTGACTATTATATTGAATTTGTGTCAAGAGTTGGTGACTATTATTATATTAGATTGGTGTACTGTTTTCAACTTTGTGAGTAATTTTCCAAGTTTGGGATTTATCAAGTTTAAATTTTATCTACTTTGTGGACTTATCAACTTTGGGGACTTATCAATTTTGTGGACTTACCAAGTTTCTAAATATCAAGTTTCTCAAGGATTATCAAGTTTCTCAACGACTCTTCAAGGACAACGACAAAGGACTTAAACCAAACATAACTCGTGAACCGTAACCAACCCACTCCTAGTTCTTTAACCGATCCAATACCATCTTAACCTTACAACAATAACAACAATGACTACTCAACAAGACATCCATGCAGCTGGTGCCGAAAACCGTCCTCCAATGCTAGAAAAAGACAATTATCTTCCATGGACAAGGCGTATTCTTCGTTACATGAAAACAAAACCTAATGGACAAGGAAAACTCTTACTTAACTCCATCAAGAATGGTCCATGCATGCCTCGTCAGATTCAGGAAGCTGGTGATCCGAATCAAACACCTCCCATTCCACCATCCTTTCGTGTTCAGAAAGAAGAAGAATACACTGCAGAGGATTGGAAACAGATTGAAGCAGATGACTTAGCCATGCACCTAATTCAACTTGGTTTACCACAATAGATTTTTTGTGCTGTTGACAGCTGTGAAACTGCTTATGATATGTGGGAACGAGTTGGAAGGCTATGTCATGGAACGGAAATTGGTCAACAAGACATCGAAAACAAGCTTCTAACCGAATGGGAAAAGTTTACCTCCACTCCAGCTGAACCAATTGAATCTTACTACACAAGGTTTTGCACTATCATGAATGAGCTCATCTTGCATTGATTGCTCAAGCACCAATATCTTCAACAGTGAACACACAACCATCATCATCCACTCCTACTCAGAACTACATGCAACAATCATTCACTCCTCAAACTGCTGTTATTCCACAACAATCATTCTACCCACAAGAACAACAAGTCATTCCACAACAACAATACCCTCAATTCCAAGAACCTGAAGTTAATGAACCAGAAGAAGCCTTTGCTGCTATGACACATGCATTTGCTCTCATGTCCAAAGCATTACAAGGATGATATTCCACACCCACCAACAACAACCAAAGGATTTCATCGAACACTCGCAACAAGCAGATTGCTCAGCCGAGTTTCAATATGGGTCAACAAGGACAGATGGTTGGAGGTTATGCGAATCAACAGGGGTATGCTCCTCATTATCAGACGGTTAATCATAATGCAGGGCAGTATATGGGTAATCAGATGGGTCAGTATGCAGGGAATCAAATGGGACAAGTTGTTGGAAACAGAAGGGGTCAGAATATGGGGAATCAGTTTGGAAATGTTGCTGCTCCAGTTGCTGGGAATGCTAGGAATGTTGGAAATATGAATCAGGCCAATAGGTTAACGTGTTTTAACTGTCAGTATGCACGGAATCAGATGGGACAAGTTGTTGGAAACAGAAGGGGTCAGAATATGGGGAATCAGTTTGGAAATGTTGCTGCTCCAGTTGCTGGGAATGCTAGGAATGTTGGAAATATGAATCAGGCCAACAGGTTAACGTGTTTTAACTATCAAGGAACTGGTCACATGGCAAGGAACTGTCCCTCCAAACCAAATAAGAAAGACTTGGAGTATCTTCAGAAATCAGTGCTCTTAGCTCAGAAGGAAAAGGCAGGGTTTCAGTTGAATGCAGAAGAGCATGATTTCATGGCACTGATGGATGACATGGAGGATATGGAAGAGATCGATGCCAATTGGATCTTCATGACAAATCTTCAGGAGGTTAAATATGACACGGATTCTGAAGCACCTCCTGCTTATGATGTCAATGTGAAATCTGAGGTACCACCATATACTACATGTCACAATAATGAAATGTTTGATATGTCACCTCAACAAGAACAGCATCCTGCAACTCCTAATCTCACTTACGATACGTACATGGACTCCCCAACTTGTAGTAATACTAATTTGGCTACTCCAGATATGCATCCTAATGGAAACTTCGAGTCACAGCATACTGAGAATGAAGAGGAAACACGTGCTTTATTTGAATCATTATTGCGAAATTGTGGTATTGAAATTGAAAAGGTCAAAAAGATCAATAGCGATGTTAAGGCCGCTAATGAAAAATTGACCGCTGAGCTTGAGAGATACAAGGTGAATGAAAAAGATTTTGAATTTAACCACAAACGACAGTCAGAACTTGAAACTCGTTACAGAGATTCTGTTTTAAGGGAGAAACATTTGCAAATCAAATACGACAATCTTGATGTTAACTTGAACATGCAAATTAAATCCTTAAAAGTGGAAATTAACCAATCAACTTTCTAAACAAAAATCAACTTGTTCTGATCTTGAAAAAGAGAAGAAAGAGTTGCATGCAAAGTTTTCAAAACGAGAAGATGAACTTCTTGATGAAATTCTTGACAAACAGGCAACAATTAAAAAGTTGGAAGAATTGCTTGTAAAAACGGGTCATTCTGCACAAACAGTCAATTTATTAATTAACGACCCAAACCCGATTTTACATACAAAGAAAAAACTGGCTCTCGGTTGTGAAAATCCTGGTTATCTCAAGAAAGCTCAGAAAGAAAAGAATGTGCTGTATAATGGTAATATTATAAATGATGTACATGATCCACCTGCTGGTTATGATTCTTATGAAACGATTGAGCTTTCCAAAGAGAGTAGAAACAAAATGAGACAAAAGAACCCAGAAATAAAACCAATTGATTACAATGAGCTTAACAAACTTTCTGGAGTTCATCTTGTTCAAAAAGAGTCGCCATTATTTTTCAAAAAACCAGTGGCTGTCGCAAAAAGAAAAGTTGTTTCAAAACACCTTTCTAACATCGAACAAATGTACTCTAACAACACTTAAAGCTATAATACTTTTGGCTGATCTTAAAAGGAGAGTTGAAATGCTTCAAACTATTGTGGCAACCAAAACAAACGTTAAAATCAACGATTGGTTTTCAAGTTTTCAAACTGAACATAAAAAGATGTTCGAAATAGAAATTACTCCCGTTGTAACTGCAATACATGCAAGAGTAATCCATGTTGAGAACGTAATTGTCAAAGAAGCAGCCGAATTTGTCAAGGACCACAAATCCTTGGTAGAGGAAGCTAATGAAAACATTGAACGCATCAAAGTTTTGGAAAAACAAAATGACACACTCTCTGAAGAAGCTCTCTCGACTGATATTATGTCCATTATTTATCAAATATATTCTGTTGAAGATGATGAAAGACTTCGAGCTGAGACTTCCCAAATTGTTTCAAAATATGAAAATGCGCTTGCTAAGCTTGAAAAAGAAAATGTAACATATTTTAAACAACTGGATAAGAAAAAGGAAGAATGTAAGTATGACAAACTGTCGTATGAACGTTCTTATAAAGAAATGCAAAAACAAATTGATCTTTTGAAGTCTCAGCTTGAATGTCAAAAAGGGAAGGGTGAAGAAATTAATGCAAAGCCAAAAATGTCAATTTCACAATGTGCTCCTTCACCCTTGCCCAAAGAAAAAGGAAAAGAGAAAGTAGTTGTCGAAACACCAAAAGTGATAGCACCTGGACTTTATAGGATTAGTACCACTACTGCGTCTACCTCTACATCTCAAACATATAGGGCGATAGACAAAAGTGTGAAAAATAATCCAAAAGAGACTAGGAATGCTAAAACAGATTCGAAGGACAACAAGATAAATCCAAATAAGTGTGCCTTACCTTCTACAGGAGTAGAAAGTACCTCTAAGAGCAGCAGACCAAAGCCTAGGAGCAATACAAGGAATAGAGTCTCGCCTGCATCTAAGAGTGACAACAAGAATAAAACGGAAGAAGTAGAAGAACACCCTAGGAATTTATCGCTTTCTAAGAAGAAACATATGTCATCTGGATGTAATGTTAAGACTAATGATTCTAGTGCATGTAATGACTCTGTTTGTTTAATGAACAAGAAATCGTTGTCTGAGAATGTTTGTTATGATATTGTTTCTAATTCTGTGAATATGAATGCCATGCCCAAACAGAAAGATGTTCCTCAAGGAACTAGTGCTAAAACAAGATATGTTAAAAACGCCATTAAAGCAGCTAAGTCCTCCACTAGTAGTGTTCTACCTAGGAACTATCTTAAGAAGTATGTTTGGAAACCAACGGGTAGGAAGTTTACACTAGAGAATGGTAATTTAAGAATGGCTCCAAAAGAGCAAGTAGAAACCTTCTATGAGTGTGATTCCTTTGTTACCCCTAACCCAATGGAACCAAATGATAAACGGTTTCCAAATACACAATCATCTATTATTGGCAGGTTATCGAAATATGTCTTTGGATCGTTGACTCGGGTTGCTCCAAGCACATGACCGGGAATCTGAAGCTGCTGATCAACTTTGTATGGAAGTTCATGGGAACAGTTCGGTTTGGAAATGATCATGTAGCAGCTATTCTGGGTTATGGAGATCTACAGTTTGGGAATTTTTTGATCACTCGGGTTTACTATGTCGAAGGATTGGGACACAATCTGTTCTCAGTCGAACAGTTTTGTGACGCAGATTTGGAGGTTGCATTTCGGAAAAACACTTGCTTTGTTAGGAACTTGGTTGGAGACGATCTCTTATCAGGAAATCGTGAAACCAATCTTTATGCCATCGACATTAACCAAATGGCCTCTTCATCACCAGTTTGTCTCATGACAAGGGCTGACAAAACTAAGTCCTGGTTATGGCACAGACGTTTATCCCATCTCAACTTCGACACCTTAACAAAGCTTGCCAAAGACGACATCATCACCGGTCTCCCAAAGTTCAAATACACCAAAGATCACTTATGTCCATCCTGTGAGCAAGGCAAAAGCAAACGGGCAACTTACAAACCTAAAACCATACCCAGTTCGGTTGATAAGTTACATTTGTTTCACATGGACTTATGTGGCCCAATGAGAGTTGAGAGTATCAATGGGAAAAAGTATATTCTTGTGGTTGTCGATGACTATTCAAGATATACATGGGTAAAGTTTTTGAGGTCAAAAGACGAAGCACCTGGAATCATCATCACCTTTCTGAAGCGCATACAAGTTCTACTTCAAGCTCCAGTTAGGATTGTAAGAACTGACAATGGCACAAAATTCATGAATCAGGAGTTAAGAACATACTTTGAAGAAACTGGAATTACTCACCAGACATCAGCTGTTAGAACTCCACAGCAGAATGGAGTAGTTGAAAGAAGAAATAGAACTCTTGTGGAAGCTGCTCGCACAATGCTGATTTATTCCAGTGCACCGTTATTCTTATGGGCTGATGTTGTATCCACTGCTTGTTTTACTCAAAACCGATCCCTAATCCATCCAAGATTCAATAAAACCCCATATGAGTTAGTGAACAACAGAAAACCCGATATCTTTTACCTTCGTGTATTTGGCGCTTTGTGCTATCCTACGAACGACAGAGAAGATTTGGGGAAACTGAAAGCTAAGGGTGATATTGGTATCTTCATTGGTTATTCAGAAAACTCGAGGGCATTCAGGGTGTATAACAGAAGAACTAAAAGAGTAATGGAGACGATGAATGTGAAGTTTGATGAAATTTCACAAATGGCTTCTGAGAGACTCGCCCTAGAACCCGCGCTTAACCCGATGGCTTCTAATCATACCAGATTAGGACCCGCACCTAACGTTCAGACTTCTGGACATATCAGTTCAGGACTCGTACCCCAAGGAGCTCAGTCAACTACCACTGATAAACCAACAAATCAAGAACTGAATAATTTCTTCGAGTTTATGTATGATGAGTACTATGGTGGAGCTTCGACAAATGCATCACAACAACGTTCCGCTGCACCCGCTCAACAACATCAACCACCACCACCTCAAGATGCATCTACCACAATCGAAGCTGACGCACCAACTCCCTCAACGTCATCAACATATACTCCAGCAACTCTAGTAATTGAGATTGTTTTACCAAGAGTTGATGAGCAAACCCAAAACACACCAATTCAAGAAGAACAACAACAAAACAATGTTGTGTTAGAAGAAGAACGATTTGAAAATCCATTTGCAACGGAATCTGCTAAATCTTCTTCTCGGTTACAAGAACCATCTAACACGCATTCGTCAAATCCAAGATACCCTTCGACGTTACAGTGGACTAAAGACCATCCAATAGAACATGTCATTGGTGAACCTTCAAGGCCAGTACAGACGAGAAGACAACTCGCCACCGATTGCGACTTATGCATCTACGTCTGCTCAATCAGTCTAAAAGAGCCAAAGAACATTCGGGAAGCGATGGCAGACAATGCATGGATTAAAGCGATGCAGGAAGAACTTCTCCAATATCAATTACATGACACTTGGGATTTAGTGCCCAGACCAATTGACAAACGTGTCATTGATCTAAAGTGGTTATGGAAGAACAAAAAGGATGAAGAGATGACTGTTATTCACAACAAAGCTCGTCTCGTGGCCAAAGGATATAGTCAGGAAGAGGGAATAGATTTGGATGAGTCGTTCGCGCCAGTAGCCAGACTTGAAGCGGTCAGGATTTTCTTAGCTTACGCAGCTCACAAAAACATCACGGTCTATCAGATGGATATCAAGACAGCATTCTTGAATGGAACTCTGAAAGAAGAAGTGTACGTGAGTCAGCCAGACGGTTTCATTAACAAAGATCATCCAGACTACGTCTACAAGCTAAAGAAGGCTATCTATGGTTTGAAACAAGCCCCAAGGGCGTGGTACGACGAATTATCATCTTTCTTACTTTCTAATCATTTCATCAAAGGAACAATTGACCCAACCTTGTTTACCAAAAAGTTTAAAAATGACATTTTGATTGTTCAGATTTATGTGGACGACATAATCTTTGGGTCCACTAATCCGGAACATTCAAAACTTTTTGCAAATCTCATGAAAAGCAAATTTGAAATGTCCATGATGGGGGAATTAAAATTCTTTTGGGGTTTACAAATTCATCAATCCCCACGTGGTATTTTTATAAATCAAGCTAAATATACAATTGAGATTTTGAAAAAACATGGAATGGAAAATTGTGACTCTGTTGGTACTCCAATGGTCACTTCACCCAAAATTGGTGCAGACTTATATGGGAAACCCATCGATCCAAAGAAATATCGGTGCATGATTGGATCCCTAATGTACTTAACTGCTAGTCGACCCGATATACATTTTGCTGTCTGTTTATTAGCACGGTTTCAAGCAAGGCCTACCGAACTTCACCTCCAAGAGGTTAAACGGGTCTTTTGATACCTTCAAAGAACCATTAACATGGGTCTTTGGTATCCGAAGGATTCGGAGTTTACACTAACAGCCTTTTCATATGCCGACCATGCTGGTTGCCAAGTCACAGCCACAAGTACATTAGGCGGATCACAATTTCTGGGAGAGAAGTTAGTAGGCTGGTCGTCACGGAAACAAGACTGTACGGCGCTTTCAATCGCAAAAGCCGAGTATGTGTCTCTATCTGCGTGTTGTGCCCAACTTCTATGGAGGAGGACACAACTCACAGATTATGGCTACTCTTTCGACCGCATACCTATTTATTGTGATTCGAAAATTGCCATTGCCATCTCGTGCAATCCAGTGCAACACTCGAAGACCAAGTATACTAGAGTCCGCTACCACTTCATAAAGGAACACGTCGAAGAGGGTACTGTTGAACTATTTTTCGTTAAGACTGAATACCAACTCGCCGATCTATTTACTAAAGCCCTTCCAAAAGAGCGGTTTGATAACATAGTTCGACGAATTGGAATGCGAAGCCTAACTCCCGAAGAGTTAGAAAGTCTTCTCGAAACTTCTTGAATTTTATCTCAAAAAGCTTCGCATGTAAATATTTTTGAAAAAACAAAATACAAAATTTGAAAAACCAACAAAATCAAAATACAAAAATAGAAAATTTCAAAAACACAAAAACATTAAAAAATATAAAACCCAAAAATATTCTTCTCACGACATGGCTCTCATATAAATCGATATTCTGTACGTACCTAGAAATGTCATTCAACAATGATACGGGCATGTATAAATGCTTGAGCGAGAGTTCATTTAAACGTTTTCTAAAACATGTCGTTTCTTAAATTACTAAAATAATGGCTTCGGAACATTTCAGTTTCGGACCCGAGCTTCAAAGAAAGGAAAATGCTCTATCAAAACTTATTCGAGCACTTATCCTAAAAAACATCAAATACGGCTTTCGTACATTTCAGTACGGAACCCGAGCTACAATGATGACTTCTGATTATTTCTGATCAGGACTCGCATTGTTAATGGAAAAACAAAACAAACCTTGAGCACATGATCAAGATTTTTCAAAAGATCTTTCAAAATCTTTCTCAAATTCTGTGCTCAAGAGAACTCCCTCTATACCTTTAAAAGATTTTAAACTCAAAACGTTTAAAAATATACTTTATTTAAGGGGGAGTATAAAATTTGAAAAATTAAAAATGTTCCAAATTCATGCAAATCCGTCTTTCTCTCCAAAACGCTCTCATTTTAATCAGTTGATATCAAAATGTTCAAAGATCGTGGATTGAATCTCAAAAGAGCTCTACAAAAAGACTCAAGCATGAACCCTCGAATTGATGAAAACTAAATGTCCGTTATCGAAAAGACTTGTCCGGGACGGGTAATAATTTCAAGCTGGTTTTCCAGTGATGTAAACGTGTCTCGCAAAGGACTTGTCTGAGTAGAATGTACCAATTCGAGAGATGATCATTGAATATGACCGGGACGGGTAATAATTTCAAGCTAGTTCAACTAGTGATGTAAGCGTGTCTCGCGAAGGTCATGTTCTTTGAAAATCGATCAATTCAAATGTGCGAACTCTACCCAACATGTGCAAATTTATATCAAAAATGCATGAGCACATGTGAAGGGGGAGTATTTCAAAAATGCAAAACTCTCGAAGTGTTATCTAAAATGTGTTTATTCATAAACATTTTGAGAGATTTTCATAAAAAGGTTTTATGGCAAGTGATCAATAATCTAGGATAATTATGGAGTAATAAGGTGATTATGGTTAGGTTATGTCCTATGATCCGCCAGAGCCGGAGGGATCTACCCAAGGACAATTAAAATAGATTAGAATTAGAAGTCCTTAGGTATGATTGAAAAAAGGAGTAAATGAGAAAGGGAAAGAAGGTGTTGAAGAATGAAAAAGAAAAGTTTAATGAAAGGGTGAAAAGAAATAGCCCTCCATGAAAACTTAGGGCAAAAACCGGGTCAATACATCTGCTATCGGTATTCACTAAGGTGATACTGATATTGAAGACAAGACGTCATGGACCCAGTGACGCGCTGCACCACCCTTCCTAGCCACTCAAATATCTCTTAAAAGATATTTGTTTCATTTCTCACGGAGAACACTGCATAATCTATCGGCCTCTCATTCCGAGATGTGTTGATATTGAAAAGGTGGCACTCTGCTCCATGCCTCCGACTACTAAAACCAAAACGCACGTTATTGAGTCTAGAGCCATGAGATTCATCAAAGATATCTTAGGAACACTTCCACTTAATACATTGTGTTCGCCAAAAAGAGCACAAGTTGTAAGAGTCTTAATGAGATCTACGGATCTTGCCATTTATATCATTGATGGTTACATGCTTCAAACGGTCAACAGTCTTGAAGTGATACTTCGGTATACTTCAGAGGCTCTCAACGGCCTTGGTAAAGATTAGAGAGAGTTTTCACACTATGCTGTTAACAATCTCGAAATCTGAACCTATAAGCGCTGGACGTATTATTGCTAACTGTTTTATGCAGGTACAGACGAAAGTCCATCAACCATCATCCGATGTATACACCATCTTCACCTCCACATACTCATATGTACAAAGTTCATCCTCTCCAGAGCTCAAGTATAAAAGTTCAAGACCAAAAGATCAAGTGAAAGACAAAGTGTCACAACAAAGTCAAGAAGCTAGTCAAGACGTCAAGAACAAAGTAATGAATCTTGAAAGGATGACAAGTACGAAGATCATGAGGTATGAGTATGTTGGAGGACACGAAGCCAAAGTAAAGACGATGCTGATCGAAGGCAAGAACAACCACAAAGACGATTATTTGAAGATCACATAGCATGAAGGAACAAGAACAAAGACTATTATGCAACAACACACAAAGCACAAGGAAATGAAGACAAAAGACCAACTCACTCCAAGCATCATTTGAATGACCATCCCTTAGGGGGAGATTGTTAGGATTTATAAAAAGTGATGGTCATCGTTATTATTATTTTTGTATTAAAAGTGTCGTTGTGTAATTAGTGTAGTTAAACAATGGGCTTGGACTTAAGCTAATATGTTATGTTTTGTATTAAAAAGAGCCCATGTAAAAGCCCACTCAAGTCCAAGCCCATCCATCTCTCAAAAACTATAAATAGCACCTCCCTACACCATTTGGGAGGTTGGTGGTCTCAAGGTATTTCTCTAGTCTAGGGTTTGTATCATGTTTTAAGTGTGTGATTTAATGAAGCTAATATTACAAGTTCCACTCTTATTTATTTGATCAAATCTAGTAGTTGTTGTATTGGTTAGGATAGTTTACTAGTATTAACAACTTATTACTTTGGTTTTATCATTTCATGTGTACGTTACGGACTGCTTTCTCATATGAAAGAAAACTGGGATGCATTTGGTGAGATGAAGATGTTGATACTGTATTCCCCCGAACGGACAAATTTGAAGAATGGCAATCATCAGAAAGGTTGTCAGTTTGGGGGAGAGCACTAATTAGGGGAGAGTGAAATGGTCATAATTAAACCCTAAATAGATTTGCTCACATGGTTCGTCTTCAAGTAAAAAAATGGCAGCTGAGAAGATTCTATAAGCCGAACGAAGTAATGAAGTTTGAAGATCATTCTCATGTTTTGTATTGAATTTTACTTGTAGGGAACGTTGTAAGCAATTCCCGTATGACATCACTTTGGGGAGAGATTGTTAGCCATAAAGTTTTGTCATTGTCGGAAATTGCAATAGCATTTAAGTATAAGGGCTAGTTTAGACAATAGGGCTAAGTTAGACTTGTATTGTTGTAATAAATACCTTCCTAGTCACATCTAGAAAGGTGGGATTCACATGTTACTTGGAGGTGTGTATGTTTTTTTTACTTTCTCTCTCTAGAAAACATACACACCTCCCCCAATCAATAAACTAATTCAACCATGTTTAATCTTTATTTCGTGTTTCCCCGATCGACCTCCAGAACGTGATCTTGGTCTTTACAAAAGTGAATTGTCAAGATGAAACTAATAGAAAGTAAACTAGATTAGTTAGTTGGCTTAAGTTCGGTTGTGGGCAGGTCAATAACTATTCAACAAAAACATGTCGTTTGTAGAGTTGGTTAATTGTGTTACACAACAACGTGTTGTGTCAAAGTTTCAAGTTCTTTTTTCTTGGAAAGATTGGTATCTAATATCTTGAAGGTGTTATTCTTTAAAGGTTTAGAATTTCAATTGGTTGGTTATTTGTAATGTAGATGCTGTACAACTGAATGTCAAAATTATTGTACCATGTTATGGTGTACTATATAATGACTAACCACCGTTATTACTCTTCAAAGCCCATATAGATCTTATAACCGTGACGCCCTTCCATGGTGTCCATGTCTAGTGTCGCACACACTTGAAACTAAAAAATCTCGTAAAGTAACATTTACAGCACGACCACGAGAAGAAAGATGGATATTGTACTACATCGCCACTTTGTTGATAATTACATACATGCTGATAACCAGCTTGGAAATTCTTTTCTTCATGTCCAAGTTTGACAACATTTACGCCAAATCATAAATGAGTTATGAGTATATGATGCAAAAGAAGTTAAAGGGCCAATTGCCCAACGGAAAAATCAACTAAAGTTTTAAGTTTAGTTTTTGAAATGTTTATAAGTTGAAAATTGCCTGTAGAACTCATGTGTTCACGCTTTCATAACTTGGTTAACGTTGAAACGTTGCTTATATAGTTATCTTGCATTTCGTAACATTTACTTGAATACATTTTCTATGTACTATCCGTATTTTGACAGAAAAAGCGAGGACTGATACATGGACCAGTCAGTTACGACTTGACGAGGCCATAATTTGTGGTCATAAACCGGTGGGACTGGTTCTTTTAAGACAATGGGACCTGTCGCGGTGACGTCAACCAACTAGTAAAGGACCTTTCCATAAACAAAGCTTTTTAATGGTATAAATTCGACTACAACAACCACAAAGAAAGCGCTTGATTTATTGTTTGATAAAGAAAGTGCAAGTGTTTTCTCAAATAAGGTACAACTTTTACAATGAGTGATGAAAGAAGGTGTTACCCTCTCAACATCTTTTGTTTCTACTCACTAGACCTAACCTTTAATTGCAAAAGATTAATTTTCACAATATAATTTTTAATTGTTATGGAGTAATATTCTAACAGTTATGGAGGACTCATGTTCATTTCGTCCACCTTGGTAACAACGAGCATGATTACCCGCAGCCATCGTACTTTCAAAAAAGTAACAAGTTGAATCATTTACTTTTTTATTGCTTACTTAACCAACGAACTTTCAAATTTTAATTCGACTTGAAACATTTCTTTAGACCGTTAGTCTTCATGTGGCAACGTTAGTCCTATTAGTCAACGAACGTTTGCAAAGTTAGTCCTTTTATACTAACGATTGTTTTTAATTAACTAAAAATTTCGTTTTTCTTACGTTTTAATACTTATTCGATCGGTTTTACACGTTTTGGTTCGTTTTCATACGATTTCGCCCCGTTTTACACGTATTCGTCCATTTTTACACGTTTTCGCCCGGTTTTACACGTTTTAGTCTGTTTTTACACATTTTCATCCACTTTTTTCACGTATTCAACCAGTTTTTTAAAAATTCGAAAATTCGAAAATATTTTAAAAATTCGAAAAAACTTATAAAATTTCGAAAATTTTTTAAAAATTCGAAAGATTTATAAAAATTCAAAAAATTTATAAAAAATTTTAAAAATTTACAAAAATTCGAAAAAATTTATAAAAATTCAATAAATATAAAAATTCGAAAAATATAAAAAATTTTATAAAAATTCGAATTTTTATAAATTTTTCGAATTCAAAAAGTTTTTCGAATTTTTATAAATTTTTCGAATTTTTATAAATTTCTCGAATTTTTATAAGTTTTTTCGAAATTTTTTAAGTTTTTTCGAATTTTTAAAATATTTTCGAATTTTTATAAATTTTTGAAGTTTTTATAAGTTTTTTCGAATTTTTAAAATTTTTTTGAATTTTTAAAATTTTTTCGAAATTTTATAAGTTTTTTGAATTTTTATAAATTTTTCGAATTTTTTTAAATTTTTTTGAAATTTTATAAGTTTTTCGAACTTTTATAGATTTTTTGAATTTTTAAAAAAATTTTGAATTTTTTTAAATTTTTTTCGAAATTTTATAAGTTTTTTAGAATTTTTATAAATTTTTTGAATTTTTAAAATTTTTTTGAATTTTTTAAAATTTTTTTCCAAATTTTTAGTTAATTAAAAACAATCGTTAGTATAAAAGGACTAACTTTGCAAACGTTCGTTGACTAATAGGACTAACGTTGCCACATGAAGACTAACGGTCTAAAGAAATGTTTCAAGTCGAATTAAAATTTGAAAGTTCGTTGGTCAAGTAAGCAATAAAAAAATAAACTTAGTACTTTTTTGAAAGTACGATGGTATTTTATAGGTTTTACCCTTCTTTATCCAGAACTTCTAACCGTAACATGTGTATTTGTCAACTTAATCAGCTAATTAACACGATTATTAACACTCAAAAGTTGAACATATAAAAAGAGGTATGACCAGATGAGGATCTTTGTAGGATCATGTTTTAGATTGATACTGTGATTCGGGAGGTCGGAGATGATGATAATATAAGTTAGCTATGGTTAGAGAGAGAGAGTAGAGAGAGAAAGGGAAACTATGTGTGTTTATTGATAAAAAAGGATAAGTTACACACTAAGCATCACCCCTCCATGGAAGTATGAAGGGGTATAGATAGCCTAACACAAGCTTAACTATTACAATATTACATAACTAGTCCATGTGTTTCGGCTAAACAAGATAGTAAATGTAATCCCGTAAATGTCGTTCCATTTACGTGTTAGGAGCATTCCCAACAATCTTCCCCTAATGGGATGACATAGGGGATTACTTATAACATTTCCTACAAGTACAAAAATAAGTAAAATAAAGTCTTCGTAAGCTCTTCAAATGTTGAGGATGACTGCAGTTTTTTATACATATATATTTTATTAAGTTTTTCTATATAATTATAAGTTTTATACACGTTTTTATATGTATATATTTTTATAAGTTTTTCTATATAATTATATACGCTTTTATATACGTTTTTACACACGTTTTTTATCTGTTTTTATATACGTTTTTATCCGTTTTTATATAAGAATGTATAAAACGTATATAAAAGATTAAAAACTGATGCGTGCGATATGTCGTTGCGGTATAGCAGTATTAATGCCTACTCAAGTTTTAAATTTATATTTAGCCGACTTATCAATAACACACACACTTAACGAGCAGTGTACCCGGTCAGTATGAATATAATGGTAAGTAGAGTGTCGATCACTAAGAGTGGAACGTATTATCTAGTTACTCTAATCAGTATTTTAATATTCTAAATTAGCTATACAACCTAATCTAACGCAAGGGGGGTTCAGCCTGAGAGACTAGCACGATTTGGTTGCGATTAAATAATAAACTAAACCAATAGGCACGAATCAGCGAATAGCACACACGTACACAGATAAATACTTGAGACAATAAGAAGATATGTCCTGATGATTAAGTAGATTGTCACTTGTTTTATTGATAGTTTTATATGAAGTGTATGTAGTTAATCCTTTCTCGTTGGTCCTATTCTTATCGGCGAGTAAACCCTTAATGATTACTTATTTCTAAAAGTTATTCCTAAGTGATCAATTTAGTAACAACCGTGGGAGCCACATTATTTTCCGCAGTCAAATGCGCAGGCCACTAATAAACACAGAGGTTATCAATGCACTAATAAGTAGTAACCAAAGACATCAACATATAAACTTTAATTGATGGGAAAGCAGTTTTAAGGGAGTGCAATCTTTCCATTGTCACATTACACAAGCCATCAATCCTGATGAATTAAAGTTTACTAACACAATAAAACAAAACTACTTAATGAATTAAACACATGCAACACCTTCTTACAGCTCTAGTATCTTCGTTCGGGTGTGTCTTGTGCTGCCTATTCGTCTGAATTCGGACTTAAGTTTCTGTGGTCTTCGTACCTCGTATAATATATATCCTATGTGTGCTACGGAATTCGTCTGGTCTTGGGGTATTTATAGTTTCTGTCTGAGGGTAAGATGCGGCGCATCTAGTAAGTAGATGCGGCGCATTGACTTAACTTCGCGTGGGGTCCAAGATTAATATATTCAGGAATATTCGTATACCGCCAGAAGATGCGGCGTATCTTCATTCTTGGATGCGGCGCATGTCCTCTTGTATCTTGGATCGTATCTGGTGAAATCTTGATAGTGATGCGCCGTTGATGCGTGGTTTTGCAACCTTACAACAGGTTTTACCTCTCGAGTGATCTCAAGAGGCTTACAACCCCACCAGGCAGTGTACCTGACCGATGTAGTATAGTGTAGTGGTAAGTACGGGGGATTGATCGTTCTCCACAGGAAATAGTGTTCGTTAGGTATGAAAAACTACTTTAATAGGTCTAAGGGTGAGAGAAGATTCTTTTTATGTTTTTATAATTTTTATGAAAGCAAGTAAAATCTCGGGTTTGAAAGAGTGGGCGGAATTAGTTGCTAGTCAACTAACCCAAATTACTATGAATGCAAATAAAATAAAATAACAGAAAATGAAAAGGTTGGTGAAAACTTATGTGGAGGGAAATGTGTTTACTTAGATTTCCTTACTCCCTAACTATCTTTTACCGGTTGATTAGTGTGTATTAGTCGCGTGGATGACGGGTGTATTCCTTAATACCATTCGTGGGGTGGCGTACGTACTTCCCCAACTCTACAAGCTCCTACTTCACTCCTATGTCGAGCCGGCTAGGAAGCTCCTAACATGGGATCACTAGAATTCGCTTGTGCATTAAATACAACCATAAAAACCTTTAGTACGCATTGGTTCATGTTTCTTAAGACGTTCAAGCAAGTTACCGATTAGGAAGTTAGCCAGTTTTCTTAAGCCTAACATAGATAAACAATCATCCAATACAACTAATAACACACTAATAACCAATAATCAATAGCTAGGTTTCATTAGATCTAAGCAAACACAAGATAAATCTAGCCTAGCATGTTAAACAAAAGACAAGAACAAGATAGAATCAAACAACACATAGACATATTGAATGATTAATTGATAACTTATCTTCAATGTAACATGGAAGATCTCAAGGCAAAAAGCCTTGAAAGAGCTGCCAAATTCGTCCTAGGGTTTTCACACACAAAGTTCCCCAATAAGTTCCACACTAATGACAAAGAATTGCAAAACTATATATAGATTTTTAGATCTGACGGCGTCACGTTATGGAGTGTGACGCCGTCACCTCGCCGCTTTTAGGGTTCCCGGATGACCTTCTTGACGCCGTCCCTCTTTAGCTCTCCAAAATCCGTTCTGGCCTATCAAGGCTTGACGCCCTCAGACTATGAACGTGACGCCGTCCCTCTTTGAATTATAACGTGACGACCTTGATCAAATTAAAGGGTGACGCCGTCAGAATTCCCATGCAATTTTCACTGGCTTATCATGAGTAAATTTCACATCCACCACTTTTGCCAAGCCATGACGCCGTCTGGAGATAATCCTGACGCCGTCAAAGGTAACTTTCAGCAAGATTTTGAGACTTTGCCATTTTCTTCACTTTTATGCTCCAAAAACGTCCAAAATGCCTCCTTTTCCAGATTTCTCCTCAAAAGTACCTAAAATGACAAAAGGAACGATTTAGGGCAATATTTGATCAAATAAATACGATTTAGGGCTTAAATGACCCCTTAAAAGCGGTACACTTTTCGCTTCATCAAATACCCTTACACTTGAGATTTGCTTGTCCTCAAGCAAATGCGCTTTTATTCTAATCAAAATACAAGTTATGGGTCATTTAATGCTAACATAAAAGTAATTACAACAAATAATCGTTCCACTTTAATCATAATAAGCACGGAGATTATAAACTAGCACCTCACAAGTAGTGTTTAGATACTCACATCTCTCAAGTGTCATCAAAATAAATCTCATAAATGAAAACGGATAATATCTCTCACTACCTGTCATAGCAAATAGATTACCATAGGCTTGGGAAAGGATCGAAAACCTCCTCCACTAGGCGTAAGCACCTAAGATAAACTATCAAAGAGGGCTTTTAAACGGGTTATAACGTTAGGTGTAGGGAAAAGGAAAACACGGTTTTGTTGGATAAGGGATATTTTACTGGTGGCGAGTTAAAGATCTTGATCAATTACATGTACTATACAATGTTGCTAAGCCAAGACTCGACTCAATCTTAAGCTAAAAATAAAATAACAAAAACATAAAACAAAACATAAAATGAAACGGGATGGTAGTCCGTATGTTTTTTTTTCTACTTTTCTTTTTCTCATTTTTTTGTATTTTTCTTGATTTTTTTTTTTTTTTTTTTTTTTTTTTTTTTTTTTTTTTTTTTTTTGCATACACTTTTGCCCTACCATCCAAAATAATACATCATAGGGGCATTGCATTCCCCTTACACTTGAACTTTTACATAACTTTACAAATAACTATTCTTATGACTCGAATTAAGATAATTGAAAAACTTGGAGTACTTTTAAAATATTTAGCACATATGGGGGTAATAAATGATGTTCTTCCCCATTACTCCATTACATTAGTACTTTACCCATGAGTCCCAATCGTCCCAAAACAATATGTACAAGGATATGACTCGACTTAGCAACCTTGTAATCAACTAGATAATTAACTTGGGTTTAAACAAATGTTGTAACAATAATGCACTAAAGATGAGTGCATACAAGGTAGGCTAAGGCGATTTGGGTGTACATTTAAGTGGGGTGTAAACAAATTCTTCCTTTAAGTAAAATGCTTAAAGGTCGAAACGAAAAGATAGGCTCTGAGGGGTGTACTAGGGGTATCGTGTACTAAAAATGAGTACAACGTAAAGGGTGTGGGAGAATTACTTGACCAATGTAGCCAACGTAATTATAACAAAAACACAGGTGTAAAACAATGGGTTAATCCTAATGCCTCTTATCATGTAGTAAATCTAACTACACGAATGTAGTCTCACTTGTGGCCTTGGAATGGTCCTAACGCAAGTTCTAGAATCTAAGTGCTACCGGTACACACATCATAGCATAAATGCTTTTCCTACCAATTCTAGGGGCGAACCTCACATATTTGGGGGTGGAAAATTTTTTAGTGGTACGGTTTTGTGCTAGTCATATAACTCCTATCCGTGAGACGCTCATTAAGATCAAAGCTTCACTCCTAAATGTTGTAAAAAAATTTAAATTTGGCACTAAAATTGCCCTAACATGTATTTATCTCAGTTTTATTACACATTTACTATTAAACAAACAAAAATCAAGCGTAATAGCATTCTCTAATCGTACTTTTACCCCCCTTACACTTAAGATGAACATTGTCCCCAATGTTCAAATAACAAGATGTAAAAGCATAAAGTAAAAGAATGAAATCAAATACTCCCCTGATTCGCTCGGTGGATAATGAAGTTACACGGTTAGATCTTCTTCCAAAGATAATGTTGAAGCTCCATGACTAATGTATCGCCATAAGCTTGATTCAAAACATTTCTTTGTCCAAAATAACCTGTTAAACCTGAGAAAACAAACACGAAAACCTGCATAACATCGGCGGGATAAAATCTATATATAAGGATATAATGCTTGTGGAATGATAACTTTGCAGATTCCTGGAGATTATAAGTTATAGATTTAATAAAAACTTTTTATGAAAACAAAACCTTCAAAAATTTTCAGAAAATTAAACCTGACGCCGTCAGGTTGTAAAGCCTGACGCCGTCAGATATGATCTGACAGAATTCTCATGTTACGTTTCTGGAAAAATTTTGGACAAACCTATACCTCACTTCCTGGAATTCCTGCAAAACATCATTATGACTCGATACAAGCATTTGACTCAAACAAATACTAATATGTATGTTAATTTATTATTATTATGATTCATGTTCATTTGTTCTAATAAACCGGTTTGGATTTCCCTTACACTTAACTTTTGCAAAATACCTTTATATGTAGTTAAGACGAAGTTAAAAACAAGATAAAGCATTTTCACAAATTACTTTTGAACATGAATCAATAAGAATAAAAATTAAACATACATACGGAAATAAATAAAAACAAACAAACAAACAAATAAACACACAAAGCAAATAAAGCTTGGGTTGCCTCCCAAGAAGCGCTTTTCTTTATTAATGAGTCTTGTAGCTAGACTCAAAGTCACGTACATTACGTGATTCCGTCATTGGTCACGGTTCCTAGGCCATTCTCATTTGATTCTCTATCAGAATCACTTTCATAGTAAAGGTATTTTGGGTCCTCGAGATCAAAAGGATTGTTTCTGTATTTAGAACTAAGCTCCTTATCATGCTTAAAGAATCCACTTGACAGGTCAAAAGTGTCCTTACATCCCCTTCTCACATCATCATCACATAACACGAGTTGGGAACTTAACCCATCGAGCCCTTCACAATCAACCTCCTTGAATTCTCTCATCTTGTAAGGCGTTTGGTATGAGATTTCCCTAATCCCATCGGTGAAAGTCATGATCCCATTGAGCTCGTCCACAACCAAGCTTGTGGCCTTGCAAAAAGGTGCCCCAAAAACAACTTGTGATAACCTGGGATCGATGTACTTTTCGATATTATCGACGATTGCGAAGCTCATAGTGAATGTCATGTTTCCTACAAACACCTGTACATCATCATCTATGCCAATGTCGTCTTTCCCTTTATGAATCATTCCCCATCTGCAAATGTTGTTATAATGAAACAAAGAAATTACATTTTTGGGTAAACATGTGTCAATGTAAACATTATAAAAATGCTTGTGACCAATCATGCAAGGTATTTTGAGATTATTCGGATCAAGTTGCTTAATTCGGCCAGGCCTTCTACCGCATAGCCCCCATGTGTTGCCACATGCTGATGGTTGATATTCATACACTTCTTCACAGCCATCCCAAAAAATCACTTTCCTGACACCATCGGTAAATAATGCACTCCTATCATTCTCATCGAGTATCAGTCCCGTTGCTTCTATGAATGGTTTGCCTAGAACAAGGCCAGTTAGGGATGGGCTGATGATAGAGTTCATGTTATTAATTACAGTTAACTCGATATGAAAGAGGAACTTTTCTATCACAATTGGAACACTCCTTATTACCCCGATGATATTAGACCCTTCATAATTGACTTGTTCGGTGAAGGCTTCGTTATATAGAGAGAGGGATATTGCATTCATAGAAGAGTTGGGGTTTATGTATGCATCTTTTATAAACTTTTTCCTAGTGATGCAAGATATCTTAAAGACCCTAGGAACGCCATCCTCTATTCTCTCTCCGAATCCCGTAGGCAACTTAGCTGTGCCCCTCTTAAGTTCCTCCACCAGGGGGCGGTCTAGCAGTCCTGGGAGCTCATGAGGTATTTCGGATTTCTCTTCTGAGCCCTCCTCATCACTTACCTCTCTTGTACTCGAGTTCTTTGGTGGGTTTAGATAGTCGCCGGGCGCCTCGGGGTTCTTTTCGGGAACTTCACCCTCCATTTCATTGTCCACATTCTTGGTTGATTGTTGGTCCAGATTGGGTTTAGGGACAGGTATTGTTGTAATGGTGTTCACGAAGTGGAGAGGTTTCGAAGGGGTATGAGTATCTCCAGTTTCTTTTCCATTTTGTGATATGTATTTGAAGAGTTTACTAGGGTGCTTGATTTTTACAGGAGGGGGTGTTTGGTGAGTCACCGTGACAGATTTGATCTCATTAACTCGTGTCAACTCACAAGTTGACCTGCCAGCAAGGCGATCATTGATAACCTTAAACAGGTTATCAACCTTGTTGTTCATATCAACTTGCTGTTGTCTGAATTGATTCTCAAGTTTGGAGAGCTGTGTTTCTTGAGAGAGAATGAATTTTTGCAGTGATTCCTCGCGATTTTGTTGTTTATGCGTATGCTGATGAGGATAATGTTCAGACCAGGTGAGTGGGGGAGAGTCATTGAATGATACACTTCGAGTTTGGTTCCAACTAAAATTTGGCTTATTCTTCCATGCCTCATACCTATCTTCGGGATTCTTGTGTCCATAATTAGTAGTGAGCCACTTATCTCCCGCCTTATCGATTCGCGAGGATGCGAATTCTTTGAAAGCCTGTTTGGGGAGTTCCATGCAATCATGAGTGTTGTGGGGACCACTACATAACTCACATGAAGAAGTGATTTTGTTCACTTGGCTTGAAGGTTTAGGAGCCTCGTAGGATTTCATGAGAAACTTGACTTGATCTTCAAGTTCTATGATCCTACGGTCGGAAGTGCTTGAATTGTTCGAAGGCAAAGATATTGCCTTGACCGTTTTATTCAAATCACAGGGATCACTCCAACTTTCGTTGTCATAAAGAGCAAGATCCTCTAGGAGAGCCCATGATTGTTCCGCACTTAGATCACGTAGCTTACCACCGGCCGATTGGTCAATGGTTTGCCTTGTGTAGAGATTGATATGGTCATAGAAGATTTGGACTTGGAGCCAAAGTTCTATGCCATGGTGAGGGACTTTTTGGAGTAAGTCCTTGAATCGAGTCCATGCCTCGTAGAGGGTTTCGCCTTGACGTTGTTGGAACATCAAGATATCATTCCTTAGCTTGGTAGTTCTTCCCGGTGGGAAAAACTGAGCAAGAAAACGAGTGGTGAGATCATCCCAAGAGGTGATGGATCCTGCGGGTTGACGTTCTAGCCATTGACTAGCTTGGTCCCGCAGAGAGAATTGAAAGAGACGTAGTCGGGTCGTCTCTCGAGTGGCAACATCAAGGTCTATAGAATCAACAATTTTGAGAAAGTCCTTGAGATGTTGATTAGGATCTTCAGAACGAAGTCCATGGAATGCGCATCCGCTTTGCACCAACCGGATGGTGTCGGATCGCAAGGGTGTAACATTGGCTCCTTGAGTGAGCTCAATGGTGTTTCGATAGCCATGGTGGCTAGGACGGGAGTACTCTCCTAAAGTACGGGCTCTAGGAGGTGGTGGTTGTTGTGGTGGTGGGTTGTTGGGATCAAGGATATTACCATCTTCCATGATGTCGAATGGTAATGGTTACGAACAAAGAAACGAAGAAAATAGATAGACTAAAGAAAATCCTAGAAAAATAAAATAAAAATCTCACTAGAAAGGAATCTAGTGAGTAGACCTATAAAATAAAAATTCAACCTAAACAATAACTATTCCCCGGCAGCGGCGCCAAAAACTTGATGCGTGGTTTTGCAACCTTACAACAGGTTTTACCTCTCGAGGGATCTCAAGAGGCTTACAACCCCACCAGGCAGTGTACCTGACCGATGTAGTATAGTGTAGTGGTAAGTACGGGGGATTGATCGTTCTCCACAGGGAATAGTGTTCGTTAGGTATGAAAAACTACTTTAATAGGTCTAAGGGTGAGAGAAGATTCTTTTTATGTTTTTATAATTTTTATGAAAGCAAGTAAAATCTCGGGTTTGAAAGAGTGGTCGGAATTAGTTGCTAGTCAACTAACCCAAATTACTACGAATGCAAATAAAATAAAATAACAGAAAATGAAAAGGTTGGTGAAAACTTATGTGGAGGGAAATGTGTTTACTTAGATTTCCTTACTCCCTAACTATCTTTTACCGGTTGATTAGTGTGTATTAGTCGCGTGGATGACGGGTGTATTCCTTAATACCATTCGTGGGGTGGCGTACGTACTTCCCCAACTCTACAAGCTCCTACTTCACTCCTATGTCGAGCCGGCTAGGAAGCTCCTAACATGGGATCACTAGAATTCGCTTGTGCATTAAATACAACCATAAAAACCTTTAGTACGCATTGGTTCATGTTTCTTAAGACGTTCAAGCAAGTTACCGATTAGGAAGTTAGCCAGTTTTCTTAAGCCTAACATAGATAAACAATCATCCAATACAACTAATAACACACTAATAACCAATAATCAATAGCTAGGTTTCATTAGATCTAAGCAAACACAAGATAAATCTAGCCTAGCATGTTAAACAAAAGACAAGAACAAGATAGAATCAAACAACACATAGACATATTGAATGATTAATTGATAACTTATCTTCAATGTAAAATGGAAGATCTCAAGGCAAAAAGCCTTGAAAGAGCTGCCAAATTCGTCCTAGGGTTTTCACACACAAAGTTCCCCAATAAGTTCCACACTAATGACAAAGAATTGCAAAACTATATATAGATTTTTAGATCTGACGGCGTCACGTTATGGAGTGTGACGCCGTCACCTCGCCGCTTTTAGGGTTCCCGGATGACCTTCTTGACGCCGTCCCTCTTTAGCTCTCCAAAATCCGTTCTGGCCTATCAAGGCTTGACGCCCTCAGACTATGAACGTGATGCCGTCCCTCTTTGAATTATAACGTGACGACCTTGATCAAATTAAAGGGTGACGCCGTCAGAATTCCCATGCAATTTTCACTGGCTTATCTTGAGTAAATTTCACATCCACCACTTTTGCCAAGCCATGACGCCGTCTGGAGATAATCCTGACGCCGTCAAAGGTAACTTTCAGCAAGATTTTGAGACTTTGCCGTTTTCTTCACTTTTATGCTCCAAAAACGTCCAAAATGCTTCCTTTTCCAGATTTCTTCAAAAGTACCTAAAATGACAAAAGGAACGATTTAGGGCAATATTTGATCAAATAAATACGATTTAGGGCTTAAATGACCCCTTAAAAGCGGTACACTTTTTGCTTCATCAGCCGTATGTAATAAGTGAGATGCGGCGCATCTGGAGCAAATTCGTCTTGATCTTGTGCATTTCAGTAGACTCTTAACTTCTTGCATGTTTTGCTCCATAATTAGTCCAAAATCGCCAAGTTTCACCAAATGCTTGTTTTTACCTGAGAATTACAAAAGTAAACGATTAAGTATCAATCCTCATACATAATATAATAAAAAAAGTCAAATTATTAGGATAAATGATAGTAATAAAATGTACTTATTTGAGTTCATCAAATATCCCCCCACTTGAACTTTACTTGTCCCCAAGTAAACTTTAGAATTAATCTTATGAAAATGTATCCTAAAAGATATTAGGATTTATTTTTATATTTAAGCATGTATTCATTTTTGTCATAATCACACAACTAAACACTTAACGAATTAGAAGTTAAATAAAATAATTTGATAAAAGCAAATCTAATCATTTAACTGTCCAGTCGTGACGAATATTCTATCATAAGCTTGGCAAGTATACACATCTCCCCCACTAAAGCCAAGGAATAACAAGTCTAAAGCGGTAAAAAGGGTTTTGAGGTTTAAGGGTTAATTATTCTCCTTAATCTCTATCGATCTCAAATTCCAGAAAAGGCGACAAAATCACAAATACATGATTGAATCCACGAACACGATACTTGCAATTGCTCAAATCCTTAACTCGAATAGGCTAAAGATAGGTCCAAACTTTACCTATAATATTATATCAAAAAGGGTGACAAAATCATAAATACATAGTCGAATCCACGACTACGATACTTAAGATTGCTCAAATCCCTAATCTCAATAAATCAAAGGTTTGGTTGGATAAAGAATAATAAAGGGTATGGATAAATTTTTGGATATAAATTGGTGTAAAATGAAAAATAAACAAAACAAATAAATTAAAATCCTAAGTGTGGTTAATCACTATCCCAACCATCCCATGAATAAGACTCATATCATAGAATAACTCACGCTTTAACACTTGAAACACACGCTTTAGGTAGACACGAATTAGACTCAACAAGATCTCAATCAAAGAATAAACCTTAGTTGGTGTTCCCATAACTGCCAACTCCCATTCAATCCATAGATATAATATACAACAAATAGTGGTGATATCGACCACTTAATACAAAACTTTACATAAGTTGGTTAAAACAAATATCCAACTTTTCTTTTCTTTTTTCTTTTCTATTTTTTCGATTTTTTTTTTTTTTAACATAAACATAGATGTGTAAAATTTCACCACATCACTATAATGATAATTCTAGATAATTTTTCCATACTTTTCATGACTTCAGAAATAACGGTAATAGTGAAAGTAGTAAACACACAAAAAATAAACTCAAAGATATACAATATTTACTTTCACTCCAATTGCATTGTGCAATTTCCCGACCTAACCAAAGATAATGAATTACGCACGCGAACACAGGTAATGTAAGGAAACACACTTTGCCTAAAGTAATTAACCAACCACGGATTTTAATCTACAGGGTAGGCTAAGGTGTAAGGGTGGTGTAAGGGTGTAACGAAACATTTTAACAAAGGTGTAAGAAACGAAAGGAATGGCTCTGAATGTTTTTCTAGGGGTATCTTACTCTAAAAATGAGAGTAACAAAAGGGTTTATACGGGGGTTAACTAACCAGTGTAGTTAGCTAATAACACATAACATATAAAGGCTATTTGGGTGTAATCCTAGAAATTTACCAATTTAGACAAGTCATTCCAATTATATAAATAATACTTATTATGGTGGTCTCGAATAGTACACAAGCCAAGTTCTAAAGTTTACAAGTCACCGGCACACTCATAGATTTGTGAATTTTGAAAAATCACAATTTTTGAAAATAACGTCTTGTGTGCAGCTATGCAACTTAGACTTTAAACAAAAACATGCTAAAAATTTTAATTTTGATATATTAAGCACATTTTAAGCATATTTTGAAAAGTTTAGGACATGTAAGTGTTAAGTGTTCTAATTCTCCAATCCCCCCACTTAAGTTAAACAACGTCCTCGTTGTTTGTATCAAAGGTTAAAAACTGGAAAATAAAAGAATTAGAACAGAAAAACTCCCCAGAGATTTGCTCGGTATGATCCTCCATTTGTATAAGAGCAAAAATCATCTTCTTGTGGATTAGAACGTTTAAGCTTCATATTTGATGTATCCACAGGAAATTCAGGAATCTATAATACCACCAAGGCTTTAAAAACACATCTAAATTAAGAAAGGTTCAACTTGCATAATACATTAGTAGTTAGGAAAAATAAATAAAACTTAAAAATAAAAATGAAAATCATCAGGTCAGTCGATGCGCCGTATCTTATGGAAGAAGATACGCCGTATCGAGCCTGGAATAAATACGGATTAGAATAGAAGATGCGCCGCATCCTTAACCAGGGATGCGCCGTATTAAAATAAACTGATAAAAAGTTTTAAAGTTGAAAATAAAAAATGCAGAAAAAATAAAGTAAGATATGACCAGTGCAGGAGATGCGTCGTATCTCAGGATTGAGATGCGCCGTATCCTCTGCGGCCTGACTGACTCAACACAAAAACAGAATAATAAAAATTTCTTCGGGTTGTCTCCCGGTCAGCACTTGTCTTTATTCCAGAGTCTTCAAGTTAGACTCACGTTCAGCTCTTTAATATCGATCATTGAAGGAGTCGGAAACATCGCGCTCCCTTATCACCAATTCAGTAATATTGAACACTCCTTGCTCGTCCTTAATTTCCACTCCGTTCTTCATTAAGATCTGTATAAACAAAGTTCTGTCCCTTTCGGGCAAAGATGACAAAATGATAGACGAGAAATTCTTATTATCATTTAGGCATAAATAAGCAAGGTGTGGTGGTAGTTCCATAAACACATCATTATTCAAATTCGTTTTCTCAACTATTCTCCTACGTTTGTTAATTACTACGCAATCATACCACTCATCATCAGAATCATTAACAACATCGCTTCTAAGTTCGGTAGGTACATTAAGGTCAATAAATTCCTCAAAGTTCTCATGATTAGGATTAGTTGAGTTGTTTTGAATCAATGTTTCTCCCATAAGCCTAGCTTCAAGATCGAGGTCCATACGCTCTCTTAATCCTAGCACATAGACACCTCTAATTATGCTTTTAACAGGATCTTGGCACTTATAGACTAGTTTATTATTCCCTACCCTTAATGAGATTTTTCTTTTAAACACATCAATCTTAGCATGGGCAGTAGACAAGAAAGGTCTTCCAAAGATTAAAGGAATCTTAACATCCTCGGGCATATCTAATATAACAAAGTCTACAGGGAAAATAAACTTCTCAATCTTAACTAGCACATTATTAGCAATCCCTTCAGGTCGTTTTACCGTTTTATCAGCCAATTCAATAAGTAACTTAGTTGGTGCTAATTTTCCTAGTCCTAGGGTAGTGAATGTCTTAAGAGGCATAACACTAACACTAGCTCCTAAGTCAGCTAACACATTATTGAAAGATATATCATTAATTGAACAAGGTAGAGTAAAAATTCCTGGGTCTTTTTCTTTATGAGGCAATGCATTTAAATTGGTTGCAGAGCTCCCTTCTTTCATTGTAGCCTTGATCTCTTCTTTAATCTTTGTCTTTTCTTTGAGTAGTCTCCTTAAACTGATTGAAGAATTAAAGAAAAATTCGGGTCTTGCACCATCATTACCATTCATCGATCTTCTAGGTAAGTTAGGAGTGACTTCTTCAGTGGTGCTTATGGCCTTGACATGATCTCTTGGGTTGGTTTCGGTTGAGCTAGGTAAACTTCCATATCCCCTTTCTTGAAGAACTTTGCTCATTTGACCAATTTGTTGTTCCAATGCTTTGATCGAAGCTCCTTGATTTCTTGTAGTAGTGTCCATTGAAGCTCGGATTTCTTTGATCATAGCAGTATTCTCTTCATGTCTTTTAGCAGCATCGGCCATAATTTGCTTTAGAGTGTCATCTAAAGTCTGCCTCCTTTCTTGATAAGCTGGATTAAAATTGTTCTTTTGATAGAACCCCGGGGTGGCTTCCCTAAATCTTCCTGAAGGTCGGAATGGTTGTCCAAATTGGGTGTAATATGCTTCTTCAAACGTCTCACTTTCATTCTTATTCGGGGAATCTTTAGTGTAGTGAGGTCCTTCGCACTTTTCACATCCAACTCGGGCAGCATACACTTTTTCATCACGCTTCTTCATCTCTCTACTAATTTTATCCAATTGAGCTTGAATAGCAGCAATCCCGTCAAAATTAGTGCTGCTCTTAGATCTAGTAGAGGTCCCATCGTGCCATTTTTGAGAATGATCAGCAGCTTCTTGGATCGCTTTCCTAGCATTGGCTGCACTCATTTGAGGCACAGCTCCCTTAGCGTCCAAGATTTGTCTAGTAGGCACGTCCAATCCTTGATAAAACAATATTATCTCCTGCATAGGGGTTAGATAGTGTTGAGGACATTTTACCAGTAAATCTTTAAATCGTTCCCAAGCTTGATAAAGAGTTTCATTAGGCTCTTGCTTGAAATTGTTGATAGCCTCTATCTTTTTAGCAGTCTTAGCAGGTGGACAATATCTCTTCAGGAATTTGCTCTTCAAATCTTCCCATGTAGTGATTGAACTAGCAGGTTCATTCCTTAGCCACTTGTTAGCAGCTCCTTTTAGCGAGAGTGGAAAGATTCTTAGCATGAGTTGATCGTCAGTGACTCCGTCTGAAGTGAACAAATCCGCAATCTCGAGGACCTTTTCAACATGCTCATTAGCATCTTCATGTTCCGATCCACTGAAAGCATTTTCTCTTAGCTCCTTGAGAAACTGACCCTTCAACTCAAACTTTGACATATCATCAAACTTTGGTCTAGCAACTCCTGAAGTGTAATCAGCACGGGTTTTGTTCATGTATTCCTCCATAGTTGTGTTTTCGCCCATTGTTTCTGTTTCTTCTTCCTCTTTCTCTTCAGAAAAATAATCAAGCTCGAATGAACTTGAAGTATCAAAGCTTTTTGTGTTGAAAAGCCTTTTAAGCGAATGAAAGACTCGTTCAGGATCTTCGAAAGGTTGAATCAAGTTCTTCGTAGAACTCCTGGTCATGCACTTCCTGAAATCAACACAAAAATATCAGTAGGGTATGCTCAAGAAAGTAATATATCAGAAAATTAACAACGAAAACGGAATACGAAAAATTAAAGTTACTGATATCTGCAGACGATGCGCCGTATCCAAAAAGTTGGATACGCCGTATCTTATAATCGTTAAAATTAAATCAGACTTTATTCAGAAAATAGATACGCCGCTTAACAAAAGTTAATGCGCCGTATTTTCGTTACGTTTCAAAATATAAGATTTTTGATTCAGAAGATACGCCGTATCGATAGAGATCGATGCGCCGTATCTGTTTAATAATTCGAAAACTGTTTTTAATTAAAATAATAGATACGCCGTATCTGCTAAAGCAGATGCGTCGTATGGCGTTAACGTTTAGAAAATTTTTTTATCAAAAACAGATACGCCGTATCTTGGGGAAAAGATGCGTCGTATCGAATTAATTAAACGCGTTGTATTTTATAAAAATTAAACGCAATACGCCGTATCTGAGAGATCAGATGCGCCGTATCGTTCGATTTAGCTCAGTACAACGATAGCAGAACACAAAAAATACGAAAAATAAAAACAAATAAAAACACAAACGAAAATAAACACAAAGAAAACAAATAACACACAAAAACAGAAAATATGCAAAATAATACAATGAATGCAAATTAACTAAACATAAACACAGTTAGCAGTTAGATTAAAAAAATTAAAAACTTAATTAAAATACTAATCAAATTAACAGATAATAACAATTCACTCCCCGGCAGTGACGCCAAAAACTTGATGCCTACTCAAGTATTAATGCCTACTCAAGTTTTAAATTTATATTTAGCCGACTTATCAATAACACACACACTTAACGAGCAGTGTACCCGGTCAGTATGAATATAATGGTAAGTAGAGTGTCGATCACTAAGAGTGGAACGTATTATCTAGTTATTCTAATCAGTATTTTAATATTCTAAATTAGCTATACAACCTAATCTAACGCAAGGGGGTTCAGCCTGAGAGACTGGCACGACTTGGTTGCGATTAAATAATAAACTAAACCAATAGGCACGAATCAGCGAATAGCACACACATACACAGATAAATACTTGAGACAATAAGAAGATCTGTCCTGATGATTAAGTAGATTGTCACTTGTTTTATTGATAGTTTTATATGAAGTGTATGTAGTTAATCCTTTCTCGTTGGTCCTATTCTTATCGGCGAGTAAACCCTTAATGATTACTTATGTCTAAAAGTTATTCCTAAGTGATCAATTTAGTAACAACCGTGGGAGCCACATTATTTTCCGCAGTCAAATGCGCAGGCCACTAATAAACACAGAGGTTATCAATGCACTAATAAGTAGTAACCAAAGACATCAACATATAAACTTTAATTGATGGGAAAGCAGTTTTAAGGGAGTGCAATCTTTCCGTTGTCACATTACACAAGCCATCAATCCTGATTAATTAAAGTTTACTAACACAATAAAACAAAACTACTTAATGAATTAAACACATGCAGCACCTTCTTACAGCTCTTGTATATTCGTTCGGGTGTGTCTTGTGCTGCCTATTCGTCTGAATTCGGCCTTAAGTTTCTGTGGTCTTCGTACCTTGTATAATATATGCGCTCTCGAAATTCGTCTGGTCTTGGGGTATTTATAGTTTCTGTCTGAGGGTGAGATGCGGCGCATCTAGTAAGTAGATGCGGCGCATTGACTTAACTTCGCGTGGGGTCCAAGATTAATATATTCAGAAATATTCGTACACCGCCAGATGATGCGGCGTAACTCCATAAATAGATGCGGCGCATGTCCTCTTGTATCTTTGATCGTATCTGGTGAAATCTTGATAGTGATGCGCCGTATGTAATAAGTGAGATGCGGCGCATCTGGAGCAGATTTGTCTTGATCTTGTACATTTCAGTAGACTCTTAACTTCTTGCATGTTTTGCTAAATAATTAGTCCAAAATCGCTAAGTTTCACCAAATGCTTGTTTTTACCTGAGAATTACAAAAGTAAATGATTAAGTATCAATCCTCATACATAATATAATAAAACAAGTCAAATTAATAGGATAAATGATAGTAATAAAATGTACTTATTTGAGTTCATCAAATATCCCCCCACTTGAACTTTACTTGTCCCCAAGTAAACCTTAGAATTAATCTTATGAAAATGTATCCTAAAAGATATTAGGATTTATTTTTATATTTAAGCGTGTATTCATTTTTGTCATAATCACACAACTAAACACTTAACGAATTAGAAGTTAAATAAAATAATTTGATAAAAGCAAATCTAATCGTTTAACTGTCCAGTCATGACGAATATTCTATCATAAGCTTGGCAAGTATACACATCTCCCCCACTAAAGCCAAGGAATAACAAGTCTAAAGCGGTAAAAAGGGTTTTGAGGTTTAAGGGTTAATTATTCTCCTTAATCTCTATCGATCTCAAATTTCAGAAAAGGCGACAAAATCACAAATACATGATTGAATCCACGACCACGATACTTGCAATTGCTCAAATCCTTAACTCGAATAGGCTAAAGATAGGTCCAAACTTTACCAATAATATTATATCAAAAAGGGCGACAAAATCATAAATACATAGCCGAATCCACGACTACGATACTTAAGATTGCTCAAATCTCTAATCTCAATAAATCAAAGGTTTGGTTGGATAAAGAATAATACAGGGTATGGATAATATTTGGGATATAAATTGGTGTAAAATGAAAAATAAACAAAACAAATAAATTAAAATCCTAAGTGTGGTTAATCACTATCCTAACCATCCCATGAATAATACTCATATCATAGAATAACTCACGCTTTAACACTTGAATCACACGCTTTAGGTAGACACGAATTATACTCAACAAGATCTTAATCAAAGAATAAACCTTAGTTGGTGTTCCCATAACTGCCAACTCCCATTCAATCCATAGATATAGTATACAAGAAATAGTGGTGATATCGACCACTTAATACAGAACTTTACATAAGTTGGTTAAAACAAACATCCAACTCTTCTTTTTTCTTTTTCTTTTCTATATATATATATATATATATATATATATATATATATATATATATATATATATATATATATATATATATATATATATATATATATATATTTTTTAACATGAACAAAGATGTGTAAAATTTCACCACATCACTATAATGATAATTCTGGATAATTTTTCCATATTTTTCATGACTTCAGAAATAACGGTAATAGTGAAAGTAGTAAACACACGAAAAATAAACTCAAAGATATACAATATTTACTTTCACTCCAATTGCATTGTGCAATTTCCCGACCTAACCATAGATAATGAATTACGCACGCGAACACAGGTAATGTAAGGAAACACACTTTGCCTAAAGCAATTAACCAACCACGGATTTTAATCTATAGGGTAGGCTAAGGTGTAAGGGTGTAACGAAACATTTTAACAAAGGTGTAAGAAACGAAAGGAATGGCTCTGAATATTTTTCTAGGGGTATCTTACTCTAAAAGTGAGAGTAACAAAAGGGTTTATACGGGGGTTAACTAACCAGTGTAGTTAGCTAATAACACATAACATATAAAGGCTATTTGGGTGTAATCCTAGAAATTTACCAATTTAGACAAGTCATTCCAATTATATAAATAATACTTATTATGGTGGTCTCGAATAGTATACAAGCCAAGTTCTAAAGTTTACAAGTCACCGGCACACTCATAGATTTGTGAATTTTGAAAAAAATCACAATTTTTGAAAATAACGTCATGTGTGCAGCAATGCAACTTAGACTTTAAACAAAAACATGCTAAAAATTTTAATTTTGATATATTAAGCACATTTTAAGCATATTTTGAAAAGTTTAGGACAAGTAAGTGTTAAGTGTTCTAATTCTCCAATCCCCCCACTTAAGTTAAACAACGTCCTCGTTGTTTGTATACAAGGTTAAAAACTGGAAAATAAAAGAATTAGAACAGAAAAACTCCCCTGAGATTTGCTCGGTATGATCCTCCATTAGTATAAGAGCAAAAATCATCTTTCTTGTGGATGAGAACGTTTAAGCTTCATATTTGATGTATCCACAGGAAATGCAGGAATCTATAATACCACCAAGACTTTAAAACACACCTAAGTTAAGAAAGGTTCAAACTTGCATAATACATTAGTAGTTAGAATAAAACATAAAAATAAAAATAAAAATCATCAGGTCAGTCGATGCGCCGTATCTTATGGAAGAAGATACGCCGTATCGAGCCTGGAATAATTACGGATCAGAATAGAAGATGCGCCGCATCCTTAACCAGGGATGCGCCGCATTAAAATAAACTGATAAAAAGTTTTAAAGTCGAAAATAAAAAATGCAGAAAAATAAAGATATGACCATTGCAAGAGATGCGTCGCATCTCAGGATTGAGATGCGCCGTATCCTCTGCGGCCTGACTGACTCGACACAAAATCTGAAAATAAAATAAAATAAAAGATACGCATGGGTTGCCTCCCACGAAGCGCTTGTTTTTGTTCGAGTCACGAGCCTGACTCCACCCTTATTTACTGTGTAATAGGGTGTTGTTCCCCCCGCTTGGGATCAAGTGCGGGTGATAATAGCAATAAACACGAAAAGAGTGTAAATTTGCTAGTAAAGATGGAAGAAATAAATAAAGATCATACCTTGGCAATATATGTATATCTTTCCTATCCTTACCCGGTTTGGTTGATAAATTGGATGACTTGATCATTACATCTGAAAGAGTAGTATATTGAGGAAAAATGAGTCTCCTTTCTTCTTGGTTAGTCTCTTTGGTAGTAAGGCGTCCCTTGACTTCCGCAGAAGATGAGAAAGGGTCTTTAGCAAGTAAAAGTTCGAGTTCCTCAATAACCTTCATAGGGTCGAAATCATCATCTTCATCAATCATAGCAATGTTTAAGAGCTCATCACCAAATTCTTCTTCGAGCTCCACCAAATACGGGTTGATCACAGGTGCTTCAATAGGTAGTGTAATAAATTTCACCTCATCATCCTTTTGTTTTGCAACCTGTTTAGGAAAACTAGCAAGATTATTAGTAACGGGATTAATAGTATTAAATAAATCCTTAAACAAGTCATCCCAGATTTCTTCAAAATCCCTCGTTGGGTCAAAATCTGGTTGAGGTATGTCATCATAAACTATGGCGTCAAATGGTTCGAAATCAAAATTAGAATACTTTTCATCTTCATCCGTTGGATTGTCTAATGGTGGTAATACGATTGCAGAATATTCTTCAACGTAAGGTTCCGTATACACATCATCTTGTGCGATCTCCGGAGAAAAAGCACCATCGAGAACAATTGCAGGAATTTGTTTCATATTAAATACATGGGACACTTCCTCATCATTATCATCCGATATAGTCCAAGTATGCCGAAACGGCAACCCATTTATTTCTTTCTTTGACTTAACCTTTTCCAGCAACAAGTATTCTTCCATAGTGATTTCTTTCGTCTCAATGACTTGTGCACCATTTCTTGCTCTTTTCCAGTTATACATCTGATTATTGCTCAAGGCTCTTTCCTCTTCAAGTCTGATATATTCTTCCATTGTAATGTCCGGATCGTCCATCTTCCTGAAATAAAACTTACTCGTGCAAAAGAATGGTGAAACGATCAAAGTAAAATAAAAGCTTCTGATATCTGCTGTTGATGCGCCGTATCCAATAAATGGGATACGCCGTATCTTAATACGTTAAAAATAAGTCAAACTTTTATTCAGAAAAGCAATACGCCGCGCTCGATAAATCAAATGCGTCGTATGTTTTAATAATCAAAAATTAGTTATACTTATAAAAATTTTAATGCGCCGTATCAGCAAAAACTAATACGCCGTTACTTCGTTACGTTTCAAAATATAAGATTTTTGATTATTATTAAAGATGCGCCGTATCGACAAAATCGATGCGTCGCTTCTCGTTATTTAATGAATTCGAAAACTGTTTTTAATAATTAATGTGCCGTATCTGTAAAAACAGATGCGGCGTATCTCGTTAACGTTTAAAAAAATTCTTATTAAAAACAGATACGCCGTATCTTGGGGAAAAGATGCGTCGTATCGAATTAATTAAACGCGTTGTATTTTATAAAAATTAAACGCAATACGCCGTATCTGAGAAATCAGATGCGCCGTATCGTTTGATTAAGCTCAGTACAACGATAGCAGAATACAGAAAATACGAAAAATAAAAACAAATAAAAACACAAACGAAAATAAACAAAAATAAAAACACACAAAAACAGAAAATATGCAAAATAATACAATGAATGCAAATTAATCTAATACACAACACAGTTAGCAGTTAGATAAAAAAAATTAAAAACCTAATTAAAATACTAATCAAATTAACAGATTTATCAATAACACACACACTTAACGAGCAGTGTACCCGGTCAGTATGAATATAATGGTAAGTAGAGTGTCGATCACTAAGAGTGGAACGTATTATCTCGTTATTCTAATCAGTATTTTAATATACTAAGTTAGCTATACAACCTAATCTAACGCAAGGGGGTTCAGCCTGAGAGACTGGCACGATTTGGTTGCAATTAAATAATAAACTAAACCAATAGGCACGAATCAGCGAATAGCACACACGTACACAGATAAATACTTGAGACAATAAGAAGATCTGTCCTGATGATTAAGTAGATTGTCACTTGTTTTATTGATAGTTTTATATGAAGTGTATGTAGTTAATCCTTTCTCGTTGGTCCTATTCTTATCGGCGAGTAAACCCTTAATGATTACTTATGTCTAAAAGTTATTCCTAAGTGATCAATTTAGTAACAACCGTGGGAGCCACATTATTTTCTGCAGTCAAATGCGCAGGCCACTAATAAACACAGAGGTTATCAATGCACTAATAAGTAGTAACCAAAGACATCAACATATAAACTTTAATTGATGGGAAAGCAGTTTTAAGGGAGTGCAATCTTTCCGTTGTCACATTACACAAGCCATCAATCCTGATGAATTAAAGTTTATTAACACAATAAAACAAAACTACTTAATGAATTAAACACATGCTGCACCTTCTTAAAGCTCTAGTATCTTCGTTCGGGTGTGTCTTGTGCTGCCTATTCGTCTGAATTCGGCCTTAAGTTTCTGTGGTCTTCGTACCTCGTATAATATATATCCTATGTGTGCTACGGAATTCGTCTGGTCTTGGGGTATTTATAGTTTCTGTCTGAGGGTAAGATGCGGCGCATCTAGTAAGTAGATGCGGCGCATTGCCTTAACTTCGCGTGGGGTCCAAGATTAATATATTCAGGAATATTCGTATACCACCAGAAGATGCGGCGTATCTTCATTCTTGGATGCGGCGCATGTCCTCTTGTATCTTGGATCGTATCTGGTGAAATCTTGATAGTGATGCGCCGTATGTAATAAGTGAGATGCGGCGCATCTGGAGCAAATTCGTCTTGATCTTGTGCATTTCAGTAGACTCTTAACTTCTTGCATGTTTTGCTCCATAATTAGTCCAAAATCGCCAAGTTTCACCAAATGCTTGTTTTTACCTGAGAATTACAAAAGTAAACGATTAAGTATCAATCCTCATACATAATATAATAAAACAAGTCAAATTATTAGGATAAATGATGGTAATAAAATGTACTTATTTGAGTTCATCAGTATATAAAAGATTAAAAACAGATATAAAACGTATATAAAAGCGTATAAAACGTATAGACATATATATAAAAACGTATAAAGTCATTTTTAAAAACTTATAAAAAAGTATATAAAACGAATAAAAACGTATATAAAAAACTGAAAAACTTTAAATAAAATGAAAATTAGAATAGGTTAGAAAAACTTTTAAAAGAAAAACTCCCTTTCAAATAAACTAGAATAAGTTAGAACATAACAAGAAATCATGTCATTATTTCGAGTAACCACGGTCACCAGTCACCTCAGCCCCCACCATCGCCGTTACCATCATCTCATCCGCCTCTCTTCCCCCCCCCTCGTTCGTCTATGTGGAAAACTAGAAGGAGGTTGAATAGTTTTACGTCTTTTTAATTTTATTATGAAAACCTTTGTTTATTTTTAAAACACTTAGATTCAAGTTTGTATGAAAAATAAAACTTGAACCTTATTATTAGTTATATATGTATTCTTTTAAATTGATTGTAAAAGTTTTGGTTTCTTGAATGGATTTTCAAATTGATCTTTATGTGAAGTCGACCTCTAATTAATACTAGCAATTATATAAACCTATGTGTATGAAAGTAATGACGATACAAGTAAAGAAATAAATAAGGTATGAAAAGATCTAACCGAGACACGAGAGATTTATAGTGGTTCGGCTACAAGGACACCTTCCTTGCCCTACTCCACTCCCCGAGCACACCTTGCTCGAGAGTTTTCTTCACAACTTCAATAAGCTCCCTTATGGCGGAGAAAACCGTACACAAATTTGACTTACACGGGTTTAACGACACAAAGCTAAATGTCGAGTTCTAATCGTAGCTAGAACCAATCTCACAACTTCACAACACAACTTCTTCACAACTTATTCACGACTACTTCACAACGGCTTCACGACTGCTTCACGACTTCTTCACAACTTCAACACGACCGCTACACAACCTCTATGATGCGGCTTCACGACTTCAACACCATGTCTTCATGACTAGGACTTCACGACTTCAACATGACCGCTACACAACCTCTATGCTACGGCTTCACGACTTCACGACTAGGACTTCACGGCTTCAACACGACCGCTACACAACTTCTATGCTATGGCTTCACGACTTCAACACTAGAACTTCACGACTAGGACTTCACGGCTTCAACACGACCGCTACACAACCTCTATGCTACGGCTTCACGACTTCAACACTAGGACTTCACAACTAGGACTTCATGGCTTCAACATGACCGCTACACAACCTCTATGCTACGGCTTCACGACTTCAACACTAGGACTTCACGACTTCTAAGCTACGGCTTCACAACTTCTACACCACGGGTTCACGACTTCTACACAACGGCTTTACGACTTCTACACTTTGACCTCACAACTTCTATACCACAACTACTTATACAACATCTTCACTACTTACACACAACACTAATTTACAACACACACCTTACATACAAATGAATGAATGATTTACAAACTTTGTTAAACACACAACTTAAGTAACAAAATGATACTAAGTTGTAATACTTCTAATCTTGATTAATAGAAGTATTCTTCTTTTGCACTTGGATGGTGGAAGCTTGGATCACTTGGAAACCAATGCTTAAGATTACATGATCAAAGGTTTATTTAAGATATGAAATGAGATCTATAACAGAAAGTTTTAGTGCAAAAGGGTTGAGAAAAAATCCAGGAGAAGGCTTGTATTTATAGGGAAAAATCTGGACAGCTGGAGCCTACTGGAGCGGGGGCGGTCCCCTTAAATAGGGGGCGGTCCCCTTAATTATTAAGGGGGCCGCCTAGTAAAATTAAGGGGGCCGCCCCTACTGAACGTTGGCCAATTTTGTCCTTTTGTGGGGAAGGTTTTTCTGGAACATTTTAACTGATTTTGGTTAAAAATTTGAATTCATATTTTTATAAAAGATTAAACATTTTTATTTAATGCCAAAAATGTTTTTCAAAAATATATAAAATGTTTTTGATGTTTTATAAAAAATCTAGTTTTTAAGAAAATGTTCCTTTGATCATATAATGCATTAAGCATTAGTTCATTCATACCTTAAGTGATTTTAGTTGTAGAAGTGAATATTTACAACTAAGTACTTGTTTAATTTATAAGTTTATGTTTTAATGAGTTTACATTTTGTGATCATCAAAACATAGAGATATGAATAAATATTGATAATGTTTTTAGGCATTTATTTAGGACAAGTATTTAGTGAGTTTACATTCACTTCTCCCCCTTTTTGTAGAATCAAAAAGGTTAAGCCGACAAAATTCAAACGTGAAATTTGTCGGGACGAAAACTCCCCCTTGATGTGTACTCCCCCTCGTTTGGGGGCACCAAGGAATCGATATATGGAATACTTGCAAGAAAAATATTAGAAGCACAAGCATATATATAGCAAAAATAAGCATGCATATAAAGACATTCATTAAAAATGTTGTGTATCAATACACAACCATCCAAGATTATATTCAATCCTACATTAGCTAGTAAGTAATGCAATCTACATAATCATTCTAGGAGTACATGATCTTCCATGGGGCTTGCACACAAAATGGTTTGAAAATTTATTTTTGATTAAGCATTGCATATGCTTAATTTGGTGAGAATGAAGGTGGTGGTAGTGTAGTGGGTGAAAATGATAAAGGTTGTGGTGGAGGTTGGTTGTTAAGCATGTGTTCAAGGGATGAAAACATGTAGTGTATCTCATCTCTAAGACCAAAGATGATGGTTCATTTTTGGGTGTGGTGGTATTGGTGATGATGAGAAATGAGCATCAAGAGGTTTTATTGGTGATATGGAAATGACAAGTTGGGTGAATGGAGGTTCTTGAGTAGGAGGTGGAGTTGATGCTCTTGATGGTGATGATGAAAGGTGTGAGTTGATGTAGTTATTGATGGATAAAGTGGAAGGTATGGGTGAAGATGTTGTGCCATGAGTGAAGGGTGTTTTTGATGGTGCATTAGGTGCACTTGGGATTAACATTGAGGTGGTGGTGATGGAGTTTTGGTGTCTTAGAGATGATTTTGGTGATAGCATGGTGAATGAAAATGGGTGTTTGATGGAGGTGATGGTTGATTTAGGTAAGGTTTGGGCTAGATAAAAGGGGTCGCAAGATGCAAAAGAAAACAGTAAATTTTACTACCCAGATGGCCGGTCCCCTTAATTATAGGCCGGCCCCCTTAAAATTAAGGGGACCGCCTAGGGAATTAAGGGGGCCGCCCATCTGGTGTTTTCCCAGGCGACCAAATTTGTAAAATTTCCAGAAAAGGGTCATTTTCAGGGTGTTTTTGCAGCAAGCTCCATTTGAATCATGTACATCAAGAATGATTAAATAGTGACATAAACATGTTAATTACGCATGCATACATTTAAAACATATTATGGAATAAGCATGTTATTAATCATCAAGCATATATATATATCATGATATCAAGTATACAAGCAATAAGCATAACAATCATATATTAAAGACAAGAAATAAAGCATTCATTAGTTGAAAATAATTATGTTAAAAACATAATTATTGATACAACACATATTTTGCTTATAGCATGCAATAAGTAGAAATTTTTAAATTGCCTAAGAGATCCATTGGACTTGCTTGAGACATGAAAACTTGGATTATTTTGGATGGATGATGGTAAAGAGGGGGTAAAAAATGTTGGATTAATGGGGTTGTAAGTTTGGGTGTATGGATGTTGGAGAGAGTGTTGATAGAGGAATTGGAGGTGGAGAGCTTGGACTTGACCATGTTGAATGAGGGTTTTGATGTTGTTCAAGTGGTGGTGTTGGATTAGATCTAGTGAGAAGATACTCAATCCAAGTGAGACGCTCATTTAAGGTGATGGTTTGATTCTGGAGAAAGATGCAACAAGGACTATTGTTGACATGTTTCTCAATTTGACTCAAGTGATGTGGTGATGATGGTAATGATGGTGAGATGGATGGTGATGATGGTAATGATGGTTTGATTTTGGAGAAAGATGCAACAAGGACAATTGTTGACATGTTTCTCAATTTGACTCAAGTGATGTGGTGATGATGGTAATGATGGTGAAATGGATGGTGATGGGTTTAAGTTGCTTTGAGCAAGGTGCAAAGCAAGGAGAGCATTAAGCTCATGGGCTTCCTTGAGTTCTTTAATGAACTTCAAGTGTTGAGTGGAAGGTGATGATGATGGAGAGTGGTTGTTATTTGGTGGAAGTGGTGGTGACACTTTTGGTGGTGGAGACATTTGTGAACTTGGGTAATTATGAGTGAATGAAGGTGGACATATGGATGATTGGTTATGTGTGTGAAAGGGTTCATTAGGATGAGGTTTAGGTGTTGGTTGAGTTTGAACAACATCATTTGTTGGGTTATGGCAAATGTCAAGCTTCCTCTTCCAAATGGGCCTCACTGAGATTTTAGCAACTCTTGAAGGCTTGGATTTTGGGTGGTTAGATGATGACATGTTTGGATGGATGATATGGATGAGCATTTATGATGGAGTTGGGTGTTTAAGGTGTAGTGATGATGTGATTGTGGAAGGTAAATTTTGGTGAGTGGTTTGTGACAAAATGTGTTTGTGAATTTTGGGAAGTATAGGATAAAATGGGCTAAAAAAATAGAAAAGGGGAGCAGCACCTTCGACCATCAGATGGCCGGTCCCCTTAATTAAGGGGTCGGTCCCCTTAAATATTAAGGGGGCCGCCTAATGAATTAAGGGGGCCGCCCATCTGCTGATTTCCAGGTTACTGGAAATGGGTTTTTTGGCAGAAAATTGTTGAAAGGGTTGTGTTTTTGGGTTTAGTTTCAAGCAAGTCCAACTTCTTTTTAGGCAATTTAGGATTTAATAACTTATGTATGCTAAGCATATTCATTATTATCTAGCATGCAAACAACTCATTTAGCATGTAACATATATATGTTAGACAAGAAAACACTACATAGCACCAAGTAATTCATAGTATCATATTTAGGAAGATTAATAAGCTAGTTAATTAATCCTATTGATTATCTATGTACAAGGGAATGTGGAGTTGTGATAGCATGGACTTCTAGACTTGTACCAAGTGAGATCTTTAATAAGTAAACCATGATTTTTCATTATTGATTTAGTTCACTTATAAGTGTCATATACACAAGTATATATGACATATATGAGATCACCAAGCATGATTTAAAGAAATGTTTTTGGCATTATTCAACAATGCTTGAAAGTAGGTTTTATGTCGATGTGAAAAGTATATTAATGAAATAGTTTTGGCTTTGTTTCAAAATGTTTTTATGAGGAAAGAAAACATATTTTTCCAATCTTTGGTTTTTGATAAACACGTAATTATGGATACAAGTTTGAAAGAAAGGTAGGATGGTGAAACATGTTTAATAGCAATGTGTCATAATCTTTTGAAAAATCATTTTTCCAAAATGTGAAGTTTTTGCAAATTTAAAAATAAGTCCCATTAATTATAGGTTTAAAAATAGTGGTTTATAAAAGATCTCATGCTGAAGGGCATTGGTTAAGTCTATTGTCACATGCTACCTCTTTCTACATATCCTATGGCATTTAAGCATGTATTATGACTAAATACAAAAATACATCATGTCAGAGTAGTTAGAGAAAAACAAAAGCTATTATAATGACAATGCATTCAACAACTAAACAAATTATTACGAAGGCATGCAGTCAAATCACATAGGAGCAAGTAAACATCTAGAAATTTTATATACGCAAGATGACATAAATCTAGGAATGATAAGCTCTAGTGAAAAGCAAAGTTCATAACAGTAAACTATCGTTAGGTATATTTAGGAAGAATAATGTATTCAAGTTGGAGAATGAGTATGAGACTATTACTAGTGGTGCTCAATTCAGGCTAAACACGACCGTTTTTACGGGTTACACACACCCAACTTCTCACATAGAATCAATTCAACCGTTAGGTCAAATTGAGTTTCTAGTCAATAGATTCTCCAGTAGTCATTCTCTTTTTAGAAGAAATTAAGTTCCTAAATTTACCTATCGAAGAGTACCAAATATGAAGATTGCTTGGTTCACTAACACTTAGGGGGGCTAACTAAAGGATTTCTAGTTTATTAAGCCACAGAACGAATATAACTAAAGTGTAAAGGAAAAGCAACCTATCAGACTAAGCATATCCTAAGGCATTAATAAGATTATATGCATGAAGTAATTACTTATGAAATTTAAAATAGAGAACTTACCTCACGTCCTAGCTTTTCTTCGTAATGTCTCAGATGATGATCTTATTTAAACCGAAGTGGCTTGACCCGAACATGTCTTGTACGGATCATGATCTTCTCCTTCGTCTGTGTCACTCCATGATTTTGGATTGAGTTCACTTTGGAGTTGATTCATGTAGTCTTCGTCGTTAATACCTACATTAACAACATTTGAACTAGTAGCACATGTATCTATTTTATCTAAATGTTTATCTATTAAATTTTCTAAGATAACTAATTCATGTACAAGATCAAAATCCTCATCTTTGGCTTGACATTTTTCTTGATGAAAGTTTAAGAATTTTTTTTTTTAAAATATCATTTTCCGTTTTACAGAAGAATATTCTTTCATATTCAACTTTCGGCAAGGTTTTATAAATAATTATTTTAGCTTTATTATTTATTTCATTCTTTGTTTTCAAATAATCAATTTCAATTTCAAAATCCGTTTTTGTTTGTTTTTCAAAATCCGTTTTCGTTTGATTTTCAAAATCACCAATCGAAATGACATGCCAAAGATCTAGATCAATTGATTTCACATAAGTTACAAATTTATTTTTCCATTCAAGAAAAGTATAGTTTTCAAATAGTGGTGGTTTTAGCAAAGATTCCCCTTCTAGATATTTTTCGAATTCCATAGATCGATTCAAGTTTTAAAATACAGTATATTTTAAAGATCTTGATTGACGTGGCTCTTGATACCAATTGTGGAAAACTAGAAGGGGGGTTGAATAGTTTTACTTCTTTTTAATTTTATTATGAAAACCTTTGTATATTTTTAAAACACTTAGATTCAAGTTTGTATGAAAAATAAAACTTGAACCTTATTATTAGTTATATATGTATTCTTTTAAATTGATTGTAAAAGTTTTGGTTTCTTGAATGGATTTTCAAATTGATCTTTATGTGAAGTCGACCTCTAATTAATACTAGCAATTATATATAAACCTATGTGTATGAAAGTAATGACGATGCAAGTAAAGAAATAAATAAGGTATGGAAAGATCTAACCGAGACACGAGAGATTTATAGTGGTTCGGCTACAAGGACACCTTCCTTGCCCTACTCCACTCCCCGAGCACACCTTGCTCGAGAGTTTTCATCACAACTTCAATAAGCTCCCTTATGGCGGAGAAAACCGTACACAACTTTGGCTTACACGGGTTTAACGACACAAAGCTAAATGTCGAGTTCTAATCGTAGCTAGAACCAATCTCACAACTTCACAACACAACTTCTTCACAACTTATTCACGACTACTTCACAACGGCTTCACGACTGCTTCACGACTTCTTCACGACTTCTTCACGACTTCAACACGACCGCTACACAACCTCTATGATGCGGCTTCACGACTTCAACACCATGTCTTCATGACTAGGACTTCACGACTTCAACATGACCGCTACACAACCTCTATGCTACGGCTTCACGACTTCACGACTAGGACTTCACGGCTTCAACACGACCGCTACACAACTTCTATGCTATGGCTTCACGACTTCAACACTAGAACTTCACGACTAGGACTTCACGGCTTCAACACGACCGCTACACAACCTCTATGCTACGGCTTCACGACTTCAACACTAGGACTTCACAACTAGGACTTCATGGCTTCAACATGACCGCTACACAACCTCTATGCTACGGCTTCACGACTTCAACACTAGAACTTCACGACTTCTAAGCTACGGCTTCACAACTTCTACACCACGGGTTCACGACTTCTACACAACGGCTTCACGACTTCTACACTTTGACCTCACAACTTCTATACCACAACTACTTATACAACATCTTCACTACTTACACACAACACTAATTTACAACACACACCTTACATACAAATGAATGAATGATTTACAAACTTGTTAAACACACAACTTAAGTAACAAAATGATACTAAGTTGTAATACTTCTAATCTTGATTGATAGAAGTATTCTTCTTTTGCACTTGGATGGTGGAAGCTTGGATCACTTGGAAACCAATGCTTAAGATTACATGATCAAAGGTTTATTTAAGATATGAAATGAGATCTATAACAGAAAGTTTTAGTGCAAAAGGGTTGAGAAAAAATCCAGGAGAAGGCTTGTATTTATAGGGAAAAATCTGGACAGATGGAGCCTACTGGAGCGGGGCGGTCCCCTTAATTATTAAGGGGGCCGCCTAGTAAAATTAAGGGGGCCGCCCCTACTGAACGTTGGCCAATTTTGTCCTTTTGTGGGGAAGGTTTTTCTGGAACATTTTAACTGATTTTGGTTAAAAATTTGAATTCATATTTTTATAAAGATTAAACATTTTTATTTAATACCAAAAATGTTTTTCAAAAATATATAAAATGTTTTTGATGTTTTATAAAAAATCTAGTTTTTAAGAAAATGTTCCTTTGATCATATAATGCATTAAGCATTAGTTCATTCATACCTTAAGTGATTTTAGTTGTAGAAGTGAATATTTACAACTAAGTACTTGTTTAATTTATAAGTTTATGTTTTAATGAGTTTACATTTTGTGATCATCAAAACATAGAGATATGAATAAATATTGATAATGTTTTTAGGCATTTATTTATGTCAACAGTCTATGTGGTAAGGTAAAACCACTCATATTGTTTATTTATTTAACGGATTTTACCTATTTTGTTACTGTTTTCGTGGACTCAAAACTGATAAAACTCGTTATTGGATTCGTGATTTAAAAACGGATAAAAACATGTTTGTATTTGTTGAATTCGTGTGGTAAGAAAATTGATGTAATAGTTGTTTGTTTGTTTCGGGTTTGAAAATGGGTCGGGTCGGACCCGTATATGAATTGCAGGAATGGTGTTTGGACTGTTACGGGTCGGGCCGACCCATACTTGCTTTGACTCGGTTTGATTTGAGCTATATTCACTTTCACGTTATGTTGTAGTCGCTAGTTTTGGTCTTATATTTGAGTTATAATTGGTTTGGGTTTGCGTTTGGATTTATATAAAGTTGTTTATATACACACTAGTTTGTGAGATCAAGATTTAGTATTGTTTGTGTCCGTTTGGTTTGAGTCTTGGTCGAGAAGAAAAACCCTCGTAGGGTGAGTTGGTTGTTTTGTTTCGGTTCACAGCAGGAACACAACCAGGGTGGTGTTATGTTCTTGGTTCGATGACCCACATAGGGTGCGTTTTGTTGTCTCGGCTGAATTAGGGTGCGTTGATTTTGCACTTGTGTCTAAATATAAGAATTTAGTTTGTGTTCATTGGAATTGAGTTGTGTTAGTGTTGGATTGGATTGACATTGGGCATAACAGCCCATGAAAAAGGGTCCGTTGGTTTGTTGAAAGTTTGGGCTACAAGTCCAACAATTAAAATATAATTAAGAGTGTCTAGTTAAAATATAGTATTAGTCATTGTGACTTGTATTTGGCTAAGGAGTTTTATTTGTTTTTAACATTATGACGATTGATACGTTTCAGATTCTTCTTGGAATTTGTGATTTGTGATGAGTGTCTAAATACTCATCATTTCTGTCACATTTTATCTGCAAAAACATTTAAAAACATGCAGATATGCTTCAAAATGCAGAAAATATCATAAAATGTGTTTTTATATGATTCAGGAACAAAAAGATTGAAAACAAGTGAAAAACGAACAAAGTTTGCATAATTATCATTTTCAGTCCCTGAAGTTTCACAAATTGGCAGAAATAGTCCCTGGTATTAAAAATATCATTCAAGGTCCCTGAACTATTTAACTTTTACAATAATGGTCCTTGGATGAAAGTTTTAAATAAATTGCAAAACAGGTCCTTCAACTTTTAAAAATGACATAAAAGGTCCCTGGAGGTTTAAAAAGTGGAAAATTACATTTTTGGTCCTTGGGTTATTCACATATGGCAATTATGGTCCTTGTGATAATTTTGGAAACTTGCCACATCAGGTCCCTGGATTTTCAGAAGTTACAACATTGGTCCCTAGGTTTAACTAAAACCAAAAATCCAAATCCTATCCTTAAATAAAACCCAGCCACTTATTAAACCCAACCCAACCCACTTACTAAACTAAACCCAGCCCACTAGCCCAAACAATTACCCGACCCAACCCGGTATTAAAAACCAGGTTTGACTCTGGTCAAACTCTTCTCCCTCACTCACCCCGCCAAAACCACCATCACCCATAGTTTCCTGCAATACCACCCCCCTCCTCCTGCTACACACTACCTAACACTCCCAAAAGCAATTAATGCTTCTTCTCCACCTCCACATCTAACCAAAATGCATTAATTGCTAAAAACCTGCTCGAATCCACTATCTCAATTTTGGCGCCAATTTTCATTTGAACGATTGGGATTAATTGGAAGCAATCCAAGGGTGCAGAAGTGATCAAGGATGTCGGCTAAGGGTTTCCCAGCATTATTTAGTATATATAGGTCAATGTAATAGATTAAGTAGTAGTAGTTAATTTTTATTAAATCGTTTTTACTTATTTGTCTTTCTTTATTGTAATTTTCATTTCCAGTAATCAATATAAGCAATTTACAGTCATTTTGATCTCATTTTAATACATCTTGTCTTAAATTTCAGTTAATTCACAATTTCAAGTTTTACTGTAATTCGAATTAAATTATCTAAGTTGTTAAAAGCTACTCTAAAGCCATAATTACCCTTTCTATAAGCTTATAAAAGCTTTTCATAGCTTTGTGTAAGCTTATATTAGTTATAAGCAGCTTAAATTTCAAAGAAGGAAGAAAGTCAAGAAAAGTCAACCATAAGCTCCAAAAAGCTATTCTGGGTGAAACAAGCTGTTCAGGAAGTTTTCTTGGGTTTTCTAGCTTGTGTGAACAAGCTAGGAAAAGTTCTTGGTCCTTGTTCTTTGTTCCAATAGCATATCAGTTGTAAGCTTGATTTATCAAATTTTACTTAACTTTGCAATTTACTGTTACACTGCTTAATTTCAGCTTATTTCATAATCTTATTGCTTATTTATAGTTTATAGCAGTATTTCATCTGTGTAATCAGTGTTCTATTAGTATTTTCATTATTTTGCTTAATTATCTCATTAAAGTCAAAATTAGCCAAATATTAGCTTAGCTTGTTAAACTGCTTATTTATGTTTTAAAAGTTGTCAATTATGGTCAATATAAGTTAGTGAATTAGTTATAATCAAGTTTCATTGTTAAAATTTGGTTTTCCATTTGAAAATCCACAACAGACCCTATAAAGGGCTGTTTGGTTTAAGAAGTCAAAACAAGTCAAATCATAGTGTTACTGTATATGTGCCATATTTCCAACTTTGATCCAGCTTATTTTAACCAAATCAAGCTGTTTTGAAGTTCTTATAAGCCTTTTAGATAGATTTGGCCTATTTGCTTTGTTTGTGCAATTTTCAGACCCTCAATTGACCAAATAAGCTATTTATAAGCCCAAGCTCTTTTGGCCCTTATTGGTAGCTTTTCTGAGTCACTTTGAGTCCATTTGAAGTATACACAAGAGTTGGATTAGAGCCCTTGGTGTTGTGCACTTCTACACAACTCTGCACATCAGCAGACTCAGTATATACTGAGTAGCTGAAGCAGCTGAACTCACATCATTTGTGGCTTATTTAGATAAGCTCAGACCTTGCTTTTTGGTTTCTTGAATACCCAATAGTACTAGCTAGCTTTTGCCCCCATTAGTTTGCATCTCAGTAGCTTATTGGAGTGATTAATCTGCCTTGCTATTTGGCCATTTTTTTGCTGTTTCTGCTGAAGCTTCGCAACTGCTTATCTGCTATTCAGCTTAATTACTTGTGCTTATTGGTGTTTTTCAGTTGTTTTAAGCTTATTAGAGTTGTTTGTACTTGTCCTGAGCATTTGGTTAAGTTTTGAGCTTATTAGCTTATTTTTAGCTTATTAGCCCAACTGCTTATCTGCCCATCTGCTTATATGGGTCTTGTAGACTTTTGATTTTAATTTTCCTTCATTAAGAATATTAATTTAGACTTATCCTGAATTTTTTAGATTTTTCCTAAGTCATTTGATATTTTTAATCTTTTTAATTAGTTTCTAATAGTAATTAAATCATAATAAATAAAATATTAATCAGAAAAATATAAATCTTTTTTACTTAATTTTCTTTTGTCATTTATAATCTAGGAAAAATACAATTATATTATTAGACCTTAAGAAAATCAAAAACAGAAAAATAGTGATAGCTTCTATTTAATAGAATTTATCTTTTTAAATTTTTAATTAAGTAATTTTCATTTTTATAATTTATTAGCTTCTTTTTACTTAATAATATTTATAGAAAAAGTTTTAGATTTTTCTTTGTTTATTTAGTATTTATTATAAATTAAATTAGTTTTAAATAATTATTAAATAATAAATAATTAATAATAATTAGATAAAAAGTGTAAAAAAAAATAATTTTAATTTTAAAATAAGTTTTAAGTAATTTTACATTTTTAGGTTTTAAATTTCATATATTTCAGTTTTTGTCCCATTTCAGATTTCCTGTTACGCATTTTTAGTTTAATTTGCGTTTAATTTTCTTTTATATATTTGTTTCTTATTTGTTATTTAGAATTATTAAAAAAGCAAAATCTCATATCATATCATCAGTCACTCTAATCCTAACTTTTCACAGTTTGCCCATTCGCACCTCGTTGGGAAACGATCCGGGTAATCACTTACCTGGTTTCACACTACACACGAACGTGAGTTTTTGCAAGTATCCTTTTTCACAAAGGGGTAATTTGTATTTATTCACGCGTATCCGCTGTTTGCATTTATTTATAAGTGTATTCGGTTCGGATCAAATTTTGGCGCCGCTGCCGGGGAGGTGTGTTGCGACAATATTGTTTAGAGTTTAAGCGATTAATGATTTGAGATCCTTCTTCCAGAAGTTCCTATTTCCCATAAACAATATAAAATACAAAAATATTTTTATTTTCTTTTCTATATATATTATCATATAAAAAAATAAAAAAAAATAAAAAATAAAAAATAAAAAAAAAAACACCAAAAACATTTTCCGTTTTCTTTGTTTAATAATAACAATAATAAAAATTACCATCGAGAACCAAGACAGAGTACTACCTAACTGTGGGTACGACCATAATAAGTTCCCAAACCAAAGATTTAAAACTTGTCTTTGTATCACTTGCGAATATCGGCTCACCTTTGATTGATAAACAAACTATAACGGAGGTTTAAGGATAGTTTGACATTAAATTGTCGAACTGAAAGAAGCGGGTTTTTAAGGAGCATTAATTGCCCACCTTTGCTTCTCCGCCACTCTGTGCGTTTATCTTTTAGAGAGCTACCGTACGCATGTTGATTGTTGGTTTAAGTTCACTTGTGTTTTTCTCGATCTTGATTTTAATTGAAAATTTTTGCTAAAAGTGCATGCGCACTCGTTCTTCTAGGTCATCAAGCCCTTTCCGTGAGCTTGGAAACATACCTCGAAGACGTCGGAGACGTTCTGCTCCATCAGTCGTACCCGAGATACGAACTGATCCCAAAACCCCTGACATCATGGCAGAAGACCGTCCTACGAATGAGCTTCTCCAAGCTCCCACCAATGGGTACGGAGATGCCATTGTTGTTCCAGCCATCGTGGCTGAGAATTTTGAGCTTAAGACTGGGTTGATAAACCTGGTAACCCAGCGGCAATTCTATGGTTTTGACAGGGACGATCCTCAAGATCACATTAGATGGTTCAATAAAATCACATCTACCATCAAATGCAAAAATGTCCCTGAGGAATCAATCAAACTTCTTCTTTTCCCATTTTCCATCGATGGGGCAGCCCGGATTTGGCTTGACAAACAACCCCCTCGATCGATAACAACATGGGAAGATTTGGTTCAGAAATTCGTGAATGAATTCTTTCCTCCTTCTAAAACCACGTATCTCAAAAATGAAATCATGAAATTCTCTCAAAGGTTTGATGAACCATTTGGAGAGGCATGGGAACGTTTCAAAGAATTGCTCCGCAAATGTCCTCATCACGGTTTCACCGATTTGATGCAAATGGACACTTTCTACAATGGGTTTCCTGCAATACCAACCCACTTATTAAACTAAACCCAGCCCACTAGCCCAAACAATTACCCGACCCAACCCGGTATTAAAAACCAGGTTTGACTCTGGTCAAACCCTTCTCCCTCACTCACCCCGCCAAAACCACCATCACCCATAGTTTCCTGCAATACCACCCCCTCCTCCTGCTACACACTACCTAACACTCCCAAAAGCAATTAATGCTTCTTCTCCACCTCCACATCTAACCAAAATGCATTAATTGCTAAAAACCTGCTCGAATCCACTATCTCAATTTTGGCGCCAATTTTCATTTGAACGATTGGGATTAATTGGAAGCAATCCAAGGGTGCAGAAGTGATCAAGGATGTCGGCTAAGGGTTTCCCAGCATTATTTAGTATATATAGGTCAATGTAATAGATTAAGTAGTAGTAGTTAATTTTTATTAAATCGTTTTTACTTATTTGTCTTTCTTTATTGTAATTTTCATTTCCAGTAATCAATATAAGCAATTTACAGTCATTTTGATCTCATTTTAATACATCTTGTCTTAAATTTCAGTTAATTCACAATTTCAAGTTTTACTGTAATTCGAATTAAATTATCTAAGTTGTTAAAAGCTACTCTAAAGCCATAATTACCCTTTCTATAAGCTTATAAAAGCTTTTCATAGCTTTGTGTAAGCTTATATTAGTTATAAGCAGCTTAAATTTCAAAGAAGGAAGAAAGTCAAGAAAAGTCAACCATAAGCTCCAAAAAGCTATTCTGGGTGAAACAAGCTGTTCAGGAAGTTTTCTGGTGTTTTCTAGCTTGTGTGAACAAGCTAGGAAAAGTTCTGTCCTTGTTCTTTGTTCCAATAGCATATCAGTTGTAAGCTTGATTTATCAAATTTTACTTAACTTTGCAATTTACTGTTACACTGCTTAATTTCAGCTTATTTCATAATCTTATTGCTTATTTATAGTTTATAGCTGTATTTCATCTGTGTAATCAGTGTTCTATTAGTATTTTCATTATTTTGCTTAATTATCTCATTAAAGTCAAAATTAGCCAAATATTAGCTTAGCTTGTTAAACTACTTATTTATGTTTTAAAAGTTGTCAATTATGGTCAATATAAGTTAGTGAATCAGTTATAATCAAGTTTCATTGTTAAAATTTGGTTTTCCATTTGAAAATCCACAACAGACCCTATAAAGGGCTGTTTGGTTTAAGAAGTCAAAACAAGTCAAATCATAGTGTTACTGTATATGTGCCATATTTCCAACTTTGATCCAGCTTATTTTAACCAAATCAAGCTGTTTTGAAGTTCTTATAAGCCTTTTAGATAGATTTGGCCTATTTGCTTTGTCTGTGCAATTTTCAGACCCTCAATTGACCAAATAAGCTATTTATAAGCCCAAGCTCTTTTGGCCCTTATTGGTAGCTTTTCTGAGTCACTTTGAGTCCATTTGAAGTATACACAAGAGTTGGATTAGAGCCCTTGGTGTTGTGCACTTCTGCACAACTCTGCACATCAGCAGACTCAGTATATACTGAGTAGCTGAAGCAGCTGAACTCACATCATTTGTGGCTTATTTAGATAAGCTCAGACCTTGCTTTTTGGTTTCCTGAATACCCAATAGTACTAGCTAGCTTTTGCCCCCATTAGTTTGCATCTCAGTAGCTTATTGGAGTGCTTAATCTGCCTTGCTATTTGGCCATTTTTCTGCTGTTTCTGCTGAAGCTTTGCAACTGCTCATCTGCTATTCAGCTTAATTACTTGTGCTTATTGGTGTTTTTCAGTTGGTTTAAGCTTATTATAGTTGTTTGTACTTGTCCTGAGCATTTGGTTAAGTTTTGAGCTTATTAGCTTATTTTTAGCTTATTAGCCCAACTGCTTATCTGCCCATCTGCTTATCTGGGTCTTGTAAACTTTTGATTTTAATTTTCCTTCATTAATGATATTAATTTAGACTTATCCTGAATTTTTCAGATTTTTCCTAATTCATTTGATATTTTTAATCTTTTTAATTAGTTTCTAATAGTAATTAAATCATAATAAATAAAATATTAATCAGAAAAATATAAATCTTTTTTACATAATTTTATTTTGTCATTTATAATCTAGGAAAAATATAATTATATTATTAGACCTTAAGAAAATCAAAAACAGAAAAATAGTGATAGCTTCTATTTAATAGAATTTATCTTTTTAAATTTTTAATTAAGAATTTTCATTTTTATAATTTTCTTAGCTTCTTTTTACTTAATAATATTTATAGAAAAAGTTTTAGATTTTTCTTTGTTTATCTAGTATTTATTATAAATTAAATTAGTTTTAAATAATTATTAAATAATAAATAATTAATAATAATTAGATAAAAAGTGTAAAAAAAAATATATTTTTTAATTTTAAAATAAGTTTTAAGTAATTTTACATTTTTAGGTTTTAAATTTCATATATTTCAGTTTTTGTCCCATTTCAGATTTCCTGTTACGCATTTTTAGTTTAATTTGCGTTTAATTTTCTTTTATATATTTGTTTCTTGTTTGTTATTTAGAATTATAAAAAAAAAAAGAAGCAAAATCTCATATCATATCATCAGTCACTCTAATCCTAACTTTTCACAGTTTGCCCATTCGCACCTCGTTGGGAAACGATCCGGGTAATCACTTACCTGGTTTCACACTACACACGAACGTGAGTTTTTGCAAGTATCCTTTTTCACAAAGGGGTAATTTGTATTTATTCGCGCATATCCGCTGTTTTCATTTATTTATAAGTGTATTCGGTTCGGATCAATTTGAAACTTGGATAATATGGATAATTAACGAATTATTACATGACATTTGGGACGTACAATGGATTTAATAATACCCGATTGTGGCTAAAAGTATTGGACGTGTATTGATATCCATTGGACATTGGACAAATATGGACTTATTGGACTTGAAACGAATACAATATATTAGACTCAGGATGAATTTAATATATTTGATTCGCAACAAATATACAATACGGCAATAATGTCTAATATTCAATGAACACTTTTTATTAACTTTTCTATTAAACGGTTTTGATGAAATTGACTTTTATTATAAACGCAAATTGGCTTTTCTAAATTATTTGAGATATCGGGGTAAATACCGAAACGTACAAACTGATTTATTTTATTTGAGGTGTTTATTTGTCGTTAGTTAACTTCTAGATTTGTCTTCTTTGGTTTGAGTTCTTGGCAGTATTGTTCTCGACTATGTCGATGTCTTTCCACTTTGGCGTGAGTTGTATGTCGAGTCTATGTTTTCTTACCACACCACATGAAACGTTGATATTAAGCTTTTGATAAGTTTTGAAATCGATTAATCCACTGAAACTACGACACATTGTCTTTTATAGACTTTATTATTGTGCGAGACGTATTTTGAGATAGCCGTATACGTATTAGGTTGTGCGGATCCTAGACCGTTGTGTACCACTGTGTTTATACCTCCGTGTACCGTTGTGCCTGTATATCTTAGAACCAGCGTGCCATATGTCTTGAGACTGTTGTGTTTTGCTTCTCGATGCCAGTCGTGTCAGTTGTGATCTTGCATTGCTGTGGCTAAGGTGAGTTCATGGCCCCTACTTTTACTTGTTTTATAACCGTTTTGGGGGAGAATACATGCTCGTTTTTAACTAAACTCAATGCTTTTTAATGCTTTCATGCTGTGATCTAATGGTTTCATGATTTTGGACAATATGTGTGTTTTGATTGCAATTTATGCCTTATTGTATGTATTCAATTTGTGTGACTTGGCTTAAACATGTGCAACTATTTAGTGATGCATTGATAGTATATATTTTGGGAAGTGGCACCCAGTATGAATTTGGGAAGTGACACCTAGTACATCATTTGAGAAGTGGCACCCAATCTATGTGTGGATCATTTATGCGTGTTTGTAGTCTGAGGTTCAGTGTTTGCTACTTTGTTATGTGCACACATTTATATATCCTGCTCACTGTTTTCCTACGCTTCATTATTCACAGCTTTGTGGTTTAACTAGCAAACTTATGAACTCACCAACCTCGTGTTGACACTTTTTAGCATGTATTTTCAAGTTAAGGCGATAGTTTATTTTTGGAGGCGCTTGGCAAGGGGCATGGTCATAGATGACTCTGACATATTTATTTGGGACCGCTTTACTTATTTTATGGGCCTATTTCCGCACTACTTTTAAATAATGTAAACTTAATACTTTTTGTAAATGAATTTCATTCTAAATAACTGAGGTAAAAACCGTTCTTTGTACTTGTGTTGTGATACCAATTGAGAAGCACCCCAGTAACATGTACACTTCCACTGAACCCTATTTTACGGGTGTGACATATGGTTTCAGCTATTGGGCTAAAACTCTCATTCTCTATCAAGTTCTCCCAGTCCATTAATATATTATACACATATATATGGTGATGGACTTGTATTGTCCTTTAAATGTATTTTTTATTATGATTAATAAGATGTTTTTCCAAAGCACATAGGGTCTTTCATGCTTGCTCAAAGACTACGAGTCAGTCATTAGACAGTCGTGAACATTTAATATTTTGGAATATTTGTTTTCCTTAGCCATTTGATGCTCTTTTGGCTTGGAAATTTGACTTAGGCCCGTTTGGTATGAGGGTTTTGAATGGGTTTAAGTTTGATGTGACACTAATTACTTGTTTGTTGGAGGTTTGATTTGAAGAATGGTAATCAAATCAACTATTACAAATCTAAGCAAAATATGTATGATTTGTTTTGATTCTTTAGGCTGCTTGCAGTAAGGCGACCAAGTTCCCCCATTTTTCTCTGCCACGTCAGCTTTCTCTCTCCAGTGACCTACAGGCGATTAGGTGTCCCAGTAAGGGCGACCAAGATCATTTTTTTTTTTAATGTTGCAAGTATACGTTAGAAAAAAAACAAAAGGGCCAACAATTCTCTTTTAGAATCGATCGGGGGAGTGACCATGTTCCACTCGACCAAGTGCTCGATCGACTCCTTGCAATAAGGGAAATCGATTCCCATCTTGGTCATGATTCGATCGTGGGGTGCTCGACCGAGCTTACTGCAACTAGGTATGATTTGTTTTGATTCCTTATGGGCCTTAATAATAACTCTCTATCACTTATCTCTCACTTACTTTATTTATTAAAATAATATCTTTTATTTAAAATTTATTATAAAATATATTTAAATAATTATAATTTCTCTCTCCCAAACTCACCTCAAATCCAAATCCTAATCCAACCCCAGTTGTAAATCAAACAGACCCTTAGTCATTTTCAAGCCGTCAGTCTTCTCTTTCATTATCTTTTCAAAATATCTCATTTAATTTTTGAAAATTTTGCTTGCTTTTTGCAGCCAGTCAGATATTTGTCTCCCCACTTTCCTTACGTGCCTATTATGTGCGTATGTGTCATAAACATACATTATCTATATATACTAAAACCCAAAATGTTGCAACCATCGAAAAAAGTGATTACGGGACACATGGCTATTTATCAGTGGTTCCTTCCTTAATTAAAACAATGAATCTGCCCTGCTATTGGTCAGTCGGTCGTTGTAAATCGGAATAGAACTGTTCACTGCAATTACATTTAATTAATCTACTCTTCTATTGGTCCATCTGGGGTTGCAAACTTACTGTTTCTACGACTCCAATAATATCCATATTTGTACTATGCCATTGTTATCAACCATAAAAATTCCAAATCCAACCATAACCTCAAAACAACGAAAAATCGAACATCAAAACAACCGAATACTCACCGAGTTGACTCGGTGAGTTGACCGAGGCATCTACCAAACGAGGGGGGAATCGACACGAGTCAAAGGTTTTGTTGGGAATTAAATATTCTGAAGTTAGAGTATTAGAATTTACTCTAAGTCAAAGGTACTGCTAGTTCATGATCAAGGTACTGCTAGTACATCAAGGTACTGCTAGAACAAGAAGGTACTGCTAGTTCAAGTAGAAGGTACTGCTAGTTGATTATGGTACTGTTGTTCAGTGAGTCATAAAGCTACTTCAAGGATAAGATCGAAAAGATATTTATTGTATTTTGGTCAAACATATACGGTAGATAATATCTTACTCCATGTGCTTAGTTAACAAGTTGTATACATAGATACATGTTGTATCTTATGTACTGACACAATAAGCATAAGTTAACCAAGTAAGTCGGCCAAGACTTTAAGCAATTTGTAAAGATCTCTTGCAACTATAAAAGAGATCTTAGACTTGGATATTGTATATACATGCATAACTAAGAACTCATAACTGTTAAGACATAGAACAAACACAAATCACAAGTTGTAATATAAGATTCAAGGTCTTTGTAACCCTAGTGATAAACACAAGATCACTCGTATTATTTTGAATAATATTGAATCGTTTAGTGAAAAACTTTCTTTGTTCATTGTTAAGTAACAAATATAATTCTTCCATTTCCATAACATACATAACCTTCTAAGTGTGGTTAAGTAAATTCCGCGTGCTTAATCATATAAACTCAATATATCTTACACGCAAAGTATACAAGGTTTAACCCCTTTAACCGTGTGTCTTAGGTCCTCTCAGTTGGTATCAGAGCTCACAGGTTGATATAATTGAATTAGAAGAAACAAAAATGGAAGCTCATGATGTTCAAACAAAGGTTGCTGCAAAGTTGCCCATGATCAAACCTAATGAGTTTGAGTTATGGAGGATGAGAATTGAGCAATATTTCATGGTCCAAGATTATACTCTTTGGGATATCATTATATATGGTGATTCTTTTTCACCAAGCTATTCAGATGTTGTCCTAGAAGGTAAAACACTTAGGAAAAGAAATACTGGACCAGTGTCAAATGAAGAGAAGATACTGAAGAGAAATGATCAGAAAGCAAGAAATTTACTGCTTATGACCATTCCTGGTGAGCAGATGCTATCATTTAACAAGTATCTTGATGCAAAAACTCTTTTTGAAGAGATTTGTGCATATTTTGGTGGTAATGAAACTACCAAAAAGACACAGAAGACATTACTAAAGCAACAATTTGAAAACTTTACTGCTTTTAGTAATGAGTCTCTTGATAAGCTATTCTCAAGATTACATAAGCTTGTCAGTCAGTTAGCTGTGTTAGGTGTTGAGATAGAGAAGGAAGATCTCAACATGAAGTTTTTGAGAAGTCTACCTGATGAGTTCCATACTCATGTTATTGTCTGGATGAACAAACCAGACATTGAAACAATGAAGCTCAATGATTTGTACAACAACTTCAAAATTGTTGAACAAAGTCTTAGAAAGTCTGGAATTTATGGTACTAGTTCTGGGAACGTGGCACTTTTGTCATCTCCTAGTATTAGTAAGTCAGAAGAGGTAGAAGAAGTTGAAGGTGTTTCTATTGCTACAAATGGTGGTCCTTCTACTAGTTCACAAAAGACTATTGCAGGACTTGGTGATCTAGCATTCTATGTATTCATATCTAGTCAGTCTAGTGGTTCTCCTCTAAATCATGAAGACCTTGAGCAGGTTGATGGTGATGATTTGGAAGAGATGGACATCAAATGGCAGGTTGCTTTGCTCAGCATGAGGGCCAAGAAGCATTGGCAGAGAACTGGGAAGCAAATTACCATAAATGGTAATGATACTGCTGGGTTTGATAAAAAGAAAGTGGAGTGTTTCAACTGTCATAGGTTAGGACACTTTGCTAAGGAGTGTAGAAGCCCAAGAAAGCAGGAGAATAGAAACACATGGAATAAGCAAGATAGGAGAAAGGAAGTTACTGTTGAAGAGCCAAAGGCTATGTTGGCTATTGATGGTATTGGTTATGATTGGAGCTCTATAGCTATTGAAGAGGAAGCACCACCAAATGCTGCTCTTTTGGCCAATGAATTTGCTCTAATGGCCCATTCTGATTCAGAGGTAAATTCTATTCAAACTTGTACTGAATCATGTCCTAATCTTAAAGCTTATGAAGACCTTAATAAGAGATTTGAAGCTCATAGACAAGAGCTAATTGATTCTCTTTTTAATTTGGCCAATCACAAAAGAGGTCTAGGTGTTTTAGAAAAACAAGTCTTACATTTTAAAAGCAATGAATCTAGTTATGCTGATGACATTAATATACTTAAAAATGACATTAAGATCAGAGATGAGTGTATTGTTGAGTTGAATGATTCATTAGCTAAACACAAAAATGAAAGAGAAAATGTAAAGGTTTCTGTGGATGTTTTGGCACATTCCTCAGAAGGATTCAATAAGCTTTGGGAAGCCCAAGTTATTGATAAGGTTAATTCTGGTGTTGGATTTAAGTCTGTACCCCCACCATACAGAGGTGCTCATTTACCTCCAGGTATTGATTTAGCACACACAGGATTACCTGAGTTTCAAGAACCAATCATGGAATATGGTTCTAAGGTCACTAAGAGTCCAAAGATAGAAAAGGTAAGTAAAAGTTTAGATAAAACTTTATCTTATCAGGACAAGGTGTCCTTTGTTAAGAAAGGAGACGCTATAGTTGTTGAAGATTGTACAACTGATAGTGATAGTGATGAAGAAGAACAGGTTATGTCTAAACCTGTCTTGGTTAAGAAAGTAGGAACAAGTATTCCTAAGATAGTCAATCACAACACTAACATGCCTAAGTCAAATGTTAAGACTGTTAGGAAACCAGTTAGATATTGTGAACAATATAGAACTACAAACAAGCCCAGAGGTAACCAAAGGAATTGGAACAACCTCAAGTCTAACCAATTAGGTGATGACTTTGCATTTTACAATAAAGCTTGTTATACATGTGGTAGTTTTGACCATCTTGCAGCTTTCTGCAACCAAAGGGTAACTGGGTATGAAAACAATAGGGTGAACTACAAAAGGCAAACTCCTCAAACTTATTTTCACTCTAATACTCATAGAACAAAACCCAGAACAGTCTTAAACAAGTCTGGACCCAAAGGTCCTGACAGACAAAAAGGTCCTGCTAATACAGACAAAAAGGTACTGCCAGTTCAAATTAAAGGTACTGGTAGATCAAAAGGTACTGTTAGACCTTTAATGACTGTTAACCCAAAATCAACAGCTAAGGATGCAAAAACAAATTTTATACATGCATCTAAAACTGTTCTAAGCCCATTCAAACAAAAGCAGTGGTCCACAAACAAATTTGGAGACCAAAGGGTGTAACTTCAAAGTTAGCAGACTCTGCTAAGCGTGTTATTCACTCTGCTGCTAAGGGTAATAGGGCAAATGTTGTTAAGGCCTCAGCATGTTGGATTCAAAAATCCAATGTTGCATCAACAGTCCTTAAAAGATTAAATTACATTGATGCAAGAGGCAGATCCAAGTCAGTAATGGCTTGGATCCCCAAAGAAAACTAACACTCTTATTTGTGTGCAGGAACATTCTATTGATCATCAAGATCAAGGATACTCAGATAGTGGATGTTCCAATCACATGACAGGCAACATGTCTTATCTTTCAGATTTTCAAGAATTCAATGGAGGATATGTTACCTTTGGAGGTGGTTTTCGTGGCAAAATTTCTGGTAAAGGTACTATTAAAACCGAAAATTTAGATTTTGAAAATGTGTACTATGTACAAGAGTTAAAGTATAATCTTTTTAGTGTTTCACAAATGTGTGACAAAAAGAATAATGTGCTTTTTACTGACACTGAATGTCTTGTTCTATCTAAGGATTTTAAGATGCCTGATGAAAATCAAGTACTTCTTAGAATTCCTAGAAAGGCCAATATGTATAGTGTTTATATGAAGAACATCATTCCTAAAGAAGATTTAACTTGTCTTGTATCAAAGGCCACATTGGATGAATCAATGTTATGGCATAGAAGGCTTGGTCATATTAACTTCAAAACCATAAATAAAATTGTTAAGAATAGTTTGGTAAGAGGTTTACCTCACAAAAGATTTGAAAATGATCAAACATGCATTGCTTGTCTAAAAGGCAAACAACACAAAGCCACTTGTAAGCCCAAGATTTTTAACTCTATCAATCAATCTTTGTTTATGCTTCATATGGACTTATTTGGACCAGTTTCAGTAAGGAGTATGCAACATAAAAAATATTGTCTTGTTATAACTGATGACTATAGCAGATTTACATGGGTTTTCTTTTTAGCCACTAAGGATGAGACATCAAGCATCCTTAAGGACTTCATTACACTGATAGAAAACCAAGTAAACAAGAAAGTAAAAGTCATTAGGTATGATAATGGGACAGAGTTTAGAAATAGAGTTATGGATGATTTCTGCAAAGAAAAAGGTATTAGGAGAGAATATAGTGTTGCTAGAACACCACAACAGAATGGTGTGGTTGAAAGAAAGAATAGAACACTAATTGAAGCTGCTAGAACAATGTTAGCTGATTCTAAGCTACCTATAATCTTTTGGGCAGAGGCAATCAACACTGCTTGCTATGTTCAAAATAGAGTTTTAGTTGTGCAGCCTCACAATAAGACATCATATGAACTCTTTAATGGTAGAACTCCTGCAATAGGATTTCTTAGACCTTTTGGATGTCATGTGACAATTCTCAATACCTTAGACCATTTAGGAAAATTCGATGGTAAAGCAGATGAAGGTTTCTTAGTTGGATATTCTCTTGTTAGCAAAGCTTTTAGAGTTTACAACTTAAGAACTGAGAAAGTACAAGAAGAACTACATGTGGAGTTTCTGGAAAACAAATCCAATGTAGTAGGTCAAGGACCAAAATGGATATTTGATCTTGATTATCTAACAAATTCTATGAATTATATACCTGTTGTTGCAGAAACTAATAATTTTTCAGGTTCACAAGCAACAAATGAGGTGGAGTTAGATAAAGATCAATCTGATGTCATTATGCCATTGTGGTCAAGTACCAGTGTGGATTTAGCTTCAAACAATGATGAATCTTCTTCTGGTAAAGCAAAAGAAGATGTTGAAGCTCAAAGAAAAGATGTTGGAACAGAGGAACAACACAATATGTTAAATATTGATGGTACTGCCGAGTCAGAGCAAGGTACTGCTAGTACTTCTAAAGGTACTGGTAGTTCATTTGAAGGAACTGTTAGTTCAGTTGAAGGTCCTGCTGGTCCTTCAAACTCAAAAGATGCAGAGTTCCAAGAAGATGAAGTGGATTTGAGTAATCTTACACCATCTTATCATGTTCCTACTACCCCACACACAAGGATTCACAAAGTTCACTCCCTGGATAATGTGATAGGAGATATACAATCTGGTGTGAAGACAAGAAGACAACTAGTCTCTTCAGACCAAAAAGGGATTCTTGATGCCCTTTATGCTTCAAAACAACATGAACTTTCAAACTCTTGTTTATTTGTATGTTTTCTCTCTCAAAAGGAACCAAAGAATCTTCTTACAGCCCTAGATGATTCAAGCTGGTTAGAGGCTATGCAAGAAGAGCTTCTTCAGTTCAAGATTCAAAAGGTTTGGGTGCTAGTTGATTTACCTAGGAATGAAAAGGTAATTGGCACTAGATGGGTTTTTAAGAACAAAAGGGATGACAGAGGAATTGTGATCAAGAATAAGGCTAGACTAGTAGCACAAGGGTACACACAAGAAGAAGGGATAGATTATGATGAAGTTTATGCTCCAGTAGCAAGGATTGAGGCAATTAGGCTGTTTCTAGCTTATGCTTCATTTTTAGGCTTCACAGTCTACTAAATGGATGTCAAAAGTGCATTTTTATATGGTGAAATTGGAAGAGAGGTGTATGTTTCACAACCTCCTGGTTTCATTGATCCATTACATCCAAACAAAGTGTACAGAGTAGTGAAAGCTCTCTATGGCCTTCATCAGGCACCAAGAGCTTGGTATGCAACACTAGCTTCCTACTTATTAGACAATGGATTTCAAAGAGGAAAGATTGATCAGACACTTTTCATCAAACAGCACAAGAAGGATCTTCTGTTAGTGCAGGTGTATGTGGATGACATTATCTTTGGATCTACAAGGAAGGAAATGTGTTTAGAATTTGAGAAGCTTATGAAAGATAAGTTTCAGATGAGTTCTATGGGAGAACTTACATTCTTTTTGGGTTTGCAAGTTAAGCAATCATCTGAAGGCATATTTATTAGTCAAGACAAATATGTTGCAGAGATACTTAGAAAATTTCAATTTGCTGATTCAAAAATAGCAAGCACACCAATGGACTCTGAGAAGCACCTTCTGAAAGATGAAGATGGAGAAAATGTATATGTACACAGTTACAGATCTATGATAGGCTCTTTGATGTACCTTACATCATCTAGACCTGATATCATGTTTCCTGTTTGTGTCTGAGCAAGATTTCAAGTTACTCCAAAGGTTTCTCATTTAACTGCAGTCAAGAGAATTTTTAGATATCTCAAAGGTCAATCAAGGTTGGGTATATGGTATTCTAGAGAATCTCCTTTTGACTTGGTAGCATATTCGGATAGTAATTATGCTGGTGCTAGCTTGGACAGAAAGTCAACAACTGGAGGATGTCAATTCCTTGGGTGTAGACTTGTCTCATGGCAGTGTAAGAAGCAAACAAGTGTGGCAAATTCAACAACTGAAGCTGAATATATAGCTGCTGCAAGTTGCTCTAGTCAAGTTCTATGGCTTCAAAACCAACTCCTTGATTATGGGTACAATTTCTTAAACACTGTTATTTATATTGATAATAGTAGTACAATTTGTATTATTAAAAATCCGGTACAACACTCTAAAACAAAACACATTGAAATTAGACATCACTTTATAAGAGATTGCAATGAGAAAAGATTAATTCAAGTTCTTAAAATTGCTTCAGAGCATAATTTTGCAGATCTGTTAACAAAAGCTTTTGATGTTTCAAGGTTTCAGTACTTGGTAGCAAGTATTGGAATGCTTAATCTTTAAATTTTCAATATGATGTGTTTTTGTACATAAATTTTTGTTGGTACTGCTGGATTTATAAGGTACTGCTATATCAAAATTTGAATTGTGTTATTCATACAGTTGGTTTTATGATTATTCTAATACAAGACAAGTACTTTGTACATTGTTCTTTTAGTTTTAGACTAACTATTTCAGGTATGAATATGTGAACACAAAGGATATTTCAAGTGAAATGGGAACAGTAGAATGCTTATCAAATTGCTGACCATAATAGGTTTATGATGGACTGAGTTTAGGAATTTAACCTCCTTAAAAATTCTTTCTTGAAATCTAGTTATGATATTTCACATTGAATTGATGACTTAGTTGATCAGATAGTAACTGATACAACTCACTTTCTATCATTTTATACTTTTAAGTATAATGAGTTAGTCTGAGGACATCTGATAGAAAGAACAGCAAGTAAAAGTGAATCTAACACTTGTGTTGGAGGTAACAATTGCTATGAGCCGGAAACCCTGTCAAGAAAATCTTTTGAATAGATTTATCTTTTCACAGGCAGTTAGTGATAACTGAAAAACATTGGTTCTCACACAACCAGAGGTTGCTTTAAACCGAAATTCTAAATTAAGTGTCTGTTATACACTTGATTCTTTCAAAATGGTTGGAAGTAGTATGATTTATCAATTCTAAAATCATGAACATACTACTAAGTTAAATGATTTCTTAAAAGGATTTTCAAGGATTCAGAAAAACCATTCATTGATGGATTATGAATCAAAATGTCCACTGATTCACCTCTCATAGGAGTTAACACACCTAGAAGTGATGAGGACAGCAACTTAAACTCTTAAGGAATTGATGGCTTCATGTACAATATTGTCTGATGATGAAGCGAAAAGTGTACCGCTTTTAAGGGGTCATTTAAGCCCTAAATCGTATTTATTTGATCAAATATCGCCCTAAATCGTTCCTTTTGTCATTTTAGGTACTTTTGAGGAGAAATCTGGAAAAGGAGGCATTTTGGACGTTTTTGGAGCATAAAAGTGAAGAAAACGGCAAAGTCTCAAAAATCGGCTGAAAGTTACCTTTGACGGCGTCACATTTAACCCCAGACGGCGTCATGCCTTGGCAAGAAAAAGTGGACGTGAAATTTACTCATGATAAGCCAGTGAAAATAGCATGTGAATTCTGACGGCGTCACGCTTTAACTTGATCAAGGGCGTCACGGCTTAAATCAAAAGGGGACGGCATCACGTTTAAGGTTCGACGGCGTCAAGCCTTGATAAGCCAGAATGGATTTTGAAGAGCTAAAGAGGGACGGCGTCAAGAAGGTCATCCGGGAACCCTAGAAGCGGCGAGGTGACGGCGTCACACTCCATAAGGTGACGCCGTCAGATCCAAAAATCTATATATAGTTTTCTAATTTTTTGTCATTAGGAGGGAGCTTAGTGTGTGGAATTTTGGGAGAAAACCCTAAGACGAATTTAGCTCCTTTTTCAAGGCTTTTTGCCTTGAGATCTTCCATGTTACATTGAAGATAAGTTATCAATTAATCATTCAATATGTCTATGTGTTGTTTGATTTTATCTTATTCTTGTCTTTTGATTAACATGTTAGGCTAAATTTATCTTGTGTTTGCTTAGATCTAATGAAACCTAGCTATTGATTATTGGTTATTAGTGTGTTATTATTTGTATTGGATGATTGTTTATCTATGTTAGGCTTAAGAAAACTGGCTAACTTCCTATTCGGTAACTTGCTTGAACGTCTTAAGAAACATGAACCAAATGCGTACTAAAGGTTTTTATGGTTGTATTTAATGCACAAGCGAATTCTAGTGATCCCATGTTAGGAGCTTCCTAGCCGGCTCGACATAGGAGTGAAGTAGGAGCTTGTAGAGTTGGGGAAGTAAGTACGCCACCCCACGAATGGTATTAAGGAATACACCCGTCATCCACGCGACTAATACACACTAATTAACCGGTAAAAGATAGTTAGGGAGTAAGGAAATCTAAGTAAACACATTTCTCTACACATAAGTTTCTCACCACATTTTATTTTCAGTTATTTATTTTATTTGCATTTGTAGTTATTTGGGTTAGTTGATTAGCAACTAATTCCGCCCACTCTTTCAAACCCGAGATTTTACTTGCTTTCATAAAAATATAAAAACATAAAAAAAGAATCTTCCTCAACCCTTAGACCTATTAGAGTAGTTTTTCATACCTAACGAACACTATTCTCTGTGGAGAACGATCAATCCCCCGTACTTACCACTACACTATACTACATCGGTCAGGTACACTGCCTGGTGGGGTTGTAAGCCTCTTGAGATCCCTCGAGAGGTAAAACCTGTTGTAAGGTTGCAAAACCCACGCATCAAGTTTTTGGCGCCGTTGCCGGGGAATAGTTATTGTTTAGGTTGAATTTTTATTTTATAGGTCTACTCACTAGATTCCTTTCTAGTGAGATTTTTATTTTATTTTTCTAGATTTTCTTTAGTCTATCTATTTTCTTCGTGCTTTTATTCGTATAAGGTTTCCATTGACTCTTCCGTTCACCATTATGGAGAACGCGAATCCACCATACCACCAACCACGTAATTCACCCACTCCATATGACATCTTGTTGTTTAAACAACATAAAGATGAACCTCTCTATGATGCATGGGCTCGTTTTAAATATTTACTCCAAAAAGTCCCTCATCATAACCTTGATTTTTGGTCCCTAACTCAAATCTTTTACAATCATGTCGACCGACATGCCCAAAGGGACATTTACCATATTGCCGGCAGGGATATTAGGGAATTAAGTGCTGAGAAAGCATGGGAAGCTATTGAGAATTGTGCCCAATATTATTATATGGTAGACAACCCAACAAACATTAATACAAGTCAATTGACCGCAAATTTCAAGGATCATGAAACAAGTTTGTTTGGGGATGAGGGTAGAGTTGAGCCACCTAGCTGCATGTCATGGTTAGGCACTACCATAATACAGGGTGAACACTTAGGTGATCTTGATGTGATGGAGGATCTAGCCGAGCATGATCACATTGATCAAAAAGACCTAGGTTTTATGATCGATGATGATGAATCTCAAGAAACACATGATGAATCTTTTGGGCAATTTGAATATAGCAGTCAGAATATTGAGGATGATCCTTATGATTCGGACATTGAAGTTGAGATGCCTAGAGAAGTACTTGAGATACTTGGTAAAATGTTAGGGTTAGATCATACTAAAACACATGATGAGGATATAGGTGATCTTGACATAAGGAATGATGAGGTAAGTAACATAAGCCCACCAAGTACCCCACAAGTCCTACCATCATTTGAGGCACACACACCGCCCGTGACTTACCCGGAAGAAGTTGAGGAGACTATAGGAACCCCAATAGAGGTAGAGCCCTTGGACCAAACACAACTAGAAGAAATAAGTTTGAATGCTTTTAGTGATCACAACCTTTCTTTTAGTCCTATGGAAGTTCCTAGTTTTGATGAGCCGGAGCCTCAACCAAAACCGTTACCTAATCTTCCATCCTTGGATGAAAATTTAGGAATTGAATTAGGTCCCGATTCACCCATCAAAACATATAGTCCGGGTAGTCTTAAGTTTAAGGTAGTAGACATTAAGCCTTGTAGTGAGGAAGACAATATAGGAGTGAACCATGACCTTACATACTTACATCGCCCATTCATGATTGATCACAAGAAACATTATGGGTTTAAACCAGGTTTATTAGGTCAAGATGGATTCCCAACTAGGAGTCTTTCGAAGTTGATAGAAGATGATCCCTTTTTAGGAGAAAACTTTAACTCACCCATTGACCAAAGTGAACTAGGTAAGGTTATGATGAAAGGAGCACACCCCTTTGAGCATATAATTCATCCACCAATCTTTCCTCACGTGGCATACTCCTACCGAGCTGGTGTGTATCGCTACTATCACCCGCACTTAACCCTAAGTGTAGTGAAAACCTCCCCTATTTCCGTTAAATAAGGGTAGAGTCAGGCTCATGACTCGAACAAAAACAAGCGCTTCTTGGGAGGCAACCCAAGCTTTATTTGCTTTGTTTGTTTGATTGTTTGTTTATTTAATTTTATTTGTTTCCGTATGCATTTCTTATTCTTTTTGTTTACTGTTCATGTCTCAAATATAAATTGTGAAAATGCTTTATTTTGTTTTTAACTTCGTCTTAACTACATATAAAGGTATTTTGCAAAAGATAAGTGTAAGGGAAATCCAAATTTGTTTTTAAGAACAAGATTGAACATGAACGATAACAATGAGATATAAGCATGCATATTAGTATTTGTTTGAGTCAAATGCTTGTATCGAGTCATAATGAAGTTTTGCAGGAATTCCAGGAAGTAAGGTATAGGTTTTTCCAGAAATTTTCCGGAAACTTAACATGAGAATTCTGTCAGGTCATTTCTGACGGCGTCAGGGTTTATAACCTGACGGCGTCAGATTTAATTTTCAGAAATTTTTGAAAGTTTTGTTTTTAAAAAGTTTTTATTAAAATCTCCAACTTATAATCTCCAGGAATCTGCAAAATTATCATTCCACAAGCATTATATCCTTATATATAGATTTATCCCGCCGATGTTATGCAGGTTTTCGTGTTTGTTTTCTCAGGTTTAACAGGTTATTTTGGACAATGAGATGTTTATGGAATCAAGCTTTTGGCGATGCACTAGTCATGAAGCTTTTACATTCTCTTTGGAAGAAGATTTAACCGTGTAACTTCATTATCCACCGAGCGAATCAGGGGAGTATTTGATTTCATTCTTTTACTTTTTCTTTTACATCTTGTTATTTGAACATTGGGGACAATGTTCATCTTAAGTGTAAGGGGAGGGTAAAAGTACGATTTTAGAGAATACAATTACGCTTGACTTTTGTTTGTTTAATGGTAGATGTGTAATAAAACTGAGAGAAATACTTGTTAGGGTAATTTTAGTGCCAAATTTAAAATTTTTACAACATATAGGAGTGAAACTTTGATCTTAATAAGCGTCTCACGGATAGGAGTTATATGACTAGCACAAAAAACCGTACCACTAAAAAAAATTTTCACCCCAAATATGTGAGGTTCGCCCCTAGAATTGGTAGGAAAAGCATTTATGCTATGATGTGTGTACCGGTAGCACTTAGATTCTAGAACTTGCGTTAGGACCATTCCGAGACCACAAGTGAGACTACATTCGTGTAGTTAGATTTACTACATGATAAGAGGCATTAGGATTAACCCATTGTTTTACACCTGTGTTTTTGTTATAATTACGTTGGCTACATTGGTTAAGTAATTCTCCCACACCCTTTGCGTTGTACTCATTTTTAGTACACGATACCCCTAGTACACCCCTCAGAGCCTATCTTTTCGTTTCAACCTTTAAGCATTTTACTTAAAGGAAGAATTTGTTACACCCCACTTAAATGTACACCCAAATCGCCTTAGCCTACCTTGTATGCACTCATTTTTTGTGCATTATTGTTACAACATTTGTTTAAACCCAAGTTAATTATCTAGTTGATTACATGGTTGCTAAGTCGAGTCATATCCTTGTACATATTGTTTTGGGATGATTGGGACTCATGGGTAAAGTACTAGTGTAATGGAGTAATGGGTAAGAACATCATTTATTACCCCCATATGTGCTAAATATTTTAAAAGTACTCCAAGTTTTTCAATTATCTTAATTCGAGTCATTAGAATAGTAATTTGTAAAGTTATGTAAAAGTTCAAGTGTAAGGGGAATGCAACGCCCCTGTGATGTATTATTTTGGATGGTAGGGCAAAAGTGTATGCAAAAAAAAAAAAAAAAAAAAAAATAGAAAAAAAAAAAAAAAAATCAAGAAAAATACAAAAAAATGAGAAAAAGAAAAGTAGAAAAAAACATACGGACTACCACCCCGTTTTATTTTATGTTTATTTTATGTTTTTGTTATTTTCTTTCATTAGCTTAAGATTGAGTCGAGTCTTGGCTTAGCAACATTGTATAGTACATGTAATTGATCAAGATCTTTAACTCGCCACCAGTAAAATATCCTTTATCCAACCAAACCGTGTTTTCCTTTTCCCTACACCTAACGTTATAACCCATTTAAAAGCCCTCTTTGATAGTTTATCTTTGGTGCTTACGCCTAGTGGAGGAGGTTTTCGATCCTTTCCCAAGCCTATGGTAATCTATTTGCTATGACAGGTAGTGAGAGATATTATCCGTTTTCATTTATGAGATTTATTTTGATGACACTTGAGAGATGTAAGTATCTAAACACTACTTGTGAGGTGCTAGCATGTAATCTCCGTGCTTATTATGATTGAAGTGGAACGAATATTTGTTGTAATTACTTTTATGTTTGCATTAAATGACCCCTAACTTGTATTTTAATTAGAATAAAAGCGCATTTGCTTGAGGACAAGCAAATCTCAAGTGTAAGGGTATTTGATGAAGCGAAAAGTGTACCGCTTTTAAGGGGTCATTTAAGCCCTAAATCGTATTTATTTGATCAAATATCGCCCTAAATCGTTCCTTTTGTCATTTTAGGTACTTTTGAGGAGAAATCTGGAAAAGGAGGCATTTTGGACGTTTTTGGAGCATAAAAGTGAAGAAAACGGCAAAGTCTCAAAAATCGGCTGAAAGTTACCTTTGACGGCGTCACATTTAACCCCAGATGGCGTCATGCCTTGGCAAGAAAAAGTGGACGTGAAATTTACTCATGATAAGCCAGTGAAAATAGCATGTGAATTCTGACGGCGTCACGCTTTAACTTGATCAAGGGCGTCACGGCTTAAATCAAAAGGGGACGGCGTCACGTTTAAGGTTCGACGGCGTCAAGCCTTGATAAGCCAGAATGGATTTTGAAGAGCTAAAGAGGGACGGCGTTAAGAAGGTCATCCGGGAACCCTAGAAGCGGCGAGGTGACGGCGTCACACTCCATAAGGTGACGCCGTCAGATCCAAAAATCTATATATAGTTTTCTAATTTTTTGTCATTAGGAGGGAGCTTAGTGTGTGGAATTTTGGGAGAAAACCCTAAGACGAATTTAGCTCCTTTTTCAAGGCTTTTTGCCTTGAGATCTTCCATGTTACATTGAAGATAAGTTATCAATTAATCATTCAATATGTCTATGTGTTGTTTGATTTTATCTTATTCTTGTCTTTTGATTAACATGTTAGGCTAAATTTATCTTGTGTTTGCTTAGATCTAATGAAACCTAGCTATTGATTATTGGTTATTAGTGTGTTATTATTTGTATTGGATGATTGTTTATCTATGTTAGGCTTAAGAAAACTGGCTAACTTCCTATTCGGTAACTTGCTTGAACGTCTTAAGAAACATGAACCAAATGCGTACTAAAGGTTTTTATGGTTGTATTTAATGCACAAGCGAATTCTAGTGATCCCATGTTAGGAGCTTCCTAGCCGGCTCGACATAGGAGTGAAGTAGGAGCTTGTAGAGTTGGGGAAGTAAGTACGCCACCCCACGAATGGTATTAAGGAATACACCCGTCATCCACGCGACTAATACACACTAATTAACCGGTAAAAGATAGTTAGGGAGTAAGGAAATCTAAGTAAACACATTTCTCTACACATAAGTTTCTCACCACATTTTATTTTCAGTTATTTATTTTATTTGCATTTGTAGTTATTTGGGTTAGTTGATTAGCAACTAATTCCGCCCACTCTTTCAAACCCGAGATTTTACTTGCTTTCATAAAAATATAAAAACATAAAAAAAGAATCTTCCTCAACCCTTAGACCTATTAGAGTAGTTTTTCATACCTAACGAACACTATTCCCTGTGGAGAACGATCAATCCCCCGTACTTACCACTACACTATACTACATCGGTCAGGTACACTGCCTGGTGGGGTTGTAAGCCTCTTGAGATCCCTCGAGAGGTAAAACCTGTTGTAAGGTTGCAAAACCCACGCATCATCTGACAACGAAAGTTCCACATTGATAGATCAGTCAAAGGTACATAGTGAGATCTTCCAAACAAGGGGAGGAAACAAAGGTTATTTGCTTCAGGGGAGGTAACAATCTCAGGGAAGGAAATAATTGTCCAGAAAAGGAAGAATAAACCAATATATGGAAGGAAAAGACAAGAGCATACAAGATGATGATGTAGAGGTTGAAAATGACAAGAATAGATCAAATATCTAGAAGGGATGAAGCATTTCTAAAGGAGAAAGTTCTATCTAGATCAAACGAAGGAAAGTTTCAATTTCAGTTCATTATGTTTGTTTATCACTTGCTAAGGCATGCTGATAGATGATTTCACTTGTTGAAATCATTGCCTCTTACAATTCCTCCATCCAAGGAAATTGCACCATCTTTTGGTACAATGTTTTGATATTGCTAAAGTCAAAGAAGAACAAAGCAGAACAGTTCAAAATAAGAAGAATAGTTCAGATTCATGAGGTGTTTGAAAGATCTTCACAAGTCCTCATTTAATCCAGAAAACATGTTTGAAATGATTCACATGTTTAGGGGAGGATTGTTGGGAATTAAATATTTTGAAGTTAGAGTATTAGAATTTACTCTAAGTCAAAGGTACTGCTAGTTCATGATCAAGGTACTGCTAGTTCATCAAGGTACTGCTAGAACAGGAAGGTACTGCTAGTTCAAGTAGAAGGTACTGCTAGTTGATTATGGTACTGCTGTTCAGTGAGTCATAAAGCTACTTCAAGGATAAGATCGAAAAGATATTTATTGTATTTTGGTCAAACATATACGGTAGATAATATCTTACTCCATGTGCTTAGTTAACAAGTTGTATACATAGATACATGTTGTATCTTATGTACTGACACAATAAGCATAAGTTAACCAAGTAAGTCGGCCAAGACTTTAAGCAATTTGTAAAGATCTCTTGCAACTATAAAAGAGATCTTAGACTTGGATATTGTATATACATGCATAACCAAGAACTCATAACTGTTAAGACATAGAACAAACACAAATCACAAGTTGTAATATAAGATTCAAGGTCTTTGTAACCCTAGTGATAAACACAAGATCACTCGTATTATTTTGAATAATATTGAATCGTTTAGTGAAAAACTTTCTTTGTTCATTGTTAAGTAACAAATATAATTCTTCCATTTCCATAACATACATAACCTTCTAAGTGTGGTTAAGTAAATTCTGCGTGCTTAATCATATAAACTCAATATATCATACACACAAAGTATACAAGGTTTAACCACTTTAACCGTGTGTCTTAGGTCCTCTCAGGTTTTAAAAACATCTTTTTATTAACCAAAACTTTTATAGAGTCGGATTTAATAAAAATAAAAACTAGGGTTTTCAAAAAAATTTATAAAAATAAAGATGGGATGCGCGTGAAGGGTTTTAACCGAAAGGAAATGGAGAAAGGGAGGTGGTAGCGGCGGCGGTGTTGCAGTGGTGGTGGGTGGCGCGTGAGGGTGTTGCGGTGGGAGCCACGAGCCAAGAAGCTCCAGAAATGATCGGGATAAACCGATCTATTGATTTGGCAATTAAAAGAGCTCGCCGGAAAATATTCTGGCGACGGTGGTTGGCCGGAAAAGACGGCGTTGGCCGGAGGGAGGTTGTCGCCGGCGAGGGTAGAGAGAGAAAGGGGAGGAGTGTGTTTGTGTGTGTGTGTTAAAATGAAATAAATATAATTTTGGGTTTTTATATTTTCAGGAGGGACCAAACTTGGGCAAAGACAAAACTGAAAGGGTGGAAATAAAACCTTTGGGCGGAGGGACCATTTCTGACAAAATGGCTAAACTTTTGCAATAAACACTGTGTGACACATTCGATGTACCAAACGGACTTGAAAAATTATGAAACTTGCGCCATTGTTCACGAAATAATTTTTCCAACAAAAACGAGTATAAGTATGAAATACTTTCTCGAAATCAATATATTTGGCAAATACGACTCGTTTCGTACTTTCTAGGTTGCCGGTTCTATAAAGGGTCAATATTTTATAGGTAAAAAGTGTATAGACATAAATGACATTTACTCTAATTTTTACAATAAAAACAATGAGATAACAGAAGTATATGCTATTAGATTGTATATAACCAATAATTAGGTTTCAAAAGTGATTCATATTGTGCCATCGTAAAAATGTACTTTGAAAAAAAATTATTGCCGGAAAAATATAATCACACGGGTACCTACCGCCGCAACGCGCGGGTACCCGGCTATTTCTAACAATAGCTAACTGCAGGATGTGTGTTGTTGGCCAATTTTGTTCCAGTTCACTGTACTTATTTCATAAGTATTACCTCAAATTTGGGTTACCTTGAAGACTAATCCATGGGAGATCATGACAAAAGCAATTAACCCCTCAAGCTGATGTGGCGTCAAAAATTAGACTAATTATGCAACGCTTTTTTGTTTTCAGGTTTCAACATCTGTTGCGTACTTTAGATGTTGTAGTCATTTGGGTGGTTGTTTTGGCCTATGCCTTACTTTGTTACGCTTAAAAAAACTTTGTTACAGTTCTTATTCTTTATTGTATAGTTGGTTCTTTTTTTAAGTGCTATTTCCATATAAGCATTTACATATCCAATGTAGAAGCAAATTTACATCCCAAGCAAAGAGTGAAATTAGTTTTTGATGTGTGTTTTTTATGCGACTATGAAGCCATACTTTAAAACATTAACATAATTTTAATAAACGTAAACACGGCCGCCCCGCAAGAACGCACGGGCTGACATGCTTTTATACCAATAATACTACTAAAATAAATATATATACAAAATAAATTATATATATTTGCTTACTCCAAAAAACGTTAACATAATTGTAATAAACACAAACACGACCGCCCCGCAGTAACGCGCGGGCAAACCCGCTCGTAACCATACATAACCAGGTCATAAACATACATAACCATTACAAATCCTAGTGCCTTATAGTTAAACAAAGTACATTACAAATACTAAGTCCATTACAAAATATAAATAGCAAGTACGATCATAATCATACATAACCATATCATAAACATATCACATATCAAAAACATGAGACGAAAATGTTATCAAAAGGAAAGTTACAATGTTTAGAGATACAACATTCAAGGACAAAGAATCTTGTGTTTAATATAAATTCGACCCATTTTTTCACGATACGCCAATCCATTCTAAATTGTATCATCCACGACCAAAGGTACGCCATATGCTAACATGTATAGAAAGAAGCACACACATACACCACAATCACCAAATAACTTTAGGCCTAAATCCACACTCGTGGATTTGTGAATTTAGGCCTAAAGTTCTCTCACATACGGTCAACCATATTATGAAGGTAGTATATTCCACGTGTTGACATTATCTTCACTTTCCAATCATTCATTCTTAACAAAGTCTTGTATTGCATCCATAAGACAAAAATCCGAAAATGGATGTATCCGCAATAATTCTGTAAAAAAAACGCGATTAAAACAAGTAAATGGGCAAACCGTCAAAAAAATGCAGAAAAAAAAATAATAAAAAAAACATAAGACATTAACCTACATTATTTAACCAAACTCAATGCATGCACTACCGTTCTTATGACCTAACACAAAACATTAAACACTATATTTCTACTAACAAATTGATGAAATGCAAGTCAACACATTATTTAAAGAAAATCAACACACAACCAAAAACTGATATGTACAATCAGGACCTGTTCAAAGAGGTTCACGGGACACCCATGAACTTTAATGACACAGTGCTAATTTTTGTAAGAAATATCGAATTTTCCTAAATGCATCTCGTCCGAAAAAATTGTGTTCGTAACATTTTTTTATTATTTTTATAAATGCATTCAGTCAAATTTTATCCGTCCCCGTGTACAATAATATATGGGAAAAGGACGAAAATCACCATTTTACGAACTCTATTTCACAAAGTGACCATTTCTTGGGTCAAGAGCGAAATACTCATTTAATACGCACTCATGCTAGATGTTTATATTTAGAGTTTCAACAATAACCTTAGTGTAACAAAAAATATTTAATGAGATTGCCATAAATTTTAAAATTACTGATATTAAAAATAAACAAAAAAAGTAAAAGATCTACAAAAAATAAACCAAGCTGAATCAAGCGAAAACTTTAAGATTACTGAGATAAAAAAAACTAACCTTAGAGTAACAAGTTTTGTATGTGTTGAAGAGAAATTGTTTCGTGTGTTAGGACTCAAGTCATTAGCATTTTATAAAGGAAAAGATATGTGAAAAGTTGTGAATGTCATTTAAGATGACACTTATTTTCAATCTAACTCACTTTTGTAGTATATTGTTAAAATTAAAACTACTTTTTTGATATTTCAAGATAACCCACCTCACATAAAATAAAATTCTTACACACTCTTACACCTGGTGTTTCTGATTTCGTACTTATCGCAACTGAAATTAATTACGAAATGATTTTTATATAAATTTAAAATTGAAGAATAGGAATTTTCTTAAAATTATATATGGAGCAAAATTGATGTCAAATGAAAAAAGATTAAATTTTACTATAAGATCTTTGATACAAATTGTTTAATAAATTTAGTTATTGTTGGGCTAATGTCTGACCCGAGCCCATGGGCAGCAGCAGCCGACCCAAGCCAATTGGGGAATGTCGGTTAATAGAGTTGTAATAGGATTAGGAAAGCATGTTTTCTATTCCCTATAAATACATAAGCCGAGCTGTGGTTTTATGTACCATTCATAATCAGTTTTTGTAAGCCTATATTTTTCTGATTAATAGAGAGCATATTCTATTATATTCGTGTGCAAGTTATTGTCTTTTCTTTGTGCGTGTTTCTGTTCTTTAATAGTCGATCAGTGGGACTTGAATTGGTATCAGAGCCAGGTTTCAATAAGAAGAATCGATCTTAGGGTTAAACACAGCATCGACTTAAGGTGTTCAAGCTGATCGATCCTTCAGGTTTATTAGCAGAGATCGACCTTGGTTTTAAAGCAGCAATCGACCAAGGGTTATAAAAAGCTAATCGACTTTCAAAGCTGATCGATCTTTTATAAGCAGCAGAAGTCGACTCAAAAGTTTTAAACCTTAATCGACTCAAAGGTTTCAAACAAGAATCGATCAAAAGGGTTTAAGACAGGTTCGACAAAGGTTTACTTAAGCAAGAAGTAAATCAGATTCGACTTAAGCAAGAAGTCGATCAAGGTTCAAGATTTTCGTTTTGGTTTACTTAGGCAAGAAGTAAATCAATAGTGCTCTAGAATCTTGGGCTGGAAGAACAAACTACACCTGTAACTTACAGAAGACGTACAAGAAAGATGGTAGAAGGAGAGTCTAGTCGACCACCAGTCACAGACTCTAAAACGGCTCTTCAATGTCCAATGTTAACAAGCACGAATTATAACATATGGGCAATAAGAGTTAAAGCGGTATTCCGAGTCCATGGAATACTCGATGCACTGGAACCAAAGGAAGGAACACCAGTCGTTGATAAGCAAGATCATATGGCAGTGGCGTTACTTTTTCAGGCGATTCCAGAAGAACTTGTTTTTCAAGTTTCACAATTCAACACAGCCAAAGAAATCTGGGGAGCTCTAAAGACCAGGTATGTGGGTGTTGATCGGGTTCGTGAAGCAAGGTTGCAAACCTTGGAGACGGAATTCGAATCTTTAAAGATGAAAGTCAACGAATCTGTCGATGACTTTGCGGCTAGGATGGGTAAAATTGTAACTGAAGTAAACAGCTTGGGAACAATTTATGAAAACAAGAAACTTGTCAAGAAGCTGCTTGCATCCGTTCCGGATAGGTTTGTTGCAATTGTTGCCTCAATTGAACAATTTGCTGATTTGAATACGATGTCCTTTCAAGAAGCTATTGGAAGGTTGAAAGCTTTTGAAGGAAGAATGAAGGGAGTTGACACTACTTCTGAAGATCAAGGCAAGTTGATGTTCGGAAGGGCCGAAAGAGATGATAAGAAAGGTCGTGGAAGGAATTCCTCTGGTGGCAACGGTAAAGGTCAAAACTTTTCTTCTAAAAACAAATCTCGTGGTAGTGGTCAAGCTAATAACCACAACCGTAACAACTCCGGGAGTAATACGGAGCAAAAGAAGAACAAAAGTCGAGACCTTTCTAAGATTCAATGCTTTAGATGTGATGAATATGGTCACTTTGCTTCTAATTGTCCCGAACGCCGTGAACAAAAGAAAAAGCATGAAGCAAACCTTTTGAAAACGGAGGATGATAATGACCCGACACTTTTTATGATGAAGAGCGTTCAAGAAGTAGTTTTCTTGAATGAAGAAAAGATTATCCCAAACCAATTGAATACTAAGCCAAACGAGGAAGACACTTGGTATTTGGATAATGGAGCAAGTAATCACATGACGGGGATTCGAGAATACTTTTCGGAGTTGAATGAGAATATCTCCGGCAGAGTGAAGTTTGGTGATAACTCCTACATCGAGATAAAAGGGAAGGGTTCGATAATCATTGAAGGGAAAACGGGTGAGCAACGGTTGATCACTGGAGTCTATTACCTACCCGAACTAAAAAGCAACATAATTAGTCTTGGGCAAGCTACCGAAGGCGGATGTGACATTCGTATGAAAGGTAATTTTCTTACTATGCGTGACTCAGATGGCAAGCTTCTGATGAAGGTTCCTAGAACAAGTAATAGACTTTACAAGATAAAGCTCCAAGTTGGAAGTCCGGTGTGTCTCAAAGCAAAGATGGAAGATGATGCTTGGTTATGGCATGCTAGGATGGGTCACATTAATTTTGAGACGATGGAATTAATGGCAAGGAAGGGCATGGTTGAAAAGTTGCCAATAATTCATCAAGAGAACAAGTTGTGTGAATCTTGCTTGGTAGGAAAACAAACCAAGAAGGCGTTTCCTAAAGCTGCAAAATTTAAGGCAACACATCCTCTTCAACTTATACATGCCGACCTATGTGGACCAATTTCTCCACCATCCATAGCGGGCAACAGGTACATATTTGTTCTTATTGATGACTTCTCACGCTTTATGTGGACTTTTACCTTGAAGGAAAAAGGAGAGGCATTTGAATACTTCAAAAAGTTCAAAGCTTTAGTTGAGAATATGTCGGGAAAGAAGATTATAACCCTAAGGACCGATAGAGGAGGTGAGTTCACTTCAAAAGAGTTTACCAACTTTTGTGAAAACGAGGGTATAACGAGACATCTAACCACTCCCTACACACCGCAACAAAATGGAGTCGTGGAAAGGCGAAACCGGACTCTTATGGGAATGACTAGAAGCATCTTGAAAGCACGAGACGTACCGAACTATATGTGGGCTGAAGGAGTTAGACACGCCACGTTCTTGATTAATAGAGTTTCAACTCGAGCTCTACTTAATCAAACTCCATACGAGGCTTTCAAAGGAAAAAAGCCTAACTTGGAGGGTTTAAGGGTATTTGGATGTGTAGCTTATGCAACGGGTACAAGGCCATATTTACAGAAGTTAGACGACAGGTCAACACGACTCATTTATATCGGAAACGAGCGAGGTACGAAAGGTTTTCGATTGTTCAATCCAAGAGCCAAGAAGATTGTAGTATGTCGTGATGCGGAGTTTAATGAGGAACTTGGCTGGAAGTATGTTGCTGGAAGCGAAACACACGAGCTAAACCCAGGTATGTTTATCATAGAATGGCACGGTTCTATTGATACGGGTTGTGGATTTGTTAACCCAGGTGTGACCGATGAAGTTGAAGCTGAAGATCAAGAGGCTGAAGATCATCATGATGTTGATGTTAATCAACCGGTCAATACCGAACAAGAAATTGAGGCGAATAATGACCCTAATCCTGTGACAGAAACTCAATCAATTGTGAGGCGTTCTTCAAGGGTTTCAACTAGGCCAACAAGATTTAATGACTTTGTTATGGGATCTAGTTCAAGAACCTCAGTTGTTAATGAAGATCAAAATCTACTTTTGATTGAAGATGATGAACCAAGAACGTTTCAAGAAGCAAAAGTCTCAAGCAAGTGGATGGTTGCTATGAAGCAAGAGATTGAGTCTATCGAGAAGAATGATTCATGGGAATTAGTTGAAGCTCCGGGTAATGTTAATCCCATTGGATTAAAGTGGGTGTTCAAAATTAAGAGAAATCCGGATGGTTCAATTAATAAGTTCAAAGCTCGGTTAGTAGCAAAGGGTTATGCTCAAAAGGAAGGAATTGACTATGATGAGGTATTTGCGCCCGTAGCACGGATTGAAACGGTGCGTTTATTAATCTCATTGGCCGCTAAAGAAGCATGGGAGCTACATCATTTGGATGTAAAGTCAGCTTTTTTACATGGAGAACTAAAAGAACAAGTGTTTGTTACACAACCGGAGGGGTTCGTGAAGAAAGGAGAAGAAAGGAAGATCTACAAGTTGAAAAAGGCGCTTTATGGACTTAAACAAGCACCAAGGGCGTGGAATACAAAACTTGATAGAGAACTCAAGCAAATGTCTTTCAAAAGATGCCAACACGAACAAGCGGTGTATGTGAAGAAAACAAACAAGTCAATCTTGATTATTGCGGTCTATGTAGATGATCTCTTAGTAACCGGTTCGAAGCTTGACGAAATTGGTGAATTTAAGAGACAAATGCAAGAAAGGTTCGATATGAGTGACTTGGGAAAGTTAAGCTATTATCTTGGCATTGAAGTAAAGCAAGAGGATTCAAGTATCTCAATAAGTCAAGTAAGCTATGCAAAGAAGATCTTGAAAGATGCTGGGATGCATGAAGCGAATTCTACTCAATGTCCATTAGAACCTGGAATGAAGTTAAGCATGGACAAGGAAGGAAAACCAGTTGATGCAACTCTGTTTAGACGACGAGTTGGTTGTCTAAGGTATTTACTACACACTCGACCTGATTTATCTTATTCGGTTGGTTTGGTTAGTCGTTACATGCAAGAACCAAAAGAATCACATATGGCGGCTGTGAAACAAATACTAAGGTATATCCAAGGTACTTTGAATTTTGGAGTGCGATATAACCAAGAGAAAACCAAGAAGTTAGTGGGGTTTAGTGATAGTAGTTTTGCTATGGACCAAGATGATGGTCGAAGCACAACTGGGCACGTATTTTATCTAGGTAAATCACCTATCACTTGGTGCTCACAAAAGCAAAACACGGTGGCTCTATCGTCTTGTGAAGCCGAGTTCATGGCAGCAACCTCAGCCGCGTGTCAAGGGATATGGTTACGTGGATTGTTGAGTGAAATAACCGGAATGGAAGAAGAGGTGGTGGTCTTATTTGTTGACAACAAATCGGCTATTGCACTTATGAAAAATCCAGTCTTTCACGGGAGAAGCAAGCATATAAACACACGTTATCATTTTATCCGAGAATGTGTTGAAAGAGGCCAAGTACAAGTTGAGTTTGTAAGAGGTGATTTGCAGCGTGCTGATATTCTGACGAAAGCTCTCGCAAGGATTAAGTTCAAGCAAATGCAAGAGTTACTCGGAGTTGAAGACCTCCCTATCTCGAGTCAGAAATTAGGGGGGTGAGTTATTACCTTGTATATATTTTATGAAGTGTGTAAGTGTTTTTAAAAGAAATAAAGTTTTCTAAAAAATTCTTAATTGAATTTCGTAATAAATTCGAATGATAAAATTGAAAATAATATGAGTTAGGTAATATATTAATGAGTAAATTACACCGTTCGTCCCTGTGGTTTGGCCAAAATCACTAAGCTCATCCCTCCATTTTCATTTTTGCATTGTGAATCCTTATAATAAAGTTTCGTAACACTGTTAGTCCTTATAGCTAACTGTCGTTATCTTCTCCATTAGCTCTCAGTCGTCAAGTGGCAACGTTATTCCATTAACCAAACGATCGTTTGCAACGTTAGTCCTTTATAATAACAGTCGTTTATAATTAAATAAATATTTGGTTTTCTTACGTAACTCGTCCGTTTTCTTATGTTTTTGTCCGTTTTCGTATGTTTTTATACGTTTTCACCCATTTTGCTACGTTTTCGTTCGTTTTTATGCGTCTTCATCCGTTTTTTTACGTTTTTATACGTTTTCGCCCATTTTTACACGTTTTCGTCCGTTTTTATACGTTTTCTTCTGTTTTTACACGTTTTTCTCCGTATTCACACGTTTTCGTACGTTTTTCTTACGTTTTCGTCTGTTTTTATACGTTTTCGCCTGGTATGGTACGTTTTCTTAGGTGTTCGTCAGTTTTTATAGGTTTTCGTCCGTTTTTATACGTGTTCATCCGTTTTTACACATTTTTGTCCGTTTTTACACGTTTTCGTCTGTTTTTATACATTTTCGCCTTTTTGTTACGTTTTATACGTTTTCATCCATTTTTATTCGTTTCGCCCGTTTTGCTACGTTTTCGACTATTTTTATATGTTTTCTATCGTTTTTACAAGTTTTCATTTGTTTTTATACGTTTTTGTCCGTTTTTACAAGTTTTCATTTGTTTTTATACGTTTTTGTCCGTTTTTATAAGTCTTCACCCGTTTTGTTACGTTTTCTTATGTTTACGTCTATTTTTAGTGAACGGTGTAATAAGAAGAGAGAAATTGTGTCACGAGACAAAATTTGTTTGTTAGGAGAGAGAAAACATTAATTAATTTCGTAATACTTCGCACTTAATTCGCAAAATGTCATTCTATTCTTGTTTTTTATGTTTTAAAACGCGAAATATTCCATTACGAATATGTTACGGTATTTTGAGAAAAAATTGTAAAAAAAATAATTTTTACAAAATAGACATCAAATTAAAAAGGATAAAAAAATATGTTTATTTATATAATTTGTTTGATGAAAAACTTTATAATTTTATATACACATGAGATCGAAAGACGATGATTGTGTAACTTGCATGAAAGGCAAAACGACACAAATGATTATTCGCATTTAAAGTGGAGACAATATTATCATTTCACAAAAAAAAAAAATACAATAAAAAAAAAAATAATAAATATATATAGTCTTAGTTTTATCAATATGCAACAAAGTTGAGTGAAGTTGGAAATAAGTGTCATCTTAGATGTCTGTTTTGTAAAATTTCATTTCTTTTTTAAACATAGTTTATTATATACTGTATTTCTTAAATTTACAAACTTATTTTAAGAAGAAAAAAAATAGATTACAAGATTCGAACTTTAAGTTGAATATCTCTAATTCTGAAAAAATATATAATCCGAAGATTTTACAATTAAATTTAGAAGATTGAATTTAACACTAACTTTGTCTACTTTTGGATTTAATTTACATCGAATTATTTTACAATGAAGCACAAAAGCTTAAAATATAATAAAAAGTCTAACAATACCAATATATTTAAATTTTAGATAACAAAAAGGATTTTTACAAATTTACTGTATGTATTTGTTTTTAAATAACCAAAAGGATTTATTTACAAATTTACTTTATCGTAAACTTCAATAAAATAATTTAACTAATCAATCAAAATTGATCAATTGCATGTAGCAAAGTTATAAAATCTGATTAGTTTTCACTGACAAAAATACCTATTTTTACCAACATATTTCAACAAATACCCAATTTTATCAGAAAACCCGAAATACCCACAAAATTCGCAAGTTTTGCAAGAGTTTGTGAATTTAATGAAAACTTGAAAGGTGTGACTTTGCGTAGTCAAACCTTGCGAATTCTTTTAAAAAATCGCAAGGTTTAACATCGCAAAGTCAAACCAAAAATTGCTCTCTTTTTTCTTCGGTTTTTAGGCTTAGCTCAAAACACGAAAGTTGTAAATATCTCTTTTCCCGTTTAGATGCTTTTTGAATCACCCAAAAAGGAGTTCGTATATGTAAGTTATGGCCAAAATACTACAACAACTTTTACTCGTTTAGTTGTTGTGGTATTATGGTCATAAATTCCTCATACGAACTTCTTTTTGCGTGATTCAAAAAGCCACTTGACGAGAAAAGAAAGATCTAAAAATTTCATATTTTGAGCTAAGCGTAACCCGAAAGTAAATTGAGCAATTTTCAAAAATTTGCAAGGTTTAACCTTGCAAAGTCAACCTTGGGAATTTTATGAAAACTAGCAAGGTTTGACTTTGCGAGGTCAAACCTTGCAAATTTTTTAAATACCTCGCAAAGTTAAACCTTGCGATTTTTTTCATAAAATTCACAAAACTTGCCAATTTTGTGCGTATTTCAGATTTTTTGATAAAAATTGGATGTTTGATGAAGTATGTTGATCGATAAAAATAGGTATTTTTGTCATTTAATATTATAATAATGTGAATTTAATATCACCTAAAATCTTGAAAGGAAAAGAGAAATGAACCTTTGACTTTACTTTATTAAGTAAGGGTAGAGGTGGCCATTTCCCGGTTCGGCCAAAATCCGATTCCGGTTCTAATCCAGTTCTGGTTCATGGTCAAAGTCAAAGATTCGGTTCCGGTTTCAAACCGGATTGGATTTTTTCGGATCCGGGGTCTAAAAATCCGGGACCGGTATACCCGGTTCCGGTTCGGTTCCTTAACCGGTTCCAAATTAAATCCGGTCAAACCGGTTCCCAAGAACCGGTCGCAAAACCTTAACAGTAGGGTTGTAAAATGGGTCGAATCCGGGGGTTTTTTTCGTTCGCGTTTTCTACACAATAAACTTAATAAACTGCGACTTTTATTAAATAAACTCATAAACGTCACACATAAAGTACTTGAGTCACAAATTTAATACATTTTGACTATTTATTCTTAATCGGTTTCATCTTCATCTTCAACTTCAACGGCGGACCTTGCGGCGCTTGTAGCTTCATCGTAAGCGACTTCTTCTTCGGAAAGATTGATTACATAACCCTCTTCCACCTCGACCTCTTGTAATTGTTTTTCGTATTCCATCGGTTCTTCAAGTATTGAAACGTGTTGTATACGTTCATTCCCATCTAAATAATCCTTCAAGCAAATATACATCTGCAAAGATAAAGGTGTGAGTCTTGTTCTTCTTACCGACAATACCCTTCCACTAGTAGAAAAAGCGGATTCTGAAGCAACGGTAGAAGCTTGTACGCTTAGTAAATCCCGGGCCATTGCGGCTAGAACGGGAAATTGAGGTTCCCTTTGTTTCCACCAATTCAAAACATCAAAATCCTTGAACTCTTCGGGTGTGATAGTGTTTAACAAATCGGTTCCCGTATATCTCCCATATTCGTTGCTCGATAAATTGTCACTCCTAGCCCGTTTACCGCTTTCTTGTCTTAAATTTGAAAATAAGTCCAAATCCGGATCCACGGTTGAAGCCGAAGCCCACATGTTTGGAACCGAACTCGTTCCCACATTTGTTGCACCATATTTCTCAAAATAAACATCAAATAAATGTTTGAAATTATATTTAAACGTGTCTTGTGCTTTTGTTACATAAAAAGGGCTGTTGAAACTTAAAGACCTTGATAGATCTTCGTGAGTTCGTGGATCGTTAGTAATGTTTATGTAATCACAAACACACTAAAAGAAAGTCTAAGTTACTTGTATTCTATAGCGGAAAACAAACACAAGTAAGAACACGATTACTAAGAACGATTTGATCCTCTATGGATCTTTTAATTAATACTAAAAATGTTTTTCTAAACTCGTACATAATACATAAAGACGTGTTCCTTTTATAGACAAGGAACCCTAAACAACCCTAAACCGTTTCACAAGAAACGTATAATCTAAAAACTCTCTAAGATATGCAATATCACATTCTAAATAAACTCATGCATATCCTAACTAATAACAAAATACGCGGAAACTATCAATCAGCAGAAACACATTCCGCACAATCTATACTTCGGCAGTAACATTCTTCAGCAGAATCACAAAGCTTCAGCAGTAACCATCAGCAGTAACCATCAGCAGAATTCTTCCTTAGCAGAATTCCCAACAATCCTCCCCTAATCTTGAATTTGACATGGTTAAGTTCAAGATTTTTGATAGATCTTCCACACTTTATTATAAGAGGATTGAGTTCGAACATCAGCAGCAAAGAATCAAATGAACCACATCTCTATGAATGGCAAAACTTGAAACTCCAGGTCTTTGCAGCAACAAATGACATAATGTACATCAAAACAATTTAGTTTCATACTATTCTCATCACATCCAGGTGTGTTAACTCCTGTGAGAGGTGAATCATTGAAAATAATGGATTTGATGTCTCTTTACCAATAGCCATCACTACTGGAGTAGCCAAATGTTTAAGTTCGAAAACTATGGTACACTGATAACCATCTGATTTATTAGCAAATCAGCAACTATAAACGGATTTGAGATGTCTTTACCTGTAGCCGTTTGCTCAGGACTAGCCAATCCTTTGGTTTCAACTGAACCTTGGTGAATTGAATACCAAATATGGATACGAAATGTCTTTACCACAAACCATACTTTTGTGGACTAGCCAATTCTTTAGATCCCAGAAAGGGTTACATCCATGGTGAATTGAGAACCATTTCAACTCTCAGCAATGAAGCAAGGGTGAGTTGAGTACCCTATAGCTTTTAGCAAGCTATTATAGCTATCAACAGATTTGATGTGTCTTTACCAAAGCTGTACCCTTTGGACTAGCCAACTCTTTGATGGACACAAGTCACATATGGTGAGTTGATAACCATCAACAGAGTTATACAACAAACCTGCATAAAAGTTAGTATACAAAGGATTTTTTTTTTTTTTTTCTTTTCTTTTTTTTTTTTTTTTTTTTTTTTTTTAACTAAGAATGAAAATAAGAGAGAAATGAAATAAAGAAATAGAAAATATACAAATAATATATAATACCAGAATCAAGTAGAAGCTTGTTGTTGCAGAAGCTTGGACTTGATGAACCCAACCAATTGTTCAGCATGTGTCCTATCATTAGCAACTGGATTTGGAGGAATTTCCAACTTCCTTTGGAGCATGCGATTCATCAGTGTCATGGACAATGGATATTGTTGATCAGAAAACATACATACTCTTATCCCAGACTCAGTCTCTACCACATGGACATTGGGAATGGGATAAAATCTCCAAGTATCAACTTTCCACCTATGGGAAGTCTTCCAAATCGAATAACCTTTCCCCTGTGGAGTTTGGGAGTCAAAGAGAACCTGAAGATCTCCCAATAGATATAGGCCTGCACCTTGTGGAGTATGTAGAGCATAATACTCAGTGACCAATTTGTAAAGAGTCTGCAGATCTTGTCTATCCACCAAATGAAGAATTTCTTGCAAGAAAGTGAAATTCTTATAGGATTGATCTTGCCTGTAGATAGTGTTAAGTTGTCCATCTGTGATAGTCCATCTGATCAACACATTGTATGATCCTTCAGGAAAAGTGTCAGAAGTTCCTTCCTGAATAAATGAATAATCAGTAGCTTCTAGGTCTACTTGCTTTGAAGAACTACTCATTTGAGCTCTGAGAATCTGCTTAGCCAATCTAACTGATCTTCTACTTGCAAAATGTTTGCCTATATGTGCCATTCTCTTCTTCCTTCTACCTGGGATGTAAATCCCCATAGAAACATCTTCAGTAGCAATAGAAGAAGTATCTTCAGTAGGAATAGGAGAACTTGGATCAGAAACCCCTGTCACATGCAACCTGTCAGCCATTTCCCTGGCCTGTTTACCCGTAGCAGCTGCCTGTTCAGCTTGTTTAACCTTTTCTGCATTATAATTTGACAAGGATGAATCTTCATGATCAGCAGATGTTGCAGCAAAAGTTTCAGCAGAATTGGGCGTAGCTTCAGAAGAAACAGGAATCCCAGATGATTGTCTCTCAGAAGCTTCATCAGCAGCAATGGTAGGAGTAACAATAGGCTCAGCAGATTGTAAGTCTTCAGGAGTATCTTCAGCAATATCAGTAGAAGGACTCAGAGGTACTTGATCTCCAGGAGATGAAGTACCTATCTCCACTTGCTTCAGTCTTTTAGTACTTGGAGCTTCCAAACTAGCAGCAGTCCTCTTAGGTTGAGTAGCAGAAGAATGAATAGACTTCATAATCTGATCATAAATCCTATTCAACTCAGAATCAGACAAAGCCCAAACTTGCTTCTTTGTCAAACCATAACTGTACACAGATGTATACTGATTATAGACCACATTCCTCCGATATTGTTTCTTCTCTGCTTCAGTCTGAGGTCTATCTCTCTTAGCTTGTGCTTTCTGAGCAGCAATAGCCTTCCTCCTCTCTGCTGCAGCTTTCTTCCTCTGTCGCCCAAGAGCTACCATTTGTTCAGCAAAGTTATTACTATCAAAGTTAGCTCCTAAGATACTTTGAGCCAAATTAGGATTGGATGCAGCTTGTTGAGTGTAAGAGTCCCATTGTGCATCAGTAAAATGAGCTGATTGCTCATCTAGCTCTCTTTGCCTTTCAGGAGGCAAATCTGAAGTAAAATGATCAGCCATCTGTTTTGCTAAAGCTTGACTCTTCACAAGATCCTCATATTCTTTAAACAACCTTTCTTGCTCCTTTCTTTCTTCGGTACTAACAAGATCTGTACCAAGATCTTCTTCAACCATCCTTCCTTGCTCATTCCCAGAAGTATCCATACTAGTAACTCTTGCAATATCTCCAGTAGAAACTCCAATAGAAGCATCAGCAGAAACATGTTGAGTTGAAGATTCAACATGTGGAGCATGAACTTCATCAGAAGTATCCAAGACAAAGGATCTTCCAGCAATAAACACTTCAGCAGACACCTTGGAAGATCTAGCATCAGCAGAAGTCACATGATCATCATCAATATGTTCTTGAACAACAGACAAACTTGGCATTGTAGACTCCTTGCTCAAATACTGTCTTCTCCTTTTTCTGGAGAACTTAATCTGATCCCTTAGATGAGAGGATTCAGCAGCTTTAGGTGAATGAGTAGAAGTCTGTCTGAGCAGCTTCAGCCAATAAATCAAGATGATCCCAATAACTAGCCTCCTGCTCATCATCAGATGCAAACACAAACTTCCTCTTCTTTTTCTGTCCAAGTTTATCCTCTAATTCTTGAACCCTTCTTTTCAGCACCACAATCTCATCACCAAGTGATGTTTTAGTATCTGCAAGTTCCTTCTTCAACTTCTCAATTTCTTGAACATTCCTGTTGAATAAAGTATACAGAGAAGTGAGAGTAATAGGGTCCTCAGCTCCACCAGCAGATGTCTCAGTGGTAAAGGGAGCTTCATTGGGCCTTTCAGAAGAAACATTTATATTCTCAAAATTAGAAGTGTTCTCATCTATTGGGTCTCTAAAGGGGCTAGGTGTGGACAGTCTTGGAATCTCATCTTCAAGAGGTGTAGGAATATTAGTATCAAGAGACTGAATTGTCTCCTCAACCTCAGGAACAAGCTCTTCAGGAGCTTCATGAGATGGTGATGGAATAGGTGAAGGTGTAGGTAGGTCAGTAGAAACAATAGGTACTTCAGCAGCTAAGGATGGGCCCTCAACCCTTTCTACTGATGGAGTACCATCAGCAGTATTGGGAGCTGGTGGAGCATCAGCAGTATTGCCCTCATCAGCATCATCATTGCCATGTGGCAACATAGCTGGTAGAAGAGGGTGATGTTCTCCACCATAATGAGTTCTCATAGAAGCAAACAACTTGGCACTAAGGGCTCCTATGGGATAATGTCCTCTATCCTGGGTATTTATGTCTAAAATTATCTGAATAAACCTAGGGTACATTAAAAACTTATGCTTTTTCTTTTGAATATTTTCTACCATATTATCAAAAATAAACTTAGAAAAATTATAAGTCAAACCCTGTGAAAGACACATTATACCACAAGCCACTTGAGTAGAAAATTGATCCCATCCTCCGGATTTGTTGCTGATACATTGAAGTAATGTATGTACCAAAAATCTCCACTTGGGACAAAACTTGTTCTTCAGCCACATAGTTGTATCCACACTTTGATAACCTGCTGCTCTTAGACCAGTAAGAATCTCTTCAGTGTGAGTGTGATAAACCCCATTTTCATCATCCAACTGCAATCTTTCCCTAATCAAAGCTTCAGTCACAACATACTCAGTTCCATCAATCTTTGCTACTATCTCTGTCTCAGACCGCTTCTCAGCAGATGCCCAAAATTGTTTGACCAAAGATTCATGTACTATATCCGGATAATGAGTCAAAGCAAAATGAATCTTTGATCGCTTTAAGAAATCAACCATTGGGTCATATATTTCCTGTCCCTTCGCTTTTCCCAGAAAAGCAACTTTATTGTGATCCTTCTTGAATTGTAGGGACTCCAATTGAAGAAATTGTGAGAGAATGAAGAATAGGTTTAGAGTACTTGAAGAGGGAATTAGTTGTTTTGGGCGAAGATTATATGAATAGGTTATAAATAGAAGTTACCCAATTATGGTCAAAAGTTATCGGAACAAATGGTTGACCTTATCTGACGTGTAAAGTAACTTCACCATTCAAAATCAACCCTTCAGCAGAAATGATGGTCAATCTGCTGAAGTGAAGAGTCAATCAGCAGAATCAACTCAAGAGAATAATATCTTCGGTAAAGATCTTGAGTTTTAATTTGCCACCCATCTAGCATTAATTAGCATTTCCACTTGACTTCGCCTATAAAATAACCCCAATTCACAATCCGCACAAATCACTTAACCCTAATTTACCATCAAACCTTCATCCAATCAAAATCACTTATCAACACAATGAATAACCAACCCGAAGTCATCGATCTTTCTTCTGAATCATCAGCAGATTCAGGAGATAACAAACCTCAAACATCCATACAACCTTCACATAGAATGTATGGTATCACCAAAGAACAAGCCCGCAAGAAAAGACATGATGTGGGCTCTTCAAGCAGACCCAACAATCCACCCAAACCTCCATCATCATCTTCATCATCTGAGGATAGTCGACCTCTATTTCGATATCCTCACCAAGACGAGCCACCTACAAGGAAATCCCCTTTTCTTCCTTCTTCAGAAGATGATAGTGTGGTAGATCCAGATGATTCACCTAGGGGCTCTGATGACTCCACAGAGCGTCTTGAGCCAATCTTCAATAGGTTGGTAAGAGAGGAAGAGGAGAGGGAAGCAGCATCAACCAGGGAAGAGAATCCCCAACCTTCACAACCCCAACCAAGGCCACACACCAGAAATCCACCACTCCCAAAGACAAGGGAAGTGGTTATTGGTCTTCCTGCTCCAAGGACTGGTGTTTCATACCATAGAGACACAGGAAAGGGCAAGAGTGCAGAGGTGACTGGAAAGGGAAAGGGTAAGATGGAGTAGATGATGATGAGATGTTGCCAAGGACCAAAGATATAAAACTAGGTTCTTCAGCATCTTCAATCATGTCTGTTAATCTTCCTGGTGCATCAGTAGTTGATAGGAACTTGTGTCTATGTAGATTATTTTGTATAGGATTGGTCTTTATGAAGTTGTTTGTAAGCTGTAATCTCTTTTGAATGAATGAACAACTTTTCTTTGATTATTACTTGTACTATGTTTCAGTACTTCCATTCAGCAGAAACACTCTTTAAGCTTACTTGACCATGTCCCATAAAAGTAATCTTGGTGAACTTCAACTTAAGATCATCAGTATCAAGGCAGTTCTGCAAAACATACACAAACAGCAAACAAACCAAACCATACAAACTAAAATTACATTAGTGGATTAGTGTGTTAGCAAACATAATCAAAAATCTATAAAATAATACAAACTTTACAATCACAATCCTCCCCTGAGGCATATGCCTCCCCTGAGGCCTATGCCTCCCCTCAAACATAGCATTTAAGGGTTAACCATCCCAATATGGACCACTAAGTGTTGAAACCTAGGTCCATCAAAAGCTTTAGTCAGTAAATCTGCCACATTATCATCTGTGTGAATTTTAAGCACCTTAATCAAATGTTTTTCATATGCATCTCTTATAAAATGGTGCCTAATCTCAATATGCTTAGTTCTATTATGAAAAACTGGATTTTTAACTATGCATATGGTACTTTGGTTATCAATAAAAATGGTGGTGTTCATGAAATTAAACCCATAATCCAACAATTGATTTTGTATCCAAAGAACCTGTCCACAACAATTGGCAGCAGCAACATACTCTGCTTCAGTAGATGAGGTAGCAACAATGGTTTGTTTCTTGCATTGCCAAGAAATCAACCTTCTTCCAAGAAATTGGCAACCTCCAGTTGTGGATCTCCTATCCAGATTTGCACCAGCATAGTCACTATCACTATAAGCTTCCAACTTGAAAGGAGACTCTTTTGGGTACCAAAGACCTAGCTTGGGTTGGCCTTTGAGATACTTAAAGATCTTCTTGACTGCATTCAGGTGGGAAGTGAGTGGTGTGACCTGATGTCTAGAACAAGCACTCACAGCAAATGTGATGTCTGGCCTTGAAGCTGTCAAGTACATTAATGAACCAATCATGGACCTGTATAGGTGAACATTCACTGCAGGATCTGGTTCAATGTTATTCTTTGGTTTAGGAGCTTCATAGGGTGTAGTGGCAGGTCTAACATTCTCCATATCAAACTTCTTCAACATATCATAAACATACTTATCCTGACTAATAAAAATACCATCTGGTTTCTGCTGAACTTGGAGACCCAAAAAGAAAGTGAGCTCCCCCATAGCACTCATCTGAAACTCTCCCTTCATTAATTCCTCAAATTCCCTGCACCAAGCTTCTTTAGTGGAGCCAAAGATAATGTCATCCACATAAACTTGAACAAGTATGATATCCCTGGAATTCTTCTTAATGAAGAGTGTTTTGTCTATAGCACCTCTTCTGTATCCATGCTTCAGCAGAAATGATGAAAGCCTAGCATACCAAGCTCTTGGTGCCTGATGAAGGCCATAGAGAGCTTTGACAACCCTGTAAACATGCTTTGGATTATCTGGGTCTTCAAAACCTTTGGGTTGAGAGACATAAACCTCCTCATCAATTTCTCCATATAGAAAAGCACCTTTGACATCCATCTGATACACCATGAAACCCATATACGATGCATAGGCCAAGAAGATTCTGATGGCCTCAACCCTAGCCACAGGAGCAAATACTTCAGTATAATCAATGCCCTCCTCTTGTCTGAATCCTTGTGCCACCAATCTTGCTTTGTTTTTAACCACAATACCCCTGGCATCTCTTTTATTTTTCAAAATCCACTTGGTACCAATGGCAATCTTTCCTTCAGGTAGTGGTACCAATAGCCAAACTTTCTGATTCTTGAATTGTAGCATCTCTTCCTGCATTGCTTCAAGCCAGCTGGAGTCTTCAAGAGCTTGACTGACACATGTTGGTTCCACTTGAGAAAGATAACAAGCAAACAGACAATGCTTAAAGTCTATGTGATTGTCCCTTTGCTGAGATGAGACATAAGAAAGAAAAGCCACTTGACCATACTTAGAACCTTTCACAGAGCTTCTAGTTCTAACAGGTGCTTGAGGGTCACCAAGAATGTTGGATTGAGGATGAGCAGTATGTATCCTTTTGGTTGCATTGGGGTTGACTTCAATTGTGGTATCAAGATTGGTCATGTTTGGTCCAAATTCACTGTCATAGGAGGCTGAGTTGAAGATACCAGCTTTGGGTGAGTGATTTCCAAGATCAGAAGGACCTGGAAAGCGTGTATAAGGTTCCTCAAAGTCTGTGGACACACTATTAGTCATTGGAGAACCTTCAGAAGACCCACCAGTAGATTTGGCAACCTCAGCAGAAACATGAGAGGGATCAGCAGAATCCTGGTTTCCACTGAAGGGTTGTGCTGACTCCTCACTAAGTCTTTCAACTTCTTGATTGGCTGCAAATTCTTGTTTCTTGAGTCTAGCAAGGTCCTCTGCATAGTGTGACAAATCTTCAATCTCCCCAGAAGTATCTCCTTCAACATGGTTAGGAGGAAAGGAAGGTACAACAATAGTATGTTCATCATGCTCAGACTCACTTCCTGAGTCCTCTTCCAGGGTACCTGCATTGTTAGTAGGAGACTCTTTTGTACCTGTAGATTGTTCAGAAACATATCTAGTATAACCCAAATAATCAGTTAGGTAATCCAAGTCAAAATACCAAGGATGACCTTGTCCTTGAACATGAGGCTTATTTTCTAGGTATCTCAGATTAAGGGTCTCCTCTATCTTTTTAGAACTTAAATTATATACCCTATAAGCCTTACTATGAGCTGAATATCCCACAATAAACCCCTCATCTGCCTTTTCATCAAACTTTCCTAAGGGATCACTAGTGTTCAAAATGGTCACCTGACAACCAAAAGGTTTAAGGTAATGAATATCAGGAACTTTCCCAGTGAGAAGTTCATAAGGTGTCTTGATATGAGGTCTAGTGATGGATACCCTGTTCAAAACATAACAAGCAGTACTTACTGCTTCAGTCCAGAACATAGTGGGTAATTTAGAGTCTGCAAGCATGGATCTTGCTGCCTCTATTAAGGTCCTATTCTTTCTTTCTGCAACCCCATTTTGCTGTGGGGTTCTTGGAGTGCTATAGTCCCTTTTTATCCCCTTAGACTGACAAAGTTCTATTAACACAGCATTTTTGAACTCTGTCCCATTATCACACCTAATCCCTTTAACCTTTTTATTTAGCTGGTTTTCAACAAGGGTAATATACTCTTTTAAGATTGGATATGTTTCATCTTTAGTTCTCAAAAAGAATACCCAACAAAACCTGCTATAGTCATCAGTGATCACCAGGCAGAAGGATTTGAGATCAATACTCCTGACTTGAGCTGGACCAAAAAGATCCATGTGCAGCAACTGAAGAGGTTCTAAGATAGTGCTCACAGCTGTAATGGCTTTGTATGAAGCTCTGTGTTGCTACCCCTTGTTGCAAGCAACACAATTGTGTTCATTGGTGAAGATTTTGGAGGGAAGCCCATGAACTAGACCAAGCTTAGATAGTTTGTTAATGGTCTTAAAATTAACATGAGCCATCCTTCTATGCCATTTAGTTGACTCATCCAGGGATGCTTTAGCCACCAAGCATGTCAGATCACCTTCAGGTTGGACTTCATTCAAGTTGAATGTGTACAAATTGTATCTTCTGGGAACTTTCAGCAGAATTGTGGTATCTTCTGGAAGCTTGAATTCTTTGGAGAGTACAAGACATTCATCCTCTGAGAAGAAGACCTTGTTCTTTGTATCACATAATTGAGATACTGAGAACAAGTTGAAGTGTTGCAGTTCCTTCACATAGAGCACATTTGCAAAGTCCAAGTGAGGTGTTCTGATGGTTCCATACCCAGTGATTTTGCCATCTCCTCCACCAAAGGTCACATTGCCTCCTCCTTGAATGGGTACAAAATCATGCATCATATCCCTGTTACCTGACATACTCCTTGAACAACCACTATCTATAATGCCAACATCTTTACTTTTCAAAGGATGATCCTACATATACAACAAAATTATACAAATGTTAGTACACATTGGAGACTCAAGTCATTACTGACTTGAGCCTGCCTTGTGGATCATAAGAATTAGGCCATGTAGATTGATAAGATCCACCATTGTTCTTGGACTTTCTATTAAGATTAGGTCTCTTGTGAGTCCAAAAACAACCTGCTGAGGGCTTAACAGCAGTATCCCAATATCCCATACCCATATTCATTGGGTCAATAAAGCCAGGCCAATAACCATTCTGAAAATAAGAACTAGTGGGTTGCACAAATGGTCTAGTAACATATCTTCTCCTAGCAGACTGAAAATTTCTATCAGCAGAATGTTTCTCAGGAGAATGTCTATCAGCAGAATGTCTATCAGCAAAATTGCTGGCCCTATGAGATGCCTGTGGGACATATGGTGGAATATTCTGAACATTTGTCCACATTGGTCTAGGTTTAGTCTGACCAACACCCATTCTTTGCTCATGAAAATCACAATCCTTGATTAGATGAGATTTACTTCCACACACAAAACATTTCTTCTTTTTAGAAGATTTATTAAAAGAAAAAGATGTTCCATTACAAGTAGAATTATTCAAATCACTAACAGAAACAGGATTGTTTTTGACACAATAAGAAACATTATTTTGCAAAGAATTAAAAGACAAGTCTTCAGAAGAAACTATCTTGGACTTGACATCCTCAGCAGCAATTCTAACAGACTTGTAGGGTGTCTTGGTGTAGGCTTGGGAGAGGTCTTTGTAGGGTCTGACTTTTCACTTGAATCACAACTGGTATAGGTGGTAGACCCTTGGTCAGAGGACTTGTCACTGTCAGAACAAGAGACAAAGTCAGCAGAATTAGAGTTAGGGTCTGGCAAGTCACTTGACTTTTTGCCATAAAGATGGTGTGATCCATCAAAGTCAGAGGTGGTGGTGCTAGATGGCATGTGTTCTCCCCTAATTGGTCCAGGCACAGCATGTAATTCACCTTCCTTGACAAACTTAACAGGAACTTGATAGTCTACAGGTTCAGGGTCAAAAACACTATACTCATTAGGGTCATATAATTGATCTTTCCCTATGTAGTCACCATACCCTAAACCAATCTTAGTTTTTACAGACATAGAACTATTAACTAACCTGTTTAGATTTTTAGATGAATCTTTCCATTTATCAAACCTAGCCAAGCTATTGTCTAGTTTAGTCTGCACTTCCTGTTTTTCTAACACTACCTCTGCTTTTTCTTTCTCAGTACGCTTTAAATCATTTTTAGCACAAAGTAAATCTCTCTCTAACACCCTTATCTTTTCATCATAAGCAACCTCATTCTTCTGAAACCAAACTTTTTGTCTTTCTAGAGTTTTTAAAGAGTGTTTATAAGCCTTAACATCTATATAACATTCATTATATTTAAGTTTTAATTCATCATATTCTTTTTTAAGTTCATTATACCTTTCACTACAACCAAATATACAATTTTGTACCTGAGATATGCCCATAAAGGCAGTGTGACTATGCTTATCTTCTGAAGAACAGCTAGCCATTAATCCATTCACTTCAGTATTATCATCATTCTCAGGTTCATGCACCTTCCAGTTGATATGATCATCCAGAGTGACCAAGGCTTTGGGGTTTTCAGCATTCACTTGATTCTTCTGATAGCTTGAATACCGAACTTCATCACCAGTCTTCCTATCCTTGCATTCTCTAGAGAAGTGACCCAACTGACCACATGAATAGCACTTGATCTTCCGTCTATCAAACCTAGCTGGATCTCGTCCCTGAAACCCGAACTTTCTTCCAGACTTCTTTTCAAACCTCTTGACATTCAAAGTAAGCATGGCCACCTGCCATTTTAAATTCATCTCTTCCAAATCAAGAGGATCCACCTGTTCAAAATCCTCAAAAGCCAGATGCTGCTGATGTTCATAATCAGCAACAAAAGAGTGGAGTATATCCTCCATTACTCCACTGGATTGTGGTTGAGAGTAGGAAGATATTACTGAGGAGCTTGAACTTGAAGCCTGAGTCTGCTTGTTGGAGGTGGTGCTCACAAAAGCTGAATAAGTAGGGTTTGATGAACGAACGGGGCTTCTAACATCAGGCTCAAGAGTTTTGAGTTTGTTGTAGAGATCATCAAAAGAAAGCATATCAAGACCTCCTTTTGTTTTGAGTGCAATGCTCACTTGTAGCCATGAGGGAGGTAAAGATCACAGGAACTTAGCATTGCAGTCCTCATTATCAGGTCTAGCCTTCAGCTGGTTCATCTGGCTCAAAATTTTATGGAACCTATCATACCCCTTGTGAATTCCTTCCTCTTCAGTTATTTGGAACTCTTGAAACTGCTGTTTCAACATCGACTTCCTCATCCTTCTTGACTCATCGTTCCCACCAAACCTAGCCTTGATTGCCATCCAGATATCTTTTGCTTCCTCCATGTAGTGAAAGTCTCCCATGTGATCATCTGGAATAGCCTGAAGGAGAATGGTTCTCACTTTATTTTCTCTTTGTACTGCAGGAACCTCTTCAGCAGATTTAGGAGGAAGAATCGAAACAACACCATCAGCATCTTTGGTGTGCTTCTTCAAACTATTTCCTTTACGGACAATTTCCCAAAGATTCCAATCAATATTGGTGATCCAGTTCTGCATCTTCATCGCCCATAATTCATATTCTTCCTTCTTAAGGTAAGGAAACTTTGCATTGCTGTTGGTGAGATTGAGTTGTTGCATAGATGTGGTGTTTTGGTTGTTATTGTTGTTGTTGCTGTGAACTTCAGATTCATCGTCTGATCCAGGCATTGTTATTGTTATAGGGTGTGAGAGGGTGTAAAGGTGTTCTTAGTAACACAGAGACTCTCACGAGGCTCTGATACCACTTGTTGAAACTTAAAGACCTTGATAGATCTTCGTGAGCTCGTGGATCGTTAGTAATGTTTATGTAATCACAAACACACTAAAAGAAAGTCTAAGTTACTTGTATTCTATAGCGGAAAACAAACACAAGTAAGAACACGATTACTAAGAACGATTTGATCCTCTATGGATCTTTTAATTAATACTAAAAATGTTTTTCTAAACTCGTACATAATACATAAAGACGTGTTCCTTTTATAGACAAGGAACCCTAAACAACCCTAAACCGTTTCACAAGAAACGTATAATCTAAAAACTCTCTAAGATATGCAATATCACATTCTAAATAAACTCATGCATATCCTAACTAATAACAAAATACGCGGAAACTATCAATCAGCAGAAACACATTCCGCACAATCTATACTTCGGCAGTAACATTCTTCAGCAGAATCACAAAGCTTCAGCAGTAACCATCAGCAGAATTCTTCCTTAGCAGAATTCCCAACAAGGGTCTATTTGGTTCAGAGATATACAAACATGTTATACACCTAATACCACACCTATGTCCCAAATCCCAATTGAGACTTGAATACACAACCTCCTCGTTGCTGAGTCACTCGCATTCCTTCTTTCAAATTAAACACCTAAATTTCAATTCAAAACAACACTTAATGTATTGAAGTTGCATGTTTCCAATCTTCATATACTAATAGAATATGTGTTTTAGGATTCTTGTGAATCATAGTTTCTGGCCCATAAATTTTCATGTGCAGGCCATCATACTGTCTGATAACATTCACCTGCCTACCTGCGATTTAAAGTCAGTGGTGTTGTTTGATAGTGATAATGGTTTGATGAGGATGGACAATAAAAGAGAGTAGTTTATGAAAAGAAAATGAGTTTTCTAATTTATTGATATTATATCTACAATGATTCTGTAAGTTTACACTATCTCTCAGAGCTCGCGATCCTGGCACAACTGCATAAATATCTAGAATTGTAATATTTGTACAAGTAATGTGCGGAATCTGCAACCAAACTCATGCAAAGCCAAGGAATTGAAACACCTTATATAACATTAGACATATAATGTCTTCCTAAACTTATGAACTATGTAAGCATCAATGGTTAAAACAAGCATGACGCTGACTTGGAATTTCACTTTGCAACTTTAAGTCTTCCATCTTTGTAGCAAGTTATTTGTCAAAGTTGATTTCCTCATCTTTATTCATCTTTAAGTAAGCAGTCATTTACTAGTAAATTATATCTCCCTCCCATCTTTCTGCATGCCCTGGTTGTATAAACAAGAGGTGTGCTATTACATAGAGATGAATCATGAAATAGTTTCAATTTGTTTTGATAAGCTCATGACGTTCACTTTCATGGTGCATTCATCGTCTTAGAATATGAGCTGTAAATTACTGTTCCATTGATGTGCTCTAGAAATTTTAACCAATGATATATGAAGTAAGTTTAATCGTTTACAAATTCCAACGCTTTCATCATTGTAATCATGTTACATTCTCATCAGTCATCACTATGTGAGAATAAGGTCACAAATGAAGAGCTCAGAAGCTTGAAATGAACATCCAGAAACTGAAACTTTGTCCTGAGAACTACAAGAACTGTAAATGTATAGTTGAAGGTTTTATTTATTTTCGTAGTATGGGGGTGTGTTTTGCTATTATTGAATACTTAGGGTGTGTTTGGGAGGGGCTTATAATATGGGGCTTAAATTTCAAAAATAAGCCCCGGCCCAATAGCCTCGCTTGGCGTAGATGCTTAGAGGGATGCCTTTAAAATTATAAGCCTCAGCCAAAAAATAAGCTCCAGCCGTGAAAATGATGCTAAAATTTTTAAACAACGCTTCTAATATGTTAAATTACTTAATTACCCACAAAAATATCTAATATATACATATGTTAATTTAATTATATGTACTTTTTAATAAATTTACAGTAATAAGCTCAAACTTAAACTAATTTGCCAAACAAGTTTATGAAAACAAAAATTTTAGTTTCGGCTTATAATATAAGCCTCAGCCTCAGCTCAACCCCAACCCCAGCCCCAGCCCCAGCTCCAGCCGCAGCCCATTTTGCCAAACATACCATTAGTTTGTTATGGTAGTTAATATCAATGACTGGACTGTAATATACTTATAAGTTAAGCCCAATAAGAACTAGTTTGGTTTGGGCCAAAATATGGACAACATAGTCATGTGAAATTAGCTCAAAATGTACCTTTTAATTTCAAGTTTTAAGGTTGTTAACAACTGATAACCGAAATTTATGTTGAGACATTACACAATTTTCAAGTAAAACATTCAAAATCACTAACAATTCGTTAGAATATCTCAAATACAAATACAATATACTCCTCTTATTGGTCATGTTAGTGAAAAATACAAAACTTGTTTGTAATTATGTCTTAATATCAACAGATTTTGTGAAGATTTAATTGTTAAAAACAACTATAAGGGGCAGTTGTTAGCATTTCCTTTAAGTTCTTAGTACATATATATTTATTCAAAATGTTAAAGCATTAGCTTAAAATATAACTATAAAGAAAATCTTAAACGAAAATGTTAAATATAGTAAGCAAAACATGTTTGCTAGCTAGAGAAATAGTTAAAGGTGGTATTAGGAGAATCTGCCCTATATTTTTGGAAGAAATAATTTGTTCTATACTTATATTAGTGACCATGCATGCATTTCCACAAATAATCGATAGGATAGCATTGTAACATATGATTAATGGTCCACTTTTGGAATCCTTAATTACCATTCATCTTCATACATTATGGTTGAAACCTCTTATATATTCTACAGATTTATCAATTATATTAATCAAAGCTTTCAATAGATTGAATCTCCATGAAGACATTCATCTTTTTCACAACATTACTTTGCATCATCGTCGCAGTATCTGCAAAGCCAAAGAGTTGTTGGTCAGGTGGTTGGATCATCAATGTTGTTGATGATATCGATAGCAACGAGTTGATTCAAGTTCATTGCAAATCAAAGGATGACGATATTGGTATGAAATCAATTGGATTTGGCCAATCCGTTGATTGGAAATTTTGTGAGAACATTTTTTCTCCTAGTACTCTTTACTTTTGCCATGTTTACAAGGGTAGTCAAGAACAAGTTTTTGACGTGTTCAATGATAAGATCAAGCACACGTGTCGTGAGAAGGACCGAAAGAAAGATTATTGGGCATGCACTTGGTTGATTAGGCCCGACGGGATTTACATCCGAGATCGGTCTCAAGGAGGGGAGACGGATCAGAAAATGCATGAATGGAAGGAGGGGCAGGCATAGAAGAGGTTTAAGGTACAAACCAGCATACCTTCATATTTTATTTTTTTTCGTAATCTTTTGTAATGTGAATTTACAAATGTAATAGATATTTGTAATGGGAATACATACCATTGTTACGTTTAGTAGTGTAACTTGTTAAACGCCTGAGATTTGGCACAAATTTATCGCTATATATATAAACACATTGAGTTTATTAATTAGTTACTTAATTTGTAAGAATAAGTGCAAAGAATATTACCCAAATATGCAATTTTCCCTAATTGTAAAATTATAATCATCTTACCTTAACTAAACTTGCAAACATTACTTCATGATGTATCTCTTGAGACACCTTTTTGATACGGGTATAGAAAGAAACCGTACCAAAACCCAAAAAATAGTTATTTTGAACCTATAATAAATATATACAAAACAACATGTGTTCTAGCGTGTGATGTTTTGGGATAATTTTGAAGCTATCATAAAAGTTTTATATATATAAATAGCTATCTTAGTATTCTAAATATATTATATAACTCAAAACAACGCTTCTTGGAGAAGCGGTTGTTGTTGAGAACCGGTGCCAACGGCCCAACGCCAACGATGGCGTTGGCATTTCCGATGAAGAGCTAGAGTGATCAATGCTTGAATGGGTTGTGTAACAGAGACAACAATATGGTTTTCACTTAACGTGCCACATTTACTATTAGCAGGAAACCAATGTTACTATTCATAAAATGAAATATAACATGATTACTCAACAATTTTTTATGCACCATTAAGCATAACAAACAGACTACATGACAAAATAAACAACATAATTTTAGAAGCACACTTTTTTATAGCATTTGCAAGAAATAATCACTATGAACTCAGATAACGATATATATGTTTCGCATATTGATAACATGAAATTTTAGAAATTCAAATACGTTTGGGATTCCATTCGTGTTTTTTTTTCCCACCAATTCCATTCGAAATTATAGAAATATATTCCATCGGCCATTGTAGACCACTCACAAGGATTGTTATCCCTTTGTGCTATGTAGCATTTACCACCGAAATCCTTGTTAAAAACATCCAAGTCTTGTTCTTTTGAACCCCATTTGAAGTGACAACGATATCGAGTAGTTTGCGACCAGTTTTGACACTACAAGAAAAAGTGCCTTTAGTGACCAATTATTTTGTGACCACTCATGCTTTGGTCTCTATTAACATAGTTTAGTCACCAATATATTTGTCGTCACTGCATTTTTGTCATTGCCACAGAATTAGTGACCATTACAAAATGTGGTCACTAAGTTGTCACAAATGACAAGTATTAGTGACGACAAATAATGGTCACATAGTCCCTAAATCATAAATATAATATTTTCAGTGAAATATTAAGTTGCCAAGTTAGGCTAGAGACCAAAAGTGGTGGTCACTGTCGAAAAAAATGTAACTTAAGTCTAAAGACAAAAAGTAGTGGTCATTGGGTTTCTAAATTAGAAACCAATGTGGGTGGTCACTTGTTTATAAAATATTGAGACAACAAATAGTAATCATTAGAGACCAAGGTGGGTGGTCACTTGTTTAAAGACCAAATATTAGTGGTCACTAGTTTTTCAAATTAGAGACCAATGTTGGTGGTCACTGATTTACAAAATATTGAGACAAAAAAAGTGATCACATAAACCCTAACCCCTAGATTTTAAAGACCAAATATTAGTGGTCACTAGGTTTTCAAATTAGAGACCAAGGTTGGTGGTCACTGATTTATAAAATATTAAGACAATAAATTGTAGTCGAATAAACATTGACCTCTATATTTTATACCAAAAAATTTAAAGGTCGTTTGGTTGGTGGTCACATAACTATATATATTACAAACTAAAATTAGTGTTCATTAAATTATGAAATTTACGCAATAGCACAAGTCGGTCAGACCGAGAATTTTTAAAATATCCGCAAGATGAATAACTAAAATGAATGCTCATACATATGAAATATTACAAAAATTTCAAATCAATAAAAAATATATTTAAACTTGCTCCATTTAAAAACCAACTAAAAAATGACAATGAATCAGTATTATATACGATATCATATATCTTTTGTATCCTTTATCATTTTCTCACACAATAAGCCCACACACCTTTTTTAATTCAACAGTACCGAATATAATAAACCCAAACACCCACACTCCTTTTTTAATCCAACAGTACCTCCATCTCCTCTGAATATAATAAACCCAAACACCATACGCCTTCTTAATCGGTATTATACACTCCATCTTGTATCCACACGCCTTCTTCCCATCCTTCATGAATTCAATTCAAACAGTACCTCCATCTCCTCTGAATTCAATTCAATTCATTGATCACTTTATTAGTTTTGTGCCCTAATAATCTCAATATAATGTTTTGTTAGATTCGTGAAGTGAAGTGAGATCGATTGAGGTTTAGCTTATGTTTAGTTGTTTGTGTTTATTCAGCTTAAGTATTCATAGTATGTGATTAATTTGTTGAAGTTATTTAGGATTTTAGTAATTTTTTGTTTGTGTTGAATAACTGTTCGACGAAATGCCTGACTTAGTTGTGTGTGTTTTTTTGCTAAAAGTATTGTGGATTGGATGTGCAGATCAAGTGTTTGACGAAATGCCTGACTTAGTTGTGTGTATTTTTTAGTAATATTTTGTTTGTGCATTATGCGTATTCTGTAGTTATTATTGAGTATAGAGACGGATTTGGTTGGCGTTTGTTTGAAGGAAGAGAGTCAGATTGGTTTTCTGTGGATGTGGAGGTGGGAGTGATGTTGGCTGGGTTAGTCGGAGAAGGAGTGGTGGTGGCTGGGGTAGGTTCGAAAGTGGGCGTAGATACTGGAGATTGGTTAGGTGTGATCGATGGTTCATTGGAGTAGGATGAAGGGAGTGTAGATAGGGCCGTAGGTTGTGTAAGGGATTGGGCAGGAGTGGTAAGTGGTGGAACGGGAATGGATGTTGTGGAAGGTGGGAATTGAGGAGTACTAGGTGGGAGTTCTGTAGATGATGTAGACGAGGTGGGTGTAGTGGATGAGGTCAGGTTGTCAGAAAATGGAATTGGAAAGGAACAGTCAAGTTCAGTGACTTCGCACCTGCCACATGATGGCTTTGGACCGTCCGATTGCAATGGAATCTATGTTTCAGTTATCTTTTGATTTTAACGTAAATGTTTTATATTTTTTTAATATTTTAATATCTGATGTGCAGGGGGCGTTTTTGTGTCCTGATTGTCGGGGACTTGCAAATTATTTCAAGGACATATAGTTAGTGTCGCTTGTTTAGGTGGATGATGATGGTTTGTTGACTTTGTTCTCATGGATAAGTATCTTAGGTAGTAGTATAGACATAGGATGTTTGGCGTTGCTTTATGGACGTGATTACTTTTGATTATTGTTTTTTCAAGTGATAATGATATTGGTTATTTTATTAGTTTTAGATAATCAGTTTAGCCGTTTAGGATTAACTGCAACAAACCAAGTCTGCTCATCATGATATTTAGTGGAAGTGATTTGTAGATATGAAAATATAGCTTGCTAGACATAAAGTGCAAAATCTGTAAAGCAATGGTACAACAACATATAATACAGGGGTTGATTTTACCTGAATATCCTTAAGTAATCAAAATTTCTTGATCGCTCGAACAACTGATTACCTGATTATCAGAAGGCCGAAACAGCATAATACACATTCTAATACAATTTATTTGATTCTGATTATTCAGTATTACATATTCAGTTTTAGGACGGAAATGCGGAATGTCAAACACCCTCTCATTAGATTTGATTGTTATGGATGAAATTCAGGACTTCATATACCCAAGAAAAGGTTGATATTGGCACTGGTGCTCCAGGGTCGAAGGTCAGGTGGTTTCGTTCTGCCAGTAATGAATCGAGGTTTATCAACACTGTTACCTTTGACAGCAAAGAGGATTCACCTACCCTTGTAATGGTACACGGATATGCTGCTGCTCAGGGCTTTTTCTTTCGGAATTTTGATGCTCTGACTAAACATTTTAGGGTGATTGCAATCGATCAACTTGGGTGAGTTTATTATTACGTGTTATCTATCTTTTACATTATCAACATTATTTGTATTCATGTTTGTTCTTCTATATAATGTGACCTAAAACTAGTCATCATACGCTGATAATGTTATAGCGAAGTGTGCCACTCCTATTTTGAAGCTGAAAGTGATTAACCAATGTTATGTGGGGAACATTAGCTGGTGTACCATAAATCTTATTGGTCAAGATAGATTTGCGTTATCTTCCCTTACTATGACTTATTTCTTACATATTTTTATCTTTCGTTTGACAGTTGGGGTGGATCAAGCAGGCCCGACTTCACTTGCAAAAGTACTGAAGGTTAGTTTATTGTCTCTACTCTGTAGCTTGCAGTTATTGCTAGCTCTATGCTTTCATTCCTTGCAGCATGCACATCACAACACTCAAGTAGTCAGTCAGATGTTAATTTAGACGCCAACTCTAGTCATGGGTGTAGCCGTGTAGGAATAATTAGGAGGATGTCATGTAACATATTCTCCTATTCTGTAGTTATGAACTAGTTCGTGTGTTGCCTTAAGCTGCTAACTAGTACTTTAGATTCGTTATTTTGTTTAAGTCTTCCGTTTTATAGAACCGGTCGTGAAATAACTTGAATACTATCTATATACAAGTAGTCGTGAAATTATCTGAGTTTGGTGTCTGTTAAGTAATTGTGTGAAATGATTCGAAATAATGTTATGTTTTGTTTTGGTGTATTCATGATACGATCTACTTCATTTGTTTCTTAATTGTTTTAAACGATAGAAAATATGAATAGATTTACAAATGTGATTTTCTATACATGAATAGAATTTATTGACGATTATGATGAGGAGGACGACATAGACTCAACTGGTTCAGAATATTCTGAAAATGAGGAATCATCAGAACATGATTGCTAGAATATTGAGGCTAGAAGAAATACAGATCTGTAGTGAAATGATTGCAGTACAATTCTGTGAGTGTAGCATTATGTTTTCCCATTTACTCACATTTTTAGTTAGAGTTTGCAATAACATCCAGACCTTGTGAATCTGACTAATTTCCAAGTGTAGCATTATGTTTTCCCATTTACTCACATTTTTAGTTATAGGCTTGTATACATAATTTTTATGTTGATCCATTACATAATTTCTTAGTTTATTCGTGTGGCCATAGTTTTAGAGTCACAGTTTGGGAATTATATTGCTTTTTAATTTGATGAAGGTTTTTTCCTTTCATTATAAATCAGGAAAATTCAACCTTCAATCGGAAATGTGAGAGGTCAGTTCGTGCGATATATTCACAGTTAGGGAATCAACACAAAAATCGGCAGTATAAGTTGCATGTTCAATACAAGGAGTTTCCTACACATGAGGAGGCAATGGTGGATCCCACAAGAGGCATTGATCTTCCTGACTGGGTTAAGCTTTGTCAAAAGTTTGCGAGTGAGAAGTTTCAGGTATAAAGTTCATTTTTCTACAATTTAGCTAACTTGAAGTGTATTAATTGTTTTAAATTCTTACAAGATATCAAATTTGGCCTTTTTTGTGTATGATGTTAGTTGATTCTTGCTAGATCAGTGTTAAAGAGTGTAAGATTTTGATTTTTATCTCAATTTTAATTTCTTTTCTAATGAAATTATACTGGTTACGTTAGGATTTGTGTATTTGTTGAGTTGATATGGTACGTACTGTATTTTTGCAAAAAATGCTACAGTTATCATGAAATTATACTGGTTACGTTAGGATTTGTGTTCTGATAGTGATTAATCTGTCTTTATAAAGTTTAGTTCAAATGCCCAATTTCTGTGGCAGCCTTACATTTATCTTGTGAATCTAGCTAGCAATTCAGTGAGCGTAGGAGTAGAATAGTAGGAAAATAAAATCATTTACAGTAAGTTAGTTTCAAAATGCTTATTTACTCAAGATTATACTTGAAATCAGCATACTTAAACATTAGTTCCTGTAGTGGTTTTTTTAAACATTAGGTATCTTCTTATTTGACTTAGGTTGAATTTTGACATTATTGTTGTTGATTCTCTCTTTCGCAGTTCTGAATTTGGGAATCTTCTAGACCCGTCATTGAGAAATGTGGTAGACGGACTCATAGTGAAACTTCTTCCAAGGGTTGCACAAATTACTCTACTGTATACAAACATGTTAATGTCATAAACTCGGTGATTACTTTCTTGTAACATTATTTCTTATTGGTTTCAATAGATGCATAAACAAGATATTGGTTCCAAATATCTTTGTTGTTAAAATTCGTAGGTTTCAATTTATCGCATTTATATATTTTGTGAAATTGCTATATCGTTATGCAATTATGTTTGAATAAGTGACCGCCATTTTGCTTTTGAGAGTAAATAGGTGGTGACCACCAGTTGGTCTCTAAATTTAACACAAAGTGACCACACATATCGTCACTGATGGGGGTTAACGGTGAGTTAACGGGTTCGTTATATTTAACAAATCGTGACCACTTTTATGACCATCGTTATCTGTCACTATCTATCAATTCAGTGACCACCTTTGACTCTTAGTGACCAAAATTAGTGACTGAAAATATCGTCACAAATATAGTGACGACCATATTATGGTCAATAGTTAGAGACGGATTTTAATTTTTGGTCTCTAATAAAAATAGTGACGGAGCTATAGTGACGAAAAGTGACCACCCAGGTTTTGGTCACTAAACAGTGTTAGTGACCGATTTTATACTGATAGTGACCATATTCGTTTTGTCACTAAATCCAGTTTTTCTTGTAGTGTGACAAAAATGCCAATGGTACACCTGCTTGAAAGTTGGCCAATGATCTCCAAGATCATCATCATTCGACTGGCAATGAACAAATACTTTACTATCTGGTATTAAGTTTTGTATTTGAATGTTGTATCCATTTGTCATAGTACACGCAAATGTTTGACTAGAAACACATAATCCTAGCAATATAAAACACAAGTTGATCTTCATTATGATTTATGTTTAAAATATAAACCACCGTACTATATATATATATATATATATATATATATATATATATAAAAGCACGGTTTTTTTCTTGTAATAAAATACTATACTAATAAAATACGGAGTATAAATTATTATGGAGTATAATATAATATAATATAAGTCAATTAATATAATGTAACATAATATTTGAAATGATTCTCGTCTTACAAGCATGGCAACTTAGGGTGTACTTTGTAAAAGTAGTAGTAGTGATAAATACCAGCAATGAGCCGTACTTACGAGCGGTTGTTCTTTTATCTATAAAAGCTTTTTTCAACTTAGTTGCGGCTATAATTATAATGTGTAAAAAGCGTAATTTTGTACCGTCATAACTCCTAAATGCTCCATGCTCATAAATGCACACGCTCATAAATGTTACTTCATGAAGTGTTGGAAAATGAGCATTTCGAAATAAAGATAAAGTTACTTGTTGCTTGTTAAACGAGCATTAAAATCACAACGTTCAATGCTTACTGTTTATCGCTTCTAAATGCTCTTAAACACTCCAAAATACTTTACGCCAAACACAACCATAATTTGATGTAATTAAAACACTCTACATGAAATATTCGAAAATGTAAAACAAATACAGATAACCTGTGTGATGTAACGAGATATATTTGCTCGCGCGATACAACGGATACAAAAACATTTATTCAAACACCGAGTAAATATGTTTTCATAATAATAATAATAATAATAATAATAATAATAATAGAAAATTAGTAAATATATAAAGTGTAATAGCTTTTCGGGTTAACTTGTTATATTACAAAACTAGCTTCATGACCCGCCCGATAGGCGGTTTCGCTTCATAATATTGTTTGACAAAATCATATGCACGTAAAATAAATAATAAATAACGTCAAATATGTTAAACAGAATAAGTGGAAACAAACATATACTAGTGCTCATGTATTATATGTAAAAAGAACAATCATAAGTATCACAACAAATCAATTATATGATGGTTATTCATATGCGAAATAAAATTTCTTTGTACACAACGTTTGTTGTGTAGTTAGTGTATTCGCCATCTTTGTCACAACAAATAACCTTCAAACATTTCTTCATCTTTACCTTTGAAACAACCACATATAGTTGTGTGTGTGAAAATACCGGCTTTTATAGAAATAAGCCAACTTGCGACAATGTTTGACCTTGACTAAAATATTTGTCAATGTGGTATAACTGTATAAGTATTTGTCGACCATTACACATGTTGTATTGATACTTCCTCTTATGAATCATCGAGTGCGTGGGCTAAGAGTAAGGCCTCGATCAACAAAAGTTTTGTTTTTATTCACCGGGTATAAAACCCTTTACCCAAAAAAGAGTAAGGCCTCGATAAACAAAAGTTTTGTTTTTATAGTAAGTATTTAGCTCCACTAATCTTTGAAAGCATAGAACAGAACCCAAGCAATTCCAACTTCTGCAAATAAAATAAGAAAGTTTAAAAATGGATACTAATAAGTGAGAGCAACTAAAATGCAACAATAATCAAACTCAGTTACTATTCAATCATTTCACCCTAATTATAGTGTATAAAGTCAAGTAAATTGTATTGTTATTGACACTTGGATTATCATTGTAAAAATCTAGCTTTTCGTAAACACAGTTGACACCTTAATTGCAACTTAGTTGACAGTTTCTGGTAACACAAAAGATTTTGTGGGTTGGTTGGACCCCAGCCGTACTAAAAGATTACCCATTATGACCCGAGCTTTGCTAGATCCACAAAAAAACTTCCACAAAAATATTCAAAAAATGGGTTGGCATTGTTTGATTGTTGTATTTGGCTATAGTTTCTCTCTATTCTATTTGATTAATCCAATAAAACAATGCCAACTCATTTTGTGGATGTGTTTTATTGGAGTTTTTTTGTGGGTCTAGCAAAGCTCTTATGACCGTGGGCGTCTTAAATGGGGGGTTTCTTACATTATCAATAGGCAACATGACTCACGTATAACTAATCCGGAAGATTCAGATTTTACCGAAGCAAGGAGACACTGCAATATAGACCACACTCGTAATTTAATTGCCAACTTCTTACATCTTCCTTTCACGATGCATTCCTCGATGTCTTTAACATCTATCAAACCATCAGGACAAAGCATTCTTGTTATGTTACGAAATTTAAAAGGTGTTAAAATATAAATTCTTAAAGTCAATGGCCCATTTTGAATTCATAGCAATGTTACGGGGGTATTTGTGCATTTACGAAATTTAATTTATTGTCCATCTACGGGAAAATTAAATTTCATAAATGTTAGTATTTCGGGTATCTTTATGTTCGGGTAATCGTCTATAATGGTTTGGTTTCAAATAGTAAAATGAACCGGCTGCGTAGTCAAAAAGTGTTTTTAATTTTTGACGGACCATACTGACCCGATCAAACCGTCCCGCAAACACTCGTGCCTAGTTATTCATGTAAGAAGAAGCGTGAAGAAATAGGGTGTCACAAATTTTCACACCCTTATAGATGCAAATTTTCTCTTCTTCGCAATTTTATGTACGAAAATCAAATGAAGTTTTACATATTTCTGCACTTATAAGCTTAATTATTTTAACATGCTTGTGAGTGTGAATAAATTAATTAAAAAGTTAGCACTTTTAAAAAAGCGTAAAGAAAGAGATATGTTTGCTCGAGTTGCAGCTAGTGCAAAAGCATTTCTTCCGTAAGTGCCGAATAAAGTTTAGATATGTTTTCATAATAAAAAGTATTAACAATAATAAGAGAAAAATAGTTAAAATATATAGTTTAATCGAGCTGGTGTACCCGCGCGTTGCTGCGGGATTCGAAATAGAACGATCAATTTTTATTTTTATTTTTTTTAGGGACTAAATTTGCAAAAGGTCGCTAACGGGGGACTAACGGTGCAATTTTTAGCTAAACTGAGGGACTAAAAGCGTAAAATCGTTAGCTACAGTACATGCACTATTACAAACTGATTTTTACTGTAGCAACTACTGTTATGTACTGTAGCAACGTGATTTTCGCTTTTAGTCCCTTAACGTGGCGTTCTTTGCAAAGTTAGTCCTTAGGGACTAACGGTGAAAATAAAGTTAACCTTAGGGACTGTTTTTGTTTATTATTTGCACAGAAAAAGCCCCTGAAGTTACTGTTCCATTTCAAATTTAGTCCACGTCTGTTAGATAACGGTCGTTAAGGACTAACTTCGCAATTGATCACTAACCTCGGGGGCTAAAATTGGGAAACATGAAACTTGCGTGGGTACTTTCCGTTTCAAATTTAGTCCACGTCTGTTAGATAACGGTCGTTAAGGACTAACTTCGCAATTGATCACTAACCTCGGGGGCTAAAATTGGGAAACATGAAACTTGCGTGGGTACTGTTGCTACAGTAACCCAAGTTGGGTTTTAGAATATATTATAATATATAGTTTAATAGATCTTTAGGTTAATTTGTTATATTATGAAATTTAGAGGGTGTTAAAATATAAAATGTTAAACATCAATGACCCATTTTGAATTTATAGCAAAGTAGAAGGGGTATTCGCGCATTTATGAATGCAACGTAACGTGATGTAATAATGTAATATTGTATTAGTAGAAAAATGGATCTTTGGCATTATTTGGTAAGACCTGTTGGAATATGGTAGTTGAATCCGCATGTTATACGGTTAGAAATACATGAGCCTATTGGGGGCACACACGTTAATACACGAAGAGTACGTTTATTAAATATTTAATATATATACATGTTATATATTTATTAAATGGTTAATATGTTTCACGAAATATATATTTAACGATCATTGGTTTCCGTTAGTCGCTTTAACTAACTTAATATACGTTAAATATAAAAGAGAGGGACTTGGATGTCGGAAAACGAAACTCCCGGACCTTCTTCCAATGTGATCGGTTATGGGAAGCTTCTAGGGAGGGAGGAGAGTGTCGACTTTGTGAAAGTTGAGGAGGTGAAGACCAAAGCTTGGAGGACAAGTTTAGTGGGTATTTAAACACCCCCTTGGTCTCATTATCGTTGAATGATTTTTCCACTCTAACAAAAACCTGCGACACATGTCATATCCCAAAATCCTAATGCATAACGTGTTTATCTATTCGCATGCAATATTCAATTCAGTTGCATTATACATGCATGAATTGCATATTAAAATCACGTGCATGGTTTTAATGCAAAGATAATTGCATGGATCTCTTTATTTAGTTCGAGCAGTTTCTAAACCCTTTAGGGTTCGAACTGTTTTCGATCAAGAACACCAAACCCTAGTTTGTTCGTGGTGTTTAATTCGTGAAGCAAGCACTAGCATCCTAGCGTATTCATTTGACGTGTAGTGTGAGCAACCGTAGAGGTGGTAATTTAACCACTTTTGTTTCATTTGCTGGTGTCAACGAGGGTTAGTTTTCTTGTTCCCTTTTATTCTTTGTTTGTTTATTATACGTGTTAACTATAATTGTAAACTAGATCCATTATCCGCTGCGTACTCGTAGTTAATGGTTAACATGATTATAAAATCTCAACAGTGGCATCACGAGCCATCTCGTTTATCGATTATGGGTTACACGATTTAATAAACACGCGAAAAGGCTGTATGAAATCTAACTTAGTTATTTGTTTTATTTTTGTTTTGACAACTATAATGCAATACTTGTCATTAATTAATAAAAAAAAAATAACAAGACACAAACGAATTAATTAACGGTTAATTAGATACATAAAATAGCAAAAATTAAAAGTTAATTAGTTTGCCATGATTATTGTATGTGTGTATTCCGGCTATAAGACCTACGCAATCATTTTTTGTGATGCATGTGGCGATCTAGGCACTTGATGAAAACCTAGTGAGGGTCTTATGGTTCTCTTTTTGGGGAAGACTTGCAAGAGTTCTCGGATCTAAATGTTTACTTGTTAATATTATTGTCATGTTTTTAGTATTATGTTCTTTTGTGATTTTTGTTTTTAGCCTACATGTTTACACGCCTAAAACTAAAATAAAAGAGGACTAATACCTATAAAAAGATGACATTAATATGGTCTTAATTTACACGCCTAAATACCATGCTCATTGTGACCTGCTATTTGATTCGTGGAAAATTGTTTTTGTAAAATTAAGTGACCTAAATTATTGAAACAAGTTTTCATGAAATTAAAAACTGGACGCTATGGACACTTGGGAAGTACGGCTCACCCACTAGAACAAACTATAAGGGGGTTTCGCGCTGACCTGGTCCTCCGCCTCCTTGCGAGTTCGATTGGAGCTACCGTGAACCATGATGATCACTACAGTGTCATTACTAAAAGTTTTTAAAATAAAGTGCTACAAAGTTGTTTTGCATGCTTCTTTGTACACGATTTTATCACATTTATGTGTATACCCTATATGTAAATTTTAAGTCTATGCCACCCAACCAAGAACACGTGCATTTGACTTGACCTCTTTGGTCAGACCTTAGGGCCATTTCAACCCATGGCGAATTTTGCTCATTGGTCAGACCTTTGGCGATATTTGCACGTTCTTGCTTGGTCGACTTATTTCGAGTATGCTTGGTCAGACCTTGGACCCGAGGCATAAGATGAGACTAAACATGCTCATGACATTATTACTTGTCTACTAATGTCTTGATCAGTCTCATAAGTCTAAGAGTTGCAGTTTATGCAATTAACGCTCGTCGCTTACCTCTTGCCCTACTTGTTTACACGCTGGTCAGACCTCCGGTAATAAGTGGGAGGTCAAGATGGATCTTAGTCTTAATTAGTAATTAATTGGGTAGTTAATTCTTTTAAGAATTTAATTATCGAAAATACTAACATTGAACTTTCTATGTTCTGATTAAAATTGTGTTGTTGCAACATAATTCGTAAACAAAAGTTTGTTTTTTCTTAAAAAGACACACTTAGCCTCTTTTCCTGGTAAGAAGAGTGAGACTTATTCCTATCTTTTCTCCTTAGTTGACAAACTAAGATAGGATTACAATTGTTAAACTCACTTATGATCTTTCATTACCCTTTTCCGGTATTGAAATAATTGAAAGATAAAATATTTTTATGTAACTAGAAAACATTTTGTCTATAGCTACCAAAATAAATGACATCTTGCACTTGTCACGATGTATGAGTTTAAACCGCAAAGAGTAAAGAAATTCCTAGCATATTCGCTAGGTATTTTTCTTGGACTCTTATTATTCCTTATAGTGCTAAATACCCTTGGGGCTATGTAGACGATAAAGGAGGAATTGCATGCTAACTATTCAAGTTAAATGAAAGCATGAATGGCTAGTCCCTCATCTACATAAGTAGGACTTCATATACTCTGTTCAATACCTAAGTACATTGCTACTTGTAGGCATTCGAAGAGAATAGGAAAGTGTATTAAATTGCAATATGCTTTCTACTGGCAATGTAACACTTACAATGTTGACAAATCCAGTAGGAGCATTGCGTTTTATTACTTAAATAACATTCCTGTAATGTTGTCAATTTCAGTGGGAGCTACGAGATTTATTTCCTTGTTAGTCACCTATATCATTTCAAACTTGCTTTGAAATAATTCATTACTTTCCGAATATGAACGACCATTGCTTAAAGGATAATTGCATTTTATTTTATTAGATAACTTGTTGCCTTTCTACTGTTGCTTTCTGAACGTTATCTATAGAATAATAATCCACAATTCCTTATTAAAAGTTATGGTTCTAAACCTACTTGTAATATCTATGACATTATCATATTGTTTACACAATCAATCACATGTTGTTTGTTTTCATAATATGATATTGTGCCTTACACAAGTGGGAGAAATCTCAAAGTGTGTGCAAGGAACAACATATTATTGGTTTCTCTTGACTGCAAGGTAAGAAAGCTAATCATTCTACTAGGACTTGAACACGCAAGATGTTTGTTGCCCTACTACATTCAAATGTCATGATATAGTGTAAAGATACTTCAACATTTCGACTATATGTTTTAGTCAACATAATTATGGTTAAATGATAATAATCATAATTCTGAAGTATAAAATTAACTTGAAATTACTATAGAACTCAAGAGTTTGCGTTCATGATTACTTTTGTTAGTATAATTATGTTTACATGTTAAGACATAATTATAAAGTCCTTGAATTAATCAATAACTTATAACATAAAGTATATAGTAAAATTGTTATATCTTCTTGTTAACACATAAACATGAGGCCTTTGAATTATTCAAAGACTTATAATGTATTATTGACATGTTTTGTTTTCTTGTAAACACATGAACATATAATTCTTGAACAGTTCTGTCTTCTTGTGAACACATGAGCATAAGGTTCTTGTATTATTCAAGAAATATACATTATAGCATGCACTTGGTACAAAAATACTTAATATGAAATTTGGCTCGACCCAATTGACAAGTATTTGATCCAAAGAGAATTAAGTTATCTATGGAATTCTGATATAGTCTCACAATTCCAATACTCATAGAATACCACATTATTATGGTATGTCTAATGTGTTGAAACAAACTATATTCATATTGTTTGATTCATGATAGCTTTAATTGCTCTACCTCCAAAATCTATCAAGGTTAGAAAATTGCGTGTGTCGTGAACATACTCAATATGGTTCAAACCTAGAAGGTATTCAAGACAACCTATGACCGAAACCCCTAAACCTTTAGGGATTTTTGGTTTTTCCACTCAAACCAATCGAATCCTAAACCCTTTTGGGTTTTTGATTTTTCTACACTTCCTAGCTTAAAGATTGTAGTATTGGTGTTCCTCCTAGCTCGACGAAACACAAAACTGTTGCTAAGGTTTTCGGTTAAAGGGTGATACAAAATTAAGGTTTTGCTACAAACCTTAATTAGAGTTGTTGGATGAAATTCCATTATGTCTTGATTTAAGTTCTGAATTTGTTAAAATCTTATGAAGCATTTTATTAACAATCTTGAGATGAGAACTTAAAATGTATTTTGTGGTTCCCAAATAAAGAACAATTTATTGTTGCTTAAATACTTAGTATTTAGAGAATTGTCTCTACTTACAAAAGTAAGTGGGAGCATCTACAAATCTTGAAGATATTCAAGAACAAGTACATAACCTTCTAAAATCCACTTATTAATGTCATACTAAGGTTAAACATGTAAATGTCGACCGGAGTATAATGTTACTCTCATTCATAAATCTGCAAGGATGCCTCATCACTTGATTGATATTTTGATATCAATGCTGAGGATATAAGTTAGAAGATCATTATAAATCTGCTAACTACTAAGGTAAATTATCCATCTTGAATCTGATAAATGTCTTAGAACTATGAATGATAAGATGCGGTCCTTAAAAGGCAAATCAATGTTATGAGCTTGATTGTTATTTTGCCTAATAGTTAACCTATGAGGTTGAGATGAGTTTCTCTTGAAGAAAGGCTCACAAGGACAAAATTGTATACATGTTAATGCATGGCTTATAATAAGAAGTTTTTAATCCTACTCAAGCAATTGACTGTGATTAGATTTTCTTATATACACGCATTAAATAAAGATAATTAATTGTCAAACATATTTCCTTGAATGTGGAATATGGCAATTAAGTTTTATAACTCTTTCTTTAATGATTACCTTTTGCGAGGATGGTGTGTAATTAAAAGGGTTATGAGTCTATATAATCTTTATGTAATATACAAGTTTAAGCAATCCAAATTTGGATCGAATCATGCATCTAGGAGCTGAGATCTTGAATTTAATTACAATATGATTTTGATTGAATTAAGATAATTCCTGAGTACATCTGACATTAAGTGGGAGCACTATGTTTTTCCTTAAAATTCATATGTTGTATAACATATTGATGGTATCATTCCATTTAAGATAGATTTTAATCCTTAAGCTTGGAATGAAACTTCACTCTTGGATTTAGGGAATAGAACAAACAACCTTGGAATAAATGTTTATTTGGAATAAACATATGCGGAAAATTAAGTCCAACACAAATGCAATATATCATTCAAGCAAGTCTTAAATGGTATGTTTCACTTGGAATAATTTATTACATGGATGGAAACCTTATGTTTTTAACTAAGGATTTGTCATGTATATATTATATTGTGTATAAGACTGGTTGTTACTTTTGCACTAGATCAAGATGAGTTGACAACAACAATATCTAATTGAGAGTATTTAGATTATTGTTAATACAGATGTTTACGAATTATAAAGCATAGTGTTGTATACGTACAATGATGCTAGAGGATAATTAAAACTAGTTAAAATAGGATTTTATCATTTATGATAAATCTGCTAATTAGATATGCTCAACAAAGAGGATTGTTGCATTACACATTAAGGAATAAAGAATACTTTACATTTTAAGAAACTGTAAAGATGATTGTCAGTATGTCGTTGACTTCTAATGCCTTGTGCAAGGTAGGGCGACATCTCCATACTATGACACTTGCAATAGTATGAGCATATGAGATAAGACACTCATCATATATTTCAAATCCCTCACTATATGTGAAATTTGAAACTAGTATTCGGAAAGTTTACTCAGATGACTATTTAGTTTTCTTGCAAAGAAAAGTTGAGAATGTTGGAAACATTAGACTTCAACTTACTAATTAGTCTTATGCATATCTGTTTTTAGTATTTGGATAATTGGGATTGTAAGACAATTTTTACTTTATGATTAATAAAGATACTTGGTATTTGTTATTCATTCATATAATAATTGTTATCCTATATTTGCATGTTTAATCCATGAAATGATTCATCATTCTAAATATGTCCATTGTCAGTTAACAATATGGGAATATTGTCATGCAAGGCAAATGTGAGTGTTGGTTATATTCTATGAGAATGTGGATTGTTCCCGCCAAACTCATATGTATTCACAAGGGATGCATATTGGATACCCAAACTTTCGAACATTTACTTTTGGATCCTTGTCATGAGTAAGATGTTGAAAATGGTTTACTAAGTCATCCTTAGACTTGAGATACAAGCAAGTTCTGTTATGTGTGGATATCACTTTTGTAATTATATGCCAAACGCTGTCCTGAATAAGGTAGTTATAAAAGCAATTTTTCGGACTGATGTGAAGCAGCATCCACAACACTTGTAGTCAACAAATGATTTGTTCCTGCACTTGATAAGTGCAGAGTGATACCATGGCGCCTCTCCAGAATTAATTAGATAATTGTGTGGCCGCACCCAAAGGGTAATTTTAAGACGATTCTTAATTACATTTGGTATATCTGAATTAACTTCTATAACGAGAATCTAAATGGTTAAACTATATGGAATGAGTTAGGATCCATATCCATGGTTTAACGGTATCTGTAACAAAGGGATGATAATGGCAAGTAATACATAACAATTAAAAGCTGAGATTGTTCTTGAAACTTCATCTCAAGTATTTCTGATTTATGACAATAAGTGTGTTGCTAGACGTTGCTATTGTTGGTATAAATGTAAGTCTGCTACTCCAACTCCCAAGTGGGAGCTGTTGGAATATGGTAGTTGAATCCGCATGTTATACGGTTAGAAATACATGAGCCTATTGGGGGCACACACGTTAATACACGAAGAGTACGTTTATTAAATATTTAATATATATACATGTTATATATTTATTAAATGGTTAATATGTTTCACGAAATATATATTTAACGATCATTGGTTTCCGTTAGTCGCTTTAACTAACTTAATATACGTTAAATATAAAAGAGAGGGACTTGGATGTCGGAAAACGAAACTCCTGGACCTTCTTCCAATGTGATCGGTTATGGGAAGCTTCTAGTGTAAGATCCCACGAAAATCCACTATGATAATCCTAATTGATTAAAGATAACCTAGAGTTACTGCCTACTAAAACCCGATTTTTGCAAGGAAATTTAAAATTTTCTTTTATTATTATTATTGCCACAGTATGTATTCGCGACATATACTAAATGACGACATGTACTCGGAACTCGGTGATTCACGAAAACTCCATCTACACTAAATCTATTATACACAAATTACACATTATAGTTGGAACTACTAAATATAGGACTTGATACAATAATCACATTTATAATTCACCAACTACCTCTAATTATATAACACATATTTATTTTAGCTCCAATCCAACCGGACCTTTAAATTAGTTTCAGGCCCATCATCACTCGAACTCACATGCCACACAAGACTAATTACTAAGACCAAAATCCCATCTGAGAATCTTAGGTGCATTCGACTACATGTACTCTCCAAAAACAGTTCGAGTTCTTCATATTATCAAACACGACTCACATATATTTTTACATCACCTAAACCACGACCCACTAGACCACTCGAGTACCCGTTTTCAAAAGCAGATGCCGAATGCTAGAACAAGATTTAAAGCCAAACCAATTATCTCATCTCCCACCAAATACGTACAAACAAAACTCCAAAGCATCACTATTTTAAATTCCAACTTTTATTAAACTCCTCTAATAATACCTTTAACAAAATATGACATTTAAAAGAAAGACTAGATAATAGGAACAAGTCGAGGTTAGCTAACTCCTATTTCAAACTCAAGTAAAAGATCATACGTGTACACAAAATAGGATTTACCCATTTAACCTCAACCATTTTAAATCCGATTTTATCCACCAACTTCTAAGACCTTTCATAACACTTATTCATGTATAAAACCACAATAAAACTACAGGAATCTATATGTTCTCGCTGTCTCCACTTGTTGAATGAATAAGAATGCAACGTATGAAATCAGTAGAATTGCACATGTATATAATCCAACAACAAGAATACAAATGCTACCAAACCTCCTAGATATTTAGCAATGACTGTAACACTAGCTTAGGTGTTCCATAAACAACAGTATCCATCAATCATTGAGGATGGAGTCTTATGGACAATCAAAACGTGTGAAACTTTCTTACCCTTATATATATACTACCCTCTACAGCCACTTTGTTCACCTTCATCATCTCTCACCCACTCTCAATCACTCACAACCCATCATATTGTCCTATAAAGATCACATGTTACTGTCTATAAAATAGAAATGATATGGTATACACCAAGTTGATAAACTTGGCTCTCATACGTATGCCATCTTGACTTTCATAGCCACTTCACCCCCAACTTGTCTTCCATTCCTTCAAACAACCCCATGCAATGCACTCGACCTAGCTCTCTAAGACCACAAGAATCAGAAACACAAGCATTGATCGGGATCCCTTCTGTCCAAATCAAGGGAATTATCTTGCTATATACGGTATAAGGGTTACAAGTCTCTTGGTTCTGCTTCTATCCGACAAGCCACGATCTCCATCTCATTCTTTGTAAGTTCCTCTAGAGTTATTCTACACAAGAACACTCTTTCCTTTCATACTCACAAGCACCACTCATCATGCATAGCTCGCACTCATTTGGACGTGTCATATTTTATAATATTGCATTGACACAATAATATAGTTGAGAAGGTTACATGCGATGATCAACTTTCTTTAAGAACTACAAACTAACTTATTCTCATGCTAAAAAGAAAAATGTTAACATCACATACATTGCATATTTTGGCTGCTTTGCACTCGAACACACAATACTCATAAGTTTTCATACATATTTAAAACACTAAGAAAACATGTACAGATCGCGATTATGTACATGAGAAACCTTGGAGACCACCTATCACTCTATCCTTAGCTTCGCATGTCACGTATATTCACATATATGTATTTTGCATGCACTTTATTTGGCATAACTTTCATGAGGTGACGAGCCCCACTGTGGAAGGCTTAACAGCCATCCCACGTCACACTCATGTTAATCATCTCATTTCATGCACTATTGAACGTATAACACATGTTATGTTGCATGTGTATACACAACTTGGAAACCAATTAGATATATTCTAAAGTGTTATACGCATAAAATCAGTCCCATGTCACCCTAAAGACGACCTCATAACTCAACATTCAACCTAACGACTACAGGCTATTTTTGTACGACCTGTTACACAACATAACTAGTTACCCTTTTTATTTAGACAACTCGTAACGACACTCACATTTTGACCTTTAAAGGTAACCAAAGTGAATGACAAAAATCTGTTTAGGAAACACTCAACAGTAACGATGTAAGCTTCAAAACCTATCAATCTGTTTTATAAACTAGGGAATAGGCTGGTGTATTGGTACTTCTATACACGAAATGTGACGATAAAAATAGGCCCATGGACATACTCAACTCGTCCCAAAAACCCACGAACTAAAAATCACTAGTGGGCTAGCTATGTAGCTCGTTAGGGCCCAATGTGTAGAAAATAAGCTACTAGCCGAATAAGCTGTTAAAATAAGCTTCATTTATCTTAAATATAACTTATAAAAAGTCGCCCACTTTTCTTTACCATTTTGATATGTTTGGACTAAAAATGTAATACGATTTAACTAGAAGGACAAAAATTGCCAAACCAAGAAACTTAAGGACTGAAATTGTGAAAACAGTTTATAAAGGACCTAAACTGACTTTTGAGTTAACTTCAAGTTTTACATGGACATTTGAACTATTATTGGACTATTATTAAACTATGGACTTAACCAAGGACTAACGACGTAACGCAACCACAGTTAGACTAAAAAGGATAAAATCCGAAAAGAACAAGGACCTATTTAATTTCACTTGACATTCTTATTTATTTTCTATTTTCACCCTTCATTTCATATGCATTTTTCATTATAAGTTATGCATTATTTATAGTTTCGCTATTAGAAATATTAGCGACCTCACTTGCATATTATTTCAGCATATTTCGAGAAAGTAATATTTTGGGTCGAATGAGATAAGAACCGAGATAATATTATAGATATATCATATTTTAACTTGAGGCATTTTAGGCATATCACACACTCACATCACCAACCAAATCGTTATACGATTTATCCTTTCCACATTCGTTATTAGTCGTAAGTTAGACTCTTAGACTTCGCTTATACTCAGGTCTCGTATTGAAGAAGTTTTCGTGATCGTTTACTTGATCTTGTAACTTCGTCTTGCCGGATACGCTCCAGGTGAGTCGTGGCCCCTACTTTTCATACTTGTTTTAATAACTCTTTTGGGGGAGATACATGCTTTAACTGTTTTATACTACTTGAAATCTCTTATGATTTACTCGAAATTATCAACTATGCTTTACCTATTTGAATCATACTTGAAAAGAATATATGCTCAATATATGTGCAAATAGTTTGACTATCTTAAACATGGAACTTGAAACATAACATCTCTGAAGTACTTGACGTAACATGATACTGAAATTCACTGTATGTATTCAAATAACAAATGAATGAACTGTTACTTGTTATGATATTTCTATATTCCATTAGAAATAATTGCCAAAGATCAGAATACGTATATTTTATGAACCTTGAGACCTATATTGCCTAAGCTTACTTTATTGCCAAAAAGTCCCTTTATCATGAGCCATTAATCACTGCGGTGAGCGCGAATATAGCAACAGCTTCGAAACCTGTTGGTGGACTGACAACCTATCCCACTAATACTAGGACGGAATGCTTAACCGCTAGTCGTATTAGTTGCGATGCGCTATATTTGAGAAAAATAGGAAGTGGCAAATCACCTATTACACGAGGGCAAATTTTTCATCATTAATTTGATGATCACCTCCGTTTTACGGTACTTTGTTAACGTTTTGCGCTTCATGAGGCCGATGGCAATATAATCTTATATATGAAAGTTTCATATATATATATATATCCTAGGATACAGCTGTATTAGAAGACCACCACTTTTTATTAATAGACTTCAGACTTTAGACCATTATTACTTTACATGATATGATTATGAATCTCGTACTTGAACTTTAACTGTTATCATAGGTGATTTAAATTGAGAATTCTATAAAGACAACTAAAAAGACTTAGTATATCGTTACTTTCAAAAGTCAATCCAATATATCATTTCGAGCATATATCAACGTAGCTCATATTCATCTATAATTTGAAACTTATGATCGTTTGAGGTCATACATGAATTACTTGTGAATTTTATTCAACGCGACTTGTTATTTAATGAAGAACTACTATTTATATCGGCAATCAGTATACACCTTTCAAACAAAGTTATTTTCTATAAACTCCACGAACTCACCAACCATTGTGTTGACGTTTTAAGCATGTTTATCTCAGGTAATTAACGGAGCAGGACAAGACACGGAGCGGGCATCCTTTACTCTGATAACTTTAATGGTGTAAAATCAAATATGTCATTCCTCCCAAATTATCACATTTTCTTATGGGATTTTCAAATCAAATAAATCACTTTTGTATCAAGAATATTCTTCGAATGACATATAGCTTTCAAAATGCATATTCTGGACCGTTTTCTGAGATTTAAACTTCGATCCTCACCGTAACACCCAAATTACTTTTCCGCTGCCACAAACCAAATTTGGGGGTGTTACAGTTTGGTATCAGAGCCTATGGTTATAGAGAATCAAGCGTTTTAAAACAATAAACTATAACCACACTTTCAAAATAAATGATTTTACACCTTATCATCTTATGCCTTCCGTGTCTGCAGACTGCCGTGCTCAATACATTACCTATTAAGATTATTTTGTACTAATCTTTACATGCTTGATGTTTATTCCTTACACATTACACACTATACTATTTCACACTCAACGTTATATATATATATATATACTCACCAACTATTTCAAGTATCTTACCAACTATCTTTAATTATCTTACTCGCATCTTTATAGATACATGTGAAGTAAATCCTACTGTATTCCGTAAAATCCGCACCGGAATTATTTTGTGGACTAATATGAATATTAAATCAGAAATTCTTAAGCAGGATGAGTTGCAATGTCTTTATTTGAATGATTGGGATGCCTTTTATCTAAATAAAGAAATTGTAAAGCTCCGAACCATAAGTTTATATTTCCTTATTTACATTGTTTGGGACGCCTCTCTATGTAAATAACGAATTATAAATAAGTGGGCTTATTTATATCTGTAAGGGCACTAGTATGAAACTGATCACCATAAAAATTCATCAAACACACAGCATAACTCTCATTAGGACTCCTAAATAGTGATACATAGTGTTAGTATACGAATTCAAAGCAACACTCCTATCGTAATACTGTCTCTTACTATTCTAGCCACTTGCAATAACTATTCTTCACACCAAGACAAACAAGATCTTCTATACCCTAAAAGCCGGAATTCAGCAACTTTCTCTACATACACCGAATCTTCATTCAAATATCCCTATGTGAAAATCTGTTATCGACAAAACTCTTTGTTTAACAAATAGGTTACCCGCACAGATTTCTGTAAAATATCTAAATCTAGCAGAGTAATGAGTTCTTTTCCAAGTTGCATTCATAGCATAAACATCCAAACACCATATTATTCAAATAAGCTTGACGGAAATACTTAAATATTACAAACGATACTGGATTAAAACAGCACATAAACCTAAACCTAAACTTCAAAGGTAGTCCGGATGATCCCAAGTCTGAGAATTGTTGGAATCATAGCCGTCATCATAAGGATCAAAGCTCGCCAACTTCTCTTCCTCCCATTGAGCTTCCAACCTGCTCAGCTCCCAATCCATGGCAGGAGTCCAACCACCATCACCAACTGCCACATTTTCCTCGAAACTTGACTGGAAATGATCCAGATGAGGCAAATGTTGTTGTTGCACAACCACCCTCGGTGTGGATAAACTTGATGCACCTTGTTGTAGTTGTGGTTGTTGTTGCTGTTGTGGTGGTAGTAGATTCTGTTGTTGTTGTTGTTGTTGTTGTTGTTGTTGTTGTTGTTGTTGTTGTTGATGTTCAACCCTAGCAGCTTCAACGTTCTCTTCCAAACTCCAACGAACCTTGTTAGAAATCTGGTCATCTATTCGATGAACACAAGACCACAGCGATTCGATGACAGCAGCATCCTTACAAGATTCATCATACAAAAACTTGTCAATCACATATTTCCTACCATCTGAAATGTCTGTGCATTTAGTATAGTTTTCCCTAAGTCGTCGTTTCAATTGTTTTGTAGCCTCCAACTGTAAAATGACCTTCACAATAGCATTTTGATGATCCACGTCACTACCCTCAGTTTCTGCCTTGATGTACAGTTGAATTTGTTCAGCGGTATGTGGTAACTTACAAGCCATTGATTGTGTGTGTATGGGTAACACGGACATGCCAATGGTATTTATAAGGGTTTGAAAAAAAAAAATATATATATATATATATATATATATATATATATATATATATATATATATATATATATATATATATATATATATATATATATATTTCAATTATTTTAAGAAATATAACCATTTGTATTCAAACGGTAAAACTTTCAAAATCTATGCCTATTAAAACTAGCAACTAGATCAGAGATACGTGGCAAATAAAATATTTACTTTGGTTTTCGCAATTCAACGCAAGAGGCAGAAAACAAATCGCGTTAAATACGCCCCACCATGATTTAAAAATCCTGAACACGCCACATACAAATAACACCTTCCATACAATTTGACTACTCATCCTTCAGAAAATTGTGAACCTCCTAGCATCCTCTCGAAACCCTTAGGTATTATACGAAATTTCGATGATCTCGAAACTACCTAGTAACCATATATGTCATGAAACATGTGTTCAACATTCGTCAAAACTAAACTTATCCTTGAAACATTCATCCTCGACCCATTGCTAACAACAACCCAACACACCCTTATTTATCATTAATACTCGAACCCAACTCTAATTAAGCTTAAGAACTTAAGATTTATTTCTAATCTAATCAACTCATACCCGTTTACTTTGGATCATTCACTTAACAACCTACCAAAATTTTCATACGTCTCAACTAGGCACTTACCAATAAATCATACGTAACAAATCTTTTCCAATACTCGAGCATGTGACAATCAAAGCTCAGCTCGACTGTCATGTTCTCAAATGACTTCAACAAAAATCATATATTGCCTAGATACTTTGTTTAATCTAAGTCCCCAACAACCCCAGCAAACTCAAACGAAACCCGTCTAGTTATTTGGTTATATTTCGTCTTTATGGACTCAACTACAACCAAAACAAACCAACTTTCATATTTCTCTTTTGCCCCCAACAACGATTAACAACCCTAAGAAACAAAATGATTTTTTTTTACTATAACACATCTCATTTTATAACATATTAATTTCCTCGCCTAGCTTCTATACTTAACTAACAACTTGGATACTTTGAAAAATAAACAAACTATTAACGTAAGACACTGTTTTTATACATAAAGCAAACCAATTTTTGGGTTACCACTTAAGACTTTATCTAACGAGTATTTCTTTACAAAAACTAAAGTTCAACAACTATTTTTACATTCAACAAGTTCTTATCCGAAATCATCATTGTTAAAATCTATTATTACAAACTCCTTGTTTGACGAATAGTTTACCCCATAAATTTGTGATTTTCAAAAATTATAAATCATGTTTATTTTTCAAACCACAATAGAATAACAATTTTCATTCCAAAAACAAGATCTCGAGACAAAATAATTTAACTCACTTTTAGTCAACCTCAGTCATATCTACACTCATTACCCATTACTCACTGCTCTATTATACGAAGTCGAGAAAAGTACGAAACTAGAAACTATAAGAATTCACAACAATCTATGAAAAACACAAATAACATAAACTTTATTTGAAACCACGGAAGTTAATACATAGCGAAATGATTAACATCGGAAGTGCTAACAGTACAATAAACACAATATAAGGCATACAATCTTCAATCGGTTGACCCACCATAGAGACAATGACCCCCACCAACCCAACGATAGCAAGAGCCACCATAGGATGAAGCACCTTGATTATTCTGCGTCATAAACATAACGAAATATTAAAAACTATATCGAGACTTCTAACTAAACCTAAACGAGATTTTATTCATTAAAGGTTACATCGACACATAACAAAGCTACATTTCAACCACACTAGCCCAAGATCCTCACCCCAAAATCTTGTCCACGTTAATCGCTAAAACTGTGAGAGGTACGATGAATACCAAGGATGCGACGTAGTAATCGGAGTTTTCATCAGGGAAGAAAGCTAAATAAACGGCGACGAAAACAATGTATACGGTGGCGGCAAAGATGACGATCGACGGCATAGTGATATTTTTTCGGAGAAGATAAAGAGGTTGAATGAAGATGAAAGGGATGGGGCGGAAAGGATGAAAAAGGAAAAAGGTGGATAAGATATTTATAGGAAAAGATGGATAGGATAAATAAGTGGAGAAAGTACCCGTTATTTTACTATTCACGATCATTAAATTTCAAACCACAACCACTAAAAATCCCCTAGTCTCAACCATTGGAACCCTAAACATTAAGTGCTAAATACTTCCTACTCTCGGCCGTTACTTTCACTATTCGTAGCCCATAAATTAAACTATTGACCAAACATTCGAATTTATTTAGTCTAGTATTAATAAATCTAGTTGAAATCTCGCCTCGGGTTAGTCAAATAAGAAATCTCTCAACAACATCTTCCATGAACTCTCACCTCAGAACCCCAAATTTTTCAACACCTATCACGGACTGAACTTCGGGACGAAGTTCAAAATTGAGGGGTAGATACTGTAAGATCCCACGAAAATCCACTATGATAATCCTAATCGATTAAAGATAACCAAGAGTTACTGCCTACTAAAACCCGATTTTTGCAAGGAAATTTAAAATTTTCTTTTATTATTATTATTGCCACAGTATGTATTCGCGACATATACTAAATGACGACATGTACTCGGAACTCGGTGATTCACGAAAACTCCATCTACACTAAATCTATTATACACAAATTACACATTATAGTTGGAACTACTAAATATAGGACTTGATACAATAATCACATTTATAATTCACCAACTACCTCTAATTATATAACACATATTTATTTTAGCTCCAATCCAACCGGACCTTTAAATTAGTTTCAGGCCCATCATCACTCGAACTCACATGCCACACAAGACTAATTACTAAGACCAAAATCCCATCTGAGAATCTTAGGTGCATTCGACTACATGTACTCTCCAAAAACAGTTCGAGTTCTTCATATTATCAAACACGACTCACATATATTTTTACATCACCTAAATCACGACCCACTAGACCACTCGAGTACCCGTTTTCAAAAGCAGATGCCGAATGCTAGAACAAGATTTAAAGCCAAACCAATTATCTCATCTCCCACCAAATACGTACAAACAAAACTCCAAAGCATCACTATTTTAAATTCCAACTTTTATTAAACTCCTCTAATAATACCTTTAACAAAATATGACATTTAAAAGAAAGACTAGATAATAGGAACAAGTCGAGGTTAGCTAACTCCTATTTCAAACTCAAGTAAAAGATCATACGTGTACACAAAATAGGATTTACCCATTGAACCTCAACCATTTTAAATCCGATTTTACCCACCAACTTCTAAGACCTTTCATAACACTTATTCATGTATAAAACCACAATAAAACTACAGGAATCTATATGTTTTCGCTGTCTCCACTTGTTGAACGAATAAGAATGCAACGTATGAAATCAGTAGAAATGCACATGTATATAATCCAACAACAAGAATACAAATGCTACCAAACCTCCTAGATATTTAGCAATGACTGTAACACTAGCTTAGGTGTTCCATAAACAACAGTATCCATCAATCATTGAGGATGGAGTCTTATGGACAATCAAAACGTGTGAAACTTTCTTACCCTTATATATATACTACCCTCTACAGCCACTTTGTTCACCTTCATCATCTCTCACCCACTCTCAATCACTCACAACCCATCATATTGTCCTATAAAGATCACATGTTACTGTCTATAAAATAGAAATGATATGGTATACACCAAGTTGATAAACTTGGCTCTCATACGTATGCCATCTTGACTTTCATAGCCACTTCACCCCCAACTTGTCTTCCATTCCTTCAAACAACCCCATGCAATGCACTCGACCTAGCTCTCTAAGACCACAAGAATCAGAAACACAAGCATTGATCGGGATCCCTTCTGTCCAAATCAAGGGAATTATCTTGCTATATACGGTATAAGGGTTACAAGTCTCTTGGTTCTGCTTCTATCCGACAAGCCACGATCTCCATCTCATTCTTTGTAAGTTCCTCTAGAGTTATTCTACACAAGAACACTCTTTCCTTTCATACTCACAAGCACCACTCATCATGCATAGCTCGCACTCATTTGGACGTGTCATATTTTATAATATTGCATTGACACAATAATATAGTTGAGAAGGTTACATGCGATGATCAACTTTCTTTAAGAACTACAAACTAACTTATTCTCATGCTAAAAAGAAAAATGTTAACATCACATACATTGCATATTTTGGCTGCTTTGCACTCGAACACACAATACTCATAAGTTTTCATACATATTTAAAACACTAAGAAAACATGTACAGATCGCGATTATGTACATGAGAAACCTTGGAGACCACCTATCACTCTATCCTTAGCTTCGCATGTCACGTATATTCACATATATGTATTTTGCATGCACTTTATTTGGCATAACTTTCATGAGGTGACGAGCCCCACTGTGGAAGGCTTAACAGCCATCCCACGTCACACTCATGTTAATCATCTCATTTCATGCACTATTGAACGTATAACACATGTTATGTTGCATGTGTATACACAACTTGGAAACCAATTAGATATATTCTAAAGTGTTATACGCATAAAATCAGTCCCATGTCACCCTAAAGACGACCTCATAACTCAACATTCAACCTAACGACTACAGGCTATTTTTGTACGACCTGTTACACAACATAACTAGTTACCCTTTTTATTTAGACAACTCGTAACGACACTCACATTTTGACCTTTAAAGGTAACCAAAGTGAATGACAAAAATCTGTTTAGGAAACACTCAACAGTAACGATGTAAGCTTCAAAACCTATCAATCTGTTTTATAAACTAGGGAATAGGCTGGTGTATTGGTACTTCTATACACGAAATGTGACGATAAAAATAGGCCCATGGACATACTCAACTCGTCCCAAAAACCCACGAACTAAAAATCACTAGTGGGCTAGCTATGTAGCTCGTTAGGGCCCAATGTGTAGAAAATAAGCTACTAGCCGAATAAGCTGTTAAAATAAGCTTCATTTATCTTAAATATAACTTATAAAAAGTCGCCCACTTTTCTTTACCATTTTGATATGTTTGGACTAAAAATGTAATACGATTTAACTAGAAGGACAAAAATTGCCAAACCAAGAAACTTAAGGACTGAAATTGTGAAAACAGTTTATAAAGGACCTAAACTGACTTTTGAGTTAACTTCAAGTTTTACATGGACATTTGAACTATTATTGGACTATTATTAAACTATGGACTTAACCAAGGACTAACGACGTAACGCAACCACAGTTAGACTAAAAAGGATAAAATCCGAAAAGAACAAGGACCTATTTAATTTCACTTGACATTCTTATTTATTTTCTATTTTCACCCTTCATTTCATATGCATTTTTCATTATAAGTTATGCATTATTTATAGTTTCGCTATTAGAAATATTAGCGACCTCACTTGCATATTATTTCAGCATATTTCGAGAAAGTAATATTTTGGGTCGAATGAGATAAGAACCGAGATAATATTATAGATATATCATATTTTAACTTGAGGCATTTTAGGCATATCACACACTCACATCACCAACCAAATCGTTATACGATTCATCCTTTCCACATTCGTTATTAGTCGTAAGTTAGACTCTTAGACTTCGCTTATACTCAGGTCTCGTATTGAAGAAGTTTTCGTGATCGTTTACTTGATCTTGTAACTTCGTCTTGCCGGATACGCTCCAGGTGAGTCGTGGCCCCTACTTTTCATACTTGTTTTAATAACTCTTTTGGGGGAGATACATGCTTTAACTGTTTTATACTACTTGAAATCTCTTATGATTTACTCGAAATTATCAACTATGCTTTACCTATTTGAATCATACTTGAAAAGAATATATGCTCAATATATGTGCAAATAGTTTGACTATCTTAAACATGGAACTTGAAACATAACATCTCTGAAGTACTTGACGTAACATGATACTGAAATTCACTGTATGTATTCATATAACAAATGAATGAACTGTTACTTGTTATGATATTTCTATATTCCATTAGAAATAATTGCCAAAGATCAGAATACGTATATTTTATGAACCTTGAGACCTATATTGCCTAAGCTTACTTTATTGCCAAAAAGTCCCTTTATCATGAGCCATTAATCACTGCGGTGAGCGCGAATATAGCAACAGCTTCGAAACCTGTTGGTGGACTGACAACCTATCCCACTAATACTAGGACGGAATGCTTAACCGCTAGTCGTATTAGTCGCGATGCGCTATATTTGAGAAAAATAGGAAGTGGCAAATCACCTATTACACGAGGGCAAATTTTTCATCATTAATTTGATGATCACCTCCGTTTTACGGTACTTTGTTAACGTTTTGCGCTTCATGAGGCCGATGGCAATATAATCTTATATATGAATGTTTCATATATATATATCCTAGGATACAGCTGTATTAGAAGACCACCACTTTTCATTAATAGACTTCAGACTTTAGACCATTATTACTTTACATGATATGATTATGAATCTCGTACTTGAACTTTAACTGTTATCATAGGTGATTTAAATTGAGAATTCTATAAAGACAACTAAAAAGACTTAGTATATCGTTACTTTCAAAAGTCAATCCAATATATCATTTCGAGCATATATCAACGTAGCTCATATTCATCTATAATTTGAAACTTATGATCGTTTGAGGTCATACATGAATTACTTGTGAATTTTATTCAACGCGACTTGTTATTTAATGAAGAACTACTATTTATATCGGCAATCAGTATACACCTTTCAAACAAAGTTATTTTCTATAAACTCCACGAACTCACCAACCATTGTGTTGACGTTTTAAGCATGTTTATCTCAGGTAATTAACGGAGCAGGACAAGACACGGAGCGGGCATCCTTTACTCTGATAACTTTAATGGTGTAAAATCAAATATGTCATTCCTCCCAAATTATCACATTTTCTTATGGGATTTTCAAATCAAATAAATCACTTTTGTATCAAGAATATTCTTCGAATGACATATAGCTTTCAAAATGCATATTCTGGACCGTTTTCTGAGATTTAAACTTCGATCCTCACCGTAATACCCAAATTACTTTTCCGCTGCCACAAACCAAATTTGGGGGTGTTACATCTAGGGAGGGAGGAGAGTGTCGACTTTGTGAAAGTTGAGGAGGTGAAGACCAAAGCTTGGAGGACAAGTTTAGTGGGTATTTAAACACCCCCTTGGTCTCATTATCGTTGAATGATTTTTCCACTCTAACAAAAACCTGCGACACATGTCATATCCCAAAATCCTAATGCATAACGTGTTTATCTATTCGCATGCAATATTCAATTCAGTTGCATTATACATGCATGAATTGCATATTAAAATCACGTGCATGGTTTTAATGCAAAGATAATTGCATGGATCTCTTTATTTAGTTCGAGCAGTTTCTAAACCCTTTAGGGTTCGAACTGTTTTCGATCAAGAACACCAAACCCTAGTTTGTTCGTGGTGTTTAATTCGTGAAGCAAGCACTAGCATCCTAGCGTATTCATTTGACGTGTAGTGTGAGCAACCGTAGAGGTGGTAATTTAACCACTTTTGTTTCATTTGCTGGTGTCAACGAGGGTTAGTTTTCTTGTTCCCTTTTATTCTTTGTTTGTTTATTATACGTGTTAACTATAATTGTAAACTAGATCCATTATCCGCTGCGTACTCGTAGTTAATGGTTAACATGATTATAAAATCTCAACAAGACCATCCATAATAAGAAGCACGCATCCTTATCCATCTGGCACCCTTTTCACGTGTCTTGCTTGCTAGGGTCATCTCATAAGCATGCGTCTTGGGCCAAAATTTGGAGAACTCGTTTGTCTAGACGATTGAGTCTTGGAGCTGTGTGTTGTGTGGTTGTGTGTGTGTGTGAGATTTTGGTTTTGTGGGGTATATTTGTGTTTAAGTGGAGTATATTTGCGAGGTGAAGTTGTTTGTCTTATTACACTAAGTTGGTGATGAAATTGTTTGTAGAGAGAGAAAACAAATGTGACATTGATGTGACGGTGACGAATACGGTCTTGGGTCTCCTTATTACGCCCGGTCGAAGTGCAATATTTTTATTTCAATTCTTTTAATGAAATATAACTCAGGTCCATATTTTCATATTAAAGTTACTTTTTAACCACGATTTTTGATCTTTTGGCCGTGTAATTTACGGGGTTTGAGCTCACAGCTACACTTATTCAAAACGGGTAAAGTCCTCCCTTTTCAGAAGATTGGTGTGGTCACTTTAGAATTGTTTACACCTAGCAGGAATTCAACCAGAAACCTCACGTATTTTAGTTGCATTAATCATTAGACTTTTACCACTAAATCACCCTTGAGTGGTTATATTAAAGTTACTTGTATCTATTACATATTTCATTTGGTTTAAGATTAATACGACTTGGCTTTTGGTTATCTTAACACATTATTTTTTGATCGACTGGTCGATGTATTTATATGAATTACATTCTGTGCACCCTATCTAGATATAAGTGAAAAAACACATAATCAAATGCTTTGTAACAAATAAAATGTATGAATAAAAGCAGGGGCGGACATTGAAGAGGTTAAGGGTACAAACCAGCATACCCTAATATTTTACTTTTATGTAATCTTTTGTAATGTGAATATACAAATGCTCCATAAATATAACGAGGTGGTGCGCCCGCGCGTTGCCGCGGGATTTTTTTTATTCAAGTTTCTAAAAAAAAAAAAAAAAAAAAAAAAACTGTAGCTACAGTACTGTGGTACTGTTCATCCGATCCACGACCCGACCCGACCCGACCCGCCCTAAATGGTTTCTACAGTGGGCATGGGAGGGAGGCAAAAAAGATCCCAACAAATGTAATATTAGGCTCCATAAATATAATAGATATTTGTAATGGTAATACGTACCATTGTTACACCCTTTTAGTGGCGTTATTTGTTAAACACTTAAGATATGTCACAAATTGAAAATAAAATTGAGACAAAAATATACTTATAAATACATTGCGTTTATTAGTTACTTATAAATTATAACTGAAAAATCTATATTGTAAAATTGTAATGATTTTTCTTTAACTAAACTTGCAAATATTCTCTATCCAAAACTAGTTTTGCAAATAGAGCTTACAAGACCGATTAATCGCCATTTAAGCGCTACAGGGCCACTGACCTTTTCGATTTGTGTAAATCACGGAGGTCAACGACTATCAACGGTGGTCAAACTTGCCGAAAACTTACAAATCTTGCCGGAAATACCCAAAACTCATTTAAACTAGTTTTAATCACTAATAGTCACTGTTTATATCTATTACGAGATGCTTATGTAAGGAAAATCTACCCGGGAATACCCAAAACTTGCCGGAAATACCCAAAACTTTCCGGAAAAATTATATGTCCAAACTCAAAGAACGACAAAGGAGTGTCTTGGAGAAGCGGTTGTCATTGATAACGGGGTGACAACGTCGGCGACGACGTTAGCAGCATTTCTAGAGATGAGCTATGAGTGATTGATGCTTAGATGGGCTGTGTAACGAAGATTTCAAAGTGGTTTTCACTTAATGTGCCGCATTTACTATTAGCTGCGAACCAATGTTATTAATCGCATGGTGAAATATAGCATGATTAAAAAACATTGTCTCAACTAGAATCCGTGAACAAAACCCGAAAAAGTAATCTCAAAAAGTTTTAACCAAGTCGATTAGAAACTAAAGTTTTGAGTTTGTCATGCATAAAGTGAACCTTAAATTGTGCTACACCCGATAAAATTAAAATTCCTAGATCCGCCACTAAATAGCTATATTCCTTTTAAGTTTAAGTGTCATAAGGTGATAAGACTTGGTTTATAGTAATCAAATAAACATTAGAACAAATTCTCTAAATGGTACAAATACTTAGGTTGTGGTCAAAATATGGTAAAAAAAAAAAAAAAAAAAAAAAAAAAAAACTTTTTCCCTAAATTGTCATGTGCGAATGTGCGACACGTGTCCACTTATTTATCATTAAAGTACAGTGGAAGGTGGGGGTTTTCCCAATTTTTTTTTTATTATTACAAAATTACTTATTTACCCTTATCTCTATAAGAGTCAATTAAATGTGCGACTGTGCTACCCCATTAAATGTGCGAATTTACGACTTCGATTTATTTCCAGATTCCGGCGATAATCATATATTCTGGCGATAATTCCATCATACACTCCGAATTACGTCAATGATTTTAACACATACCAATTTGTTTACACATACCACTTTTATTCACTCACCAACCATTTCCCTATTTATACAACCGAAACCATGTCGTTGAAGTTTCACTTCCTATAATCATGGGCGGAGGCATGTATAGCCGAGGGGTAGCGACCAACTTTTACCCGGTAGTGGAATTTTTGGCCATTTTTGGCATTTTTTGGCGATTTCGCTACCCTTAAAACAAATTTTCGCTACCCCTAAACAAATTTTCGTGTTTCGCTACCCCTGAAACAAATTCCTGACTCCGCCACCCGAAACCATGTCGTTGAAGTTTCACTTCCTATAATTAAATTCAAAGGAATTTTGAATTTTGATGGTCACGTACTCATGTGATTTGTGGGCTCATAATTGGCAAAATAGCTTATAGCTCCAAGCCATCAAAGACCAGAGTCAAACCATCATTTATAAAAAAAAGAAAAGAAAACATATTTTCAAACGTAAATGGGTATGTGATACTTTTCGCTTTGTATTATAATCTGAATCCCAATCAAACTGATCATGATTATTCGATTCATAACGCAGGGGCGGATCTATGTTGGGGCCCGGGGGGCCCGGCCCCCCCTTTCCCGTTTTTTCGCACCATAGAATTTATGTTTATTAATCCGGCCCTCCCGATTATTAAGCCGACCCCCTCCACAATTTCCTTCAAGATCCGCCACTGTCATAACGTAAAGATTTGGTCAGAGATGGTGATGGTGTCGGATCTGGGTTGGTAGTGATGGTGACGGTGACGGATTTGGTGGTGATTGTGACGGATCTGGTACTGGTGGGGGAGATAGAGAGAGAGGATTTGGTGGTGGAGAGGAAAGAAATACTACGGGCCTGTTTGGTAGGGGGTTTTTGGGGTAGCTGTTAGCTTTTTGTTACAAAATAATCTCATCTAAACGAAGTAGCTCCGTTTGGATACATTAATTTCAAGCTTTTATTTCAAACAAATAGCTCCTAAATGAAAAGCTGATTCATGAAGCTTTTTAAACATCTTGGAGCTGTTAAAACTTTAAATTACTGATATACCCTCCAAACATTTAGTTTACAATTATAGATATGTCCTTTTATGTCATTCTACATCTTATAATTACATTTAACAGCTAACTTACCAAACACTTTTATTAAAAAAAATAATAATAAAAAAAAAAAAAAAAAAAATACAGTTTGTAGCTCATGTTAACAGCTTTGCAGCTTACAGCCTACAGTTTACAGCTTACAGCTAGTTTTGCCAAAAATACCCTAAGAAATAGTATATAAGTGGAAGAGAAAGAGATATAGATAAGGGTACATTAGTCATTTAAGTCAAAAAGCTAAAATTCAATCATTAATATACCCACCTACAGAGTGTACTTTAAGGAGAGCCTGTAAGTCAATGTTGCGCAGGTTCAAATCCGAGCCGCCCCCGGTTTTCATCCCGCCGTTACTCCAGCGAGGAATTCGTGTGGAGGCGGTACGGTTTCCGGGCAAATGCCGTTTGTAGTCCCCACTACGCCCAGCGTGGATCCGGTTCAGACAACATAGTCTGGGCATGTGGTGGATGAGGGCCTGCCAAAGTGGCAGGTTGCGACTCCAACCAAAAAATGAAAGTCGTCTTCCAAAAAAAAAAAAAAAAAGTAGACACGTGTCGCACATTCAATGGAGTCGCATATTCGCACATGACTATTTAGGAAAGAGGTGTTTTTTTTGTACGATATTGTGACCACAACCCAAATATTTGTCCCTTTTTTTAGAATTACTATATATACTAAACCCCAGGAAATGGGGGCTGCTTCAATAGCATGTACGAAACAGTGTTTCGCACAGTGCTTCAAACAGTAACACTCGCTGGAAAAAGTTGTACGCAACAGTAAGTGTCTGTTGCTTGAGAAAGTTATAACATCTGCTGGAACAAGTGTACATTAATCCTAATACTAACTCTTTATCAAAATCCAAAACCATATTACAAATGATACTTTATTCGACACAAATAATCCCAACGCAAATCTAGAATCAAACACAAACATCAAATTTAAACACAACACCACCATATTCCGAAATCCAACAATCCGAAAGATAAAAGAGAATAAAAGAAACCGAATAAACAAACAACTCACCCCGAGTCAACACGAGTTGACTCGGTGAGAACGAGTCACGACCGAGTCGGGGTCAAAACACGAGATCCACACGGTTTTACAAAGTTTCAAACTTAAGAAAAACATTAATATTAATCGGATTAAATAAGAATAAAAATTAGGGTTTTGTAAAAGTTTATTAAAAATAAAAATAGAGGCGCGTGGGGTGGGTTTTACCGTCGAGAAAATGAAGAGTGAGGTGGCGGTTGCTGGCGGTGGTGGTGGCAGCAGGAGTGGGTGGCGCGTGGTGGAGTTACAAGGCGCGTCGAGAGTTAATAAGCTCCAGAAAGGCTTAGAATAGTACGATCTATTGATTGGGGGAATAAAAAAAGTGTCGCCGGAAAAATTAGCCGGAAAAGTTTTTCGACGGCCGGATGGTGGTGGTGGGTTGGCCGGAGAAGACGACTGGCGATGGGGAGGTGAGAGAGAGGAGAGAGTATTGTGTATTTAGTGTGTGTGTAGAATGAATAAAAAAAGAAAAAAAAAAAAAAGAAATACCCTTTTATACCCATCAGGGACCAAACATGGTCAAATTAAAGTGTAGGGGGCGCGGTATATTATTTTTGGCGGGGGTATAAATTGTCAACTGGGTAAAACTTTTGCCATAATTACTGTGAAGCCCATTCGACGTACCAAACGGACTCGAAAAATTATGAAACTTGCGCCGTTGCTCACGAAATAATTTTTTCAATAAAAACGAGTATAAACTTGCATAACTTCTTGAAATCAATATTTTTGGCTTATTCGATTCGTTTCATTCTTTCTAGGTCGTGCTTTCTATTTTTGGCTTATATATATATATATATATATATATATATATATATATATATATATATATATATATATATATATATATATATATATATATATATACACCAAACAGTGCATAATAGTACTGCTACAATGCAAAACAGTGATGAACAGACCGTGTACTATTCCTAACGAATTTACTTGCACCATCAGTACCCAATTAACGAACTTTTGCAAATTCAGTCCTTAATAACAATTTTTTTTTTTTTTTTTTTTTTTTTTATTTATTTATTTATTTTTTTCTTTTTTTTAGATTAAACACAACATTCCGCAGCATATATACTAAAAATCATTGGATCTTTGGAATAAAATCCAGTTGGAAAAGGAAATCCAATTAGAGATAAGCTGCCGAGACCTCAAGAGATTCCGTGCGGTCAAAAATTAATACAGACACAAAAGGCTTCGATAGGAAAGTCAGTTGACTCAGAGTTCCACACGGTTTTCATAAAAAACAATAGGTTTTTATTAGAAAAAGTTTATATAAATCGGATTTAATAAAATATAGAAATTAGGGTTTCAACACAACAACGCGCGCAAAAAAAATAATAATAAAAAATTGTGCCACAAACACTCCCGCTACAACGCGCGGATTTTCCAGCTCGTTTACTCTGAACATTATTTATGGTCATGCATCTTTGATTAATTTTTACTTTGTCTCAACATGTTTTTATGCACCACTGAGCATAACAAATAGATAACATAGGGAAATACACAACATAATTTTAATGAATCACAATTTTCATACTTCCTCCGTCTTGTATTAAGTGTCCACAATAAAATCTTAAAATGTCCCAAATTAAGTGTCCATATTGTATTACAATCAATGAGATTGAGACTTTAGTGGGTAAAAATGATATTTGATTGGTGGAGAGTGTAGTTAGTGGAATTTCTTAAAACTTTGTGCATTTTAAAAGTGGACACTTAATATGAAACGGAGAGTATAACATTTGCAAGAAATCACTATCAACTCAGATAACGATGTCTCTTTCGCATCTTGATTACATAAATTTAGCAAATTCAAGTATTTTTGGGTTTCCAATCGGAATTTTTTAGCCAAGTATTATTCTTATACCAATATATTCCATCGTTCATTGTAGACCAGTTACAAGGATTGTCATCGCTTTGTATATCCTTTTCCATGGAGCAAAAAAGGCCAAGCTCCGCGTCAAAAACAACCACGTCTTGTTCTTTCATATCCCATTCGAAGTGACAACGATATTGAGTAGTTTGGAAAAAGTTTTGACAAAACTGCCAATGCACCTCCTGCTTGAAAGTTAGCCAATGATCTCCAAGATCATCATCTTTCGACCAGCAATGAACTAATACTTTACTGTCTGGTATTAAGTTTTCGATTTTAACGATGTAGCCTTCTGTGACAGTGCACGCAAATGTTTTACTAAAAACACATAATCCTAGTAATATAAAACACAAGGTGATCTTCATTGTGATTTATGTTAAAAACACAGAACACCACACTATATATATACAAGCACAATTTTTATTATAATACAATACAATATGCTAACATAATATATTACTCGTATTATAATATAAATATAGCATAATAAAATATAACGTAATGTAATATAATATAAGGTAATATAATTAACAAAATATGATATAACTAATATAATGTAATATGGTATTTAAAATGCGTCTTGTCTTGAAAGCATGATAACGTAATGTAATATAAAATGAAACACCCTACAAAAATACTAGAGTAGAAAATGTAAAATAAATATAGATAACATATACAGTATAAATTGATGTAATGTAATATAATGTAATGTTGTGTAATAATTTAATATTGTATTAGTAGAAAGTGGAACTTTGACTCGGTTGGATAAGTGAAAAACTTTTAGTCCAATTCTTCTAATGAAATAAAACTCAAGTTCACATTTTTCATTTTAAAGTTATTTGTATCTGTTACACATTTTGTATGTTTTAATGCTAAACAGATGAATATTTGTACAAAACGACGGTGTATAGCGGCAAATAATTATACTTGCGAACTTGTGATTCTGGTATAACCTTTGATGCAACCGTTTGTTTTTTTCCTTTTTTTTTTTTTTTTTTTTTTTTTGTTTTGCTTATTTTTTTTAAAATTGACGGAACCGGTTGCAACCGTGTGACCCTAGACGATTACCCGCGCAAACAAAATTTTGTAAGCTAATTGATAAAGAAAAATATGGTGTTAATATTATGGTACAAGACTTAATTTTGCTATCATATTATGTTTGTAAAATTCAATTATTTGTCGCTCAAAAAATTGTCAGTTGTGCATTATTAATAACTGGTAGTAACATTTATTTTAAGTAGTATTAAAAATGTCTCCAAAGTTTCCATTAATAACGAGCCGGGCAGCCCGCGCGTTGCGCGGGGTGATTGACATCAGTTTTTTGCAACCATATTGGCCAAAACAATTTAGCAATACAAAGTACTATAAGCAATAGCAAGATATTTGTATTTGAAAAAGGAGTCGTTCTGCAAAGAGGCCACGACTTTAGGGGTATTTTGTGTCATTTTCCCAAACTTTTTAAATAGACTTTTTGGAAAAGGACTCTTTTTGCAATGTGGCGTCGACTGCAGGGCTATTTTTTGCCATTTTATCATATTTTTCTATTGTTTTTGGCCTGGTCTTTTTGGGCTTATGTTTTGGGCTGAAAAAAGTGAAAAAAAAATATTTTTTTTATTAAGCTCGTAAGATTTAAAAAAAACATTCGTGGTAAAAAATATAATATATATATATATATATATATATATATTATATATATATATATATATATATATTTTTTTTTTTGAAAAAGGATTCCTTTTGCAAAGAGTCGCTAATGTCAGGGGTTAAAAAAAAAAAAAAAAACGGTCGTAAGATTTAAAAAAAACAGTCGGGGTAAAAAAAAAATAATAATTTTTTTTTTTGAAAAAGGACTCCTTTTGCAAACAGTCGCCAATGTCAGTGGTATTTTTTGCCAATTTTTGAAACATTTTTTTGGAAAAAGGTTTAATGCGGGTTGGTTCCGCATGAAGGCCCCCAGGAATTGGGGCACTGCGTTGTGCAATTCGCGGCGGCGCTGTTCGAGTAGAAGTTCCGCGACTTTTGACATAACAGAAATGAAAAAGGAGATTCCTCCGCCGGTAACCATCACGACAACATAAAAAGGAAGGAGTGAGGCTGACTGAATCAAATCCATAAACCCGGAAACGAAACTAAGTTCGTTCCCTTTCGTCAAGTAGGTAAAGTAGGCATACGAACCACTTTAGCTTTGCCTTAGACTGTAGCAAACAGTAAAAAAAAATATAAAAAATTGCCCACCGACATTGCGCTTTTATAATAGTATATAATAAAATCGCACGTATGTCAAAAGTATATTAATATTAGATATGTTTTTTTTACGGCATTTCAACGGCGTAAATCGTTAGATGTTTGTTATATATTTGATAAATAAACTTTGCTATATAAACAAAAGAATTATATATAAACTTTTATACAACTGCACGTCTTTGGCTTTTATAGTTTTAAAAAAGTTTAAAGTTATTTGATATATTAAGGGTGCATTTTTAAAGTTCTTTTATTTAAAACCTATACATATATTAAACTTTAACATTTTTTATAAAACCGTACGTCCGTTAAAAGCATATCAATATTGGGCCTGTTTTGTTCGTTATGGAGAGACCTATTTGGTAGTAATTTTTTTATTCAATAAATCGTTAGAGATTTAATAGATATTTGGTAAATAAAGTTTGTTATATAAAAAAGTCGTAAGTATAAAGAAGTTTAGGGTGTGTTTTGTAACTTTTTTTTTTTTTTTTTTAATTGTGGGCCGGAGTGCTACTTTTTTTTTTTTTTTTTTTTTAAGTGTGGGCCGGAGTACTGTAGCATGGGTTGTATTTTTTTGTGCGCCGCATCACTGTAGCAGCTACAGAAAAAAAAGTATTTTTTTATTAGTCACCGACATTGTGCTTTTATATATATATATAAAGTTTCCATTAATAACATGTCTCCTTTACATTTAAGACTCATGTATGTTAACTATTTTCAAAGGTATTTTGAGAAATTAATTTTACTCATTTTTAAAATATTTTAAGTTTCAAGAATAGTAAAATTTGTTGTATTAGTAGTGGAGATAAGACTTGAGTTTTAGTAATCTTATACTTCATCCGTCTTAAATTAGTAATCTATGTTTTATTTTTAACATGTCCTAAATTTATTGTTAAGGGTAAAGCTATCATTTTGCCAAAAGTAATAGAGATAAACCAGTAATAATTATGTTTTTCTTAAAATGTGTGTTTTCTCGGAGGACAATTATTTTGAGACTGAAGGAGCAGTAACATTATTTATTTTAGAACCCGTGCATGCACAGGGTTTGGGCAAATAGTATAACGGGTAATAATATTTCGATAACTGAAAGTATAACGGGTAATAATATCTCACAGTAACCCGTGGAGTTGTGCATTCATTTTCATATTTATATTCATGTTAATAATAATTTTAGTCGTGTTTAATTTTTAAACCCATGTATACGCGGGTTAAACTTATACAGAGGAATAACATTAGACTTTATTGAATGCGGATATTTAGAAATGATACTTTTCCTGATATCCTTACTTGATCGCATAAGGAGGAGTAACATGAGTCGTTCGTATATATACAATCTCGTATATTCATTTACATATCACAGTAATTTGTGCTTTAATTTTGATATTTATAATTCTGTGCATATACATTAATTTAAAAGGAATGCTAAATCCACATAAGTTTTACAAAAGAATATACACACAATGATGTGTATATTAATTTACAAAAGAAAATATACTAATAATAATATTTATAAATAAAGAAGGTATTTATTAAATTTATTAAAAAAATATGACAATATTTAATCCCATATAATTTATTTAAGAGAAAACTGCAAAAAGTGTCCTTGTGGTTAATTCACACATTTTGCCACTAAAACTTTTTTTTGCAAGTTATGCTATCACTGTTCACATTTTGCTGCAAATTGTGTCCATCGGCCTAACAATCGTTATTTTTTTCCATTAGTCACACTGGTACAAAAACTGGATATCGTCACACCACAAAATGTGTGACTATATGCATATAGTCACACATTTTTTTTGGGTGTGTGTGACGAAAAGTCGCGCCACCATAGGGTTCATATGGTCACATTGTTTAGTTTGTGACCGTTTTCATTGAAAAAGAGTGACCAAAACCCGAATATGTGTGACCAATTAGGCACAAGTTTTGTTGAATTTATGAGTATGTGTGACTATTTCCCATCCTATGCCACATGAATATATAATAAATGTGACGATTGTGATGATTTAGTCACACAACGTGTGTTGTTTTTTTCGAGTTAGTCACATACAATTTAAAAAATAGTGGCCAAAAGTGTGAATAAGTGTGACCATATGCTGTTTAAAGTGAATAAATGTGTATTTTGTGTGACTATTGATCATCCATTGGTCACATGAATTTTTAGTTTGTGTGGCCTTTTGTAATATTTAGTCACACAAAACATGTTTGTTTTGGGTATTTAGTCACATACAATTAAGTATAAAGTGGCCAAAAGCGTGAATAAGTGTGACTATATGTTGTTTAAAGTGAAGAAATGTGTATTTTGTGTGACTATTGTTCATCCAATGGTCACTTGAATTTTATGTTTGTGTGGCCTTTTGTAATATTTAGTCACACAAAACATGTTTGTTTTAGGTATTTAGTTACATACAATTAAGCATAAAGTGGCCAAAAATGTTAATAAGTGTGACCATATGTTGTTTAAAGTGAAAAAATTTGTATTTTGTGTGACTATTGATCATCCAATTGCCACATGAATTTTTTTTGTGTGGCCTTTTGTAATATTTAGTCACACAACGAATTAAGCAAACAGTGACCAAAAGTGTTAATAAGTGTGTCTATATAAATCTTTTAGTCACATTTAAGAAATCAATATATATATAAAAACAAATTCAAATATATATCAAAACAAATTCAAATACAATAAAATTGGAATGTATATAACTGAACCACTAATACATATCATATATAAGAAGTACTAACTATTTGAACCAACACTATTAACTTATAACTAACAGTTGTAACACAACTAATACACTAGCAGTACTAAAAGTTGTAACTAACACACTAAGAAGTACTAACTATATGAATGCAAGATCTATCTGATCTTCCTGCTTCAGTCCATAATTTTTTGTCAGCATCCATTTGAATTGATTCAGTAATCACTTTCCATTGTTGCCCGTCACTTCCACTTTCAGCTCTAGCAAGGACCTGACCAGCCTACATACAAGTCACCAAGAAAGAAACTATTTATACCGGAAACAGTTGAGTAAATGTGACATTTGATTAAAGTGGATTTATTTTAGATACAAAACACTAAGAGTAAGACCTTGTCTGGATGATGTCTAAGAGTTGCTTTCCGATAAGCCTTCTTAACTTCCACTGCAGCATCTGAAGGTTTTACACCCCTGAAAATAAGCAACGGTAATCAGAAACAGCTAATTTGCCACAAGTAAAACTTTCTAACCAAAAAAAAAAAAATAACTATAAAAACTTACAGAATGAGGTAAAGGTCCAAGGACCTTTCTTTTTTTGACTTTTCTTCAATAGAAGAAAGATGGCGACGAGCTATTTCAAGAATGGAGACGAGTCTCTGAAGATCATCAGTTGTATGTTTGTAGTCTCTAATCATCTCCCATAAGGTAGCCCTTCTCGAGAGTGCCTGACAATATGAAAACAATAATAAGCTCAATAAGGCCTGATTACATGTTATTTGAGGCAAATTAACTGAAACTTGAGAAACAGACATACTCATCAGTAAAAATAGCCAATTATTAAAATCATAGCACCAAAAAAACATTATACCTTTGGGTAACTTCTATCAAGAGCTATTCCTAAGCTGCAATCTACAATAGCATCGATGATTTCACCTAAAGATTGGTGAGCAGCAGCACGATTGCAGAAATGAACAGCTTGTGCATGCATGTGTCAAAGTTCTATGCCTTATGTATCTGTTTCAGTGTCAAGTATTCTAATGGAATTCCCTTGCAGAATCTTGTGCATGCATGTGACAAAGCATGGTAGAGATGATCACAGAACGATACCACCTAGATGTTGTCATTTCGACCCCATTTTTGTACTAGTTTCAAGGTCAAACCCCTTGCGAAATGACTAATTTACCCTTGTCTTCTTCCCCACTTTTATTTTCTTTTGAATTTGCACCACCACCCTCTATCACCACACAACCAACACCACCACCCTGCACCTCCACCACCACACAAAACACACACCAATCTGTTACAAAATTCATCCAATGCTACTGTTTTGATTCTGCGAACAAGAATAGCAAAGCAACAACAGAAACGTCAATTTCTTGCTTGACAACTCTTACAATTATATACAAATGTAACTTATCAGACCCATGTCACATTCACATTTTGCATAAGCTGCAATGAAAGCATTCGCAACGAGCTCATCATATTCAATCCCATTTCGAATTGAATACCCATGAAGTTCCTTCACTTTTAATAGTTTTGAACAATGAAAACAAACTTTCAAGACGTTTAAAACAGTGACCTGATCAAGTTTCACCCCGTCACTTCACTCTACATTTTATACAGAAGTTCAAATGTTTTTTCGACTTCATCTTTTTTAGAACAACCCCATATAACCGAATTCTAAGAAACAACATTCTTGTTATTGTTTCTATCAAGTAAAGTTTCAGCATCTAGCATGTAGCCACATTTCACATACATATCCATCAAATCATTTTGCACCTTAAAATCCTGAAATAAACCCAACTTAAGAGCACTGGGTATCGTCAAGCCGTTGGCAAAAAATAGTACCATGTCAGCAAAACACTCTATGGCACCAAAAATCATTTGGCACCACATTTTGTGCCATTACTGTTGGCACCAGAAAATTGTTGGTGGTTATAAGCCCAGAACAAGGTGAAGATAATCAATGACCTAACTACGTACCAATAATGGTTACCGAATATCACTTAGAATCGTGTTATCACTTTCCAAAGTAAACTATTCGACCCTAATGCCTGGGTATCACGAATATCTACTTAGGATAAGACCAAATGTACGTTAATGATTTAGGCACCAATCGATAACCCTTTTGCTTTCAAGTGTTTATATTCTCTGTTCTATTCTCATGCATGATTGATTTCCAATATATAGGAAAATACTCACAGCTAGTCAAATGGAATTAAAATGTTTAATCGGCCCATTAATCGCCTCATAATTATCCCCATTATAGCCAATAGTGGTTACATGACCAATTAAACATGGTCATAAAGGTAGTTTTAACTGCCACTTGAATAGGTCAAAGTAGTTACATACTTATCCCAGCAGTACTAACTTAGTAACTTGCTCCAGCAGTACTAACTCAGTACTAGCAGTAGTAACTCTGCTCCAGCAGTACTAACAAAGTACTAGTAGTAGTAACTTTGCTCCAGCAGTACTAACAAAGTATTAGCAGTAGTAACTCTGTGAAGGATTAAACCTTCTGATGAGTTACTCCCAACCACTATCAGAGTCAGGGCAGTCATGGACCTGATGGGTGTACACTCAGTACCTCCTGACCCATTACCAGGTGTGAACTGATCCCTCAAGTGCACTAAATTTTCCAACTATCCTCCCCAAATTTAGTTCACTTCCTTTGCCTGAAAATTAAACATTAAACATTAAGCAAAACATGTGCATAAACGAAAATATCCTGAGGATTGAATTTCCATCTTAGTACATTACACGTTCAAATATTCGAGAATCAGGGTGTTCTAAGAATTGAACCCTTCAACCCATTTGAATACCTGAAGATAAAAAACACACAAGTTTTCAAACACTTAAACGCTCCTGACACTTTACAAGCCATGTGTCCATATCCAATTCATAAATGTTGTAAGAGCCAAAAGTCCTAAGCTCCCTAAAGTGGCAAAACTTCAACATTCACATAGGTGGTTCCTCTTTATTCATGCACCTGCTAAGCACTTTTTCAAAGAAATTAACCATTAAGAAGTAAAGACTTCATCCTCCTTTTCAGCAGATTCTGAGCACAACCTTGGGATGTAATATAAAACATGTGCTCCAGTCCACTGAATGTTCAACTTTCCATATTGAACTCAGCTCCCAAGTTTCCTTAGGAGGGAGTTGGGTATCTTAGCATTCAGTGACTAAGTTGGACTTAAACCCATCCCTTTAGCAGACTTTATAACCAAGTCTCTAGCCAATCCCTTCGTCAAGTAATCAGGTAAGTTTTGTTGAGATCTAACAAACTCTATAGATACCACCGCATTCATGATAAGCTCACGAATCATGCTATGCCTGACACCTAAGTGTCTAGACTTCCCATTGTACATCTGGCTATAAGCCTTTGCCAATGTAGCAGCACTATCACAACGGATAAAAATAGGTGCTATAGGTTTAGGCCACAATGGAATCTCAATAAGCAAGTTTTTCAACCATTCAGCTGCTTTACCAGCAACTGCTAAAGCCACAAATTCAGATTCCATTGTTGAACTGGTGATACAAGTTTGCTTTTTGCATGCCCAAGAAATTGCACCTCCACCAAGTAGAAATACCCAGCCACTGGTAGATGAATTGTCTTCAGTGTTATTAATCCAACTTGCATCAGTGTATCCTTCCAACACTGAAGGATAACCAGTATATAAGAGACTATAATCCATAGTTTTCTTCAAATACTTCAGTACCCTCTAAATTGCTTGCCAGTGCTGAGCACTAGGATTACTAGTATACCTGCTCAGTTTTCCCACTGCAAAAGCAATATCAGGTCTTGTACAAGTCATGGCATACATCAGGTAGCCAATCACCCTAGAATACTCAAGTTGAGATACAGCTTTGCCAGTGTTAGGCATCAGCTTCTCAGTTGTATCCATAGGTGTACTCACTGGAGTACAATCAGAGTGGTTGAATTTCCTTCGTACTTTCTCAATATAATGAGACTGAATGATATAGACTCCCTTACTCTCATGTTTGATCCTTATACTAAGGATAACATCAGCCTCCCCCATGTCCTTCATGGAGAACCTTGATGACAAAAATCCCTTTGTCAGGTCAACCTAATTTTGGTCAGTGCCAAAGATCAGCATGTCATCAACATATAGACAAATGATGACTCCTTTACCAGATTCATCAAATTTGCTATACAAATATTTGTCAGACTGGTTAAGTAAATAACCACTAGACAAAACCACTTCATTAAATTTTTGATGCCATTGCTTAGGTGTCTGCTTCAGTCCATATAGGGACTTAATCATTTTACACACCTTGTTTTCATTTTCAGGCAAGATGAAGCCCTGAGGTTGGTTCATATAAACCTCCTCATCCAATTCACCATTCATGAAAGCTGTCTTCACATCCATCTGATGAATAATCAGATTGTGAATTGATGCCAAAGCAATCAGCAATCTTATAGTACTGATATGTGCCACAAGGGCATAAGTATCAAAATAGTCTATCCCTGACTTTTGTTTAAATCCCTGAATGACTAGTCTAGCCTTGAACTTTTCAATAGTTCCATCTACCTTCATTTTCCTTTTGAAAATCCATTTGCAACCTAAAGGTTTGCAACCAGGTGGTAGATCAACCAACACCCAAGTGTTGTTGCCCATGATGGAGTCCATCTCATCATTTATTGCTTCTTTCCAGAAAGCAACATCCTAGGACTTCAATGCTTCATCAAATTTTTTGGGGTCATCCTCAACATTAAAGCAATAAGAGTGTTGGTCAGAGACCTCATCCCTTGTTCCTTCAATTAAGTATAATTGAAACTCAGGTCCAAATGACTTTGGAGTCCTGATCCTTTTGCTCTTTCTAAGCTCAGGTTGTTGAACCACAACCTCATCAGGGACCTCTGATAGCACTTCATCAGGGACCTCTGATGTACCAATATCATTAGTTCCATTTGAAATCCTCTGACTTGGTCTAGGGACTGATGAGAATCTATTCTCATCAAAGAGATCATCATTTGATTCAATTATTGAGTTAATTGAAACATATTCATTAGGTTCAATAACATAGAACCTAAAAGCTTTGGAATGCTCAGCATATCCAACAAAGATGCACTCAATGCCTCTTTCACCCAAAGTTTTCAGCTTTGGTGAGTCTTACAACTGCCCTACAACCCCAGACCCTGAGATAGTTCAGGTTGGGTTTCTTTTTAGTCCATAGTTCATAAGGGGTAACCTTGTTCCTTTTGTTGGGAACCCTATTTAATAAATAGCAAGCTGTTAACATAGCTTCACCCCAGAACCCTTGACTCAGCCCTGAATAGGACAACATGGAATTAACCATCTCCTTCAGCACTTTATTTTTCCTTTCAGAGATACCATTTTGCTGAGGAGTATAGGGAGCAGTCGTTTCATGGATTATACCAACAAACTGAAAATACAAAGTATCCATGTACTCACCTCCCCTATCAGTCCTTAATCTTTTGATCAGGGACCCAAGTTGCAACTCAACTTCAGTTTTAAATACTTTGAATTTATCTAATGTTTCATCCTTAGTATGTAACAGATAGACGTAACAAAACCTAGAAGCATCATCAATAAATGTCACAAAGTACTTCTTATTCCCCAAAGAGGAAGTGACATGTAAATCACACAGGTCACTGTGTATTAGCTCCAAGAGCTTAGTCTCACGTTTTACACCCTGAAAAGGTTTCTTAGTTATTTTGGTCAACATGCAAGTCTTACACTTTTCAATGTCCATGTCAAATGCTGGGATTAACCCATCCTTAGACATATCTTGCATCCTTTTATAGTGTACATGGCCAAGTCTAGCATGCCAGAGGGTAGAGTCGTTCAATTTAGAGGTTGACATAAAGGCTGAATTAACAATATCAGTGACAATATTAAGCTTGAACATTTGATTACACAAATAGCCAAAACGAATAAACACACCATGTTTAGACAAAACAAACTTATCAAATTCAATACCTTATTTAAAACCATGATTATTCAAAACATTACTTGAAACCAAGTTTTTCCTTATATCAGGAACATGAATAACATTAAACAAAGTTACAATCTTTCCAGAACTAAAATTAATATCTACACAGCCACGACCATGCACCAGGGCTGTTGACTCATTTCCCATGTGAAGAATAGAACCATCATTCAGTGACTCGTAAGTCTTGAACCAGCGTCTATCTTTGCAACATGAATAGTTGCTTCAGAGTCAACCCACCACGCAACATCATCATCCTGCACATAGTTAGATTCAGATACATATGTAACATAATAAATCTGAAAGGATTTATTTAACATATTCTGACCTTTAAGTGAGTTGGCAGAACCACCACTCCCTAAACCACTAGTGCCTGAACCATTGGCTTTACCACCAACCTTAACACCTTTGCAATCCCTTTTAATGTGACTAGTTTTGCCACATTTCCAACAAGTAGGTGTTACCTTCTTGTTAGGGTCAGCCCTTGTGTTATCATGATGTTTACGTTTGCCCTTGTTGTCATTGTGCCTGGTGAAGTTGTTATGTTCCACCATATTGACAACATATGCAACAGTAGCATTGCTACTCTTTGGCTTGTCACTGTCATGCGCCCTGAGGGATTCCTCAATACGCAGATGACTGCCTAACTTAACAAGAGTCAGTTCTTCCTTCTTATGTTTCAAGGTATGCTTGAAATCTTTCCAAGAAGGAGGTAGTTTGTCAATGATACACGAGACTGAAATAGCCTCATCCATATTTATTTTATGTTGTGTAAACCTTCCAAGTATACCAAGAAGTTCATTGTATTGTTCCATAACTGGTATTGAATCAGTCATTTTGTAATTTGTGAAATTACTTACAAGAAACTTCTTACTTGATGTATCCTCAGCCATATATTTGGCATCCAAGGAATCCCATAGTTCTTTGGAAGATTCGACATTCTGATAAATATCAAAAAGAGAATCAGACATACCATTGAAGATTAAACCTCTGCAAATGTAATCATCATTCTCCCATTTGCTCCTCTTCCTCATTTGTTCCACAGTAGCATCATCACCATCATCAGGAATAACAGTGCTCAGAACATACACCACACTCATGCTTGAAAGCAAGAAGAGCATCTTCTTCTGCCATCTCCTAAAGTCCATCCCTTCAAACTTATCAAGCTTGGCAAAGTTTGAAGCCATGTATTTCATAGTAGCAGCAGCCATTGATTATCACAAAATAGTTTACTTTGATTGTTGGTGGTTATAAGCCCAGAATAGGGTGAAGATAATCAATGACCTAACTACGTACCAATAATGGTTACCGGATATCATTTGGAATCGTGTTATCACTTTTTAAAGTAAACTATTCGACCTTAATGCCTGGGTATCACGAATATCTACTTGGGATAAGACCAAATGTATGTTAATGATTTAGGCACCAATCAATAACCCTTTTGCTTTCAAGTGTTTATATTCTCTGTTCTATTCTCATGCATGATTGATTTCCAATATATAGGAAAATACTCACAGCTAGTTAAATGTAATTAAGATGATTAATCGGCCCATTAATCGCCTCATAATTATCCCCATTATAACCAATAGTGGTTACATAACCAATTAAACGTGGTCATAAAGGTAGTTTTAACTGCCACTTCAATAGGTCAAAGTAGTTACATACTTATCCCAGCAGTACTAACTTAGTAACTTGCTCTAGCAGTACTAACTTAGTAACTTGCTCTAGCAGTAGTAACTCTGCTCCAGCAGTACTAACAAAGTACTAGCAGTAGTAACTCTGCTCCAGCAGTACTAACAAAGTACTAGCAGTAGTAACTCTGTGAAGGATTAAACCTTTTGATGAGTTACTCCCAACCACTATCAGAGTCAGGGTAGTCATGGACCTGATGGGTGTACACTCCGTACCTCCTGACCCATTACCAGGTGTAAACTGATCCCTCAAGTGCACTAAATTTTCCAACAAAAATGTGGTGCCGTTGGCCCTTTCTTTTCTTTTTTTTTTTTTTTTTTTTTTTTTTTTTTTTTTTTTCATTTACATAAAATAAAACATACAAAATATTAACTAAAATAAACTTCATTAAATAAAAAAAACACATTACATCAATAAAAAAAAAAAAGTTACATAAAAATAAAAACATAGTACGTAAACATAGAAATAAAAAAATACGAAAAGACATTAAAACAGAAAATACATAAAGTGAACTAGTCTTCGGTTGAATAATTTGTCCGGATTCGTTCTTTTTGGTCATTGACTATAGTCGCGTCGATCGGATCCATTTTGCTTGTGTCCATTTGTAGCACTCGCAATTCCTCGGCCATCTTTTGAGAATTGTATAAATTAACTCTCGCGAGTGACTCTCATTCGATAACATTCATCTTTGCCTTGCTGTCTAACTCGTATTGTTGTTGCATCATTTCTTGAAACATTTTCGGGTTTGAACCGGAACTAGCAGTCGAGTTTGACGAACGTTGACTCTTAGCAATTTGGTACATTACACCGGGCCGTGGAAACGCGTCTTCTCCAAAATGCTCGGGTTCCTCGTCCGTAACCCGAAGACGATTTCGGCTTGCCAGTGTCGATTCAGGATTTTTCAACTTGTGCTTGTATTTCCATAAGGACCAATCACTCATATGTTTAAAGTGTAAACCCGTCACCATTTTATACATCATATGCACCCTCGTCATAAAATCTTTATCGTTCTCCCTACTCATAACACTTGTTTCATTCACCATCTAATTTAACTTGGTAATGTCTCGATTCATTGGAGTCCACTTTTCCGTCAACATGTTCTTGGTACGATTAGTCCACTTGTGTTTCTCGGCTTCCATATTGTATACGTCAAGAATCCTATACCAAAACGTATCCTTTGATTGATCCGCACCTCTTTTTGGATCCACGGATATTTGAATGAAACACTCCACCAAAAGCAACTCCTCGTTTTGGGTCCAAAGGTTACAAGCTGGAGTGCTATCTTGCGGTTCTTTGGTTTTTTTGTCTTCATCTTCCCTGTAGAAAACTAAAAATGGTGGGGGGGGGGGGGGTTGAATAGATTTACTGATTAAAATCACTTATTAAAACTTATAGATCGACTTATGTCAATCTAGTTTTGACGTGTTGGATATTGATAGAAATAAAAACATATAAACTAAACTAGGAGATAGAGTTAGAGAGACACAACCACAACACAAGTATTTATAGTGGTTCGGCTACAAGGACACTTTCCTTGCCCCTACTCCGCTCCCCAAGTTACCCACTCAAGAGTTCATTATCACTTCACAACACAAACTCTTTTCACATGACGGAGAAGCCTTCACAACGTCGCTTACACTTTATCCGGTACAAAGCTAGATACCGAGTCTTTCACACAAGGTAGACCAAACCTTCGTCGCCTACACTTTATCCGGTACAAGGCTAGATACCGGGTCCTTAGCACGACGGACCAAACCAACACACCCAATACAACTCGACTAAAGGATCCAACGTCCTTTTGTACCTATCGACTCAACACATCTACAACACCCTTTGAGAAGAAAGAAAGAACAAGAATCACTTCTGTGATCTTGGAAGAGAAGAATCAAAGCAACCCATATCACGAGCTTGCACGTCTTCGAGAGGTTGTGATCTCGCCTTATGGAAGGAACCTAGAGAATCACAAAGAGAAACTACATAGAAAGATCCTTGGATCTGAGGTTAGAGAATTTAGAGTATAGAGAGAAGTAAACTCTAAAAGGGGTGAGAGATAAGAGAGAAATAACTCACTATTTATAGGCAAAACTGCCTACTGTTCACCCGGATCCAGTGGATCCCTTCTCAGAGGGATCCGGCCAGTGTAAACTCATGGATCCGGCTAACTAGGTAAACCAGTCCGGATTTTGGGTTACAAACCGGGTTATGAGTTATGGGTTATGATCCATGGATAGATGATGTCATGCCTGATGTCAAAGACATCTTGGGTTATGGGTTATAGATTTTGGGTCATGGGTCATGGGTTTTACCCATTATGGATGTCATGCATGATGTCATGCAATGGGTCATGGGTTATGGGTTAAGCTTCATGGTTTATGGTTTATGGACTTGGTTTTGGGCCATGGATAGTCCAAGTGTTTACTATCATTTTCTTAATATGTATTTTATAAAAATGTAAGTAACAAATGTTACTAAAGTGTTTTTATAAAATAGTTTTGGTTTCATGTAAACTACTTAACTAAACATACTTAATATATATTTGTTTAGTAAAATGAGTTAGTAAACTTTTGGCTCAAAGCGTTTACGTATTTTATCTATTTTGTTAAAATGATTTTACGTTTGTTATCGACAAAACATTAGAAGATCGTAAAATATAAATAAACATTTTGAAGGTTTATTTGTATTAACAATCTCCCCCTTTTTGTTGATGACAAAACATAAAATTATTTTAAGTAAAAAATAAATTCGTAAAGTTTTGAATTGTAGTTTTTACTCTTTCTCCCCCTTTTTGTCGAAACTAAAAGAGCGTCGAAAGAAAACTAACCCGAATGCAAATTTTAAGAAAAGTAAGTGAAGAAAAGGTGTAAAGAGGAATAAGGAGAGTAAGAAGTTCTTAGTTGCTCCCCCTTAATGAGGGCGTCAAGTAATTAGGGAGACTAAGATGTGCTCATTGCAAGTATTTGCAATGGTTTTGCTTGGACGAAAGCTCCCCCTTAATGAGGGCGTCAAGTACTCCATGTGTATTTTTGAAAATCTACAAAACAAATGTTAGAAAACAAGTATATTGTGTCCCTTTGCAGAAAAATGGAGCTGCATAAAATTTTGGTTAGTATCTGTTTGCCCGGATCCGCCGGTTCCCTTGAAAAAGGGATCCGGTTAGTACAAAGTGAAGGATCCGGCTTACCTGCAACTTGTTAGCAGCAGTACAAAATAGAAAAAGTATGAAGACAAGTAATAATCACACCAATAATGTTCACATAGACAAGAAGCACATAATCATGTAGATTCATTTAATAAAACAAGAGAAATGATACACACACTGGTCAAATCTAAAAACTAAAAAAATGATCTAAACATGAGAAATTCCTATTCGACTAAAGTTAGGCCTAAGACTAGAATAGTGATACCATTTGTGCTTGCACTTCATGGTTTTTCGGATAGGTTTGGTTTGGTGACGTCATCAAGACGTTCAAGAAGGTGGTAGAACATGAAACGTACTTCATCACATAGTTCATGAACTAAGGTTTGGACATGTTGACAATGATCACAAGTATCATTGTGGCTTGTTTATTGTGAGGTTAAGATAGAAGGTAGTTGAGGTATGTTTGATGTGGAAGCACCTAGGTTTAAAGGTTGTGGATGTACCACGGGTGTTGGTAAAGAAACATGTGTGGGTGGAAGTGTTTCATTGTTTGGTTGAGGTGATTTAGGTGTTTGTGATGGTTGACATCTTCTCATTACTCAAAATGGGCCATTTGAGGGTGGAGGAGAGGAAGGCAAGTTTGTTATAGGTGGTGGTATGTTAACGTCAACGTTTAGGTGATGGAATGGTGGTTGAGTTGACATTCTCTCAATGGATGAGAATGTTGGCAATGGTGGTGGATTAGAAGGTCTAGGAGGTAAGTCCTCCAATGAGTTGAAGTAGAGGTGAGGTGATGAATGAGGTGTGGTAAAAGAGAGAAGTCTTGGTTCAAGAGGCGAAGGTTTTGTTGGTTGAGTGGAAATAGGAGTGTTTGGTAATGTATGTTCAATGGGAGGTGTAGATTCAAAAGGAGTTAGTCATGGTGGTGTTGTTTTGGTGGAAGCAAGTTGTGGTGGTGATGGTTCAAGAGATGGAAGTTTTTTGGTGAGGTTTCGGTTGAGGATATTTCATACACTATTCGTGCGGTTTTTCTTGGAGGGCTCCTAGTGGATGATCTTGCACTTGGTGCCTTAGTCATGTTTTTGGGTAGGTTTAGAGTGTGAGTTTGCAGTAGAAGACGGTTTGTTTTGGTTTGGTTTGGAAGCACAAACACAAGTGGCTTAAATAGTGAAGGATCAAGCAAGTGAATTTAAAGCCTAAACCACTAAAATCCTTTGAATTGCAATGATATGCATGCACCAAGGTCAATTACAGTGATACATTCTTCTAGGAGATATATTAAAGGCAATGTGGAGTGTTAGAGTGGATAAAGTTGAGTTTTGGAAGGCTATAGGTGATACAACCTGTTTCTGTTTGCCCGGTTCCAGCGGTTCCTTCCCAAAATGGATCCGGCTAGCTATAACTGAGGGAACCGGCTAACAGATCAGATAAAGGTGAGAAATGAGGGTGATCTAGCTATTGCAGCCCTATGTTTCCTGGTGTAATGAGTGTAAGATAGTGTTTTTGTGAAGGCAACTCTGAGTGTTATAAGACTAATGATAATGGGTTGCCATTAATGGTCTTTAGAGATAAGAAAGAGATCTAAAGTAGGTCAATAAGTGAATATGAGTTAAGAGAATCATATTAATAAGTGTTAAATGTTTGTAAGATTCAGGGAAAGGTGATATGAAAAATTTAAAACTTATTTAAAAATCATAAGAATTAAAAGATTGGTTTTAGAGCATTTTGAGGTAGAGATAGTGAAAATAAATTTATTAAAAATTTATTTAAATTATAGATAAGCGTAAAATGATCAGAGGGAGGTAATGCAAGAAGTGGTACTGAGAAATAGTGGTTATTTTCAAAATGATAAATCATAAATATCTCGGAAGAAACTTAAGTTAATCCTAAGAGATCAAAAGAGCTACTAATCACAATATTAGCTTAAATGTGAGTATAAGAAAAAGGATAACTAGTGTACTAAGGTTAGAAAGGTTGAGGGTGATAAGAGGTGGTCTAAATTTCACTCTGTATGCCTGGATCCTACGGATCCTTTCTAAAAGGGATCCGGCAAGTTATACCTAAGGGATCCGGCTTCTAAGACTAGTTTCTTCACAGTGGGCTCGTAGAAGATTGCTCACTTATCGAATTTCACACCTATTGTTTCTAACAACAAACATACATAGATACAAGTCAAGTATAGCAAGGAGAGCAAGTAAAGCACATCAATGGGCGATCAAATGAGGTAAGGACACATAGGGTAAGCAAAATTTAACTAGCATCATTTAAAGGCTCAAAACAAATTTGCATATTAGCACGTGTTGATGATCTAGATTAGTGAATTATTTGTAGTAACAGTGGTGTGTAATGTATGTGTCGAGAAAGAAGAGAACATATGATGGTGTTCTAGAGTTCTAAGGTCCTAATTTAGCAGAATCCTAGATTTCATTAAGATCTACAAGGAGGAGTGGTTTTTTGGAATCCTAAGCAGTTCTTCTAAGGTGGTTTAGAATGAATCGAGTTTTGTCCCTTTATTTCTATGGTTAGATCCCTAGAGCTTTGGCAATGTTTGCAAAAGATATGGTTAGGAAGAGGTGGTAGAGATTCATCCATCCAGGTTGGTTGCGGAAGGTTTGGTGGAAAGTTTGATAGAAAGTGATCAACATCCATGAGGTCGAAAATTGGTGGAGGTTGTTTGGGTAGGTGTTCTAATGAGATGATGGATGGTAGAGGTGGTAAATTTTCAAGATTATTGAAGAGAGCATTTAGTGAGGTAGGAGGTGAAGGAGTTGTCAAACTCATGATGTGTTCTTCTTTTAATGAAGTATTGATGAAGAGTAAGTGTTGGGTTTAGAAAGGCTTGAAGCAAGTGCGGTTTTGTGAGTTGTTTTAAGCTAATAAATGTTTACCTATGTGTTTAGAAGAGTAGGAGACACATGTATATGCGTTCTTAAAAGATAATTATGTGAATGAATTTCCCTCCCCATAATTGGTGGACATCCAACATAAAGAAGACAACAAAGTAAATAGTTTAGAGGGTTGTTTCGGAAGCAATGAACTAAGTATAGTCATTATGGATGGTGATTAGCATACAATGAACTTTATCCTTGAAGTCATGTATCTCTTCTCGATCAAAGCAAGATAATTGATTGATGAGGCAAGTGGTTGTGATTGACTAACAAAAGAAAAATTAAATTTATTACTTGTTTGATTAGCAATCCTAAGGCGACCCAAAGCATTGCCATTGTAAACTTACTTTAGGAGAGAATAGGAATAGAGATTTTTCAAGTAAAAGAATGAATATGAGACTATTACTAGCGGTTCTCAATTAAGGCTAAACACGACCATTTTTACGAGTATACCACATACCAAACTTCTCTCCTGGAAGCAATTCAACCGTTAGGTCAAATTGAGTTTCTAGTGCAATAAGTTCTCCATCATTCATTCTTAACTTAGGAAAATTTGTATTACTATAATGGCCTAACGAAGTGTAACACCCCCATCCGAGAATGGGCCAAATGTCACATTTATGGCGTCAAACAGAATATACGCAAGCGGAAGACTTTAATAATACAATGTTCACAAAGGTAATCTAAGGAAAAGATAAAGTACTAAATCTGAACATTACAACTTCCATACTAAAATACAAACTAAGTCCAAAATGAAAAACTCTATATGCATCTCTAATCCATGGGAAGCTATCAAGGTGCAGTCTACTAAGAGCTCCTAAGCACTCTTCACTCAAAACCCAGCTTCCAACCTAAAACCTGCCGCAGGAAAAGAAATGCGGCTGAGCTTAAAAAGCCCAGTAAACAGATATATACAAATGGATAACTAAAGCAAAAGAATAACTGAAATGAAATCATAAGGATCTGCTGGATAAAATGATATAAGTCACAATAAGTAGTAAAATGAACGGATAAGTGAAACGGAACCACGAGAACCTACTGAACAAGATATCAATGAAATATGGGATATATGATAATGGGATCAAAGCATAACAAGGAATATGAAATGGATAACAATCATAACAAGGAAATACCTAAGTAACAAACATATATCATATCATAGCAAATTGTACATAGGAGTTGCAGACTCCAATAGTACTAGTGTGAAATGGGGTGTATGGAACACACACAATCCATTCACTAAATAACTAAACTAAACAAAGTACCTAGGATGCATCCATACACTCCCTGCAAAACAGATATACATTTACAAGTTCGTGCATACGTACGTTAATATAATAATAAATATGGCGGCCATGGTTGCTATATAGCATAAGTGGGAACGATGTGGACAAAAACCCACCTCCACAGATAGTGTCAATACCATTGGTGCATCAATGGCAAGGCCATGGACTCCCCATGACTGGCTATAAATATGGGCAATAGAATGAAACAAATGATACAAATAAAGCATAAAGGATAATTATCAATTATCCAACAAGATAATACCAACTGAATGAATCATATCAACAAAATAGTAAATGCATACTAATCAAATGTGGATCATAAATCAGAATAGCAAAACGGTAAATGAAATAGAGTACAAATCATGAGAAATCTTTAAGGAAAAGATAGAGTACAAATAGGATAAGTAATTGTGAAAATCATTTAAACACTGTTTTTATAAACGTATTCTTTTAAAAGCAGTTTTCAAAAAAGTCATTAAACCTTCATATAAAAGTGGTATCGCCTTGGTTTCATATCAATCATTTTAAAACATTTTTTTAGAACATTTTCATGATATATTTAAGAAAGGTTTTCACATGAAGTTGTAATATTAAATGGGTTACAAAGTATCAAATAATTCTAATACGGATATTGAAGTCACCAGAAAGAACGAATAATCAACCATAACAGACAGAATAACCAAACGAATAGCAAATATCAAGGAATCAAAGTCACGAGATACCCTTACTGAAAAAGGGTGGAATATCTGTACCTTAACGCGAATGAAGGAAAACAAACGACTGAATGAACACAAGGAAACAACGTCGCGCCTCTTCAAATGATCTACACGAATTAGGGATCATTTAATATTTATATGTTTATTTCATAAGTTACAAATGGTTTTAATGATTTATACTTATAGTTATACTCATAACTTATTTTAGGTTTATTTTACAAATCTTGATCAGTTTCTTATTAAGTTTAAGACAAAACAAATGAACTCCAGATACTCTCCTAATTTTTTATGAGTTTCCCACAAGAGTTAAGAAATTACTAAATTTTTTTTCAGATTTTATTAATAAGTACAAGTACCCTTTTAAAATTCATATTTCCATACCTACCCAGAAAAATAACTGCACAGACACCCAGAAAGTTTGTATTTGCTTACCCCATTAGAACCCTTCAGAAAAAGCTATAAAAATTTCAGTAAATCCCATACATCCTAAATATTCTACCTGTAGAAGGAGACCTCCTAATTACTCACTTTTTTGAAACTAAAATTCAAAAACACCAGCTCAAAGTTCAGACTTCTAAACTCAGGATTGACATCTAATGTTCTAAAAATCAAAAAGGCACCTACCCGACCTCCAAAAATTATGAAATTTTATATATAGATAGTACACAACCTGAAATTAGTTTTAGGCTCAAAAATATTGCAAAAACACATTGTCATCATCAATTTAAACCCCTTTAATCAGACCCAAAAATCGGGAGAGCAACCGTTTTGTTTTAAGACCCTCTAATCCTATCCAAATTCATTCTTTTTTACTTCTAATTTTACGTGGATGTTGCTATATGGTCTTAAACATAAGTCGTTATTAAGTACCCACACAAACACCAATTTAACGAGACATGAATTATACCAAAACCATTCATACGAGCACACATAAAATCATGAATTCCAAAACTCCAAACCCTCTAATGCCCTCGTTAGTTTATCACTTAGGGTTTCCAATTTAAGGCCTCATTAATGTATCATTAAAATCAGTTTAGGGCTTGTATTGGTTGAGTTTTAGGTCGACATAGGGCTGGACAAACGACCCAAAACATTCACAATCACACGACACAAATAATTATGGGGCGCATATATTTTTTTAACAAGGGTTCCAAGCATGATTACAAACATGATTCTAGTTATTAGCTTAGTTTTGGTCTTGATTATATCTTTTATATGTCGAATGAAAGAAAAAAAAAGAAAACACAATTAGAAACAAAATAACCTGGTCGATTATGGAGAAGAAATCGACTGAGAATGAAGGTTTTAGGGCTCGACTTTAATCACCACCAATACACCAACGAATTATCACAACTAAATTCTCCTTCTTCCTTGATCTTTGGAGAGCAAAACCAATGAATTAGGGTTTGTTTTAGGATCGGTATGGGAGGGAGGAGGAGAGGCCGGTTGTAGAGTTTAAGGAGGGAAAAAAAAGGCCGTATATAGGATTAGGAATAAAACCGTTTTTTTATATTTGGGAACAAATAAATACCAATTATTATCTTTAATCTGATTGTCGTGAATCAAGGCTAGAAAGGGGCAATTTCATTTATTTGGAGATTTTATGAGTTCTTATCATCTTGTAGTCTTGAGTCGTGTGGTGTGTAAACCAACTGAGAATGTTACAAATTTTAGTTATTTTGCTAACTTAGGTTAATCTCATAAAATGAATAATTATTATATAACGTATAGTTTTAAGTCTTTTATTAATTATTACATAACTTAGGAAAATTCAAATTAGACGTAAAATTGTGAATTCAAAATTTAGGGTTTTACACGAAGAGTAACAATGGTGATACTTTGCTTCGTTTAATAATGCAAATGCATAACAATTAAGGTGATGAAGATGTCATGTTAAAAGGTTTATAAATTGGTGTGACGATTTTTAAAGTTAAAGGCGGAAACAACATGTTTTGGTTGATGGTGCTTCATGAGGTTTTTAAGAAGATTAACAAAAGTTGGTTGATTGCTTAAGTATTATGTTTTTACTTGTATTAACAATGCTTGATCTATCATTTCAAAAGATCATCCGTATGAGATGAGATACGATTTATGTTTACATACTTAAGTTGGTAGGAATGTTTTAATTGACCTTGCTCAATGGAGAGAGTTTTTAGGAGAATGTGGTTATTTACGAAGGTGATTGGAATTCTAAGATAGAGGAAGATGATAGCCTAAAATGAAGAGATATGCATTTTTGGTCATTTGGGAAGAGAAGGAAAATGAGATGAGGTGTTAAGCTGCTGATACAGAAGGTTTTGATCATTTGGTTGTTACTAATATGTTTAAGATTACTTAAGAATATCTGGTTTTTGATCCTAAGTAACTAGACCGAGGGTTTGAGAAATTTAGATGAGAGAATACATGTATTCCATTTTCTTTAATGCACAGGGCAATAAAAGAAAATGGATGATTAGAGAAACATGGAAGTGGATTAATCGTTATGAACAAGTTTGAGAAAAGGATAGATGAATATGATGATTAAGACGTGAAAAACATTTTCTTGTGTCGACTTAAACTTTTCATTAAACAATGAATGAGTTTTGTTTAAGAGAGAAAAGTTTGATGGAATATTATTCCTTGGTTTGAAGAATGTGGAAATTTGTGAGGAGAGACTTTTGAAATTTATGATTTGGTGTCTAACATATAATTCACGTAGATATGACACTTAGGTGACATACATCTAAACTATGACCAATAAAAAATATGGTTTTAGAAAGAAAAAAAGGAGGTCAAGTATATGTTAACACATCTTTGTGAAAACGTAGAGGGGGGGGGGGGGGGGGGGGTGAATACATTACCGTTTTAAAATCTTAAAACTTGTTGTATCAAATATCCGTTTAAGCTTGTTCTAATATGAAAGATGTTTATAACTTGCATAAGTTAAAACATGTTGTCACACAAGTATCATCAACTAATCACAACACAAGCAATCACATAAAGCAAACATAAAAGTAAAGTAGTAAGTAAAAGAAAGTGCAAACCGAACATGATGATTTATAGTGGTTCGGTCACGGAGCACCTCTCCGCCCTACTCCACTCCCAGAGTACCCAACTCGAGAGTTACTTCACTAGATCAACAAGCTCCCTTCTCAGCAGAGAAAACCTTACAATCTTCGGTTACACTTTTTCCGGTACAAAGCTAAATACCGGGTTCTAGTTCGAGGTAGAACCAACCTAACGTCGCTTACACCTTTTCCGACACTAAGCTAGATGTCGAGTTCTTTTACAAGGGTACAACCACTCCTGCTAGTTCTTTTACAAGGGTACAACCACTCCCGCTATGTTTTATGACCCAACATAAAAACCTTGTGTTTTATGGCCCAAACACATAAACCACCTATTCTAGTATGAATAGATTGTTATACAATGAGATTTACAATGATCCATGACATAAATGTCCAATAGATATAAATGCCTAATCTAGATGAACTTCCATTGATGAGAAGTCTTCAATGGATGAAGATCACAAGCTCCCTAGACTTCTTGTGATGGATCCTCATATATGCATGTGGAATCTACATGAACTTCTTGAATAAGAAGTCTTCAATCATTGAGGATGTCAACTTCCCTTGAATCTTTATATATTGGAATGCTTTGGTGGATGATGACTTCAAGATCTTCTAACCTTCTTGGTGGATCAGGAAGTATGCTATGCTTGTGATGGATGATGACTCACGATCTCTGAGCTAGCTTCACATGATCATTACGAGTGTATGCTTACAACATAATGAAAGTTAGTAACATTATGATCATTATGAAATGGGTGATTAATGTGTGTTTCTACATGGTTTACTATTGATCTAAATGTATGCAAAGGGTAGAGGGAATGTGTATTCAAGTGGTGACTTGATGGGTAAACAATGGGCTACTATTTATAGCCAACTAGAATTTTAACCCGCGGATTTGGCGGAACCAAATAGAGGGTTCCGTCCTTTATGCCATTTGGTTCCGCGGGTGTCTGACAAAAAATCTTCAAATATCTTTCCATATCTAACCAAGATCTTGCACAATCTAATCCTTTGCTTCAAGATCTTTCCAAAATATCTTTCTAAATCTACAAGATTTCTAAATGATGTATGCCATGATGTCATGTATATATTTCCATTTTCAGTTTTAAAATGTAAATAATGTAAATGTATATATGTATGTAACATGTATCCTAGTGATCATGTAGCATGTATATACTAGCTTAACTAATATATGTTTACCAAGATGTATCATGTTAGTTTGACACCTAAAGTGTACTTATCCTATTAAACTTAGGAAACATGATGTACAAGTAAAAATACTTGTATATGCAAAGGTGTAAAATGAGGTTCTAAGTAGAATGATTAACCTTTTAAAATACTTAATGACCTAACCGTATTTTAAATATTCTAAATGGTTTGTTAAGGGTTTGATCATAATGCCACATAACAAACATGTACGAACCTGTGTTGTATCATACGAATACTTGAGAAGTCGAGAGGTGTTGAATGTATGTTGAGACAAAATAAGATCACAAGTAACTTGTACATTTTTACGTTATGTATCAAGTTACATGTTTGTCATCAATCAAAACAAACGAGACTGCTTGTACTATCAATCTCCCCAACAAGACTGCTTGCACTAACAATCTCCCCCTTTTTGATGATGACAAAATATGTAAACGTGGTAGAAAGTAAAATGTAAAAAGTTACTTGTTGATGAACTCAAATAAGTACATTTTATTATCATCATTTATCCTATTTATTTGACTTGTTTTATTATATTATATATGAGAATCGATACATTAATGTTTACTTTAGTAATTCTCAGGTAAAAACAAGCATTATGTGAAACTTGGCGATTTTGGACTAATTATGGAGCAAAACAAGCGAGATGTCAAAAGTCTACTGAAATCCAGAAGATGCGCCGTATCTCACTCAACAAATACGACGCAATATCATACTTAGATGAATTCGAAGACCATTGCCTGACTTTGAAGAATGCGCCGCATGCAATTCTGTCATGCGCCGCATATGAAACTTTGGTCAAAGAAGAAGATCAAGCTCGTTCTACTCCAGATACGCCACAATATACTTCTAACATACGGCGTATCACTATCAAGATTTCACCAGTTACAATCCAAGACAGCTAGAGTACATGCGCCGCATACAAAGATCAAGTTACGCCGCATCTGAAGACGGTGTACGAATATTCCAGAATATATTAATCTTGGACCCCACGCGAAGTTAAGTCAATGCGCCGCATCTATCAACTCAATGCGCCGCATCGATCCCTCAGACAGAAACTATAAATACCCCAAGGTCAGACGAATTTAAGAGACCTTTTATATAACCCTAGAGCCGAATCCAGACGACCAAGCAGCACAAGACACACCTCAAACAAAGATACAAGAGCTGTAAGAAGGTCCTGCATGTATTCAATTCATTAAGTAGTTTTGTTTTATTGTTTTAGTACGCTTTAATTCATCAAGATTGATGGGCTTGTGTCATGTGACTACGGAAGATCATGCACTCCCCTTAATATTGCTTTCCCATTAATTAAAGTTTATATGTTGATGTCTTTGGTGACTTTTATTAGTGCATTGATAACCTCTGTGTCTAGCTGAGTCTTGCTTGGGTCGCCATGCCCCTTCCTCGCCTATTTATTCTAGCGTCTCTAGAAAAGTAGGATAGACATAAGTAATCATTAAGGGTTTACTCGCCGATAAGATTAGAGCCACCGAGAAAGGTTTAATTATATACACTTCATATAAAACTAGCAATAAAACAAGTGACAAGCTATTTAATTATCAGGACGGGTCTTCTTATTGTCTCGAGTATCTATCTGTGTACGTGTGTGCTATTCGCTAATTCGTGCTCATTAGTTTAGTTTTCTATTTAATTATAACCAAACTGTGCCAGTCTCTCAGGCTGAACCCCCTTGCGTTAGATTAGGTTGTATAACTAACTTAGGATATTAAAATACTGATTAGAATAACTAGATAATACGTTCCACTCTTAGTGATCGACACTCTGCTTACCATTATATTCATACTGACCGGGTACACTGCTCGTTAAGTGTGTGTGTTATTGATAAGTCGGCTAAATATAAATTTAAAACTTGAGTAGGCATTAATACTGCTAAACCGCAACGACACATCACGCACATCAAGTTTTTGGCGCCGCTGCCGGGGCGTGAATTGTTATTATCTGTTAATTTGATTAAGTATTTTAATTAGGTTTTTCTTTTTAGTTTTTTTTTAGATTCTAATCACTAACCCTGTTGTATATTAGATAGATTGCATTCATTGTATAATTTGCATATTTACTGTTTTTGTGTGTTTTTGTTTTCTATAATTTTTGTTTCTTTTTGTTTGTTTTTATTTTTGTTTTTCTTTTTTCTGTATTTTTCTGCATTCTGCTGTCGTTGTATTGTGCTGATACAAACAATACGGCGGATCTGTTTTCACAGATACGGCGTATTGCGTTTAATTTTTATAAAATACAACGCGTTTAATAAATTCGAGTACGATGCATCTTTCCCCAAGATACGGCGTATTCTGTTTTTAATAAGAAATTTTTCTAAACGCTAACGCCGTACGACGCATCTGTTTTAACAGATACGGCGTATTTTTAATTTAAATTAAAAACAGTTTTTCGAATTATTAAACAGAAGCGACGCATCAATCTTTATCGATACGGCGCATCTACTAAATCAAAAATCTTGTATTTTGAAACGTAACGAAAATACGGCGCATTAGCTTTTGTTAATACGACGCATTTAATTTTAATAAATATAATCGATTTTTGATAATTTAAACTTGATACGGCGCATTCTAATTCATAAGCGGTGTATCTGTTTTCTGAATAAAAGTCTGATTAAATTTTAACGTAATAAGATACGGCGTATCCAACTTTCTGGATACGGCGCATCGTCCGCAGATATCAGCCATTTTTATTCTCTTATGATTTACTAATGAGCTACACTGAAGATGAATTGTTACTCTTATGGCCTATCATTGAATCTAAAGGATTAACTTGGACGACTATCGAAGAAAAATATGGGAAATTCCAAATTGAATACATGAACTCAGCAAATGCAGTCAACAAATCAAGCAACAAAAGCTATGGTAGAGGAAATATCCAACCTATACAAACTTCTTATATGCCTTATTCCGAACAGTATTGGGGATTAGATAAAAGCAATCTGGATGATGAAAGAATTTATGCTGAATCGGAGATACTGTTTCATAAAAAGTTGGTAAGGTTGATGGATATCTCTTTAGAAGAATAGCTTGAACTTAAATACGGTAATCCCAAATTTGCTCCTACGAATGAAGCCAAACGGATTGTGACCTCATGGTTGACACGAAGTTTTAAAGAACAATTTAATGAGTTCATGGAGATAAGGAGGAAAATGATTGGTAATACTAGCTTTGACGTTAACTACGATCCTAACAATGTTGATTTTTCAGATTGGTTAGCTAGTAAGTTCAATAACCATAAGATCATGGACCGAGCTACTAAATATGTGTTATGGGTATATTGGATGAGAGGGGAAGATGAGGAAGTAGAAAGCAACAATGGATCATCACATGACGATTCAACGATCGAGGAAGGCATTGAAGAATTGTTCAGCATAGACATTGATGTGTTCAATTATGAGACACCCTTGTGCAAACAATTCAAAGAATTTAATTACCTCCTTCAAATCGACGCTGATGTGCTAACTGGAGATCTACCAGGATTCAAAACTTATGATGAGTTCAAAAACACCTGGTACTACTAATGGAATGACCAGATACTATGGGTTTGGGATAAACCATGGGAATTTGGGCATATTAATCACACTTGTAAACCTTTCCGTTTCAAGGATGGAAGTAGTGAATGGCCAACCTGTGATTGGAAGAATGATGAAACCTGCAATGGGGAAGTATAATTTGAATGAAACGAGTTGGAAACGATGTATACTTTGAAGACTATGATTGGTATGAAAAAATTGAAGACTCCCCACGTAGAGCAGAGGCTTTGCAAGAAAAAGGTAGAATCAAATACTTAAAAGAACTAAAGGGAGCATCGAATACTACTTTCTGGGAATGGGTGCATAGAAAATGTGATGATTACACAAGGCTTAATCGACGCTTACAATGGGAATTGAAAAGAAAGTGGGACGAGACTCAAGATTATTATCAATCCATTAACTTGGTTAATTATTATCCCTATGATAATAACGATGAGTCACGAGGAAAATTAATTGATGAACTTGATGACTATTTGAATAAGGATCCTTATTTCAAGTTTGTTGATAAAGACGAAGAAGAATTCATCGAGAGAAAATGTCGACTACTTGGGATCACTTATAATAACCCACCCATGATAATTTCTGAAAAATTTGAAGTCATCAAATACTCTTTGGGACCATATGAGGAATATGTTGCGACGAAGACCAAAGAATATATTAGATTAAGTCGAACGGAAGAAAATGTTGCGGAGCTATACGGTAACATCTTTCGGATGAAAGAAGAAGGATGGCACGTAACAAGAACAAAATAAGGAGCTGAACGTGAGTCTAACTTGAAGACTCTGGAATAAAGACAAGTGCTGACCGGGAGACAACCCGAAGGAAAAATTTTTACTTTTCTGTTCTGTGTCGAGTCTGTCAGACCTGCAGAAGATGCGGCGCATCTCCATCATAAGATGCGACGCATCACCTGCACTGGTCATATCTTATTTCATTTTCTGCATTTTTATTTTTGACTTTAAAACTTTCTGTCAGTTTATTTAATGCGGCGCATCCCTGGTTAAGGATGCGACGCATCTTTTATTCTGATTCGTATTTATTCCAGGCTCGATACGGCGTATCTTCTTCCATAAGATACGGCGTATCGACTGACCTGATGATTTACAGTTTAATTTTTTAGGTTTTATTTTTACTAACTACTAATGTATTATGCAAGTTTGAACCTTCTTAACTCAGGTGTGTTAAAGTCTAAATGGTATTATAGATTCCTGTATTTTTGTGGATACATCATTTATGAAGCTTAAACGTTCTCATCCACAAGAAAGTTGATTTTTGCTCTTATACGAATAATGGAGGATCATACCGAGCAAATCTCAGGGGAGTTTTTCTGTTCTAATTCTTTTATTTTCCAGTTTTTAACCTTTGACACAAACAACGAGGACGTTGTTTAACTTAAGTGGGGGGATGGAGAATTAGAACACTTACTTGTCCTAAACTTTTTCAAAATATGCTTAAAATGCGCTTAATATATCAAATTAAAATTTTTTTTTTAGCATGTTTTTGTTTAAAGTCTAAATTACATAACCGCACACATAACTCTATTCTTTCAAAAATATTAAAACTTTAGTGTGCCGGTGACTTGTAAACTTTAGAACTTGGCTTGTATACTATTCGAGACCACCATAATGAGTATTATCTATATAATTGGAGTGACTTGTCTAAATTGGTAAATTTCTAGTATTACACCCAAATAGCCTTTATATGTTATGTGATATTAACTAACTACACTGGTTAGTTAACCCCCGTATAATCCCTTTGTTTACTCTCACTTTTAGAGTAAGATACCCCTAGAAAAACCCTCAGAGCCATTCCTTTCGTTTCTTACACCTTTGTTATAATGTTTCGATACACCCTTACACCTTAGCCTACCCTGTAGATTAAAATCCGTGGTTAATTGTTTTAGGCAAAGTGTGTTTCCTTACATTACCTGTGTTCGCGTGCGTAATTCATTATCTTTGGTTAGGTCGGGAAATTGCACAATGCAATTGGTATGAAAGTAAATATTTTATAACTTTTAGTTTATTTTTCGTGTGTTTGCTACTTTCACTATTATAGTTATTTCTGAAAGTATGAAGAGTATGGAAAAATTATCCGGAAAAATAGTGATAGAAAAGTTGTGAAATTTTACACATATATGTTGATGTCAAAAAAAAAAAAAAAAAAAAAAAAAAAAAAAAAAAAAAAAAAATCGAAAAATATATATATATATATATATATATATATATATATATATATATATATATATATATATATATATATAGAAAAGAAAAAGAAAAAGGAAAAGTTGGAAGTTTGTTTTAACCAACTTATGTAAAGTTTTGTATTAAGTGGGAGATATCACCACTATTTGTTGTTGTATATTATATTTATGGATTGAATGGGAGTTGGCCGTTATGGGAACGCCAACTAAGGTTATTCTTTGATTGAGATTTTGTTGAGTATAATTCGTGTCTACCTAAAGCGTGTGTTTCAAGTGTTAAAGCGTGAGTTATTCAATGATATGAGTCTTATTCATGGGATGGTTGGGAAAGTGATTAACCACACTTAGGATTTTAATTTATCTGTTTTGTTTATTTTTCATTTTACACCAATTTGTATCCCAAATATTATCCATACCCTATATCATTCTTCATCCAAACCTTTGATTTATTGAGATTAGGGATTTGAGCAATCTTAAGTATCGTAGTCGTGGATTCGGCTATGTATTTATGATTTTGTCGCCCTTTTTGATATAATATTATTGGTGAAGATTACTTGGTCCTATCTTTAGCCCATTCGAGTTAAGGAATTGAGCAATTGCAAGTATCGTGGTCGTGGATTCGATCATGTATTTGTAATTTTGTCGCTTTTTCTGGAATATGAGATCGATAGAGATTAAAAAGGATGATCAACCCTTAACCAACAAACCCTTTTTACCGCTTTAGACTTGTTACTCCTTGGCTTTAGTGGGGGAGATGCGTATACTTGCCAAGCCTATGATAGAATATTCGTCACGACTAAGCAACTAAACGATTTAGAATTGTTTTACATTAAAAAATTATTTTGGTTTCTACTTCGTTAAGTGTTTGGTTGTGTGATTATGACAAAACGAATACGTGCTTAAATATAAAAATAAATCCTAATATCTTTTAGGATACATTTTCATATGATTAATTCTAAGGTTTACTTGGGGACAAGTAAAGTTCAAGTGGGGGGATATTTGATGAACTCAAATAAGTACATTTTATTATCATCATTTATCCTATTTATTTGACTTGTTTTATTATATTATATATGAGAATCGATACATTAATGTTTACTTTAGTAATTCTCAGGTAAAAACAAGCATTATGTGAAACTTGGCGATTTTGGACTAATTATGGAGCAAAACAAGCGAGATGTCAAAAGTCTACTGAAATCCAGAAGATGCGCCGTATCTCACTCAACAAATACGACGCAATATCATACTTAGATGAATTCGAAGACCATTGCCTGACTTTGAAGAATGCGCCGCATATGAAACTTTGGTCAAAGAAGAAGATCAAGCTCGTTCTACTCCAGATACGCCGCAATATACTTCTAACATACGGCGTATCACTATCAAGATTTCACCAGTTACAATCCAAGACAGCTAAAGTACATGCGCCGCATACAAAGATCAAGTTACGCCGCATCTGAAGACGGTGTACGAATATTCCAGAATATATTAATCTTGGACCCCACGCGAAGTTAAGTCAATGCGCCGCATCTATCAACTCAATGCGCCGCATCGATCCCTCAGACAGAAACTATAAATACCCCAAGGTCAGACGAATTTAAGAGACCTTTTATATAACCCTAGAGCCAAATCCAGACGACCAAGCAGCACAAGACACACCTCAAACAAAGATACAAGAGCTGTAAGAAGGTCCTGCATGTATTCAATTCATTAAGTAGTTTTGTTTTATTGTTTTAGTACGCTTTAATTCATCAGGATTGATGGGCTTGTGTCATGTGACTACGGAAGATCATGCACTCCCCTTAATATTGCTTTCCCATTAATTAAAGTTTATATGTTGATGTCTTTGGTGACTTTTATTAGTGCGTTGATAACCTCTGTGTCTAGCTGAGTCTTGCTTGGGTCGCCATGCCCCTTCCTCGCCTATTTATTCTAGCGTCTCTAGAAAAGTAGGATAGACATAAGTAATCATTAAGGGTTTACTCGCCGATAAGATTAGAGCTGATGAAGCGAAAAGTGTACCGCTTTTAAGGGGTCATTTAAGCCCTAAATCGTATTTATTTGATCAAATATTGCCCTAAATCGTTCCTTTTGTCATTTTAGGTACTTTTGAGGAGAAATCTGGAAAAGGAGGCATTTTGGACGTTTTTGGAGCATAAAAGTGAAGAAAACGACAAAGTCTCAAAATCGGCCAAAAGTTACCTTTGACGGCGTCACAATTTACTCTGGACGGCGTCATGCCTTGGCAAGAAAAGGTGGACGTGAAATTTACTCATGATGAGCCAGTGAAAATAGCATGTGAATTCTGACGGCGTCACGCTTTAACTTGATCAAGGGCGTCACGGCTTAAATCAAAAGGGGACGGCGTCACGTTCAAGGTTCGACGGCGTCAAGCCTTGATAAGCCAGAATGGATTTTTGAAGAGCTAAAGAGGGACGGCGTCAAGAAGGTCATCCGGGAACCCTAAAAGCGGCGAGGTGACGGCGTCACAATCCATAAGGTGACGCCGTCAGATCCAAAAATCTATATATAGTTTTCTAATTTTTTGTCATTAGGGAGAGCTTAGTGTGTGGAATTTTGGGAGAAAACCCTAAGACGAATTTAGCTTCTTTTTCAAGGCTTTTTGCCTTGAGATCTTCCATGTTACATTGAAAGATAAGTTATCAATTAATCATTCAATATGTCTATGTGTTGTTTGATTCTATCTTATTCTTGTCTTTTGTTTAACATGTTAGGCTAGATTTATCTTGTGTTTGCTTAGATCTAATGAAACCTAGCTATTGATTATTGGTTATTAGTGTGTTGTTAGTTGTATTGGATGATTGTTTATCTATGTTAGGCTTAAGAAAACTGGCTAACTTCCTATTCGGTAACTTGCTTGAACGTCTTAAGAAACATGAACCAAATGCGTACTAAAGGTTTTTATGGTTGTATTTAATGCACAAGCGAATTCTAGTGATCCCATGTTAGGAGCTTCCTAGCCGGCTCGACATAGGAGTGAAGTAGGAGCTTGTAGAGTTGGGGAAGTAAGTACGCCACCCCACAAATGGTTTTTAAGGAATACACCCGTCATCCACGCGACTAATACACACTAATTAACCGGTAAAAGATAGTTAGGGAGTAAGGAAATCTAAGTAAACACATTTCTCTACACATAAGTTTCTCACCACATTTTCATTTTTGTTATTTTATTTTATTTGCATTCGTAGTAATTTGGGTTAGTTGACTAGCAACTAATTCCGCCCACTCCTTCAAAACCGAGATTTTACTTGCTTTCATAAAAATATAAAAACATAAAAAAGAATCTTCCTCAACCCTTAGACCTATTAGAATAGCTTTTCATACCTAACGAACACTATTCCCTGTAGAGAACGATCAATCCCCCGTACTTACCACTACACTATACTACATCGGTCAGGTACACTGCCTGGTGGGGTTGTAAGCCTCTTGAGATCCCTCGAGAGGTAAAACCTGTTGTAAGGTTACAAAACCACGCATCAAGTTTTTGGCGCCGCTGCCGGGGAATAGTTATTGTTTAGGTTGAATTTTTATTTCTATTAGGTCTACTCACTAGATTCCTTTCTAGTGAGATTTTTGTTTTATTTCTAGGTTTTCTTTAGTCTATCTATTTTCTTCGTGTCTTTGTTCGTAACCATACCATCCGACATCATGGAAGATGGTAATATCCTTAACCCCAACAACCCACCACCACCTCCTAGAGCCCGCACTTTAGGAGGATATTCCCTAATTTTGGATGATGACCCCCCTAATCTTAGAATCACTAGGAGCCGAAGCTCGATAAAGACTCTTGCCACACCCTATGCTGAACCCGAAAGGGAAATGCATAAATTAAGGCGACTCCACCAAGCGGCTGAACCATCTACGATCAATTTTGATGATGCCCTCTCCGAGGAAGAATCCAATCATCATTCTACACCTCCTAGCCCTCAACCCAATCACGATATGGAAGCTCCCGAAATTCCAATCCCTAAATTTCTCAAGGACTACTCTTCTCCCACCCCTCGTGGTTTTTCCAATGCTATCGTTTTTCCAAATGAACACACGGATGGGGTCTTGCGTGCAACCGATATTTGGCTGGTCCAAAGTGTATGCAAGTTTCACGGATTGAAAACTGAAGATCCAATCCAACACATCAAGGACTTCCTGAAAATAGTGGATACCCTCCATACGGACGGAGCCACTAGAGATACCTCTCGGTTGCGATTCTTTCCCTTCACCCTTCATGAAAAATCCGGAAACTGGTATAACCAACTTCCTTCCGAATCCATCTTCACATGGGAACAGCTTATCTCAAAATTCTATGAGAAATTCTTTCCCGTAGGAAGAACTTCAACGTTGAGAGACGAAATCCTCCGCTTCCAGGTTGGACCAGCAGAACCTATTCACAAATCTTGGGTTAGATTCAAGGATCTAATTAGACAGGTCCCTCATCATGGCATTGAACTCTGGCTTCTTGTCCAAATCTTTTATGACAGTGTCTCCAAAAACGACCAGTTGGGCATTAATAATTCATCAAAAGGAAAAATAGCCAAACTAAGCGTTGAGGAAGGATGGAGTAGAATTGAGGAATACGCAAATGATCAAGACGATACCTGGGATGAACCCGATTCGATCATGAGCATTTCCAAGACCATGAAAGAGCCTCCTTTTGCTAGCCGGGTGAGTAGATTGAATGATCAGGTATCTTATCTAGACAAGTCGCAACCAACTAAGCGGTTATCAAACCCATACTTGATCTGTGATCAATGTGGTGGCCCGCATGAAGTGGAGGAATGCGAGGATGATACCACCACCGAACAAGCGTACTTTTCAGGCCACGACATCTTCGATGATCCTTCGCTCTTAACTTTCTACCAAAACAATGATTTCACCCCTTGGGGAAATCTTGTGAGAGAAGAGGGAGGAGGAGAATATCCTGACTACAAGGTTAGGAGCACTTTTGAGGATGATCTTGGGCATTTCACGTTTGAGAAGAATCTGCAACTAAATGGTCTCGACAACCTCATCACTAGCCAACAAAACGACGTGAGGGCCAATTTCGCAGAGCTCAACGCCACTCTCGACGGCCTTGGCAAACCTCAAAGAGATCCCTTACTCGCCATCACCACTCGTGCTGGAACAACTACTAAGGATCCACCTTACCCAGCTCAACAATCTAACGTCATGGAACCCGACACCCCTCATGAGGAGGAAGGTAATGTGAACGACGAAAATCCCGAGCAAACCCCTCCGGTAACTCCATCCCCACCTATTTCTGCCAAGCAACCCATTAAAGTCCCATACCCATCTCGCCTCAAGAATCAAAAGGTCGAAAATGATAATAAAAGATTCTTGTCATATTTGAAGAATTCGGTTGTCACCATACCCCTTCTTGATGCATGTTATCATATGCCCAAATATAGTACATACTTCAAGAGGCTGCTCACCAACAGGAAAGGGCTCGAGGGTCTTGTAACCTTAGGAGAAGAATGTTCTGTGGTGACTCAACGAGGGCTACCAAAGAAGGTGGACGATCCAGGTAGTTTCACCTTGCCCTGTTCAATTGGATTTCTTTCAGTCAAAAATGCTTTAGCCGACTTAGGAGCAAGCATCAATCTTATGCCGCATTCCATGTTCCTCAAGCTAGGGTATTCTGGGTTGAAACCAACCCGTATGAGCATCCAACTCGCCGATAGATCAGTCAAATACCCCCTAGGAATATGCGAGAATGTGCTGGTTAAGGTAGGGAAGTTCAAATTTCCAGTTGACTTCGTCATCCTAGAAATGGAAGAAGACGATCTTGTGCCCATCATTCTAGGAAGACCATTCCTTGCAACTGCTCGTGCTGTTATTGATGTTCATGACGGCAAACTAACCTTACGAGTGGGGGCCGATAGCTTAACCTTCGACATCAAAGACACAATGAATCTTTCCCTCGAAGCAGATAATCAGTTGTATTTCATCGGAGAAATCAATGAACTATCCGACGAGATTGACAATTGTGTAGATGAACAGGTGGAAGCTGGTTGGTTGCGAGATGAAGCTTTCTTACCCATCTTGGAGGAGGAGAAGACTATGGATGTGAATGCAGTCTCCTTCTATCCCAGACAAGAAATCGAACAGCTTGAGCTTCGTAAACCCGAGAACAAACTTAAACCTTCCATCATCGAGCCACCCACGTTAGAACTCAAGGAACTCCCGAACAACCTTGAATATGCATTCCTTCAAGGAGAAGATCAACTTCCGGTAATCATAAGCTCCTCCTTGAAAAGTGAACAAAAAGATAAACTCTTAGGAGTTCTAAAAAAATATAAAGGGGTTATAGCATGGAGTGTAGCCGACATCAAGGGGATTGACTCTACTTTCTGCACGCATAAAATCCTCATGGAGGAAGATTATAAACCCTCCGTGCAGCCTCAAAGGCGAGTAAATCCCAACATAAAGGAAGTTGTAAAGAAGGAAGTCATTAAGCTCCTAGATGCAGGGCTAATTTACCCGATTTCGGACAGTCCATGGGTAAGTCCTGTACAGGTTGTACCAAAAAAAAGGAGGAATGACGGTGGTGAAGAACGATAAGGATGAGTTAGTACCTCAACGAACAGTAACTGGATGGCGTGTGTGCATCGATTATAGGAAGTTGAATGACGCAACTCGAAAAGATCATTTCCCTCTCCCATTTATCGACCAAATGTTGGAAAGGTTAGCAGGGCATGAGTACTACTGCTTCCTAGATGGGTTCTCAGGGTATTTCCAAATCCCTATCGCTCCTGAGGACCAAGAAAAGACTACGTTTACATGCCCCTATGGCACCTTCGCCTACAAGCGAATGCCCTTTGGACTATGTAACGCCCCCGCCACTTTCCAGCGTTGCATGACGGCAATCTTCCATGAGTTAATGGAAGACAGCATGGAGGTCTTCATGGATGATTTTTCAGTCTTTGGAAATTCTTTTGATCGCTGTCTTGCTAACCTTGAGAAAATGCTCAAACGTTGTGAGGAGACCAACTTGGTACTAAACTGGGAAAAGTGCCACTTTATGGTGAAAGAAGGGATTGTGCTAGGGCACAAAATTTCAGGAAGTGGAATCGAAGTAGACCGGGCAAAAATTGAAGCTATATCCAAACTTCCCTATCCAACAACTGTCAAGGCAATCCGTAGCTTTTTGGGTCATGCTGGCTTCTATAGGAGATTCATTAAAGATTTCTCAAAGGTAGCTAAACCAATGACTCAGTTGCTCATGAAGGATGCCCCGTTCGACTTCTCTCAAGAGTGCAAGGACGCATTCGATCTATTGAAGCAGGAACTTACCCAAGCTCCAATTATGGTTACCCCTAACTGGGAGTTACCCTTTGAAATCATGTGCGATGCTAGTGATTATGCTGTTGGAGCAGTATTAGGCCAAAGGCTTGACAAACACTTTCAGCCAATATACTACGCTAGCAAAACCATGAATCCTGCTCAAGAAAACTACACTACCACTGAAAAGGAATTACTAGCCGTGGTATTCGCTTTTGATAAATTTCGCCAGTATCTTGTCCTTTCTAAAACGGTTGTTTTTACGGATCATTCAGCTATTCGATATCTTTTCGCTAAACAGGATGCTAAACCACGGTTACTTCGTTGGATCCTACTATTGCAAGAGTTCGATGTTGAAATTCGTGATAAGAAAGGAGCAGAGAATCTTGCGGCTGATCATCTCTCTCATCTCGAAAACCCCAGCCTCGCTGAATCTGACAAGAGTGAGATTCGGGAAACATTTCCTGAAGAGCAGCTCATGTCAATAAATGATTCTGAACCTTGGTATGCGAATTATGCTAACTACCTGGCAAGTAGAGTCATTCCTGAGCATATGAGCAGGCATGAAAAAAAGAGGTTCTTTAATCAATTAAAGTACTACTTTTGGGATGAACCCTTCTTATTTCGAAGATGTCCAGATCAGGTAATCAGGCGTTGTGTTTCGGAAAGAGAGGCTGTCAGAATTATGAAAGAATGTCATGCAGGTCCATCTGGAGGACATCACGGAATAAGTACTACTGCACGAAAGGTCTTCGACGCGGGATTCTATTGGCCTACAATATTTCGTGATGTGAAGGGAATGATACAAACTTGTGACGCATGTCAAAGAGCTGGGAATATCTCTAGGAGGGATGAAGCCCCACAGAATTATATACAAGTTTGTGAGGTTTTCGATGTTTGGGGAATTGATTTCATGGGACCCTTCCCATCTTCTGGAGGGAATGAATACATCTTGGTGGCCATTGATTATGTTTCAAAATGGGTGGAAGCACAAGCCCTTAGGACTAATGACGCTAGGGTAGTCATTCATTTCTTAAAAAAATTGTTCGCTAGGTTTGGAATTCCGAAGGCTCTTATTAGTGACAGGGGAACTCATTTTTGCAATTCGCAAATGGAGAAGGTTATGAAAAGATATGGAGTCTCTCACCGATTCTCCACCGCTTACCATCCTCAGACCAACGGTCAAGTCGAAAACACTAATAGAGCCATAAAGAGAATATTAGAGAAAACGGTTAATCAAAACAGAAAAGATTGGTCTTTTAAGCTCGATGAGGCTTTGTGGGCATTTCGAACCGCCTATAAGACACCAATCGGGACAACCCCGTTCCGTATGGTGTATGGCAAGGCATGCCACCTTCCAGTAGAACTGGAACACAAAGCATATTGGGCACTTAAGGCTTGTAATTTGGATTATACAGTTGCAGGAACAAATAGATTCTTACAGCTCCAAGAGCTTGATGAATTGAGATTAGAGGCTTATGAATCTTCCATTACCTACAAAGAGAGGGCGAAAAGATGGCATGACCAACGGATTAAGAGACCCAAGGAGTTTTCAGAAGGGGACAAGGTCTTATTATATAATTCTCGCTTAAGGCTATTTCCTGGGAAACTTAAATCTAGATGGTATGGACCTTTTACCGTAAGGAGCTCCTCTAAAACAGGAGCCGTTGTATTAATTGACGACGAGGATAAAGAATTCACTGTGAATATTCAACGAGTCAAGCATTATCAAGAAAATGGTAATGAAATGATCAATGAGGAAGACATAACTTTCGATGAAGAAGTCACGTAATGTACGTGACTTTGAGTCTAGCTACAAGACTCGTTAATAAAGAAAAGCGCTTCTTGGGAGGCAACCCAAGCTTTATTTGTTTTATTTGCTTTGTGTGTTTATTTGTTTGTTTGCTTGTTTGATTTTATTTTCCGTATGTGTGTTTAATTTTTATTTTTATTGATTCATGTTCAAAAGTAATTTGTGAAAATGCTTTATTTTGTTTTTAACTTCCTCTTAACTACATATAAAGGTATTTTGCAAAAGATAAGTGTAAGGGAAATCTAAATTGGTTTATTAGAACACATATGAACATGAATCATAATAATAATAAATTAACATACATATTCGTATTTGTTTGAGTCAAATGCTTGTATCGAGTCATAATGATGTTTTGCAGGATTTCCAGGAAGTAAGGTAAAGGTTTTTCCAGAAATTTTCCGGAAACTTAAAATGAGAATTTTTGTCAGGTCATTTCTGACGGCGTCAGGGTTTAATTCTAAGGTTTACTTGGGGACAAGTAAAGTTCTAAGGTTTACTTGGGGACAAGTAAAGGATACATTTTCATATGATTAATTCTAAGGTTTACTTGGGGACAAGTAAAGTTCAAGTGGGGGGATATTTGATGAACTCAAATAAGTACATTTTATTATCATCATTTATCCTATTTATTTGACTTGTTTTATTATATTATATATGAGAATCGATACATTAATGTTTACTTTAGTAATTCTCAGGTAAAAACAAGCATTATGTGAAACTTGGCGATTTTGGACTAATTATGGAGCAAAACAAGCGAGATGTCAAAAGTCTACTGAAATCCAGAAGATGCGCCGTATCTCACTCAACAAATACGACGCAATATCATACTTAGATGAATTCGAAGACCATTGCCTGACTTTGAAGAATGCGCCGCATATGAAACTTTGGTCAAAGAAGAAGATCAAGCTCGTTCTACTCCAGATACGCCGCAATATACTTCTAACATACGGCGTATCACTATCAAGATTTCACCAGTTACAATCCAAGACAGCTAAAGTACATGCGCCGCATACAAAGATCAAGTTACGCCGCATCTGAAGACGGTGTACGAATATTCCAGAATATATTAATCTTGGACCCCACGCGAAGTTAAGTCAATGCGCCGCATCTATCAACTCAATGCGCCGCATCGATCCCTCAGACAGAAACTATAAATACCCCAAGGTCAGACGAATTTAAGAGACCTTTTATATAACCCTAGAGCCAAATCCAGACGACCAAGCAGCACAAGACACACCTCAAACAAAGATACAAGAGCTGTAAGAAGGTCCTGCATGTATTCAATTCATTAAGTAGTTTTGTTTTATTGTTTTAGTACGCTTTAATTCATCAGGATTGATGGGCTTGTGTCATGTGACTACGGAAGATCATGCACTCCCCTTAATATTGCTTTCCCATTAATTAAAGTTTATATGTTGATGTCTTTGGTGACTTTTATTAGTGCGTTGATAACCTCTGTGTCTAGCTGAGTCTTGCTTGGGTCGCCATGCCCCTTCCTCGCCTATTTATTCTAGCGTCTCTAGAAAAGTAGGATAGACATAAGTAATCATTAAGGGTTTACTCGCCGATAAGATTAGAGCTGATGAAGCGAAAAGTGTACCGCTTTTAAGGGGTCATTTAAGCCCTAAATCGTATTTATTTGATCAAATATTGCCCTAAATCGTTCCTTTTGTCATTTTAGGTACTTTTGAGGAGAAATCTGGAAAAGGAGGCATTTTGGACGTTTTTGGAGCATAAAAGTGAAGAAAACGACAAAGTCTCAAAATCGGCCAAAAGTTACCTTTGACGGCGTCACAATTTACTCTGGACGGCGTCATGCCTTGGCAAGAAAAGGTGGACGTGAAATTTACTCATGATGAGCCAGTGAAAATAGCATGTGAATTCTGACGGCGTCACGCTTTAACTTGATCAAGGGCGTCACGGCTTAAATCAAAAGGGGACGGCGTCACGTTCAAGGTTCGACGGCGTCAAGCCTTGATAAGCCAGAATGGATTTTTGAAGAGCTAAAGAGGGACGGCGTCAAGAAGGTCATCCGGGAACCCTAAAAGCGGCGAGGTGACGGCGTCACAATCCATAAGGTGACGCCGTCAGATCCAAAAATCTATATATAGTTTTCTAATTTTTTGTCATTAGGGAGAGCTTAGTGTGTGGAATTTTGGGAGAAAACCCTAAGACGAATTTAGCTTCTTTTTCAAGGCTTTTTGCCTTGAGATCTTCCATGTTACATTGAAAGATAAGTTATCAATTAATCATTCAATATGTCTATGTGTTGTTTGATTCTATCTTATTCTTGTCTTTTGTTTAACATGTTAGGCTAGATTTATCTTGTGTTTGCTTAGATCTAATGAAACCTAGCTATTAATTATTGGTTATTAGTGTGTTGTTAGTTGTATTGGATGATTGTTTATCTATGTTAGGCTTAAGAAAACTGGCTAACTTCCTATTCGGTAACTTGCTTGAACGTCTTAAGAAACATGAACCAAATGCGTACTAAAGGTTTTTATGGTTGTATTTAATGCACAAGCGAATTCTAGTGATCCCATGTTAGGAGCTTCCTAGCCGGCTCGACATAGGAGTGAAGTAGGAGCTTGTAGAGTTGGGGAAGTAAGTACGCCACCCCACAAATGGTATTAAGGAATACACCCGTCATCCACGCGACTAATACACACTAATTAACCGGTAAAAGATAGTTAGGGAGTAAGGAAATCTAAGTAAACACATTTCTCTACACATAAGTTTCTCACCACATTTTCATTTTTGTTATTTTATTTTATTTGCATTCGTAGTAATTTGGGTTAGTTGACTAGCAACTAATTCCGCCCACTCCTTCAAAACCGAGATTTTACTTGCTTTCATAAAAATATAAAAACATAAAAAAGAATCTTCCTCAACCCTTAGACCTATTAGAATAGCTTTTCATACCTAACGAACACTATTCCCTGTGGAGAACGATCAATCCCCGTACTTACCACTACACTATACTACATCGGTCAGGTACACTGCCTGGTGGGGTTGTAAGCCTCTTGAGATCCCTCGAGAGGTAAAACCTGTTGTAAGGTTACAAAACCACGCATCAAGAGCCAACGAGAAAGGTTTAATTATATACACTTCATATAAAACTAGCAATAAAACAAGTGACAAGCTATTTAATTATCAGGACATGTCTTCTTATTGTCTCGAGTATCTATCTATGTACGTGTGTGCTAATCGCTGATTCGTGCTCATTAGTTTAGTTTTCTATTTAATTATAACCAAACTGTGCCAGTCTCTCAGGCTGAACCCCCATGCGTTAGATTAGGTTGTATAACTAACTTAGGATATTAAAATACTGATTAGAATAACTAGATAATACGTTCCACTCTTAGTGATCGACACTCTGCTTACCATTATATTCATACTGACCGGGTACACTGCTCGTTAAGTGTGTGTGTTATTGATAAGTCGGCTAAATATAAATTTAAAACTTGAGTAGGCATTAATACTACTAAACCGCAACGACACATCACGCGCATCACTTGTGTCCGTACTACCTTTAACATTACCTTCTCCGTTTACACCTTTCTCAACTCTTCTCCCCTATTACTTTCTCCGTTTACACCTTTCTCCGTCTCCCCCTTCTCCGTTTACACCTTTCTCAACTCTTCTCCCCTATTACTTTCTCCGTTTACACCTTTCTCCCCCTTTTTTCGAAACAAAAAGGGTGTGTCCTTGGAGTTAACTTCATTTCTCCCCGAAATGGCGAGCTTGCATCATCCCTAGTGAAGTTAAATAGACTACTCTAATCTCCTATGGTTGTTGCGTCCCCTAGGTTGTTAGCGGATCCATGAATCAAATTTAGATCCTTAACCTACGTCAAGGTTAGTGTTGTGCAACACAAAAATTATATGAAAAATGCATGATGAATGAAATGCATATAGCCAACGGTACACGTGGGTAAGCTATGTTGGACTATGTTGACCTATCTCCTCCTTTTTGTTGAAACACAAAAGTGTGTCGAAGAATGAGAATTCTTAAGAATGCGAGCATGCTCCCCCTTTACTGTAGCTCCCCTTTAATCAATACTCCCCGTTGCTAGGTTACCAACTTATATGATGTAAGGATTATGAATGCTACAAAACAAATATTAGTACATGATATGCTCCCCCTTGATCAATACTCCCCGTTGCTAGGGTACCAACGTATATGATCCAAGGATAAGAGATGCTACAAAATAAAGGTTAGTATGTGATATACAACGATGCGTGTGTATGATGCATTCTAACAATGCTTGACGAAAGCTCCCCCTTGATTTAGAGCATCAAGATAAACCTACAAAACAAAAATTAGCACAATAGAGACTATGTCTTAAGACATATATGTCCTATACGACCAAGTGTATAGACGATGCAATAATAGTGCATGATAGATATTCCTCCTGGTTTGAGGACGTTAATAGGCACCTACAATAAAAGACGACATATAATCGATGCAAACTTCATCCTTAGATGAGTATGCTATATACGATCGAGCGTATATGTTGATGAACCTACAATGAAATGGTTAGTGCAATATATTTTATCTTAAAGTAAAATATGATGCAACATATCAATAATCTAATCACAAGCAACTTAAGTCAGAGAACTATGATTATTTGGCAAACCATGTCATACCAATTGTGATATTGTGATTATCTAGTAAACCATGTTATAAAGTGTGTAATCTTCTAATAAGAATTACAGTCACAAAACAATGCCTATGAGGAGGATATGAAGTGGAGTTAAAGTGAGTGATGCTAGTGTTGGTGTTAGTTTACTAGTGATAACTAAAGGTTGATGCAAGTAGGTTTTTCGCTAATCCATGGGGTTGATGATTAGTGAAAGAGGTGATGGAAGGAGGTGGTTATAATGAATTCAGAAACTCTAATATATAGCAAATGCTATAAGAGTATTGAAGATGGTTAGGGTTATGATATTATCATCTACCAAAGATGATGAATTGTGCCATAATAAATGCTTGAATGGAAATAAGAGGAAGTGACGACAATGATCACCTAGGAACAGAAATTCCATATGCAACAATTAGAAATACTAGATACCTATATGCGGATAAAATGACATCATATGATGAGAGTGTTGGTTGGACCAACGTGTTGAGAATGATGGTTCTGTTTGCACTGAAAATGACTTGCTTGATATGTATCAAGAATAAAAAGGATGAGATCCTATGATGGTGTTCTTAGATAATGAAGTTGTGAGATTAAGGAGAAAATCCTAGACTCGTTGGTTACGAGAGGGTTGTTTGGTTTAAGTGGCTAAAAACTGACTCAGGTACCCGTAGATTGGGCGGAACCAAATCTTTGGTTTCGTCCTTCTTGTCGAAGGGTACCGTGGGACCAGAATTGATTTGGTCATGTTTTGTCGTTTTTGATCAAACGAAGGTTCAATCTAAGGTCTATTTACTTATAACTACGGATTTGGTTTCACTAATCCTAGTCAAACTCTAAAGAGATTTAATGTTCTCGTTTAAGAGGTTTGTTAAACACATGATGTGTTTTTCACTTGATGAGGTATTGGTACAAGACTGTGATGTTAGGTTAAATGGTGTGAACCTACATGTTGGTATTTGAGGATGTAAGAAACATGAGTACATGTTCTTTAATGCGAAAAGACAATTATGTGAATGAATTTTTCTCCCCCTTAATTGGTGGACATTCAACATAATGTGTGATGTGAAGAATGATGATGCAGGTTAATGAAAGCAATTAGCTTGGTAATGTTTTTGCGGGTGTTGGTTAGCATACAAAGAACTTCATCCTTGAAGTTACGTAGCTCTTCTCTATCAATGCGAGATGATCGTATGACGAGGCATGTGGTTTCCTTATGGGAGGTGTATTGTTATAACTAAAAGATGATGGAGATGTCGTTAGGAAAGCGGAAGCAACAATACGATTTTGGAGAGAGGTATATTGAAAGATACCCAAACACAAATTTCAAACCTCCAAAACTTAATCCTATTAGCTTTAAACACTATATGCAAGTGAAAGGATCCCATAAACATATTACTAATCTAAGTAGCAATAAAGGGACAACAATTATACAAAATAAGCATAACAAAGTAATATAACAAATAATTTGTTATCAACTTATAAAAGGTGTTAAACAAAACACCATATTTGACTACTAGACTAAAAGTTACCACATAGCATCAAGACAAATAATAATAGCATGACATTGTTTAAGATACTACATTGTGAAATTGTTTGAAGTTAGGCTTAGTCACTTAAGCATACTTACACAATGATCTTTGTGTAAAATAAAATGACTTCTAAATGTTCATCATACCAAAACTACTTTGACAAAGTGCACACATGGCAAACAAATATTGTGACAAAGAAGTGAGACTATAGATTCATGCAAACCATTATAACATTTAGGAAGCATGCATCATTTAGACTATCCTGCGAAAAAGCTCAATGAATGTGAACTAAAGACAAGAGCTATCTAATGACATATCCTAAGTTAACAAGAATCATGTTAATCTTGTGAAATATCATATAACAAGTATCATGCGAATCATGTTAACATCTAGTAGTATGAAACATATATAAGCATGCAGACAAAACCTTTTGAAGGTTTACACATTTGAATATCAATCAAATAATTATTATGATAACGTCAAGACATTTAAACATATCAAACACATAACATGTAATCAACATATATATATGTAATGCAAGTGATTTTACTAAGAAAAATCTCATCTACTACTTGATTGATTAATATTCCTAAGACAAGATAAATTATCTTATTTTAATACTTACTTTAGGCAAGTATAGGAATACAGATTTTTCAAGTTGGAGAATGAATATGAGACTATTACTAGCGGTGCTCAATTCAGGCTAAACACGACCATTTTTACGGGTGATTCCACATACCCAACTTCTCTACTGGAAGCAATTTAACCATTAGGTTAAATTGAGTTTCTAGTGCAATAGGTTCTCTAGTAGTCATTCTCATGTCTGAAAGATAGGAATTCCTATTTTTGCCTATCAAAGTATATAAAATATGATAGTTTACTAATTACTTGGCTTAATGAGACTCAACTATTTTTATTAAAACTAATGTGATAAAGATGTCATGTAATACACAGGAATTTGACAAATATGTGTCAAAAGATTTTAATCTTTGTGTTTGGAATCTAAGGTTGCTACATGAACTAATGAATGACATCTTATATGTTGAGTTTAGGTATGTGTTATGAAAAGTGATATGATCATCTAAGATCAAGAAATGTGTTTGTGTGTGATAATAGAATATGTTAAATTGAGAATGTTCTCAAGAAAGTTCTTTGGAACAAGAATCTAAGTAAAGTTACCAACTTTAATAGATCTTGTGTGTGCGCAAGATTTGAGCAAGGCTTGGTTATGACATATGCTTGAAAGGAGATAGATACATAAAGTATCTTTCAACAAGTAAGATTATCATGCTTATGAAAACAAGTATGACACGATGAGGGGGAAGCTCTAGTTCATAGAACTTGCAGATGTTTGTTTAAGATCATTTACCCAATGAGGTGTAATGAAATCTCTTGTAACACAACCGTTCATGTTGCAAGGAGAGAATGATGCATAGGATATACATTATCCTTTTAACAAGATAAAAACTAAACACACGATTTAAGAATAATGTTTTCTGAAACATCATATTTTCCTAAATGAAGATATGAACCCAAAGTGTTTGAGTTGGATAGACCTATCCTAAATTTACTAGATGAAGACAAGAGAAATTCACTTGAGTTTCTTATGTATACTTCTCAAGAGTCATTGTCATGAGATTGACTTTGAGATTACATTATAACATAAGTTGTTACAATGTTGATTCAAGATTTAATGAAACAAAGTATTACTAATACTTTGATGACTTGTGGTACTACTTAAACAACGAAAGTGAGCATCATGCTCATTTGATGGTGAGAGTTCTAATCCTAGGGACTTACGGTAAAGTAGACTCAATTCCCTTGAAAATGGTAGGTGGCACGACTCCTACGGACTTACGGTTAATTAGTTATGATTTTTTGAAGTTTGCAAAAGCTGATAAACAGAGACACACGGATCTCACGGAACCTTTTTGAGGGTTCCGCCCTTTGTAACAAAGGGTTCCGTGGGTCTCTGTGACAAATTCTCCTAAACTCGTATTTTGACATAAAGAAAACGTGTAGGACTTGCTAGACTTAATATTAAACATATATTACACATATTTAACAACATTTCTACTTATGTGACTTATCTAAACATTACAGAGGTGATTTTTCAACTAAATTTATAGTTATCCCAAACACTCCTTTCAAAACCGTATTTTTCGTAAATTAGCTCTGAGCACATAATTTGACACTTACAAATTCTTGTGAGAAACCTTTTCTTTTATTTTTCAAGGACACCTTCAAGCTTGTATACAAAGTAAAATTTAACAACAAAATTTCGAAGTATAATTAGCGAAACATTTTTCATATTCTATTCCGCTTCAATGGTAATTTGATACATGGATCGTACTCCATTTTAAAAACCATTTGTTTTGAAAATAAGAGCCACGAGGCTCTGATACCAATTGTGAAAACGTAGAAGGGGGGGGGGTGAATACGTTACCGTTTTAAAATCTTAAAACTTGTTGTATCAAATATCTGTTTAAGCTTGTTCTAATATGAAAGATGTTTATAACTTGCATAAGTTAAAACATGTTGTCACACAAGTATCATCAACTAATCACAACACAAGCAATCACATAAAGCAAACATAAAAGTAAAGTAGTAAGTAAAAGAAAGTGCAAACCGAACACGATGATTTATAATGCTTCGGTCACGGAGCTCCTCTCCGCCCTACTCCACTCCCCGAGTACTCAACTCGAGAGTTACTTCACTAGATCAACAAGCTCCCTTCTCGGCGGAGAAAACCCTACAATCGTCGCTTACACTTTTTCCAGTACAAAGCTAAATACCAGGTTCTAGTTCGAGGTAGAACCAACCTAACGTCGCTTACACCTTTTCCGACACTAAGCTAGATATCGAGTTCTTTTACAAGGGTACAACCACTCCCGCTAGTTCTTTTACAAGGGTACAACCACTCCCGCTATGTTTTATGGCCCAACATAAAAACCTTGTGTTTTATGGCCCAAACACATAAACCACCTATTCTAGTATGAATAGATTGTTATGCAATGACGTTTACAATGATCCATGACATAAATGTCCAATGGATATGAATGCCTAATCTAGATGAACTTCCATTGATGAGAAGTCTTCAATGGATGAAGATCACAAGCTCTCTAGACTTCTTGTGATGTATCCTCATATATGCATGTGGAATCTACATGAACTTCTTGAATAAGAAGTCTTCAATCATTGAGGATGTCAACTTCCCTTGAATCTTCGTATGTTGGAATGCTTTGGTGGATGATGACTTCAAGATCTTATAACCTTCTTGGTGGATCAGGAAGTATGCTATGCTTGTGATGGATGATGACTCACGATCTCTGAGCTAGCTTCACATGATCATTACGAGTGTATGCTTACAATATAATAAAAGTTAGTAACATTATGATCATTATGAAATGGGTGATTAATGTGTGTTTCTACATGGTTTACTATTGATCTAAATATATGCAAAGGGTAGAGGGAATGTGTATTCAAGTGGTGACTTGATGGGTAAACAATGGGCTGCTATTTATAGCCAACTAGAATTTTAACCCGCGGATTTGGCGGAACCAAATAGAGGGTTCCGTCCTTTATGCCATTTGGTTCCGCGGGTGTCTGACAAAAAATCTTCAAATATCTTTCCATATCTAACCAAGATCTTGCACAATCTAATCCTTTGCTTCAAGATCTTTCCAAAATATCTTTCTAAATCTACAAGATTTCTAAATGATGTATGCCATGATGTCATGTATATATTTCCATTTTAAGATTTAAAATGTAAATAATGTAAATGTATATATGTATGTAACATGTATCCTAGTGATCATGTAGCATGTATATACTAGCTTAACTAATATATGTTTACCAAGATGTATCATGTTAGTTTGACACCTAAAGTGTACTTATCCTATTAAACTTAGGAAACATGATGTACAAGTAAAAATACTTGTATATGCAAAGGTGTAAAATGAGGTTCTAAGTAGAATGATTAACCTTTTAAAATACTTAATGACCTAATCGTATTTTAAACATTCTAAATGGTTTGTTAAGGGTTTGATCATAATGCCACATAACAAACATGTACGAACCTGTGTTGTATCATACGAAGACTTGAAAAGTCGAGAGGTGTTGAATGTATGTTGAGACAAAATAAGATTACAAGTAACTTGTATATTTTACGTTATGTATCAAGTTACATGTTTGTCATCAATCAAAACAAACGAGATTGCTTGTACTAACAATCTCCCCAACGAGACTGCTTGCACTAACAATCTTAAAAGAGAAAGACACATATAAATACACATTTTAACCATAAGCAATTAGCACATTTTAAATGACTTATTATAACTAAGAAAACATACCTTTGGTATAATCTCTTTATATGGTTTTTGAAACCATAGACGCGAAATACTTCAAGAGCTTTTAAAATACCTTAATGCCTTTTAGTAAAGCAGGTCGATAGCTCTTTAGGTTATTCTTTTGTGTGCAAACTCCATTTATCCTTTGATAGGATGAAGTTTTCGAAGATTCCTAAACTGAAGATTTCTCAAAGAAGATTTGTTAGAATATAATAGATAATAATAAACTTATCAATATCCTAAACATAGAAAGTTTTATCACTTTTGTAAAAATGAGTTATATGTCAATTTTTGCAAAAGATTTATCATTCTTTGTAGTTTTCAAACATACATGGATCGTTTCAAGCTTTTAAAGTACAATATACTTTAAGAAACTTGGTAATGAAGCTCTGATGCCAATTGTTGAAAACTAGAAGGGGGGTTGAATAGTTTTACATATTAAAATCACTTATTAAAACGTATAGATCGACTTATGTCAATCTAGTTTTGACGTGTTGGATATTGACAGAAATAAAAACATATAAACTAAACTAGGAGATAGAGTTAGAGAGACACAACCACAACACAAGTATTTATAGTGGTTCGCCTACAAGGACACTTTCCTTGCCCTACTCCACTCCCCGAGTCACCTACTCGAGAGTTCGTTATCACTTCACAACACAAACTCCTTTCACATGGCGGAGAAGCCTTCACAACGTCACTTACACTTTATCCGGTACAAAGCTAGATACTGAGTCTTTTACACAAGGTAGACCAAACCTTCTTCGCCTACACTTTATCCGGTACAAGGCTAGATACCAGGTCCTTAGCACGGGTGACCAAACCAACACACCCAATACAACTTGACTAAAGGATCCAACGTCCTTTTACACCTATCGACTCTACACATCTACAACACCCTTTGAGAAGAAAGAAAGAACAAGAATCACTTCTGTGATCTTGGAAGAGAAGAATCAAAGCAACCCATATCACGAGCTTGCATGTCTTCGAGAGGTTGTGATCTCGCTTTATGGAAGGAACCTAGAGAATCACAAAGAGAAACTACATAGAAAGATCCTTGGATCTAAGGTTAGAGAGTTTAGAGTATAGAGAGAAGTAAACTCTAAAATAGGTGAGAGATAAGAGAGAAATGACTCACTATTTATAGGCAAAATTGCCTACTGTTCACCCGGATCCGGTGGATCCCTTCTCAGGGGGATCCGGCCAGTGTAAACTCAGGGATCCGGCTAACTGGGTAAACCAGTCTGGATTTTGGGTTACAAACCGGGTTATGGGTTATGGGTTATGATCCATGGATAGATGATGTCTTGCCTAATGTCAAAGACATCTTGGGTTATGGGTTATGGACTTTGGGTCATGGGTCATGGGTTTTACCCATTATGGATGTCATGCATGATGTCATGGGTTATGGGTCATGGGTTATGGGTTAAGCTCCATAGCTTATGGTTTATGGATTTGGTTTTGGGCCATGGATAGTTCAAGTGTTTACTAACATTTTCTTAACATGTATTTTATAAAAATGTAAGTAACAAATGTTACTAAAGTGTTTTTATAAAATAGTTTTGGTTTCATGTAAACTACTTAACTAAACATGTTTAATATATATATTTGTTTAGTGAAATGAGTTAGTAAACTTTTGGCTCAAAGCGTCTACGTATTTCATCTATTTCGTTAAAATGATTTTACGTTTGTTATCGACAAAACATTAGAAGATCGTAAAATATAAATAAATGTTTTGAAGGTTTATTTGTATTAACATTCCCCTTACTCTTCGTCTTATTTTTTTCCGATGTCGGGGTCGGGACCGCCTCTTCTTCATCTTCATCTTCATCTCGTAGATGGAAGGATGCACGGTCGAAATTTGGTTGGGAAGCGGTGGCTTGGTTTGGTTGTTTTTGTTGAGAAAATTGAGTATATTGTTGATGTTGTTGCATATTCCATTGACTAAATAGCAATTATTCTTCGGGATTCATATATGGGTTTGGGAAGGTGGGAATGTAAGGCGCTTGAGGGTATGGATTCGAAGACGAGCCAGGATTGTTGGCCAGATTCGAAGACGAGCCCGTCATTTGGTTCGAAGGGTCGGTTAGCATATTGTTAATCCATGGTGAATTGGGAATCATTTTGTTTGGAAAAAAAATAAGAGAAGTAGAGAATAGTATGTTATAAAATATATTGGAAGTGTGTGTGAAGTATGAAATAATAAGGAGGTATTTATAGGATTTTTAAGGGGTAAAATTTAATTTTTTTTGGTGTTAATTGGATCCAAACGGTAATGTTACTGTTGCCAAACATCCCAATTTCTTCCCAACGTTCAAATTTTTTAAACAAAAAAGAAAAAAATAGCTTGGCACTGGCTAGTGGCTACGGCGCCACCTGCTTTGGCGCGAACCTTGGTACAGTGCGACGTTATTGGGTTTGGGCTGGTAGCTTGGTGCCAGCGAAAAACGTGACGGTACCTCCTGCTCTAACAGCCAAAGAGTGGATCATTTTCCCTAATGAAACCTCCTTTTCACCACCGCAAACTGGCAACACCGTCACCAATGTAGCAACATCCGGTACCAAACCATCCCCCCAACCAACTCTACAAAAAAATCAACACACTTCCCCAAAAACCCATTACGCGAAAACAAATAAATCAACGAATTCCATGTAACCAAGTTTCTCTCCGGCATCTTATCAAACACCTTAATCGAATCCTCAACAAACCCAAACTTCCCGTACATCGCAACCAACGAATTACAAACAAAAACATCTGAAACCAACCCAACCTTAACCGACATCCCATGAACCACCCGCCCAGACACGAAACTTGATCTCTCCCGAACAGTCATCTTTATATCAGCCAACCACTTGTGAATGGTCAACCATACAAGTCAAACTATAAGGGAGAAAAATGCAATTTAAATCCATGGGAGTATAATGTTATATCCCCGGGTCGTTATGTCCCAACGAGGTGTGTAAACTGTAATACAACGAATGTGTGTGATGAAATGATATTGAATATATAAAAACAGGAATCTGATTGACTAACACTAGGAATGTGAATAGTTATAGCTCTGTCACAGCTATATCGTTAAAAACGTGCAATCAGAAACCTAAAAACGCGAAAAGGATATACAAAACAAAACAAACGATTATACTATAGTAGGGATTTGCATGCCTTAGGGGCTTAAATGCAAATTAAACAAACTTAAAATATTTATTTATAATTTACAAACTTATATAAAAGTTAAGAAAACCTAAAAACCTAAAACGCGTACGTGTACGTAACAATTACGTAAACGTAACAAAATAAAAAGTGAATTCAGTCCAATACAACTCCCACAAATGTGAAAATCATATTTTTGGAATCCTAAAAAGATAAGAAAATTATTAGAAAATTAAAATAAATTTTTACACTATTTACTTAATTATTATAAATTAAAAATGAATTAAATAATAAGAAAATCTAAAATTAACCTAAATAAATGAAATAAAGAATCTGAAAAATCTAAAATATTATAAAATGAATTTTAAAACTGAAAATATATTTATTACACAATTATTCTATTTATTATTAATTATTTACTATTATTAATTACTAAAAACTATTAATGATTTATTAAAAGTATTAAATGAATAAAGAAAAATCTGAAACTTTTTACAAAATTCTTAAATAAATAAAGGAACCTAGGAAAAATATAAAAACACTATGTGTTTATGGAAAATAAGCAAATAAGCAATAAGCTTCTAAATAGAAGCTATCACTTAGCTTTATGGTGGAGCTTTTTGGTTTTTCTTTTTCTGGACTAACTAAATACTGATATTAAACAAGTTTAATGAAAACAAAACTTTACAAACCTAGAAATAAGCAATTCATGAGCTTATGAGTCACACAGTTGAGCTTTTGGCTTAACAGTGGACATTAAGCTTAGAATAAGCTTGGAAAAAGCTTTATACAGGAAACAAAAGATAAAATAAGATGTACACAAGTTATATGAACAAGTATATCCACTGGCATTCACCCATCAGCTAGGTATAAGCTAATAAGCAAATCCAAAAATCAACCTGCTGCTAGCTTTAGCAATCCTGCTGATAGTTTTAGAGGCAAGATAAGCTTATTAAATAAGCTCTAAAGCACAAAGAGGAGATTGAGGAAGCAAGCAGGGTTGGTTGGCTTTCCAAAAAGCCCAAGCTCAACCTTATTGGTCCACAGATGAGCTTTTGAGAAGCTTATGAAGTATGCATGATTCCCCTGACTCTCAGTGTATACTGAGAACATGGGACAAACAAAAAGCTGTATGCAGCCCTAGCAAATAAGCTAGAACATGGATTTAAAGCATTGGACCTTGAAGTCTAGTGGGTAAGCTCCACAGGGAACTCAATCTCACCAGCTATGGCCCAGGAATAAGCTTTTTGTGAGCTTATGAAAATGCTATGATTACACTGATTCCTCAGTGTACTTAGAAAAGTGGACAAGTCAAAAAGCAACTAGCAGCCCTAGTAAATGAGTTGCTAGGGGAAAATTAAGCATAGGATCATAGAGTTGGGTAGATGAGCTTCACATTGAGCCAAGATACACAAGCTAATGATCACTAATGAGCTTTTTAGAGCTGTTGGTAATGGTGTAAATTCACTGAGTTCTCAGTGAATTGTTATGAGTGGGCAAACAACAAGCTCTGAATTGACTTATCAAATAAGCTCATACAAGCTACACAAGCATTTAAACACTGAGTATGATTGGTTAGCCTCACAAAAAGCTAATTATCACAAGCTCAGGCTCCAATGAGGGCTTAATATGAACTTAGGAAAAATCACTCACTTCACTGTTTGCTTCAGTGAAGTGAGTTAGGATGGGACAAAATAAAGAGGGTGATTAAGCTATCTAATTAAGCTACAAATGGAAAATAAAATGCAGACATGAAAAATAAGCCACATGGGCTACACAAATATGCCCAGTCCACAAGCTAGGGTCAATTCCACAAGCTTCTGCAAGCTTATGGTTTTAACTGCTAACCCTTGGTGCAGGGCAAAAAACAGTCACAAAGAAGCTGAAAAATAAGCAGTTAAACATTGAACATAAACATAAACAAAAATACATCTAACAAGATTAGCAACAAAACTATAAAACCCTAAAAGCATTTAAACAGAAACTAAATAACAAAGCCTAGAGAAAATTATCTAGTTTATTCAAAAATGACAAAAATGAAAATTTGACTTTTTACTAAAAACTGAAAAGTTGACTAAAGTGAATTTAAATCTTAATCTACTGATTAAATAAGTTATTTTAAGCTACAAGAACATGAAATAAACAAAGATAAACTATAATTAAACAGATATGTAGGATTGTTAGATCTAACAACCTCACAGTTCTCATATCTAGATTGTCAAGTGTCAATTTGACTTTCTAACATGCTAAACCACTTGATTAAGTTTCAACTGAGATAAATAGGTCCTATGTGATGTACATCAAACAAGAACAACACCACAATCAAACTCCACCACAGTTTCAATATTAAATCCAAACAACCCTTAAATTGGACTGCCTTGAGATTTTCAAAGCATTATACTATGTAAACCAATTCCATCAAATCCAGGGGTCATAATGTGTCAAATTAGACCCTTTTAAGCTTAAACAAGTAGTCACAAAAGTCTAAGCCTAGGTTTCTCAAAAACTAGCATATTGACAGTCACAATGCAATTTCCAACCACAATCAAATCCAAAACATACTCACCTATGATTAAGCTATGTTATGACTAAGAAAAAGCAAAGAAACATGAAAACATGAAGATCAAAGCATATAAAACACTGAAACAGTAAAGTGCATAAAATGGTAAAAATGGCTTACAAGTGATTCCTGCCTGAAACTGAGAACCAAGGCCACATAACACATCCTAAGGCTTTCCACAAAGCTTCTAAACCAAAGGCAACCCACAATTAACCTTGCTCCAAGCAGTTTCATCATTCATCACTTTATTTTTTGGAATTTTCATTTTTTCTTGATTTCTTTTGGTGTTTTCTGAATTTTAGAGACTAAGGCTGTTTTAAGGTTTCTAAAAGCTTTAAAGCTTTGTCAGGAGCTTATGTGAGCTTAAAGAGTCCACTAAACAACTAGTTAACATGAAATTAAATAACTTGGAAAATTAAAGGCAATTAAGTAAAAACTTGAAACTTAAAAGAAACTTGAAATTAAACTGCAATTGATGTTCCATTACACTATTTTAAGAAGAATTACAACATTTGAAACATTAAACGACATTTAAATTAAAGAAAGCATTTTAAAGTTACACTACGTGACCAAGGCTAGTCCAAGGTATTCTTCTCTTTGCCTCTCCTCTGATCTTTATAGTCATTTGAGTTCCCACTAGCATTCCAGTCAAATCCCACTTGCAATCTTGGCCATTGATTAAGCAGAAATCATCCTAGCCTTTAAATTTACTTTTGGCGCCAAAAGTATCACTAGTAGATTGAGGCAGTTCTGCTGCAATTAATGCTTCTTGTTTAGTTGTGGAGGTGGAGGGGACATGATTGGTAGGTTTAGAGGCCAAGTGGTGATAGTTAGTAGCAAAAACAGGGGAAAAGGTGAGGTGAAGTGTCGATGGTGTGGGAATGCATTAAATGCAGTTGTGGGCTGGTATAGGTGGAAGGAGATGGTGGTGAGAGTAGGTAGACAGCTGGGGGGTTGAGGTGGAAAGGTGTGGTGGTGAAACCAGGGATGTGGAAGGTGGTTTCTGGTTTGGCGGGGTTGTGAGGAAGGAGAAGGGATAAGGGTGGGTTTGACTGGGTTTGACCCCGGTATTATTTATAAAAGGGAATGGGCTGGGTTTATTTTTGGGCTTGGTTTAGTGGTTGGGTTGGACTGGATTTGTGGTTTACGTATAAAAGGGATCCGGTTGGTTTTGTATAATGGATAAGCCCAAGGACTAAAGTTGTAATTTCTGAAACTTGAGGGGCCTGATGTGACAAACTTCCAAACTTCATTCCAGGGATCACACCTGCCAATTAACATTAGTACAAGGACCATAATTGTAAATTTCCATTTTTTAAAACTTCCAAGGACCTTTTATGTCAATTTTGGATTTTGAGGGGTAAAAGTTGCCATTTGTAGAAAACTTTCATCCAGGGACTATTTTGAACAAGTTTGATTATCCAAGGACTTAAGTTGACTTTTCATTCATTTTAAACCTTCAGGGACTAGTTTTGCCAATTTGTGAAACTCCAGGGACTGAAAATGACAATTTTGTGAACTTTTCATGTTTTTCACTTGTTTTCAATCTTTTTGTACCTGAATCACATAAAAACACATTTTAATGATATTTGTAACATTTATATGGTCATTTGTGTGTTTTTGGTCATTTTTGTGGGGTTAAACAATATAAAATATATGTGTATTTAGACACATATCACCCGCCCAGACACGAAACTCAACACCCCAGCTTAAGCTTTAATCACACAAGGTAAAGTAAAACTATCAGGTACATGGTCAGATAGCAAGAACTGGCTAAAAGTGTAGATAGTATCGTACCAAAGACCATTTTTAGTTTACCCACTAATGATGGTGTTCCATTGGTGTGGTGGAGTGGGTTTAGAGCTCTGGTGAAGTGTTTTGATTGGTAGAGATAAGTGATTCTTTGAGGGAGATGGTTGTAGTGGTGGTGATGACATCATAACCATGATGAAACTATTAGAGATAATTCATCATTTTATCTTGTTTTCTTAAGAGTGAGTTGTAATAACTTTATCCATATTTTTTCTATAAAAATTTTGGTATTTCATGTTGTCAAAAAAGTTATAAATTTTGTTTTTGCGGTAGAATAATTGTAAGAGTTGTCAACATTTGTATATAGTTTACACATTTGATCAGTTACAAATTGATTAACCAATTTTCACGTAGCATTGGATAAGTTACATTTGTATATAACGAAGTTAGAAACCCGCGCATCGCGGCGGGGTATTTGCATATAGAAGTATTATAGGCACTGCTGGTACTTATGAGATCGGTTTCGGATTTTGAGCTGGAGCAATTTTATTAAAATTCATAACATACAGCTACAAATGGTAAACACTAATGTTATAAACTTTTTAAGATTTAAGAAACATCCACATTGCCTTCTACTTATGCGTCAGCCTTAGCCTCATTGTACTTCTTACCCATCACCTCTTTCGCAGCCTCTAAACCCGTGCCTGCTTTTGTCTTTTTTGCTTCATATCATTTCGATCTAAATTAGTAATCCAGTAGTTAAAATACTCATGTAATGAAAGGGGCGTATGTATACGTCTGGAAAGTAATGAGGGGGCACCTGTGAACATACTATATAGTTGATCAGGTTCAAAGTGAATACCTGTAACCATCAACCCATTCCTTTTCTAACGTTTTCTGCCAGCTTGATCTGTAGAGATAAATATGTCGAGCCAGCGCATTCATCAGGTAATAAGTGTCACTTTCTACTGGATATTTGTAGTTACTAAATTGTTCAAACAAAACTCACCCCAGCATCGTTTCCTTTAAACCCTATGCGGAAACCATGTTCATAAGTGGTTGACTGACTTCCATCGCCTCTTTGTCTTAAAATAGCAACTGGGAGGTTATCCAAAATCCTGCATTCCATACCACAGCCATAGGTTATTTAGGTATGGCGCTACACATTTAGAAACAGTCATTCATATACAGCATTTAAAAAAATGGCACATACATGTGAACACATTAGTCATCATCGATCTTATCCTTGAAGTTCTTTGCAGATCGAGCATCGAGCTTTACTCTACAACCGACTTTACATGGAAGCTCCTCTCTCATGTAAAACTGAAACAAAGATCAGAAACTTAGATAACAACAAACACGACTGTTATTAAGAATCAAATATAGGAACAGAAATAGATACTCACTGTGTAGACTGAATGATCGATGCGATCACCTCGCAGCACCTCACCCAAGTTTTTAGCGCTATCCTGAATGTGCTTGGGCTTGCAATAATTCAAGTAATAATAGTCATAAGGAACTTGTGTCTTTGTTGATGATAGCTTATTGACTTTGACTTGTAGAGGATCACCCTAATAAAAAAACAGGACAGATCAACACCAAATGCATCCAATTACAACAACAAAAAGCTGATGTTTAGAGCTACAATTCGTTATTATAAATCTGATGTTTAGACTTTTGATATTATTATAAATCTGGTGTTTTCGCTAAAAAAGCATCATTAGAGATAAGCCTTTCCATATGTCCATCCAACATTTGATATTATTATAAATCTGAAATATAAGGCTCCTTATCTTACATATGTCCATCCAACACTTTACTGAAGAGATAAGCCTTTCCATGCTTGCATAGAAGGCCTAAAAAACGCACACACTGAGAACCCATCGTCAAAGTTATAAAAAGCTTTACATTTTCATAGTTACATAGATTCTACAGCTATTCCTACCTACAATTGTAAGCTACCATTCATTAGCTTCACAATCAACGTTTACCAATTTAATACATCTACCTATCTATTAGCGCTATAGGTGCCAAATTTGACCCACTTAAACCCATAGAAAAATTACCCATGTTGACCCGAACAAATTTAAAAGATTACCAACCCTCATGCCGTGTAGATTACGCTCTGCAACTTTATATACTACACCCTGCAACTTCGTTAAAACGACCCAATTCACCCCTATATTGCTGCTGATTCACAACAGAACCAAACACCCATTTAAAAACCCCAAAGTCCCATAATACCACACCAAAAGACCCCATAAGTTTATACCATATGCCCTGAACACACATTACTGTAAGTATCGATATGGGCACCAAACCATGTTATGTTCAGCCCTATGAACACCTACGCCATAAAATGAAACGATAGTCATACCTGATGAATTCAACGCAGCCCAAAAATTGTCGACGCCATGATCTGATCGGGTCATCTCCCATAATCAATTTCCCTGATGCAGAACTCGCTTAATCAGCATTTTATTCACACATGTCTATAATTCACATGAGAGACCACTTTTAAAATTTTAATGAAGCCTTTTTTGATAATTGCTAACTGCTAATTGGTTCATTTGCTTATTTTAACCACTTTTACAGAAGTGAATTGGCATGTGCTTGTAAGGTAAATGTAACATACACTTGCAGCTAAATTTATATTGCGCAACTCTCGAGTCTTAACTAAGCACAAACTATAAAACAAACACGAAACATTAAATATTATAAAATTGTGTTATACCTAATCTGCAGATTACTTCACTGCATGAGCATCTTTTTTAAGATATCATTCCTAAATTAATCCATAACCTGGACCAAACTATGCTAAATCTACATGGCGAAAAAAGCATGGCAAATTAATATATTTATACACAAATAGCGTAAAATGAAGTCATCACAAAACACACCAAACCAAACATAAACTTGGGGTGCTACAAAATCTACACATACTAAGATAGTTAAGTTTATTAGGCTTAATTTGAGCTCTTTATTTACCTATGAAAAAAGGGGTAGAATTGTAAGTCCTACATGTCCTCCGACCATCGGGACACTAACATCTGTTGGATGAACTCCCAAATGTAACTTCCAATCTGGCATGTCAAACAACTTTTTTTGTTCAGAAATCACCAGATAAGCAATTTATTATTAAAAAAAAAAAAAAAAAAAAAAAAAAAAAAAAAAAATCTGAAACACCGTCCAAAGTGCGTATTTATTGAATTAATCATGCAATAAGCGGTTGGTTTAGATTGGTTTTTTTAAACTGCCTACACTATATACTACAATTTTTATTTTTTGAATGGCTAAACATAAATTGCTTATTACATTATACTATAACACAGAATACGTAGTTTAGAGTTTGGACTTTTTCGGCTGATCATAGAAAATATGCAGAACGAGTTACCTCAGAATTTATTTTAATTGCCACATTGTCTAGTAATTATATAGTCTTTATCTGCCTTATAGCATACCTAAGATAAGGAACAATTACCGTGTTTAGTATGTGGAACATATTCGACGGTTTCGGGAGTTAGAGGCCCCTACAAGCACAAAGATATTTTCATATGTTTAGTGTCACATAAAGGACAAAATACGCGTGCAAATTATATGTTTTGAGCTTATTATGTTTTGGAAGCCGATAAAGTTGAACCACCTTTAGTTCAAACTCTAACCATTTACGGAAAAAAGATCTTTAGTATTCAAATATAAATTTAAAAATATGGATGGAGAAAGGTTAGGAAGGCTTACATGATGTTGAAAATGAGATGTCAGCCTGGTGGTTGCATCAAAGGTTTGGGACCGCAATATGCGTGCACGTGCCTGAGCTCGTATCAGTGCCTGCAAATGCCGCATCATCTCAGCAGTTTGTTTCTTTAGAATATGAGCTCTCACTACAACCTGCAACTTCACCAATTCTTTCAATGCCCTGAGTGATCTCCTTGCCTTCGAATGTTCAAAGTTTCCACCCTAAGTACTCTTTACTAAATGTTGATTTTCAATTATGTTTATGTCAATAAATTACTCATTTTTTTACGTGCTCCCCCACCCCAACATCAACCCATATTGCCACCATTAAACTTTAGCCTAAAAAACACATGCCTCACAAAAACTATGGAGATGGAAACATACTTCGGTTTCTCTAAGTTTTCTGCTAACAATTGTAGAACTCCCATCAGCCCTGATGATCTCATTTACTGTAACCTTAGCTGCATCTTCTGACATCCCTGTCAGCCAACAGATACAAATGATTCTTAAACCATGATCAAAACCTGTGACAGTAGGTAATTTCAAATTCATGACTCATTTCACCTAGCATATTAAAAACGAAACTAACACAACGCTTATTATCTATAAATATATATGATTACTTATGAATTTAGAGTTTTTGTTTTCAATCCAAAAGGGTTATGAGGTAACTTAGTTAAGCTTATGGCTTATTCATAAGACATAAGTCTTACCTGACCTCGACTCCATATTTCCGCTTCAAATCGGTTTTTTTTTCTTCCACTGCCTCAACAGCAATTTACCACAACAGAAACCCTAAATTTCAAAACCCCCAAAATTAAACACAATTAAACCGAAACCCATGAAATTCCAACACATTACATGCATATTCCAAAATCTTAATGACAACCCAACAACATCACACAAAAAGGTATACCTCAGTGCAAATACATTGAAGCAAAAGAGATAAAATAAATCAGAATTATTACCTAAATTTATTCCAGTGTTCAAGATCTCCTTAATCATCAATAACCTCACAAAACCATTAACGAAATCAAAAACTACCAAAAATCAATCTCTTATTTTGGTTGGTATGTATGCTTATGAAGAATCCAGATGCAGCTTCATCTATGTAAACCACTCAAAAAAGGATGTGGCTAAAGAAAACAATCAACTGTAGATGGTAACAAATGGCAATCACACAACCACGCTTTTCATTCCTCTCACAAATCACTATAGACACATTAAAATAAGATTTTATTGTACACCCTCTCACAAATCACTATAGATAGATCGGTGTTGGATCGGGTAAAACTCAGCCGGCCGGATTTTTGGGTTTTTCGGATTACAACTTTAATGAGAGAGGGATGTGAGAAATAAAGTTTGGGTACCAAAAAAAATAAATCGAGTATGGGCTTACCAAATGACATTTCTGCTGTTGCTTTGCTATTCCTTTTTTTTATGTATATTTATTTTGTTGGATGAAATTTAATTGAGTTTGACCGAATTGAAGCCAACTTTTACTTTTATCGTCCAATAGGAATGCTCTGTTTCGCATACGTGGCAAATCGAGCTCACTCATTAATCCAACTGAAAACTTTTTAAAGATTTGATTGCATATTTTGTATGTTCTCTTGTTATATAATAGATTTTTCTGTTCGAAGATATATTTATGTGGACTACTTTCTGTACACCTTATTTTGATAAGTACTTTTGCCGTTTTTACATAGGTACTTGTGAAACATTTTCAATTTGTGTTACCCAGCGTACCCATAACTAAATAATATTCTGAAGAGCAAATTCAATGTTTGCCTAAAAACCAAAAGTTGGTCCAATAGATACCCAAAAAATGACCACTTTCCAAAATTGACCTGTGCGATCTGGGCGACTTGTACTTTATTAATAAAATTTGTGACACGTGTCAAATTTCTAGTAGAGTCTCCAAGTTACCAATGTACTTTATTAATAAAAAGTGTGTCACGTGTCAAATTTTTAATAAAGTCGCCGAGGTTTATTTTAAAAAGTGTTTTTTAAGGTATCTATAAGACAAGCTTTTGGTTTTTTTGTAAAGTGGAATCCTCTTCTCATCTCTTCTTCTCTTGTTCGCTAGCTCGTAATCTGAGGAGATTGGTTCTTCGTTGGTGGGAGCTTGAAGATTTTTATCTATCTTCTTATGATGATTGGCTCGTTTGGCTCAAAAATGTTAGGATACCTAATCATTTGAAGGAGATCCTTTAAGGCGTATGTTATGTCATGTGGTGGTTAATATGGAGATTCAGAAATCAGTCCCTTTTCGGTAATTGTCACCCTCGAAGGGATTATCTTTTTGATGATCTTGTTCAAACAACTTTTAATTTGTGTTCTTGTCGTAGTAAGTGTAATCTCAAATGGGCCATTTGGTTGCAAAGTCCCAGTTTACTTAATTTGTAATTTCTTCTAACTCCTTGCTAGCTTAATAAAATTGCCATTAAAAAAAAAAAAAAAAAAAAAATTGCCATTCAAAAAGGAAAAAAACTTTTTGTTTTTTTGGCCAAATAGAGAATTTGCTCCATTCTGAATCTCTCACTAAGAATATTTTAGATATAATATTGATGTGCTATTTTTATATTTTTGTCCCCTTTACTCTTGTTTACAATTACTACTCATTCCGTCTTAATTTTATTGCTCATTTTTGCTTTTTGGTTTGTCTCAAATTAACTATCCACTACTTATATATATATATATATATATATAGATTAGTGGAAATTGTTTAAGTTTAGGGTATTTAACCTTAATAAAAATTGTTATTTATTTAGAGGAATGATTACACTAATAAAAAAAACGTTCGCAAAATAAGGTGTCACTCCTTGATTAGTGTATTTTGTGATAGTTTATCTCTCTTCTTTGTGATTCAGCCACTCACTCACTGACACGTCATTTTGTAGTTGGTTTTGTTGATATGTTTTTGTGGGTGTAGCATTTCCCATTAATAAAACTATATGAAAACATTAAATAATTGTCAAATGATAAAATTGTCTTTTGTGACTTTTACAAATATCAAAGCCGTAATAAATGCATTTTTCTTAAACTATGTATTATTTTATTGACGGAAGTAGTATAACTTTATAAATTATACTACTATTGAAAATATTGATTTAGTCTTGCCGCAATAAGATATCAATGCACACCTTATTTAGAATTACTCTTTTGATATCACAAAAAAGAACATCAATTATAAATTTATTAATTGTAACTCAAATTCCAAATAATATAATTAAGGGCAAATGACAAAAAAATGCATCGAACGTGACTAATTTTGTGATTGTGTGTAGCCAACTATTTTTTTACTTATTGTGTGTACTGAACTTTCAAATTTCGATCATTGTGTATATTTTATGACCATTTTATCATTACTTTTTTCAAATTTCGAAGGGTAAAATGGTCATTTTACATGGAAGAATAGTCAGAAAATACACACAATGATCGAAATTTGAAAATTCAGTACATACAATAAGGAAAAAAATAGTTGGCTACACACAATAAAAAAAAATGTCAAGTTCGATACATTTTTTTGTCATTTGCCCTATAATTAAACCATAACAGTTGTTTACCAAAATGTAACTCCTTTTTATTTATTACATATGTTGATAACTTTGAATACATAATACTCAGATACTTTTAGGGTTCCAATCATATTGTTTACCCCAAACCTTCTTAGTAAAATCATAAAAGTAAAATCCATCATTTTTGGCTGCCCAAAAACATGGATTATTATCCCCATACTCTATGTCACATACACGCATCATAGTTATGTTAAAAACATCAAATGTACGTTCTTTTGACTCCCAATACCAGTGACAAAAGTATAAAGTACTATGAAATATATTTTCGCAAAAGTGAAAGTGATATTCACTGTTATATGACAGCCACTTATCACCGAAATCATGATCTTTCGACTTGCAACGAACCTTGATGTTACTATCCGTGATCAAGTTTTGAATTTGAACGATGTACCCCGGCGTATAGTTGCAAGCAAATGTTGTACAAGAAACGTACAATGTTAGGAATATGAAAAAGAAGTTGGCATAAATGATAACAAAACACAAGTATCACTATATAGGTAGATGAATTTGGGATTTGGATTCAATGCTATTTATGAATCTAGCAATAAATGTAACATACTACAAAGTAAATTATTGTAATTTAATATAATTCAGTGTAATGTAATTAATTGTGAAATAACGAGGATTTTGTTATCTTTCGCTCCGCTGCGGAGCGAAGGGTTTTCCGTGAGAAAATTTACGTATAAGATCTCATTTAAATCAGTTTAAGTTTTTACTCGTAACATGTTCTAACATAGACAAATAAATTTTAAAATTTTAACTTAGAGATGATTTTTGACATGTCAGTGATGATATATGTTAATTTATGTTAAGAAAATGGTCTTTAAGGACTAATTCTGTAATTATACATTATACATTATACATTATACATTATATTATACATTATACATTATACATTATACATTATACAATATATTAAAAGATGAGTACGGTCAACGAAAGTCAAATGGGGGAAAAAATCTGGAAATGTAATTGGTGCCACCATTAGTAGGAGAGTGTGTGGCTGAAAGTTAACTTTTAGAGTGATTAGTACTGTTCATCGTACCGTTTTTCACTATTCACGCACTGTTTGTGTCATTAAGAAAGTGGATTAGTATGTTTGGAATGTTAACACATGACATTATAATCCCAAATACACACACTCAGCTCTCTATCTCTGTGGCTTTCTCTCTAGAAATTTTGATAACCCATGTTAACCTTTAACCTCCAACCGAAAAAATATGATAAACCCATCTTTCCATGAATTATATCATCCAAAAAAAAAAAAAAAAAGAGAAGGGCAACAAACCCAGATACAAATTCTTCATAAGGTATGTTTTAATAAAATTATTTCAGTATGTATATATATACATATATATTTTTTTATTTAGGGTTGTGATAATTTGGGGGTTTGTTAGGGCTTTTAAATTTTATGATTTTTAATTTTCTCTTATGGTTTAATTTTGCCTAATTCATGACCTAATTTGGATATTAGGATTCCGTTAATTTTGGGCGTTTTAATTTTGGGGTTTTTGGGATCCTACACGTATGAATTATGTTTTTGATTTTCCTGGGGCTGTGCTTGAACCATTTGTTATACCACACCTATAACATCAATTGCATCCACATATGATGGTTATAAAAGTTAGGTGTGAAAAGATTTCTGACATCGATGCTTTTGCCCTGTTCTTTGTTGGCAGGGCATCACTATAAGAAAAGTGTTTGCAGCCATGGCGGGTAACTATGAAACAGCGGACATTGTGAATTTATTTGAGGCAGACGTTCGGACATTGTGATGAATTATCAGCCTATTTTTTTCATTATTCTTTTGCAACTACAATAGGTTGCTGGATTATGATGAATGAAAGCGGTCCTTTTATCCGGTCTTGCACTCACAAATCTGAGCAAAACGGTTTTACATTGTATCAAATGGTCAAACTGTATTGTCGTGGTTAGTCATGTATATGAAATCGGTAGACACTTAGTTGTCTTCCATTGACTAGCGCGACCACGCTTTGATTGCGGTTGCGGCCAATGTGAGTGTTTTCAAATGTTCTTGATCTTTCAACTTTGCCATTAGTGGAAGGATGGCAGAGAACGAGTATCACTCGGCTCAGCAACCTCCACAGGCACACACATGCCAAGCCGAAAAGCAACCAATACGAGTGTTTTCAAATGTTTTTGATCTTTCAGCTTTGGTGTCAGTGGAAGGATGGCAGAGAGCGAGTATTGCTCGCCTCAGCAACCTCTACAAGCAAAGGTGACCAAAATTTCAATTAGCATACCCATCAAAGGTGACTACAATTTCAGATAGTAAAAGTTGTTACAGCAGGTAATCACCAATATTTGTATTCCAGTATTTATATGTCCATACTTACATTTCATTTTGCTAATGTTTTAATTGTGGTTATGTACTTATAAGTTATTGCCTTAGAGTATATTATATGCACAAAAAAATATGGCTAAAAGATTTGTAAATAAAAAAGTATCAAAAAATTTTGATACATGGGAAATAAAATTAGGCCAGTCAAATGAGAAAAAAGGCAGAAAGATAAGATGGTTTATTACCTTTCTTTATCTTTCTTAGTTCTTTGTTGAAGATTGATTACTATCACTTATCAGATTCAAGTTGGATCAAAAATTTGGGAAAATGAAATTTCTGGATAGTGTATCTTTCTGGAAAATGTATGTATCTTTCTGGATAGTGTATAATATATTATATGTTTTTGTATGTATAGACAAATAGATATTTAGTGTGTACAGTAGAAGAAACATGTAATGTAAACATACTAATCCACTTCTTAATGACACAAACAGTGTGTGAATAGCCATGTCGGGTGAGCATGTGTATAATGTATAATTGTATAATGTATAATTGGCGATGATGATGGATGGTTGTCGGTATCTTGGCGAGGTGACCTGTGTGTTGCAGCCACTGTGTGTAGTGTCAATGGCACTATGAACAGCTATGGCGGGGCAACCAAATTATTGTTTATGTATATACAAAAAATTGGCGATGATGATAGATGTTTGCAATTGCATAACTGAAACATGTTCCTTCTAGAAGTCGGCACCTTGGCGAGGCGACCTGTGGGTCCACTGCTTTTGCCCTGTTCTTTGCTATGTGACCATCAATGCATTTATGAATTTATTCTGTGTTTATTATAGGCAATGAAGATAGTCCTATACTTGGTTGCTGGAACATGATGGGTGAAATATTTGATGAATGCCCGTATCTTGGCGGGGCAGCCACAATCCCACTGTGGTTGCAGCCATGGTGGGTGTTTGAGGCAATGATGAATTTGAACGGCTTCGATCAAAGGCATGAATGTCCGTGTGTTGGCGGGGCAAACCATTAGCTTTGCAGCAATGCCGGATGTGTCTTTTTTTGAGACTACTGATCAATGTGAGCATCATAAAGAAGCAAATGTTCAGGTATCAACAGCCCAAATAAGTATCGGCTATTTTGTTCAAGGTATGAGAGCAACCGTATCTTGGCAGGGCGTTTACACTAACGCAGCAATGGCGACTGTCAATACCGAGATATTGGTAATTTTTGATTTAACCCATTTCATAATGTGAGACAAATAAGCTTATACGCCGATATCTATTATATGACCGAAGGTACCACCGGTAAGTATCTTCGGCTTTCTTACAGATTCTACTTTCGACCTATTTACCGTTTAATTTTTTCTGAAAACTATGGCCGCTGAGTGTAATTAGTTTTAACTATTCAGGGTTGCCTCATTTCTGCCATTTGGTTGTCGGCAACTCGGTTGCGGCATTGCTCATTATACTCTATCGAGAAAAGGTCAGTTCTCTTTACACTGAACTTAATTTGTCTTTTTTCAATTCAAGGATGATAGTGCAGATTTTTTTGGGCTATTGCCCATACTCATCTTTATATATATTGTATAATGTATAATGGAGGGAGTTTTATTTGACCATGTAATCACTCAGCTCTCAGCTTTCAGCCATTATTCAACCTTGAGGTGAGATATGAAAGTGTATTGAATTGGGTTCATTTTTTGTTTTCAGATTTTAGTAGAGATTTTGTTCTCTGAAGCAGGTTCCGATTGATGGATTTGGGGTCTCAATTGTAGCGGTGGTAATAGTTGTATATATATTGTATAATGGAGGGAGTTTTATTTGACCATGTAATCACTCAGCTCTCAGCTTTCAGCCATTATTCAAGCTTGAGGTAAGTATGAATGCCCGTATCTTGGCGGGGCAGCCACAATCCCACTGTGGTTGCAGCCATGTTCGGTGTTTGAGGCAATGATGAATTTGAACGGCTTCGATCAAAGGCATAAATGTCCGTGTGTTGGCGGGGCAAACCATTAGCTTTGCAGCCATGCCGGATTTGTCTTTTTTTGAGACTACTGATCAATGTGAGTGTCATAAAGAAGCAAATGTTCAGGTATCAACAGCCCAAATAAGTATCGGCTATTTTGTTCAAGGTATGAGAGCAACCGTATCTTGGCAGGGCGTTTACACTAACGCAGCCATGGCGGTTGTTCCGCCTTTGTAAGATCGGTTATTGACGGATTATATAAATAAAATTGTTTTTAAAAAAGTTTTTATGGCTGTGATGATTGTTGTAATTTCGGCGAGATGTTCTGATCCTAACTTGGTGAGGCAATGACCGGATGGCAAAGCATATATGCCTGCTATGCAACCGGATCTCTTTGCAGCCGTTGTGGAATTCGGTTACTTCTATGACCTGAACAACATGTGCAGATCTGAGCCTAATCTTTTATTGCACAACATTTCTGGAAAACGGCTACGGCGATACATATACAAACTGTAACTGTCAATACCAACATATTGGTAAGTTTTGATTTAACCCATTTCATAATGTGAGACAAATAAGCTTACACGCCGATATCTATTATATGACCGAAGGTACCACCGGTAAGTATCTTCGGCTTTCTTACATATTCTACTTTCGACCTGTTTACCTATAAGCAGGTTTTTTTTGTCTGACCTGCTCTCAGCTTTCAGCCATTACTCAAGCTTGAGGTAAGATGTGAAAGTGTATTGAATTGGGTTCATTTTTTGTTTTCAGATTTTAGTAGAAATTTTGTTCTCTGAAGCAGGTTCCGATTGATGGATTAGAGGTCTCAATTGTAGCGGTGGTAATGGTTGTTTACTGATAATCCACGGCGGTGGTGTGATGGTGTCGTGGATCCACACAAATTATGTAAAGTTTGAGTTGGGCATTTTAAAGCTATGGAGCGAATTCATTCGGTTAACGTTTTTCACAACAATTATTTTAACAGCATACTTATTTCCATGTTATTATCCCGACTGTTTTTGTTATTGTTTTGTCAACAGATGCGCTCACTTATTTCAGTTTACGCTGATTAACAGTTTCAAAATAGCAGCTTCCCACAGCAGTTTGTTCTCAAACACAGCAAAGAAGCTGATAAATTCAAAGGATGCATCAGATACTGCAGGCAGATATGCCGTTCAGAAATGGTATGTGTTTTCTATCCTTTTTTTTTATATATTATATAATTCTACTGATTTTTAATTATGTAATTAGTAAGGTTATAATTTGTAGAATTGGGTAGTTAGGCCATTTTTTTGGTGATTAATTTATTTATTATTTTACTTCTCACAAACTAGAAAGAACCTAGACATTGTCAAGAGCCTATACAGGTAGATTTCGGGGAAATTGGGTGAAATTGATTTGGAGGAAAGCACACCTGCTCAGTTTTGTGAATATATTTTGATAGACAGAATCCAAAAGACAAGTTCTTTTTTATTTGTTCTTGAAAGATCAGGTTAAAAGTGTGTAATGTTTGAGGTTGACTTGCAAAACGTTATTGTATAGGTCAGGAAATCTCTTTGTTCAAACCATTGCTCACTTGCGACATGAAGAAGACGCTAAGAAGAAATTTAATCAACAAAGAACAATGGAGATAGCGACAGAATAGCATCAGCAGCGCGCAACAACATTTGTCCCATATCAAAGGTTATCCAATGTGACCCTATATGAGTAATGTTGTTGGTGGTTTGTGTTTGCCTTCATGGATCTCTATGTGTAACAATTTCTTTTGGAACTTAATTTATTGTATGAGATTTCTCATACACTTTGTAATTGTAATATCCTTTGAACAGAATCAGTGAGAAGATTGTCTCCGGGTATATCATTTGGTTGAGAAAGAGAGTTGAAATAGTGTGAATGCTTATTAGTTTTTATTGTTTACCACAAAATAATTGCTACACGCTATCAACAAAACACTCCCGTAGCAACGCGCGGGCTTCCCAGCTCGTTTCAACTAAAATGTGAGTATTCCTGTAAAGTTTTATTTTCACAAAATGACAAAAGCTTAGGGATAATTTGTGCAACATCAGGTCATCTACAGTGATTACTTATGTAAATGTATGTTACATGTTGGTCGTTAGGGGTGGATTTCATAATAGTCTCTAACTGAAAAGGATTGTTTGTGTAATTTTTTAGTTTCACATAAAGACAAAAGATTATGGACAATTTTCCGTTTTCCACATTTACAAGTAACTTTAGGGACAATTTATGTAAGTTTTAGTTACGGGATGGTCCCTGAGAACGGATTTCGTTTATGTATTTGGTTCTTGGAGACGAACTTTGTAACAACAGTTAAACCTCAAGGACCGTTTTTGTAAATTTTAGGAAAAGACAAAAAAGTTACTGTTATATGAACAGTACATTTCCTGAGAAATAAATAAAATTAAATCTAAATAAATTTAAAATTAAAATGTAATATAGGATAACATAACATTTTTTAAAATTTAAAATTTTTACCACTAAAAAGTTTTAAAAGTATGATTATAGTGGTTTATAAATAGAAGCGAAAATTACTGCAGTATGTCGCGTAAGGATTTACCCTATTACTACCCGACATGACGTGGCGGTTTATAGTTGGTCGAAGAAAAAAAACCCTAAAAGCACGTGGCGTATGCTTTTACCTGATTCTACCCGACATGACGTGACAAATTATCATTGGTCGAAGAGAAGAGAAAAAAAAAAAAAAAAAAAAAAAAAAAAAAAAAAAAAAAAAAAAAAATCCCTAACCGAATGTCGTATATGTAAATACTAGATACCCGACATATATATATATATATATATATATATATATATATATATATATATATATATAATATATATATATATATATATATATATATATATATATATATATTTTTATTTGATGATCTCAAATTGCAACATTGATTACTGGAGTTTTGCTGTATTGAAGGGATCGGATGGGGTTGGGCTGGAGTAATTTGGCTTTACAACATTGTATTCTACATCCCACTTAATTTGGCACAATTGTATGTTGTTCAACCCAAAAATAAGACGATTGTGTTTATCTTGCTTTATCTTATGTGGTTTGATTTTTATTAATGAAGGTTTCAACTTTTATTTGAATGAATGTAATTTGGATACATAGGCTAACATTTATTCAAACATTGATTACGAAAATCATATAAAGAAGACAATCTTAAAGCATACATGACACATATTGAGTGATATAATTAATAATAGAAATGATTCTTCCATATCGCTTTATGACGTTCATCTGCTTTAGCATCCTCATTCTCAAAGTGTTCTTGTTCCGCCCATTCAACCATTTGATCAAAAGTGTAATCTGATTGTGCTATATTCTTTTTTCCGTCTTCGTCGTCACTTGTGTAGTCTGTTATCACATGATCCATCATTTCTGCCAAGGTAGCATTTGGGCATATATGTTTTGCAATAATAAAATCGACACCGCCATGGTTAATGTAAATCTCCAACTGGCCTTGTGCTGCTGAAATATCAAACATCACATGCATATCATAGTTGTTTCTTAGTTTGACGATGATTGAAAACCCAGTGTGTGGTACTTCATAATAAAGAGCATGAATCTTCCTATCAACAATGTTAAACAAATATTGCTTCAGCTCTTCCAGCTTCATTCTTGGAATATTGATGTTCATCTTCCAACCGTTTACATACTTCGGTTTTCCGCCATTGCAAACCAATTGACCATTATTGTGAACAATAAAATTAAAAATGGTTTGCGTATACGGAGTAGTAGGTTTACTTTTTTTCTTGCACCCAAGTTTAAACTGGACACGCTCTTCACGTTTGTTTTTTCTCTGAACCATTTGATGTAGATACCAGACACGCTCTTCACGTTTTAATTTTGTTTCTTCTGAAATTACACCAGCAAATGATTCTTCCAAAGAACCATCATCTGGAATCAAAACTGTGCTTAGATCTATAGGATGCTCAGAAACGAAAATTTGGAGCTTCCCAGCAACTTTTGCGATGTCATACATAACATCAATATCATAATCGTTTTTAATTGCTTTCATACCCTCAAACGTGTTGTTTTGTGGCAATGCGTAATATAGACGGTGGACCCTTGTGGTAATTTTCTATTCAGATAGGTAAGCATATCTTGAAAATCAATTTCTGGAACAATAATATTCATGTGTGAACCATCTTGATATGTTAGTGGGTTAAGTATAAATTTTCCGTTGTAGTTGATAGTGAATTCGAAAGTAGGGTTCTTAGATGTTGACATTTGGTGAATGAAAGAAAGAACAATTGAATTTGATTCATTGAAACCACAAAATGGTATATATATTTTGGAAAACTAGAAGGGGGGTTGAATAGTTTTTACCGTTTTTAAAAATTTATTCGCTTTGTTTACTTAACATGATTTCAAAGTAAAACAAATAATCAAGCAATATATAAGACAAGTAAGGAAAGGAATGATCAAACCACACAACACGGATGTTTATAGTGGTTCGGCTACAAGGACTCTCTTCCTTGCCCTACTCCACTCCTCGAGCTTCTAGCTCGAGAGTTTTTCTTCACTAAGAAACAAGCTCTCTTCTAGGCGGAGAAAACCTTTACACATCGCTTACTCTTTATCCGGTACTAAGCTAAATGATGAAGCGAAAAGTGTACCGCTTTTAAGGGGTCATTTAAGCCCTAAATCGTATTTATTTGATCAAATATTGCCCTAAATCGTTCCTTTTGTCATTTTAGGTACTTTTGAGGAGAAATCTGGAAAAGGAGGCATTTTGGACGTTTTTGGAGCATAAAAGTGAAGAAAACGACAAAGTCTCAAAAATCGGCTAAAAGTTACCTTTGACGGCGTCAGATTTTACTCTGGACGGCGTCATGGCTTGGCAAGAAAAGGTGGATGTGAAATTTACTCATGATAAGCCAGTGAAAATAGCATGTGAATTCTGACGGCGTCACGCTTTAACTTGATCAAGGGCGTCACGGCTTAAATCAAAAGGGGACGGCGTCACGTTCAAGGTTCGACGGCGTCAAGCCTTGATAAGCCAGAATGGATTTTTGAAGAGCTAAAGAGGGACGGCGTCAAGAAGGTCATCCGGGAACCCTAGAAGCGGCGAGGTGACGGCGTCACAATCCATAAGGTGACGCCGTCAGATGTAAAAATCTATATATAGTTTTCTAATTTTTTGTCATTAGAGGGAGAGCTTAGTGTGTGGAATTTTGGGAGAAAACCCTAAGACGATTTTAGCTTCTTTCTCAAGGCTTTTTGCCTTGAGATCTTCCATGTTACATTGAAGATAAGTTATCAATTAATCATTCAATATGTCTATGTGTTGTTTGATTCTATCTTATTCTTGTCTTTTGTTTAACATGTTAGGCTAGATTTATCTTGTGTTTGCTTAGATCTAATGAAACCTAGCTATTGATTATTGGTTATTAGTGTGTTATTAGTTGTATTGGATGATTGTTTATCTATGTTAGGCTTAAGAAAACTGGCTAACTTCCTATTCGGTAACTTGCTTGAACGTCTTAAGAAACATGAACCAAATGCGTACTAAAGGTTTTTATGGTAGTATTTAATGCACAAGCGAATTCTAGTGATCCCATGTTAGGAGCTTCCTAGCCGGCTCGACATAGGAGTGAAGTAGGAGCTTGTAGAGTTGGGGAAGTAAGTACGCCACCCCACGAATGGTATTAAGGAATACACCCGTCATCCACGCGACTAATACACACTAATCAACCGGTAAAAGATAGTTAGGGAGTAAGGAAATCTAAGTGAACACATTTCTCTACACATAAGTTTCTCACCACATTTTCATTTTTGTTATTTTATTTTATTTGCATCCGTAGTAATTTTGGGTTAGTTGACTAGCAACTAATTCCGCCCACTCCTTCAAAACCGAGATTTTACTTGCTTTCATAAAAATATAAAAACATAAAAAAGAATCTTCCTCAACCCTTAGACCTATTAGAGTAGTCTTTCATACCTAACGAACACTATTCCCTGTGGAGAACGATCAATCCCCCGTACTTACCACTACACTATACTACATCGGTCAGGTACACTGCCTGGTGGGGTTGTAAGCCTCTTGAGATCCCTCGAGAGGTAAAACCTGTTGTAAGGTTGCAAAACCCACGCATCAAGTTTTTGGCGCCGCTGCCGGGGAATAGTTATTGTTTAGGTTGAATTTTTATTTTATAGGTCTACTCACTAGATTCCTTTCTAGTGAGATTTTTGTTTTATTTCTAGGTTTTCTTTAGTCTATCTATTTTCTTCGTGTCTTTGTTCGTAACCATACCATCCGACATCATGGAAGATGGTAATATCCTTAATCCCAACAACCCACCACCACAACCACCACCACCTCCTAGAGCCCGTACTTTAGGAGAGTATTCCCGTCCTAGCCACCATGGCTATCGAAACACCATTGAGCTCACTCAAGGAGCCAATATCACACCCTTGCGATCCGACACCATCCGGTTGGTGCAAAGCGGATGCGCATTCCATGGACTTCGTTCTGAAGATCCTAATCAACACCTCAAGGACTTTCTTAAAATCGTTGATTCTATAGACCTTGATGTTGCCACTCGAGAGACGACCCGATTGCGTCTCTTTCAATTCTCTCTGCGGGATCAAGCTAGTCAGTGGCTAGAACGTCAACCCGCAGGATCCATCACCTCTTGGGATGATCTCACTACTCGTTTCCTTGCTCAGTTTTTCCCACCGGGAAGAACTACCAAGCTAAGGAATGATATCTTGATGTTCCAACAACGTCAAGGCGAAAACTCTCTACGAGGCATGGACTCGATTCAAGGACTTACTCCAAAAAGTCCCCCACCATGGCATAGAACTTTGGCTCCAAGTCCAAATCTTCTATGACCATATCAATCTCTCCACGAGGCAAACCATTGACCAATCGGCCGGTGGTAAGCTACGTGATCTAAGTGCGGAACAATCATGGGCTCTCCTAGAGGATCTTGCTCTTTATGACAACGAAAGTTGAAGTGATCCCCGTGATTTGAATAAAACGGTCAAGGCAATATCTTTGCCTTCGAACAATTCAAGCACTTCTGACCGTAGGATCATAGAACTTGAAGACCAAGTCAAGTTTCTCATGAAATCCTACGAGGCTCCTAACCCTTCAAGCCAAGTGAACAAAATCACTTCTTCATGTGAATTATGTAGTGGTCCCCACGACACTCGTGATTGCATGGAACTCCCCGAACAAGCTTTTGTGGACTACGCATCCTCGCGTACCGACGGAGCGGGAGACAAGTGGTACACTTTCAAACCCGAGCCAAACCCTTATGGTGATTCATACAACCCCTCGTGGAAAAATCACCCGAACCTTAGGTGGAAACAAAACCAAAACGCACAACAACCCAATTCTTCCAACCCACCTAATCGTTTCCAATCAAGCGGTTCCAACTCGAACCGTACTTTCAACAACAATCCTTCCGGCAATGGTAGTACCGATAACTTTGAAGGATTGATGTCTCAATTTATGGCATCTCAAGAAGCTCGTTTAGCCAAGTTTGAAGCCGATTTCAAACAAAAACAAAGCGAGATGACCAATAAGATTGACACTTTGTTGAAAGCCCTCAATGACCGAGAAATGGGAGCACTCCCTAGCAACACGGTCAAGAACCCGAAACTAAACGTCAACGCTATTTCATCGGTTTCGTCCCCTAGTTCTTGTCCACAATATTATTCGGTCAATTCCATGAGCACGTGTTTCAAACAAACCCAAGTCGTTCCAAATGACCAAGAAGTTATGACATCCAAATTGGTCAACAACATAGTTGAAACACCTCCCACTCAAAACCTTGACGAAGAATTCAAGGAGCTCCACCTTGAAAGTCCGGTTGTTGATGTGTTGGATGAGAAGAAGCTCAAGTTAGGCGAAAAAGGGACCGCCTTTGTTCAAAACAAGCTACCTAAGAAGTTAGATGATCCGGGCTTATTTGTTCTACCTTGCAAGATCGGTAATTTGGAGGCTTATGACACATTAGCCGATCTTGGATCAAGCCTTAACCTACTTCCGTTACCTCTCTACACCTCTCTAAAACTTGGAAAACTTGAAGAAACCGAGGTGATAATAGGCTTAGCGGATGGAAGTGTTGCTTACCCGGTTGGAGTAGTTAAGGACGTATTAGTGCACATTGGAAAACTAACCATTTTAGCCGATTTCCACGTCCTTGATATGGTTAGCGACCCTACATGCCCCTTGTTGATAGGTAGAGGATTTTTGGCGACCGCTAGTGCTATGATTGATTGTAAGGAATCCAAGATAGCGGTAGGAGAAGGAGATACTTGGTCAGTCTATGATGTTAAGAAACATGCCTATGATACTAATGAGGAACCAACACCACATTGGCTAGAATCAAATAGGAGTCCATCTAGATATGGACCTTGGATTGATAGAGACTTCATAGGACCCCAACGCCCATTTTACCTAGAAGAGGACTTTGTTAACCGAACGCATACGGTAGAGCAACTCTTGGCTAGGGACACCGAATTGGATCCATTTGAAGATTCTCTAGTTTTTAGAAAGATGATTGATTTCCTAGGAGTTTTGCCAATTAACCTAGGAATGAATAAGTGGATTTGTGAGGAAGATGATCATAAGTGGAATTGGGATAAACCACCCAAAGATGGAGATGGGTCATGGCATATTAAGATGACATTGTATGACCCGGATGGAGAGAAGTTTGAAAAGATATATCGTACTAAGCGGACCAATAGGAAACTTCAATCCAAGCTTAACCCTAAAGACGTCCTTGATGACGAGCTCACTTATATAGGGTAGCGTGACTTTGAGTCTAGCTACAAGACTCGTTAATAAAGAAAAGCGCTTCTTGGGAGGCAACCCAAGCTTTATTTGTTTTATTTGCTTTGTGTGTTTATTTGTTTGTTTGCTTGTTTGATTTTATTTTCCGTATGTGTGTTTAATTTTTATTAGTATTGATTCATGTTCAAAAGTAAATTGTGAAAATGCTTTATGTTGTTTTTAACTTCGTCTTAACTACATATAAAGGTATTTTGCAAAAGATAAGTGTAAGGGAAATCTAAATCGGTTTATTAGAACACAAATGAACATGAATCATAATAATAATAAATGAACATACATATTCGTATTTGTTTGAGTCAAATGCTTGTATCGAGTCATAATGATGTTTTGCAGGATTTCCAGGAAGTAAGGTAAAGGTTTTTCCAGAAATTTTTCGGAAACTTAAAATGAGAATTTTTGTCAAGTCATTTCTGACGGCGTCAGGGTTTATAACCTGACGGCGTCAGATTTAATTTTCAGAAATTTTTGAAAGTTTTGTTTTTAAAAAGTTTTCATTAAATCTCCAACTTATAATCTCTAGGAATCTGCAAAATTATCATTCCACAAGCATTATATCCTTATATATAGATTTATCCCGCCGATGTTATGCAGGTTTTCGTGTTTGTTTTCTCAGGTTTAACAGGTTATTTTGGACAAGGAGATGTTTATGGAATCAAGCTTATGGCGATGCATTAGTCATGGAGCTTCAACATTCTCTTTGGAGGAAGATTTAACCGTGTAATTTCATTATCCACCGAGCGAATCAGGGGAGTATTTGATTTCATTCTTTTACTTTTTACTTTTACATCTTGTTATTTGAACATTGGGGACAATGTTCATCTTAAGTGTAAGGGGGGGTAAAAGTACGATTTTTGAGAATACAATTGCGCTTGATTTTTGTTTGTTTAATAGTAGATGTGTAATAAAACTGAGATAAATACCTGTTAGGGCAATTTTAGTGCCAAATTTAAAATTTTTTACAACATATAGGAGTGAAACTTTGATCTTAATGAGCGTCTCACGGATAGGAGTTATATGACTAGCACAAAAACCGTACCACTAAAAAATTTTCCACCCCCAAATATGTGAGGTTCGCCCCTAGAATTGGTAGGAAAAGCATTTATGCTATGATGTGTGTACCGGTAGCACTTAGATTCTAGAACTTGCGTTAGGACCATTCCAAGGCCACAAGTGAGACTACATTCGTGTAGTTAGATTTACTACATGATAAGAGGCATTAGGATTAACCCATTGTTTTACACCTGTGTTTTTGTTATAATTACATTGGCTACATTGGTCAAGTAATTCTCCCACACCCTTTGCGTTGTACTCATTTTTAGTACACGATACCCCTAGTACACCCCTCAGAGCCTATCTTTTCGTTTCAACCTTTAAGCATTTTACTTAAAGGAAGAATTTGTTACACCCCACTAAAATGTACACCCAAATCGCCTTAGCCTACCTTGTATGCACTCATCTTTAGTGCATTATTGTGACAACATTTGTTTAAAACCCAAGTTAATTATCTAGTTGATTACATGGTTGCTAAGTCGAGTCATATCCTTGTACATATTGTTTTGGGATGATTGGGACTCATGGGTAAAGTACTAGTGTAATGGAGTAATGGGGAAGAACATCATTTATTACCCCCATATGTGCTAAATATTTTAAAAGTACTCCAAGTTTTTCAATTATCTTAATTCGAGTCATTAGAATAGTTATTTGTAAAGTTATGTAAAAATTCAAGTGTAAGGGGGATGCAATGCCCCTATGATGTATTATTTTGGATGGTAGGGCAAAAGTGTATGAAAAAAAAAAAAAAAAAAAAAATCAAGAAAAATACAAAAAAAATGAGAAAAAGAAAAATAGAAAAAACATACGGACTACCATCCCGTTTCATTTTATGTTTGTTTTATGTTTTTGTTATTTTGTTATTTCGTTTCTAGCTTAAGATCGAGTCTAGTCTTGGCTTAGCAACATTGTATAGTACATGTAATTGATCAAGATTTTTAACTCGCCACCAGTAAAATATCCCTTATCCAACAAAACCGTGTTTTCCTTTTCCCTACACCTAACGTTATAACCCATTTAAAAGCCCTCTTTGATAGTTTATCTTAGGTGCTTACGCCTAGTGGAGGAGGTTTTCGATCCTTTCCCAAGCCTATGGTAATCTATTTGCTATGACAGGTAGTGAGAGATATTATCCGTTTTCATTTATGAGATTTATTTTGATGACACTTGAGAGATGTGAGTATCTAAACACTACTTGTGAGGTGCTAGTTTATAATCTCCGTGCTTATTATGGTTGAAGTGGAACGAATATTTGTTGTAATTACTTTTATGTTTGCATTAAATGACCCCTAACTTGTATTTTGATTAGAATAAAAGCGCATTTGCTTGAGGACAAGCAAATCTCAAGTGTAAGGGTATTTGATGAAGCGAAAAGTGTACCGCTTTTAAGGGGTCATTTAAGCCCTAAATCATATTTATTTGATCAAATATTGCCCTAAATCGTTCCTTTTGTCATTTTAGGTACTTTTGAGGAGAAATCTGGAAAAGGAGGCATTTTGGACGTTTTTGGAGCATAAAAGTGAAGAAAACGACAAAGTCTCAAAAATCGGCTAAAAGTTACCTATGACGGCGTCACAATTAACCCCAGACGGCGTCATGCCTTGGCAAGAAAAAGTGGACGTGAAATTTACTCATGATAAGCCAGTGAAAATAGCATGTGAATTCTGACGGCGTCACGCTTTAACTTGATCAAGGGCGTCACGGCTTAAATCAAAAGGGGACGGCGTCACGTTCAAGGTTCGACGGCGTCAAGCCTTGATAAGCCAGAATGGATTTTTGAAGAGCTAAAGAGGGACGGCGTCAAGAAGGTCATCCGGGAACCCTAGAAGCGGCGAGGTGACGGCGTCACAATCCATAAGGTGACGCCGTCAGATGTAAAAATCTATATATAGTTTTCTAATTTTTTGTCATTAGAGGGAGAGCTTAGTGTGTGGAATTTTGGGAGAAAACCCTAAGACGATTTTAGCTTCTTTCTCAAGGCTTTTTGCCTTGAGATCTTCCATGTTACATTGAAGATAAGTTATCAATTAATCATTCAATATGTCTATGTGTTGTTTGATTCTATCTTATTCTTGTCTTTTGTTTAACATGTTAGGCTAGATTTATCTTGTGTTTGCTTAGATCTAATGAAACCTAGCTATTGATTATTGGTTATTAGTGTGTTATTAGTTGTATTGGATGATTGTTTATCTATGTTAGGCTTAAGAAAACTGGCTAACTTCCTATTCGGTAACTTGCTTGAACGTCTTAAGAAACATGAACCAAATGCGTACTAAAGGTTTTTATGGTAGTATTTAATGCACAAGCGAATTCTAGTGATCCCATGTTAGGAGCTTCCTAGTCGGCTCGACATAGGAGTGAAGTAGGAGCTTGTAGAGTTGGGGAAGTAAGTACGCCACCCCACGAATGGTATTAAGGAATACACCCGTCATCCACGCGACTAATACACACTAATCAACCGGTAAAAGATAGTTAGGGAGTAAGGAAATCTAAGTGAACACATTTCTCTACACATAAGTTTCTCACCACATTTTCATTTTTGTTATTTTATTTTATTTGCATCCGTAGTAATTTTGGGTTAGTTGACTAGCAACTAATTCCGCCCACTCCTTCAAAACCGAGATTTTACTTGCTTTCATAAAAATATAAAAACGTAAAAAAGAATCTTCCTCAACCCTTAGACCTATTAGAGTAGTTTTTCAAACCTAACGAACACTATTCCCTGTGGAGAACGATCAATCCCCCGTACTTACCACTACACTATACTACATCGGTCAGGTACACTGCCTGGTGGGGTTGTAAGCCTCTTGAGATCCCTCGAGAGGTAAAACCTGTTGTAAGGTTGCAAAACCCACGCATCACTAAACACCTGGTTCTTTACAAGGGTACAACCACTCCCGTTGGTTCTTTTACAAGGGTACAACCACTCCCGTTGGTTCTTTCACAAGGGTACAACCACTCCCGACACTCTTTGTGTTTTAAGGACTAAAACACCAACCAAACTCTACTGAATGAATGATACAAACAATGATGTGTGAACTAATACAAAATCACACAGAGTCTATATTATAAGGATAACAACAGTACGTTGATCCTTGTATGCTTGATCTCTTTGCTACAAAAGGAAAGATCAATAAAATGAAAGAATGATATGGGTTAGTAATGTGCAAATAAATGATTATATGTTTTAAGCTATATGAGTGAAAATGTGCCTGAATGATCAGCTTGCTATTTATAGGCAAACTGATCAAACAGATGGCGGATTTGGCGGATCCCTTAATTTGGATCCGCCCTTGTACTGGTTTGGATCCGCGGGTACAGGACAACTAAGATTTCAACAAATCTTTCCATATCTTCCCATATCTTCCAAAGTCAACTTTGTTGCTTAAGAATATTTCCAAAATATTTCAAATCTTCCTAAGATTTTCTAATGAGGTATGCCACGATGTCATGTGTTAATATTTCTATTTTAAGAAATAAAAGTAAAACATGTAAATGTAAAATGTATGTAGTGTGTAAAATGTGTTTATAAAAGACTTGTTACTATAAATTCAAAAGACTTAATCTTATATTTATGCCTTGCTTAAAGATAGACTTTGTGATTGTCATTAACAAAATTAAGCAAAGATCGTAAAATATAAATAACGTTTTTAGGACGATATTTGTATTAACAATCTCTCCCTTTTTGTTGATGACAAAACATAAAGTGTATTTTTAAGTAAAGAGCTAAATAAAGTATGAGTCTTTTAAAAATATAGATTAAGTTTGTTTTGTGCAAGTTTTAAAAACTATTTTAATCATAGAAGTATGTACTGTGATACATCACAGTGATGTAAAACTTAATCCTATCTCCCCCTTTTTGTCGAAACAAAAAGAAGATATGCGTAGCGGAATGTGATTTTGAGAACTTTAAAGCTCCCCCTTGGATTATACTCCCCCTAAATGGAGTGCCAAGGTTATGATGTATGATCCTACAAAACAAATGGTTAGAATATGATATGCTCCCCCTCGATGTATACTTCCCATTGCTAGGGTACCAACGTATATGTTTCAAGGATATGAAATGCTACAAAATAAAGATTAGTTGTCAATAATTCCAACCAAGTAGCAAAATGCATATGTATAGGTCAACCAAGCAAGAAAGTTCAACCCATTTGACTTTAAAAAGTAAAAAATAAGTGTCTGATCAAAAATATGCACCTAAGTACAAGTGTCCAAATCATTATGAGAACTCAAAACAACCATACTATGATGTTAGTAAAATAAAACAAGATAATATGCCAAATATTGATCACCCACAAGCATAAAAATATAACATTCATTACTTGAAAAAAATGATGTTACATTAAACAAAATAAATCCTAAAAAGAAAAAGGCTAAAATAAAATCCTAAAAGTTCCTATAAAAGGAAACTAGGAAGAAATAAAACGCTCCTATTGAGGAGGATGAGAGAGCGCATTGAGACGCTCGAGAATGTGGTTCAAGATGAACCGCAGCTCGTTTTGAAGCTCATGGATCAAGATGTTGGTCCTTTGAGTCAAATGAGTCGTCCTTTCGCACATGGAGCAACCATGCCTTGGAAAACCGGGAGGAAGGTTAGGCTCATTGTTTTGTGGTGGTGGTGGTGGTGGTTGGTTGTTTGTTGGTGGAGGTGGTTGGTTGTTGGATGGTGGATGTGGTGGAATGTATGCCGGAGATATAATGGAGGCTAACAAGGTGGATTGTAAATCCATAGCCTCGTTGAGGTGGGAGTCCACCATATTTGAGAAAGCATAGAGACGATCTAGCTCCTCATTGATTTTTTGTTGGGATTGGGGTTGATTTACCCACATCTCTTCGTCAATGGCGTTGAGAGTGGATCTTGGTGAGAGTTGTTGAGTTTGCGGTTGTGGTGGTGGTGCATCACGGTATAAAGGACCGTGGATATCCCGATAAAGGGGATGAAAAAGCATGGGTTCTTGACCTTCAAAGGTCATAGGAGGAGGATTGGTTGACCTTGGTGGAAGATCCTCCAAATCCTCAAGGTAGGGATGAGGTGATGGAGTTCTAAATAATTCTAGAGGCTGAAGTTGTGGTGAATGTGGTGGTGAAGGTGATTTGCTAGGTTGGGATGGGGAAGGAGGTGTTGTTGTAGCTACAGGAGTGATTGTTGGTGGTGGTGTGGAGATAATGGTGTGAGGTGGTGTTGGAGTTGCAAGATTGAGAAAATTCTCATTGGCAATTGGTGAGGAGATGTTGAGAGGAGAAGACTCTTCTGATGATGAGTTGGCTAAGTTTACAAAGCAATAAGGACGGACACTCATACGAGTTGTCCTTCTTGCAGGTCTGCTTGTAGATGAGTTACTTGATTTTGTCATGGTTAAGATGAGAATGGTAGCTAAGAAGTACAGGAGAGATATGTAGAGAAGATGGTGAGTGAGTGATTTTTGATGATCCTGATCTTCCTAATTTATAGACAGTAAGATTATTGAAATTAGTGTTTGGATAAATCCAAATCTTTGAGATCCAAATCTTGTCAAAAGGACTAGTGTCCCCTCCTCAAATCCTTTAACTCATGGATAAACTTAATGACCACCTTAAGTCAACTATTATGAAAATCCTAACCCTTTCCTCTTGTTTTTCCCATACTTTCGGCAAAACAAGGACAACTAGGCCAATGTCAACCCCTATTGATCATATGCTAACACTCTACTTAAAGGGCCAAGTTCCTAACTTCTTTGCACTACAAAATAAAACACAAACACACACACTTCTCTTTGTTTCTGTCGAGCAAGAAAGAAGGGTAACAAGCCTTTGGTCAAGTCAAGAAGTTCAAGGAAATAATTCGGGTTTAGTTCGTTGAAGGACTGGGGTTATTGAAAGCTTAGGGTATATCGAGTAGTCGCGTCTTGTTCGTGCCTTCTTCCTTTTCGTGTGCCTCTTCACCACCACTTTTGGTGTTGTAAGTTTTCCCAACCGATTTCAATACGTAGTTTAGTTTACTATTAAGCTTCTTTGAAATACAGTATTGCACGTAACATACTAAACCTTCTAAACATGTTTATATTCCACACCAAGTCACGTATAAACTCAAACTTAAACGAACTTAACATGTCATTGTAGCTTGTGTGATGTCAAAAACTCTTACTAATATTAATAACCTCAAAATAAGCTAATACTTCATAAATACTAGAATCAATACACACACATACTATGAGAACCTATTAAGGATTTCGAAATCTAGAGTTAACTAAGGAAGGATTTATATCACATTTAAAAACTAGTGGTACTCACATGTTGAACTTATAAAGTAAGATGCAAACACACTGAGAACAAAGAAACAAGAACAATGCATATACTCGATATACATGCAACATTCTGAAGTGGAAAAATGTAACAAACTATAAACTGTCGCGAGACACATATATACATCTAAACGAAGAGTAACACAAGAGAGCTCCTAGCTCAGTTGGTTTGGTGCGTATCCTGAGAAGGGTATAACCCATGTTCGGCCCTAGGCGTGGTCACAGTTGGTATATATATATATATATATATATATATATATATATATATATATATATATATATATATATATATATATATATATATATATATATATATATATATATTTGTTGTCTTATCTTTCTAAACCAAAATGCACCATAATTAGATTAGTAGATATAATTCTTTCCCAACTTGTTGCATTATTTATGTTAGGCCAATACGCACCCTAACCGGGACTAGAAGCCCAAAAATGATTTTAACACTTTAAAAACCAACCGGACTTCGAGTTGGGCCTAAAGGCCCATCCACCATTCGTATGGCCCTTTTCAAAATAAGCAGTTTCCATAAGCTCAAATTAAGCAACTAAAACTGTGTAAACAAAAAGAAAATGTATTTTTATAATTTATATATTTTTGGACTAAAAATGAAAATTTTACGAAACTTGGGTTAAAAGTGTAAATTCTGGAAAAAAAGAGGGATCGAAACAGAAACTGTGAATTTTGAGTAAAAACAGAGGGTAGAAACTGTCATTTTCATAAAGTGTGAGTAAAAATTATAATTTTATAATTTTGGACTAGAAATGTAAAAAGAATAAGGTATGGGTAAAAAGTGTAACTTTTATATAAGCTAAGGGTAAACTTTGTAACTTTAGTATATTTTTGTAAAACTATATTCACAAACTAGTTACGTCAAAATTTTATAAAAACTTACCTATAAAATATAAATACGACGATATCAAAATATAATCAACAACGTTAAACTTTTAAACGAATAATATAAAATTCACAATCAAATCACTTAATAACAAATAATACAAACATTTTAATAACTTGCCATTTACTAACTTAAAATATTTAAAATAAATATTTTAACTTATCATCTACTAACTTTTGCTAAATATTAGACGATTTCATTGTAAATTTCGTAACATCGAGAAAAGATATATTATAAGTAATAAAATGCACACAACTAAAATGATATTTAGAAAACCTTATTTTTGAACTTTAAGCATTTTTCACACAAGCATCAACAGTCTAACACATAATAATAATTTCTAAACTTACTCACATTGGGTCCTAAACCAACGAATCTAAAAACTTGTCGTATTACTCTAGGTCGCAAGCCAGAGCCGTTTACTTACGACATTTGATACTACTATACCACTCAGGTGAGTTCATAGCCCCACTTTTACACGCTTTATAAATTCCCGTGGGGGAGATACATGTTATAAACTGAACACAAGTGATTTTACGAATGTATGTTATGCCTGATTTTGTTATTGCCTAAGTACCACTATTGCCAAAAGTCCCTCACTATCATGAACCATTAATCACTTGCGAGTGAACGTGAATATTGTGGATAGATCTATTTGGGGTTGACGACCCCGTTTGTGTTAGCCAGAATGGTAACCAGACGCACTATATTTGAATATATATAGGTAACTGGTAAATACCTACGAAGGGGCATTGTCGCTTATATCATTTTTATGATATCCAGTTAACGTTTGAGTATCATGAGCTTAGGGCAATAACATTGTTTTTCCATGATATTTGTAATTCGATGCAATTAACAACTATATCTTGTGTTCAACTACTTAACTTTAAACCTATGAATTTCACTCAACAAATTGTTGACTTTTTAGCATGTTTATCTCAGGTAACAAAAGAGCATAGCTGGCACGGAGTTGGCACTGAACTCCTTTGGATGGCGTCTAATAATATTATCATTCATTACAAACTTATCGATATCTTTTGTGAAACCCCAACTATTTGAAATCTTTTTTGTAACTTTGAATATTAAGTTTTTCAGTGAATGATAATGACTTTTGAAACGTCTCTTTTGAGTCGTTTTCTATGATTATGACTGTGATCTAAGAAGTAATACCCCAAATAGTCTTACGCTGCTATGTTGAAATTTACAGGGTGTTGCAGTTTGGCATCAGAGCCATGGTTATAGAGAACCAAGTGATTTTCAAAACACTGGACTATAACTACGCTTTCAAAACGGACCATTTTATACCTTACTACCTCATGCCCTCCGTGCCTACACTTTACCAACACCATGCATTGAGATTTCCTTAGCAGATGATGCATAACTATTAGACATTATAACTAGTAGACGTTACTTAACGTATATTAATGACTTACATTTACTATTACGGGGTTATTACAGAGTCATGTCTTCCCCGCCACTTCCCATTATCATTCTCTCGGATGTCGATACCTCACTTCCCATCATCATTCTCTCTGATGTTGACACCGAGGATGTTTCACCATCAACCACCGCACCGATATCACCTGCCATCCCCACTCCTGCATCACCAGAGGTCACCTTCGGAGAGACCAAGCCCTTTGAGGAGGGTGAGACTGCCTCCACACCAGCAGTTACACCTACTGTGCCTACCTTGCCCACTTCATCACCACTGTCCCCTGAGGACCATCCAACTTCTCCTACTTACAGGCCACTGACTTATGACCAGTACCTGCAGACCCAACAGTGGCTACCTGCACCTGAATCTAAGGTAGATGACGAATCATCTGACACTAAGTCATCTGAGACTTCTCTTCCATTACCGCCACCACTTCCACCTGCACCGGTTCGCCGGCATGGGCGAGTCAGAGTCCTTCAGCCCTATGAGCCAGAGCCATTCAGGAGACTATTTAAGCACCACCCAAATGGTCCCACTATGATCCACACTGCCCGGAAACGGGTACGTATACCACCAGTTCCAATGATACTACCACCATCACCACCTTCATCTCCTGAGCACTCAATCATACCCATTTGCACCCCATCATCGGGAGCCGACTCCTGAGGAGGACTTACCCCCTCAGAAGCGGGCCCGAATTGCATCTCCTTTTGGTTCCCCTTCTTATACCCTATCTCCGAGGATTCATCCTCCCATACTTCTTCATCCTTGTTGTTTCCCCCAGGCTTCACCACTCCAGCTCGAGTCTTCGAGACTGGGGAGACCTCTAGGGCAGCAGCCGCCCGACCACCCACTCACTCCACTATCATGGCGCGATTGGAGTGCCATGAAGAGCAGATAGACACCCTACTGAGCTATACTGATGAGGTGCCTTTCGACCGCATTGAGACAGTCGAGGATACTATCCATGATCTTGTGACATAGGGGATAGATTTACAGGAGGGTTTGACTAGGATGCAGACCGAGATGACTGAGACTCGCACCCAGATGACAACCCAGGATAGGCAGGGACAGATAGACAAGGCCCTGCTAGCTCACCTCAGAATTTCTACCCTAGAGACCCTCATTGAGGACATGCAGGTCAGACATCGAGCAGATATGCAGAGACTCTTGGACCAGATAGCTGAGATCAAAGGACGCATAGACGAGACATCTACGAGTTAGACATATTTTTCATCATTTGTATCTTTTGGGTTGTATTCCATAATTTGAGCCACGGGATGTGTGGCATAAATATTGACACTTGTGTATTTTGTTGTTGCATGAACAATTCAAACAAGTATTTATGACTATGATGTGCTGTATTCTGTTATATATTTCCATCAGTTTCTGTGGACCGAGTTGATCATTTATGTTTTCCATGTGTGTTGTGATTGTATTCAGACATGTCGTGATGATTATTTATGATTGTTATGGTTCTTGCTTGTGATAATGTATGTGTTCATAGTGTGGTTGTGTAACATTATATGATGATATCGACTTTTATGAGCTTGGTTATGATATTTCACTTGATTATGTTGATGATGATGTCCAAATTCTAATGTGTGCACTTATGACATTTATAGAATTATGGCTCGTAGAAAAACAGCAACTGCAACACCAGGACCAGCTATGACTCAGACTGCTATCAGGAAATTGGTTGCTGACAGTGTTGCTGTAGCACTAGAAACTCAAGCAGCAGCAGTAGCTCGTTCTAGCAGCACCATAGGCCGACCGGAGAAAGCGAGACAAATGTAGCTCGCAAATGCACCTACAAAGACTTTGTGAGTTGCAAACCAACCTGTTTTAAAGGAACGGAATGAGTGACTGATCTTGTTCATTGGTTTGAACGTACTGAAACAGTCTTTATAGTGGAGTCGATCAGTTGAGCATGACAAAAATGAGAAATGGGTGCAAATGGTGACAAGTCATGGACCACTCAAGTTTTTTTGTACTAGTTTGTGAATTTCCTCTAAATATTATTGGGGATATGTTAAATACATAAAGAGAAAAAATTATTTAAAAATTAAAGTTGAAGAAGACTAAGGGCCCGTTTCTTATTTTAATTATTGGGAAAATGCTAAAAAAAATCCATTGAAGTTGTCATTTTGTGCCATTGTATGGTGCCACCTTTTTTTGTTTTCCCATTGTATGGTGTAAACTATTGAAATCGTCTCATTGTGGGTATGCAACCTTTTTTTCTTTCCCATTGTATGGTGTAAACTATTGAAATCGTCTCATTGTGGGTATGCCGTTAGTTAAACGTCACATCGTAACTAACGGCATACCCACAATGAGACGATTTCAATAGTTTACACCATACAATGGCACAAAAAAAAGGTGGCACCATACAATGACACAAAATGACAACTTCAATGGATTTTTTTTAGCATTTTTCCTTAATTATTTAATTTTGGTCAAGGACCAAACATGCAGCCAAAACTTTAAAATGAGGACGTTTACTGCACTTTCGAAAGGATTGGGCCAAACATGCAATTTGGCCAAACAACATGGACCAAAAATGCAACTTACTCAAAACAAAATTATAAAAATAAAAAATAATTAATTTATTTTTTAAAAGTTTAAAAGGAGTATTCCTGTCACTTTTGAGGGAGTAGGAATAACTTAATGTCATTTTCTATATCTCTTTTGTTATCTGTGTATGTTGATTGGAACCTTCAACTTCGAGGCTATATTTGGAAAGCCGCTACTGTCAACAAGGTTTTTATACGAAAATGGACGAAAGTTCATGCACAAGGTTCTAAAAGCTAATGCATGCGTGATGCAAAAGCAAACCAATTTTTTACGTCATTGCGCAAAGTACCAAGTGGAAAAAACGTAGAAATGGGTTACTAACATGTTGAAATTATGCTAATAATCAATGTAAGAAATCCGGTAACGATAAAAACTAAAATGAGAAGTATAAAAAAGATTTGTCACACATTTTCAATAAGAGCGAAAAAATCTATTTTTTTAGGTGCACCTAAAATGTACGATTATAATTTATTCTCACACTTTAATTTATTTTTTTCATTTCATTTAATCCTAACTCAATAATCGGTTCGTAAATCAAATAAGTCAAAACAGTTGATATTGTCTGTTTTTACAAGTTTCATTATTTATAAACGCTTTACAATATATAGGCTTCTTTTAAATGCTTTATTTTTTAGAAAATAACCCGAATTACATAATACCACAATTGCGACCGTTGCTCGCATTATATAATTGCAATAAATTGCGGTAATGCGAACCCAGTTTGAGATGCCCTCGCATTAGGCATCTTAGTACGAAATACTAAATGCAATACAATGATTCGTGCAATTTGCGCAATGACACACACATTTTTAAACTAAGGTTCCAATGTTACATAAAACCTTTTATTATTCATCGATTGCTAGTATAATTTATATTTTGACATCGTAAGAACGTTCACCTTTATCATGTGGGCAGTTGTCATCAACGTAGAATATATACTTAATGTATGTCGTAACTCGTAACCTATTAAACACAGCTTAAATCTACAATCATGGTGACTGTGTGTTACTTAATGTTTTTTTGGCTTGAGGACGTGTCAACCCGTATATGTGAAGGAGGCTGCTCTGCTTTTTGACAAAGGATTGCGCGAGGCGATTGAGGATATGGTGGTTTGTGGAGGTCCTTTCTTTGGGGATCTCCAGTGGCGACTTGCTTCTTTACCTATTAGGTTTGGTGGTTTGGGGCTATATTCGGCGGTAGAGGCTTCATCTTATGCCTTTGTGGCCTCGAGGGCCCAATCTTGGGTGCTTCATGACCACATCTTACGCAACAGTGGCGTATGTGATATGGATTATGATTATGATTGTGCTTCGACTTGTCTTCGTGATATGATTCCAAGCTTTGACTTTGGCGGTTTCACTAAAAAGGACACCGCCCCCACTAAAGCCCAACACACATTGGCGAGTGCTCTTTTTAGCAAGATTGTCCAGGACATGGAAGTTCATTTTGAGATGACCGTTAGACAAAAAGTTGTTTTTGAGTGTCTGCGTGCACCACATGCTCAAGAATTTCTTCTTGCCATCCCTATAGACGGTCTCGGTCAACATATGTCGCCGATTGAGTATCGCACTATCCTTAAATATCGCCTCATGATCCCTATTTTTCCGGTTGATGAAAGTTGCCCGGTTTGTCACAAAGCTTGTTTGGACTCATTCGGAGAGCATGCAGTTCATTGTAGAGAGCTTCCGGGGTTTAAATACCGACACGATTTGGTTAGGGATGTTCTTTTTGACATATTCAGGCGTGCTGGGATTTCAGTTAAGAAAGAAGCACCTATGAATTTCTTGACCGACCCGATGGAAGGAAGATCGACGCTTAGACCAGCTGACATTTTGGTCTTTGGATGGATAGAAGGGAAACATGATTGTGTAGATCTAACGGGGGTTTCTCCACTTGTGGGATTGGGGAATCATGCTTTTACGGCAGGTCAGTCTGCTTTGAAAGCCGCTTCATGCAAAGTAACCAAACACGAGAAAGCGTGCCTTGATAACCAACACGCGTTTATACCTTTTGCATTTGATACTTTTGGTTTCCTTGCACCGGAGGCTGCGGAGCTGCTCAAAAGAGTCCAAAGGGTTATGCATAGCAATGTTACGACCCCAAGGTCTTTGAATGTAGTTTTTAAAAGACTAAGTTTTGCTATTCAAAAAGGGCTAGCGGCGCAGCTTGTTGCCCGCTTGCATGCCGTTTCAGTGTAAAGCTTTTCCAAAATTTAATATAAAGTTTTTACCATTAAAAAAAAAAAAAAAAAAAAAAAAAAAAAAAAAAAAAAAAAAAATGTTATCTTTAATTTGTAACTATTCGTGGAGATACGTTTATGGTATGATTTCTTTTCACTAAAATGATCTAATATTCCTTCAAGACCATATACATGTGATGTGAGACTGGTGTCCCTTTCCTTTATGCTATTTCTAGATTTTTGTTCTTATTTTGGACTTAAAATGTAAAGTAAATTTATTACATTAGTGATATGAACGCTTTAAATGGGTTATGGAAGTCAAACACAACCCATTCACTTTTGGACGATCAACAGTCAATGAAAATGATTCTCCCTCTGACCCTCTCCACAAAAACTTGGTCTAAATTAACTTATTGTATAATAAAAATGCTATGTTCACAAAATAAAAATTACTTATTGTATAATAAAAAATTACTTTTTTGGTGTTGGTTTAATTGCATTTTGCCTTTCAAAAAAAGAAAAAAAAAAAAAAAAAATTGCTATGTACACAAAATATTTAAAAAAAGAAAATCTACACAATAATTTTTGCCAAAATAAGAACAAAAATCTATTTGATCCCAAAAAGAAACAAGAATATGTTATCTTAGAATACTACTATACTCCCTTTGTCCTGGTTCTATCATCCAAATGTATTTTCGAATAAATCGATCACCAATCTAACATATTTAGTTAAAAAAAAAAAAAAAAAAAAAAAAAAAACTATCACAAATTTGTGATTGTTATTCAAAATCCACATTATGCAACAATACCTTAAAAAGATCATCATCCAAATGTAACTTCATTTATTCATTTCATATTGATACTTTGGTAGTAACTTTAAATACATAATATTCATATACTTCTCGGGTTCCAATCATATTGTTTACCCCAAACCTTCTTAGTAAAATCATAAAAGTAAAATCCATCATTCTTGGCTGCCCAATAACATGGATTATTATCCCCATACTCTATGTCACATACACGCATCATTGTATCGTTAAAAACATCAAAGACTCGCTCTTTTGAATCCCAATACCAATGACAAAAAAATAGAGTACCATGCAATTCATTTTCGCAAAATTTAAAGTGAAACTCCTCGTTGTACATTAACCGTTTATCACCAATATCGTCATCTTTAGAGTTGCAGTGAACCTGGATTTTACTTTCTGGGATCAAGTTTTGGATTTGAACGATGAATCCGGGTGTGTAAACACAAGCAAAAGTTGTACAAGAAAAGTACGTACAACGTTAGGAATATGAAAAAGAAGTTCTTCATTGAGAATATGTCATAAATGATAAAAACACAAGTATCACTATATAGGTAGATGAATTTGGGATTTTGATTCATTTGCTATTTATGAATCTAACAATAACATGCTACGAAGTAAATTAATGTAATTTGATATAATTTAGTGTAATGTAATTAATTGTGAAATAACGAGGATTTTTTTTTTTTTTTTTTTTTACACGCACTCCGCTACGGGGCGCGGAGTTTTACACGGGAAAATTTACGTATAAGATTTCATGTAAATCGGTTTTAGTTTTTACTCATAACATGCTTTAAACATAGACAAATAAATTTTAAACTTTAAACTTAGGGATGATTTTTGACATGTTTAGGATGATATATGTTAGTTTATGTTAAGAAAATGGTCCGTACCCTAGGTATGAATTCTGTAATTTTAGTTAAGACGTGGGGAGTATTTATGTAAAGTTTTATGTAAATGTATGTTACATGTTGGTCGTTATGGACGGATTTCATAATAGTCTCTAACTGAAAGGGATCGTTCGTGTAATTTTTTAGTTTAACATAAAGAAAAAGCTATGGATGATTTTCACAGTTCCAAGTAATTTTAGGGAGAATTTATGTAAGTTTTAGTTACGGGTTTGGTCCCTGAGAACGGATTTTGTTTACGTATTTGGTCCTTGGATACGAACTTTGTAACAATAGTTAAACCACAAAGACTGTTTTTGTAAATTTTAGGAATAGACAAATCTTTTTACTGTTGGGTGAACAGTACATTCCTGAGTATATTTAAGATTAGAAAAAATTAAAATGTAATATAGGATAACATAACATTTTTTAAAATTTAAAATTTTTACCGCTAAAGTTTTAAAAGTATGATTATAATGGTTTATAAATAGAATGAACATAGCAAAAAGAGTTTCAGGAGCAACAAAAACGGCAGCAATCTGGTTCAGAAGTAGTATTAGTGATCCTCATATTCATCCGATACCCGTCTGTGTTATTTTCATATACACGAAATTTTGTTACTAGTAGCGAGAAAAATTGTCCTGATTCTATGGCAAAAGAGGCAGTTTGCTACTAATGACTGAATGTAGCACAAAAGGTCAATAAAACGTTAAACAAACACAAGATCACACAAAATCTAAGTTGTTTGATGTTTAGTTACTTCCTAAACTACCAGAAAGTAACCTATACAAGTTATTTGCCCTTTCGCCTCTTTTGATTTCCACTGCAATCATTACAATACCATTTTCCTTTGGGTTGCTCTTTCAGACCAACACAGCCGTAATGGAACCACTCGATCTTGCACTGTCAATAAATAAAACATATAAACATCTCATTATTGTCTTTTAGTTAGAAAAAAGTTATCAGAGGTCACAAATGGGTGGGTCAGGTGGGTTAGATAAACGGGTCAAAACGGTTAGTTTCTAGTACAAGCCAAAATGACACTTTCAATCGAATAAAAATGCATTGAAAATTATTGTAAAAGCTATATTGTTACAGCAATAATCTATCTTATCATTAAAAAAATGGATTCAAATGTGTTTTAAGCATTTATATGAATTTCAAATGATTTTCAACTTGCTTGAACCCTTTGATCCATTTCCTATTTACTCCATTTATAAACATAACTCAAATCGACCATTTTATGCAAATGGGTTAAAATGGTCAACCCTAAAACTGATAAATGTGACACAATCTTATTTAAAGCACTCACATCAGGATTGTCGCATGCTACCATCTCCCCGTAGCTCACTTGATTACAGAGACAATATGTTGGTTCATTGGGATCAACTGGCAGATCCAAGTCCATACCAGGTGGGTTTGCAGTCGTTGTAGTTGCTGTAGAAGCTGCAGCCGCAAGACGCGATCTGAATAGTAAAAAAATCCCATTGAAAGAGAAATTAGTGACCAAACTTAGCAATAATATCAAGCAAGCACGAGTTCACATTATAAAGATAATTACTTTTTCCTTCCTCCTCTGCCACTTTGTATTACAGGTTTCCCATTGCTATCAGAGTTCAATGCAGTTGATCCGGCTGCAGCAGCATTTTCCTTTTCTGCCATAACCAATTAACCATAAAAGTATCAGAAGTGAGATGAAGTTGGCAATTTTGACCAATTTACTTATGAATAGTTAGTTTGTGATTCTGTTTATCTCAAAGTGTTTAGATCCAAAAATTTAACTAAGAAGTGAAGGGGTCAGATGGGTGAAAAGTTGCTCAAAGCCAAAAATTAAAATGCATATGACTCCGAGTTGTTTATATTTAACAGTTTTAGAGAATGTACTAATCCTGTTTTTCGTGATCAAAATCAACACTTTTACAGATATACTATTCATTATAAAAATAAGAACACAAAGTTTTCACCCATACTAACACCAAATACCATTTTGACCTGTTACCCACCCGTTTGGCCCCACTATCTTTACCACCTCTACAAAACACATAAACAGGAGTATGAAGCATATCCATATCACAGCTGCAACATACATGTAAGCATGTAAGTGACAGATTCAGAAGACAGAAGAAATATACCGCGTCGTTGCTCTTCTAACTTTCTGAGATACTGATCAAGTTGTTGAATATGAGCATCCACCTGAAAAAAAGAACATTTCCAAAACTCATTCCAGTTTCCAATAGACGAAATAATCTCAAAACACACACCAAAGAACGACACTTTTTAAACACAAACATTTCCAAACTTCGACACAACCACAAGTATAAAAAGGTTATCAAAATGTACCAAATCATATGCTTGGACAGCAAGAGCAACCTTCTCGTCAGCAATCCTAATCGCATGTTTTTGCTCATCTTGAGCCTCATCCGAGAACTTACTAAGTGAAGAGCCGGGACCAATGTTCCCAGACTTAACCCCTTCTTTAAACTCCTCTATCTCTTGCAAGCAGCGTTGCTCATTTTGCCGTTGAATATCTGCACATCAATTTATTCACACCACATAACAAAAACATCACAACCGCTCAAACACATTACGCATATACATAAGCTCAAAAACTCATACCATGCAAACTTTTATCCAAGTCGCGCAACAACGCGTATTTCCTCTGCAATATATTTGGCAATGGCTCCAAACCTACAAAATGAAACCAAATTAATAAACTTTATTAATCGTCTTTAAATTTTTCTGCTTATCTGCTATTTTTTTTAGTAAAGCAGGAAAGCTTATCTACTTAAAAATAAGCAGAAAAGCAGTTTTAATATCCAAACAGATAAGCGTTCCTGCTTATCTTTAAAAAGATAAACCTAACTACTTTTCTGCTTATTTTTAAGCAGATAAGCATTTCTGCTTTACGAAAAAAATAGCAGACAAGCAGAAAAAATAAAAATCCCAAACAACCACATAGTAAAACTAAAAGGGTATAATCTTAAATAAACAAAATCATAAATTTACACAAAAGCAACCATTTTTACAAAGCAAAAAATTAGTACTTTTGTACCATACCTCCAAACTTACATATCAAACACACAAATTATCCATCAAGATTACATATTCATACTCTAACTACCACTAAAACAGTCAATTTCACAAATAAGGGTTTCTTGAAATCTTGCTACTCTAACTCAATTTCAAAACCCTAGAAAATATCACAAATAAGGGTTTCTTGAAATCTTGGTTTCTAACCGATTAAATTCAAAATTGGTCATCTGGGTACTAACATTTTGCTGCATAAATGTGATTTATAACGGTAATTTCACAAATTAGTAACTAATTTTAACTCAATTTCAAAACCCTAGAAAATTAGGGTTTCTTGAAATTTTGGATTTTAAGCGATTAAATTCAAAATTCCTCATCTGGGTATTCATTATTTTCTCTACAAATGCTATCTAGAACGGTAATTTAACAAAATGGTAGCTAATTTAACTCAATTTTAAAACCCTAGAAAATTAGGGTTTTGGTTTTAAACCGATTAAATTTAAAATTGGTGACCTGGGTATGAATAATTTGGTCTATATATGTGTTTTGTAAAAGGAATTGAAACATTATGAAGAAATGAGAGAGATTGAGAGGGGCTGCTTACTGGCTTGAAAGTCTTCTAGAAACGACATGAATGAATGAATTTGGGGGAAATCGAGAGTTTGTTTTTTTGCCGTTAATAGCCCGCCTAAAAATTTGGAGGAAAATGAAAAAGTTTTAACTGTATTGGTTTGATTTGGTGGGTGATTAAATACCAATTGCTTAAAGACTTGTACTCTATACACATACGAATTTAAAGGTATGGTTGATTTGCATACCAACTTTTTTTTATTCTTTCATCACATCTTGTGCATTATAGTGATGTACGGTGTGCTATAAAGCTAGTACAAAATAGTGTTTTTATCAAAAAATTTGGTATGCAAATCAGTCTGTTTTAACGGTATGTATGTTTGAATGTGAAAGTCAAAAAATAATGTGTGCAAATCCTCTCTTATTGGGTTAACCGCTTGATACACGTGCTAGGTTCTGTATGTTTATGTTATTGCGGAAGGTGAGGGTGACACTTACATTTAAGGGCTCGTTTGGTTTATAGATGGGTTTATGATTAGGATTAGGATCGGGATATAAAATTAAATATTAGGATTTGGATTTGGTGAGAGAAAATATTATATTTAATTTGAAATTATTATTTAAATAATTAATAAATGATTTAATAATTAAATTTTATTATTTTATTAAATATAATGAGAAGAGAGATAGACTCAATGGTTAAATGGCCCCACTCAAATGCTAAAAGTCACCAACTAGTCCGGGATTTTGATCATGCCAAAAAATCTGGCTACATGCCTTGATATTAGGATTGGGATTTTAACCAAACTGTGGTTTTTTACTTTAAGTCCAGGGCCTCACAACCAAACGGGCCCTTACATTTAGATACATGCGGCTTAATTGAGGTATTTTTTCTAACCACCCTAAAGCGTGTATCTAGTGATATATGAATGCTAGACATAAGATGATAAGTGTCTTAAGTCTTTTTATCAATAGGGACAAAATAAATTGAAGCACCGGTAGACGGTAGTGTATAAGTTAGTAGAAATGCGTAAATTATTCGTATCTTCTCAAAAAGTTTGAATCGGTGAATAAATTTTAATATTGTGCACTTCTTCTAGATGTTAATTGACCTTTCACAAGATATTGGCTACGCGCAATGAGCTTATGTTTCGGGAGCGGGTATTATCATTGTATGAAGTATCATATGGATTAAACCCATATCCTAATGATGGTAACCAAAGGGCTTTGGCTGAGTTGGTACCCATCCTCGAAAACCCATGACCTTACTAAAGAGATTTTGTAGATTAAAGGTCACGGGTTCGAGTCTCGGCTCATGCTCACTCCAGTTAGTGCCTCACATGGCTTTGGCTCAGGTTTTTCCGTCAATATATATATATATTTATATATATATATATATATATATATATTATATATATATATATATATATATATATATATATATATATATATATATATATATATATATGTTATCCTAATGATGGTTTCACTTTAATGAAATATAAAGAAGATACAATAATCAAGGTTTTTAAGATCGGGATCCTACCTAGGATCGTTTTCGTCTTTGCAATATCGTGATCGTAAGATCGGATCGGGTTCTTAAGATCCTACTATAGTGTCATACTGTCATTTTCTTGATAGGCGTTGTAAAATTATGCAAATCTACATATTATTATATATCCTATATCATCAAAATGTATGTCAAAATTATGATTATGAAATATTTATGGTTAAGTCATAAAATAGTCACATACTTTCTCAAATGTTTCAATATGGTACGTGTACTAAATTTTGTTCCAATATGATACGCCTACTTTGGATTTCGTGCTAATATGATACGTGAGTAACCTTTTAAACCGGCTAAACCTGTTAAATTTTTTTTTAAGCAAAAATGGTCCCTTGTGATTTGTTTCTTTTGCAAAATAGGTCCCTTGCGTTTTTTTTTTTCAAAATAAATCTTTGTGCGTTTTTAAGGTGCGTTTAGTTGGTGAAATTTTTTTATCCGTTTTTATACGTTTTCATCTGTTTTTATATGATTTCATCCATTTTTATACGTTTTTATACCTTTTCATATGTTTTCATACGTTTTCATCCGTTTTTATACGTTTTCATCCGTTTTTACATGTTTTCATCTGTTTTCATGCGTTAATACATTTTCATTCGTTTCCATGCGGTTTTATACGTTTTTGTGCGTATATATACGGTTTTGTCCATTTTCATCCGTTTTTATACGTTTTCATCCGTTTTCATGCGTTTTATACGTTTTTGTACATTTTTTTACGTTTTTATACGTTTTCATCCGTTTTCATGCGTTTTTATATGTATAAAAACGGATGAAAACGTACAAAAGCATATAAAGCATATGAAAATGAAATAAAACAGATGAAAACGTATAAAAACAGATGAAAACGTATAAAAACAAATGAAAACGAATGAAAACGGATGACAATGTATAAAAACGGATGAAAACGTACAAAAACAAATGAAAACGTATAAAAATGGATGAAAACGTATAAAAACAGATGAAAACGGATGAAAACGTAGAAAAACAGATGAAAGCGTATAAAAACGGATGAAAACATATAAAAACGGATGAAAACGTATAAAAAGCGTACTAAAACGTATAAAAACACATGAAAACGGATGAAAACATATAAAAACGGATACAAACGAATAAAAAATGATTAAAACGGATGAAAACGGATAAAAACATACAAAAACGAATAAAAACGTATGAAAATGTACAAAGAAAAAATGTCTTTATTTATTATTTTTTTTTAAAGGAAAAAATTTCACTATCTAAACGCACCCTAAAAACGTACAAACACTTATTTTGAAAAAAAAAAAAAAAAAAAAAAAAAAAAAAAAAAAAAATCGCAAGGGACCTATTTTGCAAAAGAAACAAACCGCAAATGACCATTTTTGCTAAAAATAAAAGCACTTCATACTTTGGTAAAATTTTAGCCAGTTTTACAGGTATCAGGTAAAAACATGACCATATTAGCACAAAATCAAAAATAGACGTATTATATTGGAACGAAAATTAGTACACGTACCATATTGAAACATTTTAGAAAATATGAGGGTATTTTATAACTTAAACCCTAGTCTACTATATTAATAAAACAGGGTTTTGAAAGTTAATTAACCTCTCAAAATACCTTAAAACCTGCCACCTGGATATTCATTTTGATCTAACGGTCCATGATGTATTCCCCTTCTAAGCATTAACTGCGCAAAAAATTTGGGCGGCATTACTCTCCTATTCTTCATTTGGTATCACAACATAAAAAAAACACACTCGCAAATCCTCTCAAGATCCCCTGTTCAAAACCCTAACCGAAAAAAAACCAATTCAATAGCAGATCCATCAAAAGTAAATCAAATCAATTATCAGAAAAAGGCCTGATGATTATGATAAAAAAAAACGACATATGTTTGAATGAAATAGATCCGATCGTATTTGTTCCAGGTGATATTTTATGTTTATAGTTTTCTTGATTTTTTTTCCGACTTAAATTTGCACATAATATGATTAGGGTTTTCGTTTTTATTATTATTATTATTATTATTATTATTATTATTATTATTATTATTATTATTTTTATGTTTTAAAAGTATTATTTTTTCATTTATTTGTGATTAGTTTGTGTTTAATTTAAAGTAATTGTAGCTATTAAAAAAATTGGGCGTTTTGATTTTCATGTACTTCTTAAAAGAAACTATGCTATGCTTTGATTAATGATAAAAATGGATTCTTTTTTGGGGAATGATCAATTGATTTGACAGTAGCGTTTTTGATATCTTTATGACAATACTCCATATAGGGATAACATTTATATTATTATGGATCATCGTATAGGTGTGCTACTGAGAAGGAGATATTAAAAATGACGAATATTAAATGTTGATTCGTTTGCTTTTTGTAAAATTTTATCTCTATAAATTTCTTGAGTAGGAAACTATTGCTGCACAGATAGAACAAATAATGGAGCTTTAAAATCTTAAAGAGGTAAGCTCTCATGATGAAAAGCAAATTTCTTGCAACTCCACATCAATAAGAACTTATATGCACTTAGATTTAGTGCAATGTATATTAGAAAAGTTTAGCGTATATAGACTTTGTCATGCAATGTACTTATCGATTTATTTAGAATTTTTGACTACAGCAGTTCCATCTGGATTTGGTAATGCTATTGGTATGTCATTTTAGAAGTCGACAAAACGGGCTGCAGATTCTATGCCTTACATGATATCTAAGCATTCTTGTGAGATGTCAATCCTGCCCTTCTTGCTGCAGTAGAGGTTCAGTGTTAAAAAATAATAATAATAATAAAAATAAAAAAATATATAAAAAAAAAAAAAAAAAAAATCCTTTCGAGGTATGTATTTGTATATTACCTTTAAAATCATTGATTATTTCTCTATTATATGTCCAAGCTTACTAAAGTATATTCTTATTTAGGGATATAAATAAATAAAATGTGGTTATTCTTACTGAAGTATGTTCAACCTTTAAAATCATTTTATATATTTTGATAGAGATATAAGTTAATTATTGAACATATATTAAAGTTTGTTTCATATTGATCAATAACTTTCTCATGACGTGAAAGTTAATTTTTGACTGGAAATGCTTTATTACTATTGAATGTGAACCGGTTTTTGTATTCTCAGCTTAGATATGCTTATGGTTATGCAATGAGACCTCCACATCTAGGAAAATGCCATGAATATACATGTAGCTATGACCTAAAAGGTGCTATATCCTCTTTATATAGAATCTTTATGTGTTTTTTTTGGATTAATTTTTTTTAAAGGTTAAACTTTTTGAATGTTTTTTTGATCTTTAGTATTGGGTCTAACTTCTTTTTTAAAGGTTGAATTATCATAATTCAGTTTTGTATCTTCAAAGAAGAATTTATTTATGGTTTGATTGCATCTTACTTTATTCAGTGACTTATTATTCAGCTTTATAATTTATGGTGTATTAACTATTATCGTATTCAAGATGTAATGCCAAACACACTTTAGTTACAATGGAATACCTTATTTTCAGTTACAATGATAAAGTTTGCATCTTTTGAGACGATTGTGGAGATGGTGTACAAGCATATCATCTCAACAGCAAAAGAGTAATGTAGCGGAACTTTTCCAATTGGGGTGAGCTTTGCTGGAGGTGCAAGTGTTCTTCATATTATTAGCTTTTTATCGAATCTTCATCTGATTTGATTAAATTTTGTAATAACCAGGATGTAAATGGGGAAAATCTTCATTAAGTAAAGGAAGAATGGAGGGAACTCATGAGGCGAGTGATGGATGCCAACAAAATCTTCGAAAGACGTTATAAAAATCTTGCCTATTGAAAGGATGATGATGCATGTTTTCCAACAGGTAAACAATCTTATCGTCTTGTGTTTAACTGATATTGTTTTCTTTTAGCCATCCTTTATTCTGAAGGTCTCAATTAGTAGGCAGAGTGATTGTTGACAGCCTATAATATGTTGATCCGTACTAACTTATTGTGTTCATTTCGTTTTCCTCAATGTGTAGACAATTTAAAATATATTAGTTATAAATTATTCTTATATGAGGAGTTATATTTATAAAACTATAATCTTATATTAGGAGTTATCTATACTTAATGATGATGCATACTCATGACCCTTAATTACATATCTTGATAACTTATATTTGATTGACAGATACTAATACTTACATTTCTTTTTTATTGGTTTTGATATTACTATCTGAGAAATTTTTTGTATTAACACAACAGGACGTTTATTCTATTTGCTGAGCGCCGTTAAGAAGAATATGGTTATGGAAAAGATTGAGATGGAATTGGACCCTCTAAGTGTCACCAAGTGGACGGGTAGATGATGACCCACCTAAGAAGTTATTCTAGAGATAAGTGGCTATTTGTTTGGCCTCCGCAGTAAATGTGAGATAGTAGCTTCCCGAATCTCCTCCAATGGTAAGCATTACTTTTATCCCTTTAGCTTGGCATGATTTACTTTCGGTGGTTAAATTGGTGCAGCCATTGTTGTATGGATCACAGTGACCTGAAAGATTAATCATTGGAGTCTGACCGTTTCCAAATGTTGCAAGAAATGCAAGGTTGACATAATCGTATTTTCCGTTAAGCATGTCTTAGCCAAGGTTCCCTCATCCCGTTTTGACCCCAGTAGATTGAAATGCCACCACCATTGATATCCACTGCCAGTAATAGCATCATCGAAGATAATTTGCAATACGGTATACTATTTTCTGATAAGTGCGTATATTTTAAGAGATGACTAAAGAATGTATTGGTGTGCTTAAATGTTTGAGATTTTCTGTTTATATAGTACAGGAATTAGCTTATTTGAATTCTTCCAATTACCAGTAAATTAAGAAATACGCACCTTGCAAGGGCACTTCGTTAAATCCTCTTTAAACAGAAGTGCAGGATTGATTAAATCATTGGTAAGCTTTTGTCTGGAATCATTCCTACAAATGTTTATATCAGGTGTGTTTCGTACCATTTCTTAAATTTACAAATAATCTTATCGCCAACTTCCTTTATTGCTTACTTTTGTTTTTTCTTAAACTCTTAGGTGTTTACGCAATGATCATTGGCTACTCGAATGTTTGACGTTGATTGCATACCTTGCGTATTCAAGACCATCTACATCTTGAACAAGACGATGCGTGCACGTTCATTGTTTTAATACTTATAAACCGAATTGTTTATCGGTTCGTCGAACTATTAAACTTATAATTCTCTTCACGAAATAATGAAACCTGTTCACGATCGTTGTTGTTTGTTATTTTATTCGTGCACCTAACTCCTTAATGAATAATTTTTTTTAAAATTCCCGTGAATCCACGGGTCTATAAGCTAGTAAATAAATAAAATGTGGTTATTCTTACTGAAGTATGTTCAACCTTTAAAATCATTTTATATATTTTGATAGAGATATAAGTTAATTATTGAACATATATTAAAGTTTGTTTCATATTGATCAATAACTTTCTCATGACGTGAAAGTTAATTTTTGACTGGAAATGCTTTATTACTATTGAATGTGAACCGGTTTTTGTATTCTCAGGTTAGATATGCTTATGGTTATGCAATGAGACCTCCACATCTAGGAAAATGCCATGAATATACATGTAGCTATGACCTAAAAGGTGCTATATCCTCTTTATATAGAATCTTTATGTGTTTTTTTTGGATTAATTTTTGTTAAAGGTTAAACTTTTTGAATGTTTTTTTGATCTTTAGTATTGGGTCTAACTTCTTTTTTAAAGGTTGAATTATCATAATTCAGTTTTGTATCTTCAAAGAAGAATTTATTTATGGTTTGATTGCATCTTACTTTATTCAGTGACTTATTATTTAGCTTTATAATTTCTGGTGTATTAACTATTATCGTATTCAAGATGTAATGCCAAACACACTTTAGTTACAATGGAATACCTTATTTTCAGTTACAATGATAAAGTTTGCATCTTTTGAGACGATTGTGGAGATGGTGTACAAGCATATCATCTCAACAGCAAAAGAGTAATGTAGCGGAACTTTTCCAATTGGGGTGAGCTTTGCTGGAGGTGCAAGTGTTCTTCATATTATTAGCTTTTTATCGAATCTTCATCTGATTTGATTAAATTTTGTAATAACCAGGATGTTGATTGCGTGGTTTTGTAACCTTACAACAGGTTTTACCTCTCGAGGGATCTCAAGAGGCTTACAACCCCACCAGGCAGTGTACCTGACCGATGTAGTATAGTGTAGTGGTAAGTACGGGGGATTGATCGTTCTCCACAGGGAATAGTGTTCGTTAGGTATGAAAGGCTACTCTAATTAGGTCTAAGGGTTGAGGAAGATTCTTTTTATGTTTTTATAATTTTATGAAAGCAAGTAAAATCTCGGGTTTGAAGGAGTGGGCGGAATTAGTTGCTAGTCAACTAACCCAAATGACTACGAATGCAAATAAAATAAAATAACAAAAATGAAATGTGGTGAGAAACTTATGTGTAGAGAAATGTGTTTACTTAGATTTCCTTACTCCCTAACTATCTTTTACCGGTTAATTAGTGTGTATTAGTCGCGTGGATGACGGGTGTATTCCTTAATACCATTCGTGGGGTGGCGTACTTACTTCCCCAACTCTACAAGCTCCTACTTCACTCCTATGTCGAGCCGGCTAGGAAGCTCCTAACATGGGATCACTAGAATTCGCTTGTGCATTAAATACAACCATAAAAACCTTTAGTACGCGTTTGGTTCATGTTTCTTAAGACGTTCAAGCAAGTTACCGAATAGGAAGTTAGCCAGTTTTCTTAAGCCTAACATAGATAAACAATCATCCAATACAACTAACAACACGCTAACAACCAATAATCAATAGCTAGGTTTCATTAGATCTAAGCAAACACAAGATAAAATTAGCCTAACATGTTAAACAAAAGACAAGCATAAGATAGAATCAAACAACACATAGACATATTGAATGATTAATTGATAACTTATCTTTCAATGAAACATGGAAGATCTCAAGGCAAAAAGCCCTGAAAAAGTAGCTAAAATCGTCTTAGGGTTTTATCCCAAAATTCCACACACTAAGCTCTCCCTTCATGACAAAAAATTAGAAAACTATATATAGATTTTTGGATCTGACGGCGTCACCTTATGCATTGTGACGCCGTCACCTCGCCGCTTTTAGGGTTCCCGGGTGACCTTCTTGACGCCGTCCCTCTTTAGCTCTTCAAAAATCCATTCTGGCCTATCAAGGCTTGACGCCGTCGGATCATGAACGTGACGCCGTCCCCTTATGATTTAAGCCGTGACGCCCTTGATTTAGTTAAAGCGTGACGCCGTCAGAATTCTCATGCTAACTCACTGGCCCGTCATGAGTAAATTTCACATCCAACTTTTCTTGCCAAGGCATGACGCCGTCCCATGTTAATTGTGACGCCGTCAAGAGTAACTTTTAGCCGATTCTTGAGACTTTGCCGTTTTCTTCACTTTAATGCTCCAAAAACGTCCAAAATGCCTCCTTTTCCAGATTTCTCCTCAAAAGTACCTAAAATGACAAAAGGAACGATTTAGGGCAATATTTGATCAAATAAATACGATTTCGGGCTTAAATGACCCCTTAAAAGCGGTACACTTTTCGCCTCATCAAATACCCTTACACTTGAGATTTGCTTGTCCTCAAGCAAATGCGCTTTTATTCTAATCAAAATACAAGTTAGGGGTCATTTAATGCAAACATAAAAGTAATTACAACAAATAATCGTTCCACTTCAATCATAATAAGCACGGAGATTACAAACTAGCACCTCACAAGCAGTGTTTAGATACTCACATCTCTCAAGTGTCATCAAAATAAATCTCATAAATGAAAACGGAAAATATCTCTCACTACCTGTCATAGCAAATAGATTACCATAGGCTTGGGAAAGGATCGAAAACCTCCTCCACTAGGCGTAAGCACCTAAGATAAACTATCAAAGAGGGCTTTTAAATGGGTTATAACGTTAGGTGTAGGGAAAAGGAAAACACGGTTTTGTTGGATACGGGATATTTTACTGGTGGCTAGTTAAAGATCTTGATCAATTACATGTACTATACAATGTTGCTAAGCCAAGACTAGACTCGATCTTAAGCTAAAAACGAAATAACAAAATAACAAAAATATAAAGCAAACATAAAATGAAACGGGATGGTAGTCCGTATGTTTTTTCTATTTTTCATTTTCTCATTTTTTTGTGTTTTTCTTGATTTTTTTTTTTTTTTTTTTTTTTTTTTTTGCATACACTTTTACCCTACCATCCAAAATAATACATCATAGGGGCATTGCATTCCCCTTACACTTGAATTTTTACATAACTTTACAAATACTAATCTAATGACTCGAATTAAGATAATTGAAACACTTGGAGTACTTTTAAAATATTTTAGCACATATGGGGGTAATAAATGATGTTCTTCCCCGTTACTCCATTACACTAGTACTTTACCCATGAGTCCCAATCGTCCCAAAACAATATGTACAAGGATATGACTCGACTTAGCAACCATGTAATCAATTAGATAATTAACTTGGGTTTAAACAAATGTTGACACAATAATGCACTAAAGATGAGTGCATACAAGGTAGGCTAAGGCGATTTGGGTGTACATTTTAGTGGGGTGTAACAAATTCTTCCTTTAAGTAAAATGCTTAAAGGTCGAAACGAAAAGATAGGCTCTGAGGGGTGTACTAGGGGTATCGTGTACTAAAAATGAGTACAACGCAAAGGGTGTGGGAGAATTACTTGACCAATGTAGCCAATGTAATTATAACAAAAACACAGGTGTAAAACAATGGGTTAATCCTAATGCCTCTTATCATGTAGTAAATCTAACTACACGAATGTAGTCTCACTTGTGGCCTTGGAATGGTCCTAACGCAAGTTCTAGAATCTAAGTGCTACCGGTACACACATCATAGCATAAATGCTTTTCCTACCAATTCTAGGGGCGAACCTCACATATTTGGGGTGGAAAATTTTTTAGTGGTACGGTTTTTTGTGCTAGTCATATAACTCCTATCCGTGAGACGCTCATTAGAACTAAAGTTTCACTCCTATATGTTGTAAAAAATTTTAAATTTGGCACTAAAATTACCTTAACAAGTATTTCTCTCAGTTTTATTACACATCTATTATTAAACAAACAAAAATCAAGCGCAATTGTATTTTCTAAAATCGTACTTTTACCCTCCCCTTACACTTAAGATGAACATTGTCCCCAATGTTCAAATAATAAGATGTAAAAGCAAAAAGTAAAAGAATGAAATCAAATACTCCCTGATTCGCTCGGTGGATAATGAAATTACACGGTTAGATCTTCCCCCAAAGAGAATGTTGAAGCTCCATGACTAATGCATCGCCATAAGCTTGATTCCATAAACATCTCCTTGTCCAAAATAACCTGTTAAACCTGAGAAAACAAACACGAAAACCTGCATAACATCGGCGGGATAAAATCTATATATAAGGATATAATGCTTGTGGACTGATAATTTTGCAGATTCCTGGAGATTATAAGTTGGAGATTTTAATAAAAACTTTTTATGAAAACAAAACTTTCAAAAATTTCTGGAAATTAAATCTGACGCCGTCAGGTTATAACCCCTGACGCCGTCAGAAATGACCTGACAAAAATTTTCATTTTAAGTTTCCGGAAAATTTCTGGAAAAACCTTTACCTTACTTCCTGGAAATCCTGCAAAACATCATTATGACTCGATACAAGCATTTGACTCAAACAAACACTAATATGTATGCTAATTTATTATTATTACGATTCATGTTCATTTGTGTTCTAATAAACCGATTTAGATTTCCCTTACACTTATCTTTTGCAAAATACCTTTATATGTAGTTAAGACGAAGTTAAAAACAACATAAAGCATTTTCACAATTTAGTTTTTAACATGAATCAATAATAATAAAAATTAAACACATATACGGAAAATAAAATCAAACAAATAAATAAACAAACACACAAAGCAAATAAAGCAAATAAAGCTTGGGTTGCCTCCCAAGAAGCGCTTTTCTTTATTAACGAGTCTTGTAGCTAGACTCAAAGTCACGCTACCCTATGTAAGTAAGCTCGTCATCGAGGACGTCTTTAGGGTTAAGCTTGGATTGAAGTTTCCTATTGGTTCGCTTAGTACGATATATCTTTTCAAACTTCTCTCCATCCGGGTCATACAACGTCATCTTAATATGCCATGACCCATCTCCATCTTTGGGTGGTTTATCCCAATTCCACTTATGATCATCTTCCTCACAAATCCACTTATTCATTCCTAGGTTAATTGGCAGAACTCCTAGGAAATCAATCATCTTTCTAAAAACTAGAGGGTCTTCAAATGGATCCAATTCGGTGTCCCTAGCCAAGAGTTGCTCCACCGAATGCGTTCGGTTAACAAAGTCCTCTTCTAGGTAAAATGGGCGTTGGGGTCCTATGAAGTCTCTATCAATCCAAGGTCCATATCTAGATGGTCTCCTATTTGATTCTAGCCAATGTGGTTGATGAACTCAAATAAGTACATTTTATTACTATCATTTATCCTATTAATTTGACTTGTTTTACTATATTATGTATGAGGATTGATACTTAATCGTTTACTTTTGTAATTCTCAGGTAAAAACAAGCATTTGGTGAAACTTGGCGATTTTGGACTAATAATGGAGCAAAACGTGCATAAAGTGAAGAGTCTACTGTAATGAAGAAGATCAAGACTAATCTGCTCCAGATGCGCCGCATCTCACTATCAACATGCGCCGCATCTCTATCAAGATATCACCAGATACGATCCAAGATACAAGAAGACATGCGCCGCATCTAATCAAGAGTTACGCCGCATCTTCTGGCGGTGTACGAATATTCCTGAATATTATAATCTTGGACCCCACGCGAAGTTAAGTACATGCGCCGCATCTACTTAAGTAGATGCGCCGCATCTTTCCTCAGACACAAACTATAAATACCCCGTAGACCAGACGCATTAAAGAGATTCGGAAGTTCGAAAACCTAAAGACCGAACAGAAGAGAAGGACGAATTCAGTCAAGAGGCAGCACAAGACACACCCAAATCGAAGATACAAGAGCTGTAAGAAGGTGCTGCATGTATTTAATTCATTAAGTAGTTTTGTTTTATTGTTTTAGCAAACTTTAATTCATCAGGATTGGTGGCTTGTGTAATGTGACAACGGAAAGATTGCACTCCCTTTAATACTTGCTTTCCCATCAATTAAAGTTTATATGTTGATGTCTTTGGTTACTACTTATTAGTGCATTGACCACCTCTGTGTTTATTAGTGGCTTGCGGGCACCCGACTGCGGGACAAGGTGTGGCTCCCACGGTTGTTTCTAAATTGATCACTTAGGAATAACTTTTAGACATAAGTCGTCATTAAGGGTTTACTCGCCGATAAGAATAGGACCAACGAGAAAGGGTTAATTACATACACTTCATATAAAGCTATCAATAAAACAAGTGACAATCTACTTAATCATAAGGACAGCCCTCTTATTGTCTCAAGTGTCTATCTGTGTACGTGTGTGCTACTTGCTGATTCGTGCCTATTTGTTTATTTTATTATTTAATTGCAAACAAAACTGTGCCAGTCTCTCAGGCTGAAACCCCCTTGCGTTAGGATATTAAAATACTGATTAGAATAACGAGATTATACGTTCCACTCTTAGTGATCGACACTCTACTTACCATTATCTTCATACTGACCGGGTACACTGCTCGTTAAGTGTGTGTGTTATTGATAAGTCGGCTAAATATAAATTTAAAACTTGAGTAGGCATTAAAACTGCTAAACCGCAACGACACATCACGCGCATCAAGTTTTTGGCGCCGCTGCCGGGGAGTGAATTGTTATTATCTGTTAATTTGATTAGTATTTTAATTAGGTTTTTCTTTTTATTAGATTAAATTGCATCATTGTACTATTTTGCATATTTGTTGTATTGTGTATTATTTGTTTGCTTTTGTTTTTATTTTTGTGTGTTTATTTTTGTTTGTGTGTTTATTTTTTTTATTTTTATTTTTCGTATTTTTCTGTTCTGCTATCGTTGTACTGTGCTAAATCAAACGATACGGCGCATCTGATCTCTCAGATACGGCGTATTGCGTTTAATTTTTTTTTTAATACAACGCGTTTAATTAATTCGATACGACGCATCTTTTCCCCAAGATACGGCGTATCTGTTTTTAACAAGAAAATTTTTCTAAGCGATAAAGTAATACGACGCATCTGCTTTTGTAGATACGGCGTATCTGTTTTTGATAAAAATTTTTCTAAAACGTTAACGCCATACGACGCATCTGCTTTCGCAGATACGGCGTATCTATTATTTTAATTAAAAACAGTTTGCGAATTATTAAACAAATACGGCGTATCGATCTCTGTCGATACGGCGCATCTTACTGAATCAAAAATCTTTTATTTTTAAACGTAACGAAAATACGGCGCATTAACTTTCGTTAATACGACGCATTTAATTTTAATTAGATAAATTGATTTTTGATTGATTACTTCGATACGGCGCATTCTTAAATTCTAAAGCGGCGTATCTATTTTCTGAATAAAGTCTGATTAAATTTTAACGTATTAAGATACGGCGTATCCAACTCTTTGGATACGGCGCATCATCTGCAGATATCAGCTATTTTTATTCTTATATCCGTTTCTATATTCATTAATTTCTCTTCTAGCGAACAAATCCTACTGATGATTTTACCTTGGATGACAGATTTTGCTATGGAAGACATGTCAGTTAACGGATATCTTGCTAAGGAATGCTTGTTTTCAGATTCATTCAATGTACTCATGATCGATGCAGACTTATTCTCTTGGGAGACTCCTCTTGAAGCAGCTTTTAAGGAATTTATGCGTTTATGCAACATTGACAAAGAGGTATTCTCTTATGATGTATTTGTGAGGTACACTGGAGAAGAATTGTCCGCTTATGGCCTAAGATTGAAGCAGAAGGATTGAACTGGACTACTATCGAAGAGGATGATGGGAAATTCTCTCTTGCATACATGGACTCAAGCAACAACAACTGTGGTGGAGACAATACCCAAAACTCTTACATGCCTTATTTCGAGTGGTACTGGGGATTAAATGAGAACTATCAGGATAATGACATGAATTATGCTTTGGCGGAATTACTATTTCATGGCAGAATAGTAAGATTGATAGACCTCTCCCTCAATGATTGGTTAGAACTCAAATATGGTAGTCCGGAATTTGCCCCTGCAAACGAAGTCAAGGAGATTATGACTTCATGGTTGACTCGGAGTTTTAAGAAGCAATTTAACGAGTTCATGGAGATAAAAAAGAATATGATTGGAAAGGTTTGCTTTGACGTTAACCATGACCCTAACGATGTTGATTTTTCAGAATGGTTAGCTAGTAAGTTTAATAACCATAAGAGCATGGATCGAGCTACTAAGGATGCATTATGGGTATATTGGATGAGAGGAGAAGACGAAGAAGTAGAAAGCGATTATGGGTTGTCACATCATGATTCAACAATCAATGAGGGCATTGAAGAACTTTTCAGAATTGACATTGATTTGTTAGAATATGAGACACCCTTGTGCAAGCAGTTCAAGGAATTTAACTACCTTCTTCAAGTCGACGATGATGTGCTTACTGGAGATCTACCAGGATTTAAGACTTATGACGATTTCAAAAATACCTGGTACTATGAATGGAATGACCAAGTACCATGGGTTTGGGATAAACCATGGGAATTTGAGCACATTAATCATACCTGTACACCCTTCGTTTTCAAAGACGGGAGTAGTGTTTGGCCAACCTGTGATTATAAAAGTGACGGAACCTGTAATGGGGGAAGTATAATTGGGATGAAAAGAGTTGGAAACGATGTAACCTTTGAAGATCATGAGTGGTACGATAATGTTGAAGACTGCCCACGAAAATCGGAGGCTTTACAAGAAAAGGGCAGGATTGAACGATTGAAAGGACTTAAGGGGACATCGGATACTACTTTCTGGGAATGGGTGCATAAACAGTTTGATGATTTCACAAAGCTTAGTCGACGGTTACAATATGATTTGGAAAGAGAATGGGAGGCGATTCAAGATGATAATAATAATGAGTCGTTGATTGAGGAACTAGATGACTATTTGATTAAGGATCCTTATTTTAAGTTTGTTGACAAGGACGAAGAAGAGTTCACCAAAAGAAAGTGTCAACTACTTGGGATTCCATACAATGAGCCACCCATGATTATTTCTGAAAAATTTAAAATCATCAAATATTCTTTGGGTCCTGATGAAGAATATACTGCTGTGATGACCAAAAGTTATATTAGATTAAGTCGAACGGAGGAAAACGTCGCAGAGATATACGGGAAAATCTTTCGGATGAAGGAAGAAGGATGGACCGTGACAAGGACCAAGTAAAGAGCTGAACGTGAGTCTAACTTGAAGACTCTGGAATAAAGACAAGTGCTTACCGGGAGACAACCCGGATTTATCATTTATTATTCTGTTTTCTGTGTCGAGTCAGTCCAGGCCGCACGAAGATACGGCGCATCTCAATCCTGAGATGCGACGCATCCTCTGCAATGGTCATATCTTATTTTATTTTTCTGCATTTTAATTTTCGACTTTAAAACTATTTATCAGTTTATTTTAATGCGGCGCATCCCTGGTTAAGGATGCGGCGCATCTTTATTCTGATCCGTATTTATTCCAGGCTCGATACGGGTATCTTCTTCAATAAGATACGGCGCATCGACTGACCTGATGATTTTCAGTTTTAATTTTTAAGTTTTATTTTTCCTAACTACTAATGTATTATGCAAGTTGAACCTTTCTTATCTTAGGTGTGTTTTAAAATGTTGGTGGTATTATAGTTTTCTGGATTTCCTGTGGATACATCAAGCATGAAGCTTTAACGTTCTAATCCACAAGAAAGATGATTTTTGCTCTTACACTAATGGAGGATCATACCGAGCAAACCTCAGGGGAGTTTTTCTGTTCTAATTCTTTTTATTTTCCAGTTTTTAACCTTTTATACAAACAACGAGGACGTTGTTTAACTTAAGTGGGGGGATAGGAGAATTAGAACACTTAACACTTACTTGTCCTAAACTTTTTCAAAAATTATGCTTAAAATTGTGCTTAATATATCAAACTTAAAAATTTTTTAGCATGTTTTTGTTTAAGATCTATGTTACATAACTGCACACATGACGTTATTTTCAAAAATTGTGATTTTTCCAAAATTCACAAATCTATGAGTGTGCCGGTGACTTGTAAACTTTAGAACTTGGCTTGTATACTATTCGAGACCACCATAATGAGTATTATTTATTTAATTGGAATGACTTGTCTAACTTGGTAAAATTCTAGGATTACACCAAATAGCCTTTATATGTTATGTGTTATTAACTAGCTACACTGGTTAGTTAACCCCCGTATAAACCCTTTTGTTACTCTCATTTTTAGAGTAAGATACCCCTAGAAAAACACTCAGAGCCATTCCTTTCGTTTCTTACACCAATGTTTAAAATGTTTCGTTACACCTTAAACCTTAGCCTACCCTGTAGATTAGAATCCGTGGTTGGTTAATTGCTATAGGCAGAGTGTGTTTCCTTACATTACCTGTGTTCGCGTGCGTAATTCATTATCTATGGTTAGGTCGGGAAATTGCACAATGCAATTGGAGTGAAAGTAAATATTGTATATCTTTTGAGTTTATTTTTCGTGTGTTTACTACTTTCACTATTAGCGTTATTTCTGAAAGTATGAAAAGTATGAATAAAAATTATCCGGAAAGAAAGTTGTAGTGATGTGGTGAAATTTTACACATCTATGTTTATGTTTCAAGTTAAAAAAAAAAAAAAAAAAAAAAAAAAAAAAAAAAAAAAAAAAAAAAATTAGAAAAAATGAGAAAAGAAAAAGAAAGAAAAAAGAGTTGGATGTTTATTTTAAGCCAACGATGTAGAGTTATATAAGTGGTTCATATGGCCACTGTTTGTTGTATTATATCTATGGATTGAATGGGAATTGGCAGTTATGGGAATGCCAATTAAGGATTATTCTTTGATTAAGATCTTGTTGAGTATAATTCGTGTCTACCTAAAGCGTGTGTTTCAAGTGTTAAAGCGTGAGTTATTCAATGATATGAGTCTTATTCATGGGATGGTTGGGATAGTGATTAACCACACTTAGGATTTTAATTTATTTGTTTTGTTTATTTTTATTTTTATTTTTACACCAATTTATATCCCAAATGTTATCCATACCCTGTATTGTTCTTTATCCAACCGAACCTTTGATTTATTGAGATTAGGGATTTGAGCAATCTTAAGTATCGTAGTCGTGGATTCGGCTATGTATTTATGATTTTGTCGCCCTTTTTGATATATTATTATTGGTGAAATTTGGACCTATCTTTAGCCTATTCGAGTTAAGGATTTGAGCAATTGCAAGTATCGTGTTCGTGGATTCGATCATGTATTTGTGATTTTGTCGCCTTTTCTGGAATTTGAGATCGATAGTGAAACAAGAATAATTAACCCTTAAGCCTAAAAACCCTTTTTACCGCTTTAGACTTGTTATTCCTTAGCTTTAGTGGTGGAGATGTGTATACTTGCCAAGCTTATGATAGAATATTCGTCGCGACTGGACAGTTAAACGATTAGATTTGCTTTTATCGACTTATTTTATTTTACTTCTAATTCGTTAAGTGTTTAGTTGTGTGATTACGAAATAAACGAATACATGCTTAAATATAAAAATAAATCCTAACATCTTTTAGGATACATTTTCATGAGATTTAATCTAAGGTTTACTTGGGGACAAGTAAAGTTCAAGTGGGGGGATATTTGATGAACTCAAATAAGTACATTTTATTACTATCATTTATCCTATTAATTTGACTTGTTTTACTATATTATGTATGAGGATTGATACTTAATCGTTTACTTTTGTAATTCTCAGGTAAAAACAAGCATTTGGTGAAACTTGGCGATTTTGGACTAATAATGGAGCAAAACGTGCATAAAGTGAAGAGTCTACTGTAATGAAGAAGATCAAGACTAATCTGCTCCAGATGCGCCGCATCTCACTATCAACATGCGCCGCATCTCTATCAAGATATCACCAGATACGATCCAAGATACAAGAAGACATGCGCCGCATCTAATCAAGAGTTACGCCGCATCTTCTGGCGGTGTACGAATATTCCTGAATATTATAATCTTGGACCCCACGCGAAGTTAAGTACATGCGCCGCATCTACTTAAGTAGATGCGCCGCATCTTTCCTCAGACACAAACTATAAATACCCCGTAGACCAGACGCATTAAAGAGATTCGGAAGTTCGAAAACCTAAAGACCGAACAGAAGAGAAGGACGAATTCAGTCAAGAGGCAGCACAAGACACACCCAAATCGAAGATACAAGAGCTGTAAGAAGGTGCTGCATGTATTTAATTCATTAAGTAGTTTTGTTTTATTGTTTTAGCAAACTTTAATTCATCAGGATTGGTGGCTTGTGTAATGTGACAACGGAAAGATTGCACTCCCTTTAATACTTGCTTTCCCATCAATTAAAGTTTATATGTTGATGTCTTTGGTTACTACTTATTAGTGCATTGACCACCTCTGTGTTTATTAGTGGCTTGCGGGCACCCGACTGCGGGACAAGGTGTGGCTCCCACGGTTGTTTCTAAATTGATCACTTAGGAATAACTTTTAGACATAAGTCGTCATTAAGGGTTTACTCGCCGATAAGAATAGGACCAACGAGAAAGGGTTAATTACATACACTTCATATAAAGCTATCAATAAAACAAGTGACAATCTACTTAATCATAAGGACAGCCCTCTTATTGTCTCAAGTGTCTATCTGTGTACGTGTGTGCTACTTGCTGATTCGTGCCTATTTGTTTATTTTATTATTTAATTGCAAACAAAACTGTGCCAGTCTCTCAGGCTGAAACCCCCTTGCGTTAGGATATTAAAATACTGATTAGAATAACGAGATTATACGTTCCACTCTTAGTGATCGACACTCTACTTACCATTATCTTCATACTGACCGGGTACACTGCTCGTTAAGTGTGTGTGTTATTGATAAGTCGGCTAAATATAAATTTAAAACTTGAGTAGGCATTAAAACTGCTAAACCGCAACGACACATCACGCGCATCAGTGGTGTTGGTTCCTCACTAGTATCATAGGCATGTTTCTTAACATCATAGACTGACCAAGTATCTCCTTCTCCTACCGCTATCTTGGATTCCTTACAATCAATCATAGCACTAGCGGTCGCCAAAAATCCTCTACCTATCAACAAGGGGCATGTAGGGTCGCTAACCATATCAAGGACGTGGAAATCGGCTAAAATGGTTAGTTTTCCAATGTGCACTAACACGTCCTTAACTACTCCAACCGGGTAAGCAACACTTCCATCCGCTAAGCCTATTATTACCTTGGTTTCTTCAAGTTTTCCAAGTTTTAGAGAGGTGTAGAGAGGTAACGGAAGTAGGTTAAGGCTTGATCCAAGATCGGCTAATGTGTCATAAGCCTCCGAATTACCGATCTTGCAAGGTAGAACAAATAAGCCCGGATCATCTAATTTCTTAGGTAGCTTGTTTTGAACAAAGGCGGTCCCTCTTTCGCCTAACTTGAGCTTCTTTTCATCCAACTCATCAACAACCGGACTTTCAAGGTGGAGCTCCTTGAATTCTTCGTCAAGGTTTTGAGTGGGAGGTGTTTCAACTATGTTGTTGACCAATTTGGATGTCATAACTTCTTGGTCATTTGGAACGACTTGGGTTTGTTTGAAACACGTGCTCATGGAATTGACCGAATAATATTGTGGACAAGCACTAGGGGACGAAACCGATGAAATAGCGTTGACATTTAGTTTCGGGTTCTTGACCGTGTTGCTAGGGAGTGCTCCCATTTCTCGGTCATTGAGGGCTTTCAACAAGGTGTCAATCTTATCGGTCATCTCGCTTTGTTTTTGTTTGAAATCGGCTTCAAACTTGGCTAAACGAGCTTCTTGAGATGCCATAAATTGAGACATCAATCCTTCAAAGTTATTGGTACTACCATTGCCGGAAGGATTGTTGTTGAAAGTACGGTTCGAGTTGGAACCGCTTGACTGGAAACGATTAGGTGGGTTGGAAGAATTGGTTTGTTGTGAGTTTTGGTTTTGTCTCCACCTAAGGTTCGGGTGATTTTTCCATGAGGGGTTGTATGAATCACCGTAGGGGTTTGGCTCGGGTTTGAAAGTGTACCACTTGTCTCCCGCTCCGTCGGTACGCGAGGATGCGTAGTCCACAAAAGCTTGTTCGGGGAGTTCCATGCAATCACGAGTGTCGTGGGGACCACTACATAATTCACATGAAGAAGTGATTTTGTTCACTTGGCTTGAAGGTTTAGGAGCCTCGTAGGATTTCATGAGGAACTTGACTTGGTCTTCAAGTTCTATGATCCTACGGTCGGAAGTGCTTGAATTGTTAGAAGGCAAAGATATTGCCTTGACCGTTTTATTCAAATCACGGGGATCACTCCAACTTTCGTTGTCATAAAGAGCAAGATCCTCTAGGAGAGCCCATGATTGTTCCGCACTTAGATCACGTAGCTTGCCACCGGCCGCTTGGTCAATGGTTTGCCTCGTGGAGAGATTGATATGGTCATAGAAGATTTGGACTTGGAGCCAAAGTTCTATGCCATGGTGAGGGACTTTTTGGAGTAAGTCCTTGAATCGAGTCCATGCCTCGTAGAGAGTTTCGCCTTGACGTTGTTGGAACATCAAGATATCATTCCTTAGCTTGGTAGTTCTTCCCGGTGGGAAAAACTGAGCAAGGAAACGAGTGGTGAGATCATCCCAAGAGGTAATGGATCCTGCGGGTTGACGTTCTAGCCACTGACTAGCTTGGTCCCGCAGAGAGAATTGGAAGAGACGCAATCGGGTCGTCTCTCGAGTGGCAACATCAAGGTCTATAGAATCAACGATTTTAAGAAAGTCCTTGAGATGTTGATTAGGATCTTCAGAACGAAGTCCATGGAATGCGCATCCACTTTGCACCAACCGGATGGTGTCGGATCGCAAGGGTGTGATATTGGCTCCTTGAGTGAGCTCAATGGTGTTTCGATAGCCATGGTGGCTAGGACGGGAATACTCTCCTAAAGTACGGGCTCTAGGAGGTGGTTGTGGTTGTTGTGGTGGTGGGTTGTGGGGGTTAAGGATATTACCATCTTCCATGATGTCGGACGGTAATGGTTACGAACAAAGACACGAAGAAAATAGATAGACTAAAGAAAACCTAGAAAAATAAAATAAAAATCTCACTAGAAAGGAACCTAGTGAGTAGACCTAATAGAAATAAAAATTCAACCTAAACAATAACTATTCCCCGGCAGCGGCGCCAAAAACTTGATTGCGTGGTTTTGTAACCTTACAACAGGTTTTACCTCTCGAGGGATCTCAAGAGGCTTACAACCCCACCAGGCAGTGTACCTGACCGATGTAGTATAGTGTAGTGGTAAGTACGGGGGATTGATCGTTCTCCACAGGGAATAGTGTTCGTTAGGTATGAAAGGCTACTCTAATTAGGTCTAAGGGTTGAGGAAGATTCTTTTTATGTTTTTATAATTTTATGAAAGCAAGTAAAATCTCGGGTTTGAAGGAGTGGGCGGAATTAGTTGCTAGTCAACTAACCCAAATGACTACGAATGCAAATAAAATAAAATAACAAAAATGAAATGTGGTGAGAAACTTATGTGTAGAGAAATGTGTTTACTTAGATTTCCTTACTCCCTAACTATCTTTTACCGGTTAATTAGTGTGTATTAGTCGCGTGGATGACGAGTGTATTCCTTAATACCATTCGTGGGGTGGCGTACTTACTTCCCCAACTCTACAAGCTCCTACTTCACTCCTATGTCGAGCCGGCTAGGAAGCTCCTAACATGGGATCACTAGAATTCGCTTGTGCATTAAATACAACCATAAAAACCTTTAGTACGCGTTTGGTTCATGTTTCTTAAGACGTTCAAGCAAGTTACCGAATAGGAAGTTAGCCAGTTTTCTTAAGCCTAACATAGATAAACAATCATCCAATACAACTAACAACACGCTAACAACCAATAATCAATAGCTAGGTTTCATTAGATCTAAGCAAACACAAGATAAAATTAGCCTAACATGTTAAACAAAAGACAAGCATAAGATAGAATCAAACAACACATAGACATATTGAATGATTAATTGATAACTTATCTTTCAATGAAACATGGAAGATCTCAAGGCAAAAAGCCCTGAAAAAGTAGCTAAAATCGTCTTAGGGTTTTATCCCAAAATTCCACACACTAAGCTCTCCCTTCATGACAAAAAATTAGAAAACTATATATAGATTTTTGGATCTGACGGCGTCACCTTATGCATTGTGACGCCGTCACCTCGCCGCTTTTAGGGTTCCCGGGTGACCTTCTTGACGCCGTCCCTCTTTAGCTCTTCAAAAATCCATTCTGGCCTATCAAGGCTTGACGCCGTCGGATCATGAACGTGACGCCGTCCCCTTATGATTTAAGCCGTGACGCCCTTGATTTAGTTAAAGCGTGACGCCGTCAGAATTCTCATGCTAACTCACTGGCCCGTCATGAGTAAATTTCACATCCAACTTTTCTTGCCAAGGCATGACGCCGTCCCATGTTAATTGTGACGCCGTCAAGAGTAACTTTTAGCCGATTCTTGAGACTTTGCCGTTTTCTTCACTTTAATGCTCCAAAAACGTCCAAAATGCCTCCTTTTCCAGATTTCTCCTCAAAAGTACCTAAAATGACAAAAGGAACGATTTAGGGCAATATTTGATCAAATAAATACGATTTCGGGCTTAAATGACCCCTTAAAAGCGGTACACTTTTCGCCTCATCAGATGTAAATGGGGAAAATCTTCATTAAGTAAAGGAAGAATGGAGGGAACTCATGAGGCGAGTGATGGATGCCAACAAAATCTTCGAAAGACGTTATAAAAATCTTGCCTATTGAAAGGATGATGATGCATGTTTTCCAACAGGTAAACAATCTTATCGTCTTGTGTTTAACTGATATTGTTTTCTTTTAGCCATCCTTTATTCTGAAGGTCTCAATTTTTCAGTTTTTGAGATATTAATATTTAAGTTCTCACATCTTTGAGCTGTAAATTCTACAACCAAAGATTTACCAACCCATCTCACTTCTTTATTGTAAGATATACATAGAAAAACTAGCCTCATTTTAAAGGTCAACTTTACATGACTTATTTTCTTATATTTTTGTAAGAATAGAGATTTAGAGTCTTAAAACACGTCAATATATCGTCTTTTTTTAAACTCACAAAGCTGTGTATAATTTAGATGTTCATTGATTTAATTAATCACTTTTATAGAATCGTGCTTAAGTTTGATCGGTTTCATTTTATTTGAAGTTGGCCACTAAAGGCGTAAATTGTGTTTTTTATTACTACAAGTTAGTACGTGATAGTGATGATGGTTTGGATTAGACACATGATTGAAATTGACAATCTAATATTAAGTGGTTGTGCTTTTAAGTTTAATCCTTTGTTATTTTGTGACGTATATATCTTATTTGGTACCTTTTTATTAGATATTGGACACTAAATTTCCTCTTCGTTAATTGCAGGGGTTATTGAGGTGATTGGCCCATGGTATACTCAAGTAGCCTTTGATAACCCTACGTAGGAAGGCATAGGGTACGATACTTGGTAGATGGTGTACACTCATGACACCACTACCACAATTAGCAATAAACAAGCAAGAGCATCAGCCAAGCAATCTCAAGAATATTAGAGATCTCGATGTTTTGGAGTAAATATTTGGCTTCAAATAATTAGTCTATGTAAAAGTTGAATTAAGGGATCCATATAGTTGCAAGTTAGTGATCAAGTTCTAATCAATGCACTGTTTTTATACTTCATGTATCTGTTAGATGTGTCTATTAAAGAGCCTATTTGATGACAAGTCTATGTAAAGGGAAAGCACTTACATATGTGCATATTTTATGCAAGAGGATCAAGTAAGGTCTATGGTCCAAGGATGGATGCAAAGTGTTACAAGTGTAGTGATCTTATAATATTTATTAAATCTAAGTTAGGTCTTATATAGATACTTTTAACATACAACATAAAACATTTTACTTCTATTTGAATTATGATTTATAAAGTTTACAGTTTTATCGTGTATAATTTAAATTGATAACAATATCACTAAAGCTTTGTTTATTTAAATTCATAAATAAGTAATGAATTTTATTTCCCTTCCATATGCAAATTAATAATGTTTAAATTTCGTTTGCATTTTTTATAAAATAATGTAATTTTAAGCTTTTATTTTAAAGACTACATTAGTGTATACTACCAAGTTTTTAGCTTATATGCAACTAAATCAAGAAGATGCATTAGCACGAAAGTTGTTGCAACTTACATTCTTAATCTCATATCAAACCATTGTACTATTTAGTTTATCTTACAAACAAATTCTAAAACTAGCCGCCCATCGGGCGGGCCTTGAGGCTAGTATTTAATACAATAGGCCTCTTGTTTTGCATATTCTACAAAAGTTAATACATAAATTTGTAGTTTTTAGCTTGTGGTTCGAGAAAAGTAAGATCGGATCGATCAAGATCTTAAGATCATATTGTTAAAATCAGGATCCTAATTAAAATCCTATATCGCAAAGATCATACGTATGATCGAGATCGTTTTTGTTTTGTAGTATCGTAAGATTTTAAAATCAGGATACGGATCTTAACAACAATGAAAAAGATATTTGGATACACTCCAAAGCTGTATATAAAGATGCATTGGTTGAGAAAAGTACTTGTAAATATCTTAAGAAAAGTACTTGGTAATTGTTATAAAAAGAATTAATTGTAAGGTATGAATGATGCAATTTCCATTCTGTCCAATGACCTCATATCATGGTTTTGTTATAACCACTACAACATACAGTTAAAGGTTCGGGTGTAGAATCTAGTTGTATCATTTTATCTTTACTAGTTATTAGTCAAAGATATCATATCATAGTATAGGACATATTCGACAACTCATATTAAAGGTAGACTAGATACCTTTTTGATCGACATCAAGTTTGTTGTAAGCAATAATAACTTTTTAAATATACACGATGTGAAAAAAGAATACAACTTTAAAATGGTTACGTCAACTTTCTGAAAAAAGAAGACCTTGCTCAAATGGGTATAAACTCCGTTAATTAGTCGGTCGAAAATTTAAACACCATGATTACAAAAATTAAACATGGAAAAAGAAAAACTGAATCTTCATTCACAGCTAGATTTATCATAGGAAGTTAACACAACTATAATTCATAACCCACAAAGGGCTGTTTGGTACTCACAAAAGCTAATGAGATTACCTAAAACATAAACATAAATTATATCAAACAATTTTGATAACTAAAACACCTTTAACAACTCCATATCCAAAACTTGTATAAATCACCACCTCAATGATCATCATAACCATCAACTTTTCCAACATTAACAATCTTCACAAACACAAACACAAACACATTTCAAAATGTCTAAACATTCATCAACAATGATCATATTCACACTCCTCATTGGAGCACTGCATCTCGGAAGCTTAAATGTGTCAGCAACCGACCCCGCTCCAGAAGGAGTGCATGTTTTCGAGCTTTATATGCATGATATACTTGGTGGCAGCAACCCAACAGCCAGGCCCGTGACCGGGCTATTAGGCAACATATATAGTGGTCAAGTCCCATTCGCTAGACGTATAGGTTTTAGGGCCCCATCTGGTGGGGTAGCAATCCCCAACGCTAATGGGGCCCTCCCAACTGTAAACCCCAATGGTATTCCACTTGGAACGGGTTTAGTTGGTACCCAGTTTGCTGGAAACTTTAACCAAAACAACAATGTTCAGAACCAAATCGCGGCCCAGCTTGGACCGGATGGCCTTGGGCTCGGGTTTGGGACGATTACAGTGATTGATGACTTGTTAACAGCTGATGCCAAATTGGGTTCACAGACACTAGGGAGAGCACAAGGTGTGTATGTTGCTAGCTCAGCAGACGGAAGTCGACAGATGATGACATTTACTGCTATGATGGAAGGAGGTGAATACGGGGACAGTATTAACTTTTTTGGAGTGTATAAGATTGGAAGCCCGATGTCCAGACTGTCGATCACTGGTGGGACCGGGAAGTATTTGCATGCTTGTGGGTTTGCTGAGATTCGGTCACTTATACCAGCAGGTCAAATTGTTGCAGATGGTGTTGAGTCTTTGCTGAGGTTGACTGTTCACCTTAGTTACTAAGACTACAACAAGCCATTCTTGAAAGTTTTTCGTGTTTTGTGTGTTTGTCTGTGTTTGCTTGTTTGAACAAAAAACGTCATATTGTTTGTAATTTGCAGATTTATCAATTTAACCATGATTAAGGGAACGATAACATCATACTGGTATTTGGTATACACGACTGGATCGGATTTCGAAGTGTTTGTATAGAACTAATAGTCTCTAAAGTTTGTTTGAAAACACTCGGAACAACTTATTATAACATTGTCAAACAACCAAAACACATCCGAAAACCATAGTCTGCAACAAATATTATTACAGTTAATCATTTGATTTATTTAATATCTCATAGTCAGTTTCAATACACGTTCAAACACCCGGTTGATGAACACAATCAGATTTCATATTGACAAAAGAAAACTGTATCATGCAACTTACAGAAAGCAAAGGATATACCGCTCAAGAAAAGCTTGTGATTTTCACACCATTAACAACAGTATCTTCATCGAGCGAGTGAAGCGAGTCAATCAGATGCATCCTCAATGATGCAGGCCCTTTTGCCAGACCCATACCAATCTCGCCAGCTAAACCATATACAGCAAATGCAGACACCGTGGCTTCAAAGGCGTGAGCAGGGTCGATTGCAATAAAAGCAGCAATGAGGGCACTGACTGCGCATCCACTTGCTGTTATCTTTTGCATCATTTGCACGCCGTTATGTGCTCCCACAACTCGATGACCATCTGTAACATAGTCAACTGATCCTGAAATTGCAACTATGCTCCCACTTGATTTAGCTAAAGACTTTGCTGCTTCTATAGCATCACTAGATTCATGCAAGCTATCAGCACCCTAGAACAAGAAACTAGTTAGTAGCTGTCTTTATTCACAGGAAAGACACATGTTTACATGGTTAACGGGTGAAAAAGGGTTCAGCTCAAAACGGGTAGTTTTTAAATAAGGGTCTACACAGCTCGGGTTGAGCTGACCCGTGTCGTAGATCTAAGATTACTAACAAGATTCTGAATGCATATATTCACATCTGAGTTTTGGTTCGAACAAGCAATCCAAAACACCCTCAAATCAGTTGTATCGGTACACGATAAATTGATAGAAAAATTTAGGGGTAGCTTGGCATTGCTTATTAGAGCCACTTATGCTGTCAATAATCGGATACGCAACTCTACAAGCATTTGGCAAATCTGCTTATGGGATCATTTAACAGGTAAAAGAATCGTAATCATGAGCAACTCTTGACCTGCTATTCTAAACTGATTATAACACCTCAAATAATAAAAAGTTGGGATTGCTTACTTAAAAGTGCTTATCAACTTTTAAAGTTCCATAGTCATACAATTTACAAAGGGGGTGTTTGGATTGCATATTTTAAACTGCTTATTTGCCTAAAATGTTAGCACATAACAACTTGCTTGTCTTAAAGTGCTTAGATACTATAACCTAAGCACATAAGCAGTCCACCCAAACACTCAGAACTGCTTATCTGCTTTGAAAATATGCAAATGAACACTTAGATCTACAATCTTACACACCCTCTAAAAACTGCTTACATGCAAATCCAAACAACCCATGATCACAATGCCCCCTAGCAACCATAGCCACATACCATTTCCATAAAAATGAGTAAAAAAAAGGTCAATTCTACCTTAGCTGACCCAATAGAACCCGTTTAAGAGCAATAATCTCAGACCCATTTCCTCTAATCACAGTAGGCCTCAACGCCAAACGTTCCAAACCCGCATTCAACCTAAAACCCGAAGCACCAACAGCAGCAGGATCAAGAACCCACGGCTTAGCAAGCTCGTTCGCTATACCAGCAGCACATTTCATACCAGGTAGCCACTCAGCTGTTAGTGTACCAATGTTAATAACAACTGCTTGTGTTTGAGGTGTGAAATCTGGTATTTCTAGAAGTGACTGGGTCATTGCAGGTGATGCACCTGCTGATGTAAGAGTGTTTGCTATTATGTCCATTGATACTAAGTTTGTTATGCGCTGGATTAAGGGTGATTGTTGTTGGAGTGTTGTCAGGTGTGTCCATGTTTTTGTTCTGTTGTGGTGTTGGCGTTGGATTCTTGGTCTGTCATGGCTGCGATTCTGACAAAATCTAATGTGTGTTTGACTGTTTGGTTTATTCTTTCTTAAAAGGTACGTGAAGATGAAATCATGATGGCTAAAATTGGTAAGATAGTGGTTGATAATAAAAACGCAACTGACTGCATGTGCTCTTACCTTTTTTCAGAACAAAGCCTTGTGCTCGTATATTCTAACCCTTTGCCGTCTATAGAAATTTGAAAGAGACTGATAACCTTATTTCATAAGCAACTCGGTATAAGAACGAGTATGGAAATTCGCAAATAACTGAAATAGTACTGAATAAGGATGTTTGGATTGCCTATTTGAACTGCCTATCTACTCTGATTAGTATAAACAGTACTTAATATAATCACATAAGGAAATTTCCTTCCAAAAACTAAGAAGCTATTTAGAATCCTTATTTTAGGTGTTTACATTTTATCTGCTTATTTTTTAAATGAATAAGTAGTTCGAATATGAGAGGTCTCAAGTTCGAATCCTGTTTGGTGCAAACCACCATGTGTGGCGGTAGGCTCAAACCCTATAGATTAGTGGGCCAAAAGGCCGGAAACCATGATATCCCAAAAAAAAAAAAAAAAAAAAAAAAAAAAAAAGAGTAGTCTAAAAGTACTGGATAAAACTGCTTATTTTCATATGTTGGTAATAAATAAGTACTTACGGGTGTTTAGGATTGCTTATCAGTGTTAAGTGTTTGGATAAGACTACTTATCCTAGAGCAAATAAGTACACTGAAATTAACAGTTAAGCAATTGAATAAGCAGTCCCAAACAAGCCATGATCACAAATTCACAACACCCCCTACGAACCTTAAATTCATATCCAATTTATCAAACAAACTAACAAAACACAATTTAACCTTACCCAAGTTCATAAAAGCCTGAAAAATAAGCTAATCCAAACAACAACCCGTCCAACATCGGTATAAGACAAGACATTAGAGCCCCTTATAAGTCTACAGTAATGGGCTACTAATATCCTTCCACCATCAACAACAACAACAACAAACCCAATCCCGCCGGAGCAGGGTATGGGGGAGGTAGGGTGTAGACAGATCCTACCCCTACTCCAAGGTAAACCCGGGAGTAGAGAGACTGCTTCCAAAAAAACCTCCGGCAAGTGCATGTGTGCGCGTGAGAGAGCAAAGACAAGAGAGAAACCAAGTCACAGCAAAACAGGCACTAGCAAGCAAAAGAAAGCAGGCAAAACATGGCAAATAAAAGGGGCAAGGGCAGAAACACATGCAAAAGCAGATAAGCAAGCAAAAGCAGATAAGCAAAGAGCAAAAAAAAAAAAAAAAAAAAAGGACCCGAAGCAAGGCAAGGAAGGGGGCAAGGGCAGAAACACAGGCAAAGGCAGAAAAGCAAAGAGCAGCACCAGGGAAAGCAGACAAACCAAAGGGAGCACAAAAAGCAAAGCAGGGCAACGCACGGGGCCTAATCTAAGGCAAAAACAACCAAACACTTAAACCTGAATAGTTTCCAGGTAGTCCTTTGCTTATGGCTTCGAGGGTGTCACACCTAAGCAGTTAAATAAGCAAAAGTCCCAAACAAGCCATGATCACAAATTCACAACACCCCGTAAGAACCATCAATTTATATCTAATCAAACCAACCAAGACTGATCACGGGCTTAGGCTATATAACAGCAGCGTACTTTCCTTCATGTTTCATTATCATACTTGTATTTTTTGATATCATACATATTGCTGACGGCGTGATGTCTTAGGGGTATTATAGTAAATTTTAGTGTGTTGACACATCAGCAATATCCGGACAAAAGCTAAGCAAAACAAACAAAAGTACACGTATGAATGTATGATAATAGAACATAAGCAGCACAGACAAACTAATTTCTACCTTTGTTTTTACCAACACATCAGCAATAAGTGTGTTGTACCAACACATCAGCAATAAGTATGATATCTAGACAGAATCTAACAGTAGTTTGTAGCAAGGGCGGAGCCAGAAAGTTATGGTCGAGGGGGCAAACTTTAATAATTTTTAGAAACTACACTATAAATTGGTTCGCTAGAGGGGGAAATTACAAAAATAGCATGATATTTTAAAATTTTACACTACAATTTTTGGGCTTATGTTTCATAACCTCACTTTGTGTGGCTTATTTTGAAAGGCTTATATAAGTTTATTATGTCATATTAAACTTATATAAGCCGAAAAGTTTCAAAATAAGCGGACAATTTCTCAAAAGTGAGCTTGTGAAACATAAGCCGAAAAGCAAATAAGCAATAAGCCGGCTATATAAGCCGAAACAAACAACCCCTAATGGCCTACAAGTACACGTATCATAATGACATAATGGAACATAAACAGCATTGAAAATTTTTTATATCTACCTTGGTATTACCAACACACCCCATATTAAGAGCAATAATCTCAGACCCATTCCCTCTAATCACAGTCGGCCCCAACCCAACCAGCTCCAAACACGCACTCATCCGAAAACCCGAAGCACCAACAGCAGCAGGATCAAGCACCCATTTCTTCCCCAGCTCATTAGCAACTCCTGCAGCAGCTTTCATACCAGGTAGCCAGTCAGGAGTAAGTGTACCAATGTTGATCACTAGTCCTTGTGCATGGGGAGTGAAGTCTGGGATTTCTAAAACTGAGTGGATCATTGCAGGTGATGCACCTGCTGATAAAAGTGTGTTGGCTGTTATGTCCATTGAGACTAGGTTTGTTATGCATTGGATTAAGGGGGATTTTTGTCTCAGGGTGTTTAGGTGGGACCAGGATGTTGTGTTCCAGTCCCATGTTTTTTTCAGGTTCTTGAACTGTAAATTTCATTAGAAAACCACCACGGGCGACCCCAAAATCAGGGCCCCCAAAAACAGACTATAACATTTACAAGAAGCTAAATTTACACCACCTTTCCCAGGATACCGACTTAAGCCTACCTCGATTAGAAAACCACAAAAAACCTACAGACTTAACCTCGCTTAAAATATCACTAGGCCGCACCGCCTTGTTCGAGAACCTCAGCTCATTCCTAGCTTTCCACAGAGACCAGCAACCAATCCTGATGATACCTTGGAAAACTTCTTTCGCTATACCTTTAAGCCCCACGTAGTTATGCAGCTCAAGCAAATCTCCAAAAGAAAACGCAAAAATGTTCGGGACCTTACACCATTGACTAATGCCTTGCCACACGACCGAAGCAGCCAAACATGAGATAAAAAGATGCTCGATAGACTCATCCCCATACCCGCAAATCTGGCACCCAATATCCACAACCGGAACGTGTCTTTTCCGCAAAGAAACAGAGGTAGGAATCCCTCCTAGCGCTGCCCTCCACATAAAAACATTACATTTGATAGGCAACCATTTGCACCAATCCATCACGACATTATTGCTGGTATCCACCCCAGAAGCCAAGAATCTCTTCACCTCTGCAACAGAAAATTTTCCATCCACGTTGCCACTCCAAGACCACTTGTCCGGTCTACTAACCAACACTGGAGAAGACTCAGCGATCACCTTATTCAGAAGGAACAACTGATCCAGCTCCTCACGGCCATCAGGCCGCTTCTTCCACTTCCATTTAACCGAGGAGCTCCCCCCCATACATATTAGCCGATCCACAACTTTGCATTTCTTTGACTTTTCCAACCTGAACAAACTAGGAGCTAAGTCTTTTAGCGGTAAATCCGCTATCCAAGGATCGATCCAAAAAGCAATATCCGCTCCATCTCCGACAATCCCCTTAAACATACTCCGAATCGGGATACCTTCAACAATAGAATTAGACAACGTTTTAACAATATTACGCCACACACTACTACCACTTTTACAAGCCGGGATGAAGTCCCAACTCCTATTGCTAACATGAATTGCGTCGATCACTTTCTTCCATAGAGAGTTCTTTTCATTCTTATATCTCCAACCCCACTTGGCTAGAAGAGCCAAATTAGCCGTCTGCAAATTACACAAACCCAACCCCCCTTTGTTCTTAGGCAAAGTTACCTTCTCCCACGCTACCCAATGCATTTTCCTATTCGATGAGGAACCTCCCCACAGAAATCTTCTAATATACGACTCAAGATCGTTGATGACTCTCTTAGGGGCTCTGTAAAGGGAAAAGAAATAATTAGGAAGACATTCCATTACCGACTTGATGATAGTAAGTCTACCCCCAATCGATAAAGACGAAACCTTCCACTTCGATAAACGATTCTCAAAAATCTCATACACGGTCTCCAACTACACACACTGTTCATGTTTGCCCCGACCACAAGACCTAGATAATTGCAAGGAAACGTCCCTGTATTGCAACCAATCAACTTCGCTTTCTCCACTACCTCCTCCGAAACTACTCCGAGACCAAATAAATTGGATTTCTCCAAATTTATTTTCAGACCCGAGCAAATATGAAAACACCGCAAAATCCTTACCACATTCTGAATATTAAGATCCGACCACTCTCCCAAAATGATCGCGTCATCCGCATAAAAGAGATGCGATAAAACAACACCCCCATAAGGCAAACGAATACCTTTAATCATACCAATATTCTGGGATTTCTCGAACATGCAGGAAAGACCTTCCATAACCAAAAGGAATAAGAAAGGGGATATCGGATCACCCTGTCTCATTCCTTTACTACACTGAAAATCGAAAGTAGGAGATCCGTTAACAAGAACCGATGATCTCGCCGAGCTCAAGATCCCCATAATCCACCTACTCCACTCCTCCGGAAATTCCATAGACCTCATAATATCTTTCACAAATAACCAGTTGACGTTATCATAAGCTTTCTCAAAATCAATTTTGAGCATGAACGCCCGATTCTTAGATCTCTTGCACCACGAGATCACTTCGTTAACAATTAGAGGACCATCAAGGATGGACTTATCTTTGACAAAAGCCGACTGAGATACTGATATTACCGACCCCACCACACTTTTGAATCTATCCGCAAGCAGCTTCGAAATTGACTTACTAATCACTCCAACTAAGGTGATGGGGCGATAATCATTAAGGATAATAGGATCCTTAGTTTTAGGAATGAGCGTTATGAACGAAGTGCCACACCCCCGACTAATCTTACCAGAATCAAAAAACTCATCAAACACTCTCTTGAAATCCGATTCAAACAACGACCAGAAATGCTTGATAAATTTAAAACTTATACCATCCGGGCCCGGGGCCCGATCATCCCCACAACTGAAAACCGCCTTCTTAATCTCATCCAGAGAAAACGGCTGAATCAACATTTCCTTATCAAAATCCGAGAGCTTCTTCATGTTTTCGCACTCCATATGCGGCCTCTGATCATGCCCCTCCTTAAACCTATTCCTAAAGAATTTTAAAATCTCTCTTTTAATTAAATTGGGCTTCTCGACCCAAGTCCCATCAATGTTAAGGCCTGGAATGAAATTCGAAGCAACTCTGTTATTGATCATTCCGTGAAAGAATTTGGAGTTCTCGTCACCATCGATCGCCCATCTAGTTCTCGATCTCTGCTTAAGGTCCAAGCATTTTCTAATCCCTACCGACTTTATAACCTTTTTACACTCCCCCATCGACCACTCCTCCTCTTCAACAAGATCCCTATTTTCCATTATGTTTTCCAATTCTTCCAAATCAGCTATGGCAGCCCCCTCTTCCTCTCCTTCTTTTTTGATCATAACATCTCTCCATCGTTTCAACCGGTCTCTAAATGTTGGTTTTTCAGGTTCTTGGTTTGACATAGTTGTGTGTGTGTGTGTGTGTTTTTTTGTTTTTTTTTTTTTTGAAGAAAAAGGGGCGGACTTAAAATCTAGTACGGATCGAGTGGGTGGTGGTTGTTTGGTTTACATTGATTTCTGTCGGGTTTAGTATAGAGGTGCACATTTTGGTTTTTTTTTTTTTTTTTTTTTTTTTTTTTTTTTTTTTTTTTTTTTTTTTGTAAATAGAACCGGTTTAAAAATCGGTTTCGGTTTTAGTCAAATAGTCAAAAACCGGTTTTATGTAAAACCGGTTCGGTTTGAAACCGGTTTTGGGAGAGAAAATGTCCGGTTTAAATCAAGAACCGGTTCGGTTTAAACCGGTTTTACCCAGAATCGGTTAGGTTTAAACAGGTTTTACACAAAACCGGTTCTCAAACCAGTTGAAAACAAATAATGCTAATCGGTTTCTAAACCAGCGGTTCGGTTTTCCCTAAACCGGTTTTCCAAAAACCGGTTTTTTGGAAAAACCGATTTTGGTTTTTTTTGGGTTCGGTTCATGAACCGGTTTTTTTTTGCATCTCTAGTTTAGTATTAAGATTGTGATTTAAATTTGATATAGACGAGAGAAAATATATAGGAATCAAATAAAATAATGAATTAAAAATACTTTTATAAATAGGGTAAATTGCATAAAAAAGTACTATATTTTAGGTTAATTTAAAATTTAGGTATCCAACTTTTTATTTTTTTTATTATTATTTTTTTTTAAATTTAAGGTATCGATGTTAATTTTATATGCAATGTAAGGTTTTTTAGGTTTAGTCTACTTTTCGAAAGAGATTTTCCGTCATTCCTTCATTGAAATGGTTAATTAATGTGATGTATCATAATTATTTAGCATTTAAAAGTCATTTCGGCTAAAATTATGACCGATAACCTATTTCGAATAGTCAAAAAACCTAATATTGCACGTAAAATTAAGTTCGATACCTTAAATTGAGAAAAAAAAAAGTCGAATACCTTAAATTTAAATTGACCTAAAGGAGAATATATTTTTATGCGATTTGCCCTTATAAATAACATTGAGAGAGAGACAGAAGAAGGGCCACTCCAAAAATAGCAAATCCCACCACACTCATAGGTAATTAGTTTTAAAGGTGTGATTGTCATTTTTTAATCCAAACCACAAACCAAACTACTTTATTTACAATGAATCCATTACCTCATTACCAAAAGGTGTTAAACAACTGGGCTAGCTCAGTTGGCCACCAAGATTAATGTCTCAAGTTCGAGTTCCACCCGAGACTTTTAGGAGGAAGTAAAGGCGGAGTTCAAGGTCAACATACTGTCCAATTGGATGTCAATGCTACCTGAATCACTAACAACTAACAAACCGTTTAAAAAAAAAAAATAAAAAAAAAAAAAAAAAAAAAAAAAAAAAACGAGCTTTTTAAAAGTTAATAAATCTTATAAGTAGTTAGAAGGATTGAAAAAAAAAAAAAAAAAAAAAAAAAAAAATCATGAATGAACATGAGAAGACTTGAAATATACATGAATATTATTTTTATGTATTTTTTCACAACATTAAACTTTATTCAACTAATTAGTCAAACAACTTTATAAAAATAAAAACACTACTTTCTAGCTTATAGTATAAGCACCAGCTCCAGTTCTAACTTCGTCTAATTTCGCCAAACACACCGTAACTTTTTTTATATTGTTTAAAAGATTCGGAGGAACAAAATCATGTATAAATTTATAATTAAATCTAGGTGTCACTATAGCATAGATCAATGAACTAATGTCGCATTGTCCTAAGAACAAAATTAGACATGAATTTATGCTTTACATTCATTTGTCTATGTGCACAAACACGTACCACCGGCTACAAACTTCATTACCAAATCAGCCTGGAACTTTTTGAATTGGTTCTTTGCTTCTGTGAATTTAAACATGTGTGGTTCAACAGAAGTGCTTATATTTAGTATCTGTATGCTGTCTTTGTTGTGTTTTAAACGGCATTGTAGCAGGTGCTTTACACCACTATGAAGTTGCAACACTTGAAATGCAGTATTAGGTGATGTAGATGCTAAAAGTTTATCTAAAATTTTTACCTATTGTATTTGTTACTTTTATTATTATGAAATTCATTCTCTTCACGGGCCCAGTTTCTAAGTACTGTGCAATTATCGTTACTAAACAAAATTAAACCAAACGAACCTTAAAATACTTCTTTAGCTAAACGTCTCGCAGCGAAGCGCGGGTTTACATCCTCGTTTAATACGAGACATGACAACTCTTTTTGAAAGTCTGGTCACATTCGTCTTTAGGACGACCTAGTCACATGTTTTTCACTTCTGAGTGACAAGCGGGTTGGTTCATTTCGTCCTTTTATCTACGAAATTCCATGTGTTCGTTCGATATCATGTTGGGCGAAAGGTAGTTGTAGAAGAGCGACTTTGGAAAAAAAAAGATTTCCCCCTTCCATTCAAGCATGGAGGCCTTCTTTCCGCGCCATTCCGACCTATCTTCTATAGGTACTTCTAAGCCCTTTCTCATGACTCCATTGCTTTGAGTATTACACACCTTTTGTCATCAATTACATAAACAGCCTTTTCATGAACAAGGAAATGACATTTACTCAATAAAATGCATGAGACAAATTGAAAACCATACGATAATATGATATGACAAATCTTAAAACACATCCAAACATCCTATATATTCTCCATCAAACCAATCATTCTAATTTTTATAATTAACAACTTTAAGACCAACTTAAAGATCTTTCTTGACACATTATTGAGTACACATATAAAAACTTCACATTAACATATTCCATCTCCAATTACACTTAAAAAAAAATTAACTACACTATAGATTCTACTATTCAGATTCTACTATTCTAGTCTACAACACACAACATACTAGTACATGTACACATACACCTAAACAACCAAAAAAAAAAAAAAAAAAAAGAAAAAAAGAAAAAAAGAGAGGCTTGAGCTGTTGAACAGCCGACTTGAAAGTAAATCCCCAAAACACCCTTGATCTAAAGCCACATCACAGGCTGATAACTCGACACAACACAAGGGCAAAAGCGTAAATAAACAGAAATCCAACGCATCTCCGATCATCATAACACTGCTACCATGGCTTCTTCCAATTGAATTTTATTTATTAAATTCAACCTCCAAAAATTTATAAAACACACAAAATCTTATAAAAATTAATCAATAAATAAATAAATAAAACCAACAACAATAACAATAATAACTGTAATTGATATAATAATTATAATAATTTTTATTATTATAAGAATAATTAATTAATTAATTAATAAAAGGTCGATCAGCATCGTGTAAACCCTAAATTAACGGATTTTAGGCGCGATTTGGTGTTGGAGCTGAAGGTATGGTTTAATTCGATCTCGTTATTGATTTTTGATTGATATGATTTATGTTTAATTGATGTTATTAAGTTTGTTGATTTGAATATTAGGGTTTGTGTTTTTTGATTAGGTTTATGTAGCTGTTTGAATTGAGATCATGAGGTTTTGAATTTATTGGATTAAGTTAGTTAATTCTGTTATTAGTCTGTTTGTATTGATTGGATTAAGTAGTTGAAGATGTTGTTTTTTCGAATTGTGGTTAGTTAGGTTTGGTAGTGATCATTTGAATTGTATAAGTTAGACATCGCGTGTGATCATGAATCATTGATTAAAAGGAACAGAAGAAACTAGAGTTCAAATGTTTCTGCATTTTTGTGTGTTGTATGCTGAGGAATATTAGTAAGCTTGACATCGTTGAGATCTACTTTTAGCAAGCTATTGCTTATCCATATGAGGCTTAAATAGTTTACTACATCTCAATTAGTATATGTTTTGACATCTGTAGATAAGGCGTCACTGCAAGTTTTGGAGCACGATATTTTAGTCATATATCAATTTACATTCTTTTAAGGTGAAGTATGATTCCTTAAGAAAGAGTCTTTATCTTCTTTTGGTGCAACAGATTTTGGTGGTAGTGGTGAATAATAGTGACAAGGTTCCATGTTTCAAATTGGGCCAATTAAAAACGTTTATACCATAGTTGCCAAATTTGCTATTATTACGCCCGTGAACCCCTAAATGATATGTGCACATCCTGTTTTGGATGCATTCTTGAATCATTTCTCTATAGTAGCCGAATATCAGGAAACAGTGTATGCTAATTCACAACACATAGATAGATGCATCATGCATGTAGCTAATCTTTAGAGAATCAAGAAGATTATTTGTAAGGCATATACTTTAGGTACCAGAAAATTCTGCTTATATAATTGAGTGCTTTGGGCTAGACACTACATCATGTTCCTTACCGCGGGTGCAATGCAAATGTTATAATTTCTTTTCTGTATAACGTCATGATTCAGCTGAACTTTACCTCCACACCTAAGATTTACAGCTTTAGTTTTTGCCAATTGCAAACACCCAATAGGCCAATATGAAAGTGAGATACTTCAGTGCGTTTCCTATTCGATTTGATCAATTGATGAAATTCTAAGGATTGTATAATTTCGCCAATTGATAGGTTTTTTTCTTCTTTGGCCATCGGTACTTTGGGATTCACTTCCATGTGCTGTGAAACTACAGTCTTGTCATGCACAACTGTGTTTACACGTCTTGTAACATAGAGACTGTTAATAAATTGATGCAATGGCATCATCTGGTAAATTCGACTTGTCATCTGCTAGCCCGGATAGGCCACTGTACAATTCTGCACAGCGTGGTGGGTCCTACACAGGCACTTCACTGGACAGATCATCCAGTTTCCGCGAGAACATGGAAAACCCAATTTTATCATCCCTTCCAAGCATGTCAAGAAGTACCTCAACTGTGACACAAACGGATGTGACCAACTTCCTACAATGCTTGCGGTTTGATCCTAAGGCAATGGCTGCTGAGCATAAGTTTAACCGCTACGGGGATTTTAAGCGGCTTGCAACTGCTGTTATTGGTTCACCTGATGAATCGCCATCTGGTTCTTTAAAAGGAAAGATGCTTAATTCGTCACCTGACGATCTGAAACGATTAAGGGCTGGTCTGCGTGAATCATCCATCAAAGCAAGGTACTTTCTTTGTTTATATTTGTTGTACTTCTGGGTTCATAGATGTGTTCTTATTAATTTTATATATTATATATCAGGGAACGGGTGAAGGTTTTTAGTGAGACCTTATCCGTGGTCAACAAGTGTTTTCTAAGTATTCCTTCGAGGAAGAGATCACGGCCAGATTCTTTGCCGGGTGATCGTGCTAGTGGGTTACTCTTGAATCGTTCACCTATGGGGGCTGGTGTTGGTAAGATGGGCACTCAAAGTCATTCCCCTGCACATACATTCGACTTTGAGCAGCCGAAGGTCGAAGAAAGGGGTAAAAGTGCCATTCCCAACAAACGAACCAGAACTTCATTGGTTGATCAAAGGGTTCGTTTCTTGCATCTTATTCCATTCTCCTTTATCAATTGTCAAAAAATTTCTTTGTACAATTTTCCGTTTATGGGATTTTCTCCCCTCACATCTAACTTTTCTTATCTAGTTGAAAGTCGCAGTGGCTTTTGCATGCTGAAATAATACATTACATGCATGCGCACACAATTACACACATAAACACACACCCTTCATTTGAACAAGAGTCATTCAGAGTTTCAGACAATTTAACTTAAGGTGTGATAAAAATAAAATCAGTCATTTATTCTTAACCGAAAATAACCTCTCTTGTCTTTGTCTTTCACCTCTTACGTTTACTCTCACGTTCTGTTACATATTTTTCATGATTAATGCAAATCTCATTTGTGAACTTTACAAATATAGACGGAGGTTCGACCTAATACTCCTGCTAGATCATCTGGGAGTTTAGACAGGGATAAAGAAGCGTTACGACTACCTAACAGTAACGCTTGTCAGGGCGAGGATCGGACATTGCCCATTGTAACTGATGGTTGGGAAAAGGCAAAAATGAAGAAGAAGCGTACTGGAATAAAGGCCGATGCTGCTTCAAGTCCAAGCTCATTGTCAACAAAAGCTGTTGATGGGTATAGGGAATCCAAACAAGGAATGCATCCAAGGCATCTTCCTGATGCCATGTCAAGGTTAAACGATTCCCAAGGGTTCAGGTATCATTTCTGATACCTACATCTCATACATTAATGGTGTTTAGTCTTTGTGCTTGTGGTCAATTGTGTCATTTTCCATTTGTATGTGTCTATCAATTGCTTGATGCTTATAAATATTCCATTCACATTCTTTGTTCCATGTAGAAATATGTGTATAGAAATCTTATGGTTCATTTTGTTTTTATTTTGAGTTATGTAGATTTCCATTCATTCTAGAAACAGTCTAATACATATACATATCTTGATGTAGGCCAGGAGCTGCCAATGGAGTAGCTGGAGCCGGAAAGGCTGAGGGGTTCACTCCACAGGCGATGCGCTCTTCCATTCCAAGACCTGATCAGGATAATTCACCCCTTATGCATGATAAAAGAGATAGAAGCACTAGTTCTGAGAAAGAAAGAAAATAGCATATAAAATAATTTAATCATTATAACTTATGAATTGTGATAGCTAGAAAAAAAGTTTGCATGTTGAACTCTATCTTATTTTCAGACAGAGACTATAACAAATGTAGATCGCTGTAACTAGTAGAACATTTGTTCGATTTCTTAAAACCGACTTAGGGTTAGTGTGCGAGAAAAACAAAAGAAGTTTACCTACGACATAACATTTACTATTTATAGTATGTATGGTTGGACGTTTGTTTTTATATAGATATTTATCCAGGAAATTAAATATACGTATGTGTCTGATTTAGAGGTGACGAAATAGTTATGCTACATGAGTTGCATGCTCGTCAGTCGTCACCTCAAGCACTGGCACATGTCTTTTGGCATGCTCCCTGCACTAATATTAGGCAACACAATTGTGCGCATATACAGGTGCGCGGCGTGTCAAATATCTTTTTCTTTCGTAGGAAACATGAACCTTACATAAGGGATCACTATTTTGAGGTAAATTGTTATACACCTATATTTGGTAGTTAGGTGTTTTCAACTGCAAATCACATTGGGCCTTAATATATGGATTGACCCATCAAGCAGCCCAGAGTCAGGATCAATATAACTTAGTCCACCACCTCGTAATTTCTTATTTTCTTGATTATAGAATTTTTAACGATGACTATTTATGCTATTTGAGTCCAGTAAATCAAATACCATGGACAAGGTTACATTTTGAAAAGCGTTTGAAAGCTCCAAACTTACTCGACAAGTTTACATTTAGCGTTCTTGTGAGAAAACATGGACAATAAGGTGTTAGGTTTTAGTATGTGGAACGTTATATGCTGTTTGGGCTTGTTTGTACGAAACGCCATATGTCATTTTGTTGTTAACAAGTTACAATGGAGCCGAGCCCGAAAAACCGGCTCAAAACACATATGGAGCCGAGCTCGAGCTTTTCGAGCCTTTGTGTACATATATATTTTTATTATACACATTTATATAGATAACTCGTAAATCTAATATGAATATTGGTATAGTAACTAAAAGTCTATTCTAAAACGACTTTTCAAAATTCTAATGCTTCGGAATGCTTTGTATAATTATGATGTTTGGTGTTCTTCATGACTATAATTACTAAATGTTTATATATAAATTCGAGCTTTTTGAGCCGAGCTCAAGTCTGGATGATTAAAGCTCATCGAGCTACTGATCTGAACTCTAGCCAACCTTATAGTATTCGAGTCGAGTCGAGCTCGAGCTCGGGTTGACTCGATTTCGGTGCTATCAAACACCATGAAAGTTGGATATTGGACTTGTCTACAAAGTTTGCAACCGATCTTGTCTTAGTAAATTACGGATCAATCTCCATTACGTACTATCTATACACTCAATGATGTGATTATATAAAGTTAAATGGCGTTAAGAAAAGATGTACTATACGAGAATGATTTTGTTGGTGCTGATAAAAATGTTAGAGATTTGCAAGAGTACTATATTATAATGTTTTGCCGAGATAATAAATCAGTTTTGTTTTTTTTTTTTGAACGGTGACTTTCATTTTTTGGATAGGTCACACCTGCCAAACAGCAGGCCCTCATCCACCACGTACCCAGACTATGTTGTCTGAACCGGGTCCACGCTGGCGTAGTGGGGATTAACGGCATCCACCGGAAACCGTACCGCCTCCACACGAGTTTTACCTCGCTGGAGTAACGGCCGGATGAAAACCGGGTGCGGCTCAGATTTGAAACTGCTGCAACAGCTTCTCCTCTTCATTGCCTAGTATCAACGGAGCAATTATGGTCCTCGGGTGAGGACTTCCCGGCCGGTCACCCAAGCCAGTACTACTCTCACACGAGCACGCTTAACCGACTATGTGATTACCACTAGACCACAAAGCCCTTGATAATAAATCAGTTTTGTTTGTGGTCCATAAAAACTATCTTAAGATACGCAATGACAAACACATGTCAACATGTTTTAAATAGACCATCAACTACCATTAATCTTTGATAAAAGATTCAAATCATTTTATTCGAAAATTGCCCGTCGAACCATCTTTCTTGTGAATTTTATTCGAAAATCTAGTCACTCAAACATGATGAATTCGAATTTACGTAACATTTTTAAGGCTTCTGAGAACATTGCCTTCGATGATGTTGCCCTTTTGTATTTGTCGAGAACCACTAGAGCATTTGTCACCCCTTCAAAGTCTTTGTGTAAGGTAAAAAGTGCATAATATTATCGACAAATACAATGTTCTTCGTTATACGTTTTGTTAAATTATATGTTGATCCAAAAATTACAGGAATCGGATGAGAAAGTTGAGCAAACATGTCAAGAGGTAACGGAAGCTGCCGATGAAATTAAGGAAGGTTTTACACAGGTAATTAGGTAAATTCGGCAATACCATGATTTAGTTTCGAATATATGGTTTTGCTCTCTCGAATAGATGTCGATTTTTGTTATGATTTCTTATAATCAGGTTTCGAATATGGCAAATGATGTTAAGGGAAAATTATCAGAAGGCAAACAAAGTTTAGTAAAGAGAGCAAGGGAAAATGTTGTTGATGTTGCGGCTCAAAAAACCAAAGACAAAGTTGTCAAGGAACTCAAAAAATGAGGAACATTGGAAAACCAAATGTAAAAAATATTACACTAGTATATTATCGTGTTAAGCTGATTAATGTTGTATAAAACTTATGTTACACAATTTACAATGTTTTTATTTATAATAGCACAATCATAGCATTAGGTACTTGTGAGATATAGAACTCGTGTTATAGCAAAAAAGGTTGCATGTTAACACTTTTTCTCTGTAACTCACAACTTATAACTTAATTCAAAAACACATTCCCTTCATCACCAAGTTAGTTAACACCCCTTGGCCCACACTTTAACCCAATAAAACCCAAATGAAAAAAAAAAAGAAAAAACAAAAAAAAATGCCCGATAACTTGAGCTGGTGGATTCGGCGCGTAAAGTTATGGCATGAGGTGGGGTGTAGATTGAGGCATATGATTGAGTTATAAGACTATAACTTGAAATATAACTTGTGCACACCGAGTGCTTTAAGTCTGATTTATTATACTTAATACATAGGATATGCACGTGATTTGAACATTATCTATGAAATTTTAAAGAAGTTATATAGGACCAAATGCATATATGATCTTTAAAATCATATGTATATACTCTGGAAAACTTTGAATCCTTTAGACAAAGTGTAATGTTAGAGATGCGTCTTCGCGTCATTTTTTTGAGATGTTGGTCTTGGTGGTGACCGAGTTCGGATGAAAATGGGATAAAACAAAACCAACGAGTCGAAAAAAATGGTTTGGATGTTAGTTGTCTCATTACAATATGTTACGTAGTAGTTATGTTTGCTGAGAAGATGCATATATGATCTTTAAAATCATATGTGATATAAATTGAAGATAATATTGACGGTAGCATTAATTACACCAAGTCTTAAATGCAACTTGACATTTTTAACTAACTCTACTTCAATGATTTATACAGTAATATAACTGTTCTGTATTCTGGTATGAATGATGGTTCACCATGCCATACAAAACCAAAGTTGAAAAGTCGATATCAAGAATATTTACTTTTTTATCCACATTTTCCAAGAAATACACAACATTAAATTAAGAGGGAAAATACATATTAAAGGTATGAAATATGTGAATCTCAAGGCAATGAATATGGTTTCAGGAGCCCATCTTTAACAAGATTCGCTGCATTCACTTTTATGCCATTCACACCTTGTGGTACCAATTATAGCCAAAAGTATACATAAATAAATATTCCATATTAGTGTAGTCAAAGAAGAAAGGTTGTAATCCAGGCACCCATCATCTGAATTCTGAGATAAACTAACTTCAATAATCATGACTTGACTCCATTTGTTAGATGAATTGATTTTTTGATGTTATGTTTTCAAATAAGAATGACATTCATTGCTATGTTAAGTCACCAAAATACTTGCTTGATCATAGATGTATCTCGGACGTGTAAAGCTGCAATCATTAGTTCCTCGGTAAGGATTAGTTAACGGCTCATCATGTAACGAGTCACAATCGACAAGTTGCTTGATATCAACTTAGATCAATAAGTTTAGAAAAGTTAAGAGAAAACATTCTCAGTTTAATAATAATCACATTTTCAGTTTATATACATAAAATAAAGTATTACTTACCGCTACTGATAGTTTCGTCAAAGACACTCATGCTTCAAAATGTTTCGCGTCAAACACACCTTCAGCTAGTTATACAAAGTTTATTTGGTTGCAACTATCTGGAATTTAGTCTTTTCTCATTTTCCATGTAATTTGTTGCAAACTTGCAGTATATAGATTTCTAGTGTTAAAATGAATATAAAAACATACAATATGAAGATAACTTATAAATAAGTGGTATTATTATAGCTAATAAGGAAGATAGTTCATAAACCATAATTGGCTCCAAATCTTCTTCTACTTACACAACTCTCTTAATTATATAATATACATTTAAACCATACAAATCTTTAACCAAACTCAAACCACAAAATAAAAATAAAACTCACATCTTAGAAAAAATTAAGCGAGAAACACTTTATTCACTTGTACCGAACTCATGAACCATTTGAGTAAAGCAACGAAGTAGCCGAAAAGCTACTTGCATTGCTTCTCATCCCTCTAGCAACGGCTGTCGTCGATGACGATGTTGCTGGAAGAGTGAGTTTCTCGGGTGATCCTTTCAAAAGAGCATCAACTTTTGCATACTCTTCTCGTTCGTGTTTTATTTCCTTTAGCATTGCTGCTACATCTTTCATTGTTGGTCGTTCTTCGGGTAAGGAGTTGACACATAGTAAGGCGATGCCTAGTGCTTGCAACATGTCTTCTATGTCTGATTCTGGACGAGATAGTAGGCTTTGGTCTAGTACTTCTGTCCATCCTTTTCTTTGTTTTACAAAGTCCACGACGTGTAGTCCGTCTGGAATTGTGGGGTCGATTGGTTGTTTTCCGGTTAGGACTTCTAGCATTACTACACCGTAGCTGTATACGTCACTCTTTTCTGTGATCTTCATTGAGTATCCGTATTCTAATTTAAGAACAGAAATAAAAATTAGTGCACAACAATCAAATAAGCAGTTTTAATAAGCAATCTTAAACAGCTCCTAAAACCTTCAAATATACTTTTAGAATCATAAATTGAAAGAGAGAAATTTGTACCAGGAGCTATGTATCCATAGGAACCCGCAATTGTATTAGAGGACCGAGCAAAATCACCATCATCGACCAGCTTTGCAAGCCCAAAATCAGCAATGTAAGGCTCAAATTCCATACCAATGAGGATGTTATTAGCCTTAATATCTCGATGCACAATTGGTGGAACACAATCATGATGCAAATACGAGAGTCCTTCAGCAGCCCCTAACAAGATTCGGTACCTCAGTTCCCACTCCAACGAGCTTCCCATTCGTTCATGAAGGAGGCTGCCAAGACTGCCGTTTGGCATGTAATCGTACATCAGCAACCGTGTTTTCTTGTTCCAACAACAACCCAAAAACCGAACAATGTTCTTGTGTCGTACTGACCCCAAAGTCTTCACTTCTGCTGAAAATGAGTCTCGTACTGCACTCTTTTCATCTTCATAAGCTCCTTGAACAGTCATCGAAGGCCATAGCTTCTTCACAGCTATGATATCGCCATTATCCATGTCAGCACGATACACCACCCCAGAACACCCTTTGCCTATCACATTTGTATCTACTAAACACTTCAATATTCGTTCAACCGAAATGTTTAGTTTCTGGAATGGAGTGAATTGCCAAGGCCACGACTCACCTAGCTCGGATTCATCATCCCCTTTCATACCCCTTCTTGCCCTTAAGACTGCAGCCAGGCCCATCAGCATCATAGCAATTGTTAAAGTAATGAGCAATGCAAGTGCGAGTCTTAATCTCTTGGTGTTCCTTGACTTGTACTCATCTCTCCCATTCCCTGATTCCGCAACATTGCTTAGGAAACAAGAGTCTTTCCCAAAAGAACATAACCCTCGGTTACCCTCTAAATTCCCTTGAGATAGTTGCCTGAAAAGCTTGTTGTCGGGTAAATATCCTGTAAAGTTGTTATACGAGATATTTAACGACACAAGGTTGTCAAGGTGCGAAAGCGGGCTCAAGTTTCCTTCAAGCTTGTTGTATGACATGTCAAGAATCGAAAGCTTGTTGAGTGCTGATATCTGAGCTGGGATAGGCCCGGTTAGCCCATTGCGGCTTAAATTCAACGCGATTTCAAGCGTTTGGATATTCCCTAACTCAGGCGGGATTTCGCCAGATAACTTGTTACTACTCAGGTCTAGAAACTGTAGACCTGAGCAGAGTTGGAGCGATTTAGGGATCGCTCCAGAAAACTCATTCTCGCTCAGAATGAGTTTATTCAATGACACAAGCCGCCCCAAACTAGCCGGTATAGGACCATTGAAGTGATTCATTGATACATCCAACACTTGAAGACCCGACAATGATGACAAAGAATCCGGCAACGAGCCTTGTAACATATTGTTACTAAGATCAATCATTTCCAACTCAGTACAACTAGAAATCTCATTAGGAATCACACCCGAAAGCCTATTCCCCGAAAAATCAAGAAAGTTTATACTCTTCAAACCCGCAATCTCCTTAGGTATCTCACCCGTGATCCTATTACCACCCAATCTCAACCTCACCAAAGACGACGAGCTCCCAATCTCTTTAGGAATCTCACCAGATAAATCATTAGATATCAAAAGCAACTTAGTCAAGTTTTGCAACAAGAACAACCCTGGAGGAATACTCCCCGTAAGCGAATTATGCGACAAATCCAATGCTTGCAAACTCCCACAATTTCCTAAACTTGTAGGAATACTTCCTTCCAACTCATTCTCCCACGCGAAAAACACTTCTAGATTCACCAAATTCCCAATCTCCACAGGAATCAAACCCGTAATTCGATTAGTGTCTAGCTGCAACTGTTGCAAGTTAACCGCATTTGCAAGAACACTAGGTATAGTGCCCGAAACATTATTATTACTAATCATAAACTCTTGCAAGTTAACTAGATTACCAACTGAACTAGGTATAACACCAGATAATGCATTTAAACTAACATCAAACATTTTCAAATTAGTACAATTACCAATCTCTTCAGGGATTGAACCTACCAAGTTATTTTGCCAAAGCAAGATTTTTTCGAGTTTTTTCAAATTTCCTAGCTCTCGAATAATCGAGCCCGAAATAGTATTCTCATACAAAAACAAGTTAACTAGCTCAACACAATCACCTAGTTCTAAAGGTAGCTCACCAGATATCATAGCAGTGTAAATAGATATAGTTTGGAGATTCTTTAGCTTACCCATCGAGCTCGGTATCGAGCCTGATATTCGCGTATCGGCTAGACCGATAAGCGTAAGGTTACCACAGTTTCCTATATCATCTGGGATTTTTCCTGCTAGGTCATTGTTCCCACCAGCCCGAAAAACTTCTAAATTTAGCAAGTTTCCTATTTCAGATGGGATTTCTCCAGTGAGCCTGTTATCATAAAGATGCAAGTTTTTCAGATTAAGGCAAGTTCCTATTTCAGGTGGGATTATTCCTGTGAGTTTATTTGAGTTCAAGATTAGGTTTTCAAGGTTTTGAAGTGTGAATATGGAAGATGGAATGGGACCCACAAGGCTATTTGAGCTTAAGTCTAGTGTGACAAGATTCCGGCAAGAACCAAGGTCGCCGGAGATAACTCCGGTGATGTTGGAATCTGAAAGTACTAGGGTTTTCAAGTTGGAAAATGATGAAAGATTTGAGGGTAATGGTAGTTGTAATGGGATTGATTGGATGTTGATTTCTATCACTAAATCTTGTGTGTCACATTTTATGTAGTCCCACTTGCATGGGTTCTTGCTATTATTAGAAAGTTGCCAACTTTTGAAAAAACCACTGTTGTCACTTGCACCTTGAACCCATGTTGAAAGTAGTATTGCCTCATGGTTAGGACCACCGTCGTTGCTGGTGACGCTACCAGTAGTAGCGCCATCAATTACGACGATGGAAAAGGATGTTAAGAAAAAAGTGGTTAAAAAAGTGATAAAGAGAAGGTTAAGGAGATTAATATGGGGTTTAGAGTAAGAAGATAATAGTACAAGTATACACATTTGCCTCAATTTGCAAACTTTTTTTCTTGGGTTTGTTGTTTCATTTGGGGTTTTGGGTTTTCTTGGGTTTGTGTAATGTGTTTGTGTGAGTGTATGTGTGTGTGTAAAACACTCTTGGTTTAAACATTGGTGTGATGATCAAGAAATAGCACAAGTTTCATGGTGAATTTGGTTTAAAAAATAATAAAATTTAAAGAAAGATTAAAGGAATACATTGAGATTTGCAAAATTAGCAGAGCTCCACCACCACCTATGTAATTTTCACAATTTGTTTAATGGTTAAATTAAGGTTTTTGGTTAAGCTTGTTTTTGACTCTATCAGTAAAACACAAGACAAAGTGAGTGTGGGAGCAGTTAGGCATAAATCTCAAGTCACTGTTTTCCTTCATTTGCTAGTTTTATATTCATTCATCTCTTTGGTTTATTTCATGCTGTTTCACACAAGTTGTAGAAGCCTAGGTACAACTGCACAAGTGATTTAGTTAAGCAGGGTAGTGGCAGCCACAGCGGGGAAGCCACCGGTTTGCCCCAAACCGCCGGGGAACACCGCCGCCACCCCAGCGGTTTGGGCCGGCGGTTTGGTTCAACGGGGAACTTCACTGGGACGGTTTGGAGAACAAATGTTACCGTTTTTTTGTAACGTTGGAGCATGGTTCCAAAATATAGACGTTGGAGCATTGGACAAAAAAAAAAAAAAAATTTTCCTATAAATACTACACACAATACACATAAACTACACCTATTCAAATACCAAACACAATACAAATCACTACTAAATCCTTTACATTTCACACAATGTTGTCATCATCTTCTTCATCCGATGAGTTATATCTCCCCCCCGCGACTTTCGAACAAAATCATTCAACGGGTAGTACTCTATCAACCTTTTTAGCCATGTACGATTCGATTGAGGACACGGCAACCTCTACCGAACCACGAGCGTCTGTCACCCGTTTTCGTGAAAAAGCTTTACAAAATCTAAAGGATGACTATTTCGTTGAACAACCAAAGTTTGCCCACCATATTTTTCGACAAAGGTTTCGTATGAATAAAAGGTTGTTTTTAAGAATTGTTGGTGATATTGAAGCGAGATTCGAATGGTTTCAAGAGGGCTATGATGGGAGGGGGACAAAAAGTTTCACGGCATTACATAAATGCACATCGGCCATTCAGCAACTCGCAACGGGTGAACCTCCGGATAGATTTGATGACTATTTAAACATGGCACGAAGAACGTCAGGTTAGCAATCTCATTTTTTTTATTTAATGTTGTCGTTATATTTTTTTTTATTTAATGTTGTCGTTATTTTTTATTTAATGTTGTCGTTATTTTTTATTTAATGTTGTCGTTATTTTTTATTTAATGTTGTCGTTATTTTTTATTTAATGTTGTCGTTATTTTTTATTTAATGTTGTCGTTATTTTTTATTTAATGTTGTCGTTATTTTTTAATTAATGTTGTCGTTATATTTTTTTTATTAATGTTGTCGTTATATTTTTTTTATTAATGTTGTGGTTATATTTTTTTTATTAATGTTGTCGTTATATTTTTTATTAACAGGAGAATGCCTTGATCATTTTTGCAATGCGGTTATTGAATTATATGGTCGAGAGTTTTTACGTAGGCCGACATCTCATGACATTGCACGCTTATACGAGGCACATGAAGAACAACATCACATTCCTGGAATGCTTGGTAGCATTGATTGTACACATTTCGTTTGGCGAAATTGTCCTAGACATTTGAAAGGCCAATATAAGCGAGGTGATCACCAATACCCGACTATTATGCTTGAATCCATCGCTTCGTACGATTTGTGGATTTGGCATTCATTTTTTGGTCCTCCCGGTGCAAACAACGATATCAATGTTTTGAATCAGTCTCCGTTGTATCTTACGGAGCGAAATGGAACGGCGCCAAACAGTTCATTTTCTGTAAATGGACGTCTTTACAAACGTGGATATTATCTTACCGATGGAATATATCCTACATATTCTACGTTTGTTAAAGCATATAAGTATCCCACTGATCCGAAGGAAAAGAGATTCAAGAAGTTACAAGAGTCTGCAAGAAAAGATATCGAGCGAGCTTTTGGTCGTCTTAAGGCAAAATGGATGATTCTCAGTCGTCCTCTCCGTCCTATGACGGTCGAAAAGATTCGACAAATCGTTAATACTTGTATCATATTGTGCAATATGATTTTAAAAGACGACGAGGTGGCAATATCACCGGTTCATATAATGGATCCGCCGGTCGCGCCAGTATATGACGATAGTGTACTACCGGAGTTACTCGACGAACAAATCCATTATCGTCTCCAATATGATCTTACGGAGCACGTTGAGGCGCAAAACTTAGCATACCTCGATGACTAGTTATTTCTTTTCTTTTTTTTACGTATTATGTAATTTTCTATTAATTATGTTTTTTTTTTCCAAGTATTATGTATTTTTATTTTAATTATTAATGAAATATTATGTTTTTATTAAATTATTTATTTATGATGAAAAAAAAAAAAAAAAAAAAAAAAAGTTGGTGGTTTGGGAGGTATGAAAAAAGCATGGTTGCCACTAAAAAAGGGTTGGGAGGTATGGAAAAAGTGTGAGTGAGGTGGAATGATATTATTGGTGGGTTGGGAGGTATGAGTTTTTTTTGTAGTGATGGTTGCCACCACCCCACAAGTGATTTAGTTAAGCATGCTAGTAAAAAACATAAATTATGAAAATGACACCATAGATGGTAGTTGAAAAGATTTATTGTACCTTGAATGAAATATCTACCATTGATTATAAAATTTGTGAGATTATAAAATTTGTTATTCATTTGAATTTATGAGCTTATCTAAGTTATAAACTTATATAGATAAAGTTAGAAGCAAAAAATAAATTTGTGAGTTTATCAAAGTACACTTAGCTCACAAACAAATCAAGAAGTTAATACAAACAACTCCTTAGTTACTTATATTTTCGCTAATCTAGAGTTTTATACTTCAAGACTAGCGACATTTTAAAAGCCGATGTGATCTCAAAAAAAATTCTTGCGACATGAATACACTTAACTTAATTAGGTTATTGTAATTTTTTGTGATAATTAACATGACTTAAATCAACTAAAAACTACTAGTATAAAGTTCGACATTCTTTATCATAATTGATCATATAAATATGTTTAAATGACAAAATGAATTATGGTTTGGGTATTATATACAGCTACACAAATAAATTTATGTGGCACCTTACACAAAACAGTCCCTATGTTTAAAGTGGTTTAAAGTAGCACAACAAAATTACAAGATAGGTGATTGATTGGTCTTCGTTGAGGTGTAAACATGGAATTGATGGGTCATGTTAAAGTTGAAACAATCTGACTCCTACCTTTTCCCCCACGGATTTAGGTTAAAGTTTAGCTCCATTCAAATGTACAAATCATCAAGCATGAGGTACTTTTTGTTTGAAACTATTGAACCAACCACATAAAAGAACCTAAGGAATTAATATGTTTTTTTTTTTTTTTGCAAATGTACAAATCATCAAGCATGAGGCACACATATATTTTTTATTGCGCACATCAGTATATAAATAGTCGAAGAGTATTGTTAAAGCCTCTTACAATATCCTTCTACTAATCCTCCTACACACAGCAATATTATATATTTTTTTTTCACTCATTCTCTCTCTGCATCCAAACCGTCAGTTCTGACACTTGTCAGGATCCTGTGAGTGGAGGATAAGTAGGAGGTTTTGTTAGGAAGATTTAGCATTCTCATAGTTAAAACATGTTATAAATAGTGTAGAACTGCATAATGAATGAAATAGAGTGTACCAACATAAATGAGAGTCTGCTTGCAAATCAATTATCATATATAATAGCTCTCCTTGTGCTAACATGGGGTCGGTAAACGAGCTTAGCCGAGTTCGGACTCAAGATCGGCTCGTTTGAGAGAAACTCAAGTTCGAGCTTATTAGGCTCGCGAGTTACTCTTAAAATAAAAAGCTTGTGAAGTACTCTTAGTGCCGGTGGGAGTGGCAATCGGGCAAGGCTCGGTTTCATTCGGTGATGGTCGGCAACACCGCCGCCACCACTCGGCAAAATTCGGCAATGTGGAATTTCGGCAACTTTTGCCGAAGGAAAAGTTGGACCATGTGGGAGTAATTCAAGGGATAAACGGTCAAATGGATTTAAAATCCAACCGTTGCATTAATTATTAAAAAAAAAAAAAAAAAAAAAAAAAAAAAAAAAAAAAAATTCCCTTATTTTTTACCTATATATACATACCATTTTATACCATTTTACATACAATTTTCTTCCCCAAAACTCTAAAACACCCTTTTACCAAAGAATGTCTTCCGATTCCTCATCCGGATCCGAATACGTTTTCCCGGCTTCGTCCGACGAAACTCATGGTACCTCGCTTCAATTTATGTTATCCGCCTTTGAACATCTTAAAGACACGGCGAGCTCTAGTTTTCAGCCCCGTCACGGAGTACGTGGCCGCTCAAGACTTGCCATACCTCGATGACGATTAGTGCTTTTTTTTTTGTTATTAATAAAATGTTGTGTTTTTATTTTTAAGTATTATGTAATGTTTTTTTTTAAAGTATTATGTAATGTTTTTTTTTTTTTTTTTTTTTTTTTTTTTTTTTTTTTTTTTGTTATTAATAAAATGTTGTGTTTTAATTTTATATATTTTTTGTTAAATTATATGTATTAAAAAAAATATGATGTGGAAAATGTGGATTTGGTAAACTTTGGTGACCGCCGCCACCATTTTGGTAAAGTTTGGTAAACTTTGAGTTGGAAGGTTGTGATTGGTAGATGATGATGTGGCAATTTGGCAAACTTCGGTAAACTAGTGACCACTCCCTCCCCCCTTAGTGCTCGAGTGTGATTTCGGATCGGCTAGTGAGTTTCCTTGTTTTTTTTAAAGCACCAGTCAGGTGATTCTAAAGCTTGAGTTTGGCATAGGCTTAGCTTATTCATGAGTAATAGCCTTTATTTATTTCTATTTATTTGAAAGCTAAAGTATAAAGAAAAAAGTAAAATAAAAATTTTGAATCATGTATTTTAAAGAAAAAAAGCCTTTTAATTTGATACGACAACGTATCATGATTGTTTAATTATCTCAAAAACTATATGATTATATACCACATCTATACATGTAAAAACTCGTTAAGCTAGATCTTGAATCATGTTTTGACGAGTTGAACTTAAGTAGCTCGCAAGTAGCTCGGTTCATGTACTCTTCTAATCAGGGACCTAGGAGGTTTCTAGAGGTTTAAAGAAATCCGATGGATATTTGTCGCTTAATGCAATTTTTTTGTTAAAAATCATGATTTTGTCGAAATGAATATGGTTCTCAAAATTTGTTTCACATGAAAACATGTCTCATTTAGTTAGTTAACTAATTTGTCTAAAAAAAAATACATGTCATCTTATTTGTTTATTAGTTTTAAGAGTAGTTTTAATGAAATTATACCTTTTAGTTTATTTTTATTTTCTCTATATTCGTTAAAAGAAATTGTGCACGGGATCCCTTGCTTTTCTAATGATAACTATTATGAGAATGGTCGTATGTATAACGCTGTAACTTAATTTTCTTATCTTTGAATCAAACAAATCGTTCAATGTGATATATTTTTGAATCGTTAATAATTGGCCACATCACATGATTCCAAACCTACTTCACACGTCAATAGCATGTACTTCATTCTTGAATCATTTGCAACCGATATCGTAGTATATGATGTGTGTATAAAGTATGTGATAAATAATACACCAACAACTTCACCTTTACAAACACATCATATCCGTATTATGCTATAGAAAATTACATAATTTTCACAAATGAATGTGACAAATGAAACATTGTCCACCATTTCCTTAAAATGAGCATGTCCTTTGATTCTTGATCCCACCCAAAATTATATATGACAAGACATGTCCATAGTCAAGTTGATGGGAATCTAAAAAGTGAGTGAGGGGATCTTTGAATCTGCCTATTTAAATTGATTCTAACAATATACTATATAAATCTTTTTAAATTGAACATCCGTGACTCATTATATAAGCTGTTTTCGGCGGAGGGCTTGTAAAGGCTTATAAGGCCTTCGGCTCAGAAATGAGTTAGCTTAATATATAAAATAAGTTTTGTTTGTCATAAAGTTTTATGGAAATTTTATAGCGCGTAGGCCTCCACAAGGCCAAACTAGTTGAAACGGGCTTATGAGAGCTTATGGTTAATCAAATTACTTAATATCATTTAAAATATAATGAATTATCACGTAAAAGCTGAATATATATCTGAATTTAATAGGATGTATTTTTATGCAATTTTACATTAATAAGCTTTAGCTCTAAGACTCCAAGTAATTCACCAAATAAATTTATAAAAATATAAGCTACAACTTCCAACTTATAATCTAAGCTCCAGCCACAGCCTCAACTCATTTTGCCAAACGTACCCGTTGTCTAATGTGATTCACAAGAAATTTCTAAGAAGGGGTCCATAACAACACTAACTCGTTGATCTGAACTTATAATATTAATAACAACAATACTCAATCCCGTACAAATGATCTATAAGGTAAGTGGAATGTAAACATGTCATAACCGTGCCTCAAGGTATATATACATTAAAGTAGAAAGACTACTTTCATTAAGACTTGAACATAAGCTCAAACATGATTAAAGCTTGAAAATATCTAATAAGACTATAGAGTACAAGTGTATTTAAAAACTTTCATAGCTTGAAATATATGTATGCGAACATGATGAAGGTTTAATCAGAGAGAGTTTGGGGAAATGATTTTGTTTTCATTTCATAATGAATTGATACAATAGTGAAATGAGAAGATACAAAGTATTTATACTACATCCTACTTTGACTATTCTACTTTGACTATACTACTTTTACTTTAACTAAAAACAATGACAAACTTGAATATACAACATCATAGCTTATTACAAACACTCATAAAACAAAGTCTACTCCTTTGTTGCTTGGCTTTGGACTGAGACAGCTTGCGCTTGGGTTGAGCAGCCCTTGATATGGAGTTGACCTTGGATAAGCTGTTACCCTCCCCACAAGTTGGAAATGTATATGGATCACATATGCCAAACTTGGATAAGCAGTTATAATGAGGGGCTTTGGACAGACCTTTAGTAAGCACATCTGCTAGTTGATTCTTTGTGGAGATGAAGGTAGGTATAACTAGTCCTTGCTTGATCTTGTCCCTCACAAAATGGCAATCTATTTCAATGTGCTTGGTTCTTGCATGTTGAACAGGATTTAAAGCAAGGGCTATTGCTGAGGCATTATCACAGTAAATAGCAGTAGGATTTGATGTTGAAATTCCAAGATCTTTGAGTAAGCATTTAATCCATGACAATTCACATGTAACATCTGCCAATGCTCTGTATTCAGCTTATGTTGAGCTTCTAGACACAACTGATTGCTTTTTAGATTGCCAAGATAAAAGACAAGAACCTAGGAATACACAATACCCTGTAACTGACCTTCTTGAAAAATTGCAACTAGCCCAATCACTGTCACAGTAGGCTTTAAGACTGAGACTTGTGCTTGAGGGAAAATGCAGCCCTTGACCTGGACATGATTTTAGATACCTGAGAACTTTGATTAGAGCCTTTAAGTGAGGAGTCCTGGGTGATTGATTGAATTGACTCAGATTTTGTGCAGCATAGGAGATGTCAGGCCTGGTTATGGTGAGATATAAAAGCTTTCCTACCAATGCTCTGTATTGAGCAGGATCATCAAGTAAATCACCATCCTCATGATTTAGTTTGGTGAGAGGATTGATGAGGGTTTGACATTTAGTAGTCCTGCACTTTGAAGAAGTTCTAAAGTATATTTCCTTTGAGTCATGATGAGACCAGTTGAATTTCTAAGTACCTCAATACCAAGATAGTAGTTGATGGAACCTAGATCCTTGATGCTAAACTGGTGGTGTGGTTGTGTTTTGATGTGTTGAATTAATGAGAGATTGTTGCCTGTTAGAAGAATATCATCCATATAGATCAAAAGGCATATGAAGTTGTGGTCTTTCCTGAAGGTGAGGAGAGAAGAATCTACATAACTCTGAGTAAATCCCATGTTTTGTAGAAAGTGAGTGAGCTTCATGAACCATTGTCTGTTGGCTTGTTTCAGCCCATAGAGAGATTTATTAAGCTTGCAGACACTTGTTTTTTAGTGAACACCAGGATATCCTTGTGGGATCTTCATGTATATTTCTTCTGTCAAGTCTCCATGGAGAAAGGCATTGTTTATGTCTAATTGAGCAATATGCCACTGATGGTGAACAGCAATTGCCAATAGTGCTCTTACAGTCACCATTTTTGCCACAGGAGCAAAGGTCTCATGAAAATTCACACTTTCTTTTTGTGTAAATCCTTTGGCTACCAATCTAGCTTTGAATTTGTCTATGGTGCCATCTGCCTTACATTTGACTCTAAAGACCCATTTACAGTCAATTGGTATCTTTCCAGCTGGGAGTTCAGTAATGGTCCAGGTACCATTTTTCTCTAAGGCAGCTAGTTCTAAAGTCATTGCACCTACCCATCTAGGATCTTGGGCAGCTTGGGTATAAGACTGAGGTTCTATGATATGATTGATTGTGTTAATTAAGTGTCTTGTGGATGGTGTTTGTATGTTTTGGTAGTTGATAAAATTAGTGTAATGATGTTTAGAAGAGATGAGTGATTTGGGTAAGGTGAGATGATAATCTTGGAGCTTGGTTGGAAGTTTGGAGGTTCTTGTGGAAGTTCTGGGTTGTATTTGAGGATTTGTTGGACTGGGATTTGTGGAATTGACTTGTGGTTGATCTGTGTGATCATTTGTGTTGTCTTGTGTTTGTGGTGATGAATTTTCTGTGTTATGGTGAGAAGTGGATGGGGATGGAACTGTGGTTGGACCTGTGGAAGAGTCAGAGGGAGAAGGAGAGGAGTTGTGAGTTGTAGGAATATGTGGTGTTGGTTCAAATGGTAATGGTGCAGGGGAGTTGAAATGAGGTGGATTAAAGTGTTGAGGTTGTTTCTGTTGTGGTGATGTTGTATGAGGTTTGTTATGAAATGGAAAACTGTTCTCGTGAAAGGTAACATGTCTACTAGTAAAAAGTTTGTGTGTTTCAAGGTTGTATAGTATGTATCCTTTTTGTGTGGAAGGATAGCCAATGAGGACAGAGGGTATGGCTCTCGCTTTAAACTTGTCAGATAGGTGTTGGTGTGCAAAGGTTTGGCAGCCAATGATTCTCAAATGATCAAGGGGTGGTGGTGTACCATACAAGTACTCAAATGGGCTTTTGTGGTGTATTGGTTTGGATGGAAGTCTGTTAATGAGGTATGTGGCAGTGAGAATACAGTGACCCCAAAAATGTATTGGAAAATTTGCTTGAAGTCTAAGGGCTCTTGCTACTTCCAGTAGTTGTCTATGTTTTCTTTCCACCCTGGCATTTTGTTGGGGTGTGTGTGGACATGAAGTTTGGTGGATTATTCCATGGTAATGAAAGAAGGTTGATAGAGATGTGTTTAGAAACTCAGAACCATTGTCACTTCTTACTTTCTTTATTGTTTTGTCAAATTGGTTAATCACATATGAATGAAAGCTTTTGATTTGTGATGTGGCCACAATTGTAAGAAAATACTTGCATTTATTGAATGTGGGATGTTTGTATGGTCCCCAAATGTCCATATGTACAAGTTCAAAAGGATGTAAAGCATGAGATGTACTATTTGTAAAAGGAAGTGCATGCTGTTTAGCTAAGAGACAAATAGTACAATTTGACAATTCATTTGTACAAGAAATTGAAATATTTTTGATATTTTTCAGGGTAGAGGCTGATGGATGTCCAAGTCTTGAATGCCAGAGAGTGGTAGTATCACTGCTGCTTGTGGATAGAATAGTAGATGGTGATGAGGGTTGGTGATCAGGATAGATGATGTAAAGTCCCTCACAAAGGTTGCCATGTGCAATCCTCTTGTTGAGACCCTGGAAATAGCAAGATAATGAGGTGAAAATAGCTGCCACAAAAATTTGTTTGGTCAATTTACTGACAGATAGTAGATTGTAGGCAAATGAAGGTATGCAAAGTACTTCTGTGAGGGTGATGTCTTGGTTTATTCTGACTTTTCCACTGATTTTGACCTCCACAGTTTGGGCATTTGGTAACGTGATGTGTATGGATGGATTCAGTATGTATGTGTCATGCATATTAGTGAAAGTGATGCAAATTCTATCAGTGGCTCCAGTATCTATAACCCAAGCAGCCTTAAATCTAGACATGATAGATGCAATGAATTTAAACTTTCTAATAGTAAGAGAGTTGACAATACCAGTTGGAGGCTCTTTTTGACACTGTTGCATCATCAACATCACTTGATTTAGCTGATTCTGAAGCTGGTCAATCTTCACAAACACTGCATCATTCCCATTGCTTGGTTTTGCCTGAGTAGAGTCTTGACTTTGAACTGCATTGACAATCTTGGGTCCCTTTGTTTCATACACAGTCCTGACCACTAGGGGCTTGTATTTACCATGTAGGGGATGACCAATTGGGTAGCCTTTTATCTTGTAGCACTCATCACCAGTATGTCCTTCTTTATTGCAAACTGTGCAATATACCCCAGCTTTGAAGTTACTCCTCCTACTAGGTTGTGCCCTATTGTGACTTTGTGGGGTATAGTTCCTGTTGTTGTACCTATTGGGTTGTGATGATTGTGCAGACAAAGCTGTTGATCCCAATGGTATTGGTTGGATGTTTTCCCTTTGTTTCTCCTCCTGTCTTAACATGCTGTAGGCTTTGGCTATTGTAGGTAGTGGTTGTAAGAGTAGGATTTGGCCTCTTATGTTTGAGTAGCATTCATCTAATCTCATAAGAAATTGCATCAATCTTTTTCTCTGTTCCCTATCACCAGTGTGCCTACCATTCTCACAATTGCAAACACAGTTACACAAATAGGGGGATTCTAGGGCATCATGTTCATCCCACAATCCTTTCAACTTATGGTAATAGACCTCAATAGTACAGTGCTGTTGTTTCAATTGTGTTATGTCATGTGCTAACTGATAAATCCTATGGCCATCCAATTGAGCATAATGCTCATTCAATTCATTCCACAAATCAGAAGCAGTATTCACAAAGTTCAAGTTGTTGCTTATTTGATCTGAAATGGTGTTGAGTATCCATGAGATTATCATATCATTAGTTCTTTCCCATAAAGCTTTCTCTTCTGATTCAGCACTAGGCTCCATGAGTTCACCAGTAACAAACTTCAACTTGTTCTTTGCATTCAATGCAATCATCATACTTCTTTTCCAAGAGCTGTAATTGTCTGATCCAGTCAATTTCTTTGAAATTAAAATAAGTACAGGATTATCATTGCGATGAAGATAGAGGGGATGGTTAGGTGATGTGAAATCAGTTATGGTGGTGGTTTGTGATGTTCTTGTGGTGTTATTTTGATTTGATGATGTCGGTGCCATTTCTTGACCAGTTCTTGAAAATTTGTGATTGATTTAGATGATTTGGTGATCGGATTCTTGATCCTGATGAAATTTGATGAGTTTTGATGGTTGTTTTGTTGAAATTGGTAACAATTATGATGATTTGTGGTGGCCGGAGTTTGTTATAGGTCACCGGAGTTAGTTATTGCGGCGAAGTTTGTTATTTTTGTGGTTGAGTTTGTTACCAACCACCAGTGATGGTGGTTTTCTCTGATACCATGATGAAGGTTTAATCAGAGAGAGTTTGGGGGAAATGATTTTGTTTTTATTTCATAATGAATTGATACAATACTGAAATGAGAAGATACAAAGTATTTATACTACATCCTACTTTGACTATTCTACTTTGACTATATTACTTTTACTTTAACTAAAAACAATGACAAACTTGAATATTCAACATCACAGCTTATTACAAACACTCATAACACAAAGTCTACTCGTTTGTTGCTTGGCTTTGGACTGAGACAGCTTGTGCTTGGGTTGAGGCAGCCCTTGATATGGAGTTGACCTTGGATAAGCTGTTAGAACATGCTATATATACGATTAAAAGCACGTACAACAACCATAAAATTCGTCAATTATTTAGCAAAAGTGACAACCAGAACACAAACACGTTACTAGTTTTTTTCAAGACATGTAATCGCGCGTTTTTTCAAAAGTATCGGCTCGTGTATCTCATGAGGTGAAAATGCTATCTCCTCTAGATATTCATATATCATTTTCTAACTCAAACGTGAATTCATTAACTTCGTGATATAATATCTGATCATTTACGGCAGCAAAATAATGTACAATTTTTACATGGTTAAAATAAGTAAAAGACCAAAATCTTATGAGTGAAAATCCTGAATTTGAGGCCACCCCACGTGAGCAATTAAATTCCACGACAATCTTTCTAAACAACTATTTTGTTCAAATTTCCACTAGAGTTTGAGTTCAACGTAGGGCCATATATACATTTTTTTTTTTAAGTGTAACAATGTTAATTATTTATCTAAACAACTTATAAAAACATTTTTTTTTTCTTTTGTAACGAAGGAATATACGTTTTAGACTTTTATTGTTTACGTAAGTACTTTGTAAATACACACATACATTTATTCGTGTGTAACTTTTCAAGATATGTTTATGTTGGCGTATGTGTCCGAACGACCTATCTTGTCCGGCCGTTTGGACAGGGTGAAGTCGTCCGGAGAAGACCAGAAGACTTCTGACTTGTATGACCGGCACAACCTGTAAGCAATGAGACAAATGGCGTTACTTTTTGGACAGATGGCAGCAGCAGACATCGCCGCCCCAGGATTTGCGGGATTATGTCTGAGACATGTTCCCAGAAAATCCGGCGCCGCTATTTCAGGAATCAAGGCTGGGTGCTATAAATACTCAGCTCATTTACTACCCTCAACTAACTTTTACTATCCATATTTACTCTACATTACTGTTTAGAACCTTTCGAAATATCATATACTTATTCTCACGCCGGAGCTTGGTCCTAGATAATACCCAGGGCGAGCCTAACGCGTGTTGTTGTGTGCAGATATCCGAAGGACCCCCGGAGGCCGAAGGAATTGACACATAAGCCTTTCGGAGGAACTCACCCCTAGTTCATCAGGGAGGCCTCATTTATTTGTCCGAAGTATTTGCAGAAAATTACTTCAACAAATTGGCGCCATCCGTGGGACCTACTATTCGATCTACCTGAAGTTCGGAATGGCTGGTCCTACACCTGTTACCCCCATCACGAATACGTGAGGAGCTGGAGGATCCGAATGAGGTGATAAAATGTCCTTTCACGAGAAGGATCAAAGAGTTCTCTGCTCCCAAGCACAAAATGCCGACAAACCTTAAACTGTATGACGGGACAACCGATCCGGACGACCATATCAATCGCTTTACCGGAGCGGGGAATCACGAAGAATGGCCCATGCCTGTTTGGTGTCGAATGTTCCAACAAACTTTTGACGGGATGGCCAGAGGATGGTTCGAAAAATTGCCGACGGGAAGCATAGATAGCTGGGATGAGCTTCAAAGGAAGTTCTTAAACAGGTTCAATATGTTAAGAGCGTGCGTCAAGGACCTCACAGAGATCAACAAGATCCATCGGAAGGCTAATGAGAGCCTCCCAGACTTCAAAGAGCAATGGGTGAGTGAGGCCAACTATTTTCCGAACGCCCCTGAAATCATGCAGATCTCTTCATTCATGAATGGCCACCACTGCCTGGAATTGGCAAAGAAATTTTCGGATAAGATTCCCAAAACGGTTGATGAGATGTTGGAAAGGTTTGACGATTTTGTTCGTGCAAAAGAGGTCTTCCGGACTACGGAACTACCGAAAGGAGAGAAAGCAGATACCCTCCGAGAACACCGCCCTAGTCCGTCTAACAACAGAAGCGATCAATATACCCCAAAGGTCCCTTTCAGTGGAGATCGCCATCGAAGCAACCCTAGGAATGAGTTCAGAGCTCGTAGGAATGATTACTACACTCCTTACACTCCCCCAAGAAATGACAACGTTGGTAAGACCGATACCCGTCGTAACGACATCCGCCGATATGACACTAGACTCATAGACCTGAACACTCTGACGAAGACTCCAAAAGAGATCCTCGCTGATGAGTGTCTAAATACTCATCATTTTTACCTAATCTGAGCTGCCAAAACATCCAAAAACACTCAGAAATGCATCATAATACTGAAATTATCCCAAAATGGTGTTTTATATGTTTCAGATGCAAAATGTTTAAAAACAGTTGAAAAACGAACAAAGTTTGCATAATTGGCAGTTTCAGTCCCTCAACTTTTAAAAGTTGTCAAATCTAGTCCCTGAAGGTTTTAAATAAATGAAAAGTCAACTTAAGTCCATGGGAAACCAAAAATATTCAAAAATAGTCCCTGGATAAAAGTTTACACAACTTGGCAACTTTTACCCCTCAAGTATCAAAATTGGCAAAAATAGTCCCTGGGTATTATAAAACTTGAAATTTCACAAAATACCCTTGTACTATGCATGAACTTACAAATTGGAACACTTTTGATAACTTTTGGGAATTTACAAAACAAGTCCCTCTAAAATCCAAAATTACATAAAAGGTCCCTAAAGTTTTAAAATGATAAAAAAAATACAACTTTGGTCCTTGTGTAATTATTTTGTGGCAGGTTTAATCCTTTGAAGATATTTTGGAAAGATACCAACTCAGCCCCTCAAGAATGGAAGAATTACAAAATTGGTCCCTATGATTATTTAGTTAACCAAAAACCGGATCCAACTAAACCCTTAACCCAAAATAATTACCCTTATCCCATTTACCCAACCCAGCCATTACCTAAACCCAATACCCAAATACCCAAGCCCAACATAACAAGCCCAATCCTTTGTCTGAGTTTAAACACTCAGTCAAACTATCTTTGACCCGTCTTCCTTATACCGCCAAAAACACCAAACCAGCTAGTCATCCCCCCAGCTCGCCCAAAACCACCATCCACCTCATTCCCCCTCCTCAACACTCCACCTAACACATCCAAAACCAATTAATGCTTTCTTCCCACTCCCACTACCAAAAATCAGAGGAGTTAGCAAAATCAACTTTTCCCGCCAATTTGCCAAATGGACTGTCAAGATGAAATTAGAGCAATTGAATGGTGTGGATGCATTGTGGATGTCGACTAAGTGTTATCCCAGTTTAAATTTAGTATATATAGTGTGTAATATAGCTAGAAAAAGCTGAGTGGAAATTTAGTGTAAAAGTAGTTAATCGTATTTCCATCTTCAAGTTTACTTTGTAATTTCCAAGCTTCAATCAATCAATACAAACGTAATTTTAGTGTATTTATTGTTGTTTCTTGATGATTGTCAGTAGATTAATATTTATGCATTGTTCTGATTTTCATTGACACTGATAATTAGATCATTGTTAAGTAGTATATAGAACAGCTTCTCAGCTGTTTTCAATAGCTTATATAAGCTTCTCATAGCTTATTATAAGTCTATTGTAGAGTAACTTGTTCTTAATTCCAAGAATTGAAAAAAGTCAACTTTGGTCAACAATAAGCTCAAATAAGCTATTCTGGGTATAATCCATTCAGGAAGGGTTTCTCTGGGTATTTCTAGCTTGTGTGAACAAGCTAGTGTGTTCTTAGTTCTCAGTTCTCAGTTCCATAGCTCAACTCAGTTGTAAGCTTTTTAGCTTTTTGGCATTAATTTCCTACATCACTGTATAAGTGCTTATCATTATCTTATTATTGTTATTATAGGCTTATTATTAGTTTGTAATCACACTTGATCAATAATATCAGTAGTGTTATAGCTTTGTTTTAATTTCACCTTAAAAAACTCAAAAAGACCAAAAATAGCCTTACTTAGCTTAGCTTAATAATATGCTTATTTCTGTGATATAAGTTGTTCTTCAGTGTTACTATAAGCTATTAAGTCAATAATATATAAGGTTTTAGTTTGAAATTTTGGATTTCCTTTGTAAATCTAAGACAGACAAAACATTAAGGGCTGTTTGGTTGTGAGCAGTAAATTGGTCAAATCATTTGTTACTGTACAATTGCCATTAGCCCAACTTTGATCAAGCTTATCTTGGTCATTTTAAGCTGTTTTCAAGTTACTTTAAGTCCAATTGATAGGTTTTATGGTTTTAAGTCATTTGTGGAGATCTTAGGAAACCAACTGTCCAAATAAGCTCAAACAAGCCTCAAGCTTGTTTTGCCCTTTTCATTGGCTTTTCTGAGTCACAAGTAGGCCATATAGTACAAACATAATAGTTGGTTTAGTGTTCTTTGGTGTTGTGCAATTTCTGCACAGATCAGATAGAACAGCAGACCTAGTGCTTTTGTCTGCTGATCTTGCCCTCAATCAGACCTCAATTAGTGTGTTATTGATAGGGCTTTTGTGATTTTTAGATAGCTCATAAGCCAAGCTAACTTTTGCCCCCAAAATATGGCATCTCAGTAGCTTATTCAAGTGCTTAAATTGCCCTTAAAGTTTGCCTGATTTCTGAGTTTCTGTTTTGAATTCCACTAGCAGCCAAGTGTTCATTTGCTTAATCCTTTGTGCTTATTGTGTATTATCAGTTGTTTTAAGCTTATTTTAGTTGTTTTAACTTGTCCTGATCAGTTGGTTAATTTTAGTGCTCATTAGCTTATTTTTGGGCTTATTCACAACTGCTTATTAGCCCAAATCTGCTTTTTAGGCTTAGCCAACTTCTGATTTTATTTTTCTTATCTTTATAATATTATTTTAGAATTATCTGTAAATTTTCATAATTTTCTGAATAGTTTTAATATTTTTAATAATTTTAATTAGTTTTTAATAGTATTTAAATCATAATAAATAGAATATTAATCAGAAAAATATAATTCCAATTTTCATAATTTTCTTTTGTCATTTTTAATCTAGGAAAAATATAAAAATATTTTTAGGTCTTAAGAAAATCAAAAATAGAAATAAAGTGATAGCTTCTATTTAATAGAATTTATCTTTTTAAATTTTAATTAAGTAATTTTCATTTTTATAATTTTCTTAGTTTCTATTTACTTAGTAATATTTTTAGAAAAAGTTTTAGATTTTTCTTTGTCCATTTAGTATTTTTTATAAATTTAAATAGTTTAATTAGTAATTAAATAATAAATAATTAATAATAAATAGATAAAAAGTGTAAAAAAATATATAATTTAAGTTTTTAAATAAGTTTTAAGTAATTTTACATTTTTAGTTTTTAAATTTCATAAATTTTAATTTTAGTCCCATTTTAAGCTGTCCCGTTACGCGTTTTCTTAAATTAAATTCGCGTTTAATTTTATTGTGCATATTTGTCTTTAAATTGTTATTTAGAATTGTTAAATAAAGCAAAATCCAAAAATATCTGAATCATCAATCACTTTAATCCTAGCTTTGCACAGTTTTCCATTCACACCTCGTTGGGAAACGACCCAGGTGATCACTTGCCTGGTTTCACACACTACACACGAGCATCCAGTTCCGAGTCTGCATTTGTTTAAATATAAGTGTTGGTTCGGGGCGGATCACTCTCCACTGAGCATCAGTTAAAGTTACCACAACCCCCTCCTACGAGAGGAAAGCCCCTCAAAGAAAATGCGGATAAGTATTGTGATTACCATGGTGAGAAGGGACATCTCACCAATGATTGTTGGCAGCTCAAAGAACAGGTAAGAATGGTGCTAGAAACGGGGAAATTGGACCATTTGCTGAAAGATATGAGGCAGAGGGGAAAGGGACCTCAGGGGGGAGACAATCATGCAAACAAGGGGAAGGTCATTAATATGATTCGAAGCCCAGTAGTTGTCCGAGGATGGAAGATGATAGACATAGAAGAAGAGTGGATGAGCACCCCGATCAATTTCCCACCTATCCACCCGGAAGATATGTCGGACAAGCCCTTAGTAGTTGAGCTCGGAATGGGAGAGCATATAGTATGCGGGGTTTATGTGGACCCCGGCGCTTCAGTGGAGGTGATGTATAAGCACTGTTTTAAACGTTTAGGCCCCTCCGCCAAGGCCTGGCTGAAAGGGGCCGGCCTGACTTTGATACGATTCACGGGGCGGTCTATTAAGCTGCTGGGAATGATAGGATTGGAGGTTTACTTCGGAAGTCAAGACTTGTCCCAAAAAATCTGGATAGAATTTGCTGTAATCAAATCTCCCTCTCCCTACAACATCATATTGGGATGCACTGGGCTGAAGAAGCTACGAGCCGTCCCCTCAACCATTCATTCAATGATAAAATTCCCCACTCCAGGTGGTATAGCAACGATGGTCGCTCAGTCAGCAAGTACCCGAGAACGCCGCAGATCAGGGGAGGAACAAACGATAGGGGAAGAGGTGAATAACGAAACCTGGAACACCGAAATCACGGAGAGGCTGACCGGAAATATGCCTGCATCGCGGACCCTGCCGCAGGAACAAAGGAAAGAATCTACAGTCTAGAAGAAGAATTATGAAAGGAAGATCATTCAATGCTACAACTGAAAGGCTCACGACAGCTCATTCAAGGTAAGAATAACAGTTTAGGTAACCCTACTAAAATGAGATACCATTAGAATATACCGCTGCTCCATTCTTGTCAGTGTTTGTTTTTATTATTGACTAACGGAAAGAACAAAAATACCTTCATAACTAAAGGCAGGTAATCCCACATGCCGAAGAGATAAGACCAGTAGGAAGATAACTCAAGAAAAGCTCGGACCCACGGGGGAAGAACCGTACCGGGCCATGGAAGCTTGCCGAACGGGATTATGCGAGTCATAGGCAACGAGGGAAAGAGAAATGCCACGAATGTCGCACGCAACCAGTTTTAGAAAGTGTTTTCATGAATATTTGATTTATATATCTTATGTAATGCCCGAAAGGGCTTGGTATTGACTGTTTAAATGACAAATGCAGCTGTCCCACCATCAATATGGAGGTAATTTTTAGACATGTCGTGTTCTTACAATACTTGTCACATGCTGAACATAAGTCGAAAATGACCCCTCCGGTAGGCTCGCGACCTCCAGAGATCAGTGGTCAATATTCAAAGATGGTTCATACCCAAAAAGGGGTTGCCATATTTATAAGCCGAAAAGACCGAATGGCGTATGTCGCCCAAAAATGGTTCATACCCCAAAAGTGATTTCCGTACTTATAAATAAGCCAAAAAGGGCAGAATGGCGTATGTCACCCGAAAATGGTTCATACCCCAAGTGGTTGTCGTATCTATAAGCCAAAAAGGCCGAACGGCACATGTCGTCCAAAGACGTATAAGCTTGTACCTCTGAAACTATGCAAATAGTGAAGGTAATAAAAAACAAGTGTTGTACGTTCGCAATCAAAGCTCAATTCAAACATAAGCTTGCACCTCCGGAGCTATGTAAATAGCAACGGTAATTAAAAAAACAAGTGTTATACGTTCACAACCCAAACGTAAGCCGAACGTTACCTTGTAGCTCCAAAAATATGCAAGTAGCGACGATAATAAAAAACAAGCGTTCGGTATACGTCTGGGGTCGAAACATAAAGGATGCATGATGGCACTCCAGAAATAATAATGGTTACGGTAAAGAAATTATGTTTCCCTAGAGGATGATGTATGACTCCCGGCTTAAGACTAAAGCAAACCTGACAATCCGCAACCATTGAGACGAAAAGTGTACCGCTTTTAGGGGGTCATTTAAGCCCTAATTCGTGATTATTTGATCAAATATTGCCCTAAATCGTTCCTTTTGTCATTTTAGGTACTTTGGAGAAGAAATCTGGAAAAGGAAGCATTTTGGACGTTTTTGGAGCGAAAAGTGAAGAAAACGGCAAAGTCTCCAAAAATCAAGCTGGAAACAGAGCTTGACGGCGTCACGTACTGGCAAAAGGATGAATATGAATTTACACGTGACGCGCCAGAAGGTTTTGTGACGGCGTCACGTGTTAATGGATGTAGGCCGTCAAGTGTTAAGTTAAAGAGAGACGGGCCAGAGGATTTTTGAAGGTGACGGCGTCAGGACTCATCCTGACGACGTCAGATGCCATAGAGTGACGACGTCAAAATGACAACTTGCACAAGAAGAAAAGTCGTCACAAGTTAATCAAATCAATCATAACTTACGCGCGGAGTAGCTGTCACTGTTTTGGCCATAAAATCTTCATACGAACTCGGATTTAGGTGATTCAAGAGGCCACGGAATCGGGACGAAAAGATCTACAATTTGGTGAAAAAGGGGAGCTGACGCCGTCACTTGTAAAGGCTGACGCCGTCAGATCGATGCGGACAGAAAATCAGCTATAAATACAACATCACAACTTCACTTTTTGTAAGCCCTAAACCCTAAGTCCGATTCTAGGGTTTAGGTAGGTGTTTTTCCAGCAACTTAGAGGGTTTCAATCATTTCATAAACATCAAATATTGGTTTGTTGATTCTAACTTAATTATGTCTTTCATTATTATGGTTGTTTGCCCTTCATTGATCATGCTTTGCTAATTCACCTTGTGTCTACTTATGATTGTGTGAAACTTGTATATAATTAATTAGATCTTATTGATTCCTTGTTGATGTATGTGTCTATCATCATCAATAAAGGTGTGACACTTCAATAGATCTAATTGGTTTAGCTTATAATTCTTGTTTCCTATTGTCTCTTGTTTGATTGGGTGATATCGATGTTAGGCTTAAGAAAACTGGCTAACCTCCTATTCGGTAACTTGCTTGAACGTCTTAAGAAACATGAACCAATGCGTACTAGGTTTATTTGGTTGTATTTAATGCATGAGCGAATTCTAGTGATCCCATGTTAGGAGCTTCTTAGCCGGCTCGACATAGGAGTGAAGTAGGAGCTTATAGAGTTGGGGAAGTACGTACGCCACCTCACGAATGGTATTAAGGAATACAACCCGTCAATTAAAACAAGGTGTGACAATTCAATAGGTAGAATTGGATAGCTAGCAAGGAGTAATACATCATAGGTAGATACGCTTCACTTCCCTTGTAGAACCCTAGTTTACTTTCCTTCACATTAGTTTAAGTAGTAGTTTTTGGGTTAGTTGATTAGCAACTAATTCCGCCTCTCCTTCCAAAACCCGAGATTTTTACTTGCTTTCCATAAAATATAAAAATACAAAAAGAATCATCCCTCACCTCTAGACCTAGTAGATAAATTTCAATCCTAACGAACACTATTCTTTGAGTTGAACGATCAATCCCCCGGTACTTGCCACTTCACTATACTACATCGGTCAGGTACACTGCCTGGTGGGGATTGCAAGCTTCTCGAGATCCCTCGAGAGGTAAAACCTGTTGTAAGGTCGCAAAACCACGCATCAAAACCTAACAATCCGCAACCATTCAGAGACAGTTGCACAAAAAAAAAAAAAAAGAGCAGGTAAGTCAAGTAATTGTTGACCGACAAATGTATGTGATCCGATAGACCCAACCTTTTCCGAATGTCCAAAGAAAGGCACCGTCGCACAAACCAAAGTAAAGAGGCCGGACGGCTAGAGCATATAAATGAATGCCGCATGATGCCCGAAATTATCCCGTGCCCAAAAAGGGGAACCAACAAAGGCCAAAACAACTAGGCCAACAGGCCACACGGTAGCAACTCGCTCTAAGACCCAGAACTAAACAGTCTTGTTGGCTGGAGGAGTAAATCTCTTCAGAAATAAGAATGAAATGATTTACTTCCACAAGTTAGCTAAATATAAAGATAAACAAACAAGCATACAAATTATTCGAATTACAAATTATTACAATATGTCGAATCACATAAATTGTTTTTTAGACCCAACAGCCCGCAGGCCTTACATTTCCCAAATGTTTACAAAGTAACAAGTTTAAAAAGATTCACAGGAAATCCGAAGTAATTTTCATCCGTAGTCAAAACGGAATTACCCAAATTTCCATAATAAATCCGATCTCCTAAGGGGCCGACCCACCCTCTTCCGTTGTGGACTCCTGAACATTAACAGCTTCGATCTTTGGAGCTTCGGAATTTTGTCCGGCGGTAGCCTCAGCAGCTAGATTTTTAGCAGATATGGACAGAGCGGGATCAGGAAAGATCTTCATTATTTCATCAAGAGATTTAAGGTTAGAATCGCTTCGGAATCCAGATCATCCACCTTGGCCACATCCTCCGGTTGGCGACCCAAATAAACACCCTCTAGGAATCCGGACTGGGAGGACAGACTGAAGGGTCCCGCCAAATGTTGCTTATATTCATGGCTGTCCAAAAGCCGACGGATGATTTCCAGGATGACATCCTTCACCACCCCAAACCGTTCCATCTTCGTTCGACCCACTCTGGCGGCAAGATCCTTCTTCTCTTGATGAAGGGCTGAGTTATCCTTCTCTTCCTCACACAACTTAGCCTTGGCCTTACCCAACTCAGCTTCCAAAGCGCTAATCTGTTCCGCCGCAGCCTGCCTCTCCTCCTCCACCAGCTTCTCCAAATCAGAAACTCGACCCATCAGTTCTGACTCTTTCACCATACAGTTGGAGTGCTCAGCTCTCAGCTGTTTGAGCTCTTCCCCCTCATTTCCAACATTTCTGCATTGCTGATGGGCCCGATATAACTCGCTATGTTCATGGAGGAGAGTTTCAAACCGAAGTAGCAGTTCCGATTGAGCTACGGCCCCCATGCCCAACAGTTTCCAAGCTCTTTGGGCAGCCTCTGCATCCCCCAAGCTCTCAAGATATGACTCCTCTTTGGGAGTAGGTAGGTTCAACATCAAATCCCGACAAACCTTCCAACTAGCCAAACGGTCGTCCTTCTTGACCGACCACCCCGGTACATACAAAGCCTTAGGGTCATCCTCACCAGTCACCTTTTCCTTCCCACGGCCAGAGTCAGCGCCGGAGGAACCTCCTGAAAAAGAAATGAACAACACGGTTATCATGGAAATAAGTGCAAGGAGGTAAAAGTATAAAGATAGACACATTCGAAAAGCTTACCAACATTAGCAGCCTCGGACGTGAAGCTCATGCCAATACCCTCATGGCCCACGGCTGCTTCCTTATCTCCTCCGGATGCAATGACCGGACAGGGGAAGTGTTAGGAATTATTAAAATAATAGTTATTTTCATTACTGCTAGTAGTAGTATGGTTCCTGCTGGCAGGTATGTAGTTCCTGCTGGTAGTGGTTCCTGCTGGTAGTATTATTTTGTTTCTGCTGTTAGTATTATTTCTGCGGGTAGTAGTAATAGTTAAACCCGTATGTTTAGAAGGTATGGATATGCATGAGATATATTAGGAATAGATATTGCATATCTTTTGCATGTTTTTAGTGAATGCCGAATTAGGGTTTCTTGTAGTATAAAAGAAACAAGACGGCTATGAACATTGTACGCTTTTGATAACTTTATTAGTGAATAAAAGATCCATAGAGGATCAAAGTTTATTAGTTATTTTCTTCTTTAACTCTTATGTTTAGTTTCCGCATAAACATAAGTTTCATTGTTAGAGATTCTCTTAGAGTGTTTGTGATTACATAAGCATTCTACCGGCTCAAAGATCTATCAAGGAGGACGATCCTACAAGTGGTATCAGAGCCTGGTGAGGGTCTCTGTCAAAGAAGAAAACTATTCAAACAAATCTCTTAAACCCTCAAACAATGACTTCATCCCGAACAAATGAATATGAGAAATGGGCCTTGAACATTAAAGCATTGCTATCTGTCGATTCCATGGTGGACTGGTCACAAGATGAGGGAGATGATGAGGAAAAAAGTGCCACTCAAGTTTGTGAAATGGTTGTTGGACATAAGACAGAAGATGAGGCACAAGTGGCTGAGGAATTTGCTTTGATGGGTTTCCCATCTCAGGTACAGACTTGTCCATTTGGTTGTGATGTTAAATATGCTGAACTGAAAAAAGAATTTGATGATATAGAGTCTCAGTATAAAGATTATTATGTTAAGGTTCAAGCTTATAGTAATTCTCTCAAAACTTTAGAACAACAAAAGGCTTGGTACCAAAATAATCAATTAGCATATAAAGAAAAGATAAGGGTGTTAGAAAGAGATTTGGTAAATACTACTAATTTGTTAAAACATTCTGAAAGAGAACATGATAAGGTGATTTTAGAGAAAAAGGATTTACAGGCTAAGTTTGATAAGGAAGTAGCTAGGTGTATGATGAGGCGAAAAGTGTACCGCTTTTAAGGGGTCATTTAAGCCTTAAATCGTATTTATTTGATCAAATATTGCCCTAAATCGTTCCTTTTGTCATTTTAGGTACTTTTGAGGAGAAATCTGGAAAAGGAGGCATTTTGGACGTTTTTGGAGCATAAAAGTGAAGAAAACGGCAAAGTCTCAAGAATCGGCTAAAAGTTACTCTTGACGGCGTCACAATTAACATGGGACGGCGTCATGCCTTGGCAAGAAAAGTTGGATGTGAAATTTACTCATGACGGGCCAGTGAGTTTGCACGAGAATTCTGACGGCGTCACGCTTTAACTAAATCAAGGGCGTCACGGCTTAAATCATAAGGGGACGGCGTCACGTTCAGGATCCGACGGCGTCAAGCCTTGATAAGCCAGAATGGATTTTTGAAGAGCTAAAGAGGGACGGCGTCAAGATGGTCATCCGGGAACCCTAAAAGCGGCGAGGTGACGGCGTCACAATGCATAAGGTGACGCCGTCAGATGTCAAAGTCTATATATAGTTTTCTAATTTTTTGTCATTAGGAGAGAGCTTAGTGTGTGGAATTTTGGGATAAAACCCTAAGACGATTTTAGCTACTTTTTCAGGGCTTCTTGCCTTGAGATCTTCCATGTTTCATTGAAAGATAAGTTATCAATTAATCATTCAATATGTCTATGTGTTGTTTGATTCTATCTTATGCTTGTCTTTTGTTTAACATGTTAGGCTAATTTTATCTTGTGTTTGCTTAGATCTAATGAAACCTAGCTATTGATTATTGGTTGTTAGTGTGTTATTAGTTGTATTGGATGATTGTTTATCTATGTTAGGCTTAAGAAAACTGGCTAACTTCCTATTCGGTAACTTGCTTGAACGTCTTAAGAAACATGAACCAAACGCGTACTAAAGGTTTTTATGGTTGTATTTAATGCACAAGCGAATTCTAGTGATCCCATGTTAGGAGCTTCCTAGCCGGCTCGACATAGGAGTGAAGTAGGAGCTTGTAGAGTTTGGGGAAGTAAGTACGCCACCCCACGAATGGTATTAAGGAATACACCCGTCATCCACGCGACTAATACACACTAATTAACCGGTAAAAGATAGTTAGGGAGTAAGGAAATCTAAGTAAACACATTTCTCCACACATAAGTTTCTCACCACTTTTCATTTTTGTTATTTTATTTTATTTGCATTTGTAGTAATTTGGGTTAGTTGACTAGCAACTAATTCCGCCCACTCCTTCAAAACCCGAGATTTTACTTGCTTTCATAAAAACTATAAAAACATAAAAAGAATCTTCCTCAACCCTTAGACCTAATTAGAGTAGCCTTTCACACCTAACGAACACTATTCCCTGTGGAGAACGATCAATCCCCCGTACTTACCACTACACTATACTACATCGGTCAGGTACACTGCCTGGTGGGGTTGTAAGCCTCTTGAGATCCCTCGAGAGGTAAAACCTGTTGTAAGGTTGCAAAACCCACGCATCAAGTTTTTGGCGCCGCTGCCGGGGAATAGTTATTGTTTAGGTTGAATTTTTATTTCTATTAGGTCTACTCACTAGATTCCTTTCTAGTGGGATTTTTATTTTATTTTTCTAGGTTTTCTTTAGTCTATCTTGTTTCTTTGTGCTTTTGTTTGTGATACCCTCCACTTACCTCATGAGTAACATTGGTCATTTGATCCCTGTTATTCGTGTTTTTCGCCGTGCAAATTTTCAACTACCCGTTCCCGCCCCCATAGTAGCAAACAACAACCTTTCACCCGACCACCACTTTGGTAACAATTCTGAGATGGAGGAGTCTGACCATGAGAATGACTATGTTAGTCCATTTTACTACTCAGACTCCGATGAGGATATTGGTAATGGAGAAGTAGTTAACGAGGAATGGGGAAAAGAGGAAATTGATCCCTTTAAGTATGTTGACCCTAGGACTAAGATCGAAAAGGATAGCCTCTTTAACATGCAATTCCCGTGTAAAATTGGTTATCATGATTTTTATGCTTATCTTAACTCGTCTTTGCCTATGAACATTATCTCTCGCGCTAATTATAACAAAATCATGGTAGATGAGCTTGAATATCAAGGAGATAACATTGTTGCTAGGATTAAGCCACTACACGTGTTCGTAGGAAGTTTTGTGTATGTGGTGGATTTTATGGTTATGGAGAACTTAGGAGAATTTATCAATGACAAATTAACCCAAGTCATTTTTGGAGAACCCTTCAAAAGGTTGACCAACCTTGACGAAAAACTTGTGGACGGGTTAATTACATTCTCGGATGGGGATGAAGATTTTGTCTATCAAATGCCCCGAGCACATCCTAGGTTTAAGAACTACCCCATTGAGTCTTGCAATAGAATTATGCCTATCGACTTGTTAAGTGAGAATGATAAGAGGAAGGGGCTCAAATATCCACATGAGAAAAATAAGAGATATTATCATGGATGTTTGGAGCTAAATGATGAATACAAGAAAGATGAGGCAACAATTAGATGGCTCACACTCGGATACGTGAGCATAAGCGACACTAGATGAGCCTTACTTTGAGTCTAGCTACAAGACTCGTTAATAAAGAAAAGCGCTTCTTGGGAGGCAACCCAAGCTTTATTTGTTTTATTTGCTTTGTGTGTTTATTTATTTGTTTGTTTGATTTTATTTGTTTCCGTATGTGTGTTTAATTTTTATTCTTATTGATTCATGTTCAAAACTAATTTGTGAAAATGCTTTATGTTGTTTTTAACTTCGTCTTAACTACATATAAAGGTATTTTGCAAAAGATAAGTGTAAGGGAAATCTAAATTGGTTTATTAGAACACATATGAACATGAATCATAATAATAATAAATTAACATACATATTCTTGTTTGTTTGAGTCAAATGCTTGTATCGAGTCATAATGATGTTTTGCAGGATTTCCAGGAAGTAAGGTAAAGGTTTTTCCAGAAATTTTCCGGAAACTTAAAATGAAAATTTTTGTCAGGTCATTTCTGACGGCGTCAGGGGTTATAACCTGACGGCGTCAGATTTAATTTCCAGAAATTTTTGAAAATTTTGTTTTCATAAAAAATTTTTATTAAAATCTCCAACTTATAATCTCCAGGAATCTGCAAAGTTATCATTCCACAAGCATTATATCCTTATATATAGATTTTATCCCGCCGATGTTATGCAGGTTTTCGTGTTTGTTTTCTCAGGTTCAACAGGTTATTTTGGACAAGGAAATGTTTTGAATCAAGCTTATGGCGATGCATTAGTCATGGAGCTTCAACATTCTCTTTGGAGGAAGATTTAACCGTGTAATTTCATTATCCAACGAGCGAATCAGGGGAGTATTTGATTTCATTCTTTTACTTTTTTCTTTTACATCTTGTTATTTGAACATTGGGGACAATGTTCATCTTAAGTGTAAGGGGAGGGTAAAAGTACGATTTTTGAGAATACAATTGCGCTTGATTTTTGTTTGTTTGATGGTAGATGTGTAATAAAACTGAGAGAAATACTTGTTAAGGTAATTTTAGTGCCAAATTTAAAATTTTTTACAACATATAGGAGTGAAACTTTGATCTTAATGAGCGTCTCATGGATAGGAGTTATATGACTAGCACAAAAACCGTACCACTAAAAAAATTTCCACCCCCAAATATGTGAGGTTCGCCCCTAGAATTGGTAGGAAAAGCATTTATGCTATGATGTGTGTACCGGTAGCACTTAGATTCTAGAACTTGCGTTAGGACCATTCCGAGGCCACAAGTGAGACTACATTCGTGTAGTTAGATTTACTACATGATAAGAGGCATTAGGATTAACCCATGTTTTACACCTGTGTTTTTGTTATAATTACGTTGGCTACATTGGTCAAGTAATTCTCCCACACCCTTTGCGTTGTACTCATTTTTAGTACACGATACCCCTAGTACACCCCTCAGAGCCTATCTTTTCGTTTCGACCTTTAAGCATTTTACTTAAAGGAAGAATTTGTTACACCCCACTTAAATGTACACCCAAATCGCCTTAGCCTACCTTGTATGCACTCATCTTTAGTGCATTATTGTTACAACATTTGTTTAAACCCAAGTTAATTATCTAGTTGATTACATGGTTGCTAAGTCGAGTCATATCCTTGTACATATTGTTTTGGGACGATTGGGACTCATGGGTAAAGTACTAGTGTAATGGAGTAATGGGGAAGAACATCATTTATTACCCCCATATGTGCTAAATGTTTTAAAAGTACTCCAAGTTTTTCAATTATCTTAATTCGAGTCATTAGATTAGTATTTGTAAAGTTATGTAAAAGTTCAAGTGTAAGGGGATGCAATGCCCCTATGATGTATTATTTTGGATGGTAGGGCAAAAGTGTATTCAAAAAAAAAAAAAAAAAAAAAAAAAAAAAAAAAAAAAAAAAAAAAAAAAAATCGAAAAAATCAAGAAAAATACAAAAAAATGAGAAAAAGAAAAAAATAGAGAAAAAAACATACGGACTACCATCCCGTTTTATTTTATGTTTATTTTATGTTTTTGTTATTTTCTTTCATTAGCTTAAGATCGAGTCTAGTCTTGGCTTAGCAACATTGTATAGTACATGTAATTAATCAAGATCTTTAACTCGCCACCAGTAAAATATCCTTTATCCAACAAAACCGTGTTTTCCTTTTCCCTACACCTCACGTTATAACCCATTTAAAAGCCCTCTTTGATAGTTTATCTTAGGTGCTTACGCCTAGTGGAGGAGGTTTTCGATCCTTTCCCAAGCCTATGGTAATCTATTTGCTATGACAGGTAGTGAGAGATATTGTCCGTTTTCATTTATGAGATTTATTTTGATGACACTTGAGAGATGTGAGTATCTAAACACTACTTGTGAGGTGCTAGTATATAATCTCCGTGCTTATTATGATTGAAGTGGAACGATTATTTGTTGTAATTACTTTTATGTTTGCATTGAATGACCCCTAACTTATATTTTGATTAGAATAAAAGCGCATTTGCTTGAGGACAAGCAAATCTCAAGTGTAAGGGTATTTGATGAGGCGAAAAGTGTACCGCTTTTAAGGGGTCATTTAAGCCTTAAATCGTATTTATTTGATCAAATATTGCCCTAAATCGTTCCTTTTGTCATTTTAGGTACTTTTGAGGAGAAATCTGGAAAAGGAGGCATTTTGGACGTTTTTGGAGCATAAAAGTGAAGAAAACGGCAAAGTCTCAAGAATCGGCTAAAAGTTACTCTTGACGGCGTCACAATTAACATGGGACGGCGTCATGCCTTGGCAAGAAAAGTTGGATGTGAAATTTACTCATGACGGGCCAGTGAGTTTGCACGAGAATTCTGACGGCGTCACGCTTTAACTAAATCAAGGGCGTCACGGCTTAAATCATAAGGGGACGGCGTCACGTTCAGGATCCGACGGCGTCAAGCCTTGATAAGCCAGAATGGATTTTTGAAGAGCTAAAGAGGGACGGCGTCAAGATGGTCATCCGGGAACCCTAAAAGCGGCGAGGTGACGGCGTCACAATGCATAAGGTGACGCCGTCAGATGTCAAAGTCTATATATAGTTTTCTAATTTTTTGTCATTAGGAGAGAGCTTAGTGTGTGGAATTTTGGGATAAAACCCTAAGACGATTTTAGCTACTTTTTCAGGGCTTCTTGCCTTGAGATCTTCCATGTTTCATTGAAAGATAAGTTATCAATTAATCATTCAATATGTCTATGTGTTGTTTGATTCTATCTTATGCTTGTCTTTTGTTTAACATGTTAGGCTAATTTTATCTTGTGTTTGCTTAGATCTAATGAAACCTAGCTATTGATTATTGGTTGTTAGTGTGTTATTAGTTGTATTGGATGATTGTTTATCTATGTTAGGCTTAAGAAAACTGGCTAACTTCCTATTCGGTAACTTGCTTGAACGTCTTAAGAAACATGAACCAAACGCGTACTAAAGGTTTTTATGGTTGTATTTAATGCACAAGCGAATTCTAGTGATCCCATGTTAGGAGCTTCCTAGCCGGCTCGACATAGGAGTGAAGTAGGAGCTTGTAGAGTTTGGGGAAGTAAGTACGCCACCCCACGAATGGTATTAAGGAATACACCCGTCATCCACGCGACTAATACACACTAATTAACCGGTAAAAGATAGTTAGGGAGTAAGGAAATCTAAGTAAACACATTTCTCCACACATAAGTTTCTCACCACTTTTCATTTTTGTTATTTTATTTTATTTGCATTTGTAGTAATTTGGGTTAGTTGACTAGCAACTAATTCCGCCCACTCCTTCAAAACCCGAGATTTTACTTGCTTTCATAAAAACTATAAAAACATAAAAAGAATCTTCCTCAACCCTTAGACCTAATTAGAGTAGCCTTTCACACCTAACGAACACTATTCCCTGTGGAGAACGATCAATCCCCCGTACTTACCACTACACTATACTACATCGGTCAGGTACACTGCCTGGTGGGGTTGTAAGCCTCTTGAGATCCCTCGAGAGGTAAAACCTGTTGTAAGGTTGCAAAACCCACGCATCAGTGTAATTCATGGCAAGAATCAGCTAAAAACCTAGTCAAGTTGAACAATAGCACTCAGTATGTAAGGTGTAAGAGAGGGTTGGGGTATGATGTAGGGCCAGATGATGTTTATGACCCTAATGAACCAAGTATATTTGACCCTACCCCTAAGGAGGTAAATTACCAAATTCCTGTCAAGTATGTCAAAGAAGGAGGAATGAATGTTGTTCCTCCACCTATAACAGGGATATTTAAGCCTACCTCTACCCACACTGACATAGACTTGGATGAATCACACATGACATATGGCAAAAAGTCAAATGACTTACCTGATTCTAATTGTAATACTAATGACTTTGTCTCTTGTTCTAACAGTGACAAGTCATCTGAATCTAAGTCCACAGACTATACCTCATGTGATTCAAGTGAAAAGTCTGCAACACCCAAGTCCCATGACTTCTACTCAAGAGTAGCTGCTGATGAACCTATTTCAAAGACAGCTTCTTTTGAAGACAACTCTTTGTGTTCTGTTAAAAACAATTTTGTTTCTGATTTTGGATTTAATAATTATGCTTGTAATAAAAGAGGTCATGTGAAGAACAAGTCTTTTAGGAAGAGATCTTGTTTTGTGTGTGGTAGTTATTCTCACCTCATTAAAGACTGTGATTTCTATGAGGATAAAATGGGTGTTTGTGCTAGACAAAAGCAGACTAGACCTATGTGGAATGATGTTGATAAGATTCCACCCTTTATCCCTAAAGCAGCACAAAAGTGCTCTGGCAGAGCTACCTTTCTTGTTGGTAAACCAGTCCCTGCTGGTAAACCAGTTCCTGCTGGTAGACATGTTTCTGCTGGTTGGAAAAGCGGTGTTGCTAGACCATTTAACAGACCTACAAGCTCTTACTTTCATAATATTTATAGGCCTGTTTACTATGACACAATGTATATGGGGAAAAGATGGGAAATTGCTATTGAGGGGAGGCATAAGCCTAAAGGGAGGCTTAATGCTGTATAGTGTGTATTAACTAACATTTTTCTTAAGTTTTATTAATGTTCACTAACTTTGTCTTGCAGATGTTATATATTTGTATATACTTTGTATATTGTGTCTTCTAATCCTTTTGCAGGTTTTGAGTTCAAGCACAAATAATAAGTATAGGATCTCAAGTAAACAAGAAACATAAAAATCTTATTCATCATAAACAGTAAGATTACAGATCCAACGGCAGAGTTTTTCACCAATCAAAACAACATCAACAAACCATACACACATTCCTCAAACCCAGAAAACCACCCAGCCAGCTACCAACTCCTCTACTCCATCTTTCTCTTCCCTTTCCCTTTGTAATCAGGCATGGTTTTGTGGACTCCTCTGCCATCAATGGCTTCCCATACCCTCAGGCAAGGGAGTCCCAGCACTTGTGTACTTGGCTTTGGATGAGATTGCTTCTTCACAGGCACAGGGATCATACTCATTGATGACACAGCCCTTTCAAACTCCCCTGTTAGTACATCTGATAGTACAACAAGATCATCATCATCATCAGATGAGTAAGAAGAGGAGGATGAATCGTCCACATATGGTGGGGGAGTAGGAAGTTCATCAGAGGATAATGGTTCAGCCTTTTCTTTGCCTTTTTGGTTCCTGCTGGTGAGATTAGAGTGATTGGGTGGAAAGTAATTTGCCCATCCTGATGACTCGGAAGATGAATCAGAGGAAATCTCTACAATCGTTGGCTTGGAGGAGCTCATTGGGTGTGAATAATTTGATTTAGGGTTTGCAGTATGTGTTGTGTAATGTTGATTTTTCAAGGCCTTTTATAAACTTATGGAAGGTGAAGGCAATTAAATGTTGGGTTGGTTTTGAAATAAATTTCTTTCAGGAATGGCGTTAATTAAGGATTTGACTTTCTGGAGTTAATTGTGAGTTTTGGTCAAACAACAGTTTGTTCCTGCTGGTTGACCTTCTGTTTCTGCTGGTTGACTTGTGGTTGCTGCTCGTATTGAAGAATTTGGGTATTTATTTTGGGATTGCCTCAATTTCATATTGGTCAAAGATTCTTCCACGAGATTTTTGTAAATTAAGTTGTTAATTTGGGTAACCGTATAAATGACCTAAATTACTCATCCTACACCCAAAATAACCATTTTCTCTCAAACCTAACTCATTGCTTCTCCTTTCAACAACACTTTCACTGATTATTCTCAATGGCGGTACTTCAATACAAAGATGACCATAACAAAGTGGGATATCTGGAAACCTTAAATCGAAGTGGAGGGTATGATGAAATACTTACCTTCTTAAGAGGGTCCTCCATTCGGTATGCACTTACTCATTGCCCAATTGTGGTTTATGACTCTCTAGTCAAACAATTTTGGGCTACAGCGGCTTTGCGCACGCCTGAGGGAAGGCCGAAGGAGATTGTGGCAATAATTGATGGGAACGAGTATGTCATCAGTGAATCCTCCATCAGGACTCATCTTCAACTCAATGATGCAGATGGTTTATATGATTTTGCGGAACAAGACATTCAGGCTGGTTTGGCTACAATCGGGTATCCTGTTGATGGTACTTTTACCTTTTATAAAAATAGGTTCTCTCCTCAATGGAGATTTCTTGTTCACACTCTTTTGCAATGCCTTAGTCCAAAGTCAGGAGGGTGGGATCAATTCTCAAGCCCTCTTGCTTCTGGCCTCATATGTCTGTCTGATGGGAGGGTGTTCAATTGGTCAAAGTTTATTTTCAATGGGATGGTTGGGAACCTAGGTAATGCCAAGCATAAATTTTTAATGTACCCTAGGTTTTTACAAACAATATTAAATGTTCAGACTAATGACCATACCCCTAAGATCATGAATAGGCTTACTGCCAAACTCTTTGCAACCATGAGGTATAAGTTTGAGGGGGAACATCAGCCTCTTTTGGCTGCTATGTTGCCTAGTGGGCCTGAAGGTGATGCTAGTGCACCGGTTCCCACTGGCGATGGGGCTTCTGATGCTGCTGGTGCAAGTGCATCAGTTACTGCTGGTGCCCAACCTCAACCATCTCTTAGACCTACCACATCTCCAACCAATGTCACTATTGAGCCTATTGTCCAAACAACAACTGTTGACCCACCTGTTGACCAACCATCAACTGCAGTTGAGCCTTCTATTGATATGCCCACGTCTTCAAGGCTATCCACTCCTAGTCCAACTAGGCAGCCTTTTGGTTTTGACACCAATATTGGGGGAGATTTTTCTGTCTCTCCACCCAGATCCAATGAGGCTCTTCACACCACAGGTATTCCTGCTGGTGGAGCTGAGGATCCTGATGCTCTCACTCCTATGTCCACTTTGCTTGACAGGTATTTGAAGAAAGTTGAAGCATTGGAGTATGAACTAAAGGAAACTAAAAAGAATTTTGGTGAGAAGGTAGATGCCTTGGAAACAGAGCTAAAAGACACGAAATAGACTCTTGGTGGAGCTATCCTTCAGCTTATTCGCAGAGTTAATCATCTGGAAGCTCAACTTAAGACAAAGAAGAAAAAGGTTGTTCTTTCTGATTCAGAAGATGATCAGGCTGGTGTTGATTTGGATGCACTTCATGTTTTGGCTTCTGCTAGTGCCAACACCGAGGGAGAAACTTTTTCTATGTCTGAGCATCCAACCCCTACCAAGACTCAAGCTTTCACAAGGAGAAGGACCAAGCAGCCTTCAGGAATGTCAGCTTTTGAGAAGTTTCAATCACATGTTGCAGCTGGTAGTTCTGGTGTTGCAGCTGGTAGTTCTTTTGTTGCTTCTGATGCTACTTCTTCTGACAAGGTTATTCCTGCTGCTGAGATTCATTCTAGTAGCATTACTTCTGGTGATGATGTTCTTACTCAAGGTGTCCCTGCTGATAAATCCACCTCTGAACATACTACTGACATTCCTTCTGGTGGTACTACTGGTCCCCTTCCTGCTAAACTTGGTGTTTCTTCTGGTCCTTCTATTGCTGCTATTTCAGATTCTGCTGGTAAGGCCCCAATGGTGGATGAACTTGAGGGTATTGTATCTGCACAAGAAAGGGAAACAGTTCAGCCTGTTGAAGCAGTTCCAACTGCTAAGACAGAGCATGATGCAGAGATAGCCAGAAGGATTTATGAAAAGGATTTAGCTGATGAACAAGCTAAACAAGCTCAGATAGCTCAAGATGAGGAGTTAGCAAGGCAAATGTCTGCTGATGATGAAAGGAACATAGCTGGATTCATGAATAGAACAAGATCTGAAGATTTTAATCAAGAAGAGTTCAATGAGCAACTGCAATACTTGTTGGATTCTGACATGATTATAAAAGCACATGCTGTGATGATTCTTAAAGATTCTGAGTTAGATGCAGAAGAAAAGTCAGAGAAGCTCAAGGAATTCATCTTGCAGACAAATAGAGAAGCTACTTGGAATGACTTGATGCATAGAATAAGAGAAAGGCAAAAGTCAGGTTACAAGACAAAGTTGCCTACCAGAAAAGACAATGTCAATTTCATGAAGCACTATTTGAAGAATCAAGCAAGTTACCAGATGAGTGACTTCAAAGGATGGACAGATGCTGAAATTGAAAAGAAGTTCTTTGAAACTTATGCAAGGCTAAATACTCCAATCAGAAAAGACATTCAAAAGGGGAAGAAAAGAGAATAAGAAGTTTTAGAGTCTGATGTTACAAAGAAATTGAAGTCTGGAGAAGCATTGACTGATGAGCAGATCAAGAAAATGATGGTGATAGTCCCAGAGTATACACACATCAAACCTTTAGAAGTTAAGTATCCTATCATTGGCTGGGAAGTTTTCACAGCTGGAAGGATGAAGGGATGGAAGATAATAAGGCTTGGTGGTATTTCTGAGAGCTACAAGTTGTTTGAAGATCTCCTTAAAGGTTTTGACAGAGAAGATCTTAATCAGCTATGGCTTTTAGTAAAGGAAAAGTTCAAGGTTCAAGACCCTACTGAAGATAAAGATAAAGAGTTATGGGTATAGCTGAAAAGGATTTATGATCCAGATGGAGGGGAATCTATGTGGAGATTTAAATCACAGGTTAGTGATGTCTCATGGAAACTCTTTGATTCATGTGGAGTACACAGAGTGTCTACAGAGGATGGTATAGAGATCTATATGTTGGTGGAAAAGGATTATCCACTTAGGCCTGCTATTTTGTTGACATTGGTGTATACACAGATGGAGATTGAAAGTGAATCAGATATGGCCAATACATTGTATAGAAATTTTTTTGATTTGGCACAAAAAGTGCAAGCCCAATCCAAGAGACTCATATAGTGAGTGTTTGAACCAACTTGTTGCTGCTCAGGGTTCTGCTGCTCATTGATGGTATCTCTTGCTTATTGTTGTACATTTTTCATCTTTTTCATTTTCTTTCTTTATTTTCTTTATGTTTATTTTATTTTATTTCTAAGTTATTAGTTAAAAAAAAAAATTAGAGTTGTCTAGTAACCTGTATGCAGGCACAGTGTTGGTTTCTTACCACACAACAAATGGTAATCAACTCACCATGTCTTACAGACAAGAAATACTTGACTCACCATGACGGTACGGCTCTGGTGTGATTATAAAATCCGTTGACAGCTGTAATAGTTTGCTCAAAACTATAGGGTATTCAACTCACCCATGTTTCGTTACTGAGAGTTGAAATGGTTCTCAATTCGTGATGAGTGTGTAAATACTCATCATTTTATGCCCATTAAAGACACAAAAATGACCAAAAACACCCAAATAGATCAAATATATTGCAAATATTCGTGGTTTGTGTTTTTATGTGTTTCAGGTACAAAAGGATTGAAAACAAGGCAAATCGGACAAAAACCGAGCACATGATTGGAAAGGCGTGAAAAGCCGAGGACGGGGAAGAAATTTACGAGTTCGGACCGGGAAATTGATCAAGATGTCGAATCAACCTTCAAGAATACCAAGTTGTCAAGATTGGCCCTTGGAATTATTTTTTGCACAAATGACAACAATGGTCCCTAAACTTAAAACCTAAAACCTAAAAATAAAACTTAACCTTTTTACCCTTTTAACTAACCCTATCCAACCCAATCCTAAACCCAAAACAAATCCAAGCCCACTTATAATAAGCCCAACCCTTATTAGCTAACCCCGGTCAAACCCAGGGTCAAAACCACCCTTACTTCTTCTCAAAACCGTCTAACGCGCCAAAACCACCACTCACCCACTCCTCTGCCCTTATCTGCTACACTCAACCTCTCCCACACCTTTCCTGCTAACCCATGTTACCCTCACACTCACACCCACAACCCACGTGCTCAGAAAAAGTTAAAACCCACTATCTCATTTTCCCACCAAAATGGCATTCAACGGTGGAGATTGAACCAAGCCAATCTAACGATGGGGATTTGCTCAGAGACTACCCAAGAGCATTTTGGAGTATAAAAGCCCCCCCCCCCCCTCACTCAGAAAAGAGTAGTAGTTAGATAGTAGATTTTAGTTTAATTGAGTAGTTAATTCAGTATCGAATTTAAAGTTTTATGTAAAATTGTAACTGGGTTTTTTTTATTTCTGAATTGTATAAGTTAATTAAGTTGTAATTTCAGTGTTTTATAAATCAAATTCCAAGTTTAATCATTTAATTCAATTTCCCTCCAAAATTATGTTAATCGTTTTTCATGTTATAAGCTGTACTACCTGTTCCAATAAGCTCTTTTGAGCTTATTAGAGCCTATTCAAGTGTGTTAGAGGTATCTGCTGTTATGAGTACAAGAGTTCCACAAAAGTCAATGCGTGGTCAAAATAAGCTTTTTGGTGGAATGAAGCTGGACTGATTAAGCATTTTGGTTTCCAGCTTGTTTTCTAACAAGTTAAAGCTAGTTCTGATCAATTCCTCTTGTTATAGAGCACACTGCCTTTGTAAGCTTAATTTTTCTAAATATTTGCTTAGTTACTGTTCATTCACTAATTAGCTTATTACAGCTTTAAGCTATATTGATGCTAGCTTTCACTAATTTTTTGAGTTCATTAGTTCAGAATTAAGTAGCAATTAAGTCCCTTAAGGCCTTAGTTTAAGATTAAGCTAGAAACAGTCCTAAGTTATAGCAGTATGCATTTTTCATTTTTCACATTTTCAGCAATTTTCTTTTATTTATCATTTCTTAGATTTAAGTTTTTAGAAGTTAAAATTTTTCACAGTTAGACTTACCTTGCTATTCTAGTTGTTGGTAATTTTTGTGAATTTTTTTATATTAGCTTTTAATAGCTTTTAAATAGCTTAAAATCCCCTAGTTTTGCCCTGCACCACTGAATATTCAGTGGTCTGTTGCTTTTTTGCTTTGGTCCTAGTGCTTATTTGCTAGTTTATGTGGCTTTTTCAGTTTCACTGCAGCTTATTGATAGTCATTTAGCATATTTCATTGGCTCAGTAGCTTAATAGAAGCTTAATCAGTCCATAGCTTTTGTCATTTGCTAGTTTTCCTTTTAAGCTTGCTGTTCTGAATTCCCAGCTGATTTCTTTGCTTAATATTAAGTTTCCAATATTGTTGTTTTTATAAAAAGTTCTTATTCTTACTTGTTTAATTTGTTGGTAAAAGAAAAACATAAAAATAATAATAATAATAATAATTAGCAAAAAGCTAGAGGCCAGGTTCGAACCTGGTACCTCTAGCTCACACACCCACATGTTAACCAACTGCCCTAGGGTCTTGTATTGGTTATCCTTTGCACAATTATCCATTTAACCCATTTTAATTTTCTTTAGCTTATTTTCATTTTAGCTAAAAAAAAGCAGCTTATTTAAATAAGTTGTTTGCACCATTTTATTTTTCCTTGTTCCTACTTAGTATAAACTAGTTTCTTGTAAAAGTTTAGATTTTTCTAAGTTCATTTAGTATTTTTTATAATTTAATTAGATTAAAACTGTTCTTAATTCATAATAAAAAATATAAAAATCAGAAAAATATAATTCTTTTTTTTTTAAAGTTTCTTTTAGCATTTAGAATATAAGAAAAATTAGTTTGGTTCCTGTAGAGTTAATATTTCATCGTTTTCACGTTTTAGTCTCGCGTTTTTTTCCGGTTTTAATTACCTTTTCAGTTTTTTTTACGTTTTTAATTACGCGCTCTTTAGATTATAGTTTTCCTTGCCTTTTAAATCGTTTTTAATTCATGTTCACTTATTTTAGATTAAAAACCCAAATCCCTTTATTCTCACCATTCAAACACGTTTCACGATTCGAGAACACGAATTCCATTCAAACCTTCGTTGGGGATAACGACCCGGGATTACAACTTTCCTTGTATTCCTTGGACATATAAATACGTGTTGATTCCAGCGAATCAATTTTTGGCGCCGCTGCCGGGGAAGGCTGAAGCGAATTTTTAATTTCGCGATTCGTGTTTTGAAAACCCTTCCTTGTGAAGTTTTCAGTATCTTTGTGAATATTTTCAAAAAACCAAAAAAAAAAAAAAAAAAAAAAAAAAAAAAAAAACATAAAAATTAAAAAACACCATTAACACTTTTCCTAAAATGTTTACAATACCATAATAATATCCAACAAAACAAATCGTAAGTTTATCATTTTCGGATTATCTTGAAATTACAACCTATACAGGTGGTTTAAGGACGGTTTGACATTAAATTGACGAACCGAAAGAGGCAGGTTTTTAATCAGCTTTCGAGCGGACCTTTGCTTCTCCGCCACTCTGCGAGTAGTTTGGAGAGAAACAAATTTCGATTGACGAATCGATCCCAAAAAAAAAAAAATCAAAAAATATTCTTCGTATCCCCTCTATTCGTTTAATTCTTTATCTCATCCTCTTAAACCATTTGATTCTATCTTAACCTTCCTTAAACGTTTAATTCTTATGTCGTCACTCGACTATCGCTGTTTTCATTGTAAAGGTCTAGTGGATGATGAACATCGTTGTTACAAGTGTTTGAGTGAGCGGTATGAAAGTGATTATAGAAATGGATTGTGCAATTGGTGCAAATCATTATTTAATCCAGTGGATGATGAGCATCGTTGTAGTTTTTCCGGCTACCCTCCACAATCCCAGCCATCTCCAATCAATCAGCAAAATTTTTGCTTTAATTGTGGAGATCCGTTGGGAAATAATACACTTTGTGAACGATGTTTTTGCAAAGAATGTGGGTTTACTCATAGACTTTGCATGTGTTGCACGTCTAAAATCGGAAATACATTTTCTTATCCAAATTTTCAAAACGATTTCGACTCCCCTCCTCAGAATTCATTTGGGCAAGAACCATGCTATCAAAACTTCATTGATACATCATTTCAGAATGTGCCAAATGATCTTTGTGCTAATTATGGAGGTCCTCACCAAAGTTTTGAGTGTCAAGCAAGTAACATGCTTGTCTATGAGCAGGTTTCTTGTAACAGTCAAAATCTCGGTTATGACCAATATCCATATACTTCTATGAATCAACCACAACAATCATACTGTTGTGAGTACTGTGGAGGTCCGCATTATAGCTCTGATTGTCAAATAAGGGACTCGCTTGTCTATGAGCATGGCCTTTTTAACAAACACGACTATTCTTATCATGACCAACCTCCACAGTATCAAACGATTCAACCTCAGCCTCAGCCATCTCCTCTGGATTTGGCTCTCAAAGATGTATTCCAAGAATTTCAAGATGTGAGGAATGCATTTAATGATTTGGCTGTTAGGCATACCCAAGAAGATCGTCATGGTAAATCTATGGAAGATTTACTCGCCGTAGAACGAGCAGCACAAAATCATTTCTTGTTTAATCAGGCTTGCATGCTCGATGACGAAGATGAGGACGACGAGGAGAGTGCTATTCTCATGAATAATACCATTTCGCAGCTCCCTCAGTCTATTGCAACCACATCCACATCATCTACTTTGGACTCCGAGGACTCTCTCATTATGGGGGACGAGCATCTTAGCGCTATTCCTGAAAAGGAATCGGACGAATTTATAAAGTCTAGTGTTGAGAACCTTATCCCAATCCCAAGTGCGTCCGAGGATCTTTCCAATAATATGTGTGATATGCCTTTTGAGGATAATTCTCCTTCTTTTGAGACTTTAAAAGATCATTCTGAGATTTCCTCCAATTATAACAATGATGGTACTTCAAGTGATGACGATTCTTTATCTTGTGAGTACATCGATTATGTTGAGGCATCACCTCCCCATTCTGAGCTCACTAGCTTAGAGGAAGTGAAGGATTTTGTCCCCAAAGATGGAGAAATTGACACAGATGTTCTGAAAATCAAGGACGATACACTCTGTGAAAAATTATTGAATGTCAATCTTCTCATTTCCAAGATCGAATCATTAAATCCAACTCCATCCACTGACTCAGTGCTTAAATGTCCCCCCTCATTTCTCATTGAGGATAGTGACTATTTCTCGAGTGGCAGTCCCACTTCTCATCCCGATCTTTCTATCTCGACTTACGAGCCATTTTGCTTTGATATCAATCATACGGAAGAGACAAGTCGTGGCAGTACCACGACTCATGCTTATATCTCTCCTCCTGAGTATGATTCGTTTTCCTTTGATCAAGATCCTGAGAAGTTCTCCGGTGAACTCTCTCATGACATATCTCCTCCGAAATATGATCATTTCTATTTTGATCTTGAGGATGATATTGGCTTGGAGGGAGGTGTACTCTATCATAAGAGTTTGCTTATTGATGATACTACCCTCACCCTTCCTCTTGAGATATCTACATTTGAGGATGAAGAATGGATCTTGATTGTTATCAAAATCTTTCTTTCTTTTCTCAAATATCTTGTGACTTCTCTTCTTCTTCACTCGTTCGGGAGTGAGGATACCATTTTTGACCCCGGCATCTCCACTGATAGTTTCTATTACTTAGAGCCGGGTGTATCTCATCGGAGTGGAACTTTCAAGAAATTCAGTGATTATCTAAACATTTTAAATGAAAGTCCGATGGAGAATTTCTCTTCCACTTGCTTCCCCATGAACCAATAAATTAGGGGTCGAGTCAAGCTAGTGACTCGGTTAACAAAAACATTAGCATTTCATGGGTGATAGCCCATGTTTCTGACTTCTTTCTATTTTCTGACACTAAGTGTGGGGGAATTCCTCTACTGTGCTTTGTTTTGTGTGTTGTTTGCTCTTGTTTGCAGGTTTCCCTTGGATTGTGATGATTGCCGCGCCTGTTTTCAATCCAGCCGCCCAATATCCTATCCTTTTGCTAACGATTATCTAGGGATATCTTTTTAATCCTTTTTGTGAAAATAGAGATTTCTTTCACACACTTGGCTATTAGTCTTACCTTTTTACGTTCTATAGTGTCGGCATAATAGCCGGTACTTTGAATATTGAGGGCAATATTCAATTCTAAGTGGGGGGGGGGGGAATTCTCTCGAATTTTGTCACATGTGTACCTTCTAGTGCCCTAGTACCCCCGTTTTGGCCAAAATTTTAAAATTTTTTCGTTTTTAGATAAGAAATTGCAATAAAAAAGAAGAAGTGTTTAGTCTTGATTAGGTTAGAACAAAGGGAATCCCGACTCTGCCAGAGTGTTGATCTGGCTGCTCCCTTAAAGATTAGACTAAGGTTTTACGATATGTGCAAATGAAAATGCTAAGCGTAGAATAGTTGGTTTTCTTTAGAGCTTATATAAGTAATCTATGGCTTTTCATCCCAGGAGATAACTAATCTGACTTAATTAGTGCTTATTTTCAAACATTTGAACACACAAATCATTTTTCTTTACGATTTTGAAAAATACTAGTTCAAAGCTTTATTTAAACTTCGGAACAAGCATACGTCATAATAATGTAAAAGTATAAGTAATAAATGTATGTGCTAAAAAGCTAAGGTTCAAGATCGGCCCTTGGATCCTTATTTCCGGAAGGCGTTTAGGTCTTGGCTACCCTCTTACACCGGCCCTTGGACCCTTAATTCTGAAAGGCGTTAAGGTCTTGGAACTCTCCGTTGTAACGGCCTTTGGATCCTTTATTCCAGGAAGGTTTAAGGTCTTGGTTCCCGTGAAACTCCGTTAGTTTATATTGCACAAAGTAAAAAAAAAAAAAAAAAAAAAAAAAAAAAAAAAAAAAAAAAAAGGAAATAAAATGGAATGATATTGCAAAATGCAATAAATTTTGAAGCTTGCTTGTTGTGAATTTTAAATCTATCTTTCAACTAGTATTAGTCAAAGTTTTATAAAAACGTCGATTTTTGTGGTCAAAATTTTGAAAATGAGCACAGTCGCCTAACTTGATAAATGTGGGAGTGAAAAGTTAAGTTTCGGCTTACATAGATTATTAGTATAAGTAGTGTTAGCATTTTACAAAAGCATTTGCACATTGAGTTTAAGCTTAGTTGGGAGTATAAAAAAGAGGATGACGATTACAATTCCCTGGAGACACCCATTTTGTGTGAATCCCGTTCCATGATACCATTTTTTGGAAATCAAGCATGTTATATATTTTGTTCTAAGTTTAAATTTCGTGCATTATATAAAAAATCAAATCGGGGTATGCTTGGTATTCTTTTGATCCTTTCATTACTTCATATGATCGGATTGCTAGGGACTAGCAATAGCTTAGTGTGGGGGATTGATGAGTGTGTAAATACTCATCATTTTATGCCCATTAAAGACACAAAAATGACCAAAAACACCCAAATAGATCAAATATATTGCAAATATTCGTGGTTTGTGTTTTTATGTGTTTCAGGTACAAAAGGATTGAAAACAAGGCAAATCGGACAAAAACCGAGCACATGATTGGAAAGGTGTGAAAAGCCGAGGACGGGGAAGAAATTTACGAGTTTGGACCGGGAAATTGATCAAGATGTCGAATCAACCTTCAAGAATACCAAGTTGTCAAGATTGGCCCTTGGAATTATTTTTTGCACAAATGACAACAATGGTCCCTAAACTTAAAACCTAAAACCTAAAAATAAAACTTAACCTTTTTACCCTTTTAACTAACCCTATCCAACCCAATCCTAAACCCAAAACAAATCCAAGCCCACTTATAATAAGCCCAACCCTTATTAGCTAACCCCGGTCAAACCCAGGGTCAAAACCACCCTTTCTTCTTCCCAAAACCGTCTAACGCGCCAAAACCACCACTCACCCACTCCTCTGCCCTTCTCTGCTACACTCAACCTCTCCCACACCTTTCCTGCTAACCCATGTTACCCTCACACTCACACCCACAACCCACGTGCTCAGAAAAAGCTAAAACCCACTATCTCATTTTCCCGCCAAAATGGCATTCAACGGTGGAGATTGAACCAAGCCAATCTAATGATGGGGATTTGCTCAGAGACTACCCAAGAGCATTTTGGAGTATAAAAGCCCCCCCCCCCCCCCCCTCTCTCACTCAGAAAAGAGTAGTAGTTAGATAGTAGATTTTAGTTTAATTAAGTAGTTAATTCAGTATCGAATTTAAAGTTTTATGTAAAATTGTAACTGGGTTTTGTTATTTCTGACTTGTATAAGTTAATTAAGTTGTAATTTCAGTGTTTTTATAAATCAAATTCCAAGTTTAATCGTTTAATTCAATTTCCCTCCAAAATTATGTTAATCATTTTTCATGTTATAAGTTGTACTACCTGTTCCAATAAGCTCTTTTGAGCTTATTAGAGCCTATTCAAGTATGTTAGAGGTATCTGCTATTCTGAGTACAAGAGTTCCACAAAAGTCAATAAAAGTCAATGCGTGGTCAAAATAAGCTATTTGGTGGAATTAAGCTGGACTGATTAAGCATTTTGGTTTCTAGCTTGTTTTCTAACAAGTTAAAGCTAGTTCTGATCAATTCCTCTTGTTATAGAGCACACTGCCTTTGTAAGCTTAATTTTTCTAAATATTTGCTTAGTTACTGTTCATTCACTAATTAGCTTATTACAGCTTTAAGCTATATTGATGCTAGCTTTCACTAATTTTTTGTGTTTCATTAGTTCAGAATTAAGTAGCAATTAAGCCCCTTAAGGCCTTAGTTTAAGATTAAGCTAGAAACAGTCCTAAGTTATAGCAGTATGCCTTATTCATTTTTCACATTTTCAGCAATTTTCTTTTATTTATCATTTCTTAGATTTAAGTTTTTAGAAGTTAAAATTTTTCACAGTTAGACTTACCTTGCTATTCTAGTTGTTGGTAATTTTTGTGAATTTTTTATATTAGCTTTTAATAGCTTTTGAATAGCTTAAAATCCCCTAGTTTTGCCCTGCACCACTGAATATTCAGTGGTCTGTTGCTTTTTTGCTTTGGTCCTAGTGCTTATTTGCTAGTTTATGTGGCTTTTTCAGTTTCACTGCAGCTTATTGATAGTCATTTAGCATATTTCATTGGCTCAGTAGCTTAATAGAAGCTTAATCAGTCCATAGCTTTTGTCATTTGCTAGCTTTCCTTTTAAGCTTGCTGTTCTGAATTCCCAGCTGATTTCTTTGCTTAATATTAAGTTTCCAATATTGTTGTTTTTATAAAAAGTTCTTATTCTTACTTGTTTAATCTGTTGGTAAAAGAAAAACATAAAATAAAAAATAATAATTAGCAAAAAGCTAGAGGCCAGGTTCGAACCTGGTACCTCTAGCTCACACACCCACACGTTAACCAACTGCCCTAGGGTCTTGTATTGGTTATCCTTTGCACAATTATCCATTTAACCCATTTTAATTTTCTTTAGCTTATTTTCATTTTAGCTAAAAAAAGCAGCTTATTTAAATAAGTTTTTGCACCATTTTATTTTTCCTTGTTCCTACTTAGTATAAACTAGTTTCCTGTAAAAGTTTAGATTTTTCTAATTTCATTTAGTATTTTTTATAATTTAATTAGATTAAAACTGTTTTTAATTCATAATAAAAAAATATAAAATTCAGAAAAATCTAATTCTTTTTTTTTTAATTTTCTTTTAGCATTTAGAATATAAGAAAAATTAGTTTGGTTCCTGTAGAGTTAATATTTTATCGTTTTCACGTTTTAGTCTCGCGTTTTTCCGGTTTTAATTACGTTTTCAGTTTTTTTTTACGTTTTTAATTACGCGCTCTTTAGATTATAGTTTTCCTTTCCTTTTAAATCATTTTTAATTCATGTTCACTTATTTTAGATTAAAAACCCAAAATCCCTTTATTCTCACCATTCAAACACGTTTCACGATTCGAGAACACGAATTTCATTCAAACCTTCGTTGGGGATAACGACCCGGGATTACAACTTTCCTTGTATTCCTTGGACATATAAATACGTGTTGATTCCAGCGAATCAATTCGCCATGGATGTTACCCTTTGGGGTTCCAAAGAATTGGCTTGCCCACAAGTGTATGGCTTGTGGTAAAGGCAGTGGAAAACCATATTTGGTACTCAATTCACCAAGGTGTTCTATGCAACCTAAGAATTGGCTAGTCCTGAGCAAACGGCTACAGGTAAAGACAAAGAAAATCCGTTGATAGTTGATGGTTTACTAAAAATCATATGGTTATCAATGTACCATGGTCTTACACACCAACACATTGGCTACTCCAGTAGTTAATGGCTATTGGTAAAGAGACATCAAATCCATTAATTTTCAATGATTCACCTCTCACAGGAGTTAACACACCTGGAAGTGATGAGAATAGTATGAAACTTAAAAGTTTTGATGTACAAATAGTCATGGTTGCAGTAAAGATCAAGTGCATTGTCTATCAAATGGTGACAAGATTTTGATGCTGTGGTTTCCTGTTGCTGCTGTTACTTAGAAGTTGCTGCTGGAAACTTGTTCCTAATGGTGATTTCTTGTTGCTGCTGGTTCTATCAGTTGCAGCTGGTTGCTGCTGAAGATCAAGTTCAATCCTCATGTTATGGAAGTCAAAGATCTATCAAGAAACTTGAAGTTAACCAAGTCAAATTCAAGTTTAGGGGAGGATTGTTAGGAATTATTAAAATAATAGTTATTTTCATTACTGCTGGTAGTGGTATGGTTCCTGCTGGCAGGTATGTAGTTCCTGCTGGTAGTGGTTCCTGCTGGTAGTATTATTTTGTTTCTGCTGTTAGTATTTTTTCTGCGGGTAGTAGTAATAGTTAAACCCGTATGTTTAGAAGGTATGGATATGCATGAGATATATTAGGAATAGATATTGCATATCTTTTGCACGTTTTTAGTGAATGCCGAATTAGGGTTTCTTGTAGTATAAAAGAAACAAGACGGCTATGAACATTGTACGCTTTTGATAACAACTTTATTAGTGAATAAAAGATCCATAGAGGATCAAAGTTTATTAGTTATTTTCTTCTTTAACCCTTGTGTTTAGTTTCCGCATAAACATAAGTTTCATTGTTAGAGATTTTCTTAGAGTGTTTGTGATTACATAAGCATTCTACCGGCTCAAAGATCTATCAAGGACGACGATCCTACAGGAAGGACGAGAAATGGGCTGCTCCGTAGAATCTACGTCTACCACATCAACATCCTCATTCGGCCTGCTTCGCTTAACCGGCCGAAACACAGCGCTTCCCCCTTGCCACGCTGAACCCAGAATCTGGTCTGGTTAACAGTCCTTTCCTGCTGGGACTGGAACGTCTGCCGGGCAGCATTTTGCTCTTGCTTCCTACGTTTTGGTTCTAAAACTTTGTCATCGAGCACCTCGAACCTCCTCAGTTCGTCCGTATTATCCGAAATTTTAGTATTTGTAGTGGCGGGGGTGGTCACGTGCAGCTCGTGGGATTGCCCCTCCCGATATTGATCCCCCTTCTCAACGGACGCACCCTTTCGGATTTTTGGTCGGATTAAGTACTGAGACTTTGTTATAGCTGCAGAAAGTAAGAACGTGAAACAGTTAGAAATGAGCACAAATATATATAAAAAAAAATAAAAAAAAAAGAGTCAAAAGGGCAAAGGCAAAGGCTGTAAGGTTGTACCCTTCCCTTCGGCATCCCTAACTGCAGCCCGGTAACCGGGATGGTCTCAATGAGAGGTAAGCCCAACGGCATAGAGAAATCCTCGGGGAATTTGAATAAGATCGATTACATTCTGCGCCAGTCGGTCGACATCAGCAACGTTGAATTCCCCCTTCGAAAAGGGATCCGATATAGCTGAATCATGATGCCTCCAAGGCATGGCAAAGGGAATAGCTCGTCTATCTATCAGGAAGAAGTTACGTTTCCAACCTTTCAAGCCTGTAAAAATTTCCCTAAAGCTGACCCTTTTCTCCCGGCCACCCCTCTTCTCAAAAGAAAACCAATGGCCTTGCTTACTCAGTTTGTAGAAGGCCTGGAACAACGGAGTAGTAGGATCAATATTCAAGCTTCGGCAATATACTTCGAAAAGGGTCTCACAATGCATACCCAGCGGAACCAGTTGAGAGATGTGATCTTTATAATATTTGATAACATCCAGCAAAAAGGTAGAGAAAGGCACACTAAGGCCACCCTCATAAAAATATTCTAAGTATAAGCCAATAGCATCATTTGGTAGCTCGTCCATTGTCATACCCTTCGGAGGCAGCCGCGGATGTAGGTCCGCAGGAATACCAAAATCCATTGTTACCATATACACTGCCCCTTCGTCCATTTGGGAGGTGTATTTTTGAATATCAAACTTGGGAAGAAACTCCCTGGCTCCTTGAGTATTCTCATCATAAATTGAAGCAGGAGAAACCGACATAACTTAACCGAGGGAAAGCGAGATACAGCCGGACAACAAAGAAAATACAAAGTATGGATAGTTCGGAACGTACCTTTAAAGACGAATGACCACTGTGAGAATTGCTCAGATTGATGTATAGTGATCGTTCGGGAAATAAGACCGGAAGGCGTCTCAGAGAAAAATATATAATTACAGTAGTAAAAATGATACAAGTGACACTATTTATAGGTAAAAATAAAGCTATGAAACGTCGCACTCAATCAAACGCTGACGTGGCAACATTTCCATCTACGCGCTGAACACGCGCACGCGTGTCAACGTTCTATGACTACAAGTTTTTGTTCTTTTCTTTTAAAAAATTTTTTTTTTTTTTTTTTTCTTTTAAAAAAAATGGCACTCTGAAACATAAAGCCGCAATGGCTTTCGGCAGGCTATACCTAACACCCAACATACTTAGGCCTAATGAATCAGGTCCTCTATAAAAGTTAAAACAGGACTAATTTGCATAAAGTAACCCACCATCAGCTCAGCCGATACTACGATACTGAAGGGGGGGCATGTTGGCACATGCGTTCAAACGGCACGAATCCCCCCAGATGAAGAACGAAAAACAAACTCCTTGGAATCAGTAAAACGGGATTTCAGAATTTTCACAGTATCACAATATCGGCTAAACTGATACTATGATACTAGGGGGATATGTTGGCGTATATGCTCGAACGACTTATCTTGTCCGGTCGTCCGGAGAAGACCGGAAGACTTTTGACTTGTATGACTAGCACAAACTGTAAGCAATGAAACAAATGGCATTACTTTTTGGACAGATGGCAGCAGTAGACACCGCCGTCGCCGCCCCAGGATTTGCGAGATTATTTCTGAGACATGTTCCCAGAAAATCCGGCGCCGCTATTTCAGGAATCAAGGCTGGGTGCTATAAATACCCAACTCATTTACTACCCTCAACTAACTTTTACTATCCATATTTACTCTACATTACTGTTTAGAACCTTTCGAAATATCATATACTTATTCTCACGCCGGAGCTTGGTCCTGGATAATACCCAGGGCGAGCCTAACGCATGTTGTTGTGTGCAGATATCCAAAAGACCCTCAGAGGCCGAAGGAATTGACACATAAGCCTTTCGAAGGAACTCACCCCTAGTTCATCCGGGAGGCCTCATTTATTTGTCCGAAGTGTTTGCAGAAAATTACTTCAACAGTTTACTCGAGGACTCAGGTCAACTTTGTACCTAACAAGGATTGTTTTGACGTGCTTTGTCGCGGGTCCGTTTATAATAACCTAATTGTTAATTTTTTAAAAGGCTTTAATTCTTAACCGCTTAAAAGAAACACATAAATTTACATGTTAACCTATCCCTTGGTACCACTATGCAAAAGACACTTCGTGTTTAAGCGAATCAGTTATTTGAGAAACTACATGTGTATGTTAGACTCATTTTTTATGATTTTATCATGGTGTAATGTAATGTGACCTTCTGAAAGACCAAAACTCGAGACTTTTTTTATAAAAGTGCTTTAGTTTTTAGACTACAATTACGCTCATGCTGAGAACCCAATTATTAACCTCAAAATTGTCGAATGTTTGATTTAAACTTGAGACACACTAAAGAACTTTCAACCATGGTCATTAAGCTACACTTTTGAGGTTATACATGAATCGTTACTTAATCAACATACTATAGTTTGTTGATTAAGTTTATAATAGACTTACACATTTAGTACTTTAGATTATATGATATGTAATGTGTCATATTATTTTTGTAGTGATTTTGCTCTCGAAATGTCACACCCCAAAAATGGCGCAGCGAAATGGCATTTACGGGGTATGATTTCATAGTTAAGAACACAAGGTGTCACAATAGAGAAACACTAAATGCATAACATACGACAGATAATATTCGCAAACTCCCACAAATGGGATAAGTGCAAAGATCCAAAATAAACATAAGTCTCAAAGTTAAATAACGTCACTAGGGAATATCAAATGCAACTCCACGAGGTATAACCCGGGAGGGTCTTGTCTTAAGTCTTGCTAAGCCAGTCAATACTAAACCTTCTGAGCAGCTTCAATAACACCTGAAAATGGTACTAGAAAACGTCAACATAAAGTTGGTGAGCTCGTAGGTTTAGATGTTAAACCACGAAGTTGTGAATAATAGTATAGGACAATAGTGAGCACATAGTAAAGGTCGCAAACTATCACAGACTACAAACACGCCTAATTTATCCACACATAGACTGGGTGCCACTTCTCAAATGATATACTGGGTGCCACTTTCCAAATTGATATACTGGGTGCCACTTCCCAAAATTATATATTGGGTGTCACTTCCCAAAATTATACCAACAATGTATCACAAAACAGTTGTGCACATTTAAGCTAAGTCTCACAATCTGAATTCACACAGTAAGGCACATATTTCAATCAAAACACACATATTGTCCAAAAACATGAAAACAGTATAATCACAGCATGAAAAACAGTTAAAATATCATTTGAGTACCATTTTCCCCCAAGGAAAACATAATGAAAAAGGGGCTACGAAAACTCACCTTAGCTTGCAGCAACACGAAATCTCACAATGGTCACAACGCAATGATATCGATGGTATAGGCACAACGGTGCCGGATTGGCACATCCTAATATATGTATTTATCTCAAAATACGCCTCGAAAAATAAAGAGTTTTGAAAGGACAAATGTTTTAGTTTTCGTGGATTACTCGTTTCAAAGTTTATAAAAGTTTAGTTTTTAAGTTTCGTGTGGTGGTATAGACTCAAGAATACGCACGCCAAATAGGAATAGGAATTCGACACAATTGAGAAAAATACGGACAGGAATTTGAGTCGAGAAAGTACGGACAAGGACTTGAGTCGAGAAAGAAATAACAAGCAAAGTTGAAGAAAATAGTGACAAAAGAAGAATGTCTATAATTAAGTCAATTAATATGTTTTTGATGTTTACCCAATAACCCCAAATAGTTTGGAAATAATTAATGTAGTTTGGAAAGGTAATTTAAGTTTTTATAAGAAAACTCCATTTTGTATATCACATGGTGAATGTTCTAATATTAATAAAACTACGAGTTTAGATTATTGTCGGTTTTTTATAAGATAGTAAAGTATAAGTTTAGAAAGTTTTATAAAATTTGACATGACGCGTCCATTTATATAATTCTTCACAAGTTGTCGTGATTTTAATAAAAGCTCAGTTTCCTCAAAACAATGTTTCCCGACAAGTTTTTAATAAGAACAATTGATAATTAATCTTACTTTTTAGAATATCTATTAGTTGTCTAGTCTAAAATGTCCAATTAGTCTGATATAGTTAATTTGTCCAAATATTCCAAGTCCGTTACCAATTATTTTTGCTCAACGTTTCTTATATAATTTTAAGTCCGTTAAGTAATTATATCCGTCGTCAATTATTTAATCTCATGTATATCCGACATCTTACCAATGTTCCAAAAATACAACTAGTTACTTAGACGAAAGATACTCCACTTATGTATTACGTTTTTAACCAATATAAGACATTATTCATCATGGCCTTATGGCCTGTACACCCTACATTTGGGCTTGGCCCAAGACACAACTTCTCCCAAGTTGGACCTTGGCTGCAAACCCAAGCGAACTCACCCTATATTTAATGAAAATTCTGATCCTATACTCATACTCTAATTCATTTTTGAAGACAAGTTATAACTTAAATTTGTCAAATTTTTATTTAGCCAAACTAATGATCATGATCTCGACAGCTTTGCGGGGTTGTTGAGCTGAGACACAAGACAAAGCCCACCCTTGTGGTGCTATTGCTAGACCGAGATAAACAAACAGACACACCCTATGGGAGCTGCTAACACAAACGAGACACACTTTTGTTGTACATAATTCAAACGCAAAAAGCACCCTAACGGTGATGTCGACCGAGTCACAAGAGGCCAACGACACACCCTTCGTGGGTGATGTCGACTGATCAAAAACCAAAACTTACAAACTGGCGCACCCTATGTGGAATGAGGATTCAACAAAAGTTCAAACGACATTAACCTGGAAATGAGGTATAAAATATATATCCCCATGGATTTGAACCCGAGATAAGATAAATAAACAAACGCCATTTTATATCGAAGGCTTAACCACACGGATGGTTTAAACCAAAATGAAAGGGATATATAAGGAGTTCTATTCGATAACAACCACAGGAATCAACAACACTCGTTTGAAAATACTTCATTACTAGTAACAATGACAAGAAAATAAATATCACACAAGGACGATTTCCGAGTCACTCACTGAGTTGACTCAGTGAGTCTACTCGGCTAAATTAACCAACAAACACTCCTTTTAAATCAAATTAGCCACACGATACCACTTTTAATACGTTGGTAATCTATTATTAATCCACGAATTAACTAAGATTAACTTGGTTTCCTATGAATCCAAATTAAAGATTTTGACATACAATTAAAATCAATAACCATGAATCAAAAGAGAAGTCGACTAATCCTTACAGTGGAATAGTTTGATCGAAAATGAGAGACCTAGAAGAAGTTGAGTATGGATAATCCCAGTCGATCCAAGCAGGAGAATCACCACATCTATCCCTTTGATTTTTGATAACCAAAAACTTAAGTTGTGGTGTTTCTTGTGGCTCGTTTGACCGAATTTAAAAAGAAGCAAAGAAGAAAATTTTGACCAAGCTTTTTTGGTGGGTTCTTGTGAAGGACCAATTTAGCAACACTCACTATCGATAGGGGGGGATCTATAAGAACTCGTGATTTGTTTTTGGGGAAGAGGGGACGGCAGACAAAGAAAAAGAAAGAAAGGATGGCGATGGATCAATATGTTGGTGAGGTACAGAGAAAGAGAGAATAATAATAATAAAAAAAGAAGATAAGGAGAGAGGGTAGGGGGCGGCTAAAATTATTTAATATAGGTTTAGGTTTTGTTTTATTATTACCCGAGTACCACGTGTCCCGTTGAGCTAAATTTTAAACGTGATCCTTTAGTTTGGTAAAAATAAGGGAATTATATTTCTGGAAACGTTTTTATAAACATGATTTAAAAAAAAAGGTTATTGACTCCGAACATTAATTATAAAACCTAAGTCATTTCTTTAGGGTGTCGATACGCGTGGTATCGTTTTTCTTAATTCGTGCAGTTTAGTTAAAAGTTATACGCAGGAGAGATATGTAACTTCTAAAATAAATTATATTGAGTTTTAAATATTGCGTAACGACCTGGAAAATTCGCGGTTACTACACGAAACCTATTAAAGATGATATTTACCTGTAAATCTTTTCTTAAATTCACTTTCTTAACAGGGTTATGAAAATTTACGGGAAGCAATTGGACGTATTTGTTAGTCATATGAATGATAGGCCCATTTAGTATTTGTATGGGCTAAAGCCCAGGTATGATTTGTTAAGGATTGTAAACTATATATGTTTGATTCGGTGATGAATAAGAGATTCGAAACACTTTACCTAAACACTTTTTTTTCTGTTGCTGCTTTCTCTTTATTGTGTCGATCATTGGTTTATATAAATAACCAGTCAACAGGTTTGGTTTATTGTGTCGATCGTTGGTTTTAATTCATAACCAGTCGATAGTTTTATAGTTTGTTATTAGGTCGATCGTTGGTTTAATCTTTAATAACCAGTCGACAGTTTGAAGTTCAATTTATGTTTACTGTTTGCTAGATTGCATGCATACTATGATATAACCACACACCATTGAACCCTACCAAACGTACACCTTTTACTACAAATCCTAGATTACAAATAAACTCACCACAAACCCTAGATTCATACACCAATGGCTGGCGATCCTCCACTTTGCCCCTCTAGCTTGAATGATATGTCATCTTCTGTGTTAACGCCATCTGATATGCGAACTTTGCAAACTCTTTTGGCTAAACTTGGGATTAATGGGAATAATATTGGCACATCTAATGTTTCTAACCATCCTTTGCCGAATTCTGCAAATAATCCTTCACCAATTGTTTTGCAAACCTCTCATAATTTACCCAATACGTATGCTATGATCCACAGCCCACCAGGTTTTACACAGGCCCAAGTCCAGTCGCCGGCCCAACCATTATATCATAATCCTGGCCTGTCAATTTCTAATGGACCTTAGTTTAATTACCTGGTTCATTAAGGGGCTTTGCCAGGTTCGTCTGGCTATCAGGTTCATCAGGGAGGTTTACTTGGTAATCCAGTTCAACATGGGGGTCTGACGGGTCAGCATGTCTACCTGGTTCAACAGGGGGTTCAGCCAGGTCAGATTGGTCACGTGGTTAAGCAAGGGGGGTCAGCAACAATGTTATATGGTTCAGGGAGGTTTGCCAGGTCAGTTTGTCTACCAAGTTCAGGTTGGTCCACAGGTTCAAAATGGTCAAACTGGTCAACCGGGTCCCGTGGGTCAAGAAACTATTTTGCCACATGCTTTTACTGCCGGGACTCTACCGGATCATACTTCTGGTAATTGGAATATAGACACAGGTGCGTCCTCACATCTTAATGATAATGATAATAATCTTAGTGATGTTTTTAATTCTTGTATTTATTCATCTGTTGCTGTTGGTGACGTGCATTCTATTCTCTTACTAACTCTGGACATAGTATTTTGCCTACACCTTTTCGCCCTCTTCATTTAAATAATGTTTTAATTACTCCTAATATAGTCAAAAATTCGATTTCCGTTCGTCAATTTGTTTATGACAGTTATTGTACTGTTGAATTTGATTCTTTTGGTTTTTCTGTTAAAGACTTACAAACTCGTCGGATGTTGTTCCGCTGTGATAGCAATGGAGATCTATACCCTGTTACACAACCCTCTCTTATTCCTCAAGCCTATCTCACTAGTCAGTATACGTGGCATCAACGACTTGGACATCCAGGAAGTGAATTGCTATGTCGTGTTATTTCCAATAATTCTATTTCGTGTAATAAGGAGAAGTCTCCCATGTTTTGTCATGCGTGTCAGCTTGGCAAACACGTGAAACTTCCGTTTGTTAGTTCTTCTACTCTACTTCAGTCTTCTTTTGACATTGTTCACTCGGATTTGTGGACTTCCCCAATTCCAAGTCTGTCTGGTTTTCGGTACCATGCTTTATTTTTGGATCATTATTCACAGTTTGTTTGGGGTTTATCCTTTAGTTAATAAATCTGATGTTTTTTCCACATTTATGTTTTTTCGTATTTTTTTAAAACTAAATTTAAGAGTGAAATTAAGTCATTTCAGTGTGATCATGGTGGTGAATTTGATAACCGCTCCTTTCATAAATTATTTGCCGACAATGGGATTCAATTTAGATTTTCTTGCCTACGCACTTCCCAACAAAATGGAAAATCCGAAAGGATGATTCGCACCATTAATAATCTAATTCGGACTTTACTGTTTCAAGCTCATCTCCCTCCTAACTATTGGGTTGAAGCCCTCAACATGGTCGTTTACCTATTGAATATATTACCATCACGTGCCATTGAGAGTGAAGTCCCATACACCCGCCTTACTGGCACTACACCAGCTTATAGTCTTTTACGTGTTTTTGGGTGTCTTTGTTACCCTCATCTTGATGCCGACCACAAACTTGGAGCCCGTGCTACACCTTTCATTTTTTTGGGCCACACTACAAATCATCGTGGCTACCGTTGTCTGGACCTCAACACCAATAAAATAATCATTTCACGACATGTTACTTTTGATGAAATAGTTTTTTCATTTGGTTCCACGACACCCAATGTCAGTCCCTCGTATGATTTTTTGGACGACACCTCAAATTTAATCTCCAATATAATCAAACTGTCACCTACATCTGCTACTGCTTCACCTCAACCTCAACCTAACACACATGCTCCTACTATCCACACTGATGAGCATAATTCTCCCACACATGATCCACCTTCCCCAACTGCGCCTCATATTATCACCCACTTCCCACACGTGTCACTAGCCTATCTAACCAACATCCCACCCCTGTTTCCGTTTCCCAAGATCCACCAACTCCAACTGTTAACCCAAACCCGGTTTTGATTCATCCCATGGTCACACGTTTTCATGTCGGGACTAATCGTCCTACTCAGCGTTTTACTTATCATGTGTCTTCGGTCTCCCCGTTACCCAAATTTTATAATGAAGCGTTTAATGATTCTAATTGGCAAAATGCTATGTGTGATGAATATGATGCACTTATTAAAAACTAAACTTGGATTCTTGTGCCTAGACCTACGGATGCCAACATAGTACGTTGTATGTGGTTATTTCGTCATAAGTACTTGGTGGATGGTACTCTTAGTCGTTACAAAGCTCGTCTTGTGGCGAATGGTAGTACACATATAGAAGGTGTTGATGTTGATGAGACTTTTAGCCCTGTGGTTAAACCTGGTACTATTCGGACGGTTCTTTGTTTGGCTACTTCTAGACATTGACCGGTGCATTAGCTTGATGTCAAGAATGCCTTTTTGCTTGGTGATTTAGCTGAGACTATTTACATGCATCAACCTCCTGGTTTTTGAGACTCTACACATCCATATTATGTTTGTTTATTACAACGATCTCTTTATGTTCTCAAGCAGGCGCCTAGGGCTTGGTTTCAGCGTTTTGCTGCTTTTATGCTTCGGGTTGGATTTGCTCATAGTCGTTGTGACTCCTCTTTATTTATTTATAGACATGGGACTGATACTGCTTATTTATTACTTTATGTTGATGATATTGTTCTCACAGCTTCTTCTAAGAGTCTGTTACAGCAGGTTATTGCTTCTCTGCACAGGGAGTTTTCTATGACAGATTTGGGTTCTCTTAATTATTTTTTGGGCATTTCTGTTTCACGTGACTCTTCAGGGATGTTTTTGTCTCAGCGAAAGTATGCTGAGAAGATACTTGAGAGGGCTCATATGGTTGGTTGTAACCCTAGTAGGACTCCGGTCGATACTTAGTCCAAATTGGGAGATGATGGGGAACCGGTTTCTGATCCAACATTATATAGGGGTCTTGTGGGTTCATTGTAGTATCTTACATTCACTCGCCCTGATATTTCTTATGTTGTCCAACAGGTGTGTCTCTATATGCATGATCCTAGAGAGCCTCATTTTTCGGCCCTCAAGCGGATTCTGAGGTATGTTCGGGGTACTTTGGACTACGGATTACAGTTGTTTTCATCTTCTACTAATTCTTTGGTTGCTTACTTGGATGCGGATTGGGCGGGTTGCCCAACTGCTAGGCGCTCCACTTTTGGTTATTGTGTTTTCCTTGGCAACAATTTGCTATCGTGGTCCTCGAAGCGTCAACCTATGCTTTCTCGGTCCAGTGCCGAGGCTGAGTATCGCAGTGTTGCTAATGCGGTTGCTAAAACATGTTGGTTAAGGAATTTACTGCGTGAGTTGCGTACTCCTTTATCTTCTGCCATGCTTGTTTACTGTGACAATGTCAGTGCTTTCTATTTGTCTTCTAATCCGGTTCAACATCAACGTACGAAGCACATAGAGATTGATATTCACTTCGTTCAGGATTTGGTTGCTGCGGGTCACGTTAGAGTTCTTCATGTTCCCTCACGTTATCAGTACGCGGACATTTTCACCAAAGGCTTACCTTCTGCTTTATTTGAGGAATTTCGTTCTAGTTTGAGTGTCCGGTGTCCTCCCGCTTAAACTGCGGAGAAGTGTTAGTCGTATGAATGATAAGCCCATTTAGTATTTGTATGGGCTAAAGCCCAAGTATGATTTGTTAGGGATTGTAAACTATATATGTTTGATTCAGTGATGAATAAGAGATACGAAACACTTTATCCTTGAGTATTGAATACGCCAATTGCCATTTAGCTAATAAACCTGTGGATAAGTTTTGCAAGCGGTACTTCCCGGTATTGTATTTGAAACAATTGCTCGCATTCCTTATGATATTTTCCTCAAATACTCTCGAATTTATCTCCAATTTTTTCAATTAGTAACCTACCTATATACCAACTTTCAGAAATTTACTATTAATAACCATGTTCATTTTTACCTCTCTAAATATACCTTTAACTTTCTTTTGTGCTAAAGTTTGTATACCTTGACTAATTTTAACCCTTAATATTAACCAGATTAAACTTTCACACTTTCGCTTATATAGTTACAATTTTGCACATAATACCGATTTGTTCCTGTCAAACACGAGGGCAATATAACATTGTTACTGTCAAATGACATAGTGATAATAGCCATAAATTTCTTATAAGAGATCCAAGTTTTCAAGTTTGGTTAGTACACATTACGGGCGTCTAATAAAAATATCAAAAACTTGTACATGTGAGTAAACTAATCATAGAGACTAAGAAAAGTATACATTTATCCGTTTAATTAAACATATCATTAGTCAAGAAAGTGATGGGTTAGTAAAAAGTAGTGGGGCTAGATTTGAAAGGGAAAAAGGCAACGGCAGAGCACGACAAAGCATAGCCCGAAATTTAAGGGTCGTCTTCTCGTAAATCTAAACACACTTCCAACCCCATTTCCATTCTTTAATTATTGCGTTTAACATTTTCATCTTTTATTAAAACAATTCAATAAAACACCGAAGAAGTACACATAGGATTTGCACCAATAACAAGACGAAAATATACCGAAAGCAATTTCTAAAAAAAGGTCATTGGCCCATTTTATCTTTTTCAACTTGATTCATTATTTTTACACAAGTACACTTTATATATGAGCTTAGCCCTGCTGCTAATAGCTACAGACCCAAATAAAAGTGTCAAAAGAAGCTATGCTGAGAATTGAACCATAGACTTCGAAGGTAAACTACAATATGCTTAACAGCAAGCTCCCTCACGTTACACACATGACAATCTCTTCATGATCTTTAAGAACATGACTGAAACTTTATATATGCGCTTAGCCCATATAATAACTACACGCCTATAACTTTGAACGAAAATAACCAAGTAATAAATAAATAGTCTAACGGTAAATTTGGATTTCAAAATGAAAAAGCCAACCGGAGGAAAAGATGGCGGTGGGGCGTGTAGTAACGTGTGGCGATGTGCTAAAGTTACCTAGAGTAACATTCGTGACCGGAAACGCAAAGACCTATATTTACTTATTTAGACATACTACATGCAAGATGCATGTTTCGTATTATATGATCATTCTTATAATGTTATAGCTCAAGACTTTTACACCATAAGTATTTCAATTATGTAACATACTTTGTATTATATAAATGAAGAGGTAAAAACTCATCGTGACGGGTAAAAAACTATGCATAATTACCCCAGGTTACTAAGGATTTTGTAGCAAAATGTTTTAGACTTCTCTACTTCTCTAGTGAATTGTATAAAGACATAAATGATGCGTAATTCACAATTTGAAATAGCACATTTCTGATTATGTAATGTATAATACCATCAGATTCAACAAAATGTTTATGAGAAAAAGAGAGAGTACATCGAGAGATGTAACTATATGAATGATGTGTTTATACAATTTATTTATTATATGCATAAATGGATATTTTAACGAATTTAACTAATAAAAAACGGTAAACAATATAACTAAGAATCGAACTTTAGACCTGACGAAGTATAAGAAGACACTTAACAGCTACTATGCTTACCACTTGTTCAATTCTTGCATCTCTTTTCTATAAGAACACAAAACAGATCATCCAAACTCTAGAGTGATAGGTTACTTATATATGGGCCATTTACTCTTTCATACCCAATATTTTATTCAAGGACTTAGCCTAACTAAATATTCAGGCCCATGACTTTCAATAAAAAAATAAGTAAATAACAAACGAACTTAGATGAAACCGTTAACTGGGAACTTGATTTCATCTGGGAACTTGACTATCGGGAAAGTTTAAAGAGGAGGAAAATTTTCGCCACGGGATAAATACTTTTGCTTGTGTGCGGAACTTTCATGTATGTTTTTGGACAGTTTGTCAATGCATTGCAACAGATATATCGGCAACATTATAAATATTAGACTCGTCACGTAACATGTAGTCAAATCATATATTTTTTTACGTAAAACGAAACAGTTATTTGTACTAAGATTGTTTTAACATACAAAATGTCCATCTGCTCACATCTACTAGTGATGTAAAATTACTAAACAACAATAATTATAACTAGTGTCGTATAACTAATGGCAAACAAATTCAAACGATATATATAAAAAAAAGAAAAAAATAATAGAAAATATATATATATACTGAGTATTTGTGTATGTAAATATATAAAAACTTATGATTCAACAAAGTGCTTAGAGAAAAGAATAAGAAAACACCAAATATATAGAAATGTGAATGTGATTTTTGTATTCAACACATAAAAAATAGAATGTTAGAACCTATGAGAATTGAACCAGTGACCGTGAGAATAAGCTACACATTACTTCACTTTACCATGTGATTTTAATTTAACTTATGGATTATTCTCCTACATCTTTTTTATGAGGTGTTAGAAAAGTACTATTACACAACAAATGATATTGTGAAGAAAGGCCATTGGCCCATTTTAGTTTTTGTGAGCTTATCCCAAATAGTACTTACACATTCATAAGTTTTCAAAGTCGAGGAAGTTAAAGTTGTATTAGAGCAATCAATTCAATTTGAGTCACTAAAACAACTTAACAAAGCTTTAGAAAATAAATGTAGGATAACAAACTCTAAAACTTGATAATGTAATAATCGGTAAAAATTAGTTATGTAACATACTTTGTATTATTTGTTTGGATAAAGCATTCTTATACATAAATTGTATAGTAAGGATGAGAGTAAATACTTAGATTGTGACGGGTCAAAAACTATGAATACTTTTTACTCACAAAATCTTCACGTATGTTTCTAGATAGTTTTTCACGCGTTTACAAATTAAGGATATTCTAACAAATATTTTAAAGATTAATTTTGCTAGTGTGTTGTGTTATAGTTACATATTTTTTGAATGGCAAATTTCTACAACATACATCACTTATCTCACGCATTATATCTCACATATGTCTTCAACGAGCTTTAAACACACAACCTTCAGGTTGTTGGGCCACTCACATACCGCTAAGCCTAGAGACATTTAATTATAACTAGACGAGTACCCGTGCATAGCAACGGGATTTTATAGCGGTAGATAGTTTGAGGATTTGAGGATTAAACATAATGTTTTAAAACCCGTTTCGACCCGGACGGTTCAACCAGTTATAAATTTGGCAAAGAAGTTGATTGGATTGGTTGCAAAATACAAGTATGCGCGTATGTGACTACAACTCATGGTCTAATGCAAACTGATTACCGCGATCTGCAATGTCTTTGCTTCACATCTTCCCTATGGTCTGATCAGCTGTTCAAGTTTAATACACAGATTAAAACGATCGAGTCTTAGTGGGTCTTTTTGGGTCTATGTCAGGAGAGTGACTGGAATGCTTACAACCCTTACTGATAAGAAAGCAGCTAGTTTTTCAAGTACCCATAACATAATCAACTGAACAAAAGTTCACAAAAAACAAAAGATTCAGATGAACAAAATACCACTCATTCAACAATCATATCCTTTCCATAACTCTATAAAACTGCTAGTACATTCATGTCTCAACTAATCCATCGAATTGTAATAAAAAGAAAAAAGAAACTTAAGACACTAATGCCTGGACAGGAACACATCGAATATAACAGAAAACCTAATGCATCGATTTGGTTCTTTCAGTTGTCTCCGGGAAGGGATTTGATGATATCAGAGTCACCTGGATCAACAATGCTAAGACACGACACTCTGAAATATTTCCCACAAACTGTTCCAAGATCCACATTGTCTGAACAAGGATAAAAAGAAAGTCAACAATAGAAGCATAAAAGTCAACCTATCTGTTTCTCATATCTAAAGTACAATTCATAGATATGGGTGTAACAGTGTAATGTTCAGGATTACAGCATGTCAAATAGTGTTGTGAAACAGCAAAAGTAAAACCACAAGCATTAATTTTCTCAAAACTCAAAAGCGCCACACACTTCCTCTATTCAAAATACATATAACAAAATTTTAATATGTCAAAGTTTGTGAGGTATCTTATTCTATTCATCAAAAAGGAATGCGCATAAAGTGATGCAAGAACTGGACAGCTCTTACATTTCACTCAAATACATATGTTTGATAAAAGAACTGATTTCAAAAGGAAGAAGATTACAAAAAGGCTCTTTGAAGTGACCTCTACAATGTATTTGCAGAACAGTTTACGGTGTATTAACATCAGATTTACATCAAAATAAAAGAAATTTCGTAGCAACCCTTTTATAGACAATTGTCTCACACACTACCAAAATGAGAATCTATAAATGCCATAACAGGTTAAAACCATCACAACGGGACTATTTCATAGAACTTTGTCACCTCATCTTTGACATAATATGATAATAAAGTTCCTATTCTATCAAAAAATCAACTTTTGAACCAAATTGTGGCCTAAAACAACAATACCCTTCATAAAGCACATAATGATGTAGTTAGAGTAAAATAATCACAAGGCATTTAACAATGAGATAGTTTAATGGTTATCTACATCATGCTCACATAAAAAAGAAATCAACCTAAGCTTCACATTATAAAACAGAAAGAAAAAATCAGGTATTAAAGTGTTTCATATCAATACCTCCGTAACAAGGTAGCGTTATCACCAATAGCATATAACACACAAAGCAATGCAACCCCGTACCTACCTCCTCTCAAGTACCAGATACTATCCTAGTCTTTTCTTTAAGATCTCAACTATTTTTCAGTACTCAATTTTGACCAAAAAGAAAAACGCCTGTGCAGTTTTGGTTATGCCAGAACATAATAGAGTGAAATTTTAACTGGCATCGAGATTCTAATACAGTTTTACCAACGGTTGAACCGTCCGGGTCGAAACAGGTTTTAAAACATTATGTTTAATCCTCAAATCCTCAAACTATCTGCCGCTATAAAATCCCGTTGATATACACGGGTACTCCGTCTAGTTACACACAATATACTAAAGGAGGAAAACATAAACCCAATTAACCAAAAAAAACCCTTTTAATAAAAAAAAGCAAAGACTACTACATGCTTCATAACAGCAAGAACAATCCGTTCAAATACAAAACATAAAGCAAAACCAACATGAATCGACACACTAAAAAGGTGTTTAAACCAAAAAAGCAAAATAAAGATGCCAACAAATAGGAACTTGCTGCTCAAACCACTCGGGCTTTTTGAATTTTGGAATCAACATGGGTTTCTTAATTAATGATTGACTACACAGATAAATCCCACCAAAACTATATGTTGGTAGAGCTGCAAAACATATAAATCATTAGAGTAAAAGACCAGGTAATTTGACTAAGTGACGTAAATTTGGCACAAGCAAGCGTAATCTTAAGGATAGGTGCACCTGAAACATGATCCCAAATTGCAGGCAATATATATTGTGAAAGGCAGATCACTATTATAAGTTATGGCATATGGACCTGATGTAGCAGAGCATTTCTTTGATATCTAACTGTCTCAAAATCAGCACTCTTATTCATTGCATAACTTCATATGTGATAAATTGAAATCCAAGTATAAGTACACAAAAGCATAACTATATTAAATATAAGTATATACCAGTAACACCTTTTGGAGGAATATATAGAGGGACTCACCCTCTTCTAAGCAGATTTCAACAAGATATGACGTTATGTGGCGTCCAGCAACATTTATTCGCTTTGTGAGATGAGGGAACGAGTACCCAACCAATCCAAAAAATACTTGGACCACGATAAAAGATTTGTATCTATGAAAACATATTTATTTAAAATCAATCTATAAAAACACATTGGTCATTTTTAATTATTAAAACATGTACAAACAAACCACCATACAGATTTAATTTCGAAAACAAAGCAGATCTCATATCATGATTGGCCACTATTATCTACCACTTCCGGCTAAGCCATAATAATATTCACAAAATATCAGAAAAACGAAAACAACACAAAAACAATAATGTTATAGCAAATCAAAAAAAAAAAAAAAAAAAAATCAAAAATGTGGCAAAAGATTCCGACAACAGTGGCGGTGACAACAGCGGATCTACAAAAAAAATTGAAAAATGTTATAGCAAATCAAACTTCTAAAAAAACATATCTATACATAAAAAATAAAAACAAAAACAAAAACGTCAAGGAATAGGTAAAAGCAAATAAAAACAACAACCAAAAACCCAGCCCCCGACTACCTGAAACTACCTAAACCATCGAAAGATGGTGGCAATTCGGCAGATGGTGGCGGAGATAGGTTATGTTGGTGGCGGCGGCTGCTGTTTTTTAGTTAGAGAAATGTGGTGTGTTTTAGGTTAGAGAACAAAAGTGAAGAGAGAATAGGTAAAAGCAAATATGCGTGTGTGTATTTGTGTGTGTGTTTGTTAATTGACAAGGGCATTATGGGGATCGACCAAAAGTTCAATTTTCACTTTTTCACTTTGACCGTTTTGTCTTTATAAATAGTATAGATATGGATTAGATTTTGTTGAACACGTTGAAGGTAGCTTGAATGTTTCACGCTAATGAAACTCTTACATATAACACATAGATATCCTTCTGAATTTTTTAATTTTGTTTTATTAACAAACTAGTTTGATCTCTTGGCAACTATTGGATTTTGAGACCGTTTCCATCGCTTTTTGTATTTTAGTTTTGTTTTTAGATCTGTTAGGATCTTTGTTTTTTCCTTTTCGTTTGTGGTCTGCTTTTCAGAGTCGTTGTTATTAATAGAGTTGTAGATGAGAGTCTGAAAACCGTGTGCAAAATACTTATGTGATAAGTTAATATGACGATCAAAGATATAACATATATTATAATATTTAAAAACATAAAACCATATTTCGCTAAATGGTTTTTTTTTTTCCAAAATAAATATTGAGACCCCAATTATTAAGAAGGTACATATTGGAGAAAAAACTAATATGATATTTTCTGAAAGTAAAAAGATAAAAAAACTTACATAATTAATAATATTGAGGCCGCAATTATTAAGAAGGTGCATATTGGAGAAAAAACTAATATGATATTTTCTGAAAGTAAAAAGTTAAAAAAAACTTACATAATTAATAAAAACTTACATAATTAATAATATTGAGGCCCCAATTATTAAGACGGTACATATTGAACCATAGACCTTCTAAAAAAGTCACACTCCACTTACCACCACACCACTCACGAATTTCTTCTCCCTCCAACTATTTAACATAAACCTTCACAAACAAACTTTTATAACAATAACTTTCAAGTAAATCTATAATACAGTAATAAAAAGTCAACTCTAAAATGGCGAGTGGGGGTGATGTTAGAGTTTGAAAAGGAATTGCTTGCAGGATGTTACATGACAACATGCTCATTGGTCCGATACGGAAAGAAATCGGGTTGTTGAAGCACTTAAAAATTGGATTTAGGGAAGAATTAGTTATCTGGACCGATCCTACATGAAATTGGTGGTCTTATTAGTGTTCTGAAAATGTGAGTATAATTTCATTTATAACCATTGGATTTTGTCATTTAAAGAAATAAACAAAATATGAGTTTGTGTAGTGTGTCTGAAGCTATTTGTGTGTGTCAGAAACTTACAAGCTAATGAATTGACCGGAAAATTGCCTTCGGAGCTTGGTAATCTTAATAACCTTCAAGAGCTTCGAGTGGATAGAAATAAACTGCAAGGAACGTTTCCTGGTGCTAATTTTACGGATCTTGCTTCTGCATGAGAGGAATGTAAGTTATCGACATTATTATTGGTTTTAATATGTTTGTCTGTTATGATATTTAGATTGTGTTTTGGTCCTGTTAGCAATTAATTTATAATTAATTAAGAAGTGATGGTCATTTGTTTCTTAGAACTAAAATGTCATGTATAATATTTAGTTAATGTGTGGGCTAGTAGCATTAGTATTGATAGCATCTTAAGTTATAAGTGTAGTGCAATATATTAGCCCACTTTAGGTCCAAATGTAAAGCCCATCAAGCCTTGCTTGATGGCTGTCAACACATCAAAACCACACACACTCTCACATTATCAAGAATGTCTCATTATCATTTGTAAGAGTGTGTGTGTGTTTCCCTCAAAGTCTTTGTAATATTTATTTCTCAAGACAATAAACATTCGACTAGTATTTTCCCATAAGATCCACCACTTCTCTTGTTCTCTAAATGTGTTAGTGAGTCATCATCATCTAGTTCTTGTGTCGTGTGTATTGTGTGATAAAGAAGGAAGGTTCGGTCCTAACAAGTGGTATCAACGAGCAAGGTTTCAAGGTAGGAGTCTTTGTGTTCGGTTCTTGCTCAAAACCACATATTGTTGCGTTTGTTTTTTTGTAGTATATTCACAAGCAAATAAACACACATTTGGGACTAAAATATGGATCGAATGGATAGTTTAGAGAGAGAGAGAGAGATGAAAACTTGGAACCTTGAGAGAGAAAGTAAGTAGGATGTATTGAATATGAGAATAAGGTCCAACCCTCTCCTTTGGTGGAGAGGGCTTTATATAGAACTACATAGGGTGCCCCTAGTGGGCTGTGGAGCGAGCTGACAGTGGGTAAAAGACCCGACCCACTCCACAATATTAATGCTAACTAAGCTACTGCTAATATTACTAATAATCCTACGAGCTATGATGTGCTAATAAGTACTCAGGGTGACCGAGTCTTCAACTGAATATTTATATTCCTAACAATTTCCCCCTAAGGGAGGTCACCCCGGAAGTAATGTTCTCAATTCTAGCACTTCATCCTTGAATCTTGACTTCATAGCTCGTAGACCTTGATTCTTCTACGTCAAAAATCTTTGTGCCTTCAGCAGTGAACTTGCGATGACTGTTCTTTGTTTTGGATGATCTTTGAGTATTCTTTGAAGTTATCATCCAACATATGTCTTCAAGTCATCTTGTGGCTTCGTCATCATGAGAAGTTGTGATCTTGGAGCCTTCTTTTAGATCATCGGCCACCATAAATCTCTAAGCTCATCCATTGTAGTAATGCCTCCATGTGATTTGTTGTGACTGTTGGACTCGCATGCTCACACTTTTCTGGATCATGATAGCTATCATCAGAGTTGCGGAAGCTGTGTCGTAGGTCTTTCATCTATCATGATGTCTTTGATAATGAATTAGAAGAGTGAGCATGGAGTGTGGATTGACACGTCTCTGCTGGAATCAGGAACCACCATCGCCATCTTTATATGAATCTGAAATAAAACAGTTAGCAATAAAGTTGGAGAACGAATATGGCTTTGTCATTCGTTCGATGTGGTGGTTGGATTTAACCTTCGGTTCTGTGAAGACCGACCTGTGATCAGGTAGAATCCCTTTTTAAGAAGATTCTCCTTGACAGGAATTTCCAGCTTGTAGTAATGAGTCTTCCAACAAATTAATGTCAGAATCATCATACTAAGCATGTTCTCATACCAGAACGTCTCAAAGCAGACAACACGGTAGAGTGAATCAGTGAATTAAATACCCATTGATTGACGAGAAATTGATTTAGAAAAATCACTTGCGTGTCACTGGATAAACATTTTGTGCAACACGACAAGGGTTTTATAAATTGAATCACATTTCTGTCAAAAACACTTTTGTTTGAAAATTTTCACAATCAATGTGCTCGAAATTCAGTTGGTGAGCACATTAAAAGGTTTTCCAAAAGCGTCCGTCAATCCATTTCCTGGAACAAGTTTGATTCAAATGAGAATCGCCCCATCGTTTCTTTCCAGTTGTCACAAGTTTGATCCATGAAGGATCTCACATGTCACCCACCAAGAGCTTGTTTGATGTTGGCTCTAGAAGGATTTCCATCTTCATTGTGAATACTTTACGTATCACTCGGATGTTCTGGCAATACCACAAGGATAATGTGTAGGACTCTTCATATATATTTTCTTGCTTTTCACGGTGTATGAAACAGCAAGCATATTGGAAATGTGTCCTATTGAGATTTATTGATGATCTCTGGGCTTTAGACTCAATAGTGCGTTTTGATTTAGTGATCGGAGGCTGGAGAGGACTGCCACCTTTTCAATATCATCTAACTCGGAGTGAGAAAGATGATAGCAATGTATTGATCTCCGTGACAAGTGAAACAAGAGTCCTTTGAGGGACCTTGAGTGGCTAGGGAGGGTTGTGCAGCGTATCACTGGGTCCATGATACTTTGTCTTCAATGTCAGTAATCAACTACGTGATTCTGACAGCATATGTATTGACCCGGTTTCTGCCTAAGATGTAAGGAGGGCTTCTTTCTTTTCACCCTTTATCTTTACATTTCTTTTTCATTCTTCAACCCCTTCAGCGCTTACCGAGACTTCATTACTAGCACCTTGTTGGGTTTGTTCCAGCACTAGCTCCATCTCAGTTGGCACTCTTCCCTTATTCACTTTTTCTCCTTTTTTTTTTTTTTTTTTTTTTTTTTTTGTAATCATACCTAAGGACTTCTACACTAACTAGTGGATTGTCCCTGGGTAGATCTCTCCGGTTCTGGCTGGATCATGGGAACTAATACCTAACCTTACCATCCTTATAACTCCAATACATAAAGTAAAATGGTCGGTCTTTGGTATTCTTTCATAATTGCCATCACAAATCATTTGCTCCCCCTCAATATGTGCATCGATATACGAAAATGTTTGGCACATATGGGAGAGCCTACACTTGAGTTTCAAAAGATCACATTTTTTATCAGAATTCCATATTTAAATCACATTCTCTCCCCCGATCAAAAATTTCAAACCACTTGAGATTTGTGATCCCAATTGATTTAAATAAGTGATAAATTTTGGGAGAAAATGTGGTCAGGTTATACTGTGTTCTGATTATGGAGCATACTATGCTCCCCCTTAAACCACGAGAGAGTGTCACTGCTGATGTTGCACAAATTTGGCAAGGTGTCAGAAATTTGAACAAATATTCTCCCCCTCAATTAATGACCCGTTTTCTATTTAAAGAGCTGTAGTCATTCAATTGAGCGACGAGAATTTGTGAAAATTTAATTCAATTTACCACCTTGTGTAACATCAAAACTCTCTTGAAGAATCAAAGAAGATAAAGAGTCTAATGTAAAGAAGACTTCTCTTCTTATACACGAAATGACGCACTGAAATGTACATCAGATCGGACGAAAAACATGGATATAAAGTAATCCATGCCCAGGTGAACATCACCCGGTTGGAGGAACAACCGTCTTTTTGGCGACATGCTTTCCCCATTGTATAGCGCGGGTTGCAGTATGAAGTAACTGCAAGCCATTAAGACATGTTTTAACCAATTAGTGTAACTTCTGCTCGAGCTTCATTTAAAGACCCGTGTCATTATTGAATGACATTTCTAGGTCCGTAAATGTTATCGATAAACAGAAGACATGCCTAGGTGAAACTATTTTTTGTATTTTCTGATTTTTTTATTTTTATGGTTTTTATAGGTTTTATATTTTTCTATTTTCTTTTTTATTTAAGATATATACAACTATATAAAAGGATATGGGAAGTCAATCCTTTACTCCTTCTTTTCTTCCTGAAGACATTTGAGAGTTTCAGGAGTCAAGCTCTTCATGCCAAGACGTGGGAGAATAAACTGAAACCGTTCTCTTGGAAGCGCCTTGGGGAAGATGTCAGCCAGCTGAAATTCCGTCCTCACGAAGTATAGTTCCACTATCCCCTTCTCAACTTGTTCCCTTATGAAGTGATGCCTGATGTTGACGTGTTTTGACTGGGAGTGTTAGACATTGTTACAACAAAGAGCTATAGCGCTCTTGTTGTCACAATATAGATGAATCTTGTTGTACGAAAAGCCATAGTCTGAAAGTTGTGATCTCATCCATAGAATTTGTGCACAGCAACCAGACATGGCGATGTATTCAGCCTCTGTAGAAGATATCGACGTAGTCATTTGCTTCTTAGAAGACCAACTCACCAACTTTTCCCCTAAAAACTGAGCTCCCCCCGAAGTACTTCGACGAGTGTCTTGACATCCCGCGTGATCAGCATCAGCGTACGCAGTTAACTCCATTGTTGTGTCCTTTGGATACCATAGACCCATATGAACTATGCCTTGAAGATATCTGAATACCCTTTTTACTGCTTCTAGATGTTTCTTAGTAGGCTTGGATTGATACCGAGCACACATGCATACGGCGAACAGAAGATCCGGTCTACTAGCAGTGATATACATCAAGGATCCAATCACGCTTCTATACTTTGTTTGGTCGACTGGAATCCCCGAAGGATCTTCATCTAGTCTTGATCTATCAACCATGGGAGTATCAACAGGCTCACTCGAATCAAATCCAAACTTTTTCAAGATCTCATGGGCATATTTGGATTGATTTATGAAAATGCCTCTGGGACTTTGTGAGATTTGTAATCCTAGGAAGAATGACATTTGTCCCATCATTGACATTTGAAACTTGGAACTCATCTCCTTTGAAAATCTATCACATTCACTAGGATCAGATGAAGCAAAAATAATATCATCTACGTATATCTGAACATGAAGCAGATGTTTGCCCGACTTCCTAGTGAATAATGTGGGATCAACAACACCCTTAGAGAACCCGTTTGCTAGAAGGAACTTTGACAATGTATCATACCATGCCCTTGGTGCCTGCTTTAAACCGTAGAGAGCCTTTTTCAAGCGGTAGACATGAGTAGGATGTTCAGCATCCACAAATCCTTCTGGTTGGCTCACATAGACTTCTTCCTTTAAATCTCCATTCAGGAATGCTGTTTTGACATCCATCTGGTAGACTATCATATTCCGACTAGCAGCATTGGCAAGGAAGATTCTAATGGCTTCAATTCTAGCAACTGGAGCAAACGATTCTTCAAAATCTATGCCCTCTTCTTGTCTGTATCCTTTTGCAACTAACCGTGCCTTGTTCTTTAGAACATCACCATGCTCATCTAGTTTCACCTTGAAAATCCACTTGAGAGCAATAATCATAGCACACTCTGGAGGAGGCACCAATTCCCATACTTCAAGTCAATCAAATTCATGGATTTCGTCTTGCATAGCCTCGAACCAGCAATCTTTAGTCATTGCTTCTTTGACATCTTTTGGTTCGACTTTGGATAGTACGGAATTGAAGAAGCACCACAGTGCATCAGTGGCCAGTTGTTTACGTGTGGATACAGGACGAGCGGGATTGCCAATGATGTTGTCAATAGGATGATCGTTGGTCCATTTTCTGAGATGATCATGAGGTTGAGGGTTTTGAACTGATGTTGCCGTGCTGTGTTCTTCGAAAGAGGATGTGTGAGTTGAAGATTCAGGAGCAAATATATTCTCAAAAGGAACATCATCTATAGGAGCAAACGGATTAACTTCCAAAGAATGTTCATCTGCAGATTCTTGTTGCACTGGAGAGGATTGAGTATTTGATGATGAGGGTGATTGACTGGCAGCTGGTGCATTGAAACTGATTGAGACAGATGCTGATGGGCCTTCAGAGCCTTGCGGAACTTGAGCATCAGCATTAGGAAGAACAGCTGCAGCATTTGAGGTCGTTTCATTTGTTGGATCAAAATATTCGTCAAACATAGGATCAAATAACATCTTCAACTCCTCACTAGTTGGTGGTACATAAGACTCTGCAGGCTTGGGATTCTGTACAAGCCCTGAACTAATTGGTCCAGGTGTCAAAAGTTTAAGATCGGGTCCAGAACTGTTTTGTCCTGAAGCAGGTTGCTCACTCAGCTCGTCGAACGTGACATGGATGGATTCCATGATTTGTCGGGTTCTCTTGTTGTAGATTCTGTACCCTTTGCGATATGGTGCGTAACCAACAAAAATACCTACGTCTGCTTTAGCTCTTAACTTTCCCAAGTCTTGACTATCATTAGTCGGATAGCAAATGGCGCCAAACACACGAAGAAAGGAAAGATCTGGTTTCTTGTTATGAATTAACTCATAGGGAGTCTTGTCATGAACAGGATGAATCAGAGATCGGTTTTGGGTGTAGCATGCTGTTGCAATAGCCTCTGCCCAGAGAAACATCGGCGCCTTTGAAAATATAAGCATGGTTCTTGCAGCTTCCACCAGAGTACGGTTCCTTCGTTCAACAACTCCGTTCTGCTGAGGAGTGCGAGGGATACTTTTCTGATGCGTGATGCCAATATTTTCATAGAAATTTCTGAGTTGATGATTAACAAACTCAGTTCCATTGTCAGTGCAGATGATTCTGACAGTTTTGTCGTGCCTTACTTTCAGCTGTTTTATCAGTTTGATGATAACCTCTGGAGTTTCATCCTTTGATCTCAAAAACTTTACCCATGTAAACCGAGAGTAATCATCTACTATCACAAGAACATATTTCTTTCCATTTATGGTTTGTACTCTCATTGGACCGCACAGATCCATATGAAGGGTGTGAAGAACTTCCAGGTTGGTGTTGACGGTTTTGGGTTTGTGGGTTTGTTTCTTGCTTTTGCCCAGTTGACATGCTGTGCAGAGATGATCTTTCTCAAATTTTAGTCTGGGCATGCCTCGTACAAGATCTTTGCGGGAAAGATTATTTATGGTACCGAAGTTTAGATGGTTCAGACGACGATGCCACAACCATGATTTTGTCTTGGAGGCTTTAGAAAGTAAGCAAATAGGAGAGGACCTCAACATTTCTTCAATTGATATGGTGTATAGATTTGTGCCCCGACTGCCTTTTAGAAGGTCTACACCATCCAATTCCGGCCCTGACGAAACATGTGTGTTTTCTGAAAGCCACTTCTAGATCGGAATCACAAAATTGACCCACAAAAAACAGATTGTGCCCTAATCCTTCCACATAATATACCCGTGAGATTACACTGTCACTGAACACATAATCTCCATAACCCATAATCGCACCAAAATGGTCGTTCCCGAATCTAACTGTCCCGATAAACTTTTTCACGAAGTTCTTGAGCCGTGAGCGATCCCCAGTCATATGTTTTGAGCAGCCTGAATCCAAATACCAAAGGACGATTTGTACGACCTGCATTTGAAGACAGACAAAGATGGATAACTAAAATATGTGGATCCCCACGTGTAGCTGGGGTCCGTTTGGTTAGCATTCACAAATTCAGGAGCAACAGAGTTTGCTAATACTGAAGTCTCTACAGTGGGAACAATCCTAGAGTCAGCAGATGGCCTATTTGAAAGGCATTGTGTTCCTAGAGACAAAATTCGACCTGTTGGCCTCCATTCTTTAACTTTCACAAACCTATGATCATTCAACTTAGGCAATGGACATTTATTTCCTAAACTGAATTTTCTTCCAGTGGGTCTCCATTGATACCCAATAGTAACAAAAGTTTTTCCTGTTGCCTTCCAAACTTTCTTACTTCTTTCAGTTTTCCTAACATACTTAACTTGGGGTGGTGCATGAGATATCAGAAATGACACAACACAATCATCATGATTAGCAGAAATTAAGCATTTGTCACATGTTTTACAGACCGCATTAGAATTCGAATTAATTACAGTACTTTTGATACTAGAATCAACACGATTCAATCTAGTCATTACAAACTTATTGTTCCTAGGTTGGGCTTCTACACTCTTCTTGTGATCACTATTAGCTGGCGCAGTCCTATCTTTCCTTGCATTGCCTCTAGGCTTTGACTCGCTAGCTTGGGTGTCACATTTCACTCCTGTAGAAGTAATGATAGGAACATTAGTTTGTTTCACTGTCACATGCTTTCCTGATTTTGATGTGTTGGGTTCTGATGTTCTTGATGAAAAATCAAAGGTTACATGCTTGTTTTTAATAGTGGATGATGATGCACCTAATCTATCTCTTTGGTTGCTAGACTTGGGACCCATGCCAATGGCATATTCTAACTGTTCCTGGATCCTTTTTGTGAGGATGCAGGCATAACCTACTACCTTATCAAGTGGTTTTTCTATTCTGTCCTCTTCCACAACCTCACGAAGAGTGTCAAGTCCATCCCTAAGGTGACAGAGATACATTTGATGGACAGGTCTATTGTTTCTCATGGGAAATGGAATAGGCCCCACATCAACATCGTACATTTTACAAGCAGAGACCTTTGATGCAACACAATTACAAGAGGTGCATGGCATTTTTCCTTTCACCTGAGTCTTAAGATTCTCAATTTCATTTAACAAAGAAGTTATTTTTTCATTATGACTATTTCTTGTAACTTTAATTGAGTCATATAACTCTTTGTAATGCTGTTTAATCTTAGAATTTTCTTCTCGAAAACACTCATTTTCATAATGTAACTTATTGATGGTGTCTTGATATTGAAAATTCTGAGAATCTGAAGACGAAGGTTTATTGGTGCCATACACATCACACTTGTTGGACTTCAATTGGGCAATTTGGGCCCTCAACAGTCGAATCGTGTTTGTGTGAGCTTGAATCTTTTCATCTCATTTGCTTAATTCAAAATATGTATCAAACTCAGGAGCATCCAAGGATGTCTAGTCATTTGATATTTTGCATTTTTCTTCTAAATGTTGATATTTTAGTTGCAGATTTAAATAATCAACCTCTAGTTTTGAAAAACGTTTAACCATGTTATCATGGTCATCATTTTGAATTTTGTCAAGCAATTTCACATTCTCCCCCCTCAAGCTCAACAACACGATTCTGGGTAACATTTAAAGCAATAGCATACTCATGAAATTGACAAGTAGATAAAGCAGAATCAGTAGCAGTATAAAATACATCTTGCGCAATACATCTAGCAATCAAGTTGTCATTGGCGATGAGTATGTTTTTCCTTTCAATTTCACAACTCTTAAGTTCTATTGCACATTGAGTTACCTCATTTTCCATGTCTTTAAACACTACTTTCATTTCATTTATTTCGGTTTTAAGGGCAGTTTGCATCCCTTCAAAATGTTCTTTAAGTAGTTTAAAGAATGTCATGACCTCAGTCAAGTAACACCTTTTTGCATGCTCAAAACACCTTTCCCCCTCAGTAATTCCGGTTGGTGTGATTCTCTTCTTACATGTTTTATCAAAATCAGCAAATAGTTGCCAAAGCACGTATAAGCTAATTAAGGTTTTGCATTTAGTGGAAAGAGACAAAGGAACCAAATTCCTAGGTGTATTGGGAGGATACACCGTTATGGACGCAACTTTTCTAAGGGATGGGGTGTTGACTTTAAGTTTATCTTCCTTTAGCTTTTCTATATCTTGTGACCAAATATTTGTTCAGGTGTTAACTTCTTTTGAGGAGCAAACACAGTCAAACGATTCTCCTCATAATAATCATGGGGCTTGACTATTACACGTTTGGCTATGCACATGGGATCCCTCATTTTCTCATTCATTTTTTCTCTTTTTCGCACTTCTATCTCATCAGCCTCATTCAAGGATACAACCTCAGGTGGTTCATGATTAGGCATAATCATCACATTGGCATCATATAATGCAGGTTGGGCTACCTTAGCAATCTTAAGAAGAGCTAATTGAGATTCACCTACTTTGCTTTCACTATGCTTGTCACTTAACTTTCTGTGCTTATGAATCATTTGGGCAGTCTGTCTGGTTTGGTCTTGTGTGTACAACTTATCTTCAAGTTTATTCTTTAATGTTTTGAGTCTAGAGAAATCATCTAAGATTTTAGATTCTTTTTCTTTGAATTCTAACTTAAGCCTATTTACACAATTCTGTACTTCCTATTTTTGTTTAACAGACATATCTAGCTGGCTTTTCAAAGAATTCAACTCTTGTTTTAATGTTTCTTCTCTCACTCTAGAGTCTTTTATAAATGTACGCAACTGACCTTCCATTTTCTGCTCACGTTCAGTTAGTTCAAACTTAGCAAGTTGTTCATACATAGCTACTTCTTCCTTAGAGATGTTTAGTCTAGTGATCAAGTTATCATTAGGAGCAAGTACAGTGTCTTCATGCCACTCACATGCATTATCAACGTCACATGTATTTTCTAAGGCACACACGTTATTAACAACACAAGCATTATTATCAACCGAAGATTCTCCATCTTGTACATCAGGGACATTGTTTTGAGTCAAATATTGTTCATATGGAATCATATCGCTATTTTCCGTGTCAACATTATTTGAGTCAGAAACATCTCCCTGTTGTTCTTCGTTGGGAATCTTTTGTTCATCAACTACTTCATATGTGTCATAAAGTTTTAGTACCTCAGAAATCACAGATGCATTTGAAGAACCAGCTTGTCAAGGTGATGAAGCCAAGGATGACAAGTTAGCCATGAAGACTGTTTGAGCCATTGGTTCATCATCCACATCAGAGTCAAATGCATCACAATCATCAGCTTTGAAGATGTTGGGATCGTTGAGTGCTAGATCCTGAACTGGTTGCTCATCCACATCTTCATCAAAAGTATTTCCCCCATCACCAGCCTAAAACAACAGTTCTTCCTCATCCAATACAGCTCCATTCTCTTGAGCCTGCATCAACAGCATCTTATCCATGAAGTAATCTGAGTTCTGAGGATGTTTCGGTTGATTGCAATTCCCGGCAATGTGTCCCAGTCCTCCACAATTATAACACTTTAGCTGTTTCCCCTGCCCCTGATTGGCATTCCCCGCTCTGTTCTGCACATTACCTCGACCCATGTTTCTTCCTGCTCTCCCTTGCACATTCTGAACCACAATTTTCCCATCCTCCACCATTGCTAGATTGCGTGGGTTGGATGAGTTTCTTAACTGATTGTTGGTCTGAGGGAGAGATGCTTTAAATTGTTGAACCAGTAATGATACTTGGTTGGTGAGGTTATCAATCATTTTGTCGGTCTGAGAATAGCCTGAGTCGAGTTGTGAGCTCATAGCAAAATATGGTGAGTGAAGTTGATGATAACCTTGGTTAGGTGATGGTTGGGTGTTTGGTAGAGCACTTGCCATAAATGCTAGTGGGTCATTAGGAGTTGAAGGATTGAGCTTTTCTCACAGCACCCGATCGTAGGCAGCATGCTTCTCATGTTGTTGTAGGTAGGCATACAACTGTTCATAGTTAGTATCTCTCAGACCTTTGTTGAGTTAGACAGCAGTAACAAATCTGTCCCATTCTGGAGTCATGTTGTTCACAAACTTTGAGTTAATTTAAATGTTGGGCATAGTCATTCTTATCATCCTCATGTCATTCACCAACTTATGGAATCTCACATAGTAATCTATGACATTCTCTCCTGGGTTCTTTTTGAAGTGTTCAAACTCATCATACAATTGTGATTCACGGTCTTCTTTTGTGAGTTCTGACCCAGCTAGCAACATCTTTACATTGTCCCACACTGCTTTAGCTTCAGTGTTGAAATTGATGAGTTTGTAGACATCCTTTGGCAAACCTTGAATAACAATGTTTGAGGCCCTAATGTCAGCATCATACCTCTTCTTTTCCTCCTCATTAAGGTCACTGTAAGTGCGTGGTCTGTCAATTCCAAAGGTGACTGTGCCATCTTCACCAGTAGTAACAGCATCTCTGGTGGTACCCATCTGAAATGGTCCTTCATCAATGGACTTAAGGATGTTTGCTCCATTCTCTTTTCCCAAGCAGTAAAGCCGTATTCGTTGTGCCCACGACTCATAGTCCGTCCTATCTAGCATAGGCGGACGGGTATCGGACCCTGCTGCTTGAATGTCATCGGATGCGGTGCTTGTAATGCTGGCCATAATGTATATTGGATTTTACAGTTCTTGTGATTTAACCGAGAAATTGACTCTTTCGCGGGACTTTCTAAAATCACCAAGACACAAACCGTAAACTAATGAGTATCTTGCAAAATAGAATTTTAAGCCCTAACTCAAGGAAACACAAATCTCATTGATCAAATCGCAAAGATTCAAGACACAGCTTGACAAATCGCAACAAGACAAATCGCAAGATTATCAAATCACAATAAGTCAAGTCACAAGTGTTAGCTTGCAACGTCAAATCGCAATAGATCAACTCGCAACAATCAAATCGCAACGAGTCAAGTTGCAACTTGTCAAATCCCAGACAATCAAATCGCAATTTGTTAACTATGAGTCAAAACACAAAGTTCAACTCGCAAGTGCTCAAGTCGCAACTCACTATTACAAATCGCAACAGACAAATCACAACCCTGAGGATACAAACCGCAAAAGACAAATCACAACCCTGTGGATACAAACCGCAACAGACAAGTCGCAAGTCTAACAAGTCGCTACCCTGACAGACACTAGTCGCAACCACAACAGACAAGTCGCAAGCCTAACAAATCGCTACCCTGACAGACAAGTCACAAGTCTAACAAATCGCTACCCTGACAGACACTAGTCACAACCCACAAATCGCAAGTCACAAGAAGACAGAACTGTCACTATCTTGGTCAAAACGCAACACACAAAACGCCAGACACGTCACTTTCTTGGCGGTTTGTCGTCTTTCGCCAAATCCGGTAATGGGCCAAATCGCAACTTCGAGACACCACAAATCGCTACTTTCACTTACCCAACAATACACAAATCGCTACTATGAAACCTTCACAGAGGGACAAAACGCTACGACGAACACCTTTATACTAACCCTCGAATCAGCCAAAAACAACCACACAAAGCCTGAAACTATGATTCCAAACACCAAACACAACTTCAATGCTATCCCTAAGCTAGAAAGTACAAGATCTAACACCTTCTATCAGCTAAACAAAGCGCAAGATATATTTTCAAGAAACTAACTATTCGAACCAAAAGTGCCCCAAATCTACACAAATCCGTGAATATAACCATACATGAACCTAACCATGGCTCTGATACCAATTGTAGTATATTCACAAGCAAATAAACACACGTTTGGGACTAAAATATGGATCGAGTGGATAGTTTAGAGAGAGAAAGAGATGAAAACTTGGAACCTTGAGAGAGAAAGTAATTAGGATGTATTGAATATGAGAATAAGGTCCAACCCTCTCCTTTGGTGGAGAGGGCTTTATATAGAACTACATAGGGTGCCCCTAGTGGGCTGTGGACCGAGCTGACAGTGGGTAAAAGACCCGACCCACTCCACAATATTAATACAAACTAAGCTACTGCTAATATTACTAATAATCCTACGAGCTATGATGTGCTAATAAATACTCGGGGTGACCGCGTCTTCAACTGAATATTTATATTCCTAACATTTTTGATTTTCTGTGAAACGAACCATTTGTGTTTTCTGTGGATATCGAACGCAAGATAAAAGACCAAAGGTTATATTTTTTGTGCTTGATCCTAAAGATTAAAACACCTATTGTTATTTTTCTTTCACTAGAAAAATTACACTTTGTGTTTTTCTTCTATTCGATCCACACAAAAAATTAAGGTTAAGTTGTGGTTGTTTTATGTTCTAACGACCTTGTTCATGAAGCTTTACTAGTTCATCACTCAAATCTTGGTTTGGAAGATTGGATATTGGTTTGTTCATAGCTTCTCTAGATCGACATTATCCAAAAATCTTGTATAAGATTTGTTTGTGGATAAGATAGTGATAGATGTGATTGATTAGAGTTAGTAGAAGTTAGTAAAAGTTGGTGAGTTGGTAAAGAAAATACTTACAAGAAGTATGGGAGTGGCAGTGGAAAGCATGGGTAAGTAGCAAAAGTCCAAAAAGTAGGTAAAATTGGTATAAGTCTGCCTCTTATCGGAATTCAGAAACTGTCAGCGTTCTATCGCAATTCGCCTCTTTTATTGCAATTCAGAATTTGAACTCTTATCGCAATTAAAGATTGTGGGTTATCGCAATTCAGGTCTAAAGGTTTTATCGCAAATCAAATTGCGATAAAATTATCGCAATTGGTACTTGAGCAGAAATTATCGCAAATCAACCTTCATCAGATATCGCAATTCAGACTTGTCCGATATCTTTTATACAATTGCGATATCGGACAGCAAAGCATTTGCGATATCGGACAAAGAAGAAGTTTTCAAAATTGGCATTTTCAGTCCCCGTCTTTTCCAACAGCCTTAAGGAACTTTCAGAATTGGCAGTTTTGGCCCTCGTACTTCTGTGAAACGATTTCAAAGTTAAATAACTTTTAAGGATTTTATTCGAACGTAATTTCGTCAACTCAAAAGTGAACTCGGTATTTTAACTCTTGTATAAGAGTGTAAAATACTTCGACAAACGGATATCTACCCTCTTGTATAAGAGTGTTAGATTTTATATAAATTACCAATTTATATAAATTAGATATATTTCTATCTAAATTGACATTTTGCCATAATTTATATAAATTGTGGACAAATTGAAATTTCTATAGAAATTGTCATTTTATCTAAATTGTAATTTACATAACTTTGTCGAAATTGTAAACTTTTGACTTTGTCTTAATTATACTCTAATCAAATTTTGTAACTTTATTTAAATTTGTTTCGTTCATTTAAACCTACAACTTCAACGATCATCAACAACAAACCAAGGCTTCTCAACAACAACAACCAAGTTTAACCTTCAACAACAACATCTCCTATTTTGGTGCAACGATCCTCAATCCACTTTATCATACAATATTGTAAAGATGACTACAAAACAAGACACTCATGCCGCCGGTTCAGAAAACCGTCCTCCAATGTTAGAAAAAGGTGGTTATCTTCCATGGACGAGTCATATGAAAAGATACATGAAAACCAAGCCTAATGGACAAGGTAGACTCTTGATCAAATCCATAGAGGAAGGTCCATTCAAGCCTCGTGAGATTGAAGCAACAGCTGGAAATCCAACTGCAACACCTCCCGTCGCAACAACTTACAAAATCCAAGAAGAAAAGGATTATACTCCAGAAGATTGGAAGCTAATTGAAGCTGATGACTTGGCAATGCATTTAATCCAACTTGGTTTACCACAAGAAATTTTTTGTGCTGTAGATAGTTGTGAAACTGCCTATGATATGTGGGATCGAGTTAGACGGCTTTGCTATGGTACATAAATTGGTAAACAAGACATGGAAAACAAGCTTCTGACTGAATGGGAGAAGTTCACATCCACTCCAGCTGAACAGATTGAATCTGACTACACACGGTTTTGTACTCTAATGAATGAGTTGATCAAAAACAATTTGGCACCTTCTAAAATTGTTCAAAACATCAAGTTCATCAACAACCTTCCAATGGAATGGGGACGATATGTCACTATTGTCAACCAAACAAAGAACCTTCACGATGTGAACTATGATCAGCTTTGTGACTTTCTAAAGCAAAACCAAGCAGAGGCAAATGAAGCCAGAAAAGAGAAACTAGCAAAACAACATGATCCTATTGCACTCATAGTCCATACACCTACACCTGCAACAGTCAATACACCACCATCATCATCTTCATCCCAACAATTCATGCAACAACAATACAATCCTCAAACACCGTTCTACCCACAACAACAACATGTGATCCCGCAACACTAAGAACCCGATCTTAATGATCAAGATGAGTCAACTGCTGCTTTGACTCAAGCTTTTGCTTAACTAACAAAATAATTCCAAGGACGCTACTCCACACCTACCAACAAAAACCAAAGAATCTCATCGAATACTCACAACAAGCAAATTGCACAGCCGAGTTTAAACATGGGACATCAAGCACAGATGGTTGGGGGATATGGGAATCAGCAGGGATATGCTCCAGGATATCAGATGGGTAATCAGAATGGGTATGTTGGTAATCAGATGGGTCAGTATGCAGGGAATCAGATGGGTACAGCTGTTGGTAATCAAAGGGGTCAGAATGCTGGGAATCAGTTTGGGAATGTTGGTGCTCAGGGAGCTGGGAATATGAATCAGGGTAATTTGATGAAGTGCTTCAACTGTCAGGGTGTTGGTCACATGGCTAGGAACTGTCCAGATAAGCCGAATAAGAGGGATCCAGCGTATTTGCAGAAAGCATTAATGTTGGCACAGAAGAAAACGACTGGGCTTCAGTTGAGTGCAGAAGAGAATGACTTCATGGCTATTATGGATAATTCTGAAGATCAAGAGGACATCGATGCAAACTGCATTTTTATGGCAAATCTCCAGGAGGCAAAGTATGACACGGATTCGGAAGCACCTCCTGCTTTTAACACAAATGCGGTTTCTGAGGTACAACCATATGCTACATGTCACAATAATGAAATGTTTGATATGTCACCTCAAAATGAACAGCATCCTGCGACTCCTAATCTCATTTATGATACATACATGGACGAACCAAGTTGTAGCAATACTAATTTGGTAACTCCAGACATGCATCATAATGGAGAATTCGAGTCACAACATACTGATAATGATGAGGAAACACGTGCTATGTTTGAATCATTATTGCAAAATTGTAGTATGGAAATAGAAAAGGTCAAAAAGATCAATCGCGATGTAAAGGCCGCGAATGACAAATTGACCTCTGAGCTTAAGAGTTATAAGGATAATGAAAAAGCTTTTGATTTTCACAACAAACGTCAGTCAGATCTTGAGGTTAGCTTAAGAGATTCTGAGTTAAGAGAGAAACGTTTGCAATTAAAATTTGACACTCTAGATGTTAATTTGAATTTGCAAATCAAATCTCTTAACAAAAAAATTTCTGAACTAACCAACCAGCTTTCAAAACAAAAATCAACTTATTCTAATCTTGAAAAAGAAAAGAAGGAGTTGAATGAAAGGTTTTCAAAACGTGAAAAGGATCTTCTTAAAGAGATTACTGACAAAAAGGAAACCATTGCAAAGTTGGAAGATTTACTTGTAAAAATGGGACATTCTGCACAAACAATTAATTTGTTAATAAACGATAAAAACCCAATTTTACATACTTTAAAGAAAATGGCAATTGGATGTAAAAACCCTTATAATCTCAAAAAGGCTCAGAAAAACTAGAATGTGTTATATGATGGTACGCTTATAAATGATAACCATGGCCCTCCAGCGGGTTATGATTCTGTTGAGACGATTAAGCTTTCCGAAGAGAGTAGAATCAAAATGCGACAATTGAACAGAGAAATAAAACCCATAGACTATAATGAACTTAACAAACTTTCTGGCTTTCATCTTGTTCAAAAAGAGTCACCACTGTTTTGCAAAAAACCAGTGGCAGTCGCAAAATGAATATTTGTCTCAAAACATCTGTCTAACATTCAACAAATGGCATCTAAAAACACTTATGATTCAAGTACAGTTAGACTATATTTGGTGGATCTTAAACAGAGAATTAAAACACTTCAAAGTATTGTGGCTTCCAAAATAAATAATCAAAAATTTGAATGGTTTCCAGGTGCTCAGGATGAAATTAAAAAGATTTTTGAAACGGAAATTAATCCACATATTGCGGCAATCTATGCGGTTGTTCAAAATGTGGAAAATAATCTTTTAAAAGAGTCTGCAGAATTCGTTAAGGATCACAAATCCTTAGTGAAGGAAGCAAATGAATACTTGGAACGAATAAAGCATTTGGAACATCAAAATGAATCTCTCTCCTTCGAAGCTCTATCGACTGACATTATGTCTATTATTTACCAAACATATTCTGTTGAGGATGATGAAAGACTTCGAGATGAGACTTTCGAAATTGTTGTAAAATATGAAAAGGCACTTGCCAAAATTGAAAAGCAAAATGTCACATATTTTAAACAATTTGATCAGAAAAAGGAAGAATGCAAGTATGACAAATCGTCGTATGAGCGTTCCTACCACAACATGCAAAAACAAATTGATCTTTTGAAGTGTCAGCTTGCAAGTAAAAAAGGTCAGGGTGAGGAAACTACGAGTATTGCACCATTAACCCCCTTGCCTAATGAGAAACAAAAAGAGAAAGCTGTTGTTGAAACATCAAATGTAATAGCACCTGGCCTTTATAGGATTAGTCCAACTACTGTGTCTGCCTCTACATCTAAAACATATAAGGTGATTGGTATGTGCTTGAACACATACCATTTCTCGACCAAAACCAGACCCAAATAGACCAAAAACCCGACCAAAATGCCAAATATATTGTGTTTTTATGTTTTTACATATGCAGGCATGGATATCGAAGAAAAGGACAAAAATCAAGTAAAGACCAGGAAACCGAGCACGAGATATGGAAGTGTTATTTTTAGCCGATGCCGGGATGCAAAAAAAGTCAAAGTCAACCCTTGAAGTTCATCAAATTACAAATTAAGCCCTTAGATTATACTTTGGAAAAATAACAGCAATGGTCCTTTGATTTCAAAAACTACACTTTTAATCCTTCACTAAAATTCTACATTATCCGGATTTTACCTATCAATAAATAAACCCAAGTCCAAACTCTTTAAACTAAACCCCTAGCCCATCCCATTATCTAGCCCAACAACTTTACCCAGTCCACCACCCACTATCCTACCCATAACCCGAACCCAACACTAAACCCGGTGGTCAAAGGGTAATAAAACAAGTCAAAGATAAATAAAAAAAAAACCTACACATCACTTTACCCGCCCATTTCTTCTATCCCCAAAGTTACCCAGATGAACCCTAGAACCCTAATTACCCCGTACATCGTTTTTACTACAATTAAGGGCATATTCGTACAATCAATAGACTTCTAGAAGATGTCAGAAGCAAAAGAAGCACAAATGGGGCACGTGGCAACTGCTTATTGGACCGAACACATCACATGAATTGATCCTGTGGAAAACTAGACGGGGGGGTTGAATAGTTTTACGTCTTTTTATTTTTATTATGAAACCTTTGTTTTATACTTTTAAAAACTTTAGATTCTAGTTTGTTATGAAAAATAAAACATAAATCTTATTATTAGTTATATATGTATTCTTTTAAATTGATTGTAAAAGTTTTGGTTTCTTGAATGGATTTTCAATTTGATCTTTATGTGAAGTTGACCTCTAATTAATACTAGCAATTATATAAGCCTATGTGTATGAAAGTAATGACGATGCAAGTAAAGAAATAAATAAGGTATGGAAAGATCTAACCGAGACACGAGAGATTTATAGTGGTTCGGCTACAAGGACACCTTCCTTGCCCTACTCCACTCCCCGAGCACACCTTGCTCGAGAGTTTTCTTCACAACTTCAATAAGCTCCCTTATGGCGGAGAAAACCGTACACAACTTTGGCTTACACAGGTTTAACGACACAAAGCTAAATGTCGAGTTCTAATCGTAGCTAGAACCAATCTCACAACTTCACAACACAACTTCTACATGACTTAATCACGACTTCTTCACGACTTCTTCACAACGGCTTCACGACTTCTTCACGACTTCTTCACGACTTCAACACGACCGCTACACAACCTCTATGATGCGGCTTCACGACTTCAACACTATGTCTTCATGACTTAAGACTTCACGACTTCAACATGACCGTTACACAACCTCTATGCTACGGCTTCACGACTTCAACACTAGGACTTCACGACTAGGACTTCACGGCTTCAACACGACCGCTACACAACCTCTATGCTACGGATTCACGACTTCACGACTAGGACTTTACGGCTTCAACACGACCGCTACACAACTTCTATGCTACGGCTTCACGACTTCAACACAAGGACTTCATGTCTTCTAAGCTACGGCTTCACAACTTCTACACCACGGCTTCACTACTTCTACATTTTGACCTCACAACTTCTATACCACAACTACTTATACAACATCTTCACTACTTACACATAACACTAATCTACAACACACACCTTACATACAAATGAATGAATGATTTACAAACTTTGTTAAACACACAACTTAAGTAACAAAATGATACTAAGTTGTAATACTTCTAATCTTGATTGATAGAAGTATTCTTCTTTTGCACTTGGATGGTGGAAGCTTGGATCACTTGGAAACCAATGCTTAAGATTACATGATCAAAGGTTTATTTAAGATATGAAATGAGATCTACAACAGAAAGTTTTAGTGCAAAAGGATTGAGAAAAAATCCAGGAGAAGGCTTGTATTTATAGGGAAAAATCTGGACAGCTGGAGCCTACTGGAGCGGGGGCGGTCCCCTTAAATAGGGGGCGGTCCCCGGCCGCCTAGTAAAATTAAGGGGGCCGCCCCTACTGAACGTTGGCCAATTTTGTCCTTTTGTGGGGAAGGTTTTTCTGGAACATTTTAACTGATTTTGGTTAAAAATTTGAATTCATATTTTTATAAAAGATTAAACATTTTTATTTAATGCCAAAAATGTTTTTCAAAAATATATAAAATGTTTTTGATGTTTTATAAAAAATCTAGTTTTTAAGAAAATGTTCCTTTGATCATATAATGCATTAAGCATTAGTTCATTCAACCTTAAGTGATTTTAGTTGTAGAAGTGAATATTTACAACTAAGTACTTGTTTAATTTATAAGTTTATGTTTTAATGAGTTTACATTTTGTGATCATCAAAACATAGAGATATGAATAAATATTGATAATGTTTTTAGGCATTTATTTATGTCAACAATTCTCCCCTTTTTGATGATTACAAAACCTAAACTCATTAAACCAAAAAGTTTATTTTTGGACAAGTATTTAGTGAGTTTACATTCACTTCTCCCCCTTTTTGTAGAATCAAAAAGGTTAAGCCGACAAAATTCAAACGTGAAATTTGTCGGGACGAAAACTCCCCCTTGATGTGTACTCCCCCTCGTTTGGGGGCACCAAGGAATCGATATATGGAATACTTGCAAGAAACATATTAGAAGCACAAGCATATATATAGCAAAAATAAGCATGCTTATAAAGACATTAATTAAAAATGTTGTGTATCAATACACAACCATCCAAGATTATATTCAATCCTACATTAGCTAGTAAGTAATGCAATCTACATAATCATTCTAGGAGTACATGATCTTCCATGGGGCTTGCACACAAAATGGTTTGAAAAATTATTTTTGATTAAGCATTGCATATGCTTAATTTGGTGAGAATGAAGGTGGTGGTAGTGTAGTGGGTGAAAATGATGGAGGTTGTGGTGGAGGTTGGTTGTTAAGCATGTGTTCAAGGGATGAAAAGGTTGGTTGTTAAGCAGTTTTGGTGTCTTAGAGATGATTTTGGTGATAGCATGGTGAATGAAAATGGGTGTTTGATGGAGGTGATGGTTGATTTAGGTAAGGTTTGGGCTAGATAAAAGGGGTCGCAAGATGCAAAAGAAAACAGTAAATTTTACTGCCCAGATGGCCGGTCCCCTTAATTGTAGGCCGGCCCCCTTAAAATTAAGGGGACCGCCTAGGGAATTAAGGGGGCCGCCCATCTGGTGTTTTCCCAGGCGACCAAATTTGAAATTTTTCCAGAAAAGGGTCATTTTTAGGGTGTTTTTGCAGCAAGCTCCATTTGAATCATGTACATCAAGAATGATTAAATAGTGACATAAACATGTTAATTACGCATGCATACATTTAAAAACATATTATGGAATAAGCATGTTATTAATCATCAAGCGTGTATATATATATCATGATATCAAGTATACAAGCAATAAGCATAACAATCATATATTAAAGACAAGAAATAAAGCATTCATTAGTTGAAAATAATTATGTTAAAAACATAATTATTGATACAACACATATTTTGCTTATAGCATGCAATAAGTAGAAAATTTTAAATTGCCTAAGAGATCCATTGGACTTGCTTGAGACATGAAAACTTGGATTATTTTGGATGGATGATGGTAAAGAGGGGGTAAAAGATGTTGGATTAATGGGGTTGTCAGTTTGGGTGTATGGATGTTGGAGAGAGTGTTGATGGAGGAATTGGAGGTGGAGAGCTTGGACTTGACCATGTTGAATGAGGGTTTTGATGTTGTTCAAGTGGTGGTGTTGGATTAGATCTAGTGAGAAGATACTCAATCCAAGTGAGACGCTCATTTAAGGTGATGGTTTGATTTTGGAGAAAGATGCAACAAGGACTATTGTTGACATGTTTCTCAATTTGACTCAAGTGATGTGGTGATGATGGTAATGATGGTGAGATGGATGGTGATGATGGTAATGATGGTTTGACTTTGGAGAAAGATGCAACAAGGACAATTGTTGACATGTTTCTCAATTTGACTCAAGTGATGTGGTGATGATGGTGATATGGTGAGATGGATGGTGATGATGGTAATGATGGTTTGACTTTGGAGAAAGATGCAACAAGGACAATTATTGACATGTTTCTCAATTTGACTCAAGTGATGTGGTGATGATGGTAATGATGGTGATATGGATGGTGATGGGTTTAAGTTGCTTTGAGCAAGGTGCAAAGCAAGGAGAGCATTAAGCTCATGGGCTTCCTTGAGTTCTTCAATGAACTTCAAGTGTTGAGTGGAAGGTGATGATAATGGAGAGTGGTTGTTATTTGGTGGAAGTGGTGGTGACACTTTTGGTGGTGGAGACATTTGTGGATTTGGGTAATTATGAGTGAATGAAGGTGGACATATGGATGATAGGTTATGTGTGTGAAAGGGTTCATTAGGATGAGGTTTAGGTGTTGGTTGAGTTTGAACAACATCATTTGTTGGGTTATGGCAAATGTCAAGCTTCCTCCTCCAAATGGGTATTTATGGTGTAGTGATGATGTGATTGTGGAAGGTAAATTTTGGAGGGTGGTTTGTGACAAAATGTGTTTGTGAATTTTGGGAGGTATAGGATAAAATGGGTTGAAAATTGAAAAAGAAATCAATAATCCGTCACTCCAGATGGCCGGTCCCCTTAATTTTAAGGGGGCCGCCCATCTGCTGACTTCCAGATTACTGGAAATGGGTTTTTGGCATAAATTTGTAGAAAAGGTTGTGTTTTTGGGTTTAGTTTCAAGCAAGTCCAACTTCTTTCAAGGCAATTTAGGATTTAATAACTCATATATGCTAAGCATTCTAACATGCAAACTACTCATTAAGCATATAACATGTATATACATATATTAGACAAGAAGATAATACATAGCACCATGTAATTCATAGTATCATACTTAGGAAGATTAAAAGGCTAGTTAATTAATCCTAATGATTATCTATGTACAAGGGAATGGGGAGTTGTGATAGCATGGACTTCTAGACTTGTACCAAGTGAGATCTTTAATAAGTAAACCATGATTTTTAATTTTTGATTTAGTTCACTTATAAGTGTCATATACACAAGTATATATGACATATATGAGATCACCAAGCATGATTTAAAGAAATGTTTTTGGCATTATTCAACAATGCTTGAAAGTAGGTTTTATGTGGATGTGAAAAATATATTAATGAAATAGTTTTGGCTTTATTTCAAAATGTTTTTATGAGGAAAGAAAACAAAATTTTCCAATCTTTGGTTTTTGATAAACACGTAATTATAGACACAAGTTTGGAAGAAAGGTAGGATGGTGAAACATGTTTAATAGAAATGTGTCATAATCTTTTGAAAAATCATTTTTCCAAAATGTGAAGTTTTTGCAAATTTAAAAATAAGTCCCATTAATTATAGATTTAAAAAATAATGGTTTATAAAAGATCTCATGCTCAAGTCTATTGTCACATGCTACCTCTTTCTACATATCCTATGACATTTACGCATGTATTATGACTAAATACAAAAATACATCATGTCAGAGTAGTTAGAGAAAAACAAAAGCTATTATAATGACAATGCATTCAACTAAACAAATAATTACGAAGGCATGCAGTCAAATCACATAGGAGCAAGTAAACATCTAGAAATTTTATATACGCAAGATGACATAAATCTAGGAATGAAAAGCTCTTAGTGAAAAGCAAAGTTCATAACAGTAAACTATCGTTAGGTATATTTAGGAAGAATAATGTATTCAAGTTGGAGAATGAGTATGAGACTATTACTAGTGGTGCTCAATTCAGGCTAAACACGACCGTTTTTACGGGTTACACACACCCAACTTCTCACATAGAAGCAATTCAACCGTTAGGTCAAATTGAGTTTCTAGTCAATAGATTCTCCAGTAGTCATTCTCTTTTTAGAAGAAATTAAGTTCCTAAATTTACTTATCGAAGAGTACCAAATATGAAGATTGCTTGGTTCACTAACACTTAGGGGGGCTAACTAAAGGGTTTCTAGTTTATTAAGCCACAGAACAAATATAACTAAAGTGTAAAGGCAAAGCAACCTATCAGACTAAGCATATCCTAAGGCATTAATAAGATTTTATGCATGAAGTAATTACTTATGAAATTTTAAATAGAGAACTTACCTCACGTCCTAGCTTTTCTTCGTAATGTCTCAGATGATGATCTTATTTAAACCAAAATGGCTTGACCCGAACATGTCTTGTACGGATCATGATCTTCTCCTTCGTCTGTGTCACTTCATGATTTTGGATTGAGTTCACTTTGGAGTTGATTCATGTAGTCTTCGTCGCTAACACCTACATTAACAACATTTGAACTAGTAGCACATGTATCTATTTTATCTAAAAGTTTATCTATTAAATTTTCTAAGATAACTAATTCATGTACAGGATCAAAATCCTCATCTTTGGCTTGACATTTTTCTTGATGAAAGTTTAAGAAATTTTTCCAACTATCATTTGCCGTTTTACAGAAGAATATTCTTTCATATTCAACTTTCAGCAAGGTTTTATAAATAATAATTTTAGCTTTATTATTTATTTCATTCTTTGTTTTCAAATAATCAATTTGACTTTCAAAATCTGTTTTTGTTTGATTTTCAAAATCAGTTTTTGTTTAACTTTCAAAATATGTTTTTGTTTGACTTTCAAAATCACCAATCGAAATGACATGCCAAAGATCTAGATCAATTGATTTCACATAAGTTTCAAATTTATTTTTCCATTCAAGAAAAGTATAGTTTTCAAATAGTGGTGGTTTTTAGCAAAGATTCCCCTTCTAGATATTTTTCGAATTCCATAGATCGATTCAAGTTTTAAAATACAGTATATTTTAAAGATCTTGATTGACGTGGCTCTTGATACCAATTGTGGAAAACTAGAAGGGGGGGTTGAATAGTTTTACGTCTTTTTATTTTTATTATGAAACCTTTGTTTTATACTTTTAAAAACTTTAGATTCTAGTTTGTTATGAAAAATAAAACATAAATCTTATTATTAGTTATATATGTATTCTTTTAAATTGATTGTAAAAGTTTTGGTTTCTTGAATGGATTTTCAATTTGATCTTTATGTGAAGTTGACCTCTAAATAATACTAGCAATTATATAAGCCTATGTGTATGAAAGTAATGACGATGCAAGTAAAGAAATAAATAAGGTATGGAAAGATCTAACCGAGACACGAGAGATTTATAGTGGTTCGGCTACAAGGACACCTTCCTTGCCCTACTCCACTCCCCGAGCACACCTTGCTCGAGAGTTTTCTTCACAACTTCAATAAGCTCCCTTATGGCGGAGAAAACCGTACACAACTTTGGCTTACACAGGTTTAACGACACAAAGCTAAATGTCGAGTTCTAATCGTAGCTAGAACCAATCTCACAACTTCACAACACAACTTCTACACGACTTAATCACGACTTCTTCACGACTTCTTCACGACTTCTTCACAACGGCTTCACGACTTCTTCACGACTTCTTCACGACTTCAACACGACCGCTATACAACCTCTATGATGCGGCTTCACGACTTCAACACTATGTCTTCATGACTTAAGACTTCACGACTTCAACATGACCGCTACACAACCTCTATGCTACGGCTTCACGACTTCAACACTAGGACTTCACGACTAGGACTTCACGGCTTCAACACTACCGCTACACAACTTCTATGCTACGGCTTCATGACTTCAACACTAGGACTTCACGACTAGGACTTCACGGCTTCAACACGACCGCTACACAACTTCTATGCTACGGCTTCACGACTTCAACACAAGGACTTCATGTCTTCTAAGCTACGGCTTCACAACTTCTACACCACGGCTTCACGACTTCTACATTTTGACCTCACAACTTCTATACCACAACTACTTATACAACATCTTCACTACTTACACATAACACTAATCTACAACACACACCTTACATACAAATGAATGAATGATTTACAAACTTTGTTAAACACACAACTTAAGTAACAAAATGATACTAAGTTGTAATACTTCTAATCTTGATTGATAGAAGTATTCTTCTTTTGCACTTGGATGGTGAAAGCTTGGATCACTTGGAAACCAATGCTTAAGATTACATGATCAAAGGTTTATTTAAGATATGAAATGAGATCTACAACAGAAAGTTTTAGTGCAAAAGGATTGAGAAAAAATCCAGGAGAAGGCTTGTATTTATAGGGAAAAATCTGGACAGCTGGAGCCTACTGGAGCGGGGGCGGTCCCCTTAAATAGGGGGCGGTCCCCTTAATTATTAAGGGGGCCGCCTAGTAAAATTAAGGGGGCCGCCCCTACTGAACGTTGGCCAATTTTGTCCTTTTGTGGGGAAGGTTTTTCTGGAACATTTTAACTGATTTTGGTTAAAAATTTGAATTCATATTTTTATAAAAGATTAAACGTTTTTATTTAATGCCAAAAATGTTTTTCAAAAATATATAAAATGTTTTTGATGTTTTATAAAAAATCTAGTTTTTAAGAAAATGTTCCTTTGATCATATAATGCATTAAGCATTAGTTCATTCATACCTTAAGTGATTTTAGTTGTAGAAGTGAATATTTACAACTAAGTACTTGTTTAATTTATAAGTTTATGTTTTAATGAGTTTACATTTTGTGATCATCAAAACATAGAGATATGAATAAATATTGATAATGTTTTTAGGCATTTATTTATGTCAACAGATCCAAGGGTCGTTATTGAGAGGATGATGATTAGGGATGATCAGAGGGTTGGAAATGATTCAGAGAAAGCACAAGCACACGGATTGCCAGCTTGGCAATCACCTCCTAGATCCTTCCACCTTCGGCTATAAATAGGAGGTTGATTTTCATGAAAAGAGAGTTAGTTTTTATGTAATGTTACTCTGTCAAAATTTATTTTCTGTTTTGTAGTTTTAAATTTCTATTGTAAACTTTGAGAATTTATTAATGAAATTGTTATTTTAATTTCACTTTGATTCTGTGTTAATTGAGTTGTCTATCTGAATTTAGTTTATTAAGGTTGTTATTAGCTCATTTCAAATCATTTCAGCATTATTTCTATTTACCATTTCAACTTTTATTAAACTCTCTTTTGAAAATCCAAAAACATTGAAAAATAATTCCAAAAATACAAAAATAATTTTAATCACAGCTTCAACAAGCTGTTTTTCTGAGTTAGTTTAAGCTTATATAAGCTCAGTAGTTTATAGTAAGCTTGTGTCAAGGTTTATGTTGTTTTTTATTTTACAAATTCCATAAGTCAATGAGAAAGTCAATATAAGTCAACTGTCTTGGTTATATGGTGATCTGAGGTGATTTTGGCAAGCCAAAGTGAGTAAGGGAAGCATTTGGCCTGTCTAGAGACAGGCAAGCATAGTGAAACCCTCTTTTCATGCTGAGGGGTGACTCATTTGTAAGTTCTGTTTACACTTTTGCTCAACTAGTTGCTTAGATCTGAGTTTCTGTGTTTCTGTTGGTTTCAATTGCATTTGATTGTTAATTTTGCTTCGATTAGAGTTAGTTTAGCTAGTTTGATCATTAGTTTGGAGATGAGTTGTTTATTTCATCATTTCTTGGTGTTAGCAGGTTATAAAGGGGTGTTTGGATCTGTGTATTGCTGAGTTTAGTTGTTGCTGTTTTTCTGTTTAAGCTTTACAAATAGATCACATTAGGATAGTAGTTAACAAATATAGAATAAAATAGTGGTATAGTTTAATAAAAAGTCAAAATAGTATTTCAATCTTAGTTAACTGTTAGTTAAATAGAAATCAGTTAGTGAATTTGTAGATATAGTTGCATAATAGTTCAAGTTAGCTTAATATAGTTTAATTTCAGCTTAATATTACGAGTAGTAGTAGATATAATCAGTAGAAATAAGCTTTAGTCAAAGTAGTATAAGTATAAAATAGTCAACTGTTTCTAGTTAATTGCTTCTATAGGCAGCTGATTTTGGATCTAATTAGGTGAGCAATTGTAGTTTAGTGAAAAGGATTTTGGTTAATTTAGATACTCAGTAGTATAGACAAACATTTGCCCCAAGAATATTCTAGTTTTGAGCTTATTAGAAGTGCTATTCAAGTCTGCAAGATTCACAAAAAATCTGTGCAGGATTGGATCATTAGAATTTGTGCTCACTAGCAGTTTTTCTAGGGCTTAATTGAAGTGCAATTGGGGTATTATACATAGGGATTTTGTGTTTTTTAGGTATTCAGTAGTACTAGCTGCATTTTGCCCCCATTAGGTTTCAGTTTACTGCTTAATTGGACTGCTAATTGGGGGTTACAAGTTGGCTGTTTCACCATCTTTTCTGTCTCACCATCACTGCTGATTCAACTACTTTTCTGCTTAAAGCTTGTGCTTATTTGGTCAATTTCAATTATTCTGAGCTTATATAAGTCTGTTGCATCATATCTGAGCTTTTTGTTATTTTTGGATAACTATTGCTTATTTTGAGCTTATTTCACAACTGCTTATTGGGCTGTTTTGCTTATCTGAGCTTATTCTGGGTCTGAGTTTATTTTTCTCAGATTACTTATTCAATTTTAGATTTATTCAGAAATTTTCAGAATTTTCCAAACAGTTTTACTATTTTTAAATCATTTAAATAGTTTTAATTAGTTTTTAATTCATAAAAAATTATTAAAAAGTCAAAAAAAATATTTTTCTTTTTCCAAAAATTTTCTTTTATCAGTTTTAATTTAGGAAAATTATTTTTATATTTTTAGGTTTTAAATTTTAGAAAATCATTTTTTATTTACGTTTTTAAAAATTCGTCGCGTAACGTTTTAAATTCAATTTTCGCTTTTAGGATTACATGCTTAGATTAATTGTTTCTTTAGCTTAATTAGTTGCTTTCATTTAATATTTTATTATTTATAGTATAAAATCACCAATCAATCACTCTTTTTCACACACATTCACCACACGTATTCGAAACGTTAACGACAACTCGATATTCGACCTTCGTTGGGACACGACCCGGGGAAAACGCATACGTTGTGTTTTACCTTGGAAAAATATATACTCAAAAATACATGAGTCTAGGAATGCTACAACAACATCTAAGGATAACCCCATAAATTCTAATGAGTGTGCCTTACCTTCTACAGGATTAGAAAGCAACTCTAGGAGCAGACGAAAGATAGGGAGCAATACCAAGAAAACTAGTGTCTCGCCTGTATCTGAGAGTGCATGCAAGAAAGTAGAAGAACACCCTAGGAATTTAAAGCTTTCAAATAAGAAACAAATATCATCTGGATGTAATGAAAAGACCAGTGTTTTGAATGTATGTAATGAATCTGTTTGTTTAATGCAAAAGAAAACTTTGTCTGTAAATGTTTGTGATGATATTGTTTCTGATACTGTGAATGTGAATGATATGCCTGAACAAAAAAAGGTTCCTTCAGTAACTAGGGCTAAGTCTAGATATATTCGAAGACTTATTGCGAAAGCTAGGAAAACCACTAGTAGCCTGTTACCTAAGGACCATACTAAGTTTTGTGCATGGAAACCAACGGGTAGAATGTTCACACTTAAGAATGGCACATTAGAAATAGTTTCCAATGCATCAATGGAAACCATCTCTAAGTGTAATTCACCTGTTTCATCTAACCCACTGGAACCAAATGTTAAACGATTTCCATATACAAAATCATCTGTTCTTTGCAGGTCATTGAAATTTGTCTTTGGATCGTCGACTCGGGTTGCTCCACGCACATGACCGGGAATCTGAAGCTGCTGATCAATTTTGTGTGGCAGTTCATGGGGACTGTACGGTTTGGGAATGATCATGTTGCAGCTATTCTGGGTTATGGAGATCTACGGTTTGGAAACTACTTAATCACTCGGGTTTACTATGTCGAAGGGTTGGGACACAATCTGTTCTCAGTCGGGCAGTTTTGTGATGCAGATTTAGAGGTTGCTTTTAGGAGAAACACTTGCTTTGTTAGAAATTTGGTTGGAAATGATCTCTTAATTGAGAATCGTGGCACCAATCTCTATGCAATTGACATAAACCAAATGGCTTCTTCATCTCCAATTTGTCTTATGACCAGGGCAGGCGAAACAAAATTCTGGTTGTGGCATAGACGTTTGTCCCATCTTAACTTTGACACAATAAACAAACTTGCCAAAGACAACATCGTCTCCGGTCTCCCAAAATTCAAATACACCAAAGAACACTTATGTCCATCCTGTGGGCAAGGCAAGAGCAAAAGGGCAACATACAAACCTAAATCCGTACCTAGTTCGGTTAATAGGTTGCATTTGTTGCACATGGACTTATGTGGCCCAATGAGAGTTCAAAGCATAAATGGGAAGAAGTATATTATTGTAATTGTTGATGACTATTCAAGATATACATGGGTAAAGTTTTTGAGATCAAAAGACGAAGCACCAGGCACCATCATCACCTTTCTGAAGCGTATTCAAGTTCTACTTCAAGCTCCAGTTAGGATAGTAAGAACGGAAAATCGCACATAATTTGTAAATCAGGAGTTAAGATCATTTTTTGAAGAAACTGGTATTACACACCAGACATCAGCTGTTAGAACTCCACAGCAGAATGGGGTAGTTGAAAGAAGAAACAGAACTCTTGTGGAAGCTGCTCGCACAATGATGATTTATTCCAGTGCTCCGTTATTCTTATGGGCTGATGCTGTCTCTACTGCTTGTTTTACTCAAAACCGATCCCTAATCCATCCAAGATTCAATAAAACCCCATATGAACTTGTCAACAACCGAAAACCCGATATCTCTTACCAACATGTAATTGGCGCTTTATGCTATCCAACAAATGACAGGGAAGATCTGGGAAAGTTGAAGGCTAAGGGTGATATTGGAATCTTCATTGGTTATTCGGAAAACTCGAGGGCATTCAAGGTGTATAACAGGAGAACGAAAAAGATCATGGAGACGATGAATGTGAAGTTTGATGAAATTTCACAAATGGCTTTTGAGAGACTCGCTCTAGAACCTGCGCTTAACCCAATGACTTCCGGACATATCAGTTCGGGACTCGCACCTCAAGGAGCTCAATCAATTCATAACGAACAACCCACAAATCAGGAACTGGATAATTTCTTCGAGTTTATGTTTGATGAATACTATGGTGGCGCTTCGAAAAATGCATCTAACCAACATTCCGCTGCACCCACTCAAAATCAACAACCACCACCACCACCACTAAATCCAGATGCATCCACAACATTCGAAGCTGGCGCACCAACCCCCACAGCATCAACATCATCTACATTTACTCCACCATCTCCAGTAATTGAAATTGTTCTACCCAGAATTGATGAGCAAGAACAAAAATCATGCGGTGTTAGACGAAGAAGTCTTTGAAAACCCGTTTGGAACGGAATCTGCTGAATCATCTTCCAGATTATGACGTCGCAAGTGGGAGCTGTTGGAGTATGCTCGTGTCATAATTAATAATTATATGGCTAGACATATGTGAGCCTATGGGGTCACACACATATACACTGAGGTGCCATTTTATATATCGTGTTTATCGTATTTACGATATATAAATAACCGTAAGTAACCAGGAACCGCTATTGGGCTTCTAATGAATAAGTAATGGACTTATTACATTGGACTAGAACAACAAATGGTGAGCCCATTTGGAGCCCATAAGTGGCCGGCCCATGGAGTGAAAAAGAAAAGAGATTGGTTTTAATTTAGGAGATATAATTAAATATGATCTCCTAATTTTTGGTAGAATAACTAACCACCAATTCTTCTCCCTCTTTTGGATCTCACGGCAAAAACACAAACAAAAGCTAGGGTTTGTATTTTCATCATCTCTTTCTTGTATCTTGTTCATCCAAGGAAGACTAGATCGGTTACGTGTTATAAGACTAGCATCTATTGGCATACGGTGACGTGTAGTGTGTTTCACACTTAGAGGAGATCAACCTTATTGATCTCTTGGGGTTTCTTGATCAAGTCGTGGGTTATAGTGTTGTTGGTGACTCCCGGATCACGCTACAAAGGTATAACTTATGTGTTTATCGTTTTGATTGATCATATGGCACTATGGATCCTGTTATGGTGATGTTTATCCGCTGCGTGTATTTATTTAATATGTTTTATATATTGCTACATCACCTATAGTGGTACATGAGCCGTCTAACACGTATTCGTTCAGTCCAAGGTACCCTTCAACATTACAGTGGACAAAAGACCATCCGATAGAATAGGTTATTGGTGAACCCTCAAGGCCAATTTAGACGAGAAAACAACTAAACACCGATTGCGACATGTGCATCTATGTCTGCTCAGTCAGTCTCATAGAACCTAAGAAAATTTGGGAAGCAATGGCAGATAATGCCTGGATTGAAGCGATGCACGAAGAACTTCTTCAATTTCAAATCCATGACACCTGGGATTTAGTTCAAAGACCAATTGACAAACTAGTCATTGATCTTAAGTGGTTATGGAAAAACCAAAAGGATGAAGAAATGACTGTAATTCACAACAAAGCTCGTCTGGTGGCAAAGGGATACAGACAGGAAGAGGGGATAGATTTTGAAGAGTCATTCGCACCAGTAGCAAGGCTTGAGGCAGTCAGGATTTTCTTAGCTTATGCAGCTTACAAGAACATTACAGTTTATCAGATGGACATCAAGACAGCTTTCTTGAATGGAACTCTGAAAGAAGAAGTGTACGTGAGTCAGCCAGACGGTTTCGTCGACAAAGATCATCCAGACTATGTCTACAAGTTGAAGAAAGCTATCTATGGTTTGAAACAAGCCCCAAGGGCGTGGTATGACGAGTTATCATCTTTCTTGTTGTCAAATAATTTCACCAAAGGAACAATTGATCCGACCTTGTTTACAAGAAAGTACAAAAATGATATTTTGATTGTTCAGATTTACGTGGACGACATAATATTTGGGTCCACTAATCCGACACATTCAAAACATTTTGAAAATCTCATGAAAAGCAAATATGAAATGTCCATGATGGGTGAATTAAAATTCTTTTTAGGTTTACAAATTCATCAACCCCCACGTGGTATTTTTCTTAATCAGGCTAAATACACAATTGAGATTTTGAAAAAACATGGAATGGACAATTGTGACTCTGTTGGTACACCAATGGTCACCTCACCAAAGATAGGTGCTGACTTATATGGGAAACCCATGGATCTGAAGAAATATCGGAGCATGATTGGGTCTCTCATGTACTTAACTGCTAATCGACCAGATATACATTTTGCTGTTTGTTTATTAGCACGGTTTCAGGCAAGGCCTACCGAACTTCACCTCCAAGAGGTTAAACGGATCTTTCGATACCTTCGAAGAACCATTAACATGGGTCTTTGGTATCCGAAGGATTCGGAGTTTGCACTAATAGCATTTTCAGATGCAGACCATGCCGGTTGCCAAGTTACAGCAAAGAGTACATCAGGCGGAGCGCAATTTCTGGGAGAAAAGCTAGTAGACTGGTCATCAAGGAAACAAGACTGCACTGTTTTATCAACAGCAGAAGCCGAGTATGAGTCTCTATCTGCATGTTGTGCCCAAGTTCTATGGATGAGGACACAACTAACAGATTATGGTTTCTCTTTCGACCGCATACCTTTGTATTGCGACTCAAAAAGTGCCATAGCAATCTCGTGCAATCCAGTGCAACACTCGAAGACCAAGCATATTAGAGTCCGCTACCACTTCATAAAGGAACACGTTGAAGAGGGTACTGTTGAATTGTTTTTCTTGAAGACTGAATATCAACTCGCCGATCTATTTACTAAGGCCCTCCCAAAAGAGCGGTTTGAAAATTTAGTTCGTCGAATTGGAATGCGAAGCCTAACTCTCGAAGAGTTAGAAAGTCTTCTCGAATCTTCTTGATTTATATCAACAAGCTTCGCATGTAAATATTTTTGTAAATATATACTTTTTCAAAAACAAAAATATAAAAATAGAAAATTTCAAAAAGACATAAAAAATATAAAACTCAAAAACCAAAAATATTCTTCTCACGACATGTCTCTCGTATAATCGATATTCTGTACGTATCTAGAAATGTCATTCAACAATGATACGGGCATGTACAGATGCTTGAGCGAGAGTTATTTTTTATGTTTTTTCTAAAACATGTCGTTTCTCAAATTGTTTCAAAAAGATTTTTCAAAATCTTTCTATAAATTTTGTGCTCACATCAACTCCCTCTAAGACCCTTAAATGCTTTTAAACTCAAACGTTTAATTATATGCTTTGTTTAAGGGGGAGTATAAAAAGAAAAATGTTCCGATTTTCATGCTAAAATCAGTCCGTCTCTCCACAAAAAGTTTCATTTTAATCAACTGTTTTCAAAAATACCACTTCATGCTATTTTTGAGGGGGAGATTAAGTGTTTATTAGATATAAGGGGGAGAGGACGTGATTAAAATGTGATCAAAAAAGTTTTGTGGTTTGAATCTCAAACGAGTTATTCAAAAATACTCAGTTGAACCCTCGAATTGACGAAACTAAATGTCAGTTATCGAAAAGACATGTCCAAGATGGGTAATAATTTCAAGCTGGTTTTCCAGTGATGTAAGCGTGTCTCGCAAAGGACTTGTCTGAGTAGAATGTACCAATTCGAGAGATGATCTTTGAATATGACCGGGACGGGTAATAACTTCAAGCTAGTCTAACTAGTGATGTAAGCGTGTCTCGCGAAGGTCATGTTCATTGAAAATCGATCATTTCAAAATGTGCGAACTCTACCCAACATGTGCAATTTATTTCAAAAATGCATGAGCACATGTGAAGGGGGAGTGTTTCAAAAATGTAAAACTCTCAATGTGGTAACAAAATGTGTTTTCTCATAAACACGTTGAGAGATTTTCACAAGGTTTAATGGCATGTGACAAATAATCTAGGATAATCATGGAGTAATAAGGTGATTATGGTTAGGTTATGTCCAATGATCCGCCAGAACCGGAGGGATCTACCCAAGGACAATTCCAATAGCTTAGAATTAGAAATCCTTAGGTATGATTGAAAAAAGGTGTAAAATGAGAAAGGAGAAAGAAAGGGTTGAAGAATGAAAAAGAAAAGTTTAATGAAAGGGTGAAAAGAAATAGCCCTCCATAAATACTTAGGTCAGAAACCGGGTCAATACATCTGCTATCGGTACTCACTAAGGTGATACTGATATTGAAGACAAGACGTCATGGACCCAGTGACGCATTTGCACCACCCCTCCTATCCACTCAGATATCTCTCAAAAGATATTTGTTTCATTTCTCACAGAGAAAACTACAAAATCTATCGGCCTCTCACTCCGAGATGTGTTGATATTGAAAAGGTGGCACTCTGCTCCATGCCTCCGATGACTAAAATCAAAACGCACATAATTGAGTCTAGAGACATGAGATTCATCAAAGATCTCTTAGGAACACTTCCTATGCAATACACTTGTGTTCACTCTAAAAGGATACAAGTTGTATGAGTCTTAATGAGATCTAAAAGATCTTGCCTTATGACATGATGGTTACTCGCTTCAAATGGTCTACATTCTTGAAGTGATACTTTGGTATACTTCAGAGGCTCTCAACGGCCTTGGTTAAGATTAGAGAGAGTTTTCACACTATGCTGATAACGATCTCGAAGTCTAAACCTATAAGCGTTGGACGATTTATTGCTAACTGTCTTATGCAGGTACCGACGAAAGTCCATCTACCATCATCATCTACAACGACGACGCAACTGGTCAGAAGAAGTAGATCATGGCAAGAACGATCAAAAGACGACCCTTTGAAGATCATAGTGCATGAAGGAACATTAAATGAAGAATATTATACATTGACACTCAAAGTTCAAGACATCAAAAGCAAAAGACCAATCACGGGAGCATAATTGAAATGACCATCCCTTAGGGGGAGATTGTTAGCAATTAATTTATGATTAATTAAGAAGTGATGGTCATTTGTTTCTTAGAACTAAAATGTCATGTATAATATTTAGTTAATGTGTGGGCTAGTAGCATTAGTATTGATAGCATCTTAAGTTATAAGTGTAGTGCAATATATTAGCCCACTTTAGGTCCAAATGTAAAGCCCATCAAGCCTTGCTTGATGGCTGTCGACACATCAAAACCACACACACTCTCACATTATCAAGAATGTATCATTATCATTTGTAAGAGAGTGTGTGTGTGTTTCCCTCAAAGTCTTTGTAATATTTCTTTCTCAAGACAATAAACATTCGACTAGTATTTTCCCATAAGATCCACCACTTCTTTTGTTCTCTAAATGTGTTTGTGAGTCATCATCATCTAGTTCTTGTGTCGTGTGTATTGTGTGATAAAGAAGGAAGGTTCGGTCCTAACAAGTGGTATCAACAAGCAAGGTTTCAAGGTAGGAGTCTTTGTGTTCGGTTCTTGCTCAAAACTACATATTGTTGCATTTGTTTTTTGTAGTATATTCACAAGCAAATAAACACACGTTTGGGACTAAAGTATGGATCGAATGGATAGTTTAGAGATAGAAAAAGATGAAAACTTGGAACCTTGAGAGAGAAAGTAAGTAGGATGTTAAAAAAAAATACAACAAAACCCTAGATAATAAATGCATGTAATCTCTACAAGATCCAATTTTTAGGTTTAAGTAATTATTTACATGTTCTTAAACGAGGCTCTTGATGCCACTGTTGTGATTCCTAGCAAGGACAAGGAATCTCTTCAACAAGAACAAGTGATATAAACCCTAATAGGATTTATATGTGGATCGAACACCTCCAAACACACTAGCTAAAATAAGCTAGTTACTCGTTCTTGTACACACGTAATCTAGCATTCCAATGGGATAAGCTAGGTTCAAGAATCACAAACAAGCCAAACACTTGCAAAGCTTTACTAAGGTCGAATATCCTAGTGGATATAAAAGAGTCGACCGGTTCTATGCTTAGGAGAGGGAGAAGAAGAGAAATTAGGCTTGTAGGGGATTCAAGATTAGAGGTAAACCAAATACAAGTGAATTGTATTTATAGGCAAACCCTAAACCACAAAACTTGTTCCCTACTCCACCCTAGAACCGACCTTAAGCCCAAACACAGCCATTCGGCCGATTTAACCCAAGGGAATGGGTTCTAGATTCTTCTAATCTCCCTTTTGCACATTTAGTCCTTTAACGGTCGTTATCTTAAACACCGTTAAGTACTAATTGTCGTTAAGTATTTTGTTTGTGAAATGAATAAATAAAATACATAAACATATTTAATTTATTCATCCATTGGAACTCTCACGTTATTGTGTGCAATCCCGAGTCTCGGGTTCGAAACCGGACATACGTATATTAAAAGTTAAACATTAACTCTAACAGCTCCCACTTGGATAACTATTAATATAGTAATGACATGGGCTAGTCTAGCTTAACAGATCCCAATGCCCCCAGCTCGATCCGAGTATGGTTTTCCTGGAAAAACCACGTGATGATTTAATCATCATACTTATCCTTTTGTTACTAATACCGCGTTAATTTGGATATGGATCTTTGTCATTCCATAATTAACAGTAGTTTCTCGTTTATACATAATTGAACAAGATTACCAAAACAACTGAACTTCTTCCAGATAGACTTTGGGCGTGCGCACGCAAACATCTTGTTAATCATACGAGTGGCCAAGCAGTATTAAACTTCAACACAAAGTTGAAGGAACAAATCCCTTATTGACTGCGAGCATAACCCTCGAACTTCGCATCATTTATGAAAATAGCCCTTATAACTACCTTTTACGGATAGCGTTAGACTATCTCACAGAAAATGAGCTACATCCTCGGCAATTATCTGGCATCTCAAGTCAGAGGATAAATATTCATGATATACTTGATGACTATGATCCATAAAGTATAATCATGTGGTTGGGATAAGTCCTATATTCAATTTATCCAATATTGAATATCATGTGACATTGGTGTCTTAACCTCACAGTACATTCTACCAATCCTCACATTTGTCTTAGTTCAATAATATTCCCATATTATTAATTGACAACGGACTATTTAGAATAAATAAATTATTCACGGATTTAAACATGCAAATATAGGACAAAAATATTAATAATGATAATAAACGTTATCCGCACTTTATTTTATTAAAATAATAATTGTTTACACGTCCCTATTGAAATACTAATCCAACAGATTTACATGAAACTATCTGCTAAACGAAGACCAATACCCTGAGCATGACGATTAAACGTCTCCTTAGGTAATGCCTTTGTGAAAGGATCAGCCAGATTGTCATCTGTGTGAACTTTGAGTACTTTTATTTCACCATCATCGACTTGTTCTCGAACATAGTGATACTTTCTTTTAAAGTGTCTGGCGCCTTTCATAACTCCAGGTTCATTGGCGAATGTGATTGCAGCAGAGTTGTCGCAATACACATTTGTAGGTAATTCTATTGAAGGCATCACTCCAAGATCCTTAATGAATTTCCTTATCCAAACAGCTTCTTGTGCTGCTTCCGATGCAGCAATGTACTCAGATTCTGTAGCAGACATGGCCGTTGTGCTCTGCTTCTTACTCTTCCAGTCCACAGCTCCTCCATTTATGACAAAAACGTAACCCGTCTGAGACTTCGTATCATCTTTATCAGTCTGAAAGGACGCATCGCAGAAACCTGTAACATTCAGTTCTGCGTCTGGATTTCCCCCGAAAACATGAAACATATCTTTAGTATTCCTTAAATACTTAAGAATGTTCTTTACAGCATGCCAGTGATCTTTTCCTGGATTCTGCTGATAACGACTGGTCAAATTTTGAGCGAATGCCACATCGGGCCTTGTACATCTAACTGCATACATGATAGATCCTACTGCCGAAGCATACGGAACTTTCTTCATGTATGCCACCTCTTCAGGTGTAGAAGCACACATTTCGCTGCATAAGCCGTGTTCTACTTGCATGGGCAAATATCCTTTCTTGGAATTTTGCATATTGAATCTCTTTAATATTTTATCCATGTAAGCACTTTGGCTTAATCCGATTAACCGTTTAGATCTGTCTCTATAGATCTTGATTCCAAGGATATACGTTGCTTCTCCTAAATCCTTCATGGCAAAGCAATTACCAAGATAATCCTTAACTTCATTAAGGCTTGGTATGTGATTTCCCATGATTAATATGTCATCGACATACAGGACAAGAAAAGTAGTGTTACTCCCACTAACTTTGTGGTATACACATGGCTCATCGAAATTTTGAGTAAATCCAAACTTCTTGATTTCCTCATCAAATTTCTTATTCCATTGCCTGGATGCTTGCTTCAATCCATAAATGGATCTTTGAAGTTTGCATACACGCTCAGGAAATTGTGGATTCACAAACCCCTCAGGTTGCGCCATATAGATATCTTCATCTAGGCGACCATTCAGAAAAGCGGTTTTGACATCCATTTGCCAAATCTCATAGTCATAGTAGGCAGCTATGGCTATAAGAATCCTAATAGCTCTAATGTCGGCCACAGGAGAAAATGTCTCCTCATAGTCAACACCGTATGTTTGGGTAAAGCCTTTAGCCACCAAACGAGCCTTGTAGGTGTCCACATTGCCATCCATGTCAGTCTTTTTCTTGAAGAGCCACTTACACCCAACTACCTTAGCATTGGGTGGAAGGTCTACTTCAATCCAGACTTTATTGTCTTTCGTGGATTGCATTTCCCCATCCATGGCTACTTGCCATTTGTCCTTTTCAGGACTATTAATGGCAGCCTTATAACTAGTTGGCTCATCAATGTGATCCAATAGTGTAGATTCCTCATCCTCTATGTTTAAACATAGACGGTCAGGAGCCTTAGCAGATCTTGAAGATCTACGGATGGGTACCACTTCTACTTCAGGTGGAGGACCTAAACTTTCAGGTTCCACAGGAAGTGTGTTAGTGCCTTCAGAAGGTGACGTATCTTCATGATCATTTTCAAGATCATATACTCTCCCACTGATTTCTTGAGATATTAGATTATCCTCAAGAAATTCACCGTACCTAGCCACGATGACCTTATTTTTAGGTGGGAAGTAAAAGTAGTAACCCTTCGTTTCCTTAGGGTATCCTACGAAGATACACTTAACAGATCTTTATTGGAGTTTATCAGGTGAGTCACGTTTAACAAACGCCTCACAACCCCAGACCTTTAAGTAAGAAAAGTTGGGAGCTTTTCCAGTCCATACTTCATATGGAGTCTTATCAACCTTCTTAGTTAGAATCCTATTCAACACGTAAACAGCCGTTTCAAGAGCATAATCCCAAAAGGATAAGGGAAGAGTTGTAAGATTAAACATGGATCGTACCATATCTAACAAGGTACGATTTCTCCTTTCAGATACACCATTTTTCTGTGGCGTATAAGGAGAAGTGAGTTGTTGCAAAATGCCACACTCACCCAGATAATCCTTAAACTCTTGGCTTAAGTACTCACCACCACGATCGGATCGAAGTGCCTTAATCTTCTTTCCGAGTTGTAATTCTACTTCAATTCATTTTTAAAGACCTTGAATGTCTCAAAGACTTCATGTTTATGTTTAAGTAAATAAACATAACCATAACGACTATAGTCATCCGTGAAGGTCAAGAAGTAGACAATACCTCATTTTGACACGTGTCTAAGTGGACCACACACATCCGTGTGTATCAATCCAAGTAGATCCGAAGCCTTCTCCATATTGCTATGGAAAGTTTCTTTGTCATCTTCCCAGATATGCAAGATTCGCATTTATCAACTGAATCATCATTGATATTTTTCAAAAGCCCATCGTGTTGCAGCTTTTCCATGCGATTCTTGCCTATGTGAGCAAGAAGGCAGTGCCATAAATAAGACGAGTCCAAGTGATGCGCGTGCGTGTCGTTGCGGTTTAGCAGTATTAATGCCTACTCAAGTTTTAAATTTATATTTAGCCGACTTATCAATAACACACACACTTAACGAGCAGTGTACCCGGTCAGTATGAATATAATGGTAAGTAGAGTGTCGATCACTAAGAGTAAAACATATTATCTAGTTATTCTAATCAGTATTTTAATATCTTAAGTTAGCTGTACAACCTAATCTAACGCAAGGGGGTTTCAGCCTGAGAGACTGGCACGGTTTGGTTATGATTAAATATAAACTAAACTAATAAGCACGAATCAGCGATTAGCACGCACGTACACAGATAGATACATGAGACAATAAGAAGACCTGTCCTGATAATTAAGTAGCTTGTCACTTGTTTTATTGCTAGTTTTATATGAAGTGTATATAATTAACCCTTTCTCGTTGGCTCTAATCTTATCGGCGAGTAAACCCTTAATGATCACTTATGTCTATCCCACTATCCTAGAAACGATAGAATAAATAGGCGAGGAAGGGGCATGGCGACCCAAGCAATGCTCAGCTAGACACAGAGGTTATCAATGCACTAATAAAAGTCACCAAAGACATCAACATATAAACTTTAATTAATGGGAAAGCAATTTTAAGGGGTGCCCATGGTTTTCCGTAGTCACATGGAATCGGCCCATCAATCCTGATGAATTAAAGTGTACTAATACAATAAAACAAAACTACTTAATGAATTGAATACATGCAGGACCTTCTTACAGCTCTTGTATCTTCGTTTAGGGTGTGTCTTGTGCTGCTAATACGTCTGAATTCGTCTGGTATCTTGCACTGTCCAACTTTGCTCAACGTTGTTCAACCTTGCTCCCACCGAAATTCGTCTGGCCTTGGGGTATTTATAGTTTCTGTCTGAGGGTTAGATGCGGCGCATAGGATAAGTAGATGCGGCGCATTGACTTAACTTCGCGTGGGGTCCAAGATTAATATATTCAGGAATATTCGTACACCGCCTTAAGATGCGGCGTAACTCCATTTCTCCATGCGGCGCATGTCCTTTGCTGTCTTGGATCGTAGCTTGTGGAATCTTGATAGTGATGCGCCGTATGTAATAAGTATGTTGCGGCGTATCTGGAGCAGAATGATCTTGATCTTGTACATTTCAGTAGACTCTTAACATCTTGCTTGTTTTGCTCCATAATTAGTCCAAAATCGCCAAGTTTCACATAATACTTGTTTTTACCTGAGAATTACAAAAGTAAACATTAACGTATCAATTCTCATATATAATATAATAAAACAAGTCAAATAAATAGGATAAATGATGATAATAAAATGTACTTATTTGAGTTCATCAAATATCCCCCCACTTGAACTTTACTTGTCCCCAAGTAAACCTTAGAATAAATCTTATGAAAATGTATCCTAAAAGATGTTAGGATTTATTTTTATATTTAAGCATGTATTCGTTTTGTCATAATTGCACAACCAAACACTTAACGAATTAGAAATAAAATAAAATATTTCGATAAAAGCAAATCTAATCGTTTAACTGTCCAGTCGTGACGAATATTCTATCATAAGCTTGGCAAGTATACACATCTCCCCCACTAAAGCTAAGGAATAACAAGTCTAAAACGGTAAAAGGGGTTTGTTGGTTAAGGGTTAATCATTCTTCTTAATCTCTATCGATCTCATATTCCAGAAAAGGCGACAAAATCACAAATACATGATCGAATCCACGACCACGATACTTGCAATTGCTCAAATCCTTAACTCGAATAAGCTAAAGATAGGACCAAGTAATCTTTACCAATAATATTATATCAAAAAGGGCGACAAAATCATAAATACATAGCCGAATCCACGACTACGATACTTAAGATTGCTCAAATCCCTAATCTCAATAAATCAAAGGTTTGGATAAAGAATAATATAGGGTATGGACAATATTTGGGATACAAATTGGTGTAAAATGAAAAATAAACAAAACAGATAAATTAAAATCCTAAGTGTGGTTAATCACTATCCCAACCATCCCATGAATAAGACTCATATCATTGAATAACTCACGCTTTAACACTTGAAACACACGCTTTAGGTAGACACGAATTATACTCAACAAGATCTCAATCAAAGAATAAACCTTAGTTGGCGTTCCCATAACGGCCAACTCCCATTCAATCCATAAATATAATATACAACAAATAGTGGTGATATCGCCCACTTAATACAAAACTTTACATAAGTTGGTTAAAACAAACTTCCAACTTTTTTTTTTTTTTTTTTTTTTGAACATCAACATATATGTGTAAAATTTCACAACTTTTCTATCACTATTTTTCCGGATAATTTTTCCATACTTTTCATACTTTCAGAAATAACTGTAATAGCGAAAGTAGTAAACACACGAAAAATAAACTCAAAGATATACAGTATTTACTTTCATACCAATTGCATTGTGCAATTTCCTGACTCAACCAAAGATAATGAATTACGCACGCGAACACAGGTAATGTAAGGAAACACACTTTGCCTAAAGCAATTAACCAACCACGGATTTTAATCTACAGGGTAGGCTAAGGTGTAAGGGTGTAACGAAACATTATAACAAAGGTGTAAGAAACGAAAGGAATGGCTCTGAGTGTTTTTCTAGGGGTATCTTACTCTAAAAGTGAGAGTAACAAAAGGGTTTATACGGGGGTTAACTAACCAGTGTAGTTAGTTAATATCACATAACATATAAAGGCTATTTGGGTGTAATCCTAGAAATTTACCAATTTAGACAAGTCATTCCAATTATATAAATAATACTTATTATGGTGGTCTCGAATAGTATACAAGCCAAGTTCTAAAGTTTACAAGTCACCGGCACACTCATAGATTTGTGAATTTTGAAAAGTTCACAATTTTTGGAAATAATGTTATGTGTGCAGCTATGTAATTTAGACTTTAAACAAAAACATGCTAAAAATTTTAAATTTTGATATATTAAGCACATTTTAAGCATATTTTGAAAAAGTTTAGGACAAGTAAGTGTTCTAATTCTCCAATCCCCCCACTTAAGTTAAACAACGTCCTCGTTGTTTGTGTCAAAGGTTAAAAAATGGAAAATAAAAGAATTAGAACAGAAAAACTCCCCTGAGATTTGCTCGGTATGATCCTCCATTTGTATAAGAGCAAAAATCAACTTTCTTGTGGATGATAACGTTTAAGCTTCATAGATGATGTATCCACAGGAAATGCAGGAATCTATAATACCATTAAGACTTTAACACACCTGAGTTAAGAAGGTTCAAACTTGCATAATACATTAGTAGTTAGTAAAAATAAAACTTAAAAAATTAAATTGAAAATCATCAGGTCAGTCGATACGCCGTATCTTATGGAAGAAGATACGCCGTATCGAGCCTGGAATAAATACGAATCAGAATAAAAGATGCGTCGCATCCTTAACCAGGGATGCGCCTCATTAAAATACTGACAGAAAGTTTTAAAGTCAAAAATAAAAATGTAGAAAATTAAATAAGATATGACCAGTGCAGGCGATGCGTCGCATCTTAGGATTGAGATGCGCCGCATCCTCTGCAGGTCTGACTGACTCGACACAGAACAGAATATAAAATTTTTCTTTCGGGTTGTCTCCCGGTCAGCATTTGTCTTTATTCCAGAGTCTTCAAGTTAGACTCACGTTCAGCTCCTTAATCCAATACTTCGGGTTCAAACTCCACCACCTCGTTCTCAGTATCCTCAATTTTATTATCAAAGTATTTCTTTACTCGTTGCCCGTTTACCTTGAATATATAACCATTTTTATCGCATATTTCTATAGTCCCATATGGATACACTTTCTTGACAACGAACGGACCCGTCCATCTTGATTTAAGTTTCCTGGATACATCTTTAATCGAGAATTAAACAGCAGCACTTTCTCTCCAATAGTAAACGTTTTATCCCCATGTAACCTCGAGTCATGCCATCTTTTAGTTCTTTCTTTGTAGATCTTAGTATTTCTGTAGGCCTCATCTCTTAGTTCGTAGAGTTCATTAAGTTTCATGAAACGGTTCTTCGTCGCAGCTTCCATATCCATGTTACATTTTGTCAAAGCCCAGTATGCACTTTGTTCTATTTCGACCGGTAGGTGGCATGCCTTTCCGTATACAAGACGAAATGGAGTGCATCCCGTTGGTGTCTTATAGGCTGTACGAAATGCCCATAAAGCATCATTTAACTTGTCAGACCACCCTTTCGGATTATATCCAGTCATTTTTTCTAGAATCCGTTTTATAGCCCTATTGGTTACTTCAGTTTGGCCATTGGATTGAGGATGGTAAGCAGTGGAAACCCTATGATACACTCCATATTGTTCCAAAGCTCTTCCTAGATGGTGATTACAAAAGTGTGTTCCCCTATCACTAATCAATGCTTTAGGAACTCCAAACCTAGCGAACAAACTTCGCAAAAATTTAAGCACTACCTTGCTATCGTTTGTTGGTGATGCTTGCGCTTCGACCCATTTTGATACGTAATCAACAGCAACCAAAATATATTTATTACCTTTAGATTCAGGAAACGGTCCCATGAAGTCCAATCCCCATATGTCGAAAACTTCACATACATGGATATAGTTTTATGGCATTTCGTTTCTTGATGTTATATTTCTGGATCTTTGACACGCATCACATCCTTTTATATAGTCTTTTGCATCATCCAACATAGTGGGCCAATAAAATCCTGCATCAAGGATTTTTCTTCTTGTAATAACTGCACCGTGATGTCCCCTCGTCGGCCCTGAATAGCAATGTGCTAATATTGCTGGGACATCATCTTCATCTACGCATCTTCGTATAATTGTCAGGACATAATTTAAAGGCATAAGGTTCATCCCAAATATACTCACTAGTGCGATTTAGAAATCTTCTTTTCTTGTCGGATGTTAGCCCTTTTGGAATTTCATTTGCAACAATAAAGTTTATATAGTCGGCATACCATGGTCTATTATTATTGCTTTTAATTCTCACCATCTATGGTATAACTGATATGGTGCAGATGGTAAAGACAGTAATACGCCGCATAGATTAAGGGGATACGGCGTATGGGGGATGCGTCGTATCTAGGTTAAGTAATACGGCGTAACAATGAAGTATTTAAATTGGAAATAGGTCGTTACGCCGCATCAATTAACCAAGATGTGCCGCATCTAGCAATATATCAGTATAAAGTAAAGGGGTCAGGTATGTTTTTCAAGAATCCGGACCTGTGACGTAAACTCCCACTTAACATCACAGTTCCATTATACCCATATATTAAATCTAAGATTTCCTATAACCATAATATTTCATTCTCCCTCCAAAGCATCAAAAACAAATTTCCCGAACCCTAATTTCCGTTTAAATCAATTTGGTACCAAATTCAATGATTATTCCAAAAATTAACATGGGGGAAATTATCTAGTCCTAGTTCTAATCAAATCCCCTAAACTTCTAAGCCCTAATCGAATTATCTCATAAACACTAATTTTTAAATTGAACAAAATTAAATAGAATAATTACCTTATGTAATGATTAGGACTCGGTCTAGAGTTCGGATGAGAAGGTTTTGATTCGAGAAAAGCACTTCGGATTAAAGGGTTTAATTTTGGTGTGCGTATTACTGTGTGTAAATTTGGGTAAGAAATTGAAATCCGGCGCATCTCTTTCATATTTATATGGTAAATACGATGCGCCGTATCGCATAATTGTATGCGCCGTATCTTATCTAAATTCGTTGACTGGTCAATAAGTGTTAATTAGTCAGAGATACGGCGCTTAGAATACTAAGATCCGTCGTATTACTGTGCTAGTGAACGAAATTTAAATAAGGAACTTACCTTGGCCTCCGCAACACATTTCCATGCACATCAAATTTGGGTAAAACGGTATACCATATGATATATATAAATTCAAGATAAGAGCAATAAGCATATCCGTTTTATTAATGATCATAATCTTTATTGTTTAGTGGATAATGATTTACTCCAAGGTTAGGAGCAAATATCGTTTTAAGATTACAAAATTGAGATTATATTCGGGAGAGGTTTCGTATAGAACTCTCTATAAGGCTAGGTAAATTATTGCAGAGGATACCTGGAATTCTATTTCAAGAATTTTAAGATACTCAATGTTACCAGTACTGAATTCTCCTCCACTCTTGTCGTCTTATTACAGCCTTTCAATCATCAAGGTTTGATTACTCCAACTAGCGTCTCTTGGTCAGGTTCAGAATGTAATCTTCCATAGTGATGCTTAAGCCATCATTTATCCTAAAAGTAAACCAACTTGTGCACGAGATTAGTGGAACAATCAAAGTGAATATCAAAAATCAACTATATTTATCAAATTAAAATTCGTCGTATTAACAAAAGCTAATGCGCCGTATTTTCGTTACGTTTCAAAATATAAGATTTTTGATTAAGAAGATGCGCCGTATCGATAAAAATCGATGCGTCGTATCTGTTTAATAATTCGAAAACTGTTTTTAATTTAAATCGAAAATACGCCGTATCTGTTAAAACAGATACGTCGTATGGCGTTAGGGTTTAGAAAAATTTTTTATTAAAAACACAATACGCCGTATCTTGGGTAAAGATGCGTCGTACTCGAATTTATTAAACGCGTTGTATTTTATAAAAATTAAACACAATACGCCGTATCTATGAAAATAGATGCGCCGTATCATTTGTATCAGCTCAGTACAACGATAGCGGAATGCAGAAAAATAGAAAAAATAAAAACAAAAAAATAATAACAAACAAAAAGAAACAAAAATTAAAGAAAATAAAAACACACAAAAAAACAGAAAATATGCAAATAATACAATGAATGCAATTTATCTAATATATAACAGGGTTAGCAGTTAGAATCTAAAAATTAAAAAGAAAAACCTAATCAAAATACTAATCAAATTAACAGATAATAACAATTCACTCCCAGGCAACGGCGCCAAAAACTTGATGCGCGTGCGTGTCGTTGCGGTTTAGCAGTATTAATGCCTACTCAAGTTTTAAATTTATATTTAGCCGACTTATCAATAACACACACACTTAACGAGCAGTGTACCTGGTCAGTATGAATATAATGGTAAGTAGAGTGTCGATCACTAAGAGTGAAACGTATTATCTAGTTATTCTAATCAGTATTTTAATATCTTAAGTTAGCTGTACAACCTAATCTAACGCAAGGGGGTTTCAGCCTGAGAGACTGGCACGGTTTGGTTATGATTAAATATAAACTAAACTAATAAGCACGAATCAGCGATTAGCACGCACGTACACAGATAGATACATGAGACAATAAGAAGACCTGTCCTGATAATTAAGTAGCTTGTCACTTGTTTTATTGCTAGTTTTATATGAAGTGTATATAATTAACCCTTTCTCGTTGGCTCTAATCTTATCGGCGAGTAAACCCTTAATGATCACTTATGTCTATCCCACTATCCTAGAAACGATAGAATAAATAGGCGAGGAAGGGGCATGGCGACCCAAGCAATGCTCAGCTAGACACAGAGGTTATCAATGCACTAATAAAAGTCACCAAAGACATCAACATATAAACTTTAATTAATGGGAAAGCAATTTTAAGGGGTGCCCATGGTTTTCCGTAGTCACATGGAATCGGCCCATCAATCCTGATGAATTAAAGTGTACTAATACAATAAAACAAAACTACTTAATGAATTGAATACATGCAGGACCTTCTTACAGCTCTTGTATCTTCGTTTAGGGTGTGTCTTGTGCTGCTAATACGTCTGAATTCGTCTGGTATCTTGCACTGTCCAACTTTGCTCAACGTTGTTCAACCTTGCTCCCACCGAAATTCGTCTGGCCTTGGGGTATTTATAGTTTCTGTCTGAGGGTTAGATGCGGCGCATAGGATAAGTAGATGCGGCGCATTGACTTAACTTCGCATGGGGTCCAAGATTAATATATTCAGGAATATTCGTACACCGCCTTAAGATGCGGCGTAACTCCATTTCTCCATGCGGCGCATGTCCTTTGCTGTCTTGGATCGTAGCTTGTGAAATCTTGATAGTGATGCGCCGTATGTAATAAGTATGTTGCGGCGTATCTGGAGCAGAATGATCTTGATCTTGTACATTTCAGTAGACTCTTAACATCTTGCTTGTTTTGCTCCATAATTAGTCCAAAATCACCAAGTTTCACATAATACTTGTTTTTACCGGAGAATTACAAAAGTAAACATTAACGTATCAATTCTCATATATAATATAATAAAACAAGTCAAATAAATAGGATAAATGATGATAATAAAATGTATTTATTTGAGTTCATCACAAAGTTAGACTTGACTCTCTTATTTCTGATGCTATACATTGAATTATTTCTATTGGACACATGGTTCTCCATGTCAATTTCAAACACACCATTTAATGGAATAGCATTAAAGTAAAAAACAGAATTTAGAGAAACAGAAATTCCGTTATCATTAAAAGTATGCTTAAAACCCAAATCCAATAACAAAGAAACTGAAACGATACCTCTAACAATAGAAGGTGCGTAATGACAATTGTTCAACACTAATATTAAACCAGAAGGTGAAACTAGCTCAAAAGTCCCTATGGCTTCTACTGCTGCATGTATTCCATTTCCCACGTACAAGTAGCATTCCCCATAGTTCAGCTTCTTCGCTCCTTTAAGCCAATGCGATGTATTACAAATGTGAGTACCACATCCTGTATCATATATCCAGGCATTTTGCTTACGAGGAAAAGAAAACAATTCAACCATAAAAATACCTGAAGTGCTGGCGCCCTGCCCAGCCTTGGCATTCTTATTCTTGCGACACTCCTCAAGTAGCAGTGGACAGTCCCTCTTCCAATGTCCAGGAGTATTGCAGTGGTGACAAGCAGCCGTATCCTTTTTAGGATGATCCTTCTTGGGAGGAGGATTCTGCTTCTTTGGCTTTTGCTGATAGGTCACAATTGCTTGCCCTTGTCAGCGTTGCCCTTTCCTTTCTTGTTCACATGCTTCGGTTTACCGGGCTTAGCTACTCTACCACCTCTTATTGCCATAACAGCAGGTGTAGGAGCTTTCTTATTGAGTCCCTTCTCATGCTCAATGAGCATTGCATGCAATTCAGAAAAAGTCTTCCCCTTGCAATGCATGTTAAAGTTGCGCACGAAGTCACCATATAATTCCTCATTGAGGGATTTGTTGATGAGGCCAACTTTAACGTCTTCCACATACCCGCAATCAAGTGCATCTAGTTGGTCAAGATAACCTTTGATGAACTCAAATAAGTACATTTTATTACTATCATTTATCCTATTAATTTGACTTGTTTTACTATATTATGTATGAGGATTGATACTTAATCGTTTACTTTTGTAATTCTCAGGTAAAAACAAGCATTTGGTGAAACTTAGCGATTTTGGACTGATTATGGAGCAAAACATGCAAGAAGTTAAGAGTCTACTGAAATGAAGAAGATCAAGACTAATCTGCTCCAGATGCGCCGCATCTCACTCATTACATACGGCGCATCTCTATCAAGATATCACCAGATACGATCCAAGATACAAGAGGACATGCGCCGCATCTAATCATGGAGTTACGCCGCATCTTCTGGCGGTGTACGAATATTCCTGAATATTATAATCTTGGACCCCACGCGAAGTTAAGTCAATGCGCCGCATCTACTTACTAGATGCGCCGCATCTTCCCTCAGACAGAAACTATAAATACCCCAAGACCAGACGAATTCCAGAGCTTTTGGTCGAAAGAACAGCAGCAGAACCCTAGGACGAATTCAGTCAAGGAGGCAGCACAAGACACACCAAACGAAGATACAAGAGCTGTAAGAAGGTGCTGCATGTGTTTAATTCATTAAGTAGTTTTGTTTTATTGTGTTAGCAAACTTTAATTCATCAGGATTGGTGGCTTGTGTAATGTGACAACGAAAGATTGCACTCCCTTTAATACTTGCTTTCCCATCAATTAAAGTTTATATGTTGATGTCTTTGGTTACTACTTATTAGTGCATTGATAACCTCTGTGTTTATTAGTGGCTTGCGGGCATTTGACTGCGGAAAATAATGTGGCTCCCACGGTTATTACTAAATTGATCACTTAGGAATAACTTTTAGACATAAGTAATCATTAAGGGTTTACTCGCCGATAAGAATAGGACCAACGAGAAAGGGTTAACTACATACACTTCATATAAAGCTATCAATAAAACAAGTGACAATCTACTTAATCATAAGGACAGCCCTCTTATTGTCTCGAGTATTTATCTGTGTACGTGTGTGCTACTTGCTGATTCGTGCCTATTGGTTTATTTTATTATTTAATTGCAAACAAATCGTGCCAGTCTCTCAGGCTGAAACCCCCTTGCGTTAGGATATTAAAATACTGATTAGAATAACGAGATAATACGTTCCACTCTTAGTGATCGACACTCTACTTACCATTATATTCATACTGACCGGGTACACTGCTCGTTAAGTGTGTGTGTTATTGATAAGTCGGCTAAATATAAATTTAAAACTTGAGTAGGCATTAAAACTGCTAAACCGCAACGACACATCACGCGCACCAAGTTTTTGGCGCCGTTGCCGGGGAGTGAATTGTTATTATCTGTTAATTTGATTAGTATTTTAATTAGGTTTTTCTTTTTATTAGATTAATTGCATCATTGTATTATTTTGCATATTTGTTGTTTTGTGTGTTATTTGTTTGCTTTTATTTTTGTTTTTGTGTTTATTTTTGTTTGTGTGTTTTAATTTTTGTTTTTATTTTTCGTATTTTTTCTGTTCTGCTATCGTTGTACTGAGCTAAATCGAACGATACGGCGCATCTAATTTTTCAGATACGGCGTATTGCGTTCAATTTTTATAAAATACAACGCGTTTAATTAATTCGATACGACGCATCTTTTCCCCAAGATACGGCGTATCTGTTTTTAATAAGAAATTTTTTTCTAAGCGATAAAGTGATACGACGCATCTTTTCCCTAAAATACGGCGTATCTATTTTTGATAAAAAAAATTTCTAAACGTTAACGCCATACGACGCATCTGCTTTAGAAGATACGGCGTATCTATTATTTTAATTAAAAACAGTTTGGGAATTATTAAACAGATACGACGTATCGATCTCTATCGATACGGCGCATCTTCTGAATCAAAAATCTCGTATTTTTAAACGTAACGAAAATACGGCGCATTAACTTTCGTTAATACGAAGTATTTAATTTTAAATAAATATCGATTTTTGATTAATTAATTCGATACGGCGCATTCATAAATTCTAAGCGGCGTATCTATTTTCTGGATAAAGTCTGATTAAATTTTAACGATTATAAGATACGGCGTATCCAACTTTTTGGATACGGCGCATCGTCTGCAGATATCAGCAACGTTTATTTTTCTAATTTCCAAACGGAAAATATTCTGACTTACCCTTATACTAGGAAGCTTTTACTTTGAAATCTTCTTGTTCTTAATTTTCAGGAACAATGTTCGATATTTTCCCATACTGGTTCGGAAGACCACAAAGAAACCTTACTATGGAAGAGTTTGCACTACTAATCGCTCAAGCTAATGAAAAAGAACATCATGAAGCAAGAAACTTTATTACTGAATTCAAAGGCAGTCATGAGCTGTTACTAAAGGAACAAAACAATATGATCAATGGTTTGGCAATTGAAGTGCACCAATTGTCAACAGTGCTTAACAAGGTTCTTTTGGTAAGGCACGATCTGAAAGGAATTACAACCAGAGGCGGAAAGTCAACCTTTCAAATCGGAGAGACACCCGAGGATAACAGTACCAAAAAAATTTCCCCTGAATCTTTATCACCTGAGCAAGAGCAACCAAAAGAGACTGATCCAGAACCTGTAATTAGAAGAGAACCTTCTGTTGAACCTAAACGATCAGCACCACCTTTCCCACATAGGGTAAGGAAAGAGAAAGAAGATGCCTATCAAAAGAAATTCCTGAAGAATCTCAAGCAGCTGCAGCTAAGCATACCATTTATGGAAGCCCTAGTGCAAATGCCAAAATATGCTAAATATCTGAAAAGCTTGCTTACAAACAAGTCTAAACTCGAAGAGGCTTGCACCATAACAATAGAGAAAAGAAGCTCAGCGGCATTGCTCAACAAACTTCTGTCTAAAGAAAAAGATCCAGGGAGTTTCACTATTCCTTGCCAAATTAAAAATTTGCATATTGAAAATGCCTTAGCCGACCTAGGAGCTAGTATAAGTCTTATGCCCTCTTCTATGTATGATAAATTAGGTCTTGGTGAACCAAAACCTACTAGGATGTGCTTAGAACTAGCTGATAGGTCCATACAATACCCATTAGGAATAGCGGAAAATATATTAATAAAAGTTGATAAATTTGAATTACCTATCGACTTCGTTATCCTTGATGTGCCTGAAAATTCTAGGACTCCTATAATATTAGGACGACCATTTTTAGCCACTGCTAGGGCCATGATTGATGTTTTTAATAAAAAAATAACTCTTACCATAGGAAAAGATGAGGTTGAGTTTAACATGGAACAATCTATGAGTAAAAATAATTCCGATGATGATGAATGCTATAACATCGATGTTTCTGATGACACGATTAATCAATTTACTCAGAGATTGTTAAAAAATAATTTGCTTGATTCTTTTCTGCTTAAAAATTTAGAAAACACAATTGCTATAGAAGATCAAGTTGATGAGAATACTATTGATTATAATTTAGCTGCTGATTCTGCTGTATGTAACGCGATACGGCGCATCGAAAACCTCGATGCGGCGCATCTATCTGATGACAGCAGCGATATAATTAAAGAACAGGTTTATTCCGCTAGTGCTACTGAAATTGATAATGTTAAACCTGTGCTTAAGGATCTTCCTTCCACTTTGGAATATGCTTATTTAAACGGAAATACTAATTCACCCGTTATTATTGCATCTGACTTAACGCCAAAAGAAAAAGAGTCTCTTTTGCAGGTACTATATAAACGAAGAGGAGCATTAGCGTGGAGTATGTCTGATATTAAGGGAATTAGCCCATCATTTTGTACACATAAAATCCTTATGGAGGATGAATTCAAACCAACTATCCAACCTCAAAGGCGTTTGAATCCAAAAGTCCAAGATGTGGTGAAAAATGAAATCGTAAAGTTACTTGAGTCCGGACTTATCTACCCAATTTCCGACAGCTCGTGGGTCAGTCCTATCCACGTTGTACCAAAAAAAGGAGGAATGACGGTAGTACTCAATGACGACAATGAGCTAATCCCTTCAAGAACTGTTACCGGATGGAGAGTTTGCATCGACTACCGCAAACTCAATGATGCTACGCGAAAAGATCACTTCCCTCTTCCATTTATTGATCAAAGGTTAGAAAGACTATCAGGATATAATTATTATTGTTTTTTGGATGGTTTTTCATGTTTCTTCCAAATACCCATTGCCCCCGAGGATCAAGAGAAGACGACTTTCACCTGCCCTTATGGAACCTTCGCCTATAGGAGAATGCCGTTCGGACTATGCAACGCCCCTGCTACTTTCCAACGTTGTATGACGGCTATCTTCCATGATATGGTAGAAGACTTTATGGAAGTCTTCATGGACGACTTTTCGGTGTTCGGTAACTCATTTAATGATTGTCTCTTTAAACTTGATAAAATGCTTGCTAGGTGTGAAGAAACTAACCTTGTTCTTAATTGGGAAAAATGTCATTTTATGGTTAGAGAGGGAATTGTGTTAGGACACAAAATTTCTTGGAAAGGTATAGAAGTTGATAAAGCTAAAATTGATGTAATTGCCAAACTACCTTACCCCACTAACGTAAAAGGCGTTAGAAGTTTTTTAGGGCACGCTGGATTTTATCGTAGGTTCATAAAGGATTTTTCAAAAATATCTAGGCCTATGACCCAATTGTTGCAAAAGGATGCAAAGTTTGATTTTTCTGAAGATTGAAAAAAGGCATTTAATATACTTAAAGAAAAACTAACTTCTGCACCCATTATAATTTCGCCGGATTGGAATCTGCCTTTTGAACTAATGTGTGATGCTAGTGATTATGATGTTGGAGCCATACTTGGCCAAAAGATAGATAAGAAATTTAAGCCAATTTATTATGCTAGCAAAACATTGAATAATGCCCAAGAACACTACACCACCACGGAAAAAGAACTTTTAGCAGTAGTTTTTGCATTCGATAAATTTAGATCATATCTTATATTGTCAAAAACTATGGTTTACACTGACCATTCTGCTTTGAAGTATTTGTTCAATAAACAGGATGCCAAGCCAAGGCTTATTAGGTGGGTTTTATTGCTCCAAGGATTCGATATTGAAATTAAAGATAAAAAGGGTGCCGATAATCTAGCTGCTGACCACTTATCTAGACTTGAAAACCCTGATATGGAGGTGCTTGACGAAAGGGAAATAGCTGATGACTTTCCTGATGAACACCTTATGATGGTAGGAATTAAGAGCAATAATAATGGACCATGGTATGCCGACTTTATAAACTTTATTGTTGCAAATGAAATTCCAAAAGGGCTAACATCCGACGAGAAAAGAAGGTTTATAACTCGCGCTAACGAGTATATTTGGGATGAACCTTATGCCTTTAAATTATGTCCTGACAATATTATACGAAGATGCGTAGACGGTGATGACATCGCAGCAATATTGGCACATTGCCATTCAGGGCCAACAGGGGGACATCACGGTCCAGTCATCACAAGAAGAAAGATCCTGGATGCGGGATTTTATTGGCCCAATATGTTGGAGGATGCGAAAGATTATATAAAAGGATGTGATGCGTGTCAACGATCCGGAAATATTACATCAAGAAACAAAATGCCGCAAAACTATATCCATGTATGTGAAGTTTTCGACATATGGGGATTAGACTTCATGGGACCGTTTCCTGAATCTAAAGGTAATAAATATATTTTGGTTGCTGTTGATTACGTATCGAAATGGGTCGAAGCGCAAGCATCTCCAACAAACGACAGCAAGGTAGTACTTAAATTTTTGCAAAGTTTGTTCTCTAGGTTTGGAATTCCTAAAGCATTGATTAGTGATAGGGGAACACACTTTTGTAATCACCATCTGGGAAAAGCCTTGCAAAAATATGGAGTATATCATAGGGTTTCCACCGCATACCATCCCCAATCAAATGGTCAAACTGAAGTAACCAATAGAGCTATAAAACGAATTCTTGAAAAAACGACTGGGTATAATCCTAAAGGGTGGTCTGACAAGTTAAATGATGCTTTATGGGCATTCCGTACAGCTTATAAGACACCAACGGGATGCACTCCATTTCGTCTTGTATACGGAAAAGCATGCCACCTACCGGTCGAAATTGAACAAAGTGCATATTGGGCTTTGACGAATTGTAATATGGATATGGAAGCTGCAATGAAGAACCGTTTCATGGAACTTAATGAACTCTATGAACTAAGAGATGAGGCCTACAAAAATACTAAGATCTACAAAGAAAGAACTAAAAGATGGCATGACTCGAGGTTACGTGGGGATAAAACGTTTACTATTGGAGAGAAAGTGCTACTATTTAATTCCAGATTAAAGATGTATCCTGGTAAACTTAAATCAAGATGGACGGGACCGTTCGTTGTCAAGAAAGTGTATCCATATGGAACTATTGAAATATGCGATAAAAATGGTTATATATTCAAAGTGAACGGGCAACGTGTGAAGAAATACTTTGATAATAAAATTGAGGATAATGAGAACGAGGTGGTGGAGTTTGAACCTGAAGTATTGGAGTAAAGAGCTGAACGTGAGTCTAACTTGAAGACTCTGGAATAAAGACAAGTGCTTACCGGGAGACAACCCGGATTTATCTTTTTATTATTCTGTTTTTTTGTGTCGAGTCAGTCAGGCCCGCATGAGGATACGGCGCATCTCAATTCTGAGATGCGACGCATCTCCTGCAATGGTCATATCTTATTTTATTTTTCTGCATTTTTATTTTCGACTTTAAAACTATTTATCAGTATATTTTAATGCGGCGCATCCCTGGTTAAGGATGCGGCGCATCTTTATTCTGATCCGTATTAATTCCAGGCTCGATACGGCGTATCTTCTTCCATAAGATACGGCGCATCGACTGACCTGATGATTTTCAGTTTTAATTTTTAAGTTTTATTTTTCCTAACTACTAATGTATTATGCAAGTTTGAACCTTTCTTATCTTAGGTGTGTTTTAAAGTGTTGGTGGTATTATAATTTCCTGGATTTCCTGTGGATACATCAAGTATGAAGCTTTAACGTTCTAATCCACAAGAAAGATGATTTTTGCTCTTATACTAATGGAGGATCATACCGAGCAAATCTCAGGGGAGTTTTCCTGTTCTAATTCTTTTATTTTCCAGTTTTTAACCTTTTATACAAACAACGAGGACGTTGTTTAACTTAAGTGGGGGGATTGGAGAATTAGAACACTTAACAATTACTTGTCCTAAACTTTTTCAAAAATTATGCTTAAAATGTGCTTAATATATCAAATTTAAAAATTTTTAGCATGTTTTTGTTTAAGATCTAAGTTGCATAGCTGCACACATGACGTTATTTTCAAAAATTGTGATTTTTCAAAATTCACAAATCTATGAGTGTGCCGGTGACTTGTAAACTTTAGAACTTGGCTTGTATACTATTCGAGACCACCATAATGAGTATTATTTATATAATTGGAATGACTTGTCTAAATTGGTAAAATTCTAGGATTACACCCAAATAGCCTATTATATGTTATGTGTTATTAACTAACTACACTGGTTAGTTAACCCCCGTATAAACCCCTTTGTTACTCTCATTTTTAGAGTAAGATACCCCTAGAAAAAACACTCAGAGCCATTCCTTTCGTTTCTTACACCTTTGTTTAAAATGTTTCGTTACACCCTTACACCTTAGCCTACCCTGTAGATTAGAATCCGTGGTTGGTTAATTGCTATAGGCAAAGTGTGTTTCCTTACATTACCTGTGTTCGCGTGCGTAATTCATTATCTATGGTTAGGTCGGGAAATTGCACAATGCAATTGGAGTGAAAGTAAATATTGTATATCTTTGAGTTTATTTTTCGTGTGTTTACTACTTTCACTATTACCGTTATTTCTAAAGTATGAAAAGTATGGAAAAATTATCCAGAATTATCATTATAGTGATGTGGTGAAATTTTACACATCTATGTTTATGTTTGAAAAAAAAAAAAAAAAAAAAAAAAAAATCGAAAAAATAAGAAAAGAAAAAGAAAGAAAGAAAAGTTGGAAGTTAGTTTTAACCAACTTATGTAAAGTTATGTAAGTGGTCGATATCACCACTATTTGTTATATATTATATCTATGGATTGAATGGGAATTGGCAGTTATGGGAACGCCAATTAAGGTTTATTCTTTGATTAAGATCTTGTTGAGTATAATTCGTGTCTACCTAAAGCGTGTGTTTCAAGTGTTAAAGCGTGAGTTATTCAATGATATGAGTCTTATTCATGGGATGGTTGGGATAGTGATTAACCACACTTAGGATTTTAATTTATTTGTTTTGTTTATTTTTCATTTTACACCAATTTATATCCCAAATGTTATCCATGCCCTTTATTATTCTTTATCCAACCAAACCTTTGATTTATTGAGATTAGGGATTTGAGCAATCTTAAGTATCGTAGTCGTGGATTCGGCTATGTATTTATGATTTTGTCGCCTTTTTTGATATATTATTATTGGTGAAGTTTGGACCTATCTTTAGCCTATTCGAGTTAAGGATTTGAGCAATTGCAAATATCGTGTTCGTGGATTCGATCATGTATTTGTGATTTTGTCGCCTTTTCTGGAATTTGAGATCGATAGTGATTAAGAATAATTAACCTTTAAACCTGAAAACCCTTTTTACCGCTTTAGACTTGTTATTCCTTAGCTTTAGTGGAGGAGATGTGTATACTTGCCAAGCTTATGATAGAATATTCGTCACGACTGGACAGTTAAACGATTAGATTTGCTTTTATCAACTTATTTTACTTTACTTCTAATTCGTTAAGTGTTTAGTTGTGTGATTATGAAATAAACGAATACATGCTTAAATATAAAAATAAATCCTAACATCTTTTAGGATACATTTTCATAAGAGAAATTCTAAGGTTTACTTGGGGACAAGTAAAGTTCAAGTGGGGGGATATTTGATGAACTCAAATAAGTACATTTTATTACTATCATTTATCCTATTAATTTGACTTGTTTTACTGTATTATGTATGAGGATTGATACTTAATCGTTTACTTTTGTAATTCTCAGGTAAAAACAAGCATTTGGTGAAACTTAGCGATTTTGGACTGATTATGGAGCAAAACATGCAAGAAGTTAAGAGTCTACTGAAATGAAGAAGATCAAGACTAATCTGCTCCAGATGCGCCGCATCTCACTCATTACATACGGCGCATCTCTATCAAGATATCACCAGATACGATCCAAGATACAAGAGGACATGCGCCGCATCTAATCATGGAGTTACGCCGCATCTTCTGGCGGTGTACGAATATTCCTGAATATTATAATCTTGGACCCCACGCGAAGTTAAGTCAATGCGCCGCATCTACTTACTAGATGCGCCGCATCTTCCCTCAGACAGAAACTATAAATACCCCAAGACCAGACGAATTCCAGAGCTTTTGGTCGAAAGAACAGCAGCAGAACCCTAGGACGAATTCAGTCAAGAAGGCAGCACAAGACACACCAAACGAAGATACAAGAGCTGTAAGAAGGTGCTGCATGTGTTTAATTCATTAAGTAGTTTTGTTTTATTGTGTTAGCAAACTTTAATTCATCAGGATTGGTGGCTTGTGTAATGTGACAACGAAAGATTGCACTCCCTTTAATACTTGCTTTCCCATCAATTAAAGTTTATATGTTGATGTCTTTGGTTACTACTTATTAGTGCATTGATAACCTCTGTGTTTATTAGTGGCTTGCGGGCATTTGACTGCGGAAAATAATGTGGCTCCAACGGTTATTACTAAATTGATCACTTAGGAATAACTTTTAGACATAAGTAATCATTAAGGGTTTACTCGCCGATAAGAATAGGACCAACGAGAAAGGGTTAACTACATACACTTCATATAAAGCTATCAATAAAACAAGTGACAATCTACTTAATCATAAGGACAGCCCTCTTATTGTCTCGAGTATTTATCTGTGTACGTGTGTGCTACTTGCTGATTCGTGCCTATTGGTTTATTTTATTATTTAATTGCAAACAAATCGTGCCAGTCTCTCAGGCTGAAACCCCCTTGCGTTAGGATATTAAAATACTGATTAGAATAACGAGATAATACGTTCCACTCTTAGTGATCGACACTCTACTTACCATTATATTCATACTGACTGGGTACACTGCTCGTTAAGTGTGTGTGTGTTATTGATAAGTCGGCTAAATATAAATTTAAAACTTGAGTAGGCATTAAAACTGCTAAACCGCAACGACACATCACGCGCACCATCAAGATAACCTTTCATTTCAAGCACATGAGTACTTACGGGAGTTGTTGCGTCCTGCTTGCACTTGCCTAAGCTGTCAAGTACATCATATAATTCAGCCATGGGAGGTTTCTGAAACATGCGTGTCAGTTCCTCAATCATGTTTTTCGGGCCATATTTCTCAAACTGTTTTACTAGTTGAGTGTCCATTCCCGATAACATGAGACAAGCTGCATCATTGTGCTTGTCATAAGCTTCATTAAACTCCCTAAGTATTTCATTAGGCGAGTTTGCTGGAGGAGCAACCGGAAGGTCCTCAGTAAGACATTCATAACGTTTGGCAATCCTAAGAACAAGCCTTAGATTGCGATACCAATCGTTAAAATTCTTAGTCCTAGTCAATTTCTCTTTTTCAAGCATCATCTTGAAACAAGAGGTTAAGTTTGACGAGTTTACGGGTTGGGCCATTTCTACAGAAAAATGTTCAAAAGTTAGTACTTTCGATAATTAAACATTTCATGAAAATTAAACACCCATTGGTTAAAAAACCATTTAATTTTCACTGAAAACTAGGATCCTAATTGACGCCGTTTCATTACATCAGCTTTGGCTGCTAGCAATGAAAGTGCTCAATAAGGTATGGGATCACCCAATTGCCAATGTCAAATTGCAATTCCTAGAAATCTTGGGACTTACATTATTTTGCCAACATCAGTTGAAAAAATGTAAGCATGTTTCATCCCCAAATCTTTATGCCTTGGCGCCGTTCCATTACATCAGCTTTGGCTGCTAGTAATGAAAGTGCCCAATTAAGTTAACCAACTTAAGAAACAGTAAATTGACGTCGGTTTATTGCATTCAGCTTTGGCTGCTAGCAATAAAGTACTCAATTTACCCTTAGGTGACCACCCTTTGAACATCAACATTCAGCTTTGGCTGCTAGTGATGTAGGATGAAACCTTAGGTGTTTCTTTTTGTAGTTGGGTGGCATATAACTTAAATTTAAAGGGTAATAAATTTTGATGTGTAAAATCAAAAAATATGTACAAAGATGTCATGCATTCATCTTTGTATCATATATGTTTGCAAAAACAAAACCGTTTACTTATTCGTAGCTCAAATCATCAAATTTTTTAATTGAGGCGTTGAGCAAATTACAACATTGCCTTAAGATGCTTCGTACTTTTTCATGGTGTACTTGGTAAGTCTATTATTGATGCACAGGCGAGCGGAGGGACGACAGCCGCCGAAGCTGGTTAAAACCGTGCCCCTCTAAGGTCACAATTTAATGTGAGCCAACCTTAAACCCACTTTATAGTTTGTCAATAATAGGTCCGCCGCTTCGACCACTTTTGTACAGTTGCAATCAATCAACTAAAAAAATATGATTTTCTTGCTAAAACAATTTTATGTAGTAATTTATTAATTGCTAGTCTCGCCTGGGAGCAAATTACCGTGCGAAGCGAACCACTATCGGCACATAAGACTTGGCAAAAAATAAAATTACTACAAAGGTTTCATAGTTATTAGTCTTATTTATTTTTATTATGAAAATTACCCTCTTGTGTGTTGCAATCCATCATAATATATAAACACAAAAGATCAAGTAATTACAAAAAATAAATAAACACATAATAACAAATATATGATCATCCACGATATCATATAGCCACATGCAAACCTTTTTCAATAAATCCTAATATTAATTCTATGTGAAATTTTAAATGTATGTAACTAACAAAACTCCCATTGGTTTTCGAGCTCATTGTGCCCAATGGACCACAGACACCAAATAACTTGGCCGCGTAAGTTTTGGTTAATTAGATACCACATTGCACATAACTTATTAATTAATATATATATTGAGGTCTTCCCCAATTTAAGATTTATTTAAATCATGTAGCATATAATTCAAAACAAAAACATACAAATCATACCATGACAAATATGCAAGATTTGTCAAGGATACCATATTGATCATATAATCATGCATTCCATATTATTATGTCAATATCTCATGTACGTATCTAATTAATTTAGTGACATCACATACGGTATTCACTAATTAATCCTTAAAAATTTGCATGCACTCCTAGGGTTTCTACAAGTTTTAATCAAAAAACTAAAACCCTAATTTTAATTAATGGGTGTCGACCCATTAGGGTTTATAAAAAAAATACAACAAAACCCTAGATAATAAATGCATGTAATCTCTACAAGATCCAATTTTTAGGTTTAAGTAATTAATTACATGTTCTTAAACGAGGCTCTTGATGCCACTGTTGTGATTCCTAGCAAGAACAAGGAATCTCTTCAACAAGAACAAGTGATATAAACCCTAATAGGATTTATATGTGGATCGAACACCTCCAAACACACTAGCTAAAATAAGCTAGTTACTCGCTCTTATACATACGTAATCTAGCGTTCCAATGGGATAAGCTAGGTTCAAGAATCACAAACAAGCCAAACACTTGCAAAGCTTTACTAAGGTCAAATATCCTAGTGGATATAAAAGAGTCGACCGGTTCTATGCTTAGGAGAGGGAGAAGAAGAGAAATTAGGCTTGTAGGGGATTCAAGATTAGAGGTAAACTAAATACAAGTGAATTGTATTTATAGGCAAACCCTAAACCACAAAACTTGTTCCCTACTCCACCCTAGAACCGACCTTAAGCCCAAACACAGCCATTCAGCCGATCCAACCCAAGGGCATGGGTTCTAGATTCTTCTAATCTCCCTTTTGCACATTTAGTCCTTTAACGGTCGTTATCTTAAACACCGTTAAGTACTAATTGTCGTTAAGTATTTTGTTTGTGAAATGAATAAATAAAATACATAAACATATTTAATTTATTCATCCATTGGAACTCTCACGTTATTGTGTGCAATCCCGAGTCTCGGGTTCGAAACCGGACATACGTATATTAAAAGTTAAACATTAACTCTAACAGAAGGCACATACAGAATATGATGGCTATAAAGAGACTGATCCCCATTTAGCTATTGAAGCAGTGACTGGAGTGATTGTGGGCTCCGTCTTCCTTGCAGGCCTTCTCATGTTTACTAAAAAATGGAAAGTTAAACCAAGGATTATAGTTCAATGGAAAAAATCCAGAACCAATAAAGACCGTTTGGAAATCTTGATCGGTGAGAAAACTATGTTGTTTATCAGAATCTTATTAATAATGTATGAAAATCCTATACGACCATTTCAACATTTTTATTTGTGTATGTAGATACTGATTTGCTAAACGATGTGACGAGATACAATCGACCAGAATGTGAAGATTTTAGCTATATTATTAGGTCGTCATCGGATAGTATAGTTTACAAAGGAAACATGAAAGGTGGTCCCGAAATAGCAGTCATATCCCTTAACAACCAGGAAGAACACTGGACAAGCCATCTTGAGCTTTATTTCGAAAAAGAGGTAAGCTTGGAAATCTTTATTCTTTTTGGATGTTTTTAAGTTGCAATCTTTTTGCTCATACTTGTCTACCGCATGTTTCCATATCCCTTTAAGTGCCTTTCTATCTGCAAACAAGATTTATGATCATATTATTTGATATTCGAATCCAAAATATTGCTTCACCTGCCATGACTGATGTCCGATACACGTGAAGTATTTTTCCTGGATCTTTTGATAACTGTTAAGAAAAGTAATTAAATCAGATACTAATGAATCCTTTCAATTATCAAACACAAATATTTAAACGACATAATTATAATACTTTTAACAGTTTTGGAATTTTATATGAGATGGATGTTGTTGGTGTTAGAGTTAATGGATATAAATTAATATTTGTATGTCCGGTTTCGAACACGAGACTTCGGGATTGCACACAATACGTAAGAGTTTCAACGGTTTGAATAATTAAATATATGATTATGATTTATTTATTCATTTCACAAACAAATAACTTAACGGTTGTTAGTACTTAACGGAGTTAGAGATAACGATCGTTAAAGGACTAAATATGAAAGAGAGGTATAGAAGGATCTAGAACCCATTCCCCTGGGCTTAGATCGGCCGACCCTCCCCTTAGGGATAGGGGATCGGTTTCTTGGAGTAGAGAGCAAGCAAGAGTAGCCTATAAAAACAATCCCATTGTGTTTATTTTTTCCCTAATCTTGTTCCAAGCAAAAACCCTATTCTTTTCTTCTTCCTCTTCTTGTGGCCGGTCGAATACTACCTCCCAAACACCTTGGGATTTTCGATTAAGCTTCAATACAAGTTAGGGTTGTGTTTGTGAATATAGAACCTAGCTTTTCCCATTGAAACGCTAATATTACGTGTGTACAAGAACGAAGTACAAGCTTGCTTTAGCTTGTTGATATTTTCCCCATTCGACGGACATTAGGTCGATCTATACTAAACTCATATTAGGGTTTATATTGCTCTTGGTGATCACGTGATTTCTTGTTCTTGAATCAAAAGGTACGCATCTATTTAATATTTAGTTAATTATCTACATGTTATTGTAGATCTTACAATCCACTGTGCAATATGCTTTGATGATCATGTATGTTTATTAGTTTATAGATTTATGATTCTAATATTCCAATAGTGGCATCATGAGCCCGTTTTTAACATGTAATTAATTACTAAAAACCTTAAAATTGAATCTTGTTGTATAGATACATGCACTTTTTTTTATTCTAGGGTTTTATTTTACAAACCCTAATTTTTTTTTAATTTGGGTCGACACCCATGTAATATTTTTAGGGTTTTAGTTTTTGTAAAACTTGTAGAAAACCCCAGGATTGCACACAATTTTAAGTGTTTAATTAATGAGTACCTATATGATGTCATTAATTAGATTGCGTAAAATATTGGCTTTTAAAAATGTGATACATGATTTAAAGTGCAATATGGGATCCATGACAAAATCTTGCATGTTTTGTCATGGAATGTTATGTGTTTAAATTGCTACATGGTTTTGAAAGATAAATATAAAATTAGGGAAGACCCTAATTAAATATATTAATTAATTGGTTATGTGCAATGTGATATCTAGTTAATTAAAACTTACGCGGCCAAGCTATTTGGCGTCTGTGGTCCATTGGGCACAATGAGCTCGAAAACCAATGGGAGTTTTACTAATTAGATACATTATAAATTCACATAGATTATTAATAGGATTTATCAAAAGGTTTGCATGTGGCTATATGATATTGTTAATGATCATATATGTATTATTGAGTGTTTATTTATTTATTTTTAATTACTTGATCTTTGTGTTTAATTATGATGGATTGTAACATCAAAGAGGGTAATTTTTGAATAAAAAATAAATGAACCTAATAACTATGAAACCTTTGTAGTAAGCTATTTAATTGTCAAGTCTTATGTGCCGATAGTGGTTCGCTCGCACGGTAATTTGCTCCCAGGCGAGACTAGCAATTAATAATTTACTACATAAATGTTTTAAGCTTTAAATCTTAAAGTTTTAATTGATTGATGCGACTGTACAAAAGTGGTCGAAGCGGCGGACCTATTATTGACAAACTGTAAAGTGGGTATAAGGAGGCTTGACATTAAATTGTCATCCGAAAGGGGCGCATTTTTAATTAGCTTCGGCGGACGTTTGCCCCTCCGCTCGCCTGTGCGTCAATAATAGACTTACCAAGTACACCATGAAAAAGTACGAAGCATCTTAAGGTAATGTTGTAAGTTTCTCAACGCCATCAATTAAATTTTGTTGATTTAAGCTGCGAATGAGTAAACAGTTTTTTGTAGAAAACATATGATACAAAGATGAATGCATGACATCTTTGTACATATTTTTTTGATTACACATCAAAATTTTAATACCCTTAAATTTAAGTAATATGCCAACCAATTAATACGGAAACACCTAAGATGACATTCTGTCATTGCTAGCAGCCTCAGCTGGTGTAATGATTCAAAGAATGGTAATCAAAAGGGGTAAATTGAGCACTTTCATTGCTAGAAGCCTCAGCTGATGTGATGAAACGGCGTCAATTTACAGGTTTCTAAATTGGTTAACTTAATTGAGCACTTTCATTACTAGCAGCCTCAGCTGATGTAATGAAACGGCGTCAAGGCATAAAGATTTGGGATGAAACATGCTTACATTTTGCAACTGATGTTGGCAATATAATGTGAGTCCATGATTCTAGGAATTGCAATTGGATATTGGCAATTGGGGTTGACCCGTACCTTATTGAGTACTTTCATTACTAGCAGCCTCAGCTGATGTAGTGAAACGACGTCAATTTGGATCCTAGTTTTCAAATGAAAATTAAATGGTATTTTACCGTGGGTGTTTAATTTTCTTGAAAAGTTTAATTATCGAAAGTACTAACTTTTGAACTTTTTTCTGTAGAAATGGCCCAACCCGACAACACGAACATGTCAAACATGAGCTCTGCTTTCAAAATGATGATTGAAAGAGAGAAGTTGACTAGGACTAAAAATTTCAACGATTGGTATCGTTCTCTAAGGATTGTTCTTAGAATGGCCAAACGTTTTGAATATCTTAGTGAGCCTCTTCCTGTTGCTCCTCCTGCTAACTCTCCAAATGAATTACTTGAAGAGTACAACACTGCTTATGACAAGCACAATGATGTGGCTTGTCTCATGCTATCGGGGATGGATACTCAGCTGCAAAAGCAGTTTGAGAATTATGGTCCGATGGATATGATTGAGGAACTCAAACGTATGTTTGAGAAACCTCCAACAACAGAGTTGTATGACTTGCTAGATACTCTAGACAAGTGTAAGCAGGATGCAACTAAATCCATAAGTGCCCATGTATTGGAGATGAAAGGATATCTTGACCAATTGAACAGACTTGGATGCGGATATGTGGAAGATGTTAAAGTTGGCCTCATCAATAGATCCCTCAATGAGGAATTGTATGGTGAGTTTGTGCGCAACTTCAATATACATTGCAAGGGGAAGACAGTATCTGATTTGCATGCAATGCTTATTGATTTGAGAAGGACTCTCAAAGAAGGCACCTACACCTGCTGTGATGGCAATTAGAGGTGGTAGGATCACTAAGCCCAGTAAACACATCATGCGAACAAGAAGCGGAAAGCTAAAGCTGACAAGGGCAAGCAGATTGTGACTTATCAGCAGAAGCCCAAGAAGCAGAATCCTCCTCCCAAGAAGGATTATCCCAAGAAGGATACAGCTGCTGGTCACCACTGCCACACTCCTGGACACTGGAAGAGGGACTGTCCATTGTTGCTTGAGGAGTGTCGCAAGAATAAAAATGCCAAGGCTGCAAATGGCACGAGCACTTCAGGTATTTTTATGGTTGAATTATTTTCTTTTCCTCGTAAGCAAAATGCCTGGATATATGATACAGGATGTGGTACTCACATTTGTAATACATCGCAGGGGCTTAGATTAGCTAAGAAGCTGAACTATGGGGAATGCTACTTGTATGTCGGCAACGTTATACGTGCAGCAGTGGAAGCCATAGGGACTTTTGACTTACTTTTACCTTCGGGTTTAATTTTAGTATTGAACAATTGTCATTACGTACTGTCTATTGTTAGAGGTGTTGTTTCAGTTTCTTTATTGTTGGATAATGGTTTTGAGCATACTTTTAATAATAATGGAATTTCGGTTTCTTTAAATTCTGTTTTTTATTTTAATGCAATTCCATTAAATGGTGTGTTTGAAATTGATATGGAAAATCATGCATCCAATGGAAATAATTCTGTGTATAGCATTGGCAATAAGAGAATCAAGTTGAACTTGGATTCATCTTATTTATGGCACTGTCGTCTTGTTCATATAGGCAAGAAACGCATGGAAAGGCTGCAACATGATGGGCTTTTGAAAGATATCGATGATGATTCATTCGATAAATGTGAATCTTGCATATCTGGGAAGATGACAAAGAAACCTTTCCATAGCAATATGGAAAAGGCTTCGGATCTACTTGGATTGATACACACGGATGTGTGTGGTCCACTTAGACATGTGTCTAAATGCGGTGCTACCTACTTCCTAACCTTCACGGATGACTATAGTCGTTATGGTTGTGTTTATTTACTTAAACATAAACATGAAGTCTTTGAGACATTCAAGGTTTTTAAAAGTGAAGTAGAATTACAACTCGGTAAGAAGATTAAGGCTCTTCGATCCGATCGTGGTGGTGAATATTTAAGCCAAGAGTTTAAAGATTATCTAGCTGAGTGTGGCATTGTCCAGCAACTCACTTGTCCTTATACTCCACAACAAAATGGTGTATCTGAAAGGAGAAATAGTACATTGCTTGATATGGTACGATCTATGTTTAGTCTAACAACTCTTCCCTTATCCTTTTGGGACTATGCTCTTGAAAGTGCTGTTCGCATATTAAATATGGTTCCAACTAAGAAGGTTGATAAGACTCCATATGAATTATGGACTGGAAAAGCTCCCAACTTGTCTTACTTAAAGGTCTGGGGTTGTGAGGCGTTTGTTAAACATGACTCACCTGATAAACTCCAACAAAGATCGGTTAAGTGTATCTTCGTAGGATACCCTAAGGAAACAAGGGTACTTCCCACCAGAAAATAAAGTCATTGTGGCTAGGTATGGTGAATTCCTTGAGGAGAGTTTCTTGTCTCAAGAATTCAGTGGGAGAGTATATGATCTTGAAAATGATCAAGAAGATACGTCACCTTCTGAGAACACTAACACACTTCCTGTGGAACCTGAAAGTTTAGGTCCTCCACCTGAAGTTGAAGTGGTTCCCATCCGTAGATCTTCAAGATCTACAAAAGCTCCTGAACGTCTATGTTTAAACGTAGAGTGTGAGGAAACTATACTAGGGGATCTTGATGAGCCAACTAGTTATAGGGTTGCCAATAATAGTCCTGAGAAGGATAAATGGCAGGTTGCTATGGATGGGGAAATGCAATCCATGAAAGACAATAAAGTCTGGATTGAAGTAGACCTTCCTCCCAATGCTAAGGTAGTTGGGAGTAAGTGGCTCTTCAAAAAGAAGACGGACATGGATGGCAATGTACACACCTACAAAGCTCGTTTGGTGGCTAAAGGCTTTACCCAAACATATGGTGTCGACTATGAGGAGACCTTTTCTCTTGTGGCTGACATTAGATCTATTAGGATTCTTATAGCCATAGTTGCTTACTCTGACTATGAGATATGGCAAATGGATGTCAAAACTGCCTTTCTAAATGGTCGCCTAGATGAAGACATCTACATGGCGCAACCTGATGGGTTTGTGAATCCACAATTTTCTGAGCGTGTTTGCAAGCTTCAAAGATCCATTTATAGATTGAAGCAAGCATCAAGGCAATGGAATAAGAAATTTGATGAGGTGATGTGTCGTGTGTAGTGCAAGTTTTAAATTTTTATAAAATCAGTTTATCCGAATCTTTAATCAACACATACGAGCAAGTATACTCGTCCGTAGTAGTAAAGGTGGGTAAGTTGAGATCGTCCCAAGGGAATTGTGGTTTGGGTTTGCAAAATAAGTTTTGTCAAAAAAGATTGTCAATCCTTTTTGATGTAAATGCTAAGGTAAACAAAATCAACCAATCAAAAACAAATATACTTGTGTGTAGTTCCATGATAATTGTATAGAGTAATCTAACAAGTTGGGTGTGACTTGTAATGATGCACAACTTAAAATTGAGTGATTCACAATCAATGGTTTTTATCTTGAGAAATCATCTCTAAGAATTCAATCTACTAGTTAATTCCTTTCGGCCTTTGTTAACTAGTGTGATAATTCTATTAGACTCTTTGTTGTTTGAAAAGCATTTCTTATTTTAAGAATTCCTACGAATCTTTTCGGCCTTTTCTTGTGATGAAATCGTTTCCAAATCCATTTTAATGAGTTAATATGATGCTTGTCACACACCATAATCCATACTAATTCGTGCACTAACTTTTTGGCAGAAAAATATAAAGAAAATCCTTTCGGCCTTTGTTAATCTTTAAAACTGTTTTTACCAACTAATTAAGCAAGATTAGATTTTATTTCAACAAACTCATAAAACAAGATACGATTTCATGCATCACTATGAAATAAGAATACTCCAACACTTATCAAATCATACACACAAGTATAACCAAAATCACTCCATAACAATCATAATCAAACACAAGTAATCAACCATACTTTCATTCATCTTAAAGTAAAAGTAGTTCATAATAACTCAAACAAGAAATACCTATTTGTGAAATTACAAGAACTAGAATTGTGGAACTATAGCAACCACTCTCCTCCAATCGCCTATGATCACACGTAAACAATTCCACACTTGGACACAACTCTTGAGACTTGAACTCAAGACTCCCTGGACGTTTTCACAGCAACTACAAGCTTTCGGGCAATGATAATAAGTTTAGCAAGACTTGGTGTAAGCCTTAATAGGTTTTTGGTTTGTCACTCCACCACCACTTTGTAAATTAGCCAAGGGTCCTTAAATAAGTGTAAGAACACTTATGCTTCAAGTAAAAACGTTCCATTTCAGTTAATATCCCAGAAATGATAAGCCACCATGATTATGGGGCTTAAATTCGTCATTAAATGCATTTTTGTAACTTCAGCTTCCTCCAACCGATCGGTATTGAGGTCCATCCGATCGGTTGGAGCTCTCGGTAAATCCAAGTTTCCCCATCCGAATCGGATGCGGGCACCATCCGATCGGATGGGCCACTCTGCCATGCAAATATTATTTTTCTTCTTCCTTTTCTCGTTACGTGCTTGATCCTTTGTTGTGCCACTAATTCCCTCCATAGAACTTGATATGTAAGCATAGAAATCTTTGACTTTATTAAATCCTTGAATTCTTGTGTGGTTTCTTTCTCATGATTCTTCAAATGTGCATAATCTCTTCATTTCTTCATCTTTTTATCATCTTTTCCTGTACTTGGCTATATTTACTTTCATATACACTTTTTCATGATTTAGTAACAAATATACACAAATATAACCAAATATGATGCACAAATCTAACAATAACGTGACTAAAAACATGTTCATTTTGAGCGTTATCATGAGTAAATCAAGCAGTTTGGATTTACTCAAAATTTCGATGAGCCATGTGTATACCACAAAGTTAGTGGGAGTAACACTAGTTTTCGTATCCTATATGTCGATGACATATTAATCATGGGAAATCATATACCAAGTCTTAATGAAGTTAAGTCTTATCTAAGTACATGTTTTTCTATGAAGGATTTAGGAGAAGTAGCTTACATCCTTGGAATCAAGATCTATAGAGACAGATCTAAGCGGTTAATTGGATTAAGCCAAAGTGGTTACATGGATAAAATATTGAAAAGATTCAATATGCAAAATTCCAAGAAGGGATATTTGCCCATGCAAGTGGATCATGGCTTAAGTAGCGAAATGTGTGCTTCTACACCTGAAGAGGTGGAATACATGAATAAAGTACCATATGCTTCAGCAGTAGGATCTATCATGTATGCAGTTAGACGCACAAGGCCAGATGTGGCATTCGCGCAAAATTTGACTAGTCGTTACCAGAAGAATCCAGGGAAAGATCACTGGCATGCTGTTAAGAACATTCTTAAGTATTTAAGGAATACTAAAGATATGTTTCTTGTGTTCGGGGGAAATCCAGACGCAGAACTGAATGTTACAGGTTTCTGCGATGCGTCCTTTCAAACTGATAAAGATGATACGAAGTCTCAGACGGGTTACGTTTTTGTCATCAATGGAGGAGCTGTAGACTGGAAGAGCAAAAAGCAGAGTACAACGGCCATGTCTGCTACAGAAGCTGAGTATATTGCTGCATCGGAAGCTGCAATGGAAGCTGTTTGGATAAGGAAATTCATTTCGGATCTTGGAGTGATGCCGTCAATTGAATTACCTATAAATGTGTATTGCGACAACTCTGTTGCAATCACATTCGCCAATGAACCTGGAGTTATGAAGGGCGCCAGACACTTTCGTAGAAAGTATCACTATGTTCGAGAACAAGTCGAACAAGGAGAAATCAATGTACTCAAAGTTCACACAGATGACAATCTGGCTGATCCTTTGACGAAGGCATTACCTAAGGAAAAGTTTACTCGACATGCTGAGGGTATTGGTCTTCGTTTAGCCAGTAGTTTCATGTAAATCTGTGGTTAGTGTATTTGATAAGGGATATGTAAACAATATTATTTTTTAATGAAATAAAGTGCGGATAACGTTTATTATCATTTATTAATATTGTATCCTATATTTGCATGTTTAAATCCGTGAATAATTAATTTATTCTAAATAGTCCGTTGTCGATTAATGATATGGGAATATTATTAAATAAAGACAAATGTGAGGATTGGTAGAATGTACTATAAGGTTGAGATACCAATATCACATGATATTCAATATTGGATAAATTGAATATAGGACTTATCCCAACCACATGATTATACTTTATGGATCGTCGTCATTAAGTAAATCATGAATATTTATCCTCAGACTTGAGATACCAGGTGACTGCCAAGGATGTAGCTCATTTTCTGTAAGATAGTCTAACGCTATCCGTAACAGGTGGCTATAAGGGCTATTTTCGGAGGTGATGTGAAATCTAAGGGTTACGCTCATAGTCAACAAAGGATTTGTTCCTTCAACTTTGTGTTGAAGTTTAATACTGCTTGGCCACTCGTAGGGTTGACAAGTTGTTTACGTGCGCACGCCCAAAGTCTATCTGGAAGACGTTCAGATGTTTTGGTAATCTTGTTCAATTATGTATAAACGAGAAACTAATTGTTAATTATGGAATGACCTAGATCCATAACCATATTAACGCGGTATTAGAAACAAAAGGATAAGTATGATGATTATATCATCACGTGGTTTTTCCAGAAAAACCATACTTGGATCAAGTTGGGGGCATTGGGAAGGTTAAGCTAGACTAACCCATGTCATTACTATATTAATGAATATCCAAGTGGGAGCTGTTAGAGTTAATGGATATAAATTAATATTTGTATGTCCGGTTTCGAACCCGTGACTTTGGGATTGCACACAATACGTAAGATTTTCAATGGTTTGAATAATTAAATATATGATTATGATTTATTTATTCATTTCACAAAAAAATAACTTAACGGTTGTTAGTACTTAACGAAGTTAGAGATAACGGTCGTTAAAGGACTAAATATGAAAGAGAGGTATAGAAGGATCTAGAACCCATTCCCCTGGGCTTAGATCGGCCGACCCTCCCCTTAGGGATAGGGGATCGGTTTCTTGGAGTAGGGAGCAAGCAAGAGTAGCCTATAAATACAATCCCATTATGTTTATTTTTTCCCTAATCTTGTTCCAAGCAAAAACCCTATTCTTTTCTTCTTCCTCTTCTTGTGGCCGGTCGAATACTACCTCCCAAACACCTTGGGATTTTCGATAAAGCTTCAATACAAGTTAGGGTTGTGTTTGTAAATATAGAACCTAGCTTTTCCCATTGAAACGCTAGTATTACGTGTGTACAAGAACGGAGTACAAGCTTGCTTTAGCTTGTTGATATTTTCCCCATTCGACTTACATTAGGTCGATCTATACTAAACCCATATTAGGGTTTATATTCTTCTTGGTGATCACGTGATTTCTTGTTCTTGCTATGAATCAAAAGGTACGCATCTATTTAATCTTTAGTTAATTATTTACATGTTATTGTAGATCCTACAATCCGCTGTGCAATATGCTTTGATGATCATGTATGTTTATTAGTTATAGATTTATGATTCTAATATTCCAACAGTTGGGCCATCAGAAAAATGTGAAAAATCAGCCTTTAAGCAAATTACAAATATCAGAAAACACAATAAGTACGTCTTACTATAAGCATGATATGAGGTTGTTTCATTATGAGTACAGTAAGTAGGCATTTTGATGTTTTGTATGGGACACTTAATCATGTTGCATATATAGATATGAACGCATAAGAACGGACACAGTCAGTTTCTTTATATAATGATTTATTGTGACTCAATGTAACATTTTCGCTTTGGTTGATCAGGTGGCAGATCTGGCAAGGTTAAATCACGAAAACATCGGAAAATTGATGGGGTATTGTATCGAAGGTGTCCCATTTACACGAATGTTAGTCTTCGAATATGCATCCAATGGGACGTTATCTGAGCACCTTCATTGTAAGTCTCACTCGATAGGATGAAGAATCATTGGTTTCAATATTTTCTTACAGAAATATAATTGAATCTATTATATATATCTTTTTTATGCAGATGAAGAAGGGTGTCAACCGCTAAGTTAGACACGAAGAATGATGATCATTGTAGGAATATCAAAAGGTCTGAAGTATCTTCCACACGGAAATAGAACCACCTTTTACTATATATGAGCTGAACTCTAGTGCAGTATATCTTACAGAAGATTTCTCACCAAAGGTATGAACTTTATACAAATAATAAATATAAACATTAATTGAGAAGCACTTAACTTTTTTCACTTTATGGATTCTTGCAGCTAGTTGATTTTGAAAGCTAGAAAACCATTCTTACAAGATCGGAGAACGATCAGCAACGAAGGCGCAATGTGTGTTCAACCGAGTTCGTTACAAGCTCGCCATTTGGATATCCATGGTAACATCTATTCTTTTGGTGTTCTTCTGTTGGAAATCGTTACTGGACGCCCTCTAATCTACAAAGACAAAGGATTCCTGGTGGATTGGGTAAGAATTACAGTTGGCAAACTAGTAGTTTTGGTCGGATAACAGGTCAAAAAGGGTTCTCGCTAACGGTGAAGGGTCAAACAGCTAAATTAGAGACAAAGAAGAGTTATCGGGTCAGCTCAACCTGTTTGACCCACACTAAAATTTATCGATTTTGACTAGTTACCCGTTCCATTTTGTTTGAAATAGCTATTAGTGGCAAAACATGCGAGTTGGGTCAGGTAATGGGTCCAACCCGTCTTTTTCAAACATTTAGTCCCCCCAAGTCCAACCCGGATTACATACCATTTTCTGCCACCTAAAAAAGTTAGTGTGGATGGGAGGTTTGGCTAGGGGAGGTCTTAAGTTCGAGTCCCACTCGAGACTTTTACCCCTTCAGGCGGAATAAGAGAAAGTACCGGCGGAGTTGAGGGTCAGCATACTGCCCAATTGGATGTCAGTGCTACCTGAACCACTAACAACTAACAAGCCGTTCTAAAAAAAAAGTTAATGTAGAATCGTGTTTTGTGTAATGAACTGATTGGTGGTTTGCTGACATTATGATCAGGCTAAAGATTATCTAGAAGATCCAGAAAAGATGGCATCGGTAGTAGATCCTGCACTAAAACATTTCGGAGTTGAAGATCTTTTAGGCGATACAAGAAGTAGTCAGAATCTGCATTCACGCAAGGCCTAAAGATAAAGTAAGCATGGAAGATTTGTGTGCAACGTTAGAAAGCAAACTCGACACCACTGGATCATCAGAGCTCAAGGCCTCATCTTTTTTAGCTTGGGCTGAGCTAGCACTTTCATCTTGACCCGAGTCGTAAAGTCTAACAAATTGTGTAAACTCTATATGAAGTATAACAACAATCAAAATAGGTTAGAGGTCTGAATACAACCTTTGGTGACAATGGTTGTGATGGCTGATGTTGGCTGTGGTGAGAGGGGTGTTGGTTAGGGTTAGGGTTATTGTTAATGGGGAAATCAGTGGGAAATAGGTTGCTGTGTATTCGATATGAAGGAAACCAAGAGGGACTCGAGTTTCCTCAAAGCCCCAATTTATAGTCACATGGATGTCACTGAACATCTGGATTAGTTTGAAAGACAACTTTTTTTTTTCTTTAGGGTTTCTGACTCGACATTGCGAGCCGACTAATTTCAGGGCGACTATCCTTTTGAATAGTCCGGAGTGGCTTGTTTATTAGATAACTTGATGAAGTTAAACTGTTAAAGTGATTTTAGAACAATCAATTCTGTGGTGATCTCGAAGAAATTGAAGTGTTTGAGAAAATGTATGTTTACTTGACTTTATAGTGGCATTAAGAGTTTTTTTTTTTTTTTTTTTTTTTTTTTTTTTTTTTTTTTTTTTTTTTTTTAATTTTGAAAATACCAAAATACAAAAGCGGTTAATGACATATAAGACGAGTTGTTAATTTTGTATATTAGTTTAAAGAGAGAGAGGGAAAATAATATATATATATAATATATGGCCTTGAGAATATATATATATATATATATATATATATAATATAATATATATATATATATATATGGCCTTGAGAATCGAACCGCTGACCTTTGGAGTTATAATAAGTCTCGCTAAACAAATGCCCAACACTCTATCTTATGATACATATCTTCCTACTTCTATTTAACATAAAAGGTAAAATGGGCTTAACTTAACTTCTGTTCTGGAGTTTGATTCTCAATTTGCTATCTTATCATTTTCACAAATGCATCCACTATGGGGTCTCCATGATTATCATTAAAAGTAATAGTATCTTTTAAGTACTCCGTATTAGTACGTAGTAATAGTTTACATGCTTACATGCCGACTTGTGCATTTCTAGTACTCTAATCTATGTAGACTTGGGCTCGGCTCTTTTTTACAACACGCCAATAAAAATAAAGGCTCGGCTCGTAGTATATCTATTTTGAGCTTATTATTGAGCTCGTTAATAAGCTAACCTATAATACAAATGGATAATATGTATTATATAAAGTTTAATATTTAAATATCCTAGTGTCGTTTCGGCTCGCGAGCCCAGTTAAGCTTTATAAATATATGAAGCTTGGACTCGAGCTAGATTAATAAATGAGCCACAATTTAGGGTCGACCTCATTTAAGCTCACCTCATTCGAGCTTTTACCAATCCGATCTTGAGCTTTTCATGAGCGACTCGGCTTGTTTTCACCTCTAAATAAATACCTTACATGAAGAGCCACACCTTTGTAAAAACAAAGTTTGGAATACCCCTTTTTTTCAAGTGCCAAAAGATACTAAAAAAGTCGAGAACTTTATATTCATTTTCCAGTATATGCAAGCTGTTGGACTTAAAATAATCAAGAAATCATAATGGATCGAAAGCCAAAGGGCTGAAGATGTTATGTAGATAGTTTGTAACCGTTTTACAGTTAGAAGCAGTTAGTAGTTATTAGTTATGTTAGTTATTTGCGGTTACAAAATGCCAAGAGACACAATAGTTGAATTGTACCGTTTCAAGTAGTATAAATATGTATCATATGTACAGAATTTACTGTGTGGTTATTAATAATAATAAAGTGTGTTTAACATAAAACAAAACCCACCCTCTGTTCTCTTTCTAACGAGTCACTGCACATCACATTTCTTGTGTGCATACTCATAATCAAACCATGTTTCATCCGTGATTGATCCAAGATCCGTAGGGACAATAATTGGTATCAGAGCATGGTTAACATGGATTGATCATTGCAGTCCAGAAGTGAACGCCTATGAAGTGCAAGAAACCCGAAAAACAGAGCATGAAGAACAGTCAAAGAAACGACCCATTTTCGGGCAGAAATGTAAGACGAATGAAGTCCAGAAAAGGTTAGAAACCTGAACAGGAAGAAGAACATGTTAAATTGCAAGATGATAGTTCCAGAAATATGTCTTACGCACAAGGCGGGAATAAGACACGGTAAGAAAAAGTGATATACCATGAAACTGCTCAAGTGCCTTGGGTTGAAAAGCCTTTAGAAGTGGGTGAAACTAGCAATGTTGTAGCAACCAAGGACCTACCAGGCCAGAAGGATAAGACGGTGAAGGATGGAGCACTTGAAGAAGATGAACAAGGACGATGATTAGAAGATCATCCATGGAACGAAACAGGAGGCAACTGAACATGATTAGACCAGAAGTTACAAGGCGATCAGGACAATAAAGAAGAAGGAACGAGGCTGCAATCAAAGGATGAACAAGAACAGAGTGAAGATTATGATGTCTTGATTAGGGGAGTGAATGTTGGACTTAAAATAATCAAGAAATCATAATGGATCGAAAGCCAAAGGGCTGAAGATGTTATGTAGATAGTTTGTAACCGTTTTACAGTTAGAAGCAGTTAGTAGTTATTAGTTATGTTAGTTATTTGCGGTTACAAAATGCCAAGAGACACAATAGTTGAATTGTACCGTCTCAAGTAGTATAAATATGTATCATATGTACAGAATTTACTGTGTGGTTATTAATAATAATAAAGTGTGTTTAACATAAAACAAAACCTACCCTCTGTTCTCTTTCTAACGAGTCACTGCACATCACATTTCTTGTGTGCATACTCATAATCAAACCATGTTTCATCCGTGATTGATCCAAGATCCGTAGGGACAATACAAGCTTCTAACGAAGTCTAAGAACTGATTAATGCAAATATGGGATCATTTTGTTGAAGGATACAAAACCATTTGGATGCAAAAGCTAAAGTTTGTGACTAATCTTTGACCATTTTGACAAAGGTAGTACTTTTTTTTTTTTTTTTTTTTTTTTTTGGTAAAGGGTTTTATACCCTGTGAATGCGGCAAAGGTAGAACTTTAAATGTGAGTTACATGATAAACCAAACGATCGATAGAAAATGACAATCTGATTACCATAAAAAAGTGTAATTTACATTGTCTTTTTCGTTAATCAAATGGGTTTGAGATTGAATATACAGTGACTCTGCATAGTCCAGCAAGACCCATAGCCCGTATCTTTATGATGTTGTATAAGTGTGCTTCATTTATCATCTAGGAGAAATTCTGAATAAATTCAATAGGCTATTTTATGCGACTGATCAAAACTCTGTGTGGCTTTGGTGAGTCCGTTAACAGGGCGTGTAAGGGTGACGCATCTATCAATTTCATTACTACCTTATGACTGATTTGAGTTTTAGATTGGCAGTAGTACAGGACGAAGCTGTCCCTATATCTCTTAATATCTTCTCTAGAAATATAGGCAACCAAGAGGGTGGTCTTGAATCACCCTGGTCGACTCATTTGTTAGTCACATAGATGACATCAGTGGGTCAGTTTGAATGGCACCTTATGCATGAGTGAAAGTAGCAAGTCATATGTGTTCAATAGAGCCTTTACATGGAGCTGAGGCACAACTTAGTTTGTTATACAGTAGGGATGATTGAACTATTGGGTTAGCTAACAAAAATACTTCGTGAACCATTCAAAATCCAGTTTTGTTAAAGGAAAGTAAAGAAGTAAAATTGTTGGCCATTCTTATGTGACTGATCGAGTTAGACTCGGGGAACATCCCATTTTGATGAGGTTGGCCATGTATTCAACACGTAAGATACAAAAAATACTTTTACGTTCCGGTCTATATGCAAATTTTTGAAATTACATAAAATGTTGTACTACTCAAGCTTTTAAAATGGTATTTCGGGTATTGAACATTACTTAAGTTTTAAGCAATATTATTTAAAATGGCATTTCAGGTATTGAACATTACTTTAGTTAGATAAACATATGGACAATCTTCTTATAAATAAATAAAAGAGCTTGGAGCATGAATTCTTTCCGAATGATAACATATATAAAAAGTTTAGAATTTGTATTAATTTTCAAACCGACAGTCATAATGACGTTCTTTTTTTACAACCAACGTCAAGATGGCTATCACTTTCACTTTTCTTCTGATATATGGTCCTCATACACTTTAGTATATATCCAAGTAGGACTTCACTTCTTTGGGCTATGTGGGATTATGGGATACAACTATACAAGGTTTAACGGACTTTAACATTATAATAATAATCCATACGAGTTTGTAATTTGAAGCCACTTTGATAATAGGTTGCCATTGTTTAATATGGTTATTAAGTGACGATGCATTTGGATTCAGAAATTCTGAGATGGGTTTACACTCATATTTCCGTTCTTTTTTGTTTGGTTGTGGTCATGGAAAAATTGGCGATAATGCAACTCGTTTTGTATTTCTTGAATAACATGCCCGTGAAGTTAATGAGGAACACATACAATGGGTCAAATCATATTGTACTTCTCAACAAGATACTATACAGCTCCGAGTTTGTGCTTGCGTTTTTTTCTCACTTAACAATTATTTAGGTCTCCAAAAGATTTAGTCTCAAGCTTGTTTAAGCTCGGCTCGTTCAAGCTTTTACCGATTTGATTTTGAGTTTTTCACGAGCGACTCGGCTCGTTTTCACCTCTAAATAAAGACCTTACATGAAGAGCCACACCTTTGTAAATACAAAGTTTGGAGTACCCGTTTTTTTCAAGTGCGAAAAGATACTAAAAAAGTCGAGAAATTTATATTCATTTTCCAATGCAAGCTTCTAACAAAGTCTAATAAATCAAACTCCCATAAAACCATGCATTTGAAAACACAGTAAATATATATTCCAAACATGTATGCACATAGTTCCCTATAGTATATAAAGAAGAAAGATTTAGCTTCTTTAACCTATTTGAGATGTATCTTGAAATGCTTGTTATCATATATATAACACCTACATGTTGACTCATGCATTTCTACTTCTAGTATGCTAATCTACACTAGTTATCCGTCATTATAAATATGGTACTTATTAAAGGGCGGCGTAATTTGAGTCATTTCATACAGGCTTACTCTAATTACATGCCATGAAGTAATTTTTGTGTGTCTAAATTGGTCTAGAAACTCACTCGTTCTTTATGTCTCTTTCAGTTAAATTGTTGTAGTTAAAAATTTGTTGTTAATTATGGTATATTGGGGTATCCTGATAGCAATTAGAATTCACGAATATGAACGCTTTCAGATCGATTAAATTGGAGTGTATACCAATTAACGACCGGATAAAATCTAATTGATTCAAGTTTGTGTATGTTTGTATGTTTGCATAAAAACTGTGATCAAAATATGGTTGATCAGCCTTGTCCTTTCTCTATTCGAAATAGAGAATTTATAAGACAGTTTATGGGGTCGGTTATTAGGGCCTAATAACCGCAAAACAGTTATATTAACTGTAAAACAACTAGCAGCAGCATCTGGTAACTATCAGCAGGAACCAGAACTAGCAGCAGGAACCAGACACTAGCAGCAGGAACCAGCAGCAGAAACACATCACTAGCAGTAGAATCCACATCAACTTAATACGTATTATTTGGTGGAAAACAAATTCTAATGAATTTTTAACATATCAATGTTATACCAAATAATACGTATTATTTGGTGGAAAAACAGCCCCTTGGACCCTGCTTCTCTCAGAGGCGTTGCCCCCAAACCCCCACCAAGCCCCTTGGAACCCCCGTTAATATCCAAATAAGTGTCGACCCTTATTTGCATATTAAACTCAATCTATTTTACACTAAAATACCAACAAAATTTGTTTTGTCTTTATGTATCACAAGGTAAGTACTACTTTATAGTTATATTTCACAAAGTATAGATTTAATCTAGTCCATATTTATTAATGTTCATGTAAAATGAGTTGATATTGCGACCTTATAGAGTCCACAACAATTCATTTGTGGTGTAAATAAAATCCAGAAATGAAATCGCGACTCTATATATGTTGTTGTATTGTGCGAGTGAATATACTTAGACTCCTACAAAGTCTTGAAAGATCCATGCATAACCTTCATCTTTGTGATGATGGTATATCAGTGTACATTCTTTGTTTTTGTGACAACTGAATTTTATCTGCAAGTAGTAGTTTAGTTTAGAATTTAAGATAAGTTCAGTGAATAAAATCTATAGGCAATCCTTGTGTGACTGATTGAGTTACCTTTTGCGAAACATCAATAGTTCTGGGTAGGTGAACCGAACTCAAACTCCGGGGTTTCGTGAGTTTTTTTAGTAGGACTCATGAGGGTGACACATCTATCCATTTTGGAGAATTATGATGACACACGTCCATTAGTATATGTAATTTATTGATATGAACATTAGTAGGACAAGGTTGTGATCTTTTCTTTTGATTCCTCTTTAGAAATGTCGGCAACCAAGAGGGGCGCGAGAGTCACTTTTATGTTGTACCAGAGTTAGAGTTACCTAATATCTTAGTCGCATGGATGGCAATGGACATCTGAGGATCAATAGTGTATCATCAACGGAATAAACACATATGTGTTCAATAGCGACTTTACATGGAGGGCCACGCCTTAATCCATTTTCCAGTACAAAGTTTGGACTGCCCCGTTTTTAGGTGACTAGAGATATACTACAAAAGTCAAGAATTTTACATTCATTTTTTAAACTAAATGAGGAAAGTCTATTTTGTTCCCGTGAACCCCCGGAACTCCCCTAGGTCCGCCCCTGGATGATAAAGGACATTTGGATCAATTTGAATAGAACTTTGTGTATGATTGAGTAGTCCAATGTTAAGAGCTTAGTGGAACAAGCTCATGTGTGCTATATAGCGACCTTACATGGAGAGCCGCACCTTATTTCATTTTACAGTACTAATACTAGAAAGTAAAAAAAGCAGTTAAATTCATTATTACTAAAAATAAATTCAATAATTATATACTCATTTTCTTGTACTAAGCTCGCAAATAGAGTATGGTTTTTTTAGTTTTATAATCCACTCTATCAACAAACGCGCACATGAAAACATAGTAATATTATTGACATGTATGATCCACATTCACTATTGTATATAAACAAGAAAGACTTTAATGCATTTTAACTACGTGGGATGTAAAGTTGGAATGGTTTTTATCAAATAATGTACAGAGTGCATGTTGCATTTCTATATACCATGCATTTATCTGTTTATTATGGATCGTTGTTCTTTAAAGCTACTTTAAATAGTGCGAAAGTTTAAATACGCTTATAGTGACGACACAATTTGATTCGGAGATCCTCTGATGCAACTCATTTTGAGTTTCTCGAATTACATGCCCTGAAAATTAAATAAGTGTTCTACGCTGCAGGTAGTTAAGTTCATATGATACATATACCTTCCTTGTCATATAAGAGATTTTTTTTAGAGTCAACTACATTTTTGGTCCTTGCAGTTTGGTGTCTATTTCATTTTTGGTCCACTTTTTAAAAATGTAAAGTGGACTGATGTTGCCACTTTACGATTAGACTTAACTAACTGAACTAACTTTGTTATCAAAATGGACTGAAAGTGGAACGAAACTATCGGTTTTGGACTAAAACCAAAACTTTTTGAAAAATGGACCAAAAATGAAATGCGCACTAAACCACAAGGACCAAAATTGTGATTAACTTTTTTTTTTTTTTTTTTTTTTTAAATATAATAAGTTGGCAGCCTTTGTGACATTTAAGTGAGGTTTTGCGAATACTAATTGTAACATATCAAAACGTCAAGGATTTATATATATATATATATATATATATATATATATATATATATATATATATATATATATATATATATATATATATCAAAACGTCAAGGATATATATATATAGTGAGACTTTCTTGCGAGAACCATCTTATCTGCGAGAACTGACAGAACCACCAAAAACATACATGCACGCCTTCAATAATTGTATTTTTGCACATATGTTCTAAAAACAACATATATGTTTTAAAAAAAACATGGTTGTTCTAAAGAATTTGATAAGAAATTGGAAATACAAAATTTTTCTTTGAAGGTGTGCATGTATGTTCTTATAAGGCGTGCAATGACAATATTGCGGCCGTGTGTAAGGTTTTTGTGAAAAAAGAGGATGAGTTCATGATGATATTGAAGAACATAGGTGGATACTTACGATTATTGATGATTTGCATGTATTTTTGTTTTATTTTAAAAGGCGTGCATGTATGTTTTTGGTGGTTCTGTCAGTTCTCGCAGATAAGATGGTTCTCGCAAGAAAGTCTCCCTATATATATATATATATATATATATATATATATATATATATATATATATTATATATATATATATATTATTATATATATATATATTATATATATAATTGTTATTTACCTAAGTATTAAAAGGATTTCAAGTTAAACTTTAATATGAGTTAGTTGGTCTAGAATGCACATTCGTAGATTAATTTGATTACCAACATCAGTTATTCTCCAAAAGGTGTGACCGTCACCAAAAATTGTGGCTTTTCACTTTATATTCATATACAAACACAATTTGGTCTTTCATATGAATATATCCATATCAACAATAAATCTCTATGTTTAGCAGTTTTTCTAGTGACTTGAATTTAAGCGTGTTCTTGTTTTTACTCGAGATGAATTTCTAGTGACAAATTTTAGAACAAGACAAAAACTTCCATCTTTTTTAATTGGATTCAGTTTGTGTTACTTTCAAAATAAGCTTAGCCCATAGTAACACTAACATGCCCATAACTTTGAATGAAAAATAACACCAACAAATTAATAATCAACCGTAAAATGCGACAAATTAATAGTCAACCGTAAAATAGTCTTAGCCCATAATAACACCAACAAATTAATAGTAACACTAACATGCCCATAAAATCAGCAAGGTGAAAAAAAAAATGCTACAAGTTGATCTTCATATATATATAAAGATTAGGTCCAAAAAAACATTGGGGAGTATTAATGACATGTGAGCATTAATGTCACAAGCTAAAATATGTAGTTTAAGCTAATGAATTTCCTACATGTGGAACTTATTTTGAAGCCTTTTAAAAGCTTTTAAGGATATATAAATATACAAGGTTAATAATAATATCAACATCTTTTCAAGTCTCTTTCATTTAATATTTTGCTCCTTTCATTTGCCTTCAAATAAATACACAAACCCTTCGACCACCATCATTGGATACTATAAATAACACCATTTGAAGATAAAAAGGCCTTCACCATCACTTTTCATATCGAAGAGATGTGGGAAAAACAGTTTATTGTTTAGAGTTTAGACTATAGATTTTGAGAAGGTGGATGCAAAGTAAACCTGAACCAACAATATTTATGGACTTGATTGCTGCTTGGGTCCAATATATGGATGCTCATCATGTAAAGAAGGCATGATTCTAATCATATAATTGGAGTGACTGTGCAATAAAAAGTGGCATATATATATCTAAGAAATGTCGATGATGAATATGTCAATTTTCTTTGGTAACTGGCATTGTGGCATGGTTATGCTTTTACTGTTTATTTAGTTTGTGTGTGGAAACCCTGTTTTGTTTTTACAGTTTGTTGTGGAAAATACGTTTCACTGATATTGTGATATATAGATCTTTCAGTCTTAACTACCGGTTTTATTTATTGAATTTACTAGTATGTCTATTACTACTATAACATTATCGTTAGTTTCTCCTTCTTCCTTTTGGTTTTCTTTTTTTCTTTAGCTAATATTGTAGGTGTGTTGGTGATGATGTTTATGGAATACAAATGGATCTATTGTTGCCTGAGAAGGAACCGATGGTTAAGTTAGATCTGCTAACCTATTTAAAATTTTTGGGTTGATTAGTAGTTTATTAATGTTATTCTTGCAGGTATTGATAAGTGGTTAGTGACGCTAACGGGGTATATCAAGATGCTGATAACAAAACAAAGAGGAAGATGGAGACGGAGTGGGTAATATGTTTCTTTTTTGTTCTTTCTTGATCATATAGTAATTATATTTGCGTTATTACAGTAAGTATGGTTACAGTTAAATATTTTACATGCAAGAATTGATTTTATTGGTGATCAACTACCTAGGGTTTCGAATTGGATGATCAGGAATTTTGATTGTATGGGCAGTTGGAAAGTCAGGAGCTATGGCGTCTCTAGCTGTTTCGCCAAAGTCGAGCTCCTTCGTGTTTATCGATACTAACTCTTTCTCAAAACTATATAACTTTTTAAAAAAATTTAGTTATTTGTAATCATTTTGAGATTTCTTTTAAGTTGGGTTATTATTGGAGTGATGTTTAAAGTGCAAGTTTCCACTTATTGTATTGTAAAAATTCAATCTTTATCATCTTGATTTCGATGTATTTGGTTGCGACAAGCATCCCATCACTGAGGCTAAAATTTGTCACTAAAGGCAACGAAAATTAAAGTCGACACTCATATAGTCGTCACTTAAATCTGCGACGAAATACTTATGTCAATGAAGCATTAGAAGTTACTAATTTTTTTAATTTAAAATTCTTTTAACTAAATAAGTTAGTTAAATATGTTAATCACTTTTCATTTTCCTTTGGCGTTACACAAATATACGTTCTCTCAGGAAATAAACTTTGAATAATTATTTGATGCTCAAGAGTTGCATATGCTAATAATTTTTTGTCAAAATATATTTTAATACCTTGAACTTTGTTAACTGAATTACTTAATATCGTGAATTATGTAAGATGCAGTTTGATACAGTTTGATGCCTTGACATTGGCAAACAAGATCTCCTGCTATAATAAACTAAACTGAGAAATATTTATCACCACCCTTTTCCAAAAGTATCACAGCCCACGACAACCACTTTATAGCATCAGGTTACTGCCCCGCTTTATAATTATCCATCCCCTTACTCTTCGCTGAAGACGACGTCACACCAGCTGGCGGTGGAGGAAGCCCTTCAAGCTCATTCGTTCCATCCACATCACCTCCTCCGCCTATATCAGATTCGAAACCCCAATCCTCAGCCCCTGTAAACTGCTCAGTCGCAAAATTATCAGAACCCTTAGAAGCATTATTACCAGCTGAAGCTGAAGACGTCGAAAATATCAGATTCAATAACCAAAGAACATGCCAGCAATACTAATGATATATACCAGTTCCAACAAGCAGTATAAACATGAAATCCATGAACTGGCAATACTAATTTTCATTGGCAGCAGTATTAACTAATATGGACAGTAGAAACTTACAACTTGCAGCTTTTAAAATTTCGATGGAGCATTAATGTCACAGGCTAAAATATGTAGTTTAAGCTAATGAATTTCCTACATGTGGAGCTTATTTTAAAGCCTTTTAAAAGCTTTTAAAGATATATAGATATACAAGGCTAATAATAATATCAACATCTTTTCAAGTCTCCTTCATTTAATCTTTTGCTCCTTTCATTTGCCTTCAAATAAATACACAAACCCTTCGACCACCGTCATTGGATACTATAAATAACACCATTTGAAGAGAAAAAGTCTGTTGCCACTTAGTGTGACGCAATAAGAATTTGATCACATCATCACGTGTAGTGTTGCATGGATAACATGTTGATTGGTGCATGATTACATGTGAAGTTTACAATGTTACACGTCATTTGTTGTGTCTCTTGGTTGGGTAAACGTTTGTTTGCCAAACTGACATGTAAAATGGTTAGCAAGTTTTATATAAATGGTTGATATTTACCAAGAAAAAGGTTTGTCAACACCCTACGTATAAACTTTTAAGTTATTACATTGTGTGTATTATTACGGGTATAGTTCGAATTTGAATGATAATCATGAAAAATGTATTGAACTTTACTTTGAAAACTAAACGTTCATGTAGAAAAAAGTAGTCACAACTCCAAAACAAAGTAATAAGTATCTAATTTGGATATATTTTTGAACTGTTAATTGTAATTTCAATTTTTTAAATGAATGCAAATAAATCACGTATGAACACTTGACATAATAGTTTATAAAACGTTAAATCTTCCACAAACACATAAAAGAAATATGATAGAGGCATTATGCATGAATACTTCATTTTATCTAGAACGAAATCTTTCAATATACATATGGGGTTTATGGTAGACGTGCTTGCCATTAAAGTTGAGTTTAATTTCTTGGAAATATATAACGAATAAATGAAATAATAACGATCAAGAATGAGTTCCATATTTGAATGAGAACATTAATGCATCTATACAAATAAATGAACTCAATTATGATAACTCTGAAATGCTTTGATGACACTAAATAATCACCAAACCCTTTCAAGTTACCATGTCTCTTCATGTCTTTAAGATAGTTACATACATTGCTGTTATAAATAAAACTCAACTATGAGTAGTGTAAAGTATTGCTTTTGGAAAGAACATGTTTTACGATATGAAAGTTATCCTCATGATTTGATCTCTATACTTAATGTGGCAAACAAAGAGACATACTCGAAATTTAATGGTCTATTTAAATTTGGAAGTATACAATTATCTATCTTATGTATTAAAAAGTACATTTAAAAGTTGTATTTTTTTACAACGTGATACAAATGTTTTGTACTTTTTGTTTTTATACTTTATAAGACAAATTAAGTTGTTATGGTCTTCATACGGTTAGAATACTATATGGCGGGAGAATTTAACCGTATGATACTATCATCTATGGTCACTCATCACGTAAAGTACTATAATGTTCGTCAAAGTCTGAAATCCGATACGCTTTACATGCTATCCAAAATAGTGATTCCTTACTTATAAATCGAATGTGGGTTTTTCTATTAACTATATAGGAATCATGGTTCAACGTTAGCACAGGATTACATAAACCTATGAACTTCATCCAACAAAACCCATCAATGATCAAAATGACGAAAATTATTGCCGAACAACACGCTATGAACATTTATATCGAGCCCGTGTGCATCGCACGGGTCTGAATTATATTGATATATTTAATTAATTTCCACCAAAAATGTGTTAAACATCAAGATCTACGAAAGTATCTATTGTTTACGTGAGTTATTTAGTATTAAATGATAAATGCTTCGATATATAACACTTATATTACAAACATTGACGCAAACTTGATAAAAAGTATATAAACATCTGCACAAACATTACGTACAAAACACGTAGAAATTCAACCAATAACCCAGCCGGTGTATCGCACGGGTTTGTAAGGCCTCGTAAAAGGGTAAGTTACACATCATTTACAACTACACCAACTCGTAACACATGATTACTTGTCATAACAGAACAAATTAAATAAAGAGTCAACTGTAAATCATACTTAACATAAACTTTCACACGAATTTCCTCTCCTTCCCTGACCCTCCATCTATTTAATAATAATAACAACAACAGGCCCATCATACTTAAGTATGTAATTGTAAATCTATGATAAAAAGTCAACTGTAAAAATGGCGAGTGGGGGTGTGTTGAAGTTACCTCCGTTGACTTTTGTTGAATGAATAATTTATTTATTCATTTATTGTGCAATGCTGGTTGAGAATAATCGAAGGTTATTATTGGCACTTATTTCATATTCATTGATCCAGGTAAAACCACATATAGTCAACGTTTGTAAAATCTGGGTCGACCCGGCTGGGTTTGAGCTGAACCAAACGGGTTCGTGTTTCTCATGTGGGTGATGGCGTTGGATGTAGACATTGACAAGAACAAAGACTACTATTGGTCAAAGTGACTTTTATTTGTTAAAAATAACTTAACTACGGTTAGTTTTAGATTTTTTACCAAGGTTGTGGGTTTGGGTGGTGAGCGGGGTATAGTTTAATGGAAATCAAAATTAAGAAACCAAACTTACAATATCAAAAGTTAATTAAGAGGTTCGCGTTATCTTCATTCACGTTATCTTCTCTAGCATTTTGTGACTGATCTTTGTCCACTTTGAAAATGGTAGTACTTTAAATGTGAGTTTACATATGATAAACCATTAAAAAGTTTAATTAGCTGTGATGATAAGCCTTGCATTGGTTGGGTCTATTGCACTACATCTCATAAAATGGGATAGAAACAAAGGGAGCGTTTTTTTCAATGATAATACTTGCAATCGCGAATTGCGTATATCTTCAGTTCCAAGGTTCGTTTTCTTTTTCTCTCTACTTATTTCCATACATGTAGCATTGCCTAGGCGACCGAAGTATGCAAAGAGAAATCTCAACATATTATGATTTAGGGTACTATACAATGTTAATGAAACAAATTTAACTGCAACTTATATGTAGAAAGGTTAGGAGGGTGATGGATGTTGTGTGCGTTATGTATATCTTGTGTTTGGGCATGAACATACTAACTAGTCTTAAACTGAAAAAGGAGTTGTTTGGTTAGCTTATTAAAAGACAACAACATTAATAACAATACCATGCCAGAGCGGTGTATGAGGGACAGAGGGAGGCAGAATGTAGATTAAATGATACCCCTACTTTAGGAAAAGCTCGAGCGAGGTATGAGAGAGGTAGCTTATTAGAAGATTTTGTGCTTATCTACTTATTAGTTTGAAAGCCAAATAAGCTCTTCCATACTGGGTCATGCACAACAACGTATTTGACACATATAGCTAGTTATACATAGGTTAATTATTGCATTAAACTCATTCACAATGCTTATTCAACAAGTCCTGAAGATACATCACTCGCTGCAATAAATTATTGATTGCTTAAAAAGCTGCTGAAGATACATCACCTTAAAATTTGACACGGACCATTTAACATATTTAACCCGGCCAATTTAAGTGTCCAGACAGGATTAACATAGTCTTGAAGAAACACTCCACACACTATTAAACTTACTATGCAAATTTTATAACAAGACAACAGGCCCATAGCTTTCCATAAAAGAAACACCCACAAATAAAAAAAGTCAACAAAAATGGCGGCGAAAAGTCAGCTTCGGTGACAATTGTGTGTGGAACCGAAATGCAGAGAACCTTGAAGAAGTTAAACTTGTTTTCAATGCATACAACCTTCTAATAATATAAATTGAAGATTTATAATATGGTTGTAATTCATTGCTAACACATGAATTGTATGTATGAAAATTTAGAAACTGGGCAAAAAGTGTTTTCATGTCAACCCATTCTGATTAGACGTAGACCAAAATATGACCCGTGTCCACCTGAACCCATGTTAACTTGTTACCTAATGCGCTCATCTTCCCATCTATAATATCCAATTTAGATCCTCATACTCGCATAGATCTCAAATATCTGACCAAAAAAGTATTATATCATGTTAGATATGCTGAAATGCTTAACGAAGAAAATTGAAGATGGAAATGGCCAACTAATTGGAAGGCATTATTTCTTGTTCTAAATAGCATTCAAGTTCCTTTATTACAGAATAGTGATAAAGACTACTGTGTGGAAATGCAATGATGAAAGAAGCACCTGTGAATTTCTTGACTGACCCGATGGAAGGAAGATCGACACTTAGACCAGCTGACATTTTGGTCTTTGGATGGATAGGAGGGAAACATGCATGTGTAGATCTAACGGGGGTTTCTCCACTTGTGGGATTGGGGAATCATGCTTTTACGGCAGGTCAGGCTACTTTAAAAGCCGCTTCATGCAAAGTAACCAAACACGAGAAAGCGTGCCTTGATAACCAACACGCGTTTATACCTTTTTCATTTTGATACTTTTGGTTTCCTTGCACCTGAGGCTGTGGAGCTGCTCAAAAGAGTCCAACGGGTTATGCATGGCAATGTTACGACCCCAAGGTCTTTGAATGTAGTTTTTAAAAGACTAAGTTTTGCTATTCAAAAAGGGCTAGCGGCGCAGCTTGTTGCCCGCTTGCCTGTCGTTTCAGTGTAAAATTCCTACATATATATAGACCAATTGCCAAATGTTCCATGGCGTTCTAAGGTATGGTATTCCTAATGTGTACCTAGTCATTCATTTGTTCTATGGCTTGCCATTCAAAGGAGGCTGCTCACACAAGACAGGATGATTGTATGGAATCCTGGTGCTGATCTTCAGAATTTGATCATTTGTTCTATGGTTTTCAGGACTCGGTTTGAATATTTTGGAATTCATAGCTTTCAGCACTCGGCTTGAATATTTTGGTGGGATTTCTAACAAAATAGTTGTATTCTGTTATTAGGATGTTACAAGACATCTATCTATCCTTTAGAGCTTGATTGAGCTTGGTTAAACAAGAACCTCTGTATGGAATACAAGTGTTTATGCGGAAACTAAACAACAAGTATAATAAAGAAGAAAACTCTAAACGACAATGATCCTCTATGGATCAAACTATGAACTAAGAATCGTGTTATTGAATATTGAAAACGTTAAAGGTACATTAAACTCATGGACGGGATGTTTCTTTTATAACAATAAGAAACCCTAACCCTAACCCGTCTTACAAGAAAACGTGTGAAGAGATAAAGATCAATCTCTTCTAAAAATAAATCTAACAACCATACTAAACATACGGATAATAAACAATAACTATCCGCAGCAATGAACACTATCGGCAGAAAACAAAACAATACTATCGGCAGGAACCAACCGCAGCAGCAATGCAACACTATCGGCAGGAACCAGTCTTCACTATCGGCAGCAATGAGAAATTCCTTATTTCTCATAAATCTCAACAATCCTCCCAGCACTCAACAATCCTCCCATCACTGAGAAACCCTTATTTCCCAGAGATCCTAACAATCCTCCCCTAATCTTGAGGTTGACTAGGTTAACCTGCAAGATTCCAATGTGATAGAGCTTTAACTTCTCAGGCTTGAGGACTGCGACTTAGCAGCAGCAATAATTAGTAACCAGCAGCAACATCCATAACCTGCAAGATTCCAACTTCTATAGCATCCAGCAGCAACTTCAATAGTTCAGCAGGAATAAGAAATCTTCTTCAAAACATGTATACTGGTCACCATGACATTCACTTGAACTTGGCTGCTATCATGACAAGATGTACATCAAATCACTTAAGTTTCATACTATTCTCATCACATCCAGGTGTGTTAACTCCTGTGAGAGGTGAATCATTGAAAATTAATGGATTTGATGTCTCTTTACCAATAGCCATCACTACTGGAGTAGCCAATGTTTAGGTGTGTTAGACCATGGTACATTGATAACCATCTGATTTATTAGCAAATCAGCAACTATAAACGGATTTTTCTTGTCTTTACCTGTAGCCGTTTGCTCAGGACTAGTCAATTCTTAGGTTACAGCAAACCTTGGTGAATTGAATACCAAATATGGATACCAAGTGTCTTTACCACAAACCATACTTTTGTGGACTAGCCAATCCTTTGGATCCCATAAAGGGTTACATCCATGGTGAATTGAGAACCATTATCAACTCTTAGAAATAAATCATGGGTGAGTTGAAATACCCTATAGCTTTGAGCAAGCTATTACAGCTATCAACGGATTTGATTATCACACCAGAGCCGTACCCTCATGGTGAGCCAACTCTTTCTTGTCTATGAGACATGGTGAGTGGAGTACCATTTATTGTGTAGGTGTAAACACCAACACTGTACCTGCAAGGTGTTGCTCAAAACCAACTTATTAGCACACAAAATATACACAATAATTTTTTTTTTATTTTTTATTTATTTTTATTTTTTTTATTTTAAACTAAGAAAAAGAAATCAGAAACACACCAAAAGAAAAGAAAGAAAATAAGAAAAGAATCAAAAGAAAGAAAGATAGAAAAATATACAACAACAACAACAAGAATAATCCTCCCCTTAAGCTTCATCCTCCCCTTAAGCTGCAATCCTCCCCTTAAGCTCAGTATCTAGGGATTTACCATCCCAATATGGACCACCAAATGTTTAAACCTTGGTCCATCAAAAGCCTTGGTCAGCAAATCAGCCACATTATCATCTGTGTGAATCTTAACCACCTGAATAAGATGCTTCTCATAAGCATCTCTTATGAAATGGTGTCGAATCTCAATATGCTTTGTCCTTTGATGATAAACAGGATTCTTAACAATACACATAGTACTTTGATTATCAATAAAGATCTTAGTGTTCATGAAGTTGAACCCATAATCCAACAACTGATTTTGCATCCAAAGAAGCTGTCCACAGCAACTAGCAGCAGCAACATACTCTGCCTTAGTAGAAGATGTAGCCACTATAGTCTGCTTCTTGCACTGCCAAGAAACCAACCTCCTACCCAGAAACTGACAACCTCCAGTAGTAGACTTCCTATCAAAGTTAGCCTCAGCATAATCACTGTCACTATAGGCTTCCAACACAAAAGGAGAGTCTTTGGGATACCAAAGTCCCATCTTTGGCTGTCCTTTCAAATACTTGAAGATCCTCTTAACTGCATTGAGGTTAGAAGTCAAAGGTGTAACCTGATGTCTAGCACATGCACCAACAGCAAACATGATATCAGGTCTTGAAGCTGTCAAATACATGAGTGATCCAATCATGGATCTATAAAGATGAACATTAACAGCAGCATCAGGTTCATTATTGGACTTAGGCTTTGGAGGTTCAAAGGGAGTTGTAGCAATCTTCACATTTTCCATATCAAACTTCTTAAGCATGTTATAAACATACTTCTCCTGGCAAATAAAGAACCCATCTGGTTTCTGCTTAACCTGAAGACCCAAGAAGAAAGTCATTTCACCCATAGCACTCATCTCAAATTCACTCTTCATCAATTCTTCAAACTCCCTGCACCAGGCTTCATTAGTGGAACCAAAGATGATATCATCTACATAAACTTGTACCAGAATGATATCTTTGAAGTTCTTTCTGATAAAAAGAGTTTTATCAATAGCCCCTCTTCTGTAACCATGTTTCAGCAAAAAGGCTGATAACCTTGCATACCAAGCCCTTGGTGCTTGATGAAGACCATAAAGTGCTTTAACCACTTTGTAAACCAAATTAGGATTCTGAGGATCCACAAATCCCTGTGGTTGAGTAACATAAACCTCTTCCTCAATCCTTCCATACAAAAATGCACTTTTCACATCCATCTGATATACTACAAACCCCATAAAGGAAGCAAAAGCCAAGAACAATCGGATAGCTTCAACTCTTGCCACTGGTGCAAACACCTCATCATAATCAATCCCCTCTTCTTGTCTATGACCTTGAGCTACCAATCTAGCTTTATTTCGAACCACAATTCCCCTAGCATCCCTTTTATTCTTTAGAATCCATTTAGTTCCAATAGCATGCTTTCCTGCAGGTAAAGGTACCAACATCCATACTTTCTGATTCTGGAACTGCTGCATCTCCTCTTGCATAGCCTCAACCCAATCATCATTAGCAAGAGCTTGAGCTATACTAGTTGGTTCAACTTGAGATAAGAAACAAGCATAGAGACAATGCAAGTAATCAGTATGATTGCTTCTTAACTGATCCTGTATATAACTGAGAAAAGCAGATTCTCCAAACTTGGGTTGATGTAGTTTACTTCTTGTCTGAACAGGGGAATTAATATCTCCAAGAATCAAAGACTGAGGATGAACTATATTGATCCTCTTGGTAACAATGGGATTGACCTCAATGGAGGATGCTTGATTAGTAATTGAGGGGTTGAAGTCATCATCATAAGAGGAAGAAGTGAAAATGCATGTTCTAGATTGATGATGAGGATCTTCCAGCTTATCTCTTGAAGAGACTGAATTTCCAAGATCAGAAGGAATTGGAAATCTTTCAGGGGAGTTATCAATACCCAAAGTGTCAACAGATGGAGAAGACACAGGAACATCAGCAGGAATAGAGACATCAGCAGAAACATTAGAAGGATCGGCAGGAACAGATCCACTACCAGCAGGAATGGCATCAGCAGGAACAGGAATACCACCAGTCGAATTCAGTTGCCTTCTAACTTCAGCTTCAGCCTTTCTCAGAATCTCCTCTGTCTCTTTAGAAAACCCAGAATCAAACATCTCAGCAGCTCTCTTGGCATTATACTCTTGTCTTTGAAGCCTAGCAAGATCTTCTGCAAAACTAGAATCACCTCCAGCCATATCAAAAGAATCTTTGAGCTTTGAACCTGAAATGTTGTTAGAGGGAAAAGAAGGAATAACAATAGGTCGTTCATCACTCTCTGCATCAGAATCATCATCTGAGGTACCTGCATTGTTAGATTGAAAACCATGTGTACCAACAGATAGATTTGCTTTGAATCTATTATAACCTAAAGAGTCAGTCAGATAGTCCAGATCAAAGTACCATTCTAGACCTGCACCTTGCAAATTAGGTTTATCCTCAAGATATCTTAAGTTGAGAGTCTCTTCTATTTTCTTAGAGGACAGATTATAAACCCTATATGCTTTACTATGAGCAGAATACCCAATAATAAACCCTTCATCAGCCTTCCCATCAAACTTGCCTAGGTAATCACTAGTGTTCAAAATAGTGACATTACATCCAAAAGGCTTAAGGTAACTAATGTTTGGAACCTTCCCAGAAAAAGTTCATAAGGTGTTTTATTATGAGGACTAGTAATAGATACCCTACTCAACACATAACAAGCAGTGCAAACTGCTTCAGTCCAAAACATAGTGGGCATCTTAGATTCAGCTAACATAGTCCTAGCTGCTTCTATCAGAGTCCTATTTTTCCTTTCTGCAACCCCATTTTGTTGTGGAGTTCTAGCATTACTATAGTCCCTTTTTATCCCCTTACTCCCACAGAGTTCAATAAGATTAGAGTTTTTAAACTCTGTGCCATTATCACACCTTATAGACTTAACCTTTTTACTTAGCTGATTTTCTATTAAGGCTATAAAATCCCTAATAACTGGATAAGTTTCATCTTTAGTACCCAAAAAGAAAGTCCAAGAAAATCTGCTAAAATCATCTGTAATTACCAGGCAGAAATACTTATGGTCAATACTTCTGATAGAAGTAGGACCAAAAAGATCCATATGGAGAAGCTGCAAAGGCTCATAAATGTTGCTCACAGCTGTAATTGCCTTGTATGAAGCTTTGTGTTGCTTTCCTTTGTTGCATGCAACACAATGGTGTTCACTGGAGAAGGTCTTGAGAGGGAGCCCATGGACCAAACCATTCTTAGCCAGCTTGTTTATGGTCTTGAAATTCACATGTGCCATTCTTCTGTGCCATTTGTTAGATTCATCCACAGAAGCTTTTGCAACCAGACAAGCAAGTGAACCCTCAGGCTGAACATCACTAAGATTGAAGCTATAAAGGTTGAAAGTCCTTGGAACTTTAAGCTCAACCTGACTTTCATCAGGCAACTTGAAGTCTTTGGACAGCACAAAGCAATCATTCTCAGTGAAGAGAACACTATTCTTCTTGTCACAAATTTGAGAGACAGAGAACAGATTGAAGTTTTGGAGTTCCTTCACATAAAGCACATCTTCAAAGTCCAACTTGGCAGTTTTGATAGTTCCCTTCCCAGTAATTATGCCATCTCCTCCTCCAAATGTCACAGTACCTCCATTCAAAGGCACAAAATCATGCAGCCTTTCTAAATTTCCTGTCATACTCCTGGAACACCCACTGTCAACAATGCCAACATCTTTACTTCTAAAAGGAAAATCCTGATACAAAGAATACATATACAACATTAGATACAAGAGTGACCCAAGCCATTGCTGACTGGAGCCTGCCTAGTGGATCAATAAGAATTAAACCCTGGAGATTGATAAGATCCACCATTGATCTTGGACCCCATTTTCATATGTTGGTCATTTATTCTCCAAGAACAACCTGCTGAGGACTTAACAGCAGTTTTCCATCTTGCCCCTCCCTTGTGCATGGTGTCAAAACAAAAAGGTCTCATATCATTTTGAAAGTAAGTACTAGTAGGTCTGCTGAAAGGTCTAGCAATATTACTTCTCCAACCAGCAGGATTGATCCTACCGGCAGGAACAGAATAACCAGCAGCAATAGGTTTATCAGCAGGAATGAACTTATCAGCAGCAACAGGCTTACCAGCTGAAACTGGCTTGCCAGAAGCAACTGAAGTTCTCCTTGCTGCTTGAGGAATATAAGGGGGAATATCATTAACATTTTTCCATACAGACCTATTTTGACATTCATATATACTCATCTGGTTTTCATAATAGTCACAATCTTTAATAAGATGATCATAACTACGACACACAAAGCAAGATTTCTTTCTAGGAGACTTTTTCTTAACAATAACTTTCTCATTGCAAACAGAATTATTCAAACCAACACATGAAACAAAATTATCCTTAACAGAAATAAAACCACAACCATAAATGTTTGAAACAGAACCACAACTAGAAACATTATTGTTTTTAACATTATCAAAAGAAATATCTTCAAATGCAGCTGTCTTTGAGTGAGATTCATCAGTAGCTACTTCTGAGGAGAGATCTTCTGACTTTATTGAAGCTGACTTGTCACTTGATCCACATGTGGCATAATCATTAGTCTTGATTTCTGAAGATTTGTCACTGTAAGAACAAGAGACAAATTCATTAGAATCACAATCAAGATTAGGCAAATCCTTTGCCTGTTTGCCATAGATCATTTATGAATCATCAAAGTCATCAAAAGGATTAGCAGGTTTAAATGTTCCAGTTATGGGTGGAGGAACAGCATTCATTCCTCCTTCCTTTACATACTTTACAGGTTTTCTATAATCTACAGGTTCAGGGTCAAAAACACTATACTCATTAGGGTCATAATATTGATTTGGCCCTATCAGATCACCGTACCCTAAACCTTTTTTAGTTTTTGTAGACATAGAACTATCAATAAGCTTATGAAGGTTTTTGGATGAGTCTTTCCACTTTTCAAATCTAGCCAAGGAATTATCTAGTTTAGACTGCAAATCCTGATTTTCTAGCACTACCTTACCTTTTTCCCTTTCAGAATGTTTAAACTCATTAGTGGCATTTTTTAAATCTCTTTCCAAAACCTTTATTTTTACTTCATAAGCAGACTGTTGTTGTTGATACCAAACCTTTTGTTGTTCTAATATTTTAACAGCCTTTTTATGAGCCTTAAGTTGAATAAAATTATCATTATATTCATTTTCTTTGTCATCAAATTCCTGTTTAAGTTTAGCATATATAGGTGCACAACCAAATGGGCAGTTTTGTACCTGAGATGGATGACCCATCATTGCAAACTGACCAGCCACTTGTTTCTTCTCACCGTATCCAGCTATCATCCCATAGACCTTATCTGCTCCACTTGCAACAGACTTCTCATGTTGCTCCCAGTCCACCATCGAATCCACAGATACCAAAGCCTTGGGGTCCTCTGAATCCAGTTCTTGAATTTTGAAAGCAGAATATCGTGCTTTATCATCCACCTTCTTGTCTGTACATTCCCTGGAAAAATGTCCTGTTTGAGAACATTTATAACACCTTACCTTCCTTCTGTCAAACCTGGCAGGTTCCTGTCCATCAAAGTTGACCCTTCTTCCTGCCTTCTTTTCAAACCTATCCAATTTCAACGATATCATAGCCACCTGCCATCTTAAGTCCATCTCTTCCAGATCCAATTCATCAACCTGATTGAAATCTTCATACACAATCTTCTGCTATGGTGTACTCTCAGCAACAAATGAATGAAGCACATCCACTACAAGATTATCAGATCTGGTCTGAGCTTTTGGTGTGGCAGGTGAGTAGGAGATTGATGATGTTGATGGTGTTGGACTGTTTCCATATGATGCTTTGTTAGGACCAGAGTTACTAACAAAAGCAGTATGGGTTGGAGTATGGGGTGAATAGTTGGAATACCCTTTGATATCAATTTCAAGGGTTTTCAGCTTGTTGTACAGATCATCAAAGCTCATATAATCCAGTCCTCCTTTGGCCTTGAGTGTTATGGAAACCTGAGACCAGGATGGTGGCAAAGCCCTCAGAAACTTAGTGTTGCAATCTTCATCGTCCGGCCTAGCTTTCAACTGGTTGAGTTGGCTCAGGATCTTGTGGAATCTATCATACCCTTTGTGAATTCCCTCAGCCTCAGAAATCTTGAGTTCCTGAAACTCTTGTTTGAGCATAGACTTTCTCATCTTTCTGGATTCATCATTCCCTCCAAATCTGGCTTTTACAGCATGCCAGATCTTTCTAGCATCATCCAAGTGATGAAAATCACTCATATGATCCTCTGGAATAGCTTGAAGTAGAAGGGTTCTTGCCTTGGTTTCCCTTTGAACAGCAAGGTGTTCTTCTGCTGTAACAGGTGGCTCTATATAGATATTGCCATCATTATCCCTTCCAGTATTCTTCTTGCTATTTCCCTTAAGAATCACATTCCACAGATTGTAATCAGTGTTCGTGATCCAATATTCCATTCTCATAGCCCAGACTTCATACTCATCTTTCTTTAGGTATGGGAATTTAGCATTGTTAGTGGACATAGTGGTGACGATTTGTGTTTGGACTTGTGATGTTTCAGATTTGGGTTGGTGATCTTCCTGGTTAATGACATTGTTTTGTGGGATTTCGTCTTCCATTGAAAGAGGGTTAAGAGGTATGAAATCGAACTTCTTCTTCTTTATCAGAGATCCTTACCAGGCTCTGATACCACTTGTAGGATCGAGTACTTCGAGCTTGATTGAGCTTGGTTAAACAAGAACCTCTGTATGGAATACAAGTGTTTATGCGGAAACTAAACAACAAGTATAATAAAGAAGAAAACTCTAAACGACAATGATCCTCTATGGATCAAACTATGAACTAAGAATCGTGTTATTGAATATTGAAAACGTTAAAGGTACATTAAACTCATGGACGGGATGTTTCTTTTATAACAATAAGAAACCCTAACCCTAACCCGTCTTACAAGAAAACGTGTGAAGAGATAAAGATCAATCTCTTCTAAAAATAAATCTAACAACCATACTAAACATACGGATAATAAACAATAACTATCCGCAGCAATGAACACTATCGGCAGAAACAAAACAATACTATCGGCAGGAACCAACCGCAGCAGCAATGCAACACTATCGGCAGGAACCAGTCTTCACTATCGGCAGCAATGAGAAATTCCTTATTTCTCATAAATCTCAACAATCCTCCCAGCACTCAACAATCCTCCCATCACTGAGAAACCCTTATTTCCCAGAGATCCTAACAATCCTCCCCTAATCTTGAGGTTGACTAGGTTAACCTGCAAGATTCCAATGTGATAGAGCTTTAACTTCTCAGGCTTGAGGACTGCGACTTAGCAGCAGCAATAATTAGTAACCAGCAGCAACATCCATAACCTGCAAGATTCCAACTTCTATAGCATCCAGCAGCAACTTCAATAGTTCAGCAGGAATAAGAAATCTTCTTCAAAACATGTATACTGGTCACCATGACATTCACTTGAACTTGGCTGCTATCATGACAAGATGTACATCAAATCACTTAAGTTTCATACTATTCTCATCACATCCAGGTGTGTTAACTCCTGTGAGAGGTGAATCATTGAAAATTAATGGATTTGATGTCTCTTTACCAATAGCCATCACTACTGGAGTAGCCAATGTTTAGGTGTGTTAGACCATGGTACATTGATAACCATCTGATTTATTAGCAAATCAGCAACTATAAACGGATTTTTCTTGTCTTTACCTGTAGCCGTTTGCTCAGGACTAGTCAATTCTTAGGTTACAGCAAACCTTGGTGAATTGAATACCAAATATGGATACCAAGTGTCTTTACCACAAACCATACTTTTGTGGACTAGCCAATCCTTTGGATCCCATAAAGGGTTACATCCATGGTGAATTGAGAACCATTATCAACTCTTAGAAATAAATCATGGGTGAGTTGAAATACCCTATAGCTTTGAGCAAGCTATTACAGCTATCAACGGATTTGATTATCACACCAGAGCCGTACCCTCATGGTGAGCCAACTCTTTCTTGTCTATGAGACATGGTGAGTGGAGTACCATTTATTGTGTAGGTGTAAACACCAACACTGTACCTGCAAGGTGTTGCTCAAAACCAACTTATTAGCACACAAAATATACACAATAATTTTTTTTTTATTTTTTATTTATTTTTATTTTTTTTATTTTAAACTAAGAAAAAGAAATCAGAAACACACCAAAAGAAAAGAAAGAAAATAAGAAAAGAATCAAAAGAAAGAAAGATAGAAAAATATACAACAACAACAACAAGAATAATCCTCCCCTTAAGCTTCATCCTCCCCTTAAGCTGCAATCCTCCCCTTAAGCTCAGTATCTAGGGATTTACCATCCCAATATGGACCACCAAATGTTTAAACCTTGGTCCATCAAAAGCCTTGGTCAGCAAATCAGCCACATTATCATCTGTGTGAATCTTAACCACCTGAATAAGATGCTTCTCATAAGCATCTCTTATGAAATGGTGTCGAATCTCAATATGCTTTGTCCTTTGATGATAAACAGGATTCTTAACAATACACATAGTACTTTGATTATCAATAAAGATCTTAGTGTTCATGAAGTTGAACCCATAATCCAACAACTGATTTTGCATCCAAAGAAGCTGTCCACAGCAACTAGCAGCAGCAACATACTCTGCCTTAGTAGAAGATGTAGCCACTATAGTCTGCTTCTTGCACTGCCAAGAAACCAACCTCCTACCCAGAAACTGACAACCTCCAGTAGTAGACTTCCTATCAAAGTTAGCCTCAGCATAATCACTGTCACTATAGGCTTCCAACACAAAAGGAGAGTCTTTGGGATACCAAAGTCCCATCTTTGGCTGTCCTTTCAAATACTTGAAGATCCTCTTAACTGCATTGAGGTTAGAAGTCAAAGGTGTAACCTGATGTCTAGCACATGCACCAACAGCAAACATGATATCAGGTCTTGAAGCTGTCAAATACATGAGTGATCCAATCATGGATCTATAAAGATGAACATTAACAGCAGCATCAGGTTCATTATTGGACTTAGGCTTTGGAGGTTCAAAGGGAGTTGTAGCAATCTTCACATTTTCCATATCAAACTTCTTAAGCATGTTATAAACATACTTCTCCTGGCAAATAAAGAACCCATCTGGTTTCTGCTTAACCTGAAGACCCAAGAAGAAAGTCATTTCACCCATAGCACTCATCTCAAATTCACTCTTCATCAATTCTTCAAACTCCCTGCACCAGGCTTCATTAGTGGAACCAAAGATGATATCATCTACATAAACTTGTACCAGAATGATATCTTTGAAGTTCTTTCTGATAAAAAGAGTTTTATCAATAGCCCCTCTTCTGTAACCATGTTTCAGCAAAAAGGCTGATAACCTTGCATACCAAGCCCTTGGTGCTTGATGAAGACCATAAAGTGCTTTAACCACTTTGTAAACCAAATTAGGATTCTGAGGATCCACAAATCCCTGTGGTTGAGTAACATAAACCTCTTCCTCAATCCTTCCATACAAAAATGCACTTTTCACATCCATCTGATATACTACAAACCCCATAAAGGAAGCAAAAGCCAAGAACAATCGGATAGCTTCAACTCTTGCCACTGGTGCAAACACCTCATCATAATCAATCCCCTCTTCTTGTCTATGACCTTGAGCTACCAATCTAGCTTTATTTCGAACCACAATTCCCCTAGCATCCCTTTTATTCTTTAGAATCCATTTAGTTCCAATAGCATGCTTTCCTGCAGGTAAAGGTACCAACATCCATACTTTCTGATTCTGGAACTGCTGCATCTCCTCTTGCATAGCCTCAACCCAATCATCATTAGCAAGAGCTTGAGCTATACTAGTTGGTTCAACTTGAGATAAGAAACAAGCATAGAGACAATGCAAGTAATCAGTATGATTGCTTCTTAACTGATCCTGTATATAACTGAGAAAAGCAGATTCTCCAAACTTGGGTTGATGTAGTTTACTTCTTGTCTGAACAGGGGAATTAATATCTCCAAGAATCAAAGACTGAGGATGAACTATATTGATCCTCTTGGTAACAATGGGATTGACCTCAATGGAGGATGCTTGATTAGTAATTGAGGGGTTGAAGTCATCATCATAAGAGGAAGAAGTGAAAATGCATGTTCTAGATTGATGATGAGGATCTTCCAGCTTATCTCTTGAAGAGACTGAATTTCCAAGATCAGAAGGGATTGGAAATCTTTCAGGGGAGTTATCAATACCCAAAGTGTCAACAGATGGAGAAGACACAGGAACATCAGCAGGAATAGAGACATCAGCAGAAACATTAGAAGGATCGGCAGGAACAGATCCACTACCAGCAGGAATGGCATCAGCAGGAACAGGAATACCACCAGTCGAATTCAGTTGCCTTCTAACTTCAGCTTCAGCCTTTCTCAGAATCTCCTCTGTCTCTTTAGAAAACCCAGAATCAAACATCTCAGCAGCTCTCTTGGCATTATACTCTTGTCTTTGAAGCCTAGCAAGATCTTCTGCAAAACTAGAATCACCTCCAGCCATATCAAAAGAATCTTTGAGCTTTGAACCTGAAATGTTGTTAGAGGGAAAAGAAGGAACAACAATAGGTCGTTCATCACTCTCTGCATCAGAATCATCATCTGAGGTACCTGCATTGTTAGATTGAAAAACATGTGTACCAACAGATAGATTTGCTTTGAATCTATTATAACCTAAAGAGTCAGTCAGATAGTCCAGATCAAAGTACCATTCTAGACCTGCACCTTGCAAATTAGGTTTATCCTCAAGATATCTTAAGTTGAGAGTCTCTTCTATTTTCTTAGAGGACAGATTATAAACCCTATATGCTTTACTATGAGCAGAATACCCAATAATAAACCCTTCATCAGCCTTCCCATCAAACTTGCCTAGGTAATCACTAGTGTTCAAAATAGTGACATTACATCCAAAAGGCTTAAGGTAACTAATGTTTGGAACCTTCCCAGAAAAAAGTTCATAAGGTGTTTTATTATGAGGACTAGTAATAGATACCCTACTCAACACATAACAAGCAGTGCAAACTGCTTCAGTCCAAAACATAGTGGGCATCTTAGATTCAGCTAACATAGTCCTAGCTGCTTCTATCAGAGTCCTATTTTTCCTTTCTGCAACCCCATTTTGTTGTGGAGTTCTAGCATTACTATAGTCCCTTTTTATCCCCTTACTCCCACAGAGTTCAATAAGATTAGAGTTTTTAAACTCTGTGCCATTATCACACCTTATAGACTTAACCTTTTTACTTAGCTGATTTTCTATTAAGGCTATAAAATCCCTAATAACTGGATAAGTTTCATCTTTAGTACCCAAAAAGAAAGTCCAAGAAAATCTGCTAAAATCATCTGTAATTACCAGGCAGAAATACTTATGGTCAATACTTCTGATAGAAGTAGGACCAAAAAGATCCATATGGAGAAGCTGCAAAGGCTCATAAATGTTGCTCACAGCTGTAATTGCCTTGTATGAAGCTTTGTGTTGCTTTCCTTTGTTGCATGCAACACAATGGTGTTCACTGGAGAAGGTCTTGAGAGGGAGCCCATGGACCAAACCATTCTTAGCCAGCTTGTTTATGGTCTTGAAATTCACATGTGCCATTCTTCTGTGCCATTTGTTAGATTCATCCACAGAAGCTTTTGCAACCAGACAAGCAAGTGAACCCTCAGGCTGAACATCACTAAGATTGAAGCTATAAAGGTTGAAAGTCCTTGGAACTTTAAGCTCAACCTGACTTTCATCAGGCAACTTGAAGTCTTTGGACAGCACAAAGCAATCATTCTCAGTGAAGAGAACACTATTCTTCTTGTCACAAATTTGAGAGACAGAGAACAGATTGAAGTTTTGGAGTTCCTTCACATAAAGCACATCTTCAAAGTCCAACTTGGCAGTTTTGATAGTTCCCTTCCCAGTAATTATGCCATCTCCTCCTCCAAATGTCACAGTACCTCCATTCAAAGGCACAAAATCATGCAGCCTTTCTAAATTTCCTGTCATACTCCTGGAACACCCACTGTCAACAATGCCAACATCTTTACTTCTAAAAGGAAAATCCTGATACAAAGAATACATATACAACATTAGATACAAGAGTGACCCAAGCCATTGCTGACTGGAGCCTGCCTAGTGGATCAATAAGAATTAAACCCTGGAGATTGATAAGATCCACCATTGATCTTGGACCCCATTTTCATATGTTGGTCATTTATTCTCCAAGAACAACCTGCTGAGGACTTAACAGCAGTTTTCCATCTTGCCCCTCCCTTGTGCATGGTGTCAAAACAAAAAGGTCTCATATCATTTTGAAAGTAAGTACTAGTAGGTCTGCTGAAAGGTCTAGCAATATTACTTCTCCAACCAGCAGGATTGATCCTACCGGCAGGAACAGAATAACCAGCAGCAATAGGTTTATCAGCAGGAATGAACTTATCAGCAGCAACAGGCTTACCAGCTGAAACTGGCTTGCCAGAAGCAACTGAAGTTCTCCTTGCTGCTTGAGGAATATAAGGGGGAATATCATTAACATTTTTCCATACAGACCTATTTTGACATTCATATATACTCATCTGGTTTTCATAATAGTCACAATCTTTAATAAGATGATCATAACTACGACACACAAAGCAAGATTTCTTTCTAGGAGACTTTTTCTTAACAATAACTTTCTCATTGCAAACAGAATTATTCAAACCAACACATGAAACAAAATTATCCTTAACAGAAATAAAACCACAACCATAAATGTTTGAAACAGAACCACAACTAGAAACATTATTGTTTTTAACATTATCAAAAGAAATATCTTCAAATGCAGCTGTCTTTGAGTGAGATTCATCAGTAGCTACTTCTGAGGAGAGATCTTCTGACTTTATTGAAGCTGACTTGTCACTTGATCCACATGTGGCATAATCATTAGTCTTGATTTCTGAAGATTTGTCACTGTAAGAACAAGAGACAAATTCATTAGAATCACAATCAAGATTAGGCAAATCCTTTGCCTGTTTGCCATAGATCATTTATGAATCATCAAAGTCATCAAAAGGATTAGCAGGTTTAAATGTTCCAGTTATGGGTGGAGGAACAGCATTCATTCCTCCTTCCTTTACATACTTTACAGGTTTTCTATAATCTACAGGTTCAGGGTCAAAAACACTATACTCATTAGGGTCATAATATTGATTTGGCCCTATCAGATCACCGTACCCTAAACCTTTTTTAGTTTTTGTAGACATAGAACTATCAATAAGCTTATGAAGGTTTTTGGATGAGTCTTTCCACTTTTCAAATCTAGCCAAGGAATTATCTAGTTTAGACTGCAAATCCTGATTTTCTAGCACTACCTTACCTTTTTCCCTTTCAGAATGTTTAAACTCATTAGTGGCATTTTTTAAATCTCTTTCCAAAACCTTTATTTTTACTTCATAAGCAGACTGTTGTTGTTGATACCAAACCTTTTGTTGTTCTAATATTTTAACAGCCTTTTTATGAGCCTTAAGTTGAATAAAATTATCATTATATTCATTTTCTTTGTCATCAAATTCCTGTTTAAGTTTAGCATATATAGGTGCACAACCAAATGGGCAGTTTTGTACCTGAGATGGATGACCCATCATTGCAAACTGACCAGCCACTTGTTTCTTCTCACCGTATCCAGCTATCATCCCATAGACCTTATCTGCTCCACTTGCAACAGACTTCTCATGTTGCTCCCAGTCCACCATCGAATCCACAGATACCAAAGCCTTGGGGTCCTCTGAATCCAGTTCTTGAATTTTGAAAGCAGAATATCGTGCTTTATCATCCACCTTCTTGTCTGTACATTCCCTGGAAAAATGTCCTGTTTGAGAACATTTATAACACCTTACCTTCCTTCTGTCAAACCTGGCAGGTTCCTGTCCATCAAAGTTGACCCTTCTTCCTGCCTTCTTTTCAAACCTATCCAATTTCAACGATATCATAGCCACCTGCCATCTTAAGTCCATCTCTTCCAGATCCAATTCATCAACCTGATTGAAATCTTCATACACAATCTTCTGCTATGGTGTACTCTCAGCAACAAATGAATGAAGCACATCCACTACAAGATTATCAGATCTGGTCTGAGCTTTTGGTGTGGCAGGTGAGTAGGAGATTGATGATGTTGATGGTGTTGGACTGTTTCCATATGATGCTTTGTTAGGACCAGAGTTACTAACAAAAGCAGTATGGGTTGGAGTATGGGGTGAATAGTTGGAATACCCTTTGATATCAATTTCAAGGGTTTTCAGCTTGTTGTACAGATCATCAAAGCTCATATAATCCAGTCCTCCTTTGGCCTTGAGTGTTATGGAAACCTGAGACCAGGATGGTGGCAAAGCCCTCAGAAACTTAGTGTTGCAATCTTCATCGTCCGGCCTAGCTTTCAACTGGTTGAGTTGGCTCAGGATCTTGTGGAATCTATCATACCCTTTGTGAATTCCCTCAGCCTCAGAAATCTTGAGTTCCTGAAACTCTTGTTTGAGCATAGACTTTCTCATCTTTCTGGATTCATCATTCCCTCCAAATCTGGCTTTTACAGCATGCCAGATCTTTCTAGCATCATCCAAGTGATGAAAATCACTCATATGATCCTCTGGAATAGCTTGAAGTAGAAGGGTTCTTGCCTTGGTTTCCCTTTGAACAGCAAGGTGTTCTTCTGCTGTAACAGGTGGCTCTATATAGATATTGCCATCATTATCCCTTCCAGTATTCTTCTTGCTATTTCCCTTAAGAATCACATTCCACAGATTGTAATCAGTGTTCGTGATCCAATATTCCATTCTCATAGCCCAGACTTCATACTCATCTTTCTTTAGGTATGGGAATTTAGCATTGTTAGTGGACATAGTGGTGACGATTTGTGTTTGGACTTGTGATGTTTCAGATTTGGGTTGGTGATCTTCCTGGTTAATGACATTGTTTTGTGGGATTTCGTCTTCCATTGAAAGAGGGTTAAGAGGTATGAAATCGAACTTCTTCTTCTTTATCAGAGATCCTTACCAGGCTCTGATACCACTTGTAGGATCGAGTACTTCGAGCTTGATTGAGCTTGGTTAAACAAGAACCTCTGTATGGAATACAAGTGTTTATGCGGAAACTAAACAACAAGTATAATAAAGAAGAAAACTCTAAACGACAATGATCCTCTATGGATCAAACTATGAACTAAGAATTGTGTTATTGAATATTGAAAACGTTAAAGGTACATTAAACTCATGGACGGGATGTTTCTTTTATAACAATAAGAAACCCTAACCCTAACCCGTCTTACAAGAAAACGTGTGAAGAGATAAAGATCAATCTCTTCTAAAAATAAATCTAACAACCATACTAAACATACGGATAATAAACAATAACTATCCGCAGCAATGAACACTATCGGCAGAAACAAAACAATACTATCGTCAGGAACCAACCGCAGCAGCAATGCAACACTATCGGCAGGAACCAGTCTTCACTATCGGCAGCAATGAGAAATTCCTTATTTCTCATAAATCCCAACAATCCTCCCAGCACTCAACAATCCTCCCATCACTGAGAAACCCTTATTTCCCAGAGATCCTAACAAGGATGTTACAAGACATCTATCCTTTAGAGCCGTTTATGTCATTGTTCAAGCTCTATTTTGATAGTTTAGATATTTGTAATAAGCTATTATTCGAGCCTGGATGATTCGTTTTTCAGCTAGAAGCCCAGAATAAGCTCACTGAAAATATCACACATAATTGTGTGATTAAGCCGACACGTGTAAAAGCAATCAAGCAAATTAATAACTTAAAATCCAAAATTCCTAATTACCTTTAATCCTATATAAAGGAAATCATAAACCGAACAACTTGCCTGAAAACAGATTTCCTGTCTGAGTGATATGAGAGATTCGTTGGTTCTGAAACAGCGTTTCAAAAAATGAAGGAGTTGTGAAGCATAAGAACAATAACTTTTACAGATTTAGTCCCTCTTTCTTATGGTAAGACATATTTTCACCTTTTACCATCTGTTGGTAAAGTTTTTTATAACGGAGTTCAGTGTGTTATGTATATTAAACTTCCTACCCTTATAATCTGTAATTGCATATAACTTTGGAGCAGACAAATCTCCCTTAGTGAAAACCGTCATTTTTGGACGATACCTAATTTCCAAGGTATCCAATGATGGAAATTCAAAAGCTTCATTTCCTAAGCAAAATCCCTCGAGTCTCCAAACATGATCAAGTTTTATGGACTTTAGACAAGGAAACTCAACAATAGCATCACATTCTTCTTCTTCTTCTCCCTTCACAATTACCTTCATACTTCTGCAGTTACTTATATGTAGTTCCTGGAGTTGCAATAGACTACCAACCATGGGATATATACTTGAGACTTTCTAACCACTCCAAGTCCACTTGTCTCAAGTTTGGAATTTCAGCAACAGTTTGTGAATCAAATATCTGCTGAATGTCCCGACAATGACTACAATGGACTATTTCAAGCTTTTTCAGTTGTAGCAACTTATCGGATGAAAAAAGACTCTGTCCACTGGTGTTAGAAACCGTATCCACTTCGATCAAATTATGATAAGAGCAAGGCAACCGTTCTATAGTAATCGGGCGGTATGAGCTTGCACTTTCATAACTCGGTAATTGGGCCTACAAGGTAAAAAAAACACATGCTTATGTCAGAGATAATTGTACGTATAAGTTTGTTCAATGATTTAAAAAAAAAAAAAAAAAAAAAAAAAAAAAAAAAAAAAAAAAAAAAAAAATCCTTTAGATGTGAGTAAAATAAGCCATAGTCCTCATCTTCGTTAGTAAAATTAGTTTAATGTATCGTATGAATGAATATGTCTCCTGCATAGTCCAGCAAGACCCATAGTCCTCATCTTTATGATGTTCATATAGCATCTAGGAGAACATTTGCCAATGTTTACAGCTAGATATGTTGGTGAGCAGGATTCATAACTCTTTATGGCTTTGGTGAATCTTTTGGTTGGGCTCGTGAGGGTGACACATCTATCCGTTATGGATAATTCTGGTGACATATGTTCGTTAGTACCTTGTGATTGATTGACTTTTACATTGATAGAAGTACAGGACCAAGTTGTCCTTCTGTCTCTTGATATCTTCCTTAGAAATGTAGGCAACCAAGAGGGGCTTGAATCACCTGTGTTTTACCCGAGTCGCCTCATTTCTTAGTCACATGGATGACATCTGGATCAGTTTGAATTGCACCTTATGCATGAGTCACATGTGTTCAATAGAGTCCCAAGGTTGTATGGCACAACTTGGTTTAGCTTCTTTTGCCGTCTTCACACGATGATTAACTGTTGTGTTAGCCAATTAACAAAAATAAGATAATAAAAAGTTAAATAAAAAATCCCGCTTTTATAAGGAAAATAAAAAAGTTAAATTGTTGGCCATTCTTGTGTGACTGTTCGAGTTGGCCTGTGGGAACATCCCGCTTTACTAAGGCTGGGCATGTATCTGACACGTAGAATACATTTTGATTAATGCTAATTTAAGGATCATTGGGTTCCAGAATCCAAAAGAACTTTGAGGGCTACACCTTCATCCGTTTTTGTAACATGTCACTGCGAAATCAAAGTGGCATTGTACCTACGGTTGGAGTTACATAAGTATATCAATTATAGACAAAAACAATGAGGAGGACTATAAACAACTGTAAGTTTGTAACCCTACACGATCGAAATGGTGGCAACGCGAGGGCTGTGGACAGTTTTTCTGCACATTCCAACTTGTTCTCTAGCAAATATTCTACTTTCTACAGACTAATTTTTAGCTTAGTTATGTTTCTTTGAGTTTGTTCGTTAACATACAAATAGAGCCGAGTTATTGTTTACGAGGAATAGAAGAAGAAAACACGAAGGGTGTCAAAATGTGAATTATGCATTTTATACTCAAATCGCAAATAATGATGTCTACGTTCAAAATGCACGCATATAAAAACACCATTCGTTAATAAAACATCATGTTTACTTTTAAAGCTAATATAGTTAGTTGTAATTCACGAGTACATACTTGTTTTAAATGAAAGCAAAATACAATGATAAAAATCTAAATTAGTGAGCAAGCATTAAATTGTATAAAAAACAAAAGCGTATTATTTCATTACACAAATACTAGTATTACGAGGCGATGGCAAACCCGTGCCTTGCACCAATTGTGTCTAAGTGTTCATAGCTTAATGGTTGGTACTCATTAAGTTTACACTATTTAAAGTAATTACTTTACTTTAAAAGAGTACATGTGAAGAGGTTTTCTGCAAGCTGTTATATTTAAATGAGGCTTTTCACATGTACTCTTTTAATATGAATAAGTTACATAAATTATTTTAGGCCTATTTATTTGGTACTTTTGTCGTAGTGAGTTATAAAACCATATGTACTTTGAGATATTTTGTGTTCAATGTCAGATTTCCAGATGTTAGAGAATTTAATGAATGTTCTCATTGTATTTTATTCCTTAGGAAATTTTCATCATAATTCAACTTTCTCTTCTTCCTCGATATATCGACACCACTACTAACATAGCTAGATGGTGATACCTCTCTTTTTTCTCTCCTTGTCTGCTTGACTGCTTCCCATTCTGCTCTTGTTCTTCTTCTGTTTCCTGAACTTTCACAACTTCATACTTGTCACTTTGTATTTCATTACACATGCATTACTCGCGTCTATATAACATTATAACATTCATTTTGTAAGTGAAGAACACGCACAAACATTACGTACGATCTTTATATTTAATTATTGAGTCTAATAATGCTATAGCTTGGCCAAAGGGGGAAGAGGAGAGTTATCCAACCATCAGACTAAATAATCAACACTTGCGAAATGTATGCACACTCGTACAAAATCAAGCTTATGTCTACTTGATATACCATGCTAACCCTTTTAACAAACCATCTTAACTTGTGATAATCATACATGTGTTCTAGTTCACTGTTACAAACAATATATAAGTTCCATCTTATTCAAATGTATACTAAGGAATGTTCAATGTTGTTTTAATAATAGCGTTAGAGAATGCAAGTCCTGTCAATATATAGATGGGAGAAGGTTTACACTTGAATGTGTTCTAAACTACATGATCATAGCCTATTTCCCAATGTGATGAATTAGACAATATTATTTGTCACAACATATATATCGACACTCATTCACAATCTTCCAAACTTCTATGTGTGTCATGTGTCCAAAAAATACATAGAATTGATAGGCGATTTTCCTTTATTTTTCTTGTGTAAATGATACTTTGTTGACAATAGATATGTGTTTAGCTTATAGTAGAAAATATTGATATTAATCGTTCTTACATTTGAATGAAATCATTCGTGTTCGAGTTTTTTCCAGAAAGAACCCAGTTGCTATATCCTTAACAAATCCTTGTGCTATGGGTGACCCTATGTACAAATAATCTTCTTATCTTTCGGAAGCCATATTTATAAGATGGACTATAGCTTCGTTGTAACAAAGGTTGCTCGTCTTGAACGACCTTCTTGACCATTAGTTGTAGCCTGTCTTGAACAACCTTTTTGACCAACTCGTCATGCCCTATGTCTCTTTATCATCTTTAATGTATTATTCCTTGTAATATGGACAAAAAAAAATTACTTGAGAAAAGTAATAGCAAATGCATTAATGTATATGTCAAAATTTGGCTCATCCTCTTCCACATTAAATTAAGCACTTGAATCTTTATATAGTATAGATAGATAGATAGATATTCCGGAGTATGTGTTACTTCAAGTGATGATGAGAAAAAGAAAATCAAACCAATGTACAAATGCAAGTAAAACTCACGAATCTAAACATAATAAGTAAAACACACATGCGTAGTTATAGAAAAAATAGTTGGCTAAAAGTTGAAAAATACAAAATCGTTGCTTGCATTTAAAACCTTCCAATGCAAAGTTACAAAAATAATTTGATCCCAATGTAATTTAAAGATTCACAAACTACGTCAAACTATCATATGTTAAACATATGATTTGTAGGCATAGATATTTACTACCACCACCTCAACCCATTACTTCGTTCATACTTTGATGTGGCACGATCGCCGGTACAATCACCATCCATCTTTGTTCAATGAGTCTACAAATGATAATCTAGTAAAAATAAAGATATCTTTGCATATAATGTGTTTCTAGAGTGGAGTTATTTTGCAAACCAAACAATGCTCACATACCAAGGGACACATCCCCACCCTTCATCTCAAAATAATCAACGCTCAAGATTAAATCAAATAATAAACACGGAAGGGCAATTTCGTAATCTAACAACCTCACACAAAACTTGCCCGTCCCTCTCATTTCTATCATTATCACTCTCTCACCAAACACACACTAAAAACACACAGTATCACATAGCAAAAACCGATCAAAATCTGTCATATCAACCGCAAAACAAACACTAAATCTACTAATTCAACCGTAAAATCACAACAACTGTAAGTAATGATGATGATATACAAAAAAATATGACACAAACGACGGTTTCGATGAACTTCCGATCAAAAAATTGCTTAAACAACCTGCGAAAAAAGTGGTTAAAGGTATAATGATACATCTTCGTTGATTTGAATTGTGTAGGTTAGGTTATTTAAGATGTTGTGATTTGATGTATTCGAGATTCTGATTGAAAAAGATGTAGGAAGCTCATTTTTGAATAGTCGAGAGGACGAGTTACCTGCTTATTGAAATAGAGGTTTTGATTTGTGTAATTTTAGGTTATTTTGAACTGTGTGATCTTAGAGTACAGAAATGTACTTAAAACTTAGCTTATTATGTGGTTTAATTGTTTGAGATGCCTGAGTTAGATGTAAGCTGTGAGTGAACTGAGATCGTAGTTGAGAGGACGAGTTCGGTGTTTATTTAGATCGATAAGAGATTCTGTCATGTGTTCTAGATTCGGTTAGCGTAATTGAAGCTAAAATGAGTTTATTTTAGGTTAAAAGCCATGAAATAAGGTAAAACAAACACCCCCTACAAAATTTTGATAAAACTATTTACTCAAAGCATGTTCTCCAAGAGAACCGTATATAAGCAATGTGCTGTTTCACCTTTGCCTCCAATAACATCAGCATCATCGACTTCCAATAAGACATCTGGTAGACGTCTACCAATCTACATTATCACTGGTGTAAGCATGTTTATCAACTTTCAAAGTTACAATAGAGTATAATGACGACAAATTTCTTATTACATATCAGTATACTTCATTTGTTTCCTTACAATACTTTTGTTGCTAAATATATCTCATTTTAACATATTTTTTCATTAATTTCAGGCGACTTCTGGTTTGGGTGCTGCAACGGCTCTGGCTCTTTCAAAGGAAGGCTTTTGTGTCGTTCTTGGTACGTTAATTATTTTCATATACTACTTGTGTTTACTTGATGCCGTTGAAAAAAAAGAACAACTTGTTTTTACTTGATCTGCATAGGTTATAAGTCTCTTATATAGCTAGATATGAGCATTGCTACCATGCATTAATATTCAGATTAAATGCTGCTATCTACTTTCTTTCTTTTGTTTGTTAGAGTTTTTCTTGGTATCCATTTTAGATTTCTTTGTCACCTCCTTGAAGAAAAAAAATATAAGCATCAGTCTAACTCCCTATTCCACTATGTGACAATCATCAGCGATGAATAACTGAAGTTTCCTTACATGCGTGCTGCTGGAAGATCTTCCGATAAGTTATCAAAGGTATGTTCTGTGCCAGATGTTAATTATGTACCATGTGTTTCAGTTATGCTTTTTTTTCTAATTTTTTTGACAGGTTATGTCTGACATCAGAAGGCAGAACAAAGAGGCGAATCTCGAAGCTTTTTTGTTGGAGTGATTAATGTGTTAAGGATTTTGTTGGTTGTGTTTTTTCAGATAAATGGCGTCTTCATCGGATCAGTGGACAAGGGAATATAATGAGGCGTCTAAACTTGCTGATGATATCACTGGGATGATATCTGAGAGGAGTTCCTTTGGGACGGGGCCGGAAGAGCAGAGGCATTCGTCCACCATCAGGAGGAAGATTACGATATTGGGGATGAGGCTTGATAGTTTACAGTCTCTTTTGACTAAGCTTCCTGCAAAACAGCCTTTGTAAGTGTTTCTTTATGTTGGTGCACTGAAATTATGATAACTGCAAGTTGAGTTTTGCGGACTACATGTGTAAGTAACTTTGTTAGCTCGTATTGTGTGTCACTGGTCACGATATCACATGGTGATATATCACATATCACATGTCACATAAGCCGAAAACCACATAAACTATAAGCTAAAAAAAACATTCTTTAGCTTATGCTTATGGTTTAATGGTTACCTCTTAAAATGTGAATTTAAGAGCTCTTCAATTCTGAATTAGTTATGTATGGTTGGAGCAATTGTTCTACTATCATGGGCCTTCTCTTTTAGCTAAAGCATTGTTGTAATCAGATGAGGTATCCTGACCGGATAACACTGATTAGGGGCAACCATAAAAGCCGGCAAATTACAAAGGTATATAATATGTCATTCTGTATGTGTAGGTTCCTATCTTGGGTTTCTTTGAACACTTAAAGTTATTATCTGTACTAGGTATATGGATTCTATGACGAGTGTCTAAGGAAGTATGGTTCTGTCAACGTTTGGAGATACTTGGTAGCAATAAATGGCTTTGTAATACTCTGATATGTTTAATATTATGTGTGATTTTTTCCAAAATCACATATGATGAGAAATTTTTCTTCAAAGAAATTGGGAGATTTGTTAGAGATAGCACGTATTCCCCCTGCTGTAAACCAAGTAGAATGCCATTCTTCATGGCAGCAAAACAAACTGCGCGAGTTCTGCAAATCTAACGGTGTCCACCTTACTGTAAGTCAACACGAAATTTACTACTATCTTGATTTCTTCTAAGAGACATACTGACTTCAATTTGCTCTCACGAAATTTACTTTTATATGTTCAGGGGTATTCACCACTTGGTTCTCCGGGAATAGAATGGCTAAAAGCAATGTACTTAAGCATCCGATTCTAACATCGGTTGCAGAAAAGTTAGGCAAGACTCTTGCAAAGGTACTCTGTTGGGGTTTGCAGATGGGTCATAGTGTCCTTCCCAAGAGTACAAATGAAATGCATATCAAAGAGAACTTTGATGTATTCAATTGGTCCATTCCTGATGACTTATTAGCAGAGTTCTCTAAAATTGAACAGGCAAGCCATATTTTCATCCTTATCTGATAGTCAATTTACCATCTGTAAATATATAAGTTCTTATCATACAAATGTTGTATTCTTGCAGGCAAGACTTGTCCGAGGTGACTTTTTGGTGACCGATACATATGGCGACTATAAGACTGTTGAGGAACTCTGGGATGGAGAGATCTGAGAAGCAAGGTTTAATTAGTTCAGAGCAATGCAATGCAACAATAAATGATATACCAGTTCTGATGTATGGTTATTTACTATGAGTGACATCATGGTTTGTGAAGTTTCTGTTTTCCTTGTGTGCATATATTTATTTCGAAATTATAAACGGTGTATAAGCTATTTTCATGTTGCTTATTGTATAGAATTTTAAGCTTCTTTTTTTTTTTCTTTTTCTAAATACTTGTTGTTACCTACTAACATTATGAGGTATCACTAGTGATAAAAAATAACTTATTAGGTATCACATGTGATACAAAATAACTTATTGGGTATCACCTGTGATACAAAATAACATATTAGGTATCACCTGTGATAGTTAGACTGTAGTTAACTACTTGTTTTTGTAGATACAAAATATGAGGTATCACCTGTGATACATACAAAATCCTAGGTGATACAAAATAACATATTAGGTATCACCTGTGATACAAAATAAGTAAGTAAAGCACAAATAAGCAAAAACGCAAATTAAACTGAAAAACGAGTTCTTACGGGAATTAAACGAGCCTAAGAAAACCTAAAAATCAAAAAAAGAAGGGGAAAGCGGCTGACAAAAAACTAGCAGAGAAGGTTGTAGAAACTAAGAACGTGCTAAAGATAGTTTCTTGGATCGTTTTGAGCCTTTGGGTTCAACAATAACAATGAACAATTATATAGCGGAATAAGTAAAACAATCAATTGTTATTGACACAAAGTTTTTCCATCATCATCACCCCCAATTATATTTGATCAGAATATAACGTGTTACCTAACTGTAACAGGGATCTAAGACACCTCAAACCTTGGAGGATACGAACAAACTTTACAAACCCTAGGCATTTACAAACCTACACGCCTAGGTTACACACACACACACATTTAATAACTACATTATGGAAGACTTATATAAAACTTGTACCCTTGATCTCTTTATATAGTAGAGAATTAGGGTTTACAAAAGACTACAAAGGACTAATAAATAAAAACTTCTTTATCAAGCAGGTCCCTTGTGTTTCATTCTTCATTAATTGAAGAATTATTCCTTTGTCACTTTAAGCCCTTTTGTTTCATTCTTATATTTATTTTGTCTCATCAAATCAAGAATCCCAACAATCTTCCCCTCTTTAATGATGACAAAACAAACAAAGTTGTGTACGAACTTCTCTAGACGAAGTAGAAAAGTTGAGATGTAATCATCTCCCTGAATGAAACAAACTTGTCTTCCTTGTCTTCCCCTTAAGCCATGCCATGCCATCACAATATTTCTTCCCCTTTTTGTTATCAACAAATAGAGAATGAATAAACAATAGAAACTTCCCCTCAAGTGATGCACGTACATAAAATGATTCTTCAAATCTGTAGGCTTTATATATTGTTGAAGAAAAATAATCATTACCAATTTGATGCTGAAGTAGAAGAAACCACCCTTGTGTCTTATGCCTTGTACTAAAAGACTTCGAACGTATACTCAATAGTACAGGGAGACCGCAATCCCTTGACAACAACCACTGAGCACAAATAACGTAACTCCTTCAAGTGTTTTGTCAATTCGTAGTCACCTGAATGAACAAACAAGCATCTTAAACATTGTCAGCCATTTAAGATATGATAAGACACAACCTTGAAAATTTCCACCGCATCATCAAAGAAGCAACAAAAACTTCTCTTCTCCAATAAGACAATTAACTCGAGCCTTTAAATCATTAACAAACATAAAAAAAACAAACTCCTTGTGTGTGTGAACTTCCCCTGTATGTGTGTAAACCAAAAACCAATGCTTCCCCATACTGCTCTGATACCACTTGTTGATCCCAGTTGAGCTTTAACGATCTTGTTAATTACTTTAGATATAAAGCTAAAACAATCGGTATAGAAACTGCTTATGAACGATCTATTAATTACTATGCGGAAACTAGTAATTAATCTTAAGAAGAATAACAATAACACACAATAATTCTCTAAACCTTCACCTCAATATATTAATATACGGTTACTCAAAAGTAACAGGGTTACAATGAACCTTGAAGTGAATACAAGACAATACGTATGCTAAGACAATCGACTTCTAACCCTAACCCTAGATCCTCCTTTTATACACATAAGGAGTCCTAGTCGGTTATAAAACTTTCTATACAAGAATAATATCTAATCGTATCTTTACCATAAACAAACTATACATATCCAATAAGCAGCAGAATCAAACTCTAGCAGCAGAATCATCTTAGGCTAGCAGCAGTTTGACACTTAGCGTATTTCATCATTCTTCAAATATCATCAGCAGCAGAATGAATATACTAGCAGCAGAATGATTATGCCTAGCAGTAGAATCGAATACCACTAGCATCAGAATTATATAAGGACAGCAGTAGAATCAGTAGCGTAGCAACAGAATAAAAATCTTCGAGCAGTAGAATCAATACAGTGCAGCAGCAGAATAATAAGCGTAACAGCAGAATAAATCCATACGAGCAGCACATTAACCAACTGCATCCCACTATTTGATAATTCAATAAAGTATTCCACTGACCCCACAAACCAGTCAACATATTATTGCACATGCGACAAACAGATCTTACAATTTAATTCATATGAGATCACGTCACTCCAATCTCCAAACTTAGACCCGTGTGCAGATAGAAAATGAATATAATAATCGACCAAAGTATTCGAATCAATTGAAAACAGAAGGCGACAAGCTATTTTACCAATTAAACAATTTATTGTACGAGAATACTTTCTGACGCCAGTAAACAATTAAAACCAGATCGATACCTTCATAAACTACTTCAAATCTACTCTTCTCTTCAACAACGAATAAACTTTGTGAATGCCTAGGTAACGAGCTCCCCAAGCTCTGATACCACCTGTAGAAACTAAGAACGTACTAAAGATAGTTTCTTGGATCGTTTTGAGACTTAGGGTTCAACAATAACAATGAACAATTATATAGCGGAATAAGTAAAACAATCAATTATTATTGACACAAAGTTTTTCCATCATCATCACCCCCAATTATATTTGATCAGAATATAACGTGTTACCTAACTATCACAGGGATCTAAGACACCTCAGACCTTGGAGGATACGAACAAACTTTACAAACCCTAGGCGTTTACAAACCTACATGCCTAGGTTACACACACACACATTTAATAACTACATTATGGAAGACTTATATAAAACCTGTACCCTTGATCTCTTTACATAGTAGAGAATTAGGGTTTACAAAAGACTACAAAGGACTAATAAATAAAAACTTCTTTATCAAGCAGGTCCTTTGTGTTTCATTCTTCATTAATTGAAGAATTATTCCTTTGTCACTTTAAGCCCTTTTGTTTTATTCTTATATTTATTTTGTCTCATCAAATCAAGAATCCCATTAAAGGTCAAAAGAAAAGCTCCAGTTGCAAAGAAAACCAAGGAAAAAAATGAGGAATGCAATTGTTCATGTGCATGTTCCACCGTTACATAACCCTCAAGTTGTCGTGGATGGTTTCCTGCTTTTTTGTTTCAGATAGAGGCAACCATGAATGACTTCATTCAATTAGCTTATTGTTTTAAACTCGCAATCAATTCTTAGTCCTCGTAGTTTATTAGGAAAAGAGATACTGTAACGCCAGATAGTGTAGCTTATAAAGATTCGTGGAACTTGTATGGTAAAAGAAGTATATGATGCTTTTATACACATCATCAGTCAAATTTAGTTACAGTTTCATGTACTTTGTTTTCATTCATTGTGTAAATGAACATACTAATCCTATGCCATGCCATGGCTCTAGCATGACCTTTGTTTTCATTCATTGTGATATCACATATCACATGTGATATCACAGGTGATATCACATGTGATATCTGAAGAAGCTCAAACACCTGTGATATCACTGGTGATATCACATGTGATATCACATATGACCCATAAGAGCTTAATTGTGTTAAAACTTGATACATATACCATGTACATATATTAAAAAAAAAACATACATGCATATTGCATAAATGTATTACAGTTATGGAGTGTATATGTGTGATATCACAGGTGATATCACCGGTGATATCCCATGTGAAGAAGCTCAAACACCTGTGATATCGCATATCACATGTGATATCACAGGTTCGATATCACATGTGATATCACATGTGATATCACAGGTGATACATAATAAGATATCACCTGTGAAACATAATAACTTATTGAATATCACCTGTGATACAAAAATAAGATATTAGGTATCACCTGTGATGTACCAAATATTAGGTATCACCTGTGATACAACATAAGATATTAGGTATCACCTAAAAGTGATATTCTGTGATTTTCTGAATATCACAAGTGATATTCTGTGATATTCAGAATATTACAAGCGATAATCTGAATATCACAAATGATATTATCATAAGAGATATTATGAATATCACAAGTGATATTCCGTGATATTCTGAATATCACAAGTGATTTTCTAAATATCACATGTGATATTCTGTGATTTTCTGAATATCACAAGTGATATTCTGTGATATTCCTAAAATCACTTGATATTTAGAAAATCACTTGTGATATTCAAAATATCACTTATGGTATTTAGAATATCATTTTTGGTACTCATAATATCACTTGTGATATTCTGAATATCACAGAATATCACTTGTGATATTCAGAAAATCACAAAATATCACATGTGATATTCAAAAAATCACTTGTGATATTCATAATATCATTTGTGATATTCAGAATATTGCTTGTGATAATATCATTTGTGATATTCAGAATATCGCTTGTGATAATATCATTTGTGATATTCTGAATATCACAGAATATCACTTGTGATATTCAGAGAATATCACTTGTGATATTCAGAAAATCACAGAATATCACTTGTGATATTCAGGATATCGCTTGTGATAATATCACTTGTGATATTCTGAATATCACATAATATCACAAGTGATATTCTGTTATCAGTTGTGATATTTGAATATCACAGAATATCACTTGTGATATTCAAAAATCACAGAATATCAATGATGATATTCAAAAATCACTTGGATATTTAGAATATCGTTGTGATATCTGAATATCAAAAATATGAATGAAAATGACAAAGACCAGGGCAGAGATGGTTGTGGTGAGTTAAACTGGTTGAGGATGGTAGAGGTCTGGGGTTCGAGCCTAGGCTCACTCTGGGCTTCCCAACTTCCCATTTTTTGTTTGCAAATTTTTTTTCTTCATGAAACTTATTAATAAGCTAAAAATGAACAACTTTTGTGAAAACAAAATTTTTATAACTTGAGAATTAAGGTGGAAAAGGCAAAATAAACAAACAGTTAACATATTAGGTATCACATGTGATACAAAATAAGATATTAGGTATCGCCTATGATACATAGCAAATATTAGGTATCACATGTGATACAAAATGAGATATTAGGTATCACCTGTGATACAAAATAAGATATGTTATTTTGTATCACAGTTGATACCTAATAACTTAGAAAAACAGTTTATTGTATCATAAGTGATAAATGTCAATGTATTCCATAAAATTACAAAAATAAAAAAATAAAAATACACCAATTAGTAAAACTCATAATTTCAATCAGTAAAAAAATACAAGCCTTTAACCTTTGGTTTTAATGATGTTCAATGGAGCTTAGTACCGCTGGTTATCTCTGTTAGTGCTGCCACTTACATGATTAGTATTGCTCCTTGTTGAAAAGAGTTTGTACTGCTATTGATCAGTTTGTGATATCGGACGACACACACAAGAAGATTTTTTTTTTTTTTTTTTTTTTAAGATTATTTTTTTTAAGCTTATTTTTTTTTCTAAATACTTGTTGTTACCTACTTACATTATCAGGTATCACCTGTGATAGAAAATAACTTATTGGGTATCACCTGTGATACCAAATAACTTATTAGGTATCACCTGTGATACACAATAACATATTAGGTATCACATGTGATACAAAATAAGATATTAGGTATCACCTGTGATACAAAATAAGATATTAGGTATCACCTGTGATACAAAATAAGATATTAGGCAAATAGAGCTACCATGTGTTTTGAGCTACATTTGTGACACCAGCTATGGCGTCTTGTTCAACTGCCTATTAGCCCCTGCATTCAAGATAACCAAATAAAAAAAAATACGAATCCGGAACTTAGAATTGCCCATATTATATAAGCAAATTCACTTCATTGATTCAAAAGATAGTACACCGGGCAACTTTAACAACATAGACACAGACCTATACTAAACAAACAAGCTGATCGTGTTTCAGCTTACATTTAAAAAAACAACATAACACTTGACAGAAGTAACAAGACTCTTCTATACAACTCGTTTATTCCACTTTTCTTTTATTCATCCATTTCATCATCATCTTCAACCTCCTCGATCTTCATCCTCTTCACAGCTTTTGCAGCATCATTGCGAACACCATTTGCACTAGGAGGAACTTCAATCAGAATATCATACTTATCACCCGTCGCAGCGTTCACGAGTCCACCATTCCTTTCCACCCTGTAAGTCAATTCTTCCCCGTTCATGTCTGCATCTATATACGCTGTTGCGTTTTCATCAATCTCTTCCTTAATCAGCATTTTCGACAACTCAGTCACAACCTTCCTTTCTAACCACCTCCTAATTGGTCTCGCCCCATACACCTATACAAAATTTCAAAAGTCAAAACAACGTGAGCATGCATCATTATAAGCATTAAAACAGCTCTGAATTAAGTAAAAAAGGGCATTCAGATAAGAAATACACGACAAACTCAGTATGGGGAATTATTTGCCGGTTATAGCCCTATGACGCGGCACCATTGAACCAGCCACAATGTTATCGCTGCTTTACAGGTCCGGCACCACCACTATAACGTCAGGCTTGATTATTTTTATTTTATTTTTTTATTTTTTCCGACTAAAACATGTATTTTGTGCGTTAATGTGTGTTAGTGTATGTGTGTTTCTTCTGTTTGCAAGTCCAATAATTAGTTGTAAGAAAACGTGATACAAGAGATTATGTTTGGGAGTAATTGGTCGTACAAATCAATGACAAGCATTTTACAGATTTAAGTTGTTTAGGAGATAATAGTTACAACAAATGATTAATAGCTCTAAATGTCACAACTCGTAATTTCAGGCCATTTTTCCGAACCTCGACAAATTACTATTCACGAGTTACTATTCACTGGCACTATTCATTCCAAAATTTTTATTTCATATTCTCATAAGTTAAACTATTTTAATGATAACCCGAGATTTTGGCACTCGTCGGATAATTTCTGCAAGAATCACGAAACCGTGTCCGAGACTTACTTTAAGGTTTAAACGTCATTTAGGCATCCCGATATGTCCAAACAACATTGCCAACAAGAGAAATATATGTTTTCCACCTTCCGTGACATTTTCATGAATTTAGGAATTTTAGGATACCCGGTTTTAAGTTTTGTGACTTTACGACTTACAGTTAGCAATTAGCGGGACCAAAACTCACTCCGTAAGTCAAGATAAGTATCCAGCCTAAAATATCTAGATATTTTCTGAAAAATATCTAGATATTTCAAAAACCTAGTGAAATTACCATTTTAACCCTTTCGTTGAAATTACCAAAATGCCCTTGGACTATATATAGCCTAAACTAGCTTTTTTTTACAAAAAAAAAAATGAAGCACTCTCTCCCTCTTGCTCCCTAACCCACGGCTCACTCAAGAACATGGAGGAGATCCAAAAGTTTTCAAGAAACAAGTGTTAGATTAGTTCCATATATGATCCTTGTTAGGGTTTTGCAATAAAAACTCCAAGGTTGTGATCTTTTCCATCCAAATTCATCAAATCTTCAAGTAAGCTTCAAGAACATCTTTCTAATCTTTTCATACTTTCAATCTATTGTTTTTCATGTTATATTGATGATTGATCATGCAAAATACAAGTTATCTATACCACTTTGTTCATTTTCATAATAAACCCTAGATCTATAAGTTTTATTAACATCCTTATGAGATCCTTGGTAGATTAGCAAGGTTGATGATGTTTAGGACCCCATGACACCCTAAGAAGATGTATAGTAGGATTTGGGATCATTTGAAGTTGTTTGGTTGGTTTTTGAACAAGTTATAAACTAGAAAATTCATTTCTAGACACTATTAGATAGTTGCTGTCCCATTTTGCAAAACGTGGGAAACTCAGGGGCTAGGGTGTAACTTTGGACCAAAGATTTAGAAAATACATTCCAAGACGAAACTATGGCCGAAAGAATGGATAAAAACCGAGTTATAACGAAGGAGATACGAAGTTTTAAAGTTAGACAACACAAAAACTATTTTCTGAAAATAAGCTTGCTGTTTGCCGAACTTCAAGGGGCAAAACGAGGCGTTAGACGTGACCTAGGAGAGCCGAGCTACTGAAAACATGTTAGTTCATGCTATGACGAATCCGTGGATATAAAGAACATAGAAAACAGACTTGTAACGACCAAGATATACACGTTTGAAAACCTGACGAAACTTATTTAATTTTGACAGCTTCTAATAGCAAAATATATTCCAAGTGTAAAACAGTTTTCCTTTCAGGTCACCATATTGCGAGCTATTTTCCCGTTGATCGAGTCATGTATGACCAAAACTCAAATGAGACGGCATTAAGATCATGTTACCAGGTTTTCAAAAACGTCAAGTTCTATTCCTAACTCTTAACGTACAATATTTTGCGACTAGTTTTGCGAGGCCGTTTGGTTACATTTTCACAAGTTATAAAAAGAGTTATTTTGAGACGAAACCATTATATTTGACAATAGAACACCAAGCGAGGATCATAGAGTATCATTTCAACATATTTACACGAAAAGTAGTTCATGACTTAGCGAGACGTCAAAAATGTAGTTTTCAGCGATAAACGTTATTTTCAAAACTAACGAGTGGTATCGTTAACATACGTAATTGCAAGAGTGAAAGCATTTCATTTACTTATATTAGATCATATCATTCACAATAGGTCGCAGTTAGAGACCGAGCCTCATTTGCATCCTATCCTTTGTGGTCACTGTTGCTATCGCACCAGGTGAGTTTTCATAGCCCCTACTTTTATACGTTTTGAACTTTTGGGGGAGATACATGCTTAAATTACTTTTCTCGTTTATCAAATACGCTTTGCATTGGTATGCAAGTCATCTAATACGCTTTGCATTGGTATGCAAGTCACATAATACGCTTTGCATTGGTATGCAAGTCATCTAATACGCTTTGCATTGGTATGCAAGTCATCTAATACGCTTTGCATTGGTATGCAAGTCATCTAATACATTTTGCATTGGTATGCAAGTCATCTAATACGTTTTGCATAGGTATGCAAGTCATCTAATACATTGTGCATTGGTATGCAAGTCATCTATTCTATTGTGCATTGGTATGCAAGACATCTATTATATTGTGCATTGGTATGTAAGTCATCTATCCTATTCATACTATGTTGGCATTGGGTTGTAAACACACAGGTTGCAAGTCTCTTATGGACGGGGCTTCGAACTGAGTGGATTTACAATGCCTATGCTGTGGAAACTTTCTCTAAACGCTTTTCAACTTATTTATAGCAAACTCTATGAACTCACCAACCTCGTGTTGACACTTTAGCATGTATTTTCAGGAACTAAGCTATAGCACGCTACTGGAGGCTTTTGGCAGGGCATGGCATGGTCATAGAAGACTCTGATAAAACATTTGGGACCGCTTAACTTATTTTATGGGCCAACTTCCGCACCACTTTTCATAATGTAAATTTAACACTTTTGACTTATCAAATATATTCTAAATGATTGATGTGAAAACCGTTCTTTACACTTGAGTTGTGATACCAATTGAGTTGCACCCCAGTGGCATGTATGCTTCCGCTGGACCCGATTTTGGGGGTGTGACACTAAAATTTAGTGTGCACAACATATTTCATTTTTTTTTTTTTACTTTGTAGGGAGAATTGCATATATACTATGTAACAATACTTGCATATTGTTGCAACAGCAGGTAAAATAATTGCACCAAAAAGCAAGATACATCCATTTTTACCAACTGGTGTGACATACTTATGTTACAGTTACATCAGTATATAAACATTTACATACATCGAAACAGAACGAAACAAAGTTTCTTGTATACAAGCTGATAAGGAGTGTTGTTGCGACTGAAGTATGCTAGTGCTTGATTATTGACTCCTAGTAAATCAAACAGGTTATACAAAGACTACCAACTGAAGATTCTGACTTGAAATTGCAACAAACAAAAAAATAGTTTCAAAACGCACGTCCTAGCACCCTCTTATTTTTTGACGTCTCTCCGAGTTTCTACTACTAAATAACTCATGTAATGTTTATGCAAGCACCAAGAGATTAGTAGTATCTAATAGGCATGGAACTAGTACACTGTTATGTTTCGTATCTCAAAATAATAGCTTTAAGTATAGAATTCGCAAATGTATGTTTCATATCCACATATTCATTATGATTGGCTGATATCTATTTCTATAGATCAAAAGCAGAAAAACTTACCTCACAGTCTTCAAATTCCTCATCTACATATTCTGGTTCGTCAAAACAATCATCCTGAAAAAGAAGAGGTGCAACTTCTCTCATTCTTTGGGGCTCTCTGTCGTTGCTGTCTATAACTGAAATAAGCCTTTGTTTAAGGCTAGCTTCAATCAATTTTGCATCATCGGAATGTAGGCCAAGAAGCGAAGCACATTCTTCTCTAAATTTTTTATCGTTAGAAGTCGAGATCAGGCCTGCAATTGTTTTCGCAAGGTCTGGTGCATAACTGCGAATCTAAAGAAACAAACACACTGTTAGGAATGCTCATCTGGTTGAATACAGGACTAGAAAAGAGAAAGAAAACAGAAATGTCGACGTCTTAAAATTATTGTTGTTATTTTCATGGGACAGAAGCATTGATATTATGAAGTAGACAAGAGAAAGAAAACAGAAATGTTGATTTACGTCCAACAAAGAACACGAGCAGAGAGAGATAGCAGACTCTCTATTGGCTTGCTCATAACTAAGACTTGCCATTTCAGAGTCGATACTTTTTGAAGAATCACATATCAGATAAGTACACTAAACCTTAAAACAAATATAAGACTTCCATTTCACATAAGGCGAGCCATAATGAGAAGCTACAAAAGCTTAACAGATTAAATAATCTATACGAAAAATCATCGTGTTAGCTGGACATGGGCTAAAGCACGAGGACCATAAGGAGAAGCTAAGGACCGCCAAAGCCATATTTTCAGCAATGAGGATCAATTGCAGGACCGGTTGGATATTTGTAAGGAGGTTGTGATCTAAATCAAACTATTGTCATAACTTAACAATCTAATATCAACTAATTTCATAACCTAACGCTCTAATTCAAACTAATTTCATAACCTAACACTCTAATCTCAACTAGTTTCATAACCTAGTGATCTTAATCAAACTATTTTCAAAACTTAACAATCTAATTCAAGCTAATTTCATAAACTAACGCTCTAATTCAAACTAATTTCATAACCTAACGCTCTAAAATCAATTAATGTCATAACCTAATGCTCTAATTCAAACTAATTTCATAACCTAACGCTCTAATTTTATAAGCTAATGATCTAACATCAACAGATCACAGATAGAAACAGAGCTTATACAACTAACTTGATAACAACAACATATACTCATTATTACAGTTGAATGAATAAAAAATAATAATCGCTTTGGAGTCTCGAATGCATCACTATAAGTAACTAAATTAGATGATCGATCAACTTGATTGATCAACATATCATAAGAAAATACGTGATGCAGATCAACTTGATGTTAGCGTAATCATAAAGTAGATGATCGATTAATGAATTGACGAAAAAAAAATTAGGGTTACCTGATGATGCTTGATGAAGGAAATCGCTATGAGGAAAGATGGGAGGTAAAAACACACAGTTTTGTGTGTGTTTTGAATGCGTTGTTATGAAAAATATAGCTTATATATGGACAAAAATACCCATGTAGTGTAAATGATAAGTTTAATCTCAACCTTTAGATCAAATTGAATGGAAGGTAGGGATTGGTATCTTTGTATGTAAGCAATGTTTTGTCCTCAAATGATCTTTTATCTATGTTTCTAACTACAGCATTTCACATAGATCTACAACTTCCACTTGCATCTCATATATGGACATTTGTCCGCCATCACCTACAAAATTGAAAGTCGCAAAAACAGTTTTTATTAAATTGAAATTGCAAAAGTAGTTAAGTATGATATAATATGTAGAACTTAATTGGTTAAATGACAATTTGGTACCAAGATTATATATATTCATCATCTTTTGTCTTCTATACATTCATCTCAACATCACCCCTGCCAAAAATTCACACCAAGAACAAAAATATTAGAGTGTCCAAAGCTATTGAAGAAAAACCAATCTCCATACATACAAAATGTCTAAATCTAAAAGTAAACAAATAAATAAGTGAAGATCTAAAAGTCCAACCGCAAATGACCTATACTTGTTATTTGATACTAGCAGGGTACCCGCGTGTTGCAGCGGCGGGTACCCTGAAATAAAATTTTCCGGTGAATCATGTATTTTAGTTTATTATGTTCTTTTTGACAATAAATTTATGGATATCAAGAATTTCGTGTAGCCCGTGCCCGTTCGGGCTCGAACCCATTGGCCCGTGCCTGTTCGGGCTCGAGCCCGTTTGGCTCGCGCCCGTTCGGGCTCAAGCCCATTTGGCCCGTTGCCCGTTCGGGCTTGAATATTTGTATAATGTGCTTTATTATTTGTATTAGTGAAATTTAATGCAGGAATTGTGTTTAATTTGTTTGTACAATATGCTTGATAATTTGTATTTCTTATGTAAGGAGTGTTTTAATAACTGTATTAATTGTATTTATTGACCAGTTAATTAATTGACTACATTAAATAGCATTAATGTGGTGTTTTGTTGTACAATATGCTTCTTGTCTTGTACGTTTGAAAATTATGTGCATTAAAGTGTTGTACACTATGTTTCTTTTCTTGTAAGTAGTAGTCATTATAGTCATTAATAACATTGACCACTTTAATAGCATTAATGTTGTAAGTCTGAAAATAAGTCTGAAAATTACACCATGCTTATTTTGTTGTACACTATGCTTATTTTGTTGTTAGTCTGAAAATTGTGTGCATTAAAGTGTTGTAAACCATGCTTAATTTCTTGTAAGTCTTAAAATTTTGGAGAGAGAGTGCTTCCTCCATTATATGTAGTATAGATACCTTCAACATTGTTTATTTCGTTTTGTTTTTAATGTTTTGGAATGAAATGAAACAAAGTTAGTAACACAACCAATATATATGATATTTCATAATAGAATCTAATGTAGCTTGTATTATTTGACGGAATCGTCTATTTATTGAATTAAATATGATCGACTACCCTTGACTTGGGCTATAAGAAAAAAACCAACCCCCATTGACAAAGTTTGTTGATTGCCTGGGCACAAGACAAAACTCGATCCAATTAAGAACCGGTATTAATAATTGTAACCCTAATATCTTTCACTTATCTCATTTCACAAACCCTAAAGACACACTCCTTTTTAGTCCGCCCCCATCTCAACTGCTCACCTTCTTCTCTCAAATCGCATCTCCTCATCAAACTCGGATCAAACCGATCATAAAATGTTCAATTAAAATCAGTCCAAACATATAACTAATCTCATCTCCATCATCTTTATAAAACCTAAACGTACTTGATCACTACTTTATCTGCTCCATACGAATCAAGATGGCAATCTTAAAGGCTTCAAGATCCAATGGGCTCTCCGGTAGGTTTTATTTGTTGTGTTGTTTTATAACGAACCAAAGAAAAAAGAAGTAACAGATTTGTTATTTTCTTTATCTTTCAGTTTCGAAGATAAAATGAAGCTATGCTTCACAAATATAGATCGATGATGTGTTTTATTTCGTGTGTTAGACCTTCAAAGGTCTTGATGTATCTATGATTACCACGAAAAAAAAAGAGTTGAGATCTTATATTTTTCTTTTAAGCTTTGAGTCTAGGTTGTAGTTTGATGAAGTTGTTTCTATTGAGGGATAATGATATGAACCGGAGATGATTGTTTTTCGTGTGCTAGACCTTCAATGGTCGGATATACACTAAATAATCATGAAATTCGAGAGGTTATATGGATTTTTTGTGTTGTTTGTGTGAGATTTTCAGTTTTGATTTGTGAATGAGGAAGGTGTTCATGTGTGAGTATTTATAATCATCAAAAATCCAACTGAAAAATCACATTTAAAGATTTGTTGGTTTAATTATTTGTAAGCAACCGAAGGGATGAGAATTTACACGACAGATGGTTGGTATACTCATGGTTACATTTAATTCGATGCCCTTCGTTTACCCAAGCGAAATAATAGATTTTGAGCTTTGAGAGATGCTTGAAACATGTTGTACAGTACATTTCTTTATGCACAATCACTCTTCCACATTAAATTAAGCTATTGAATCTTTATATATAATAGATTACCCACTGACCTCACATGATGAATATTTCACTGCATCTATTTAACTTAAAAATTGTCATAACACGACAAAAACTTCATATATGAATAACAACTTTCAGTCAAAATAAATAGTCAACTGTAAATAAAACTGCAAGGTAAGAATAAAAAGTCAACAAAAATGCAAAGAAGCTTGAAGAAGTTAAGCCTATTTTGGGACAGTCAATTCCATTTCAGTCTTTAAAACTCGATTGTAAGATTGGCTGCTATTCAGGTACTTTTTTATATATTATTTTATTTTATTTTTTGTGTTTTTTAAGGTTTCTTAAAGTTATATCCGGCCAAGACCCGGTTATATCTGGTTAGACCAGGTCATATCTGGCTATATCCGGGCAAGACCCATTGTATCGGGTTTTTTTCTTGTTTGGTTTGTAGTGCATGGTTTGACTTAAGGATCTGAACTTAGTACGTAGTTTCATAATATGGATGCAATACTCACAACACTTGGTAAATCATCAGTTATCTACTCTTGAGCCGTCGTGTGTTTTTTGTAGTCAATCGAAAACACATATTATTTGCACATTATCGATGGCATATGTTATCTAACAAAGCTTGATACGAAAGCAAAAGCTGCATATTGAAATCGATAAACATAACCTTAAGATTTCACAAACACACATGTAAGTATCCCTAGTTGCACTTTCATTTTCTCATGAAGGTGATGTTTAATGGCTTCCTGTCAATTTGTCTCGCATAAAAGCATTGTGTCACAAATTAAAATCATTCATATTTCTATTCAAATGTTGGTTACTCCCTCCGTCCCTAAATAAGTGTCCACTATTGACTTTTAAAGTCTTTCCTTATTAACTTTGACCTTAAATTATTTAATCTTCTTTAGTTCAGTTACAACTACTAATCTTAAAAGTTTTTTTCGAAATCGGATAGCTGACATCAATGCTGATTGTTGGGACTTGAGGTTTGCAGCACATTATATGAAACCTGTTTACGCTGTTAGCAAGACTCTGGCAGCTTAAATTAAGACATCTCTTATGTGATTGTTAGTTTGGGTGTCACATTCTTTGCATCTTGGTAAATAGTAATGAATAAACTCAAATTTTCTCATGGTTCAAATTTGGTCTGTTCTGACATTACTGATTTTACTTTCTAATGTTTGTGACAGGATGACAAATGTTGATCGATACCAAGTGGTTTCTTCAGAAGCTTGGTCATGAAGGCACTTAAATTACTTTTTGTTACAAACTTATCTTGATGTAGAACCTAAAAATATAATGTTTGTTGAGTACTTATATTGCTTTTATAGGTCTGAACAATATGTTGATGGCGTATGAGGATAAATCTGTCAATGCTATGTGTATATTTTCTTTTGCTATCAGGCCATATCTTGAACCCATTATGTTTGGGGAAAGACCCCCGGTATTTGTTAACTTATCCACTTTGTTTTTTACACATGTGACATTTTGTATGTGCTAATCACAATACTTACGCTTTCAGGGGAAAATTGTTCCTGCAAGTGGACCAAACGACTTTGGATGGGATCCATTCTTCCAACCTGATTGTTATCATCAAACGTAATCCTGTCTGTTCATCTATTTCTATATGATCATCTTGTTATAGGTGGCAATTTTGACCAATTTACTAGGAACAGGTTTTGGGATGACAATATCTCAAACGTGTACAATGGGTCAAATCAGTATTCCCTTAATGGAAATGGGTCAAACGGGTAACGCAGTTTAAAGGTGGCCAAAGTCTGTTTTTAATGCATATTACCTTCTAATAATATTAATTGAAGATTTAGACTATTGTTGTAATTCATTGCTAATGCATGAATCGTATGTATGAAAAGTTAGAAACTGGGCAAAAAGTGTTTTCATGTCAACCCATTCTGACCAGACGTAGACCAAAATATGACCCGTGTCCACCTGAACCCATGTTAACCTTTTACCTAACCCGCTTATCTTGCAATCTATAATATCCAATTTAGATCCTCACACTCGCATAGATCTTAAATATCTGACCAAAAAAGTATTATATCATGTTATAGATATGCTGAAATCCCCAACGAAGAAATTGGGAGATGGAAATGACCAAACTAATTGGATGGAATTATTTCTTGTTATGGAATCTCTTAAAATTCCGACTGGAAATGAACTTTTCCTGATACATGTTCAGGAAAGCGACGGCGATATCGACTCACTCTTTAATGGCTATTTCCTTCTTTCTCCGTCGGACGATAGTCATACCTCATCAACTGAACCAAATAACAAAACCCAAACCTGGTTTGATGACGGAGCAGACTCCAGCGAAGATAATAGCGATGATGACAATGGTGATGGGAATAACGGCCATGAAACAGGTGGTGGCTTCATCCTAGAAACATTTTCAAACGGAATCCCATTTATGGAAAGTACTGGTGGTGACAGAAACATGGCGAAAGCAACAGTGGACTATTCTGAGGAAGGGTCGTCCTCACCTATAGGGTGTGAAGTCAACGTCAATAACCTCTCTCCCATGTCTGACACACCTCGTGAAAAAACACCTGCCAAAGTTGCAGAAAAAGATAACTATGCCACACACGTGAAGTCAAAAACCAAACAAGAATCCCTAGAAACCCCTATTAGTAAAAAGACTTGTTGATCCACACCCACCAATTCAAGCCCAAATTGTGTAAAACCCACTAGCCCATTAAACTCATCTAACAACCCTCAATCATCTATTAGGCCTCAACCAAAAAAACCCATTATAACAACTTACTCATCAAATACTCAAGAAGAGGTAAGTCTGTCCCTCCAGCTCCATCTTCCCTTGTTCACCATCATCGTAAAAGAACAAAAAGATTCGCTTCTCTAAGGCTTATCGATTTGATTAATGGCATTAACTCAAATGTGAGTAAGGGGAGGGATAACAAGAGTAAAAGCAAAACCACCTCACAAACAACACATCGCACCGCAAGATCATCATCTGATATGGCAGGGGTCACCGACTCCCTCTCACTGATAAGACGCTGCAATATCAGAATCCTTTCTAAACCATGTTCTTAAGCAACCTCGGGTTCCAATGAAGTTGATCGTATTATACATTTGGGAAATGAGATTGGTTTCGACATGAGGGACAAAGACATTGTTGTGGCAGATGTTTTAACTCAAGGAGAATTCAAAGGTAATTTATGAATTTTCTTTCCTTAAATGTGCGGGGCCTGGGGGAGGATCATAAAAAAAGATGGGTTAAAAGACTTTGTATCGACCACAAAGTTAAATTCCTAGGCCTTCAAGAATCAATGTTGATAAATGTAGATCAATTTCTTATTCAATCATTGTGGGGGAACACCTCGTTTGGGTATGCTTTTAAGAAATCAGATGGTAAATCAGGCGGTATAATTGCCATTTGGGACACATTATGGTTCACCATGGTCTATGTTATGGAGGGAGATGGTTATCTTGTAGTTACGGGAACCTGGAGACCCTTAGACAGCCCTTGTACTATTATTGTTGGATAAAGGATATTTTACTGGTGGCGAGTTAAAGATCTTGATTAATTACATGTACAATATGGCGTTGCTAAGCCAAGACTAGACTCGACTTAAGCTAATGAAAAAAATAACAAAAAGATAAAATAAACATAAAATGAAACGGGATGGTAGTCCGTATGTTTTTTCAACTTTTTTTTTTTTTTTTTTTTTTTTTTTTTTTTTTTTTTTTTTGCATACACTCTTGCCCTACCATCCAAAATAATACATCGTAGGGGGGTTGTATCCCCCTTACACTTGAACTTTTACATAACTTTACAATTAACTATTCTAATGACTCGAATTAAGATAATCGAAACACTTGGAGTACTTTTAAAATATTTAGCACATATGGGGGTAATAATGTTGTTCTTCCCCATTACTCCATTACACTAGTACTTTACCCATGAGTCCCAATCGTCCCAAAATAATATGTACAAGGATATGACTCGACTTAGCAACCATGTAATCAATTAGATAATTAACTAAGGGTTTAAACAAATGTTGTCACAATAATGCACTAAAAATGAGTGCATACAAGGTAGGCTAAGGCGATTTGGGTGTACATTTAAGTGGGGTGTAAACAAATTCTTACTTTAAGTAAAATGCTTAAAGTTAGAAACGAAAAGATAGGCTCTGAGGGGTGTACTAGGGGTATCGTGTACTAAAAATGAGTACAACGCAAAGGGTGTGGGAGAATTACTTGACCAATGTAGCCAATGTAATTATAATAAAAACACAGGTGTAAAACAATGGGTTAATCCTAATGCCTCTTATCATGTAGTAAATCTAACTACACGAATGTAGTCTCACTTGTGGCCTCGGAATGGTCCTTACGCAATTTCTAGAATCTAAGTGCTACCGGTACACACATCATAGCATAAATGCTTTTCCTACCAATTCTAGGGGCGAACCTCACATATTTGGGGGTGGAAAATTTTTTAGTGGTACGGTTTTGTGCTAGTCATATAACTCCTATCCGTGAGACGCTCATTAAGACCAAAGTTTCACTCCTATATGTTGTAAAAAAATTTAAATTTGGCACTAAAATTGCCTTAACAGGTATTTCTCTCAGTTTTATTACACATCTACCATTAAACAAACGAAAAATCAAGCGTAATAGCATTCTCTAAGATATCGTACTTTACCCCCCCTTACACTTAAGATGAACATTGTCCCCAATGTTCAAATAACAAGATGTAAAAGTAAATAAGGTAAAAGAATGAAATCAAATACTCCCCTGATTCGCTTGGTGGATAAAGAGGTAACATGGTTAGATCTTCTTCCAAGGTAATGTGGAAGCTTCAAGATTAAAGCAGCGCCAAAAGCTAGATTCCACATACATCTCCTTGTCCAAAATAACCTGTCAAACCTGAGAAAACAAACACGAAAACCTGCATAACATCGGCGGGATAAATCTGAATAAGGATATAATGCTTGTGGAATGATTATTTTGCAGATTCCTGGAGTTTATAAGTTAGAGATTTAATAAAGCATTTTATGATTCCGGAAGAAAAACAAAACTTTAAAAAAAATTCAGAAAACTGTTCCTGACGCCGTCAGACTGGGGTCTGACGCCGTCAGAAGTGATCTGACAGATTTTTCATGTTAAGTTTCCGGAAAATTTCTGGAAAAACTCAATCCTTATTTCCTGGAAATCCTGCAAAATATCATTATGACTCGATACAAGCATTTGACTCAAACAATTACTAATATGTATGTTAATTTAATATTGTTATGATTCATGTTCATTTGTTCTAATAAACCGATTTGGATTTCCCTTACACTTATCTTTTGCAAAATACCTTTATATGTAGTTAAGACGAAGTTAAAAACAAGATAAAGCATTTTCACAATTTAGTTTAGAACATGAATCAATAATAATAAAAATTAAACATACATACGGAAGCAAATAAAATCAAACAAACAAATAAATAAACACACAAAGCAAATAAAGCTTATAAAGTAAAAAATCATGACAAGATAAATCCTACATGCACAGAAGAAAACCAAGTGTCACAAGTGTACAAAGGCCAACAGAGGCCTAATCCAAAACTACCACAGACCAAATTGTTTCGAAACATACAACCATAAATTGAATTGTTTAAACATCGTAACATCAAATCAAATGATTATTGGGGTGGGGGACCGTGGCGGTAGTCGTAGTTTGGAGGGAGGTGCCCATAGTCAATCTGCATGTGTGGGTCCAACTGATCACGCGTAGATAAATGTTGCATCTGTCGAATAGTGTGATCATACATCCAGTCGAACCTCTCATCAACCCGGGTTCTCCAGGTGTCAACCTGACCCATCCAGGCCCCCTGATAGGCCTGCCAATCCCCCCTGTCCATGTGCCGGTAGTAATCTGCCGTGCCGGCCTCATAACCTCCATGCTGCTCTTCTTCCTCATCATCCCCACCACCAACATTCACAGCTTCGTCATGATCAAACCAAACAAAGGTCCCATCATCCATCTCCATAACAACCTCCATCTGCCTCAAGGATCTAACCTTTACTTTCCTGCATGCATTACCACCGCTCAAGTACCTCATGATCTCGGGCCTGAGGACCCCATAGGATCGGGCCAGCCGAGTGACAAACATCCCACCATAAATTCTATCCCCTTCTTTTTCCCCAACTCCACTATTCAGAATGCTAGCTACCCAAAATGGGATGTTGCAGTAAACCTCATCTGAGTAGATGGTGTATAAATAGAAGAGGTCTGCGGCAGTGACGCGGTGATGAGAGCTGTGGCGTCCTGATAGGCTGTAGGTGAGACATCTGTGGGTCAACCTAACCCTAGGTTCCCTGATTTGGGATGCTACAGCAGTCGAGGTGTACACACCATTTCCAATAGTCGGCCAGAACATAGAACATCTAAAATCATTCCTCATTGTCTCACCCTGCAGAACCTAGTCAAAAATCCTGCTTGAGTGGTTTCATGCTGACTGTACAACCCTAGTCTCCAACCAAACTCTGTAACTGAGCATGTCCTAAGCTCGCCCCCCAGTCTAAAATAGATTGTGGTTCTGGCCACATCGGTCCTGGCTTCGGCCATGTCAAAGCGAAGAGTAGCAAAGAATTCACGTACTAATTCGTCATATACTGGTTCTTGAATCCTAAAAAGGTTTTCCCACTGAGGGCCGGTGAATTCATCGGTTTGAAAGCTTTGGAGAAAGGTTGGCTCAAGACCTTCGTTTCTCAAAAAGTCCCAATCTACCACAGCCCCACTTTCAACTTTGTGTAGTAGCAATTGGGCATATTTGGATGTGGCAGCATCGTTATCGAAGATCCCCCAACTAAGAACCGTATCGCCATAATTTTCTTGTTGGGACCTAGAGGAACTCCCTCTGCTAGGTCGTTGACGCTTATGCATTTCCTGAAAAGAAAACAAGAAGGAACGAAGAAGATCAAAATGGGAACCAAAGAGTTGGTTGAACATTAGACACATCTGACGCCGTCATCCTTTAGAGGTGACGCCGTCAGATTCGACCTCATTCGAATTCAAGATTATGAGGGAAAAATCAATATTCAAACTTCAGGTTCATAAACCAAACGCCCTTTTTTTACGGCAAAAATGGATGATTGGTCCATAGGTTGTGGTTCAAATTCGTTGCCACCAAATTAGTGAATAGACCCATTTGATTGCCAATCATTTAATGCTTTAATCATTGCTAAATAACACTAATTTAAAGGGCATTATGAGTTCTAGGCATGAATCAATCCTAGGGTTTCATGAGTCGGGGGTTTTCGAAATTGAAGAATCCTATGAGTAATTAAAGCGAAAAGAATGAATAAAAATTACTTACCACGTGGAGATTGGTGACGGAAGTTGGTGAATTGGACCTTGGAGATTCGTAGGTGGGGTTGGAGTGGGTATGGTTTGTGGGGTTTGTGATGAAAGTGATGGAGATGAGGTTTTTATTGCTGTGCCGACGGGGTGACGGCGTCACGTTCAAAGTCTGACGCCGTCAGACCCGTGTGTTTTACAACTTTGTGCCAGTTTTACAATTGAGCCCCTGTACTATTGAGAGTAGCTTATAAGGATCAACACGATAGTTAGTCTCGTTTAATAAGTTCCTCCTGGGTCAAATGTTTTGTTACTGTCTCGGAATGTGGTATACTTTTGGATAGGGTCGGTTAATGTCCCATTAAAGTTCCAATCTCCATCAGGGTAGGTATTAAGTGAGCGAGGGGAACTTTCCCAAGGGATTGTCGGCATGAGGGTGTGCTTTAACTGAGTTCTTCTCACACCTGGCTTAAAGCCAAAAGATCGTTTCCTAGCTTCATGAAAGTTAGGGAGCGTGACAACCATGCTTCCCACGAAAATGCTATGATCTTGAGAATTCTTTTTTTCGCGAGGGGATCCAAAGGGATAAGAGAGTTTTAAAGGTGAAGGCTCGGGGAGAGGGGTTTCATCATCCCATTCGTTGTATGGTTCATTAGGGACCGGAAGTTCAAAGATCTTCTCGATCTTTTTGTGTGAAGCTTCTTCCCTAATTTTCTCCTTTATTCTCGAGATAAATTTTCTGCCAGTTCCATGAAAACATTTTGGGTGTTTTTCAAGTGAGTCTCTAATTGTTGGATTTGCCTCTCTTGGTTTTTCACGAAAGTTAGCATTATCCCCTCGAACTCATCTTGTCGCGAGAGGTGAGGAAACGTATGTTTACCAATCGTGTTTACACACTCATTGGTATCTTCCTCAACTCGAGGTATCTCGGCTTTCATAAGTTTCTCAATCTGCCTTTTTATGTTTTCAAACAACTGTTCTTGGGTTGCACTCATGCAATTTAAAATCCCTTCTTCCGAGAACGTAGAGTCCTTCCATTCTTCATCATCGTACTGTGCTAAGTCCTCAATGACTTCCCAGCACTTATCGACACTGAGCCTGCTCAGCCTTCCATTGGCAGCGTAATCTATGGTTCTTCTAGTTTGATGGCTTACGCCATCATAAAATCGTTGGATTTGTAGCCAAGGATCCATGCCATGGTGAGGGACTTTTTGGAGTAAGTCCTTGAATCGAGTCCATGCCTCGTAGAGGGTTTCGCCTTGACGTTGTTGGAACATTGATGTGTGCGATGTGTCGTTGCGGTTTAGCAGTTTTAATGCCTACTCAAGTTTTAAATTTATATTTAGCCGACTTATCAATAACACACACACTTAACGAGCAGTGTACCCGGTCAGTATGAATATAATGGTAAGTAGAGTGTCGATCACTAAGAGTGGAACGTATTATCTAGTTATTCTAATCAGTATTTTAATATATTAAGTTAGCTATACAATCTAATCTAACGCAAGGGGGTTCAGCCTGAGAGACTGGCACGATTTGTTTGCAATTAAATAATAAACCAAACCAATAGGCACGAATCAGCAAGTAGCATACACATACACAGATAAATACTCGAGACAATAAGAGGGCTGTCCTGATAATAAGTAGTTTGTCACTTGTTTTATTGCTAGTGTTATATGAAGTGTATAGTTTGATGCAACGCACCGAGATTAAGTCCTTTCTCGTTGGTTCTAATCTTATCGGCGAGTAAACCCTTAATGATTACTTATGACTATCCTATTTATCTTTCTCCTACTTTTCTACAGACCATAGAATGCATAGGCGATCTAATAAACAGGCGAGGGCAGAGGCATGGCGACCCAATCAACGCTCAGCTAGCCACAGAGGTTATCAATGCACTAATAAAAGTCACCAATGACATCAACATATAAACTTTAATTAATGAGAAAGCAGTTTTAAGGGAGTGCAATCTTTCCGTTGTCACATTACACAAGCCACCAATCTTGATGAATTAAAGTTTACTAACACAATAAAACAAAACTACTTAATGAATTAAACACATGCAGCACCTTCTTACAGCTCTTGTATCTTTGATTTGGGTGTGTCTTGTGCTGCTACCTTGACTGAATTCGTCCTTGGTTTCTTTACTTCGGTCCCGTATATAATATATGTCTCGACCAAAAGACTCTGGAATTCGTCTGGTCTTGGGGTATTTATAGTTTCTGTCTGAGGGTAAGATGCGGCGCATTTACTTAACTTCGCGTGGGGTCCAAGATTATAATATTCAGGAATATTCGTACACCGCCAGAAGATGCGGCGTATCTTCATCTTTGGATGCGGCGCATGTCCTCTTGTATCTTGGATCGTATCTGGTGAGATCTTGATAGCGATGCGCCGTATGTGATAAGCAAGATGCGGCGCATCTGGAGCAGATTAGTCTTGATCTTGTACATTTCAGTAGACTCTTAACTTCTTGCATGTTTTGCTCCATAATTAGTCCAAAATCGCCAAGTTTCACCAAATGCTTGTTTTCAACTGAGAATTACAAAAGTAAACGATTAAGTATCAATCCTCATACATAATATAGTAAAACAAGTCAAATAAATAGGATAAATGATAGTAATAAAATGTACTTATTTGAGTTCATCAAACATCAAGATATCATTCCTTAGCTTGGTAGTTCTTCCCGGTGGGAAAAACTGAGCAAGGAAACGAGTAGTGAGATCATCCCAAGAGGTGATGGATCCTGCGGGTTGACGTTCTAGCCATTGACTAGCTTGATCCCGCAGAGAGAATTGAAAGAGACGCAATCGGGTCGTCTCTCGAGTGGCAACATCAAGGTCTATAGAATCAACGATTTTAAGAAAGTCCTTGAGGTGTTGATTAGGATCTTCAGAACGAAGTCCATGGAATGCGCATCCGCTTTGCACCAACCGGATGGTGTCGGATCGCAAGGGTGTGATATTGGCTCCTTGAGTGAGCTCAATGGTGTTTCGATAGCCATGGTGGCTAGGACGGGAGTACTCTCCTAAGGTACGGACTCTAGGAGGTGGGTGTTGTTGTGGTGGTGGGTTGTTGGGATCGAGGATATTACCACCTTCCATGATGTCGGATGGTAATGGTTACGAACAAAGAAACGAAGAAAAAAGATAGACTAAAGAAAACCTAGAAAAATAAAATAAAAATCTTACTAGAAAGGAATCTAGTGAGTAGACCTAATAAAATAAAAATTCAACCTAAACAATAACTATTCCCTGGCAGCGGCGCCAAAAACTTGATGCGTGGTTTTGCGACCTTACAACAGGTTTTAACTCTCGAGGGATCTCAAGAGGCTTGCAATCCCCACCAGGCAGTGTACCTGACCGATGTAGTATAGTGTAGTGGCAAGTACCGGGGGATTGATCGTTCTCTAGGGGAATAGTGTCGTTAGGATTGAAAAACTACTCTAATAGGTCTAAGGGTGAGGGAAGATTATTTTTGTATTTTTTATATTTTTATAAAAGCAAGTAAAATCTCGGTTTGAAGGAGTGGGCGGAATTAGTTGCTAGTCAACTAACCCAAATAACTACAATTGCAAATAAAATAAAATAACTGAAAATAAAAAGGTTGTGGAACTTATATGGAGAGAAATGTGTTTACTTAGATTTCCTTACTCCTAACTATCTTTTACCGGTTGATTAGTGTGTATTAATTGCGTGGATGACGGGTGTATTCCTTAATACCAATCGTGGGGTGGCGTACGTACTTCCCCAACTCTATAAGCTCCTACTTCACTCCTATGTCGAGCCGGCTAAGAAGCTCCTAACTTGGGATCACTAGAATTCGCTCATGCATTAAATACAACCATAAAAACCTTAGTACGCATTGGTTCATGTTTCTTAAGACGTTCAAGCAAGTTACCGTATAGGAGGTTAGCTAGTTTTCTTAAACCGAACATCGATAAACAATCATCCAATACAATTAATAACACACCAACAACCAATAATCAATAGTTAGGTTTCATTAGATCTAAGCAAACACAAGATAAATCTAGCCTAGCATGTTAAATAAAAGACAAGAACAAGATATAATCAAACAACACATAGACATATTGAATGATTAATTGATTACTTATCTTCAATTAAACATGGGAGATCCAACGGTATAAAACCCTTAAAAGTAGCAGAAAAATTGTCTTAGGGTTTCTCCTCACAAAGTTGCACACTAATGACTAAAAATTATGAGAATATATATAGAAAATCAGATCTGACGGCGTCACGTTATAGAGCTGACGCCATCACCTCGCCGCGGTTAGGGTTTCTTGATGGCCTTTTTGACACAGTCCTCTATTAATCGTCCAAAATCCTCTCTGGCGCGTCAGGGGTTGACGCCGTCACAATGGAGCTTGACGCCGTCACAGGTACTTTTCCAGCCGATTTTGAGATTTTGTCGTTTTCTTCACTTTTATGCTCCAAAAACGTCCAAAATACTTTCTTTTCCAGATTTCTTCTCCAAAGTACCTAAAATGACAAAAGGAACGATTTAGAGCAATATTTGATCAAATAAATTTGATTTAGGGCTTAAATGACCCCCTAAAAGCGGTACACTTTTCGCTTCATCAGGTTCCAATGAAGTTGATCGTATTATACATTTAGGAAATGAGATTGGTTTCGACATGAGGGACAAAGACATTGTTGTGGCAGATGTTTTAACTCAAGGAGAATTCAAAGGTAATTTATGAATTTTCTTTCCTTAAATGTTCGGGGCCTGGGGGAGGATCATAAAAAAAGATGGGTTAAAAGACTTTGTATCGATCACAAAGTTAAATTCCTAGGCCTTCAAGAATCAATGTTGATAAATGTAGATCAATTTCTTATTCAATCATTGTGGGGGAACACCTCGTTTGGGTATGCTTTTAAGAAATCAGACGGTAAATCAGGCGGTATAATTGCCATTTGGGACACATTATGGTTCACCATGGTCGATGTTATGGAGGGAGATGGTTATCTTGTGGTTACGGGAACCTGGAGACCCTTAGACAGCCCTTGTACTATTATTGTTGTTTATGCGCCTCAGTGTTTCCACAAAAAGAAACACCTTTGGTCCACCATTAACAATCTCATTACTCAACATAACTCACTCTCCATTATTTTTGGTGACTTCAACGAAGTCCGAAATGAGTCCGAACGAATGGGTACAAATTTTTGTCGAAGGGGCGCTTCACTCTTTAATAAGTTCATATCAGATATTATGGGCTCACTGATCTTCCTCTAGGCGGCATGCGATTCACGCGTATGAACAATCAAGGATCCATGCTAAGTAAGTTGGATCGTTTCCTCGTGTCACACCAATTTTTGTATAATTGGCCTTCCTCACACGTTCTTGCTTTGGTAAGGGAGTTCTCTGACCAATCTCCAATTCTCCTCCAAAATTCTATTTTCGATTATGGACCAGTGCCCTTTAAGTTTTATAACAGTTGGATGCTCAATAATGACTTTGAATCAGTTCTTTGTAACTCTTGGTCCTCTTCGGGTTCATGGGTTAATTCTACTAAGGCCACTGTCTTTAAAAAAAACTCCAGTTACTTAAATCGAATCTCAAGGATTGGAGAAAAGTGGTAAACTCCCTTGAAACAGCCTCTGCTACCTCGCTTCGAGAAAAAATTTCCTCCATTGACATCAAAGCTGAAATTGGTCCTCTTACTTCTGATGAGGTAATTACCAGGGCTATGTTGGTTAAAGATCTAGGTACTTTGGAATATGGCAAGGCTAAGGACCTAAGACAAAAATCTAAGTCTAAATGGGCTCTAGAAGGCGATGAAAATTCTGGTTTCTTCCATGGGATAATCAATAACAAGATAAATCGCTCTAGAATCAATGGCCTAAATATTCAAGGGTCTTGGGTAACGGATCCGACTTGCATCAAAAGTCATGTCTTACACTCTTTTGAATTAAAATTCAGTAAGGATCACACTCCAAGGTCAAGCTTTTCAAGTAACCTCTTCAAGCAAATCTCTTCAAGTGATTCGTCATACCTTGATCAACCTTTTAGTGATAACGAAATAAAAGACGCGGTTTGGAATTGTGGTAGTGATAAAGCCCCCGGTCCGGATGGGTTTACATTTAAGCTTTTCAAGAAGTATTGGGATGTTATTGGTGGAGACATCCTTTCGTTTGTTAAAGAATTCGAGACCACGGCTTGCATCCCAAGAGGTTGTAATTCCTCCTTTTTCACTCTTGTGCCTAAAGTTGATGACCCGATTGTTATTGGTGACTTTAGACCAATTAGTCTAATCGGTTGCCAATATAAGATCATTGCAAAAGTTCTTGCAAACCGGCTAGCTTATGTCATTTCATCAGTTGTTGGTGAAGTTCAAATGGCCTTTATCAAGGGTCGCCAAATAATTGATGGGCCACTCATGGTAGATGAAATTATTTCTTGGGCTAAATTGAAGAAAAAAAAGCTTTTCATGCTCAAAGTAGACTTTGAGAAGGCCTTTGATACCTTAAATTGGTCATTCTTGGATTCTACTATGTCTCAAATGGGATTTAGCCATAAGTGGAGGAAATGGATCCATTCTTGCCTTGATTCGGCATTCGCTTCGGTTCTCATTAATGGGTCACCTACTTCAGAGTTTAAGTTACATCGTGCTCTTCGCCAAGGTGACCCACTTTCTCCACTTCTTTTCATTTTAGCAATCGAGGCTCTTAATGTAGCCTTTATTGAAGCTAAAAATAAAAACTTCTTCCATGGAGTAGAAGTAGGAGTTGATAAGGTCCATGTTTCTCACCTCCAATTTGCGGATGATGCACTTATATTGGGTGATTGGTCTAAGCCTAATATTGAGAACTTGTCTAGAATCCTCACTCGCTTCCATCTAGCATCCGGCCTCAAAGTTAACTTCAACAAGAGTAACCTCTTTGGCATTGGTACCTCCCAACTTGAGCTCAACTCTTTTGCTACCGCTATCGGGTGTGTTCCTTCTCATTTCCCGTGTACTTACTTGGGTCTTCCCATTGGCGCCAACATGGCAAGATGTGCAAAGTGGGACCCCCTAATTAATCGATTTCATCAGCGTTTATCTAGTTGGAAAGCAAGAACCCTCTCATTTGGTGGTCGTTTAACCTTATGCAAATCCGTCTTGGGAAGTTTGGGGGTGTATTACTTTTCTACTTTTAAGGCACCTAAAACGGTTATTAATAAGCTTGAAGGTATCTGTAGGAAATTCTTTTGGGGTGGGTCTTCGGATTCTTATAAAATTCCTTGGATTGCTTGGGATAAGGTCATCTCTTCTCCTAAACAAGGTGGTCTCGGAATTGGTAGCTTAGTAGTAAGCAACCAAGCTTTGTTGGCCAAATGGTGGTGGAGATTCTTGATTGAAGATAATGCCTTATGGTGCAAAGTTATTCGCTCCATTCATGGTCCTCAAGGAGGTCTACATGATACATCCTTGATCCGAAGTAAATCAGGTCCATGGTATCGAATTGCTAAGCTTAAGGATGACCTTCTCAATGACTATGGGATTATCTTGCCCTTGATCTTCAAGAAAAAGATTGGTAACGGGGAGTCTACACGTTTTTGGTTAGATAATTGGTTGGGCGGTCCTACTCTAAAAGAAACTTTCCCTCACATTTTTCGGTTAGACAATCAACCGAATTGCTTGGTTTGTGATCGGGTTCCTGATACTACTAATGGACCAAGCGATGCAAATACTCTAAGCCCTAACACCCCTGTCCATTCCAGCAACATTTTACCCCCTAATCTTCACTTTTCTTGGGCATGGACAAGGCCTATTAGATCCAATATTGAGCAAGCTGAGATTGTGGATATTTCAAACATGCTATCTAATTTGGTTCTTTCGCCCTCCTGTGACATTTGGGAGTGTATTATTGATGATACAAGAAGCTTTTCGGTCAAAGGTTAGAGGAATCACATTACTAATACTACTATCGCTTTGGATAAAATCATCCAAGATTGAACAAGTTAGTTCCTATCAAAGTCAATATAGCTTCTAGGAGGATCGCCAAAGGGAGACTCCCGACAAAAATCAACCTTGACTTAAGAGGTATTGACCTTCACTCAGTTCGTTGCCCTCTTTGTGATGATGATTTAGAGACGGAAGAACACCTATTCATTCACTGTCGCATTGCAAAACAAGTTTGGTTAGACGTCTTAAGATGGTGGAATCTCTCCAATGCTAACTTCTCAACCATCAATGAATTGTTCTCCCTTGTTGACCATGTTCATCTCACACCCAACCTGATAGGCTGTTTTAATGCAGTGATTCACACAACCCTCTGGTTCCTTTGGCGTGCAAGAAATGAATTGGTCTTTGCTTCCAAGCATCCGAATAAGGATCTAATCCTCAACGACATCAAACATTACTCTTACACTTGGATATCTAGCAGACTTAAGAATTGTTCCCTTAATTGGATAGAGTGGTTTTGCAATCCTTGTAACACTCTATTCTCCACTTTGTAACTATGTTTTTCTAGCTCCTTGCTAGTTTTTAATCAAATTGCTGTTCGAAAAAAAAAGTTTGGCAAAGATTGTATCGAACAATTGGCAAATGTTCCATGGCGTTCCGTGGTATGGTATTCCTAATGTGTACCCAGTCATTCATTTGTTCTATGGCTTGCCATTCAAAGGAGGCTGCTGACACAAGACAGGATGATTGTATGGAATCCTGGTGCTGATCTTCAGTAGTTGATCATTTGTTCTATGGTTTTCAGGACTCGGTTTGAATATTCTGGAATTCATAGCTTTCAGCACTCGGCTTGAATATTTTGGTGGGATTTCTATCAAAATGGCTGCATTCTGTTTTAGGATGTTATAAAAAAATGTGTCTATACCATAATAGCCATCAGTTTCAAACATTGGTTTACAATGCATCTATCCTTTAGAGCCGTTTCTGTCATTGTTCAAGCTCTATTTTGATAGTTTAGATATTTGTAACAAGCTATTATTCGAGCCTGGATGATTCGTTTTCAGCCAGAAGCCCAGAATAAGCTCACTCACTGAAAATATCACACATAACTTGTGTGATTAAGCAGACACGTGTAAAAGCAATCAAGCAAAGTACATAGCAAAAGTTTATTCAATTCAACGACCCGTTCGACAAAAAGTTGAAAATTCGTGCATCTACGAGTATCCAAAAGAACACAAACGTATATAGCTACAAATAATGCAGAAAACATAGCAACATCAAGCAGCCCCATGATTGCACTATCTAAACAACCATTTTGCACCAACACAAAATGAAAACACCACACATATCCCAAACATTTAGCAACTCTTCTCACTTGTTCACCAGATGCCCCCATTTTCTTGCTACGTTTGAATTGGTTACTGTGACAAATGTGGACGATAACTGCTGTTTGGGCCCTTTCATACCTCTCTCAAACTCCTTTGGAACAACAGAATGACAGAATTTGCTTGTCTAAAACCAACTTTTATGCCCATACTTCCCAAGAATTTAGGCATAGCATTATGAAGACCACCAGTTGCAACCTGCGTAGACTTCTGAAGTTCCTGCGAAAGCACACAATCTGTAAATATGAGACACGAAAAAAGGTAAACGTCAAAGGCACTTGGATGCATATCCGGCATGCTTAATTATAACTCGAGTAAAATTACAATTTGATCTCTATCATCAATTACTATGACATTGTCATAATCTTAAACCTTTAAAGTGAACTTACGTCTCTAACATCTCAAGTCTAATACAACTGGAAAATTTCTAAGATAAGGCAGTTGATTTTTCCTTTTAATGTTGATCTCTTCTTAATCACACCTTGATTCACTAGATCACTATAATCAAATCAGTAGATGAGGTAGACACAGAACATTCCCTAATATAGGACGCTAAAGCAGGTGCTAACTACACGTTTGCTTTGCAGTTATTCCACTTAATTCGTTAAGTCCCCTCCTCCCCTGTTTCATTTATCTTGGGGGTATAGATGAGACGAGTTCGAGCTCCAAAATACTCGGCTCGTGAAGCTCACGAGCCTTATCGAGCTTCAATTAAATTACACTTTTTACCCTTTTATATACATATATTTACTTAATTTTCATACAAAACATGTCGAGCCGAGATTGATATGCTGAGTATTCATCCATATGTAAATAAGTAGCCAATAAAAACACAGGTTATAGCTTATGAACAACACCAAAAGTGCTCCAATCAACTAAAAACATCGCAATTAGCAATTACCGCATCTAGACCCGTACCTATATAGACCCAAACCCATCCAGACCCAAGACCAAAACCCAACCCGACCCGACCCACTTATTTTGGTACCTTTAATAAAAACATTCAGGTAACACCAATTAATCTAATACACACACACACACACAAAATTCAAGCAGGCTATAACATAAACCCTAAATTAATAACTTAAAATTCAAAATTCCTAATTACCTTTAATCCTATATAAAGGTAATCATTACGCATATACAAACATAAACCCAACAACTTTCCTGAGAACAGATTTCGTTGGTTGTGAAACAGCGTTTCAACAAATGAAGGAGTTGTGAAGCATAAGAACAAGAACTTTTACAGATTTAGTCCCTCTTTCTTATGGTAAGACATATTTTCACCTTTTACCATCTGTTGGTAAAGTTTTTTATAACGGAGTTCAGCCTGTTGTGTATATTAAACTTCCTACCCTTATAATCCGTAATTGCATATAACTTTGGAGCATACCAATCTCCCTTGGTGAAAACCGTCATTTTTGGACAATACCTAATTTCCAAGGTATCCAATGATGGAAATTCAAAAGCTTCCTTTCCTAAGCAAAATCCCTCGAGTCTCCAAACATGATCAAGTTTTAAGGACTTTAGACAAGGAAACTCAGCAATAGCATCACATTCTTCTTCTTCTTCCCCCTTCACAATTACCTTCATACTTCTGCAGTTACTTATATGTAGTTCCTGGAGTTGCAATAGACTACCAACCATGGGACATGTAAATACATATTCTAAACTGTCACATTTATCAATAGACAGTCTTGTTAGGTTTGGAAACTTTAATACTGTCCCCTGTTTGCTCTTCCATATATACTTGAGACTTTCTAACCACTCCAAGTCCACTTGTCTCAAGTTTGGAATTTCAGCAACAGTTTCTGAATCAAATATCTCCTCAATGTCCCAACAATCACTACAATGGACAGTTTCAAGCTTTTGCAGTTGAAGCAACTTATCGGATGAGAAAAGAGTCTGTCCACCACTGGTGTTATTATTCATATCCGCTTCGATCAAATTATGATAAGACCAAGGCAACCGAGCCATAGTCGTAGGGCGGTATGAGCTTGCACTTTCATAACTCGGTAATTGGGCCTACAAGGTCAAAAAAAACACGTGTTTATGTCAGAGATAATTGTACGTATAAGTTTGTTCAATGATTAAAAAAAAAAAAAAAAAAAAAAAAAAAAAAAAAAAAAAAAAAAAAAAAATCCTTTAGATGTGAGTAAAATAAGCCAAAAGGCTCTACATGAATTTATTCTAAGCCACTGCGCTAATCATATTACTTTCAATCCAATAATTACGCTGTAATTTTAATGAAGTTTACGCAGTGTCTCAAATATTAAGTTATACCTGATGCGAGGTGGTGGTCACACGAAAGTCAAGGCCACATTCAACACTATGTTTGCCTAAGCTTGTATTTATGAAGTTAAGCTTAGGAGCTGTAGACCGTCCATAAGTGAACACCGTCATATGTTGGCATTCACGGATCACAACCTTTTCCAATGCTGGCCATAGGAATTCATTCTTCCCCAAGAAGAAACCCACAAAGTTTGGTAGATTGACTAGTGAAAGGGATTTTAAATGACGAAAGACCACATCAGATGCCGTTGCTTGCTCTCCATTATTTTTCTTAACAATGGCTTCCATTGCCTCACAATCCTTTATCTCTAACTCTTCGAGTTCCGCGAGGCTTTCAAGAGCAGAAAATGTGAATATATGTTTCAAAAGGTTACACTCTTGAATTTTCAAGATCTTTAGTTTTGGAAGTTTGAGCATCGTAATGTATTCTAGCCTTAGAAGTGACTTTCCAGTATCAGTACCACTCTTGTTTTTGATCTCTTGAGTTTCAAACACCTCTGTCATCGATTTGCAATCACTTATTTCCAGCACCTGAAGCTTTTGAATTTGTCCTACAGCATACCATGGAATCACACTTGACAATGCATCACAATCTGCTATCCTTATCTCTCTAGCGTATTGGCATAAGGACCAAGAAGCTTGAGATAACTGATAAAAAACGAGAATTTGATTATATAATCAACAGAGCTAATAATATTAACAAAATTAACCAGTATTTCTTTTAGTCACTAAATATATAGGAAAAATACCTTAAGCTGGTCATGAATATCAGTAGATATACCATTGGCACCACCACCAATACACTTGAACTTTTTGAGGTTATAAAAGATAAGAATGTCTAAATGAGGGAAGAAAGTGGGGGTTGTGTGGGAATATATAGACGCATCTTCATCATCTCTGTTTGAAACAACCTCTTCAATACCATCACAAGATGCTATTCCAACTTTCTTTAGGTTGAAAAGAAGTTTCGCCATGAGAGGTGAAAACAAGTACTTGATGCTGTTGCACTTGTACATTGTTATGGTTGTGAGGTTATGGAATGAGGACTGTGACTGTGGTTTTTGATGAATTAAGAATTCATTCCAATCGCACTTCCACACATGACTCATCCTCCCCATATACTCTAACTCTAATTCTTCAAGATAGGGGAGTATTGGTGGTTGTTGAGTATTGTGAGGTGATTCTCTACTACTTGAAGTCGTTATCTCAAAGACCACCTCCACACCTTTATAGTCCTCCAATGCAAGGTTATGAAGGTGATGGAAAGTGTGTATTTGATAGGATGGGAGTGCAACTTTAGAAATACCATCATTCACTTCCTCCCTCGATGTGGGTATAACATTAATCTGCATATTGCAACCACAAATTTTGTATAGTAATTAGTAGTAATAATTTCCATTTCCATGAATTAAAATTGAATAGAGTTTACAATTGCACCAAATTTTAAGACAAAAAGTAAATAAATGAATAAAAAATACAAAAAGTACTACATGTTTCCCTTACGTGGATTGCACGTGCACCCTCTTAACGGTATATTTTAACGCATGATGGAGTTAGGGACCAAAATCGTAACTATTTCAAAAATAAAGTCTAGAGTTGCCTTTTGTTAAAAATTAGAGACAAAATTTAAATTTTTAATTTTTGGGAAACACCGGGACAACTTTTGCAACTATAACACCAAACAAATTAGATTTTTTTTTTTTTTTTTTTTTTTTTTTTTGGATAAATGAATTTTTAAGGTGAAAAAAGTCATAGTAAAAAAAAGGCCACAACCGCTAGTGGTTTATTTAAGACATCTTGAAAAAGTAATAGGAATTAAAGTTTTCTAGACATCTTGAATAATAAATAACATTCAAGTAATGAAAAGAGTGGTCACAATCAGTTTTCCGGCTAACAGTTTTAAAGGATAAAAACAAAAATGGAAATCATTTATTAGTTTTAAACATACAAGTTAAGAGTCGTACCTCTTGATCTTGGTTACTCTCAACCAATTCATTCTTTCTCTCGCTTTCTCTGCCGCATCTAATAATTTCAACTTTTTTGAGTGCTCTCATATCAAAAGTGGTTGTGACAGGTGTGATTAAATTTTCAAACCCCTCACAATCTTGAATACATATGCTTTCAACAGCTTCAAATCCATGAATCAAGTTATTTCCAGCATCTTTTATCCTCCACACCTCTCTAAGCTTCCCTAATCTCCACAAATGAATGCTTCTCAACCTGCTGCTGCTAACTTTATCCATTTCACCAACACATCCCATGTCGATGTCGAATATCACTTCAATGGAACCACATTCTGTAACTGTAAGCTCTTCTAGATGATTGAATAATGGCATTGGATTCCTTGGGAAAAGATTCACAAGACTATCACATTCTTCCACTACAATGCTTCTCAAACTGCTGCTACAAACCTGTTCTTCACTAGTGTTAAATAACACTTGAATGGAACCACAACTTTCGACGCTAAGCTCTTGCAGATTATTCAGGAATGGAAACAGATTGCATGAAAAAAGCTTCACAAGACTATCACATCTCTTCACTTTAATGCTTCTCAAGCTGCTGCTAAGTTGCGAACCAAAATCCATGTTGAACAAGACTTCAATGGAACCACAACCCTCGACCGTAAGCTCTCTCAATAGGCACAGATTACTAATACTAAACTGAGGAGGCCATATCTCCTTCAAATTCTCCATGTTAGAAACAACCAGTTTCTCCAGCTTAGGAGTCGCATCCTGCAAAGTAAAAAAAGGTTTGTCCATTCATTAGATACCCGCTTGTTATTAAAACACTTTTAGTTGAAAAGATTGTTAATATCAGTATATTAGTACAAAGCATATACTTAATTACCTGTGCGTTCAAGAAAGATTGCGTGGGGGATATATTACTCTTCACAAAAGATGTTGCACTATCGGGATAAATGCATGTAATTTTTGGAAGGTCTCCAAGTTGCAACTCCATGAGACGTGGCAGCTCAACTACATCAACATTATTGCAGAAATGCAATAACTTTGGTAGCTTAGCCAACCTGAGATACTTTAAGTTGGAAAACTTAATTGCATCTGATCCATCATTCTCAGTATGTATGACTCCTTCCATAATTGGGCATCCGGAAATATCCAGATACTCAAGCTTTGACAAATTTTGTGCAACACTCGGTGTGAAAAGGTATTTCAGTTCTGTACATTCTGAAACTACAAGGAGTCTCAAAATGCCAAATGAAGAGTATCGACGAGGATGTGGAGGATGCGAGGATTCCACATCAACATCTTCAAGAGTATTCATATCATTCACTTGTAAATAAAGTGCATCTGTGTTCATAAACAACTCACTGATTTTAGATTTCAGTAGTTCTTCTTTGTTGGTGATCAGCTTCAAGCTGTTTTGATATGAGTGTGCATCAACTTTATTTCTTCCCAGCTCGTCTCTAACTTCTATAAAATAGCATCCCACCGAGAGCTTGAATCTTTTAAGTTTCTCATAAGACATGTTCTTCATATGAGCATTGTTACCAAAAAATTCAAATTCTAATGCACAAAGGTTCTTTGAACGTTCTGCAAGTTCACTACAGTTGTTGTCTGTGAACCAGCATGCTTTTTCACCATGAGATCTCATATAAAGCTCTTCAAGCTTCACTAAGCTTTTCAAGACACCGTCATCTATAACAAGATTGTAACAACCTGTTACATCGAGTAGTCTTAGCTTCTTCAAATTTTCGAATGTGGAAGGTAGGATTGTAATGCCAGAATTAGCAAAGCTAAGGACTTCCAGATTCGAAAGATTTCCTATACAATTTAGATCAAACATCAATGAGCATTCATGGAGACAAAGAGTTCGAAGGTTGGCGGAGAACTGAACAGACGTGGGAACTAATGGATACCCAACTTCTCAAATGCTATAACTTGAAGCTTTTCCATTCCTACATAGAAGTCTTGAGGGAACCTTAGCGACTCATCTCCTTGCACAAGTTTCAAAACTCTAAGGTCTGGAAACTTAAAGCCAGTGGGAAACTCCGACATACCCTTGCATGCTAATGAAATTTGCGTGCAAGACTGGCTCATACTATTATTAGCTTCACTCCAATTTGAGAAATCATCTTCATGGTGAATGATCCAACATCCGTCCTCGCCACCTTTAGAAACAGTATTTACCACAAATGCAAGCACAAGATCATGCATTTTCACACACTCATAGTTATCACTATCACCATCCATCAACAAATATGCATTTTTGAGATTGCTCACACTTGTTTGAGTGCTGGCTCTAGCTTTTCTCATAGTGAAAACTTGTTTTAAAAGTTTTAGTCCCCATGCATATCTTGTGAGATCTTCTATCGGGATATTAGAGTCCTCGGGGAACAAGCCACAAAGCAGAAAAATCGCTTTATCCTCTTCTCGTTTTAAATTCATGTAGCTTATCTCAATAATTTTTTGCACTTTCTCATCAAGATCATTTATCTTCAAACGATCGAGTGTATGCTCCCATACAAATTTCTTTTCACATTTAAGAGTTCCGGCAATGAGTTTGATTGCAAGCGGCAAACAACCACATTTTTTGACAATTTCACTTCCTATTTCATAGAGATCACGATCATGTTCGGCCGAAATCTCTGCTTTTTGACAAAAGAAATCTTGTGCTTCATTTTCCTTCAAGACATCAACTTCAACTACTTTAAGAGCAGAATCAGCATCATCCGCAATCTGTCGGCAAACTTTTACATCCCGCGATGTGAGCAACAACTTAACCCCATTTGGCAAAGGACTCGCTAATCCGATATCTTCGAGTTTAATCTTCTCCCACACGTCGTCCAATATAACCAGACTCTTTTCTTTACACTCTGAAAGTGCTTGAAATCTTTTGGAAAGAAGAGTTGCCCTTAGTGTTTCATTAGTTTCGGTTAGCGATTCACCTGTGTGTGCTGCTATGACATTCTGAATTTCAAACAAGTTGGAACTTTTCCCAATAACTACAACCACGATCCACTTAAACATCTTGTTATCTTCTGCAGCCTTTTTCAGTTGGTTCATCAGCGTGGTTTTCCCCACACCACCCATTCCACACAATGCTATCACTCGAGTCTTACCATCATCATTTTCTTGAAGGAGCATAAGTGCATCATTGAATGTCTTTACTCTTGAGGCGAACACATTTTGAGTATTTCCAAGAGGTATTTGATTATCACGATCCACATGTGTTGACGTTGATGCCAGGCTTTTGGAGTTGACTCCTCCAAGAGGTATTTGATTATCACGATCCACATGTGTTGACGTTGATGCCAGGCTTTTGGAGTTGACTCTTCCAAGAGGTATTTGATTATCACGCCAGATGATGCCTTTACTTTCTTCAATAAGACGCTTGATATCCTTGATATGCGTCAATGCATTTTTTTCCTGCTAGATACTTCTTTTTGACATTAAAGCATCCAATGTCGTTACTTGGAATTTTTTCAACTTCTTTCTTGATGTTTTCTACTTCTTCCAACCACCCCGGTACACGAGCAGGTATCTCTTTATTGTTTCCACTGTTTGCTCGCATATGATTTTCGTTATCAACTCTTTGACCGTCCAAAACCTCCATTTTTTCTTTCATTTCCTTCACACGATCGGCAGAGGAAGTGAAGTTACGCAGCTTTTGCGTAATATAACCCGTCAAAGCCTTCACAACAGGCTCAACGATTAGCTGAGATACCAACTCCATTTTCCTAAGACATAAGAAATCATGTAATTAAAACTAGGGTGCCAATTCCTAAAATGACATGAAAATAAACAGGTTAAGCTAGGGTCTAAACATGTTTCGGGTTGACCTGTTTGCATAAACAGATTACATCGTAGTGTTTGTAACCAAAGATGTATTTCTTGTGAAAAGAGTTGATTTCTCTTTATTTTTATTTTATATACTATTTATACAAAATCAGCTTAATGTGAGGAAAATACTGACTTCGTTATTTGACACAGAAGACAAAACTAGATTGTCTGAAGAGAGAGGAAGGTGTTAAGGTTTCTTTTTTTTGCATCCCACAGGTGGCTTATTTTGTTGTTTGTATTTTACATGGAATACTTTTTTTACTTTGTATTTTCTTTTCAGTTGTTTCAAATTAATGGTCTATTTTCAAAAATGGATAAGGAATGTAAATTAAGTTTATCATATTGCCTAAGGTTATTATTACAAATTTTATAAAAAAGTTAGAAAATAAAAAATTAATTAAAGTTAAAACTGTTATTGTGCAAAAAGTAAAAAATAAAAAGTTTTAATGATAATATTTTTCATAAATTGTGTGCTTTTGTCTATGACCAATTATTTTAAAATGGAGGAAATAATACTTTGTATAAAAAGCCTCGGTACGGTGGTTGTTGGCTCAAGCCATGGTCTTCGGCGCGAGATACCACACCGGAGTTCGGCTGGTCGGTTGTGGCGCCGTAGCCACCAGCGCACACCAAAGGGTTTTTTTTTTTTTTTTTTTTTTTTTTTTTTTTTTTTTTTTTTTTATGGCTTATATGCGGATCGAGTAAAGAAAGAAAGTTAAAAACTTGTCTTTTGGTTGCTTCAGCTGAGATATTTTAGTATGAATGAAATGTTCCTTATTTTTGCTTTGGTTGTTCGGAAAGGGTTTAGAAAGAAACCAAAAGTTTGTTGGTGGTTTGGTTTCGTTTGAATGTAATATAAAGATTGTTGTTGCGTTTTGGTTGCTAGAAGTGATATGGGTGATCGGTGACTACATTTGATAGAATGAAATTAGGGTAGGTTATGAGACAAATGAGGATAAAGTGTCTTAAATAACTCTGTGTGTTAAGGTTATTAATTTATGTCCGTATATTTGGTTGATTAATTGGGCCTGGTTTGTCACTTTTTTTTTTGTCAATTTAACGGGAAATATGGTTAGTCGATCTTGTGCTTGGGCTGCAAATATATTTTGGGTTGATTATTATTAATTTGTATAAGAATTGTTTGCTTGGGCTAATTATGGATTAAAAAAATAAATAAATAAATAAATAAAAAAGCACGATGACACCAAAAAAACTAGTGTTATACAAAGGAAGGGTGTTTTGGTGCCATGGGCAAAACTGATGTCAAGGGCAAAAAGTGCTGAAGTAGCACCACTTTTCCCATAACACCACACTATACCTAACGTTCTAGTTATGGATACAAAGTTAGAAACTCGTATGCATTCGTTGAACATGTTACACACATCTTTATGATAATTGGTCGTCATATAATAATAATAATAATAATAATAATAATAATAATAATAATAATAATAATAATAATAATTCAAATGAAAATTTTGATATTAACAAATCTCTAAAAGGTTTAAATTTGCGGGAAAGTCTTGACATGGGTCTTTTTTTTTTTTTTTTCTTTTGCGCGACTAACCTCTTCCTCAATATTCTACCCCAAAACAATACATGTTTTATTGATCTTTATCTAGAAATTGAAACTCATCTCGTCACCTATTTACTTAAAACTCCCATTAACAATTTATTGAACGTTTGCGATGAAAAATTATCGAATGCATCGATAACAGTTTGATGTAAACAAATTTATATAAGAAATTAAAAATGTGCCATTGTGGGTACGTATAGATACGTCTACGACTAAGAAACATGTTCCAATTGAAGGAAAAAGACATGAACTTCGTAGCGATCTTTTTCCACCTTTGCATGTCACCTATCTATCGAAAGTTGCAACAAGCTGTGCGTACGCACGACTTATGATTCACCTTGTCATACTATCTATAATTAGGACATGTCATTACTTACACGTTAGGACTCATTTTTAAACCTTAAAGTATTAAAACTTTTAATAAAACATGAAAAATATTATTGTTTATTAATATGCAACAATATTTTTGATCTTCACGCACACTAGCACAGTTGCACTAATTGTTTTATAAAACAAACTTTAATAAGACTTAGTATCTATCTTTAAATATATAAAGCAACACCTTAACTGTCTTAAAGGCTCCATTTGAAGTACACGTATACATATCTTAAGTTGACACATCACCCATTATCACTCTACACATACTAATCACTAAATCAAAATAAACTATTTACACTACACTATAAAACATTTGACACCTACTAAATGAAAAGTCTTAAAATTTTCAGCTAAATCACATTTATTGTGTAATTATGTTTGTTACAACATAGTAGCATTAGTTACGATATTTTAAAGCACATTTTATAAACATGTTTTACGAAAAACAAACTACAATGTAATTTAACAAAAAATATTCTAAAATCATAACTACTTTTTTAATTCATGTTTTTAATATACAAACATATTTTAATGTATTTATTGAATGATAAATGCTATTTGTAAAAATTTATGATTGTGTATGATAAATGGTATGTTATATTTGAATTCCTTTACTATAATTGCATGATATTTTCGATGTTATAAAGTATGCAACTACTATTAATAAAATTATCAATCATCACGTGGTCTTTTGTCCTCGCATTGCGCAAGCATCATATTAGTACTTGTTTGTATCTTGATACCTATTTTGTTGTTATATTTTAATACTATACTATAATAATTTTTTGTATGCAATTTTTTGACAATTTAATTACTTATAAGGTACTCGCCGCCGCAACGCACGAGTAACCGGCTATTTCTTTGAAACTCCCAATAACAATTTATTGAACGTTTTCAATGAAAAATGATGAATACATCGATAACAGTTTGATGTAAACAAATTTAGATAAGAAATTATAAACGTGTCATTGTGGGGTACGTATAGATACGTCTACGACTAAGAAACAACATGTTCCAATTGAAGGAAAAAGACCTCAACTTCGTAACGATCTTTTTCCACCTTTGCATGTCACCTATCTATCGAAAGTTGCAACGACCTGTGGGTACACACAACTTATGATTCACCTTGTCATACTATTATAAGGAGAATGCTTTCAAAATTGTTCATCTATAATTAGGACATGTCATTACTTATGTTGGTGACACGTTATGACTCATTTTTAAACCTTAAAGTATTAACACTTTTAATAAAACATGAAAAATATTCTTGTTTATTAATATGCAACAATATTTTTCATCTTCACGCACACTTGCACTAATTGTTTTATAAAACAAACTTTAACAAGGCTTAATATCTATCTTTAAATATATAAAGCAACACCTTAACTCTCTTAAAGACTTTATTTGAAGTACACGTATACATATCGTAAGTTGACACATCATCTATCATCACTTTATACATACTAATCATTAAATCACACTAACTATCAATACTACATTATAAATCATTTAAGACCTGTTAAATGAGAAGTTTTAAAAATTTTAGCCAACACACTTACCTATTATGTAATTGTGTTAGTTACAATATAATAGCATTGGTTACATTTTATAGACATCTTTACAAAAATCAAACTACAATGTAATTTAACAAAAAAAAAAAAAAGTTCTAAAATCATAACTACCCTTTTAATTCATGTTTCTAATATACAAACATATTTTAATGTAAGTTATAAAATGATAAATGATATTTGTAATAATTTGTGATTGTGTATGATAAATGATATGTTATACTTGAATTCTTTTACTATAATTGCATGATATTTTCGATATTATAAAGTATACAACCACTATTAACAAAATTATCAATCATCATATGGTCTTTCGTCCTCGCATTGTACGAGCATCATATTAATACTTGTTTGTATAATGATACTTATTTTGTTATTATATTTTAATATTATACTGTAACACTTTTTTCTATACAGTTTTTCGACATTATATAATTTTGTCAATATATTTTATATAAACTCTATAGTCTTCTATAATAATATATGAAAATTGAGTTTTGTGCAATAAGCTTATGTGTTAGCGTTTATAAAATAACGGTTATAATATATATTTTATAAATATGTTTTATTTATCTATATAACTAAAGGATTATATGTATTTATAAATATTGAGTTCAAAATTGAGTTTATGATACAATAGATTCTTTCAAAGAAATTCGTTTTGTTTAAAATTACTTTTAAAAAATCGTGTACAATAAATTTTTAGAGTTAACTACATTTTTTGTCCTTGTGGTTTACCGGGTGTAACGATTTTGGTCTAATAGTTTAAAAAGGAACGGATCTTGTCCAGAATCCGACGACCGTAACAGTTTTGGTCCATTTTCACTAACACCGTCAGTTGACTAATGTTTGAACATTAATTAAAAGGGTATTTTGGTCTTTTCATCTATTTCTATCCCACATTCTTAACTTAAATACATCACCAATCACCCCTCATCCACAACTCACGGTCAGTGTTAAAGGGGGGCCATCCACACACCAAACACCACAAACCAAACACCCTCACCCTCATTCCTCTTTTACACCGGCTACCACACCAGATCTACGGCCACCACAAACAAAACACCACAAACCAAACACCCAAAAACAGTTCTTCAATTATGCAAATGAAAACCGAACACCACAAACCAAGTTCTTTCTTCTTTTTTTCAAAACACGAACATGAATGGTCTTCAAGATCTTTAAAGTCTCGGGTAGGTTCTTGTTTTTTCCTTTTTGTTTAAGATCTATGACGGGTTGGTGTTGGATCTATAAGGAATTTTTTCTTGTACATGATATACCCTGACATCTTTGTTTAAATTCTTTTTCGTTTTGGTTCTTGATCGATGAGGTTGAAGTTTGTTGTTATAGTTGGAGATGGGTTAGGACAGATTTGTTGTAGTTTTTTCGTGAGGTGGGGAGCGAGACAAATGAAAACTTTTGGGATTATATTGTTTGATTGTGTGTATATTAAGTCAAATTGTGAGTTTTTGTTTTATTTGATTTATAGGTTCAATTTTTTTTTGGTTGAATCGTGGATTCGTGGGGTTTCATGTGATAAAAGTGTGTTTGGTTTGTATGTGATAAATGGGTGTTTTGTTTATGCCGATGGCAGTTGGTGGTGTAGTTGGTGGTTGGAGATGCAGAAGTTTGGTTTGGTTTGGTTAGGATTAGTGTGTGTTGAGTATTTCTTTAGAGTTAACCACATTTTAATGTGTGTTGAGTATTTCTATAAATTGTGATGAATTCAGTAAAATCATAATTGTGATGCAGTAACCGTGATGCAGTAACTTTATAACCGTGATGTAGTAACTTTATAACCGTGATGTAGTAACTTTATAAATGTGATGCAATATAAATTTTGGCGGGAAAAAAAATTTTTTGGCCCAAATTTTTTTTTTTGGCGTGGAAAAAAAATTCGGGGGTGGGGGTGTGGGTAGGTGACACATGTCATATGATGTGGCATGAGGATGACACATGTCTAGAGGTGGCAAAACGGGCGGGCACGGGCTACGGGCTAAATGGGCACGGGCTAAACGGGCGCGGGCCAAACGGGCACATGTTATACAAATCGCTTTAGAAAAGACACAAAACGACGAAATAAATTCCTCAAACGTAACACCTCATTTATATTTAAAAAATTAAATATATTATATCTATAAGTTTTTCTTTAAAAAAATTGTAATGTTCTCCAATTGAGAGAAAATATCTCCCCGTTTGTGCCCATTTAACTTTTAAATGGGCAATATATGCCCATTTCAAAAAAAGGAGGGGACCAAATGTGCGCAAATCTTTTAAAATTTTGCCCAATTAGCCCATTTTTTTGAATTTGGTCACAAATTGCCATCTCTACATATGTCACTTCTACAATCCTTTCTACCATTCTCACTGTATCCTTACCCTATATATATATATATATATATATATATATATATATATATATATAAAAGATCGAGAACTGCGAGAACCAATGCTAGCCTTTGATAAAAAAAAATCAATGGATGAAAATGAAATGGCACTATGGTAAATAAAAAGAATTTCGTCGATAATTTTTGTTAAGTTAAAGGGCAATTATAGAATTTCACCAAACATCAATCAACACAAATATAGTTCTCAGATCCCTCTCTCTCACTTTCCCACTCACCTCTCTTTCAACCCTAATCATAAACTAAGCCGCCACTACCATAAATCCAGAAAAATAAAAAATAAAAAAAATCAAAGGTTTTTCGAAGATCAGTTTCCAACAAGACACTACAAGGCAAAACCGAGTAAAAAATGTATGACAGGTATGGTCTTTTGATTTTATTTGCATAATAAAAACACTAGTGAATCAATCAAAAATCATTTGCATTATAATAAAGGGTGTTTAATTACGATGGAATGAATATGTTGTGTTGAATCTTAATTGGTGTCATGAATTCTATAAGTTATTTTAAATTCGATTTGGGTCTAATATGTGTGAAACAAATATGATTTTTATTGTGTTTTAGTATAGACTTTACTCTTTAATTAACATTTTCAGATCTGTTAATTTTTTAAAACTAACTTGGTCATGTAGGAGAAACTTGTTAAATTGTGTTCTAGATCTGTTAGTATATCTTATATTTAGATGTAGATTACTTTAATGAACATGGTAGACCATCAAGTAATAGAAATTTTTAATTAATATAAATTAATAAAGTTTGTAAAGTGACAGTGCAAATGTCTTATGGTATGAGATTTTTTATACCATCAAGTAGTTTAACTAATCTTTCAGATGAGTTAATGCTTACTCAATTTCACTCTATTGTGTGTTGAGTTTTAGATACCCAAAGACACATCTTAAACCAGTTTCAAATTGCTTATATAAAGTGCTATTTGGCGACTCGTAATTTTGTTACACAAGGTTATAACTAAAATAGATGGATCATGGATCTACGCAATATGATAATAACAAAAACCAAAATGAAAACATGGAGCCTTATTAATCTGATATAGAGCGTGGGCAAATAAAATCTCATTTGGTCTACAATTAGTAATTTTATACGAAACATGCATGCTAAATATGTAAGTAAAATTACCTTGAAAACCAAGACAGATTTCAAAGATCACACGAACTCTCAAGGTTGTAGTGCTATCACACGAACTCTCAAGGTTGTAGGGCTAATTGAGCAAAGCAAGTTTGTTGAACACCAGATGTCTGTCAACAATAAGATGGTTAGTATTTGTTATCAGGTTGTAACACACTACAAGGCAAAATCGAGTCAAAAATATATGACAGGTATGGTCTTTTGATTTTATTTGCATAAAAACACTAGTGAATGAATCAAAAATCATTGTCATAATTTACAGTAGTATTATTTGCATTATAATAATAAAGGGTGTTTACGATGGATTGAAGATGTTGTGTTGAATCACACAATAGTATAATATAAACTAATTAGGTGTACAAATTCTATAAGTTATTTTAAATTCGATTTGGCTCTAATATGTGTGAAACAAATATGATTTTTATTGTGTTTTAGTATAGACTTTGCTCTTTAATTAACATTTTCAGATATGTTAATTTTTTAAAACTAACTTGGTCATGTAGGAGAAAGTTGTTAAATTGTGTTTTTCAACGTTATCTTATATTTAGATGTAGATTACTTTAATGAACTATGCTGTATTTTTTTTCCAGTTGGACCCCATACATGGTAGACCACTTGTATGTTTGGGTTGGTATTGGTTTTGCAAGGTAATAGAAATTTTAATTAAGAACTTTGATAAGAAAAGTGTATCATCTACAGTGTAAAGTGTAAACTTGAACATCTAACATTAATGTCTTTGTAATAATAACGAGTGGGGTAGCCCGTGCGTTGCCGTGGTGGTGTTTTGTTGTATATTTTGAGTGTGAAATAGTTATGTGAATGGAATAAAAACGTAACACACACAAACACAATAGCTACTATAACTAACTTTACCCTTAATAATCACAAGTGCAGCGAGTTGGCTGCAAATCATTTTTAATGAAAGAAACATATTAAATTAGTTAATTTTGATTTACGTTCAACCAAGGAATGGAATAAAACACACATTATAACTTAGCAATGCATATCACCCAAACAAAAAACATATATAAAGATGCATCGAAAATGAAAGAAAATAGAGACATACCAGTTGGATACTCCTATGAAAATCTAAACGGGCTGATGTCTGGCTGTAATGAAGATAAGAGCGGAGTACACCTTTATAGAGGAATGAAACAGAATATGTTTGGTTACACAAGAGAAATATAGCATTCGATACAAAACCTCGCTCCTTTAATAGTCACTTAGATTCTAAACGTGAGGTAGGTGTATTTTAGTCCATTCCTTGATTGAACTGAAAGCAAAGTAAACTTACTTAAATGGGTAAAGTATATTCTTTTATTCAAAATGTAACTAAAAAGTAGTATGAAAGTATAATAGCATTTTACCTATTTTAAAGTGATGTTCCAATAAAATGTCGTCTATGCATTTGGAATGGATGTACCATTACGTCCCATAATTGATGTTATTACATTTACAGTTATGCTATAGATGTTACGGAGTATGACATAGGTCATCTGCTTATAGAAAAATGTGCTACACTTTCTATTTCTAACTTGTTCTTGAAGAAAAAATACGTAGTTTAAAAATGAAATTGTATGTTATGCCCATCGATGTTCATAGAAAAACTATTGTTTGTTATAAATTACTAGTCACTTAAAAATACATGAATTTGATCATGACATCCAAATTATTCAACGTAAGAGTTGACGGTATTTATGGTTCAATCCTATGATCAACAGATATATATTTTGAAAGGCCATTAGGAAAGGAAAAGAAATAACGAAAGCAATGTATTCCTTTATTTATATCATTCTTAAATTTATCTTTACTTGCAACAATACTCGATTCCATATTCTATTCTTATAATGGTGTATCAAGTATCATCCTATGGTTATCTAACATTGAAAGTAGTGTTTATGTTACAATTCTGTTAAAATATAGTTGTCATCATTCACAAAATTTCATTAGATATTCGAATCCAAAAGATTGCTTCACCTGCCATGACTGATGTCCGATACACGTGAAGTATTTTGCCTGGATCTTTTGATAACTGTTAAGGAGAGGTATATGTGCTAATCCCTCTATTTATACCTTTCTTAACTTCATCTTTTCTTCCAACATTACTCGATTCTATGTTCCATTCTTATAATATTGGATCAGGTATCTTCTGTTGCTTATCTAACAATGAAATCTTTGCTTCCAAGTTCCAACAATACTCTTCCATATTCCATTTTTATAATGTTGGATCAAGTATCTCCCTATGCTTATCTAACAATGAAAGCAATGTATTCCTTTATTTATATCATTCTTAACTTTATCTTTACTTGCAACAATACTCCATTCCATATTCTATTCTTATAATGGTGTATCAAGTATCTTCCTATGTTTATCTAACAATGAAAGTAGTGTTTATGTTACAATTCTGTTGAAATATAGTTGTCGTCATTCACAAAATGTCATTAGATATTCGAATCCAAAAGATTGCTTCACCTGCCATGACTGATGTCCGATACACGTGAAGTATTTTGCCTGGATCTTCTGATAACTGTTAAGAAAAGTAATTAAATCAGATACTAAATAATCCTTTCAAGTTATCAAACACAAATATTTAAACGACATAATTATAATACTTTTAAACAGTTTTGGAATTTTATATGAGATGGATGTTGTTGGGCCATCAGAAAAATGTGAAAAATCAGCCTTTAAGCAAATTACAAATATCAGAAAACACAATAAATACGTCTTACTATAAGCTACTTCATGTGTTGTTAAATCAGATTATAAGTGTGATATGAGGTTGTTTCATTATGAGTACAGTAACTAGGCATTTTGATGTTTTGTGTGGGACACTTAATCATGTTGCATATATAGATATGAACGCATAAGAACAAACAGTGAGTTTCTTTATATAATGATTTATTGCGACTCATTGTAACGTTTTCGCTTTGGTTGATCAGGTGGCAGATCTGGCAAGGCTAAATCACGAAAACATCGGGAAATTGATGGGGTATTATATTGAAGTGTCCCATTTACACGAGTTTTAGTCTTCGAATATGCATCCAATGGGACGTTATCTGAGCACCTTCATTGTAAGTCTCACTCGATAGGATTAAGAATCATTTGTTTCAAGATTTTCATACAGAAATATAATTGAATCTAATATATATATATATATATATTTTTTATGCAGATGAAGAAGGGTGTCAACCGCTAAGTTGGACACGAAGAATGATGATCATTGTAGGAATATCAAAAGGTCTGAAGTATCTTGACACGGAAATAGAACCACCTTTTACTATATATGAGCTGAACTCTAGTGCAGTATATCTTACAGAAGATTTCTCACCAAAGGTACGAGCTTTATACAAATAATAAATATAAACATTAATTGAGAAGCACTTAACTTTTTTCGCTTTATGGATTCTTGCAGCTAGTTGATTTTGAAAGCTGGAAAACCATTCTTACGAGATCGGAGAACAACTCTGGTACTATCAGTAACGAAGGCGCAATGTGTGTTCAACCGAGTTCGTTAAAAGCACACCATTTGGATATCCATTGTAACATTTATTCTTTTGGTATTCTTCTGTTGGAAATCGTTACTGGACGCCCTCCAATCTGCAAAGACAAAGGATTCCTGGTGGATTGGGTAAGAATTACAGTTGGCAAAACAGTAGTTTGGGTCGGATAACGGGTCAAAATGGGTTCTCGCTAACGGTGAGGGGTCAAACAGCTAAATTAGAGACAAAGAAGAGTTATCGGGTCAGCTCAACCTGTTTGACCCACACTAAAATTTATCGATTTTGACTAGTTACCCGTTCCATTTTGTTTGAAATAGCTTTAAGTGGCAAAACATGCGAGTTGGGTCAGGTAATGGGTCCAACCCCTCTTTTTCAAACATTTAGTCCCCAGAATTAGAACCCGGATTACATACCATTTTCTGCCACCTAAAAAAGTTAGTGTGGAATCGTGTTGTGTAATGAACTGATTGGTGGTTTGCTGACATTATGATCAGGCTAAAGATTATCTGGAAGATACAGAAAAGATGCGTAGATCCTGCACTAAAACATTTCAGAGTGGAAGATCTTGAGGCGATACGAGAAGTAGTCAGAAGCTGCATTCACGCAAGGCCTAGAGATAAAGTAAGCATGCAAGATTTGTGTGCAACGTTAGAAAGCAAACTCAACACCACTGGATCATCAGAGCTCAAGGCCTCATCTTTTTTAGCTTGGGCTGAGCTAGCACTTTCATCTTGACCCGAGTCGTAAAGTCTAACAAATAGTGTAAATTCTACTGATCATATATACCATCTTCTTAGCTTTCAATTGAAAGTTCTTAGTTTCTTAAAGTTTTGGCGAGTTGTAAATTTTGACATGGTAAAAGAGTATATACTATATAGGATGAATTGATTCAATCTGCACTTTCTGAGTTTCTGTTATGTGTTTTTGATTGTTTTTACTATCGCTGTCAATATGATAGTCTGCGAACTGTAGCAAAATTTCATACGAAAAAAAGCTCCAGTCCATATGTAAACATACATAAGTACAAAAGTATATCTAAGACAAGGCCAAGGCTGCAGCTGCAGCATGACTAATTCCAAGCACAAACTCAGAAAATGAGTGATCTTATCAAATAAAATGTCGAGGATTTGTTTTCTAAAATTTGATTGTTAAAGTTACATAGTGTAGCAACATGTATAGGGAAATAACGGTAAGTTGAGTTCCTCTGAAACATATATTCACCCCATTGGCATATAACTGAAACTAATGACTTCTACCATATAACTGAAACTAGTCTCGAAAATCAAATTGGTACTCTGATATGATTAACACCGTTTGAAAGAGCTTCTTAATTAAATTCACATGGACTGAAGCCATATTGGTGGTGCACAAAAGTTACGTGATTCTCCTGTGAAGTGAGGTTCAATTGTTCCATCTGACAAATGGTAAATCCCCATATATCCATCTGCGTAGTATATGCAGTTACCCTTTATCACCCCCGTAGTGTCCTCCACCCAAAATGACGAAGCATACCCCACAAACAAAGTTTTCCTACCGAAATCCTTCACTTTTGACCAGATCCCCAATCACCAATGCTGAATGGTACTCTCACAAATATCTTAACTAGAAATGTAGGCAACAAAGAGGGACCAAATCACCAATGTTGTACGGTACCACATTTGCTTCAGTTCCGGGTCATCTCAATTAGTTTGAATGACACATTTTGCATGACTGAACTATAGAATGGTGAGAGCTTAAACGACCAAACCTTACATGGAGGGGAATGCCTCGGTTCATTATTGTAGCATGTTATCGTAGAATCAATATGGCATTCTACGGTAGGGGTTATGTATGCTCAAGTAGATTTGGTGAAACATCTATAGATCGAAAAGAACAACAACAGCCATTGGATATACATAGAACATTACTATATATTTAGTTGCATAAACATGTAGAGACAATCTTTGTTAATAAAAAAGTCTACGAAAGTATTAAAAAAAGTCAAGAATTTTATATCAATTTGCAGATACACATGTCATTGAAGTTTGATTTTTTTTTTTCATTTTTCAATCACCAAGGACAAATATCTATCTGAAAACATGACATTACTCTTAAGATGTATGGCCCTCAAACAATGTAGTATATATTCAAAGAAGATTTCACTTCTTTAACGTATGTGAGAATATGAGAATAAGGTTGAATTGAGTCTAGTCAAATAATACTCAGAGTCTATGCTAGTTAAGTTATTTGTTCATTATAGAGCATTTGTATTTTGAAGCTATTTTAGTAACTAATGCCAAAGTTTAAATACGGTAATTAAGTGACAACTGCAATTGAACTCGGATATCATCTGTGGAGTACAAATTTTATCACTAATTTGAGATGGGTTTACTCTCATTTTTTTATTTTTATTTTTGGTTGTGATCAAGGAAATAATGGCGATAATGCAACACATGTTGTGTTTCTCGAATTACATACCACGACGTTAGGGTTAAGTGTCTTTTTGGGTCTTCAAATACAAGAGTTGATTTGGAGGGAAAAACCATGTACAAAATTTGATAAATTTGGATTAAAAAGCTGGTGAAGAAGGATCCAATGCTCTTTAATGTCTTTGAGACAGGATCATTACTAGCTTTGACAAAAGAAAAGTCTTCATGAGACCTTTTGGTATTAATAATAAAGAAAAAAACAACATTATTATTAAAGAAACCAAAATCATGACCACACCAACTCACCCTCCAAAACATTTAAATTTCACACCAAAAGTGAAAAGATGGAACAAGATCATGCTTGGCACAAGACAAAGCAAGAAACATAACAGTTTCATCATTTTGCATAGCTTGTGTTTCTTTTCATTATTTATTTACTTTTGTACAAACAGTTTGTGTTTCTAAAAAACCAAAATTAATTTACCAATTTTGGTACATTACATAGAAGATCATCACCGAAGTGACATAGTGGTCAGACATCATAATATCCTCACAAGAGATCTCAGGTTCAAACTTCACCACGTACACATCTTGGAAGTGGCCATAGGAAGGGTCGAAAATAGCCAAGGACATACCCCGATTAGGCCACCTATATTTGAGTTAAAGGCTCGCACTCTCTGAATAACGATAAGTTACATATGCAAATTCCAAAAGTACAATGTATTATTGGCTTTTAACCAATTTAGGAATGTACTTTTACTTTTTACAAATTATGCAACTTTTAACCACTGACTGTAACATACTTGCAATGCTCTCACCATTTGATAATTAACTTACAATATTTCTTAAGAACTTAAGTTAGATGCATATGCTTTTAGCCTTTTTTGTGTGTTAAAGATCTTAAATAACAGTCACAGAAAAATAAACTATCCTTCTCATTTCATGACAACATCCGACATTACAACTTGTATCGACTCAAGACACCCAAATTACACTTGAAAAATTAGGAAGAAAGCGGAAAAGAACGAAAAAAAAAAGAAGCCATTTGGATCATGTAACCTAAAACCAATATACCTAGTCAGATCTAAAACACAAACTAGCAGACAAAGCACACGTGTGAACAACACTTCAAACCTGCTCCCGAAAATAGTGAATACATAGTTCGTGTTCTCAATTGAAGCTTGGGCGAGGTTGCACGAGACATGTTGATGTGTAAATAACACGCACTTGCCAGAAATACGGCAAGAAAAAAAAGGATCAAAAGGAAGAAAATATGGAATGTGAAATGAACACACTAGAAAAACATTTGAAATAAGTTTATGGTGAGAGGATAGACGGGCGGGGGCTAGCACTGGCGACCCATACGACAGCCAAGAGCACCTGCATTGGAGGTCATACTACCGACCATGCTAGATGATTTAGCACCCAAACTTGAGGCTCTAGCATAGTTAGCCGATGCTCCAGCACCAGATGGGGTGAAATAAGCACCGTTAAGAAGTAGGTCACCTTCTGATCTCCAGTTCCATCCATGCCATTTTCCTGCAGCCGTATCCACCCTCTTTGTAACCTGTACACATAATCAAATTTCCATCTCAAAATCAACATCAAAAAGGCATCGCTTGGATAACTAAGTAAACTGAATTTTCTTATAAATAGTACGAAACTGTCTAATTATTTTCTTTCTTTTTTTCTTTTTTGATTAACAAGTGTACATTGGGGCATTGCCCCATCGGCATCACTCCCCCACCACAAACATCCAGCTGACCGGACAAGGAGGCTTTCGAAGAAACAGGTCTTGGGTTCAATCCCAACTTCTAGCAAAAGGTTCATGAAATAGGTGCCCGATGTCTTTAGTCGGCATCCAAAATGGGTGCACGGGTCAGAGTTTTCCCGCCAATTTAACTATTAAGTGTCAATATTTACATTATTTCCATAATGACATCTATACACCAAAAAGTACACCAACCAAGTTATTATAAATATATAGTCAAATAGTAATTAAAGTTACCTCTTTAGCAAAAGGATTGGCAGGGGCAAGATATCTGTTGCCTTGGCTGTTAATGGTGGGGCTTGCACTTCCACCAATAGCATACATCTCCCAGTGAGTGTAGTCATTGTTTACTACATGAAAATAACCATGTCTGCATCTGCAACATTATTATTTTTTTACCAAAATTAACTCACCAATGCACCTAATTTACATTGTACAAAAACAGTGAATTAAATTTCTAGTAATAAATGGATGTGTACCTTGGCATTCTCTGAATTAGACCTTTACCAAAGTGGTTATAAGCTATAGTCACTTGCATCATCTTGTCTCTTACATATGAGTCACTATGGCCCAACAACATCACCTGTTATCAAAGTCTAAATCATTAAAGTGTGGATCTTTTTGCTTTTTTAAAATTATTAGTAGATATGATAATGTGATGCATGTGCTGATACACGCGTTGATTGTGGTTATATGTGACCTTTAACGCGTTTTAGGACAAAAATGTTTCACGTCAACTCACCTGACTTGACCCATTTCGACCCGTCGTTTTTCAAGTTATGATATCAAGATTGACGTACCTCGTTGTGGTGAGCTAAGTGGTTATTGGAAATAGTAAAACTATAACGGGTCAAAACGGGTGAGATCGGGCAAAATTTACTTTCTAACTTATTTAAACCATTTTTACAAGTATACATGTCACTAACTCACTATTGTCATGTTTATGTACTAGTATCATTTAAGGATTTTGTCAAGATTTTTAACCATGAAAATGTACTAGTATCATTTGCTTACATAACAATGGTCAAAATACATCATGGTATTTGAATGAGGAACATACTAAAAACACATTAGTCCAAAACAAAATGTAAGAAAATAAGTACAAAAAACATTATTTGGTTTTATCTTTTTAACATATGGACCAAACAAATGAAGATTGATTGCTTTATCTATCTCACTCACTGCTTTAGAAGCACATGGGTGTGATAGTGTGGCACATGGCTAAGATAAGCTTGTTCAGTACCAAGCTTATTGGAAATTTGGATCACTTAAAATACATTTATATCACATGGAAGTATTGATGTAACATATCATTGGGGACTCGGGTTATGTTTTGGACGAGATTATCTGATTTTGACGAACTACTTAATATAAGTGATTATCGACATTTACTTAGTAGAACCAATGTTTTTTCACGACACTGGTTCTGTTGGTAACTTTATTTCTCGTAGAACAATAAAATTAACTCAATTTCCAACACATTAAAAAGTTGAGGAGTGAATTTGACCATCTTTAGCATGCTATTACCTATGGTTAAAAGTAAAAAAAGTAAAAAAAGTAAAAACCAGCGGGTTGTAAAGGTGTTGAAATGAAATGATACAGAAAATCCATGTGGGAAAGTTATGTAGACTGATTTTTTTCATTTAGGTGTTAGTAGGGTCACATGGTTTGATTCCTCAGTTATGGCAAATTTGACAAAGGTGTAGAAACTAAAATGATGGTTCATGAAAAAACTACATATCCAATAAAGGAAATTCCTTAAAAACTTGCTGATTACACTAAAACATGTAACATTTGCATGTGGATATGTACTTTGATTTAAAAATTATAAATAATGGGTTGTGTTAGGGGTACACCCCCTACTATGTGAACACCCCCTACTATGTGAAGCCCGCTATTTTGGTCAAATTGTACAATTCGTAAAGCAGACAGTACAAGCGGCGGCAGCACCCAATCATTGAAACACCTCCTAAAGGGGGTGTTAGGATAACATCAGCCATAAATAATATCTAATGGGTTTACTTTTATATATTTGATTTGAAAAGCAAATATATTTTAAATTAAAGAGCATTGTTTGTTATGTTTAGCAGATACCAAAACGACCAACTTATTCACAAACCAATGAACGATTATCATGTCGATTTAGCCACAAAATTAGGATAACAATCACCCGATAAGAAGTATGAAACTGATTTAAACCTGATTATGGCACTAACCAACCTATACAATATACTATTCCTTTCACATTAAAAAATGTAGTAAATCAGTTAAAGTAATGGGCATTGATGTATGTGCTCGAGAGAATGTTACTTATTACTAAATTGATCTTGTTATGTGTGACGTAAACTAGGGATTCATGTACACCATTTTAGTATTTTAGTATTTGAAAAAAAACATGATCCATTTAATAGTCACTCTCAACACTTCTTTCCTATTTTGGTCACGCTCGATTGCTCGACTGCTCGACTCCATCACTTTTTTGCCACGTGTCCAAGGTTAGGTAGAATATTTTATTCATTTATTTTAAAATGACAAATATACCCTCATCTTTTATTAATACATTCTTTTCTCACTCCTCATCATCTCACACACACATCAAACCCAATCCATAAACATCAAACCCAGATCCACATCACCACCACCACCACCACCACTGCTCGACCACCACTGCTCAACCACTCAACCACCACTGCTCAACCACTCAACTACTCTACCACCTCAAAATACTCTCAACTAAACATTCCAAAAAGCATAGCACATATTTTAATTCTCCAAAAACAGAGCATGATACAATGTTGCATAACTAACATTTTTATGGTGCCTGAAACCATAAAATACTAAAAGAATCTAAGAAATATACTTGTTAAAAATTAAAGATAAATAAAAAAATTTGCCACCAAAGATACAACAATGGAGTTTCAATAGCTCCTACCTAGACTAATAATCTTAGCTGCATTCTTTCCCTCCATTAGTTTTTGATCAGCCTCGTTTTTCTCTTATAGCTAGCAGCAGTGCCTTGTAACTAGCAGCAGGTTAACAAAGCTAGCAGCAGGTTAACATAAGCTAGCAGCAGGTAGGTTAACCTGCTGCTAGCTTATGTTAACCTGCTGCTACACCACTCACATGAGTACCTGTAGTCTCCTAACAACCACCTGCTCAATGTTTATAATTTGAGTACTTATTAGTATCCGATCATTAGTATTTGTAATTTGCTATTTCAACAATATCACTGAACTTTGATGTAACATCAGCATCGTCAAAACTGATCTCTGCTGATGAATTCCCATTTCCAGAAATACTGTCAAATACATTAATTTTGGAAGTCAGAAAATATATTCATACTTTCATAGCATAGCAAAATAGAAAGAAACAAGTATACTCGCACCTTTTTAGCTGGGAAACATGTTGTTTAACAGCATAACACAATTGTGGGCTGACTGTCACAAAAAGCTGGCGAAGAACAGTAGGTTTGCTATTTTCAGGATGTTCAACAACCTCAGCATCTCTAAATTGGCTATTTTCTGCTTCAGAGTCATTGCAAAAATGCTGCTCATTCTGGAACAGCTTCATAGTCAAAACAGTTGTTTTCCCGGTCCCTGATCGCCGTGGTTTCCGGCGAGCAACAGCATATTCCGGCGAGCACCAGCAGATTCCGGCGAACCTGCAGATTCCGGCGAAGTCGCAGTGGCCGGATCTACTTGGCTTTAAAATGATAATTTACACCATTAACTTTGTCAACCGGAACCTGTAACCCAAAACTCTAATAACCCAAAACGTGAACGGATTGGTGGGCTTGGGCTGGACCCTCTAAAATTCTGTGGAAAATTCTTACCTGATTCTTCATATCTAATTCTTGTTTATTTTATCAAAGTTAATGGTGTAAACTCTTACCTGATTCTTCATATCTATTCTTGTTTATCTTGTTTATTTTGTCAAAGTTAATGGTGAACCTGATTCTTTATATCTATTCTTGTTTGTGGTGGTGAGGTGAAGTATATAGATAAGGTTGGTGGGAGGGTATATTTGTCATTTCAAAATAAATAAATAAAATATTCTACCTAACTTTGGACACGTGGCGCAAAAGTAATGGAGTCGAGCGGTCGAGCAGTCGAGCGTGACCAAAATGGGAAAGAGGTGTTGAAAGTGACTATTAAAATGGATCATGTTTTTTTTTAAATACTAAAATGGTAATTACCTCTTATCTTTAAACTTTTTGTTGGTACAGAAATATATAAAAGATACTTACATTTCAAGATGTGATTCAACTTCTTCAGGATCTTGAACTGCATTCTCATTCAAAGCTTCAACTTCTTTTGCTCTACACCGACAAAATTTTAAGTTGTTAGATTTGCAAAACAACATATGAAAACTCTTAATAAAATGTGACACGTTCATATACGAATAATTTAGTAGCATAATTGTGCAAAACTCGTAAAACCATAGATCACATATCCTTACGGTACCACAATGGTACATTCATACTCGGTCCCATTCTAAAGTTTAAGGCTTCAACGCGTGAACTAGAGAAAAAAATTAGAAAATTCTTTTAACAAGTTAAGCCTTACATCTTTTCTAAATTCTAAGTTATGATGTTTCACTAAAAAACAAAATCACCTATGCAAATCAGAACCACAACACAATGGGACCAGACGGTAAAAACAAGCCCGGGCCCATACTGTGTGGTTCTCCTATATATCTCTACTCCCGGCTCCAACAACAGCAAAATTCATCTAAAATACAGCATCATTTAAACAAACCAAACCCGTAGTATTTTCATACGACACTACCATTAGCACAACACATGAACAAACAATGCACCACCATTAAAAGTGCTCTAAAGTACACTACGTGTGAAAAGAATTCAATGTGGCACACAAAAAAAGTACACTAATAGGGCTTGTTTGTTAAATTTTTTTATTAAGTCATGTTTAATTAAGAGATGACTTAATGCAGACAACATCAGTTTTACTACTTAATATTTTCAGTCATCTTTGTCTATTAAGTCACAAACAAACATTTTTCATTTAACTTAATTAATTCAATTTTTTTCATATTAAGTCAATTAATTCGAAATCAAACACAGCCTATGTTTTGTTTGTATGTTATGTGTGAGAGAATTGGACCAACTACTGTCTCTTTTTTACAGTTATAACCGTCAAAAAGCACAAAAAGTGAATTATTGTATGGGCTAAGCCCATTTATAAACTATTTGTCCTTATTGTATATTTTTGTATCTTAAATGGGTGCACCAAGATTTGAATCATGTTATTAAGGATTTACATGGCTATTTCATGCTATCTAATTTACTTTGTTTTACGTGGTTTTTAAAAATAGAAATAAATTTTTTTTGGTGAAAGGTAAACTAGTAAAGTATTATAGATAATCACAAAAAGTAAAAAAGCCTCAAGCATACTACATGGATCAATCCCCATTAGTGTTAAGAGACCTTAAAGGGTTAGTTTGAATGGTACTCTCACGATATCTTAATCTTAACTAGAAATGTAGGCAACAAAGAGGGTTGTACGGTACCACAATGCTTGAGTTCCGGGTCATCTCAATTAGTTTGAATGGTACATTTTGCATGATTGAACTGTAGAATGGTGAGAGCTTAAACGATCAAACCTTACATGGAGGGACATGCCTTGGTTCATTTTTGTAGCATGTTATCGCGGAATCAATATAGCATTGCACGGTTTGGTTATGTAAGTTCAAGTGGATTTGGTGAAACATCTATAGATCGAAAAGAACAACAACAGCCATTGGATATACATAGAACTATGTATTTAGTTGCATAAACATGTAGAGACAATCTTCGTTAATAAAAAGTCTGCGGTGCCATTTTTTAAGTAACAATAGATAATAAAAAATGTTTTTCTAAGTGACGAAGGTATTTAAAAAAAGTCAAGAATTTTATATCAATTTGCAATCACAGATACACATGTGATTGAAGTTTGAATTTTTTCGTTTTTCAATCACCAAGGACAAATATCTATCTGAAAACATGACATTACTCTTGAGATGTATGGCCTCAAACAATGTAGTATATATCCAAAGAAGATTTCACTTCTATAACCTATGTGGGAATATGGGAATAATGTTAAATTAAGTCTAGTCAAATAATACTCACAGTCCATGCTATTAAAGTTATTTGTTCATTATAGAGCGGTTGTATTTTGAAGCTAATCTCATAAATAATGCCAAAGTTTACATACGGTAATTAAGTCACGACTGCAATTGAACTCCGATATCATCTACGGAGTATAAATTTTATCACCAGTTTCACATGGGCTTACTCTCTTTTTGTTTCATTCTTTTTTGCTTTGTTGTGGCCGAGGAAACAACTGGCGATAATGCAACTCATGTTGCGTTTCTCGAATTACATGGCACGACGCTTGTAAAACCAAATAGCTTATTGCATTAAACTTATTCAATGACCCTTCCTAAAGTACTACAATTCACAATGCTTATTCAACAAGTCCTGAAGATTAGAAGATACATCACTCGTTGCAAATTGCAATAAACACTTATGCATTGTAAAGAAGAGTAAGATATTTAGTTTAGATAAACATATGGACAATATTCTTAAACAACAAAAGAATTTGGAGCATTAATTCTTTTCGGATGATAACATATTTTAAAAAGAGTTAGGCGTTAGGCTTTATGCAGTAAGGCCATTCGATCGAATGGATAGATCGATCACTTAGGTCGCCTTACTGGAGCACCCAAGAGAAAATGGGAGGGATTGACCCTCCTTACTGCATCCAGCCTTAGAATATATATCAATTTTCAAATCTGTAGTGATAATGACGTTTTTAATTTTGCAACCAACGTCATAGAATTAGATATTTGGAAACATAACACAATTCTTCCACTGCATGAACATCATGCACTCTAGTATATATCCAAGGAAGATTTCACTTGTTTGGCCACACTACACCAAAAGCTTATATTTGGCACCAACAAAATCTTTGGGTCGACATTGTCGACCCAAATTTCGACCATGGCTCACACCACTTTCAACAAAAAACTCAGTCAAAGCGTTGAGCAAAATGGGTCGACATTGCGCGTTTACTGTAATGAAAAAGATCTTAGGATAAACATGCTGGAGGCACAAAAGCAGGTGCTAGAGACAAGAGTAAGGATGCTGGAGGCAAGACTTGAAATGGCAACGAATCACGATGACCCTGACCACGCATGTCAGTCGTCTGCAATACTCCGTGAGCTGTTAGGTGACATGGACAATCTTCATATGTAATGTTGTTGTTGTTGTTGTTTGTTTAATAAAATGTTGTTGTCCAAACAGGGCCGTTTGGTTTATGCACTGAACACTTTTCAACGCTCCTTTTGGTTTATGCTGTTTGGTTAACAGCAGCCCACAAGGGCCGTTTGGTTTATGCTATCCAAACAGGGTTGTTTGGGATTGCTTATTTCTGCACCAAAAGGGTGTTTGGGTTTATGAGCTTATTTGAAGGAACAATATCACAATTAACAAACACGAAGGCAAACATTTTATTTAAAACACGCAAACGAAACAACTTGTCAAGCAAACGAAACAACTCGACAAGCAAACGAAACAACACACGACATATACCATAACAAACATCGCCCATTCATTTTTTTTTTGCTGCTACTTCCCGCTTTGCTAGAACTTGCACCATCTTTTCCCTTCCTTGCTTTCCTTTGCTTGATATGTTCAAACGTATCTTCGAGATTTGTTACCCTATTTCCCAGATCATCAAGTTTGGTGTCCAACGTGCTTTCAGCTTCATCATCAGCAACAGCCTCCAAATACTCTCTGTAGTACGGCTTTTTCCTCAGCCATTCCAGAATCTGGTCTCTCATCCACGGTGCACAGTTCTTATAAGAACCATATTCATCATAAATTTCGTAGCCATATTCATTAAGAACTTCATTAAAGAAGAGCATCGACGATAAAACCTTTGACCACTCCTCTTCCGGCGTGTAACCATCCATTGTTATGTGTGTTTTGTGGGAATTAGTGATTTGGTTATTTGTGGGAATTAATGAGTTGCTGCTGATGGCCATTGGTTGTGGTGGAGGGAATATATATATATACAGATTTTATTGGAGGGAATATATGCTACTCAGGAGGATATTTCAACGCTGTTAAGGCAAAAGCAACAAGAGAATGACTTGTTGAGGAGGCAAAATGAAATGCTCCTACTTCAGCAGCAACAGATGCACTCTCGACAAATGGGCTTCGAATCTTTCTTAGGGCAATTTGTGAGCCACTACAACAACAACCCAGGTAATCCGTTTCCCATTAACTTTCCCACATTTCCCCCAATGCCCCCCAATTCCCCATTTCCCCCATTTCCCAACCCTAATCCCGGCCCTAATTCCTTTGACAATTGTTATCGTCCCGTCTTTCCCGACTCTACTACATGCCCGGGTTCTAGTTCTAACCCGGATCCTAGTCGTAATTATGCCGAGCCGACACCCGACCTTAACCAATTCATAAGACAAACTAATCCTCATTTGAGCCATATTCCCGATAATTTTAATGCTAGTGGTGGTGAGGAGGGGGAGGGTAAGGAGGAGGGGGAGGAGGAGGAGGAGTATGTATGAGTAGGCGTAGTTTAATTTGTATCGTATTTGTTATTAGTTATGTAATACAAGAATCTATTGCCGAATTTTGGTTTGTTTTTGTATAAAGTTCGTATTTGTTAGTTTAATTAGTATCGTATTTGTCGAATTTAAGTCATAGATGAGTAATTTGGCATTGTATCATATTGCCGAATTGGTATTGCGGATATTGGTTGATTTACAGGTGTAATGGTAGGTTTTTTCCGGAATAGCAGGCTGCTGCTGCATTTTTTTTTTTGCATACTTGACATTTTGGGTCGACATTGTCGACCCAAAGTACAAAAGAAAGCATCGTCCCACTTTGCTGAAATGCACACGAACAGTGCTTGATGTATTCTCTTTGGCACGACATTATCGTACCAAATATGAAGAAATTTTTAATATTTTAAAAATATGGCACGACAATGTCGTGCCAAAGGTTATTTTCTAATGTATTTTACGAGATTAAATAAATGATTTAACAAAAATAAATAAATCTTTGGTACGACAATGTCGTGCCAAAGTGAATTTCTGAAAACGATTTTAAGAAATTAAATAAACGATTTACGAAAAATAAAATAAAAAAAGATAAAAAGGTTTGGCACGATATTATCATGCCAAAATTCAAATAATATGTCGACCCAAACTGCAATTCTAAAGTTTGACTGGTTTGTGGGTCCCCTTGTAATGTCGTCCCAACGCTTTGTAAATATGTCGAGACAAATCGACTTGGGACGAAAGTTATGGTACGACCAAAAAGGGTCGATATTTTCGACCCAAAGTGTTTGTCTCGACTTTTCTTCATTCTTTGGGTCGACATTGTAGTGTCAAACGTTCCCCTTTTTTGTAGTGCCAATGTATACAAGGTTGAACTGACTTTAACTAAATACAATCTATACGAGTTATTGGTTTATTACAGAACCCCTTAGTATTTTAAAGCTGAGAAGAGATCCGGTGAGAATAAAAACTAAAATAAGAAGAATAAGAAGTAATTCTAGCCACACATTTCAAATAAGAGGGAGATTTTTAAAGGGAGATGCATCTAGTTTTATAGGTGCATCTGAAATATGTGGTTGTCGTTTCTTCTTACCTTCTCATTTTAATTTATCTTCTTATTTGATCCTTACTCTTTAAAAGCTACTATATTATTTTTGATGTAAAAGTTGTTGATATATATGTACTCTCGCAACTATATGTTTCGATGAAATAAATATAGTAGAAATACCTTACTGATTTAATGAGAACCCGTAACAGCCCCATAAGATCGAACCGAGCAACTAAGGACAACAGATCCAACGCTCGAACATTTGAAACTTGAAACCAAATATTTTGCAAACGTGATAAGAATCCACTCCCAAAATAAAAGGAGATAATGGGAGGTTATTGGTTTAATATCAAACCAATTTTACCACTAATTAACCATATGAATATATGATCAGGTCACACAATTTCAATATACAAGTGCTACTCCAACTTTTATCAATAGCTTTGTTATAAATACAATATGTTGCAGCTAGGGGTGTCATTCGGGTTGACCCGGTCGGGTTCGGGTCAACTCGGGTCGGGTCGGGTCGGGTCGGGTCAAGGCTCCTAAAAACATACCCGAACCCGACCCTGTTTGAACTCGGGTCAACTCGGGTCGGGTCAATTCGGGTCTCTGGTCAACTCGGGTCGGGTCAATTCGGGTCGGGTCAGCTCGGGTTTGGGGTCAACCCGAGTTTTTGCCTTGTAAATTGTTAGTTTTCTCGGGTCAATTGGGTTCGGGTCGGGTTCAGGCTAAAAAAACATACCCGAACCCGACCTTGTTTAGATCTCGGGTCAATTCGGGTTGACCCGAATTGACTCGGGTCGGGTTCGGGTCGGCTCGGGTTCGGGTCGGGTCGGCCCGAATGACACCCTAGTTGCAGCTTCAAGAGTTTGTACTTTGTGCTTCATAAGTGGCCAAACTTGCCAACATTAATTTAGGTCCCAACAAAAGTTTAGACACATTTATTAAGTGACGACGAAAGATTTGGAGATCCTCAATTGAGTAGAAATTTTATGATTGACTTCATATGCGTTTACTCTTGTATTTTCGTTCTTTCTTTTTGGTTGTGGTCGTGAAATAATTGCCAATCAATCCGACTTCTAGCAACACGACTCTTTACAACTTTATGAAAATATGCCGAGTTCGAATCACCAACACAAAGCCAAGTAACCTTGGCTTTTTCTTAAGAAATCTTTCCTCTTCAAGAAGCGCTTGATTAAAAGAATTTAGATACACAACCTCCTCATCACGAAGAATAGAGTTAAAAGGATTTTATCAAGAGCTTTTTGGAACTCGTCAAGCTCAAACCGAAGCCGTTTTACTCGATAACTTAGCTTTTTATGCTATTGCAACAATGATAAAAATCTAATTTGTTCCGAATGAAACCAAAATATAATATAATAAACTCCAAAACATCATGTAACCGAAAACATGACGGTATTCCATACACGTGTTACCCTCTTACAATGTACTATATAGCTAAAGAATAATTCACTTTCATAACCTATGTGGGATATATATAAGGTTGAATTGGTTTCTATTAAATTTCATATGAGTCACTAAAACAAAATTGGTTAAGCTTAAGAAAGTAAATATTGAATAGAGTAAATTACACCGTTAGTCCTTGTGGTTTGCGTTGACTGGCGCCAGTGATCCTTTGACCAAAAAAATTACGCCAGTGGTCTTTAAATCAGAAACGTTATGCACCGTTAGTCCCTCCATCCAACTGGCCCTACAAACCTCAACTAACGCTCGTTAAGTATTGAATTTAAAGGGGCACATTCGTCACTTTACAACACAAGGACCAATGGTGTAATAAACACACCCATATAACATATTCATCAAGAATCAAAAAAACACACCCATCAACAAATCTGATAAACCATTTCTTCTTCTTCTTCCTTGAAAGACTGTTTCTTCTTCAAGAATCAAATCTGATATATAACATTTTCATCAAGAATAAAAAAAAACACACCCATATAACAATTAATAAAGAAAAAATATAACTTTTAAAAAATAAGATATATAACATATTCATCAAGAATCAAATCTGGGTTTTAATTCTTTAGATCCAAAACCCATAAAATAAGGTTGTCAGCATTCCCTTTCTTTACTTTATCTAACCAATATTAGGGATATTGAAGCTGCTCTAGAACCTTGGACCATCACAAATTGACACTCGAGCACAAGTGTCACCACTTCTTAGTAAATTGGATCGACCTCAGATATTGAATATGCTATCATAACATCTTGCACTAAAATTATCCTCTCCATAGGTTGCTTTGATGACGAAATCTCTCGATTCCTTCTTTTCCTTTTTCACTATGACTTGAATGTGACCCACTCACCATGATGACCAACCCCCACCTCCACCTCCACCGAGACCCACCCCCACTTCCACCGTGATGACCAACCCCCACCTCCACGTCCGACCTTAATCATGACCAAAAAAGTAACAAAAATTAATGATTATCATCATGGTTTTTCATTAAAAGAACACAAGTAAAACTGGGTTTTAACAACATTAGCATTATTAGTACTATGTAACACCATAATCATGTAAAAAAGTCAAAACTAAACCATAAAACATCAAAATTAAGTCGATATTACACCAAAAAAAATAATAATAAATAAAATCATGAGAACAACTTCACAAACAATAAATTTTATTTTCTACAATTAAATTAGCATGCATACATCACAATCAAGTAAATTAACAAAAACCCATTAAAACTAAGTCAAAATCAATCCCAAAAACAACATTTAATTAACAAAAAAAACCCATTGAAATTAAGTCAAAACTTAACCAAAAAAGTCAAAGTTGAGCAAAATATATATATATATTTTTTTTAAATCTTACCGCCATAGCTAAAATTGATGAGCTCAATGATCAATTAAACACACCAATTGAAAAACCCAGAAAGGAATTTAGCTGCAGAAATTATAGTTTTGGTGAATTTTGGATTTTTATTTGATAATTTAAAGAGAAATGAAAAGGGGGAAAAATGAAATGAATTATGGGAATGAAGAAGAAGAAACAGTCTTTCAAGGAAGAAGAAGAAGAAATGGTTTATCAGATTTGTTGATGGGTGTGTTTTTTTTATTCTTGATGAATATGTTATATGGGTGTGTTTATTACACCATTGGTCCTTGTGTTGTGAATTGACGAAAGTGCCCCTTTAAATCCAATACTTAACGAGCGTTAGTTGAGGTTTGTGGGGCCAGTTGGATGGAGGGACTAACGGTGCATAACGTTTCTGACTTAAGGACCACTGGCGCAATTTTTTTGGTCAAAGGACCACTGGCGCTAGTCAACGCAAACCACAAGGACCAACAGTGTAATTTACTCTATTGAATATATAACTTTGATTTGGTTGTCACGCTGAGTTTCTTATTTTAATATTCAGATTAACCACCCAAGCTCGAAACACCACCTCTAAATTAAGATTCAGTGGTATCGGCGGCGGAAACAATTGATGTTGACAAGGTTCGGTAGCTGTGGCGATGGAAGAATGGGTTGTGAGCCTGCTGAATTGTGCTATTTATAATTCAAAGAATAAGTTGAAAAGAGTTACACAATAAATAGACTAATCTCTTTGTTTTCTTATTTTAATGTTGAGTTGTAAATATGCAACCTTTTGTATTCCCCGTAATTGTATTTGATAAAGCTTTGAAAAGATAGGTTTTTTGTTGCTTAAACTACTTGTATCGTACATGATTCTATGCACAATCACTCTTCCACATTAAATTAAGCCATTGAATCTTTATATATTATAGATGTTTTGAATGGCAAATTTCTACAACATACATCACTTATCTCACACATTATATCTCACATATGTCTTCAACGAGCCTTAAACACACAACCTTCAGGTTGTTGGGGTTACTCACATACCGCTAAGCCAAAAGACATTTGATTATAATTAGATTTTGTTGAACACGCTGAAGGTAGCTTGAATGTTTCTTTGTCACGCTAATGAAACTCTTACGTATAAGACATAGATATCCTTATGAATTTGTTAATTTTGTTTTATTAACAAACTAGTTTGATCTATTGGCAACTGTTGGATTTTGAGACCGTTTCAATAGCTTTTTGAATTTTAGTTTTGTTTTTAGATCTGGTAGGATTTTTTATTTTTTTATTTTTTCGTTTGTGGTCTACTTTTCGGAGTCGTTGTTATTAATAGTGTCATAGCTGAGAGTCTGAAGACCGTGTGCAAAATACTTATGTGATAATATGATGATCCAAGATATAACATATATCGTAGTATTTATAAATATAAAATCATATATCGCTAAACAGTTATTTTTTTTTTCAAAGTAAAGTTTGAGGTCTCAATTATTAAGAAGGTACATTTAAATTCTAACCCTTTAATGAAAAAACTAATATGATATTTTCTAAAAGTTAAAAGATAAAAAAAACTTGCAAAATAAATTAAAAAAGCCGTGCTAGGATCGCTGAGAATCGAACCATAGACCTTCTACAAAAGTCACACTATTTAACATAAACTTTTACAAACTGACAAACTTTTATAATAATAAGAGTGTGGGGGTGCTGAAGTTACCTCCGGTGACTTTTGTGACAACCATTTCCTTTTCAGTCTCGATTGTATGTATACTATTATTATTCATTTAATAATTAATTTTTTTTTTTTTTTTTTTTTTTTTAATTATTAATTGTTTGATTGGTTTTTTAAATAGTGCCGGAATTGCAAGGTTGGCTGCTAATCAGGTTCATTTAATTTATTTTTTGTGTTTGTTTTAAGGCTTTTTTTTTTTTTTTTTTTTTTTTTTTTTTAATGATTTGATATTTTTTTAAGGTTTGATGTCTTTCTAAGGTTTTGATGTGGAAATGTGTTTTGTTTGTGTAGGTGGAAAATAAATGTTTTATTTTTAAGGTTAGTCATTTTACTATCTAAATTCTTATTCGTTTTATATCGTAAGGTCTTAATTATATATAGTTATAAAGCGTATATATAATTAAGACCTTACCATATAAAATGACAATGTGATGACCATAAAAAAGTGTAATTTACGTTGTCCTCTTTGTTAATCAAATTGCTTTGAGTGAAATTACCCTGACTCCTGCATAGACTAGCAAGACCCATAGCCTTCATCTTTATGACGTATAAGTGTACTTCCTTAGTTGTTGCTTATTATAAGTGCTCATTTAGCATCTAGGAGAACATTTGTGAATAAAATCAATTGGCTATTTTTATGCGACTGGCCAAGTTATCCCTTTGGAAACTACAATAGTTTGGTTGAGGTGAACAGGACTCTAAACTCAGTGGGTTTAGTGTCCTTTGGTAGGGCGCGCGAGGGTGACACATCTATCCATTTTGGATAATTCTGGTGACATATGTTCTTTAGGACAAAGTTGTCCCTCTGTTTCTTGATATCCTCCTTAGAAATGTGGGCAAGAAAAAGGGGCTCGAATCATCTGTGTTGTACCCGATTCGCCTCATTTCTTAGTAACATGAATGACTTCTGGATCATTTTGAATGGCACCTTATGCATAAGTGAGCTGTGCAATTTAGAAGCGTAAAGTACTAAGTCATATGTGTTAAATAGAGCCCTTACATGGAGCCATGGAGGCACAACTTAGTTTGTTGTAAAGGCAGTATGGCACTATACAGTAGAGGCACAACTTAGTTTATAGTTTTGTTTTTTTATATAATTTTTTGTTATTTTATATATTGTTAGAATAAGTTATGAGCAAAAATGTTCTCGGAAGGTCTGACCCATTTTGTTCTTCCTCTACAGGGCTAGCTTTCAGGGTAATTGCATAAAGTATAAAGATATTACACCACGCGCTCCTGAACAACGTGGTATGTTTTGTCATTAAAAAGACACGTTATTTTACATGTTACAATATGGTGACACCCGAAACTAACAGAGTTTGCCTTTTTTAGGTATTTCTCCATCCGCTTCTAATAAACCGCCTAAGCCAACTGGAGAAGATACGACACATCATCCTATTGAAGATAAACGAAAGCCTGAATCCTCTTCTTCAAAATCCACATGGCTTTTAGCTATTTAAGTAGTGACTGGAGTGATTGTGGGCTCCGTCTTCCTTGCAGGCCTTCTCATGGTTACTAAAAAGTGGAAAGTTAAACCAAGGATTATAGTTCAATGGAGAAAATCCAGAACCAATAAAGACCGTTTGGAAATCTTGATCGGTGAGAAAACTATGTTGTTTATCAGAATCTTATTAATGTATGAAAATCCTATACGACCATTTCAACATTTTATTTGTTTGGGTAAAGCCTTTGGCCACCAAACGAGCTTTATAGGTGTGTACATTGCCATCCATGTCCGTTTTCTTTTTGAAGAGCCACTTACTCCCAACAACCTTAGCATTGGGAGGAAGGTCTACTTCAATCCAGACTTCATTGTCTCTCATGGATTGCATTTCCCCATTCATAGCAACCTGCCATTTATCCTTCTCAGGACTATTAATGGCAGCCCTATAACTAGTAGGTTCATCAAGATCCCCTAGTATAGTTTCCTCGCACTCTACGTTTAAACTTTTCCAGATCTTGTAGATCTGCGAATGGGAACCACTTCAACTTCTGGTGGAGGACCTAAACTTTCAGGTTCCACAGGAAGTGTGCTAGTGTTCTCAGAAGGTGACGTATCTTCTTGATCATTTTCAAGATCATAAACCCTCCCACTGAATTCTTGAGATATGAGATTCTCCTCAAGGAAATCTCCATACCTAGCCACAATGACTTTATTCTCAGGTGGGAAGTAAAAGTAGTAACCCTTCGTTTCCTTAGGGTATCCTACGAAGATACACTTAACAGATCTTTGTTGGAGTTTATCTGGTGAGTCACGTTTAACAAACGCCTCACAACCCCAGACCTTTAAGTAAGACAAGTTGGGAGCCTTTCCAGTCCATACTTCATATGGAGTCTTATCAACCTTCTTAGTTGGAATCCTATTCAATACATGAGCAGCTGTTTCAAGGGCATAGTCCCAAAAGGATAAGGAAAGAGTTGTTAGATTAAACATAGATCGTACCATATCAAGCAATGTACGATTTCTCCTTTTAGATACACCATTTTGTTGTGGAGTATAAGGAGATGTGAGTTGCTGGACAATTCCACACTCAGCTAGATAATCTTTAAACTCTTGGCTTAAATACTCACCACCTCTATCGGATCGAAGAGCCTTAATCTTCTTACCGAGTTGTAATTCTACTTCACTTTTAAACACCTTGAATGTCTCAAAGACTTCATGTTTATGTTTAAGTAAATAAACATAACCATAACGACTATAGTCATCTGTAAAGGTTAGGAAGTAGCTAGCACCGCGTTTTGACACATGTCTAAATGGACCACACACATCAGTGTGTATTAATCCAAGTAGATCCGTAGCCCTTTCCACATGATGTGAAAAAGGTTTCCTTGTCATCTTCCCAGATATGCGAGATTCGCATTTATCAACTGAATCATCATTGATATTTTGCAAAAGCCCATCATGTTGCAGCTTTTCCATGTGTTTCTTGCCTACATGAGCAAGACGACAGTGCCAAAGATAAGATGAATCCAAGTTAGGCTTGATTCTCTTATTGCCAATGCTATACATAGAATTATTTCCATTGGATACATGATTATCCATGTCGATTTCAAACACACCATTTATAGGAATTGCATTAAAGTAAAAAACAGAATTTAAAGAAACCGAAATTCCATTTTTATTAAATGTGTGATCAAAACCATTATCCAATAATAAAGAAATTGAAACAACACATCTAATAATAGACGGTGCATAATGAAAATTGTTCAATACTAAGATTAAACCCGAAGGTAAAACTAAGTCAAATGTCCTTATGGCTTCAAATGCCGCACGTATGCCATTGCCCACGTATAAGTAGCATTCCCCATAGTTCAGCTTCTTCGCTCCTCTAAGTCCCTGCGATGTATTACAGATGTGAGTACTACATCCTGTATCATATATCCAGGCATTTTGCTTACGAGGAAAAGAAAATAATTCAATCATAAAAATACCTGAAGTGCTCGCGCCATTTGCAGCCTTGGCATTTTTATTCTTGCGACACTCCTCAAGCAGCAATGGACAGTCCCTCTTCCAATGTCCAGGAGTGTTGCAGTGGTGACAAGCAACCATATCCTTCTTGGGATAATCCTTCTTCACAGGAGGATTCTGCTTCTTAGGCTTCTGCTGATGGATCACAACCTGTTTTCCTTTGTCAGCTTTACCTTTGCCCTTCTTGTTCACATGTCGCGGTTTGTTGGGCTTAGTGATCCTACCACCATGAACTGCCATCACAGCCGGTGTAGGTGCCTTCTTTGAGAGTCCCTTTTCAAAGTCAATAAGCATTGCATGCAAATCACTTATTGTCTTCCCCGTGCAATGCATATTGAAGTTGCCCACAAACTCACCATACAATTCCTCGTTGAGGGATCGATTGATGAGGCCAACTTGCACATCTTGCACGTAACCGCATCCGAGTGCATCCAATTGGTCCAGATATCCTTTCATCTCCAATACATGGGCACTCACGGGTTTACCAGCTTCCTGCTTGCACTTTTGCAAAGAGTCTAAGGACATCATATAACTCAGCCATAGGTGGCTTCTCAAACATGCGTTTGAGTTCGTTTATTGTAACACCCCAAATTTTTAAACATAGCAGCGGAAGGTTAATCTGGGTGTTACGGTGAGGATCGAAAACAAAATCATAAGAAAACAGCCTAAGATGGCATTTTTTATTTACATAGGTCCATAATACAAATCCAGTTATAAAACATTACATCAGAGTGCTAGGGTTTCTTCAAGGAAACATTATTTTAACTGGATTACAACTTTAATTTACACCATTTATTGAAGATAGGGTATGCCTGCTCCATGCCTTGCCGTGCTCCTCTAATTCCCTGAGATACATGCTTAAAAGTCAACATAATGTTGAGTGAAATCATGGAGTTTGTAAGTTTAAATATCAGTTTGATTCACAAGTAAGATTGTATTTTGAGATACAATCAGTTTAAAAATTGATATCGCAGTTCATATATTGCCCTAAGTCTCATGACACGCAAACGTTAACAAAGTACCGCATAAACGGAGGTGATCACCAAATTAATGATGAAAATTTTGCCCTCGAGTAATAGGTGATTTGCCAATTCCTATTTTTCTCAAATATAATGTATCGCGACTAATACGACTAGCAAAAAACATTCCGTCCTAGTATTAGTGGGATAGGTTGTCAGTCCTTAATAGATCTATTCATTATATTCGCGTTTACCGCAGTGATTAATGGCTCATGATAAAGGGTCTTGTGGCAATAATGTAACTTAGGCATATATCAGGTCAGGTAGCATACAGAAAAATACTTGTGATTAATTTATAGCATGTATCCCCCTCACGGAGTTTTAAAAAGTATAAAGAGTTTAAAAAGTGAGGCCATGACTCACCTTAAGCGCTATCGATGATGATGAAAATAAATTCAGAGATGATTATAATAACTTCGATATAGAACCTGGTAAATATATAAATAACTGAGAATCTTTATAATTTCTAGTGTGTGTATATGTATGAGTAGTGGATGATGATGATTCAACGATCTAATCGTTGAGAATGAAGGTGTTATATACTTATGATGCTCGTACTCTCGAAAGATCGTATCTTCAATGAGTAAATAAAATATCACTATGAAATATTTCTATCGCTATTAACTAATATGCAAATATAATGCAAATATGTATATGAAGTAAAGATATGGTGCAAAAATGAAAAATAAGATAAGAATGACAAGTTATAATAGTTGTTCCTTGGTCTTTCCAGATTTTACATGTTCTACCCTAACCGTGGTTCGCGTTACGTCGTTAGTCCTTATTCAGTCCATAGTCCAATATCAGTCCAATAATAGTCCAATAGTCCATATAAGGCTTGAAGTTCAATAATATGTCAATTTCAGTCCTTTACAACTGTTTTCACAGCTTTAGTCCCTTAGTTTCCAGGTTTGGCAGTTTTAGTCCTTTTCGGTTAAGTCGCGTTACATTTTTAGTCCTTTTTGCATAAAAATGACGGGAAAAATATTCTGAAAATTTCTATAACTTTATTAAGTTTATTTTAACTTATTTCAAGTGTTTATTCCAGAATTGGGATTATTTTTACTTTATTGGGCCGAGTAACGAGTTGGTTTAAGGTCCGTTAACAAATTTAGAGGCGAGGGCGTGAAAATAGTTTTGGGCTTAGATTTGGGCTATTTTTTAGGATTCTAAAAATATTTTTATGGGCCTGTTGGACCTAGTTATCGAATTTCCTTGTTGGGCTTGACTTTGGCCCAAACCGAATAGTTATGTAATTTTCTGAAAATGGTTGGTACTTACTAGTGATGGTCGAACCAAAATAAATTGTTTTGAGCGTGATAACAAGCTTATGAGGTCGAGTTTTGAACATGAAAAATATAGTTTGCTAGCTTGTCATTCGAGTGATTTAAAAATCTAGATATATTACATACAAAATTTCGAAAATATAGTGAAGGTTTTTGGGCTGGTCGAATGGGGAAATTTTGTAAAATATGCCATGTAATTTTCTAAGTTCTTGCACTTGTCGAGTAACATTAAAAAGGAATTATTTTGAGTGTCGAAACGGGGTTATGGGAGGGATCTCAGAACATGAAATAGATTGTTTCTCAAGTGTATGGTCGAGTGGAGTAAAAATATATAGAGGTTACATTTGTGGATTTCGAAATAAACATGTCTCTAGTTGGTGATGTCGAATGGTTCTTTTCTTAGTTTAAACACTTAGTTGGATTCTCTTTTGTTTTCTACATATTCCGATCGAGTAAGAGTTAAAATATTTCATTTTTAAGGTCGAAATGTGTGCTTGTTCGAAGGTTGTCTAAATGAAAAGGGCCGATAGTTGCATGGTATGTTAAGTCGTGTATCGACGAATATGGTCATTACATTACTTAGTGAGATACGCGGTTATTTTAGAGGCCACCTAGGGACTGTTTTTCATTCATATACTTTCGTAGCAATGTTTTAATTTGTACTTATGTTATTTATAGCGTAGTTCATATTGGGTTGCATGTAACGATTATTTACATTTTCGAGTATAATGATGACAAGTTACCATGTTGGGTCTAATGTTTAACAAAATGATGCAAGGTCGTGCTCTCGTGTTGACGGTGAGAAAGGTCGTGATTGTGTGATATGTTTGAAGTAAAATAGACATGTTTCGAAATATAGCATGAAATGTACATGCATGCGAGTATGTGATATATGTTTACAAGAGAACGAGAAAACTTACAACACCTTTGAGAAAGGTGGTGGAGACTTAATGTTTGTCGAATGAAACACGAAATGAAAATAATCCCACTTGCTTCAAACTCCTTTACTCCTGACTGGTTAAGTTCCTTGGTCGAACAAGTGTAGTTTTAAATGAGGGTATTTGGATAGTAAAATGGGTGTGGAGGAGATGGTGGGGTTCGAATGAAGTACAATGAAAGGCTAGTGAGTTATAAGGGTTCTTATAAGGCTTGACTGGATTGGGTTTGCTTCCAACATGCACGACAGAAAGTGATTTTAGTCTTTAAGGAATATAGTGACGTTGAAAGATAATGATGGGTGATGGAATTGGTCGAATGGAAGGGGGTTTATATAAGCAAAATATCTACCTTTAGTTTGACTTCTTGACCAATGATTAGAACCCACTGTATGTTGAGGACACTTGTGTGATAATAGGTTAGTCTAAGTGTAAAACATGTGAGGTTGGGTGGGATTTTGGCTGTTAGTATTTGCATGCTTTCTTGCCTCATTCGATTACCACATATTATTACAAGTTTTAGTTATTAGCTACAAGTCATATTTCTCTTTTATTTTGGTATATGGAGTATCCTATTTAGTTGATAATATAATTAGTAGGTCGTTTGTTGTTTTGCGTATAAGTTGTTAAGGGTATGTTGGGTTCGAACTTAGGACAACCAAAGACATGTTGAGCATTGAGTTACTAATTGCCATCTCTAGTTGGGTTTTTGATATTGCGTTAGTTAATTACATGGTACGTTTGAATGTGTAATACTAAATGAATGTCGTGCTTGGTATAAATAAATATGTCGAGTCCTTAGGAGTGGGTAGCGAGCGGTTAATAAGAACAAAGCAAAATGAGAAACAATGAAGGTGGCTAATGAGATATCGTTGATGTCGTGGGGATGATGGGTTATGAAATTTGAGTTGGGTTTTTATTGGCTAACTGTTATGTTCGAGCTTTAAGCTTTGCATGAGAGTGTTTGATTATATGTTGTATTGACCGGGTAGAAAGAATGGAAAACAAAGATACACAACAATTCAAGTAAGTGTCGAGTAGGCTGTGATGTTTAATTGGGTTGGCAGTTGGCTAGCTCTATGGGCTTTTGGATAATAAGGTTGAGAGATAGTTGTTGGGCCGAGAAAATTAAGGGTCCGGTTGGTTTGTAGTGATAATTTAGGATTAAGATGATTGTTAGTGTTATTAGGGTTTAATGTTTTAGTTAAATAGATGTAGGTGATATTAACTTTGATTAAGTGTAGTGAATGAACTCGTCGAATATAATTACTTGTTGTTGTGTAAATGTGTTGTTGCGTAGGAGATATAATTCCTAGTGTCGATGTGTAATATATATATATATATATATATATATCTAATGCATGGCTACTAATAACAATAACGGAAAGTTTAAATTTCTAGCAAAAATAGGCGTTAGGAAACAGTAATACGAGATTATTATTAATCACTGAGATTGATTACAAGGGTTTTTCACAGGATCTTACAGTACTCCTCCCTCATTCGAATTCCGTCCCGGAATTCAAGTCTAGATTGGCTACTAAGAGTGGTTTACGGGAACAGATGGGGATATTTCTCACGAATTTGGTCTTCGCGTTCCCATGTGTACGTTGGTCCTCTCTTAGAGTCCCATTTTACTTTCACAATAGGAATACGGCTTTGCTTGAGTTGCTTAACTTCTCTATCCATTATCTCTACGGGTTCCTCGGTGAACACAAGTTTGTCGTCTAGTTTAATCTCTTTTAGCGGAATGACGAGGGTCTCGTCCGATAGGCATTTCTTAAGTTGAGATACGTGGAATGTAGGGTGTATCCTACTGAGTTCTCCTGGGAGTTCTAACTTATAGGCAACTGGGCCAATCCTCTCGAGGATTTTAAATGGTCCAATATACCTTGGGTTGAGTTTTCCATGCTTTCCGAAGCGTATCATTCCTTTCCAGGGCGAAACCTTTAGCATAACTCTATCTCCGACTTCAAACTCCATGGGTTTCCTTCTTACGTCTGCGTAACTCTTTTGTCTGTCACGAGCGGCTTGGAGACGATGTTTGATTTTGAATATTTTCTCGGTTGTGTCGTGGATTAGCTCTGGTCCGGTAAGCTGCATGTCACCAACTTCTGTCCAACAGATAGGTGATCTGCACTTTTCTTCCGTAAAGTGCTTCAAAAGGTGCAGCCTTCAGGCTAGCTTGGTAACTGTTGTTGTACGAGAATTCAACCAATGGTAAGTGTTTATCCCAACCTTTTCCGAAGTCAATCACACATGCTCTAAGCATATCTTCTAAGGTTTGGATCGTCCTTTCACTTTGTCCATCAGTTTGAGGATGATAAGCGGTGCTCATGTCCAATTGAGTACCGAGGGCTTTCTGCAAAGATTGCCAAAATCCTGAAGTAAATCGACTGTCTCTGTCTGAGATGATAGAGACTGGTACTCCATGTCGGATTATGATTTCTTTGAAGTACAACTGAGCGAGTGTGTCTAACTCGTCAGTTTCTTTGATAGGTAGAAAATGAGCTGATTTGGTTAAACGGTCGACAATAACCCAAATGGTGTCATATCCGGTTGACGTTCTTGGTAACTTGGTAATAAAATCCATAGTGATTCGTTCCCATTTCCAAACTGGTATTTCCGGTTGTACAAGTGGTCCAGAAGGTTTTTGACTTTCGGCTTTGACCCTTGAACAAGTCAAACACTTCCCAACATATGTTGCAATGTCGGCTTTCATGTTTGGCCACCAGTAGAGTTGTTTGAGATCTTGGTACATTTTGGTGGATCCAGGATGAATGGAATATTTAGACTTGTGAAATTCATGCATGATAAAGTCTCGAATACCTCCATAAAGAGGAATCCAGCATCTTTTCTTGAAGCATAACATTCCATCGGATCTTCGTATGAGTCCGTTCTCTCTTTCTATCATGCCCTTAATGTTCTCTTGAGCTCGATTCTCTTCCTGAAGAGCTTCCGATTGGGCTATGAGTATTTGAGATGGGAGTGGTGAATGAATTGTCATTTCTAATGATCGAACTCTAAGAGGTTTGGTTCTTTCTTTTCTGCTCAATGCGTCGGCCACGACATTTGCTTTACCAGGGTGGTAGAAAATTTCACAGTCGTAGTCGTTGAGTAGTTCTATCCATCGGCGCTGTCTCATATTCAACTCCTTCTGATCCAGTATGTGTTGAAGACTTTTGTGATCGGTGTATACCGTACACTTTGTACCATATAGGTAATGTCTCCATATCTTAAGAGCGAATACTACCGCTCCTAGTTCTAGATCATGAGTGGTATAATTTTCCTCATTTTTCTTGAGTTGTCGAGACGCATAAGCTATGACTTTGTCTTTCTGCATTAGTACCGCACCTAAACCATGATGCGATGCGTCACAATATACGACAAAATCTTCGCTTCCGTTGGGTAGCGCTAGAATTGGTGCTTCACAGAGTTTTTGTTTTAAGAGTTGAAATGCTGATTCTTGTTTCTCTTCCCAGATATACTTCTTGTTTTTCTGGGTGAGCTCTGTCAAAGGTTTTGCGATTTTGGAAAATTCTTCTATAAACCTTCGATAGTAACCAGCGAGTCCTAAGAATTGTCGAATTTCAGTTGGAGTGGTGGGCGAAGCCCAACCTTTAACTGCTTCGATCTTGGCGGGGTCGACGTGAATACCTTGATTGTTGATGATATGACCTAAGAATTAAACGGTGGAGATCCAAAAATCACATTTGGAAAATTTTGCATACAGTTTTTCTTGTTTGAGTACACCCAAAATGGTTCTCAAATGTTCCGCATGCTCTTTTTCGTTACGTGAGTAGATCAAAATGTCGTCAATGAATACGATTACGAACTTGTCCAGATATGGCTTACACACTCGGTTCATTAGATCCATGAACACTGCCGGTGCGTTGGTAAGACCAAATGGCATTACGCGGAACTCGTAATGTCCGTATCGTGTTCGAAAGGCTGTTTTGGGAACGTCTTCTTCTCTGACTCTTAATTTGTGGTATCCTGATCTTAGATCGATTTTTGAGTAAACACTCGATCCTTGCAGTTGGTCAAATAGATCGTCGATTCTTGGTAATGGGTATCGATTTTTCACTGTGAGTTTGTTCAACTCTCTATAATCGATGCACATTCTGAATGTTCCATCTTTCTTTTTGACAAACAGGACTGGTGCTCCCCAAGGTGATGAGCTGGGTTGGATGAATCCTTTATCTGACAGTTCTTTCAACTGCTCAGATAATTCTTTCATTTCGGAAGGGGCTAATCGATATGGTGCTTTTGCAACAGGTGCTGCTCCAGGCACTAAATCAATTCGAAATTCTACTTGCTGGATGGGTGGAATACTTGGCAAGTCGTCGGGGAAAACTTCTGCAAACTCATTTACAACTGGCACTTCTTCCAGTCGTTTTTCTTTCTCCTTCGATTTATCCTCCGTTACTTGGACTAAAAAGACGTGACATCCTTTGTTTATGTATTTCACCGTTTTGACGTATGAGATGATATTGAGTTGGGTTTTATAGTGGTCACAACGAATGGTTAACGTTTCATTGTCGATGGGAATTTGGACAACTTTTTCGTCGCAGATGATTCGGGCACGATGTTTGGATAACCAATCCATACCCACAATCGCGTCAAAGCTTCCAAGTTGGATGGGCATGAGGTCGATTGGAAATGATTTGTTTTGGAGGGTTAGGGTGCAGTTTTGAAGTACAGTGTTGGTGTTTAGCAATTTCCCGTCGGCTATTTCTATTTCGTATGCGGTATCTAATTCTACGGGTGCAATATTAAGCAATAAAGAAAATGAAGTAGATACAAAACTCCTATCAGCTCCAGAATCAAATAATATCTTAGCACTATGTTGATTCAGTAAGAAAGTACCCGTGGTGACGTTGGAATTCTGTGGCATGTTTCCATCTCCGAGTACATAAGCTCTTCCTCGCGCAACCTGATTGTCGTTCTTGGGACAGTGACTCTTATAATGACCTGCTTCACCACAGCCGTGGCATTTTACTGCTACAGGGTGCGCATTTGCTCCAGTGGCTCTACAGTCTCGGGTCACATGACCTATCCTCCGACAGTTACCGCAGATGGCGGTACATGGCCCCGTATGATGCATCTTGCACCGATTGCACTGGGGTTTTGTCCCAACATACCTTTTTCCTTCAGCCGGTGCAGCCACATAAGCTCTTGCGGCTTCTTGACGACGGTTCTGTTGACGATGACGGTCATTTCGGCTTTGTTGATAATCTCTGTTGCGATTGTTTCGGTCATTGTTGCGGTAGTTCCTGTTGTGATTGTAATAACTGTTGCTGTTTCGGTTGTTGCTGCCAAAGTTATCATAGTTCCTCTTTTGACCAATGACTGTGGATTTAGCACTTCGTTTAAGCTCTCGATTCATCATTCGCTGAGCAAACACGAATGCGGCTTCAAGGGTCTTTGGGTTGGATGCGGTAACATCTCCTTCAATGCTTGAAGGTAATCCCTCCACATATTTTTCCAACAGTTTTTCAAAGTCAGATACCATGTGTGGACATAGAAGAGATAATTCTAGAAATCTTCGGTTGTATGCACTGACGTCACAGTTTTTCACCACTAACTCGTGAAATTCATCTTCAAGCTTTCTGATCTCCGTCCTTGGACAGTACTTCTCCAGCATTTTATTCTTCAATTCGGTCCAAGAGATTTGGTATGCTGCTTCAGCACCCATTATTTTGACAGTAGCATTCCACCAAGATAGTGCATCTCCCCTTAGGGTTCCGGTGGCAAAAGTGACCTTATTGTTTTCAGCACAGTTGCTTCTCATGAATACCGTTTCCATGCACTCAAACCACTGGGCTAATTCAGTCACTCCTTCCACACCTCTGAAGGTGGTGGGTTGACAACTCACGAATTCTTTGTAAGTGCATTTACGTGGAGTAGATGCCTCACTTTCATTTGTTGCTCCCATAGTATTGCTTGAACGGTTTAATGCATCAGCCTCGCGTGCTGCGGTGATGCCTTCATCAATCATTCTTCGAACCTCATCAAGCGTCAATGCTACGGTCTGGTTGGTAGTTTCATGTGTGCTATGTTCCATTTTCTATTAATGGCACAAGAATATAGATTTAGAATTTGGATAGAATAGCTGAGTATATGCACAATGTCATCATGGTGTGAAATGATAATTAAATTGAATATTTTCCCATAATTATGATGTCTCTGCAATTTATCAATTTACAGATGTGGAATTGTTAAGGAACAATCAATTTAATTATACAAACTGAATTTCATGTCACCATATTTTATGTGTTCAGGTTTTACAATATTTACACAATTAGAGAATCATAATAACAGGTAACATCACGACATGTCTGGATACAATTACAATACATACGAACAACCATAATACATAAGTTAACAGATATATAGTACATTACTACCAGCATTACAACATTAATAACTTGATCAGTTGAGTTTTACAACAAAACGATACAAGAGTCTTTATTAATTGCCACATGCGGCAGACTACAATGTCTCAAACTATACAATCATGCTAACTATGTCTACTGCTCAGGTCTATCCGTACGCCTCGTGAGCTCTGAGATCTGGTCTCTGAGTCTCTGTATCTCAGCCTGATGCTCTATCTGTATGTCTCCCATGAGTCTCTCCAATGTGTTAGCTCTACGCTGTGACAAGTGAGCCTCCCAAGCTAAGTCCTGGCCCTCTCGTCGTAAGGATATCGCGTGGGAACGGGTATCTGCCAAGTCTGTCTGCATCTGTCTCAGGCACTGCTGTATCACTGCTCTGTTGGAAGCCAACCTATGCAGAGTATCGCTGATAGTACCCGGGGAATCCAATGGCACATGGTCGATCATCCGAAGAAGTGACTCGATCTGCTCTCCGTGACTCTCGAGTCTCGTCACTACTGTGGATGGGATAAGGGTGTGGGTGACTACCGGTCTAAATCCTTCCCAGGCATCATGAGTCTGAGCCGGGGGAGTGAAACCAGGAGGGTAAGGTAGTGAGGGTGAAGATGGGTGTATCTGGTCTGAGATGCGACGTCTACTCGATGAAGGAATATCCTCTGCAGGAATCGGATCCCGCTGTCGAGGTGGTAGTGGATATGTCTGGGTATGTGTGTCAAGTACATGGTCAGGTAGTGATGGTGGTGCAATATGATGGGGCTCGGGTAAATCATCGGCAGGGAGCCATTGCTGACTCTCATAGTACAAGTCGTCAGGGGGTGGTATATAGAAAGGAGAATAGGTATCATAGACAAAATGTGGTGGTAACGTCGGTGCTGTCAAAGCTGGCACATGAAGGTCATCTAATAAAGATACGGCGGCGGCTCTACCCTCTACAAAGGGCTCAATCGCGTCGGGCACAATCTCTGGTACTACGGCATCGAGAAGTACGGGGGACGTGACTGATGCTAGTGATCCCTCGGAGTCCGGCTCCGATGATACACTAAAGTGGGTGATAAATGACATAGTACTGTAATAATCCATATATAGTAAAATAAGTACTTACTAACATCAAGTAGTGTATTATGAGCATAAGATGATCTAGTGCATTGTAACTATCAAGTATGCAGAGGCTTATATATGATAATCTAACAAATAACATACCGAGCACGGCAGCAAGCAGGCATGGAGAATTTTAAGGTAACATGGTGTATAATTAATTTGTTTGAAAAATGTAGTTATAGTCCAACGTTTAAAAACATTTGGTTCCCTATAACCGAAGCTCTGATGCCAAACTGTAACACCCCCAAATTTTTAAACATAGCAGCGGAAGGTTAATCTGGGTGTTACGGTGAGGATCGAAAACAAAATCATAAGAAAACAGCCTAAGACGGCATTTTTTATTTACATAGGTCCATAATACAAATCCAGTTATAAAACATTACATCAGAGTGCTAGGGTTTCTTCAAGGAAACATTATTTTAACTGGATTACAACTTTATTTTACACCATTTATTGAAGATAGGGTATGCCTGCTCCATGCCTTGCCGTGCTCCTCTAATTCCCTGAGATACATGCTTAAAAGTCAACATAATGTTGAGTGAAATCATGGAGTTTGTAAGTTTAAATATCAGTTTGATTCACAAGTAAGATTGTATTTTGAGATACAATCAGTTTAAAAATTGATATCGCAGTTCATATATTGCCCTAAGTCTCATGACACGCAAACGTTAACAAAGTACCGCATAAACGGAGGTGATCACCAAATTAATGATGAAAATTTTGCCCTCGAGTAATAGGTGATTTGCCAATTCCTATTTTTCTCAAATATAATGTATCGCGACTAATACGACTAGCAAAAAACATTCCGTCCTAGTATTAGTGGGATAGGTTGTCAGTCCTTAATAGATCTATTCATTATATTCGCGTTCACCGCAGTGATTAATGGCTCATGATAAAGGGTCTTGTGGCAATAAGGTAACTTAGGCATATATCAGGTCAGGTAGCATACAGAAAAATACTTGTGATTAATTTATAGCATGTATCCCCCTCACGGAGTTTTAAAAAGTATAAAGAGTTTAAAAAGTGAGGCCATGACTCACCTTAAGCGCTATCGATGATGATGAAAATAAATTCAGAGATGATTATAATAACTTCGATATAGAACCTGGTAAATATATAAATAACTGAGAATCTTTCTAATTTCTAGTGTGTGTATATGTATGAGTAGTGGATGATGATGATTCAACGATCTAATCGTTGAGAATGAAGGTGTTATATACTTATGATGCTCGTACTCTCGAAAGATCGTATCTTCAATGAGTAAATAAAATATCACTATGAAATATTTCTATCGCTATTAACTAATATGCAAATATAATGCAAATATGTATATGAAGTAAAGATATGGTGCAAAAATGAAAAATAAGATAAGAATGACAAGTTATAATAGTTGTTCCTTGGTCTTTCCAGATTTTACATGTTCTACCCTAACCGTGGTTCGCGTTACGTCGTTAGTCCTTATTCAGTCCATAGTCCAATATCAGTCCAATAATAGTCCAATAGTCCATATAAGGCTTGAAGTTCAATAATATGTCAATTTCAGTCCTTTACAACTGTTTTCACAGCTTTAGTCCCTTAGTTTCCAGGTTTGGCAGTTTTAGTCCTTTTCGGTTAAGTCGCGTTACATTTTTAGTCCTTTTTGCATAAAAATGACGGGAAAAATATTCTGAAAATTTCTATAACTTTATTAAGTTTATTTTAACTTATTTCAAGTGTTTATTCCAGAATTGGGATTATTTTTACTTTATTGGGCCGAGTAACGAGTTGGTTTAAGGTCCGTTAACAAATTTAGAGGCGAGGGCGTGAAAATAGTTTTGGGCTTAGATTTGGGCTATTTTTTAGGATTCTAAAAATATATTTTATGGGCCTGTTGGACCTAGTTATCGAATTTCCTTGTTGGGCTTGACTTTGGCCCAAACCGAATAGTTATGTAATTTTCTGAAAATGGTTGGTACTTACTAGTGATGGTCGAACCAAAATAAATTGTTTTGAGCGTGATAACAAGCTTATGAGGTCGAGTTTTGAACATGAAAAATATAGTTTGCTAGCTTGTCATTCGAGTGATTTAAAAATCTAGATATATTACATACAAAATTTCGAAAATATAGTGAAGGTTTTTGGGCTGGTCGAATGGGGAAATTTTGTAAAATATGCCATGTAATTTTCTAAGTTCTTGCACTTGTCGAGTAACATTAAAAAGGAATTATTTTGAGTGTCGAAACGGGGTTATGGGAGGGATCTCAGAACATGAAATAGATTGTTTCTCAAGTGTATGGTCGAGTGGAGTAAAAATATATAGAGGTTACATTTGTGGATTTCGAAATAAACATGTCTCTAGTTGGTGATGTCGAATGGTTCTTTTCTTAGTTTAAACACTTAGTTGGATTCTCTTTTGTTTTCTACATATTCCGATCGAGTAAGAGTTAAAATATTTCATTTTTAAGGTCGAAATGTGTGCTTGTTCGAAGGTTGTCTAAATGAAAAGGGCCGATAGTTGCATGGTATGTTAAGTCGTGTATCGACGAATATGGTCATTACATTACTTAGTGAGATACGCGGTTATTTTAGAGGCCACCTAGGGACTGTTTTTCATTCATATACTTTCGTAGCAATGTTTTAATTTGTACTTATGTTATTTATAGCGTAGTTCATATTGGGTTGCATGTAACGATTATTTACATTTTCGAGTATAATGATGACAAGTTACCATGTTGGGTCTAATGTTTAACAAAATGATGCAAGGTCGTGCTCTCGTGTTGACGGTGAGAAAGGTCGTGACTGTGTGATATGTTTGAAGTAAAATAGACATGTTTCGAAATATAGCATGAAATGTGCATGCATGCGAGTATGTGATATATGTTTACAAGAGAACGAGAAAACTTACAACACCTTTGAGAAAGGTGGTGGAGACTTAATGTTTGTCGAATGAAACACGAAATGAAAATAATCCCACTTGCTTCAAACTCCTTTACTCCTGACTGGTTAAGTTCCTTGGTCGAACAAGTGTAGTTTTAAATGAGGGTATTTGGATAGTAAAATGGGTGTGGAGGAGATGGTGGGGTTCGAATGAAGTACAATGAAAGGCTAGTGAGTTATAAAGGGTTCTTATAAGGCTTGACTGGATTGGGTTTGCTTCCAACATGCACGACAGAAAGTGATTTTAGTCTTTAAGGAATATAGTGACGTTGAAAGATAATGATGGGTGATGGAATTGGTCGAATGGAAGGGGGTTTATATAAGCAAAATATCTACCTTTAGTTTGACTTCTTGACCAATGATTAGAACCCACTGTATGTTGAGGACACTTGTGTGATAATAGGTTAGTCTAAGTGTAAAACATGTGAGGTTGGGTGGGATTTTGGCTGTTAGTATTTGCATGCTTTCTTGCCTCATTCGATTACCACATATTATTACAAGTTTTAGTTATTAGCTACAAGTCATATTTCTCTTTTATTTTGGTATATGGAGTATCCTATTTAGTTGATAATAAATTAGTAGGTCGTTTGTTGTTTTGCGTATAAGTTGTTAAGGGTATGTTGGGTTCGAACTTAGGACAACCAAAGACATGTTGAGCATTGAGTTACTAATTGCCATCTCTAGTTGGGTTTTTGATATTGCGTTAGTTAATTACATGGTACGTTTGAATGTGTAATACTAAATGAATGTCGTGCTTGGTATAAATAAATATGTCGAGTCCTTAGGAGTGGGTAGCGAGCGGTTAATAAGAACAAAGCAAAATGAGAAACAATGAAGGTGGCTAATGAGATATCGTTGATGTCGTGGGGATGATGGGTTATGAAATTTGAGTTGGGTTTTTATTGGCTAACTGTTATGTTCGAGCTTTAAGCTTTGCATGAGAGTGTTTGATTATATGTTGTATTGACCGGGTAGAAAGAATGGAAAACAAAGATACACAACAATTCAAGTAAGTGTCGAGTAGGCTGTGATGTTTAATTGGGTTGGCAGTTGGCTAGCTCTATGGGCTTTTGGATAATAAGGTTGAGAGATAGTTGTTGGGCCGAGAAAATTAAGGGTCCGGTTGGTTTGTAGTGATAATTTAGGATTAAGATGATTGTTAGTGTTATTAGGGTTTAATGTTTTAGTTAAATAGATGTAGGTGATATTAACTTTGATTAAGTGTAGTGAATGAACTCGTCGAATATAATTACTTGTTGTTGTGTAAATGTGTTGTTGCGTAGGAGATATAATTCCTAGTGTCGATGTGTAATATATATATATATATATATATCTAATGCATGGCTACTAATAACAATAACGGAAAGTTTAAATTTCTAGCAAAAATAGGCGTTAGGAAACAGTAATACGAGATTATTATTAATCACTGAGATTGATTACAAGGGTTTTTCACAGGATCTTACATTTATCATGTCCATAGGGCCATAATTCTCAAATTGCTTTTGCAATTGAGTATCCATGCCAGACAACATTAGACAAGCCACATCATAGTGCTTCTCATAATTTTCGTTATACTCTTTCAGCACCTCATTAGATGAGTTGGCAGTAGGGGCTGTAGGAAGAGGCTCACTAAGAATATCAAGTCTTTTGGCCACTCTAAGAACAATCCTCAAAGAGCGGTACCAATCATTGAAATTTTTAGTCCCAATCAACTTTTCTCTTTCAATCATAGATTTGAAAGCAGAAGTCATGTTACTCATGTTGTTGTCGGGTTGGGCCATTTCTACAGAAAAAAAGTTCAAAAGTTAGTACTTTCGATAATTAATTTTTAAGAAAATTAAACACCCATGGTAAACTACATTCACCATTTAATTTTCATTGAAAACTAGGATCCAAATTGACGTCGTTTGATCACATCAGCTTTGGCTGCTAGCAATGAAAGTACTCAATAAGGTAGAGTGAAACTCAATTGCCAATATCCAATTGCAATTCCTAGAATCATGGGACTTACATATTTTGCCAACCTCAGTTGCAAATGTAAGCATGTTTCATCCCCAAATCTTTATGCCTTGACGCCCTTTCATTACATCAGCTTTGGCTGCTAGTAATGAAAGTGCTCAATTAAGTTAACCAACTTAAGAAACTGCAAATTGACGTCGTTTCATCACATCAGCTTTGGCTGCTAGTAATGAAAGTACTCAATTTACCCTTTGATTACCATCCCTTGATCATTACATCAGATTTGGCTGCTAGTAATGAGGGCATCTAATCTCAGGTGTTTCCGTTTCATTGGGTGGCATATAACCTAAATTTTAAGGGTATTTTATTTTGATGTGAATAAAAAAATATGTACAAGATGTCATGCATTCATCTTGTATCATATGTTTTCTACAAAACTATTTACTCATTCGCAGCTTAAAATCAACAAAATTTTAATTGATGGCGTTGAGAAACTTACAACTTTGCCTTAAGATGCTTCGTACATGTATAATGGTGTACTTGGTAAGTCTAATGTGACGCACAGGCGAGCGGAGAGACAGAATAGAGTCTCTTTAAGGCCACAATTTAATGCGAAACCAACCTTATACCCACTTTATAGTTTGCCAACATTAGGTCCGCCGCTTCGACCGTTATGTACAGTCGCATCAATCAATTAAAAACTTTAAGATTTTACAGCTTAAAACATTTATGTAGTAAATTATTAAATTGCTAGTCTTGCCTGGGAGCAAATTACCGTACGAAGTGAACCACTATCGGCACATAAGACTTGACAATAAATAATTTACCACAAAGGTTTCATAGTTATTAGGTTCATTTATTTTTTATTCAAAAAATTACCCTCTTTGATGTTTACAATCCATCATAATTAAAACACAAAGATCAAGTAATTCAAAAATAAATAAACACATAACACATATATGATATAAATCATATAGCCACATGCAAACCTTTTGATAAACCCTATTAATAATCTCTATGTGAATTTTTAATGTATATAATTAATAAAACTCCCATTGGTTTTCGAGCTCATTGCACCCAATGGACCACAGACGCCAATAAATTGACCGCCTAAGTTTTAATAATTACATACCACATTGCACATAACTGATTCATTAATATATAATTAGGTCTTCCCTAATTTTAGATTTATCTAAAATCATGTAGCACATAAACAAAAACTGATCCATAATTCCTTGCATGAAGAATTATGGATCAATCAGGAACGTAACCCTAATTACTCAAATAAACACATAGCACATCATGTTCTTAATTTAGGGTTACAAACTAATTAATTAGTTAAACTAGGGTCGAAACCCTAACCCTAAATTCTATTCGATTTTTATTAGAATGTTTTCTACAAAAACAAACCCTAAAAAATAAAAATCGACATAACATGTATGTAAATCAAGAATTGATTTTAATTATGCGTTAAATTAATATCATTAACATGTTAAATTGGCTCATGATGCCACTGTAGGAATTTAAATAGCATGATCAACATCTAATTAAATAAACACATCAAGAGAACATAGCGGAAGCAAGATCGTATTTAACACATATAATGAATTACCGAAAAGTAAATTAGAGTTACCTCGAGATTCTAGCAAGAACAAGGATCGGTCTTCTCTTCTAATCACAAGATCAACAAATAGGATTAGCATGGAACCCCTTACCGTTTTGTTCTACAATCCAAGATGAACAACTAATTAAGTTGTTACCGAACTCTTGTACACACGTACTATAACCGATCAAGCAATGATGCTAGTGATTAGACACATAAAACCAGAAACAGTTTTTTTGCTACACAAAAATATGGTTCAACTACTTTGAGAGTATGTCGACCGGTTTTAGGGTTTAGGAGAGGAGAAAACACAATCTAGGGTTATAGCAAGTGCACAAGGTAACATAACAAATAACCCTTGATGTGTATTTATAGTGTTTGGATTACTTTGGGAACAACCATGCGATTAGGGTTTGATAACCCTCATGGCCGATCGGTGCTAACCTTTCTCCCCAAGAATTCTAGATTCTTCCAATCCCAATTTCACTAATAGTCCTTCAACTATTCGCTAACGGTCGTTAGTCAACACCGTTAGTTTACATAACGTCCGTTATGTATCATTTCGTGTACAAATAATTAATATATACAATAATTATACATATTAATTATTTACTTGATCATCATACGTAAAGTGTGCAATCCCTCGGTCCCGTGTTCGAATCTAGACTTACACGTTAATATTTTTCCATTTAACTTAACATGTTGAGCCACTCACATACCGCTAAGCCAAAAGACCTTTGATTATAATTAGATTTTGTTGAACACGCTAAAGGTAGCTTGAATGTTTCTTTGTCACGCTAATGAAACTCTTATGTATAAGACATAGATATCCTTATGAATTTGTTAATTTTGTTTTATTAACAAACTAGTTTGATCTCTTGGCAACTGTTGGATTTTGAGACCGTTTCAATCGCTTTTTGAATTTTAGTTTTGTTTTTAGATCTGGTAGGATATTTTTATTTTTTATTTTTTCGTTTGTGGTCTGCTTTTCGGAGTCGTTGTTATTAATAATGTCATAGCTGAGAGTCTGAAGACCGTGTGCAAAATACTTATGTGATAATATGATGATCCAAGATATAACATATATCGTAGTATTTAAAAATATAAAATCATATATTGCTGAACAGTTATTATTATTTTTTTTTCAAAGTAAAGTTTGAGGTCTCAATTATTAAGAAGGTACATTTAAATTCTAACCCTTTAATGAAAAAACTAATATGATATTTTCTAAAAGTGAAAAGATAAAAAAAACTTGCAAAATAAATTTAAAAAAGCTGTGCTGCTAGGGTCGCTGAGAATTGAACAATAGACCTTCTACAAAAGTCACACTCCACTCACGAATTTGTTCTCCTTCCATCTATTTAACATAAACTAATAAGAGTGTGGGGGTGCTGAAGTTACCTCCGGTGACTTTTGGGACAACCATTTCCTTTTCAGTCTCTTATTAAGCTTGATTGTATGTATACTATTATTATTCATTTAATAATTAACTATTTTTTTTCGTTATTAATTGTTTGATTGGTTTTTTAAATAGTGCCGGAATTGCAAAGGTTGGCTGCTAATCAGGTTCATTTTATTTATTTATTTTATTTTTTGTGTTTGTTTTAAGGCTTTATTTTTATTTTTTTTAATGATTTGATGTTTTTTTTAAGGTCTTATGTTTTATTTTTAAGGTTTGATGTCTTTCTAAGGTTTTGATGTGGAAATGTGTTGTGTGTAGGTGGAAGATACATGTCTTTGTTTTAATGCTCTCTTATAAGGGTTTGCCCGGTTAGTCATTTTACTATCTAAATTCTTATTCGTTTTATATCGTAAGGTCTTAATTATAAAGCGTTTATATAATTAAGACCTTACGATATAAAATGACAATGTGATGACCATAAAAAAGTGTAATTTACGTTGTCCTCTTCGTTAATCAAATTGCTTTGAGTGAAATTACCGTGACTCCTGCATAGACTAGCAAGACCCATAGCCTTCATCTTTATGACGTATAAGTGTACTTCCTTAGTTGTTGCTTATTATAAGCGTTCATTTAGCATCTAGGAGAACATTTGTGAATAAAATCAATAGGCTATTTTTATGCGACTTGCCAAGTTATCCCTTTGGAAACTACAATAGTTTGGTTGAGGTGAACAGGACCCTAAACTATGTGGGTTTAGTGTCCTTTGGTAGGGTGCGTGAGGGTGACACATCTATCCATTTTGGATAATTCTGGTGACATATGTTCTTTAGGACAAAGTTGTCCCTCTGTTTCTTGATATCCTCCTTAGAAATGTGGGCAAGAAAAAGGGGCTCGAATCATCTGTGTTGTACCCGATTCGCCTCATTTCTTAGTAACATGAATGACATCTGGATCATTTTGAATGGCACCTTATGCATAAGTGAGCTGTGCAATTTAGGAGCGTAAAGTACTAAGTCATATGTGTTAAATAGAGCCCTTACATGGAGCCATTGAGGCACATCTTAGTTTGTTGTAAAGGCAGTATGGCACTATACAGTAGAGGCACAACTTAGTTTATACTCGAGTAGTTTTTATTTTTATTTTATTTTTATTTTTTTTAATATAATTTTTTGTTATTTTATATAGAGTTAATTTCAAAAATGGTCCCTGTGGTCAGTCGGGTTTAACACTTTTAGTCCCTATACTTTTTTTTTAACGGATCCTCTCCCCAAGGTTGCGACCCATAACGGGTTTGGTCCCTTGACCAAATATTCCGTCTATTTGACCGTTTTCTTGGTCATGTGAGCAAAACGTGATGGGTATTTAGGTCTTTTTATGTTTGGCGGGATATTGACCAGGGTTTTATAGAATGTTTGACTTAATAACTCGATTCATAACCCTTTTCATCCCTAAACTTATCACACCACTCTCTCTCTAAAAATCCCCATTTGAAATCAGTCGACCGGATTATCAATGTTGTGTGAATGGAGTGTTCGTATGCAGGGATCAAAGAAGATCCCTATCATGATTATCGAAAGTATTTTGTATTGTTCATGCTTAACTGAAGTTTTTTTAATCAATAATCTTGTCTAGCTAACTCTTAATTTTTTAATGTAACTAGGTTATTTTCCAAGTGTTTTTTGCCTGAAGATCAACCATGGTGGTGCTAGACTCAATAGATTCTGATGTGTTTTCTATTCTTGAAATTAACACCATGATGAAAGAGATAGGTTATGAAAACTCATCATTTGAGTATTATTATAAGGAACCTAACACTGATTTAGATAATGGCCTAAAGAAGTTAGTTAGTGATCAAGATGTCTTGCAAATGATGAAGTTTGTTGCTAAGTATAAGGTAATTGAGTTATATGTTGATCATGGTGTTATTGAGGAGCCACTAAATGTAGAGCCACTGATTGCATATGACTCTTTGGTTGATATTAGATGACAATGGTGATGATGTAGTTGAAGATGTTAGTGATGATGAATGGTTGAAGAGGTGCTTAGACTTGGTGGGTAGAAAGAAAAAGGTTGTAGTTGAAAATGAGGATGTAGGACAGTCAAATAGGAATGAAAACATTAATGCTGAGTCAGAAAGGGAAGATGGTACTGGTAGTGAACATGGTTCTGGTAGTGAGGATGATTCAGATAGTCAAGACAGTGACTACTTTGTTGAACCAGATAACATAATAGATGATGTGGAAGTGGATATGGCTGAATTTAAAAGAAACATTGATGATAATGTTGAATGGGTTGGGTCTAAAGAGAATGTGGAACAAGTAGAAGAAGTTTTTGAGGATGAGGAAGTTGATTATGATGATATGGATACTGGGAGTGTGTGAGAATGAAGGTGAATTTAGAAAAGCTTTAAAGAAGCATATTAAAAAGAAGAATGTTGAAGCAAAGTTGGGTGGTAATGTGTGGAAGGAGAATTTTTTTATTGGCCAAGAATTTGAAAGTAATACACTAATAAAAGAAATGCTTACTAGAGTTTCAGTAGAACAAAGAAGAGAATTGTATTTGAAAAAGAATGACAAAAAGAGATTGAGGGCTCAATGCAGAGGGAAGGTTCCTCAATTCAGTTGTGAGGATGGAAGTGGATCAAAAGGGAAAGGTTCAGAAGGGCCAAAAGGTTCAAAAGGAAAGGGTCAAGTGAGTGGGTCAAATGGGAAAGGTTCAGATGGTGGGTGGATCATTAAAGATAAGGAAGAATCTTGCCCTTGGTACCTTCAATGCTCTAAATTACCTAATCAAGAAACATGGGCAGTCAAAACCTTTGAGGATACTCGTAAGTGTTTACAATCAAGAAAAGTCAAAAGATGCACAACTACTTTCTTGTCTAAAACTGTAGAGGGTAGTATTAAGCCAAACCCTAAAATTCCTCTAGTGGCCCTTAAAGACTAATTGCAGAAAGAATATGAATTAGGTATTTCCACCCAAAAGGTTTTCAGGGCTAAGAAAATGGCAATGGAAAGGATTGATGGCAATCAGAGCATGTGGTAGCTTTTAAGGTTTACTATGCAAGACTTAATCTTTTGATGGTACTTGAACACCTTCTATGTATGATGGTAGTAATATGTATTATGCATCTATGAATGCAAGTTTTCACATAATGTAGTAAAAGTTAAATGCTACATGTTTTTATCAAGTTGAAACTTTTTTCCATTCATCATAAACCCAAAATACAACTTGATACACTAGTCCATTTCTAAATATAACATAACCTCCTAACACTACCTTCAAACATAATGTATAATACATTAACTATTTGAAAGCAAAAATAACAAGAAAAAAGATCCAACTGATAATAAGCATCTTCTTCATCTTCTTAGCTTCAACTGTCTTTTCTTTTGCTACCATTTGTAACTCATTCATTGAACCCAACAAACCTGAAATTATTTGGACAGCTCGTTCACACATTGGGGGATCATACCAATCAATTATCCTACAATTGATTAGCTATTACAAAAAATTTAAAAAAAAATTAGGTCAAACATCAAATTAGGGGTTTTTTAACCAAATTAATATTACACTTACTTTTTTTCCACAACAATAGAATCGTCTTGTAGGGTTGATTGCAGTCCAAGAAGTTACAATGGTGGATCGTGCTCCACACCTATTGCACCTAATCTGTCGATTTATGTTTTGTTTGATGCGTGTGTTGTGTTTTTTTTACTAAAAGCAAATATCCCACTCACTACTAAGTATAAGAGACAACCACTATGAAAAGACCTAAATACCCATCACGTTTTGCTCACATGACCAGGAAAATGGTCAAACAGACGGAATATTTGGTCAAGGGACCAAACCCGTTATGGGTCGCAACCTTGGGGAGAGGATCCGTTAAAAAAAAGTATAGGGACTAAAAGTGTTAAACCCGACTGACCACAGGGACCTTTTTTGAAATTAACTCTTTTATATATTGTTAGAATAAGTTATGAGCAAATTAGCAATGAGGGTTGTTTTTGTTTCAAGATTATATATATATTTTTTCATATAATTTGTTTTTTTTCGTAGATTGTTAATGATAAGTTGTAATATTGGTTAAATTATGTAATTTGTTGTTATTTTATAGACTGTTAATGATTTCAAGCCTTTAAGTTGTGATACTGGTAGAATAATTAAGTTATGATTATATTCTTTTACTTAATATGATTTGTTGTTTAATGTAAGTTGTAATATTGGTTGATTAAGTTATGATATCTAAGGAAATGAGATAATGAGCAATGTGGGTCGTTATCGGTTCATGAAATTAGTTTAGGGAAAATCTTGATTATTTACGGTTTAGCAATGCTGTTACTAGTTCATGGTTTAGCAAGAAACCCTCCACAAGTACAGTTTTGTAAATTTCTTTTAATTTTGTGTGATCTTTTGTTTCAGTTCGCGCTCTTAGGGTGTTTAAAGAAGGTATATTTGATAACCCGTTAATGGTTTTATCGAATTGGAATGCTTTGGATTCAGATCCTTGTAATTGGGGTGGCGTTTCTTGTTTAAACGACCATGTTAACAAAATGTAAGGTGTTTGTGTTCCTTGGATTTATTTATCGATTTCATAGGAATAATATTAGTAACGCAAGTGAATTTGTTTGTGTAGTAACATTTCCGGCTGTTCATTAAAAGGATTCATTGTGGAACACGAATTGTATGTTATTTTCATTATCTTAGCTTACAGTAAGAAGAAGATAAAACTGTTATGATTTTTATCAATATATGATCATGCTTGCAGGATGTTACATGACAACATGCTCATTGGTCCGATATCGAAAGAAATCGGGTTGTTGAAGCACTTAAAAATCTTGGATTTAGGGAAGAATCAGTTATCTGGACTGATCCCACATGAAATTGGTGGTCTTATTAGTGTTCTGAAAATGTGAGTATATTTTCACTTATAACCATTGGATTTTGTCATTTAAAGAAATAAACAAAATATGAGTTTGTGTAGCATGTCTGAAGCTATTTGTGTGTGTCAGAAACTTACAAGCGAATGGATTGACCGGAAAATTGCCTTCGGAGCTTGGTAATCTTAAGAATCTTCAAGAGCTTCGGGTGGATAGAAATAAACTGCAAGGAACGTTTCCTGGTGCTAATTTTACGGATCTTGCTTCTGCATGAGAGGAATGTAAGTTATCGACATTATTATTGGTTTTAATATGTTTGTCTGTTATGATATTTAGATTGTGTTTTGGTCCAGGTATGCCTCGAATACGAATGCATTAGGTTTTTGTCGCGCGTCTCCTCTAAAGTTTGCTGATTTCTCGTTCAATTACCTTGTGGGGAATATACCTAAATGTTTGGAATATCTTCCAAGGTTAGAAGCGCAATTTCTACCCGTTTTTTTTTTCTTCATAAATTGAACAATATGGGTTGCATTATAATTTTAAGGGGTTAAAACGGTGAAAAGAAGTAGCTTGCAAGGAAAGAAGTTAAACCGGTTGAAATCTGTAGAAAGTATAGTTTTCAGTGAGAAAACAAGGTTTTTGAAAAGCTAACTTTTTTTTATTGAAGTTACATACGTTATAGTAGTAATAACATAACTGACACGCTAGTTTTTAATGAATAATAAAAAAAATCTTGGACAATGTTTTGGGTCAATCGATCCATCACGTATAAAAAGTTACATGTTTTGACCCGGCAAGACCCCAATCCTGCCCATTCTAGTAGTCATAATTGACGCACCAATTTTCAGTTTTACATAACAAATCATGGACAAAAGTGTTCTCGGACGGTCTGACCCATTTTGTTCTTCCTCTACAGGGCTAGCTTTCAGGGTAATTGCATAAAGTATAAAGATATTACACCACACGCTCCTGAACAATGTGGTATGTTTTGTCATTAAAAAGACACGTTATTTTACATGTTACAATATGGTGACACCCGAAACTAACAGAGTTTACCTTTTTTAGGTATTTCTCCATCCGCTTCTAATAAACCACCCAAGCCAACTGGAGAAGATACGACACATCATCCTATTGAAGATAAACGAAAGCCTGAATCCTCTTCTTGAAAATCCACATGGCTTTTAGCTATTGAAGTACTGACTGGAGTGATTGTGGGCTCCGTCTTCCTTGCAGGCCTTCTCATGGTTACTAAAAAGTGGAAAGTCAAACCAAGGATTATAGTTCAATGGAGAAAATCCAGAACCAATAAAAACCGTTTGGAAATCTTGATCGGTGAGAAAACTATGTTGTTTATCAGAATCTTATTAATGTATGAAAATCCTATACGACCATTTCAACATTTTATTTGTGTATTTAGATACTGATTTGCTGAAGGATGTGACCGCTACAGTCGACCAGAACTTGAAGTTGCCTGTGAAGATTTTAGCAACATTATTGGGTCGTCATCGGATAGTATAGTTTACAAAGGAAACATGAAAGGTGGTCCCGAAATAGCAGTCATATCCCTTAACAACCAGGAAGAACACTGGACAAGCCATCTTGAACTTTATTTCGAAAAAGAGGTAAGCTTGGAAATCTTTATTTTTTTTGGGATATTTTTAAGATGCAATCTTTTGATAACTGTTGAGAAAAGTAATTAAATCGGATACTAATGAATCCTTTCAAGTTATCAAACACAAATATTTAAACGACATAATTATAATACTTTTAAACAGTTTTGGAATTTTATATGAGATGGATGTTGTTGGGCCATCAGAAAAATGTGAAAAATCAGCCTTTATGTGAGATGGATGTATTGGGACGTTAGGTTTGCAGAACATAGAACATCCCTTAGTATGCTTGTGCAATCTGTTTACATTGTTAGCAAACTACAGTATCATGATTTAAGACACCTTTTTCTGAGATTAGGAATTTGGATGCCACACCGACTTTATCTGCTTCTTAGCTAACGTAATGGAAGCATCATGTGTTTATAAGGTTCGACAATGAAAGAGTTAGTATTGTAGACACATTCTTGGACAAGAAATACACCAATTTTTGGCTTTCTGGCATCTATTATTAGATTAGCTAAATCTCTAATCACGGGCAGTGAATTTAACCAATGGAGAGGAACCATATCATTCAATTCCTGATTCCCCAAGTCAAGTAAACATTATATTATTCAAAAGTTGTTTCAAATTGACATATGCCTGATTAATGAAGTTAGAAAAATGTACTTGAGCAACTAATTACAAATGGTTATTTCGCGTGTTTTTTATTTTACTAATTATTGTTTGTGAATTTTATTCCTCGATCTTGAAGTACATAAAACAGGACTGTTACATTTTTCATGAGTGATATTTGGCATGTTCTGACATTATTGATTTTACTTCGGCATGGCTGTTACTGAAAGGCAAATGCTGATCTATAGCAAGTGGTTTCTTCATAAGCTTGGTCATGAAGGTACATATAATAATCTAATGTGATATTTACGTTGATGTTAAACTATAAGAAAATTAAAGTAATGCTAATTAACCCATAGTCACATAATTCGCTCAAGAGGTAGAGTACCACGATTTGGTACTGGGTGTACCGAAACTCGGTACACCAGCGTTCCAAACGCTCTTGGATTCGCGTTCCAAACCACCATGGTGCAGCGTACCAAGTCTGAGGGTTCAGCGATCCAAAACGCAATAGGAACTCGTTTTATTACTGATGGTACAGCGAACCAAAGCTTAGCGAAAGAAAATTGTCAAAAATGGAGGAGATAAGAAATTGAGTGTACCTCTGATAGGATGAAGAATTTCGATGATGAAGATGGAGAAGACCTGGCATGTTGTCATTTGGGGCTGTTGAAGAAGAAGTAGAGTAGGAAGATGTAGATCTAGATTCATGGTGGTAGAAGGTGAAGATATACATACATAAAAATATACAGATATAGGAGAGAGAGAGAGAGATGACAGCTTTTTGTTCTTGAGAGAAAGAGATATGTGGTTGAATGGGAAAGTGAAGCACGTGAGTGAGTAAGTTGGACAGTTGGTTTTTTTTTTTTTTTTTTTTTTTTTTTTTTTTGGTTTTGGACTTATTAAGCTTATATTTATATTTTATTTTTTGGACTTCTATAAAAAAAAATAAAAATGTATATGGTTCATGGATTATTTACTACCGGTAATTTATATATTTATTTTAGATTTATTTTATTTTAATATATCTTTTATTCTGTCAATATTCCATCATTAAATACAAATCTTTATAAAAAATTAACTTATTTAATAATAATTAGAAAATCAATTTTACATATAATCTGTTACATTCTTTCTTCTATATATATAGTTCTTCCATTACAATTCTTCCATTTGTGAAGCTGTGATACCAAATTCATTCCACCTCACATGAAAATCACAAGAGCGAATTGCGTACCGAAGCGTACCAAATACATGGTACACCGTACCGATACGTACCCATGCGTACTGAAATGAGTATACCCCCCACGTACCGAATTCGTCATCAAGAGCGAATTGCGTACCAGAACCGCGTACGCGTACCGAAGCGTACCGCGTTTTATGTGACTATGAATTAACCACTTTGAGTGCATTATGCAGGTCTAAACAATATATTGATGGCTTATGAGGATAAATCTGCCTATGCTCTGTGTGTATTTTCTCTTGCTATTTGGCCAAATCATGAACCCAATTACGTTTGTGGGAAAGACCCCGGTATGCTCTACATTTTTCACTTTGTTTCGTAAGATATCAAACGGTTTAACTGATCTTTTGAAGTCTGAGATGTGATTTGCATGTACCTATGAATGGTCATACTAGGTTTTGATTGATTGGCATTTCAAATAATTTTACACACAATGTACCCTTTCAGGGGAAGATTGTTCCTGCAAGAGGACCGAATGACTTCGGGGGATCCAGTCTTCCAACCTGATGTTTATGATCAAATGTAAGGTCATCTCTGTTTCTATAGGATCATCTCCATAATTGGTGGCAATTTCGACCAATTTAGTTATAAACGGGTCTTGCAATTTTCATATTTTAACCTGGTCCTATGGTTCAAAGCAAGTTTAGCTAAAAGAGAAAAACATCAAATGGGTCAAAAAGGTTGAAAGTCACGTCAAGTCTATCTTTTAAGAACCCATTTGACATTGTTATGAACCACCTGTTTGAACCTGAATCAGATTTGACATTGTTATGACCCAAACCCATTTTGATCCATTTCAACCCGACCCATTTTGACTCGCCATCTTGCCATCTTCCCTGCACCTTTCATATCATCGCATGCTTGCAATAAAATCAAACTAATTATCATTTCTGTTGTTATAGTTATGCTGAAATGGCCAAAGAAGAAAAGAACAAGATTTCTCATCATGGAATAGCTCTTGCACTGGTAAAATCTCACTTTTCTGAGGCTGGTTATGTATTTGACACATTAGATAGAATATTAATTCCATTGGTGTATACCACTTTAAATTCATAATGTACTTCTAGACAAGGTATCTTAGATGGGAGGTATCCACTTTGTATTTTGGGTTAAAAAACTGATTAATGCAAATCTGATATCATTTTGTTAAAGGATACAAAAGCTAAAGTTTGTGACTGATCTTTGACCACTTTGACAATGGTAGTACTTTAAATGTGAGTCTACATGATAAACCAACCACGATCGATAGAAAATGACAATGTGATGACCATAAGAAAGTGTAGTTTACGTTGTCCTCGTTAATCAAATTGGTTTAATGTATCATCGTATGAGTGAATATACCGTGGCTCCTGCATAGTCCAGTAAGACCCATAGTCCTCATCTTTATGATATTGTATAAGTGTACTTCCTTTGTTGTTGCTTAATATAAGTGTTCATATAGCATCTAGGAGAACATTTGTCAATATGTTTACATCTAGAAATGTAGGTGAACAGTACTCAAAAGTCAAAACTCTCTGTGGGTTTGGTGAATCTTTTGGTTGGGCTCCTGAGGGTGACGCATCTATCCGTTCTGGATAATTCTGGTGACATGGGTTTGTTAGTACCTTGTGATTGATTGACTTTTACATTGATAGAAGTATAGGACGAAGCTGTCCCTCTGTCTCTTGATATCTTCCTTAGAAATGTAGGCAACCAAGAGGGGCTCGAATCATCTGTGTTGTACCCGAGTCGCCTCATTTCTTAGTCACATGGATGACATCTGGATCAGTTTGAATTGCACCTTATGCATGAGTCATATGTGTTCAATAGAGTCCTAAGGTTGTATGGCACAACTTGGTTTAGCTTCTTTTGCCGTCTTCACACGATGATTAACTGTTGTGTTAGCCAACAAAAATAAGATAAAAAAAGTAAAATAAAAAAATCCCGCTTTTATAAGAAAAATAAAAAAGTTAAATTGTTGGCCATTCTTGTGTGATTGTTTGAGTTGGCCTGTGGGAACATCCTGCTTTACCAAGGCTGGGCATGTACCCGACATGTAAGATACAAAAAAGTTGTATGTTAGGGTTAGGGTGTATGACACTTTGTATTTGGATTAATGCTAATTTAAGGATCATTGGGTCCTAGAATCCAAAAGAACTTTGAGGGCTACAACATGTCACTGCGAAATCAAAATGGCATTGTACCTACGGTTGGGGGTTACATAAGTATATCAATTATAGGCAAAAACAGTGAGGAGGACTGTCAACAACTATAAGTTTGTAACCCTCCACGATCGAAGAAATGGTGGCAACGTGAGGGTTGTGGACAATTTTTCTGCACGTTCCAACTTGTACTCTAGCAAATATTATAGACTAATTTTTAGCTTAGTTATGTTGCTCTGAGTTTGTTCGTTGGCATAGAAATAGATCCGAGTTATTGTTTACGAGGAATAGAAGAAGAAAACACGAAGGGTGTCAAAATGTGAATTATTCATTTTATACTCAAATCGCAAATAATGATGTCTACGTTCAAAATGCACGCATATAAAAACACAATTCGTTAATAAAACATCATGTTTACTTTCAAAGCTAATATAGTTAGTTGTAACTCACTAGTAGTACTTGTTTTGACCTTTTACCCAAAAAAACTCACTAGTAGTATTTGTTTTGAATGAAACCAAAATACAATGATAAAAATCTAAATTAGTGAGCAAGCATTAAATTGTATAAATTGTAATTCACTAGTAAATACTTGTTTTAATTGAAACCAAAATAGAATGATAAAAATCTAATTAGTGAGCAAGCATTAAATTGTATAAAAATGAATGACGACAATGTATTGGGAATTGAACTCGAGACCTTTCGTATAGAGGCCATTATTCTTACCAATAATATTATTTGCACATTATCGTTGGCATATGTTATCTAACAAAGCTTGATACGAAAGCAAAAGCTGCATATTGAAATCGATAAACATAACCTTAAGATTTCACAAACACACATGTAAGTATCCCTAGCTGCACTTTCATTTTCTCAAGAAGGTGATGTTTAATGGCTTCCTGTCAATTTGTCTCGCATAAAAGCATTGTGTCACAAATTAAAATCATTCATATTTCTATTCAAATGTTGGTTATATCAATCTTCTTTAGTTCAATTACAACTACTAATCTTAAAAGTTTTTTTCAAAATCGGATAGCTGACATCAATGCTGATTGTTGGGACTTTAGGTTTGCAGCACATTATATGAAACCTGTTTACGTTGTTAGTAAGACTCTAGTTGCTTAAATTAAGACATCTCTTATGTGATTGCTAGTTTGGGTGTCACATTCTTTGCAACTTGGTAAATAGTAATGAATAAACTCAAATTTTGTCATGGTTCAAATTTGGTCTGTTCTGACATTACTGATTTTACTTTCTAATGTTTGTCACATTCTTCACACGATGATTAACTATTGTGTTAACCAACAAAAATAAGATAATAAAAAGTAAAATAAAAAATCCCGCTTTTATAAGGAAAATAAAAGAGTTAAATTGTTGGCCATTCTTGTGTGACCGTTCGAGTTGGCCTGTGGGAACATCCCGCTTTACTGAGGCTGGGCATGTATCTGACACGTAGGATACATTTTGATTAATGCTAATTTAAGGATCATTGGGTTCTAGAATCCAAAAGAACTTTGAGGGCTACAACTTCATCCGTTTTTGTAACATGTCACTGCGAAATCAAAGTGGCATTGTACCTACGGTTGGAGTTACATAAGTATATCAATTATAGACAAAAACAATGAGGAGGACTATAAACAACTGTAAGTTTGTAACCCTACACGATCGAAATGGTGGCAACGCGAGGGCTGTGGACAGTTTTTCTGCACATTCCAACTTGTTCTCTAGCAAATATTCTACTTTCTACAGACTAATTTTTAGCTTAGTTATGTTTCTTTGAGTTTGTTCGTTAACATACAAATAGAGCCGAGTTATTGTTTACGAGGAATAGAAGAAGAAAACACGAAGGGTGTCAAAATGTGAATTATGCATTTTATACTCAAATCGCAAATAATGATGTCTACGTCCAAAATGCACGCATATAAAAACACCATTCGTTAATAAAACATCATGTTTACTTTTAAAGCTAATATAGTTAGTTGTAATTCACGAGTACATACTTGTTTTAAATAAAAGCAAAATACAATGATAAAAATCTAAATTAGTGAGCAAGCATTAAATTGTATAAAAAACAAAAGCGTATCATTTCATTACACAAATACTAGTATTATTACCCACTGACCTCACATGATGAATATTTCACTGCGTCTATTTAACTTAAAACTTGTCATAACACGACAAAAACTTCATATATGAATAACAACTTTCAGTCAAAATAAATAGTCAACTGTAAATAAATCTGCAAGGTAAGAATAAAAAGTCAACAAAAATGCGAAGAAGCTTGAAGAAGTTAAGCCTATTTTGGGACAGTCAATTCCATTTCAGTCTTTAAAACTCGACTGTAAGATTGGCTGCTATTTAGGTACTTTTTTATATATTATTTTATTTTATTTTATTTTATTTTTTGTGTTTTTTAAGGTTTCTTAAAGTTATATCCGGCCAAGACCCGGTTATATCTGGTTAGACTAGGTCATATCTGGCTATATCCGGGCAAGACCCATTGTATCGGGTTTTTTTCTTGTTTGGTTGTAGTGCATGGTTTGACTTAAGGATCTGAACTTAGTACGTAGTTTCATAATATGGATGCAATACTCACAGCACTTGGTAAATCATCAGTTATCTCTTGAGCCGTATCGATGGCATATGTTATCTAACAAAGCTTGATACGAAAGCAAAAGCTGCATATTGAAATCGATAAACATAACCTTAAGATTTCACAAACACACATGTAAGTATCCCTAGCTGCACTTTCATTTTCTCATGAAGGTGATGTTTAATGGCTTCCTGTCAATTTGTCTCGCATAAAAGCATTGTGTCACAAATTAAAATCATTCATATTTCTATTCAAATGTTGGTTACTCCCTCCGTCCCTAAATAAGTGTCCACTATTGACTTTTAAAGTCTTTCTTTATTAACTTTGACCTTAAATTATTTAATCTTCTTTAGTTCAGTTACAACTACTAATCTTAAAAGTTCTTTTCGAAATCGGATAGCTGACATCAATGCTGATTGTTGAGACTTGAGGTTTGCAGCACATTATATGAAACCTGTTTACGCTGTTAGCAAGACTCTGGCAGCTTAAATTAAGACATCTCTTATGTGATTGTTAGTTTGGGTGTCACATTCTTTGCATCTTGGTAAATAGTAATGAATAAACTCAAATTTTCTCATGGTTCAAATTTGGTCTGTTTTGACATTACTGATTTTACTTTCTAATGTTTGTGACAGGATGACAAATGCTGATCGATAGCAAGTGGTTTTTTCAGAAGCTTGGTCATGAAGGCACTTAAGTTACTTTTTGTTACAAACTTATCTTGATGTAGAACCTAAAAATATAATGTTTGTTGAGTACTTATATTGCTTTTATAGGTCTGAACAATATGTTGATGGCATATGAGGATAAATCTGTCAATGCTATGTGTATATTTTCTTTTGCTATCAGGCCAGATCTTGAACACACTACGTTTGGGGAAAGATCCCCGACATGCATTAACTTATCCACTTTGTTTTTTACACATGTGACATATTCTGTATGTACTAATCACACATCAAATGGTATTACAAACAATTTAACACAATACTTATGCTTTCAGGGGAGAATTGTTCTTGCAAGTGGACCAAACGACTTTGGATGGGATCCATTCTTCCAACCTGATGGTTATCATCAAATGTAATCCTGTCCGTTCATCTATTTATCTTGTTATAGGTGGCAATTTTGACCAATTTACTAGGAACAGGTTTTGGGATGACAATATCTCAAACGTGTACAATTGGTCAAATCAGTATTCCCTTAATGGAAACGGGTCGAACGGGTAACTCAGTTTAAAGGTGGCCAAAGTCTGTTTTTAATGCATATTACCTTCTAATAATATTAATTGAAGATTTAGACTATTGTTGTAATTCATTGCTAACGCATGAATTGTATGTATGAAAAGTTAGAAACTGGGCAAAAAGTGTTTTCATGTCAACCCATTCTGACCAGACGTAGACCAAAATATGACCCGTGTCCACCTGAACCCATGTTAACCTGTTACCTAACCCGCTTATCTTGCCATCTATAATATCCAATTTAGATCCTCACACTCGCATAGATCTCAAATATCTGACCAAAAAAGTATTATAACTTGTGTGATTAAGCAGACACGTGTAAAAGCAATCAAGCAAAGTACATAGCAAAAGTTTATTCAATTCAACGACCCGTTCGACAAAAAGTTGAAAATTCGTGCATCTACGAGTATCCAAAAGAACACAAACGTATATAGCTACAAATAATGCAGAAAACATAGCAACATCAAGCAGCCCCATGATTGCACTACCTAAACAACCATTTTGCACCAACACAAAATGAAAACACCACACATATCCCAAACTTTTAGCAACTCTTCCCACTTGTTCACCAGATGCCCCCATTTTCTTGCTACGTTTGAATTGGTTACTGTGACAAATGTGGACGATAACTGCTGTTTGGGCCCTTTCATACCTCTCTCAAACTCCTTTGGAACAACAGAATGGCAGAATTTGCTTGTCTAAAACCAACTTTTATGCCCATACTTCCCAAGAATTTAGGCATAGCATTATGAAGACCACCAGTTGCAACTTGCGTAGACTTCTGAAGTTCCTGCAAAAGCACACAATCAGTAAATATGAGACACGAAAAAAGGTAAACGTCAAAGGCACTTGGATGCATATCCGGCATGCTTAATTATAACTCGAGTAAAATTACAATTTGATCTCTATCATCAATTACTATGACATTGTCATAATCTTAAACCTTTAAAGTGAACTTACGTCTCTAACATCTCAAGTCTAATACAACTGGAAAATTTCTAAGATAAGGCAGTTGATTTTTCCTTTTGATGTTGATCTCTTCTTAATCACACCTTGATTCACTAGATCACTATAATCAAATCAGTAGATGAGGTTGACACAGAACATTCCCTAATATAGGACGCTAAAGCAGGTGCTAACTACACTTTTTCTTTGCTGTTTGTCAACTTAATTCGTTAAGTCCCCTCCTCCCCTGTTCCGTTTATCTTGGGGGTGTAGACGAGACGAGTTCGAGCTCCAAAATACTCGGCTCGTGAAGCTCACGAGCCTTATCGAGCTTCAATTAAATTACACTTTTTACCCTTTTATATACATATATTTATTAATTTTCATACAAAACAAGTCGAGCTGAGATTGATATGCTGAGTATTCATACATATGTAAATAAGTAGCCAATAAAAACACAGGTTATAGCTTATGAACAACACCAAAAAAAAAAAGTGCTCCAATCAACTAAAAACATCGCAATTAGCAATTACCGCATCTAGACCTGTACCTATATAGACCCAAATCCATCCAGACCCGAGACCCAAACCCAACCCGACCCGACCCACCTATTTTGCTACCTTTAATAAAAACATTCAGGTAACACCAATTAATCTAATACACACACACACACACACACACACACACAATTCAAGCAGGCTATAACATAAACCCTAAATTAATAACTTAAAATTCAAAATTCCTAATTACCTTTAATCCTATATAAAGGTAATCATTACACAGATACAAACATAAACCCAACAACTTGCCTGAAAACAGATTTCCTGTTTGAGTCATTTGAGAGATTCGGTGGTTCCGAAAACAGCGTTTCAACAAATGAAGGAGTTGTGAAGCATAAGAACAAGAACTTTTACAGATTTAGTCCCTCTTTCTTATGGTAAGACATATTTTCACCTTTTACTCTTTGGCAAAGTTTTTTATTACTGAGTTCAGCCTGTTGTGTATATTATACTTCCTACCCCGGCTACTAATTGCATATAGCTTTGGAGCAGACAAATCTCCCTTGGTGAAAACCGTCATTTCTCGACAATACCAAATTTGCAAGGTATCCAATGATGGAAATTCAAAAGCTTCCTTTCCTAACCAAAATCCCTCGAGACTATAAAGAAGTTCAAGTTTTAAGGACTTTAGACAAGGGAACACCAAAATAGCATTCACTATGGCATCACATTCTTCTTCTTCTCCCTTCACAATTACCTTCATTCTTCTGCACCTACTTATACGTAGTTCCTGGAGTTGCAATAGACTACCAACCATCGAACATGTAAATACATATTCTAACCTATGACATTCATCAATAGACAGTCTTGTTAGGTTTGGAAACTTTAATAATGTCCCCTGCTTGCTCTTCCATATATACTTGATATGTAAATACTCCAAGTCCACTTGTCTCAAGTTTGGAATTTCAGCAACAGTTGGTGAATAAAATATCCCCTCAATATCCCAACATTTCCTACAATGGACAGTTTCAAGCTTTTGCAGTTGTAGCAGCTCATCGGATGAAAAAAGAGTTTGTCCACGACTAAAATATCTCATCATATATCTCCACACAAAATTGAGACTTCCCAACCCCTCCGTATCCACTACCATTTCGATCAAATTATGATAAGACCAAGGCAACCGTTCCATAGTAGTAGGGCGGTATGAGCTTGTACTTTCATAACTCGGTAATCGGGCCTACAAGTAAAAAAACACAAGCTTATGTCAAAGATAATTGTACATATCATTTGGTTCAATGATTATAAAAAAAAAATTAATAATAAATAAAAAATAAATAAATAAATAAAGTAATAATATAAAAATTCATATGCAAGTAAAATATGCCAAAAGGCTCTACATGATTGTATAGCGGTTGGGTTTTGGGGATCACATACATAACCAAACCGTTGATATTTGCTAATCATATTACTTTCGATCCAATAATTACGCTTTAATTTTGATGAAGAATACAATTATTAATCATGTTAATTGACTTTAATACTAGAAGTTTATGCAGTGTTTCAAATATTAAGTTACACACAAGGCCTGATGAGTCTAGAAAAGAACCTGACATGGGTTTTTTCTTTTTTATCTAAAATAGATGGGATAATTACTAAAATAGCCTGATTGCCCAAGTGCTAAGAGTATCTATCCCGATCTCAAAAAATCCCCCCCTTAGCCCAGGGCAACTCGTATAATCACGTATTGTACGGTAGTGTATTTTGGGCAACTTTTATTTGTTGGGCAACCGTATACTTTACAGATGGTTTTTTGGTCATTTCAAAAATTTTACACTGTTCACTGCTTTCATTACTGTTCATACCGTATTCGAAAATAAAAATTTGAAAACAAACAGCATCTCCTCTATACACTTCTTCCCTCTATCTCGTTTCACAGTCACGGTCAAAAAAAATAAACTGGGTTTATGTTCGCGCTTGTTTATCTTGTTACACTATTATTTCAATCTCCAATCTACTACCATTGTTTTCCCTGATTGTCATCTGAAAACAGAGTAACTGTTCATTGAACAGTGTTCCAATAAAATCATTTAACACCGTCGATTGTTTGTTTGATTCGGAAAAATGTGGTATAATATGGTATGTACAGCGTATTACGAATCTTTATTACATTTGTTTTGTATCGTTATTGATTTTTGTTTATCTGGTATAATATAGTGTTGTTTGTTTGTTTATGCATTTATGTGGATTATGATTTGATTTTTGTTTTGGGATGTATTTGATAAGCCACGATTTTGGGTTGTATCTGATACGCCATGCCTGATTCAAATAAGGTCATAAGCAAAACACCCTATTCTTATGGTCCAACACTAAGTGGTTGTAGTTAAGTTGTAATCATCTGAACTGTGTATGATAGTGTTTACGCTGGCTGTATACATGTGTTCAAACTTATTTTGTTATGAATTGTATGTTCTGAGTTAACATATTTTTTCCTTTTAGGACTATGAAGCTAAACTAATCATTAGTAGCAAACTCAACTACTTTTGGTTGATAAATCGGAAATTAGACGCAAAACGACGGAACTTGTTTAGGAGTACATGCTTTGGAAAATGGTTGGATTTGTTATACTTTGAACATGAAACACACCTCATTGACTATATGGTACGGAAACAAAGAAGAGTGGACGAGTCTCATTATGATATGCCCTTTATCTATTACCTAGATGGACATACTCTGCATTTTGGTCGTCCTGAGTTTTGTCTAATGACGGGGTTGCGGTTTGGAAGTGTGAGCTTTGAGTTATACACTTCTGGTGCTCTCAAATTTCGTGATAGGGTGTTTCCTGACAAGCGAGGTTTGATTGTAACCAACTTAGACCTTATTGGTGTCATCGAGGATGAAGAGCAGTTTCGCAAGCTATGTGATCAAGACGCAATACGGATATCTCTTTTGTTAGTCTTAGAGGTGATCTTTATGGGTCGTTTATTGACATCCCAAGTTGATGACACATTGATGAGGTTGGTTGAAAACCTAGAAGCTTGGAATGCATTTCCGTGGGGTGAACATATTTGGACCCATTTATATGACCAACTTCATAATGTAATGGATAAGCACACGGATAACCACCTTTTAGTATTGAAGAAAAACCCAAAATCTGTTCCGACCTATACTTTGTCTGGATTTGTATTTGCTTTCCAGGTTTGTATTTATTTTTATTAATAATATATTTTTCAGCCGAACATTTTGATGGACTGATTGATATGTTTGTGTTTTACAATTTGTTTAGATTTGGATACTCGAGTCTTTTGAAAGATCTGAACGTTGGTGGAGTAAAGACCCTAATGTGATTCCAAGAGCTATTGCATGGTCTATGAAGTCACCATTCAAAAGAAGCGACCGTTCCTACCTTTTTTCAGAGGTCACTATTTTTTTTCTATTTGTATTTACGTAAAATAATTTGTTGAATCCCTGTTGAGCAATGATCTTTTTTTCTTTTTCTTGAATTGAAACAAAATTAATCACTACGCCGAATATAATGAATAATCTTAAGGAGAGCAATGAACACACATAGGTAGGAGCCTGTTTTTTTTTGTACTATCCCTTATGCTTCTTTCTAAGTTGCAGAACCAAATCATCTATGACATCCTGTCTCTCTTCCGGAGTATACATTTCTCTTTCCTCCTCCCGAGTTTGCATTGTCTTTTTCTTTCCAACTTGTAGGATCGACGCCTTGATTGATCTTTGAGCCAATAAAAATCTCTGTATGACAAACTTATATTTATGCGGAAACTAAATATAAGATTGTGAAGAAGACAATGACTAATGAACTATGATCCTAGAATAAGTGTAACTAGAATAACTGTAATACGACTAAAAAATAAGCAACGACCAGCAGCAATAAACACTGCCAGCAGGAACACACCAAAGCTACCAGCAGGATTGCACTTGCGCAGCAGCAAGATTAAGTAACCAGAAGCAACATCTTTAAAGCAAACATTTCCAGCAGCAACCTCTATATAAAAGCAGCAACATAATATAATCATCTCCAATTAAGCTGGTTACCATGTAATTCTCTTGATCTTGACTGCTACTATGACAATGTGTACATCAAATCACTTAAGTTTCATACTATTCTCATCACTTCCAGGTGTGTTATCTCCTGTGAGAGGTGAATCATTGAAAATTAATGGATTTGATGTCTCTTTACCAATAGCCATCACTACTGGAGTAGCCAATGTTTTTGTGTGTAAGACCATGGTACATTGATAACCATATGATTTTTAGTAAATCATCAACTATAAACGGATTTGACTTGTCTTTACCTGTAGCCGTTTGCTCAGGACTAGCCAATTCTTGGTTACAGCAGAACCTTGGTGAATTGAGTACCAAATATGGTTTTCAAACTGCCTTTACCACAAGCCATATGCATGTGGGCTAGCCAATTCTTAGGAAATCCAACTTTGTTGTGATCTTCTTTGTATTCAAGGGTTGCCATAGTGTTGAATCAGGGATTGAGATGTGCAAATAAGAAGGAATGAGATGTGCAATTGATTTGAGAGACTGCGGTTATTTTGGGAGAGGAATTTAATATTTAGTTCGTGAATACGGTTTCCAAATTTAGCAGATCTAAATTCTAAATTTCTCGCGTAAACTTTGACTAATTTGAATTTAATTTATTCCCAAAATTAATCCCCCAAATTCTTAAACGTCCGCAGCAATGAAGTCAACCAGAGTACCTTTGACTAAAAAACACTACCAGCAGCAACGTTAAGTCAACCGTCAGCAATGAGATGGTCAATCGGCAGCAATGAATGATGTGTGACTAACGTCAAATCCCCAATTAACTCTAAACCAACCCAACATTTAATTCCATTAACCTCCCCTTAAGGCTATATAATCCCTTGAAAAATCAATCACAAAGAGTTGCTTGCAAATGAAGTAGATTTGACACTGGGGTTAACACAACCAAGAGTATCTGACAATAATCACAATCAATAGTTGTATTTAGTATCTAATGAACTTGAAGCTGCACTATCTTCAAAAGTCAACATTAGGCGCACAAAGTTACTTGTGAGATATAATTGTCGTTCAAACAGTTGTAAGGTTACATGTTTTATTTGTCCCCGTTTATTTGTAGGAGTCGAATACACGTTTAGATCTCAAGCCGAATACACCTGAGTACGAGTCTTCATGGTGGATACAGAGCCAAGAATTCTTCCAAAACTACGTTCCCAGGGCTGCAGCCACATCCAATTACACCCTCTTCGATGCTTATCTTAACAGGTTGTCAAAGGCACGCAAACGGGTCAGTGAGTCGTTGAAAGTAAATTCCACTCAACGTAGGGCTGGTAATAGTTCACCAACCAAGAGGCTTAAGGACCGTGTCCTTGCTGAGCTTAATGGCCAAGTATTGAAACTTGAGATTATTATTGAGGTTGCGTTTTATTCAGCTTACTATGTCAATAGTATGCACTCTGTATATACGGGTTTATAATACATGTTATAATATTACAGGTTCTTGCTCGTGAGAGACCTGGCGGACTGCAGGTACATTTCAAAAAAAATATGAGTACCTACTTTGACATCCACCCTGTACTTTTTTACAAAAAATATAATGATTTGACAGGAGAAACTGGATATTGAGTCACATTTTCCTAACACGAGTTCTGAATTTTGCCGTTCACTTAACAAATTTTACCTTAAATTGATTGCCTTGCCTGATTCTGACGAAGAACTAGCTCAGGTAGAATACGTTATTCCAAATTATCCGTATACCCGATTTATAGCGTAATATTATTTGTGCGGCATATGTAATCCACAATATCCTGTTGCAGGAGTATCTTATTCAAGAGGAATTGAGATGGGCGTTGGCAGAGGAAGAGAGGTTGCAGTTAGAAGAAGAGAAGATGATGGCAGAAGATAATATGAAAAGACAGGAAGCGGCTAAGAGGTTGCGCTTGGAAGAAGAAAACATGTTGAAGATGGAGGAGGAGAAGAAGAAACGCAGAATATCGTTTCTGAATTCGAAACACTATCAAAGATATTTGGCTCGGTTACCACCGAGCAAGAGGCGAAATTATTTGGAACCTGATTCGAAATCAGAAAATGCGGAAAAGGTTATAGTTAGCATTAAGAAACACGGCCCTGACGTTAATAACCCACGTACCGCTGAATTGCTGACAAGAGTTCAACCTTGGGTTGAGGTATTGCCATGATCTAAAGTTGGTTTACATTTTCTTTTGTTACCTCTTTTACATTATATGTTATAAATTTACCCACGTTTGTAGGATCTATCTCGATGGTTCCATACCGTGGAAAATGTCTGGCTCACCGATGATATTGAAGTATTTCTTGGTCAACCGGGGTACACTCACCAGTGTAATTTTCCATGGTCCGAAGACCACACCGTTGATCGAAATTTCTGGCTACGCTTAGTTTGCTTAGACCCTGGTAGAAAAGGTTGGCTAACTGAGCAGGTGAGCGTACATGCATACTCTAATTCATAAATAAGGTTACCTCTCACCCTTTGTTAAAACACTTATTTGCAGCACATAGACTTGTGGGTTGACTACATGTGGCATGTAAGACCTAATAATGCAAACTGGGCGATGGTTAGCTGTTACTTTTTTCAGCTTCTTCTTCAAAATGGCACACCATCTTTTTACGCAGATGGCCAGAGGTATCCCTGTCCATGGAGCGATGTGGATCAGGTACTACGTTTATGTGTGGGCGGTTAAAGTTACATGATGAGTCAAGTTGTTGTATATGACCATTTTTTACTAAAAGTCTGGTCTTTTGGCCGTTTAAAGATAGTATACGTAATTATTGATATGTCGCCTACTATAAGGATTCATCAGAAACCCTGTATATTGTAGGTTTTTATTCCGATCAACCAAACGGACAAACACTGGTGTCTTGCCCAGTTTCATATACGATCAGGAGTGGTGACATTCTATGATAGCGGCGACACATATGACTATCACACCCGTGACTGGTATATCCGCGTTAGGAAGTGCTTACAGGTCCGTGTTGCTAAAATTTTTATTAATACCTTATTTTTGTGCTTGTGGTTGTGATTCTTGTCCCCCTCTAACATCAGCATCATCCAATGTTTGGGGGTTGATGAGTTGGTATACTTCAGTTGTAGTATTGCATGTGCCAGACTGTTAGCATCATCCAATATGTCAGCGGTAGAATCAAGTTGATTCTCAGCAGCAGAATCAACATGATTCTCAGCAGTAGAATCAGTCTTAGCAACTTTTGCAACATCTTCAACAGCAGAACCATCTTGAGCATGCGCAGCACGTAAAGTTTTAAGTATTTCTACTAGCTGCTCCCTTGTTCACCTTTTCAGGCACAACCTCATTACCTCTCCATATCCAACTCATATGCGTTGCCTCCACTATCCATATACAAGTCAACGTCAGCACTCTCCACATTAAACTATCCTGACCCAAACATTATTCAATTTTTGCTGACCCTCCAAATTCTTTACCCATTAACTTAAATCATTTAACTGTACGTTGTTTCTATATTCAATTAGCGAATATTAATATTTTTGAATACCATATCTAGGTCACATACAAGTATCTCAAAGTAAAAAAAACATATGTCTATTGGGGAAATGTTTCAACCTTGTTGACCAATTTTAAAATACAAGAATCTCAACAGTTTGTTACGAATTATTAGAATAATGTTTATTTTCATTGCTGCTGTTAGTGTAGTTTCATTCCTGCTGGTCATGGCGTATTTTTCTGCCGATCATGGTTCCTGCTGGTAGCATTGTTTAGTTTCTGCTGGCAGTGTTTGTTACTGCTGGTCATGGCGTATTTTTTGTATGTTTGTTATTTTAGGAAGAGAAACATACGACATTGTGTTTTGAATACCATATCAAGGTCACATACAAGTATCTAAAAGTAAAAACAACATATGCCTATTGGGGAAATGTTTCAACCTTGTTGACGAATTTTAAAATACAATTAGCGACTATTGGGGAAATGGGCAACTTTTCAAGTTATATGACCATGTTCATATAGGCTGTTTTGAATATATAGTGTAAATACTTGATTTTTAATTTAACATAAAGATCCAAAATTGAAACACAAACAGGCCCTGTTCCAAAATAGAAACACATTACACATACCATTACAAATTTCCATTACAACCATTACAAATTTCCATTACACAAACCATTACAAATTGAATCACAAACCATTACAAACTTTCATTCGTCCTTTTCTTCATTTCTTTTTCTTCCTTGTCCTTCTTATCGTTTACATGATTAAGCACAACTTCAACATGGGATGTAGCAGTAGAATGTTATACCTAGCAGCATAAACTTTGTAAGTAGCAGTAGAATGTCGGCTGAAATTTCCAAAGGTGGAAAGTCTTCTCAATTGCCCATTATTAAGTTGCGTTACAAATTTGCTCAATTTTATAAAGTTGCACCATTAAAGTTGCACATTTTTTAAGTTGCCCATCTTTAAAGTTGCCATTTTGTAAGTCTGACTACCAATATTACACCTGTCACTTGCCCCCATAAGTGGATTACCATCCACAATGGCAAAAGTCTTTCATGACCTTTTTTGCATTTAATAGCATTAAATGGGAACCATTCATCTACCTCTCAAGCCTATTTTTGTGCATGATCCGCTTCACAATCAAATGCTTTTTTTAGAAATCAAATAAGATAACTAGTCTCACGTGCAACAACAGTAATCTAGCTGCTATATAAAGCACTCCCATCTGAAGCAAAATGTGCGCGTTGAACGAGATTAACAATTCCATAACATAGTTAGATTCTTACAATCCTCCAACAAACTTAACCCAAGCCTACTAGTTACTTTTAATTGTCTCTCACCGTAGTAACCTTGTAATTTTGCCATCATGAATCATAAACTCGTTATTCTTTCAATGTCCAAGCGGCACGTGTTTATGTTTATCTTGTTAATTCATCAGTTGCTCAAGTTTAAAGCGCACCAACAAATGGTATCACAGCGGGTGGATCACTCTTATGATCTAGATCCGTTCTGAAATGACTGCTAATAACTTTTAGCCGTTCTTAAATGACGGCTAATAACATACAACCACGATCCACTACAAAAACCCTAACTGTCGAGTGTCTCTTTAAACAAGAAATTTACATTCAGCCTTTCTGGTGCGAGGCTTTGCTCTAACCGCCTATCCACGATCTTTTCCTTCACTCCAACTCAGGACCACCAGTTTTTAAAAACTGGTCGAATCTTGTTGGGAACTTAATCCCATGCAAGATATAACCATATGTGAAGCGAAAAATGGTCGATCATCAGAGGCTATTAAAGGGGTAGATAGATTGTGTTTGTGTGGTGGATCAAGAAAATAGAGGATGAAAATCCATGATTTCTCATCCTTGTTACTGCCCTGCCCGGAAGCACAAAGGACATTGTTGCCGGCTACTTAGGACTGATCTGGAATGGAAAAGCTACTTAAGACTGAATATAACTCAAGCAGTAGTCTCTATCTGTACTTCATCAACATCATTAGAATTAGGATATGATTGCCATAAGTGTATTAACATTTCAGTTTCCTTTAATTTTTATGTATTTACTTATGGGAAAATGATGGGCTTAATGGTAAAAATTTTAAAGTTTCCAAGAAAAGAAAGTAGGTACCTTTCCTACTTTCTTTATTTACTTATTTAGTTATTATTTATTTTTATTTTTTTCATTATTAAACCACATATTGTTTGTGTAATCATGGTGGGTATAGGGGTTTGGTTTGCAGGTTTATCGGCAGAAAAGTCAATGTTTGATAGTGAATTGGTGAATACTTGGGTCTTGTCACGTTGGTCAGCTTGTTATAAAAGATGCTCCCTTGGTGTCCACTAGCTTACAACACAAATAAACTTGTATTAAAAATTTGGGCAACTTGTATTAAAAATTTGGGCAACTAGTTATACAATGGTAAAAGTGAACCCCCCAATAATAGTATGACCCCATTAGTTACAAAGCGAGCAGTAGAACCCTCAACTTAAAAGTTGTAACCCTACTAAGTTGGCCGTTTTTTAAGATGTCATCTTTTAAGTTGGCCGATTTTTAACTTGCATATCTTTTAAGTTGCCCAACTTGTTGGTTGCACAATTGTTGGTTGCCCAAGTTCTAAGTTGCCCCTTTGTTTAGTTGCACCTCTTTTAAGTTGCCCATTATTTTATGTTTGATGAACTGCCATATTAAGTTGCCCAATTTGTATGTTGCCCATATTTTGCAGGTTTTTTTAGTTGCACATCTTTTTAGCCTGCGCGAATCCCATTTTTAGTTTCCCAAATTTTAAGTTGCCAATTCTTTTAACCCTGCCCAACAGCCATTATAAAGACCAGTTGGTGTTTGGTCTATTTTGGTAATTATCCCCCATTATAATTTAAGTTGTTGGTTGCCCATCTTCTAAGTTTCCCGTTTTATTAGTTGCAAATCTTTTAAGTTGCCCATTTATTACAACAACAAACCAACCAAGAAACCGTCCGTAGTTAAACCACATATTGTTTGACCTTTCCGGTGACGGTCCAACATTTATTCCCTCGGGCCAATATTAACAAACCCGATCCCAAATCATCCCAAATTTCACAAACAACCAGTTGGTAATATTGACTTTGTAAGTTTATTATTCACAAAGCATGAGATACACCTAGTTGTTGCGTCAACTCATTGTCCATGGAAGGTCAATACTTGGTAAAAGGATATTCGAGACTTTTTTCGTACATCTTCGGTTCACATCTATTAATTTTGGCGCGCGCCTTTGTCCCTTTCCCGCCCAAAGTGTTGGGAACCTTTAATCTAACTCTCCAGCCTATTTATAACTATGCATTGTATACCAAAAACACACAGACAAACACATATATTCCTTTCAATTGAAAGAAAACATAAACAATGGCAACAAATAATGGCAACTTTCAAAATGATGCTGAAGAGTACGAGTGGGTGTTAAACAACAAATTACTATTTGACGCAGTGTTTGATGCTTTCGGGTATGAACCGATTGCAGAATATGGGTCGTATAGGCAGGTAGATGCGTGGATGAGGGGTCAAATTTTAAACTGGCTGCATGCGCAAGACTTTTACTGGGATGAGGTTTGGGGAGTGAATGATTATGGGGAGGAGGAAGGAGACGAAGAGGAAGATGAAGATGAAGAGGAGGAGGAAGGTGAAGAGGATGTGGTGGCTCAACGTGAGTTACTGGTGCAGCAAAATGAAGACGATCAGCAGCAAAATGTGGTGGAGCAGCAAAATGTGGTGGTGCCTCAAAACAAGGGGGAGCAACAAGGTGGGTTTCACGACCCTTATAATCTAGAAAAGAGGATTACCGATCTTGAAATTGTGTTTAAACGACTCAAGGAAAGCAAGAATATGATGGAAAGCAGGGAAGAGAGCTCCGGTTCTAACAAGTTGGGGTGAAATGCATTGAAGCAGTTTAGTATGACGTTGTTTTTATGTTTCTAGTATGTTTAGTACCTTTTACAAAAATATCATTGAATTATTTGATTTACCGAAGTCAACAAACCAAAATTTGTGTAAGGGTAAGTGGTGGAAAAAATATCACCAACTATTAGTGTGGTTTTAACCAAAAATTGCATAAGGGTAAGTGGTGCAAAAAAAGTGTTACAAACAATTAGTTAGGCAACCCTGAGTATGTACTAGCGCCATTTATTATTTTGTACTTTCAGTACAATATATTCTTCTGAACGACTGACAACACCATATATACTACTGTAGCACCATTTGTTGGGCAACCAGGTTATGTGATTACTATGATTGTATTAACATTTCAGTTGCCTCGATTTTTTACGTATTTATTTGTTTATTTAGTTTTTGTTTTATTTTATATTTTTTTAATTCCGTTTAAAACAACAAACCAACCAACAATACGTGGTTTAAGTATCGACGTTTTATTGGTTTGTTTTTTTGTTGTACAATTCATGGGAAAAAAAATCAAAATTTAAAGGACAGCTTAAAGAAATGGGCAACGTAAAATGGGCAACTTTACAAATTGGGCAACTAAAAATGGGCAAAGAAGAGTGATCCTGCTGGCAGCGCTTCCATTGCTACAGGTAGTGAAACCCTTGCACCTGCTGGCGACATTTCTCTTCCTGCTGGCAAAATTAGGCAATGTTTTAAAAAGGCATTTTATAGCGCAACCTACATGCTGCTGGCGACATTTCTCTTCCTGCTGGCAAAATTAGGCAATGTTTTAAAAAGGCATTTTATAGCGCAACCTACATGGCAAAATTAGGCAATGATTTAAAATGGGCAACTTTAAAATTTGGGCTACTTAAAATGGGCATCTAAAGTTGTCTATTTTCTAAAGTTTCCTAAGTTTTTAAAAGTTGCCCAATTTAAGTTGCCCACTTTCTACGTTGCAAGTTGCCCATCTTTTAAGTTGCCATCTTGCAAGTGTGATTGACTAACTTACCCTGAGAAGTCATCATTACACCTGTCAGTTGCAGACAATAGTTGATTGCTTCGACACTGCCAAAAGTCTTTCTAGAGTTTTTGCATTTAATAGCATTCAAGTTTCCAGGCAATTTTTAGTGTATGTTCAATTTCACAATCAAATAAAAATTAAAAAAATTAAAGTGGCTTTCCAAAATAAAATGTTAAAGGCAGGTGAGCGGAGTATCCACCTTTGGAAATTTCGGCCGATACTCCCAACAAGTTTAAACACAAATTTGGCAAAATTAGGCAATGTTTTAAAAAGGCATTTTATAGCGCAACCTACAAGGCAAAATTAGGCAATGTTTTAAAATGGGCAACTTTGAAAATTGGGCAACTTAAAATGCGCAACTAAAGTTGTCAATTTTCTAAAGTTTCACAAGTTTTTTAAAGTTGTCCAGTTTCTAAGTTGCCCATTTTTTAAGTTGCCCATCTTTTAAGTTTGCACATCTTTTAAATTGCCATTTTGTTATAAGAATGGGGTCTATGGGCAATCTGACAAACCCTCCCTAAATTTGCTCAGTTCTAGTCTCCCTACCCCATCATCTCACATCACTTACATACTTAATTCTATTAATAAATTTACTACTCCGTATTATTAAAATAATAAAATACTAATTTTATTTGATATTCTCTCTCCTCTATATATAACACACGTATCTCACCTTGTTCATTTTCCTCTTCGTCTTTAATTCTTGTTACATTACAAATCCTTTTTCTTTCCCTAAATAATCTATAACGTTAATTTTCCCTTACTTCAGATCTATCACGTATACATACAATAAAAAAATTAAAAAAATATAATTTTTTCTAAAAATTATTTGAAAAAAAAAATAATTTCGAAATAAAAAAAATAATTCAGAAAAAAATTTCTAAAAAAATAAAAATTATTTGAAAAAAAATTTAATTTCAAAATAAAAAAAATTTAATTTCGAAATAAAAAAGTTTTTGTTAAAAAAAATTAATTTCAAAATAATGGCGAAAGTTTCATAATTTTTCGAGGTCGTTTGGTACGAAAAATAATAAAGACAAAAACAAAGACAAGTATATTGATTTCGAGAAAGTATTGCATATTTATACTCGTTTTTGTTGAAAAAAAGTATTTCGTTAATAATGGCGCAAGTTTCATAATTTTTAGAGCCCGTTTGGTACGAAAAATGATAAAAACAAAAACAAAGGCAAAAAAAAAAAAAATATATATATTATATATATATATATATATATATAATAATAATATATAATAATAATAATAATAATAATAATAAAATAATAACACTAGTTTTGTTTAATGTGTTAACGTTAACGTGTTGTTGTTTAATGTGTTAATTAAATAGAAACACGTCAGACGAATACATTTTAGTTGTTTAATGTGTTAATATTAACGTGTACAAAAAAAAATTAAAAAAATAAAAGCATTTTTCTAAAAAAAATTCTAAAAAAACTATTTTTCTAAAAAAAATTATTTCGGAAAAATAAATGGAAAACAAAATTTATTTTTCTAATAAAAATAACAGTTGTTTTTTTAGTAGTTTAATATGTTAACGTTAACGTGTTATTGGTTAATATGTTAATTAAATAGAAACACGTCAGACGAATACATTTTAGTTGTTTAATTTGTTAACATGGGCAACTAAAGTTGTCCATTTTCTAAAGTTTCATAAGTTTTTTAAAGTTGCCCATTTTCTAAGTTGCCCATTTTTTAAGTTGCCCATCTTGCAAGTGTGATTGACTAACTTACCCTGAGAAGTCATCATTACACCTGTCAGTTGCAGACAATAGTTGATTGCATCGACAATGCCAAAAGTCTTTCTAGAGTTTTTGCATTTATTTAATAACATTAAATGGGAACCATCCATGTACCTCTCAAGTTTCCAGGCAATTTTTAGTGTATGTTCAATTTGACAATCAAATAAAAATTAAAAAAATTAAAGTGGCTTTCCAAAATAAAATGTTAAAGGCAGTTGAGCGGACTATCCACCTTTTGGAAATTACAGCCGATACTCCCAACAAGTTTAAACACAAATTTGTGTACCTTCCCAAGACGTTGAAAAGTCAAGACAATATACTTTATGTCTAATCCAACATGCTAGGTAGGCATCCAGCTATTTTGTTGTTTGCTATTTAGTTATTACCAAATACTGTATAAAGATTTATAAAAATTGTTTTATTCCAAAACTTTTAGCAAAAACTGCTTAAAGCAAGACGACATTGGAGTTCAATTGGGTTTAATGAGCAGAGTAGTTTGGTACCCAAAAGGTCTATTTAAGTTACCCAAAATAGTTATGGCATAACTATTGTTGCTCTATTGTTATTTTGGTACGTCGGTTGCAAACCATGACAAACATAAACAAGTAAAAAAATACAACACAATAACAACATAACATAGTACAATTACTAAGTTTTCTGCTGAAATGATAAACCACAACGATGACTAAATAGTAGCCAATAATTTGAAGCTTACATGTTAACGAACGCCTTCCATTGATGACAGTAACAAGGTTCCAAAGGCGAATGACACTAGACTTCGAAGCCACACTGAAAACATGTCAAACGACGATGCTGGATCCATAACTTCATACCTTCTCAAACCGGAGGTAAACCTGTTCACATAAATGTATGAAATTAGTGTTTACGTTTTAACATGTGTAAGTGTACTAGACAATATTTGTGAGTGTCAGTATATAATACAAATGCAATTGTGTTTAATATTGTGTCAATTCGATAACAGTTTGTTAGGAATTATTAGAATAATGTTTATTTTCATTGCTGCTGTTAGTGTAGTTTGATTCCTGCTGGCAGTGTTGGTTTCTGCCGGTCAAATAAAAATTAAAAAAATTAAAGTGGCTTTCCAAAATAAAATTTTAAAGGCAGTTGAGCGGACTATCCACCTTTGGAAATTTCAGCCGATACTCCCAACAAGTTTAAACACAAATTTGTGTACCTTCCCAAGACGTTGAAAAGTCAAGACAATATACTTTATGTCTAATCCAACATGCTAGGTAGGCATCCAGCTACAAGTTTAGGCACGTGACCAGACCACGTGACTGTTCACACGTGACACAACAGTGGTTCATCCTCTATAAAAGGTTATTACAACGAAAGAAGGCGCAACCAACCCCACAAAAAATAATAAAGACATCTAACACATAACACATAGAATAATACAGAGTATCACAGCGACCGAACTCACAACCACCGTTTGAGACAAGTTGAAGATGTTATCGTTTTCTTACAACTGGTTGCTGAATAACAATATAAAGTTGCTTACCATATATGATAACCACGGTCTTCACTCAATGCCAAAACGTCATTTGCTAATGATCATCATTTACATACTCGTTAATTCAAGTATGTGCTCACACAATACGTGGGTTAGCAAGCATTGTAAAGAGGATCATCTGACGGCCCACACATGTTCTTAAATGACTACTAATAGCAGTTAGTCGTTCTTAAATGACGACTAATAACCCTAAACCATAACGCTCTACAAATCCCACTCTATAAACACCCTTCCATAACATCCTAGAGCGTCCTTTCGAACAGTATGGTGAATATCAAATCGTTCTTGTGCAGAAGGGCGTCTCTGCAAGCATTCCCAAAACCACGGAAGGGAGATATAGAATGGGAAGAGCACTTTTGCTGGGAGATACAGGAGGCAATTTTGTTGCATAAAGTGCCATACTTGCACCTGATTATCAAAAGACTCCTTACAACATGAAGGACCAAGTAACGGTCGGAAGAAGTTAAAAGACCAAGGCGGTATATTGACAAAAGTAACCATACGAAGTGGTATATAGACAAAAGTAATGCTGACTTCAGTCCGGTTATTCAAATGGCATGCGTATAATAAAACGACTTCTTTTAAGCGACTTCTCGCCCAAACACCACAATATTTTGTAACGTAATTACTTATTTTCTAAAAGATTGTTGTGCACTTTATTTTTAATTTGGTAGATTTGTAATTGCTTTATGTTTTTTTTCATTTTTTTATGTTACTGTAGTAGGGTTTTCTACTTGGTAAAAGATTGTTGTGCGTATTTGATGACCTATTATCTAAAAGATTGTTGCGTATTTATTTTTAAAAATACAACGTTTTTCCATTTTAAAAACCTTACAATATATGGGTTTGCAAAGTAGGAACAATAAATAAAGTTGATGACACATATATATTGGAGTGTAATTGATTATGATTAAACCTACTGGTTGAAGTGCCATTTAAAAAAATACAGTAGATGTACTTGTGTGAACTGTAGAGCAACCTACATGGCAAAATTGGGCAACGTTTAATAAAATTGGGCAATGTAAAAAAGATGGGCAACTTTAAATTGATGCATCGTTGTGGCTAGACAACATTTCAGTTTTTTAGTCGTCAGGCGTTCAGAAAATATATAGAAGTCTCATTAATTATGCTTAAAGTATCAAGTGGCATTAAAACAAAATTTAAAATAAAGTGGATTTCCATTGTGTGAACAGTAGCGCAAGGGCTGCATTGGAAAGTGATCTACCTTTTGGAAGTTGATTCATTAGATTTACTTAACAACGTACCAAAATAACAATAGAGCAACAATAGTTATGCCATAACTATTTTGGGCAACTTAAATAGACCTTTTGGGTACCAAACAACTGTGGTCATTAAACCCAATTGAACTCCAATGTCGTCTTGCTTTAAGCAGTTTTTGCTAAAACTTTTGGAATAAAACAATTTTTATAAATCTTTATACAGTATTTGGTAATAACTAATAAGGTAATAGCAAACAACAAAATACGAAGTTGGTTGTCATAGAGTATTCAACCCATACATGCATAAACTACAAGACTAAAAGAAAACAACCAACGCTGTGCGGGAAGCTCGGTGGAGTTTCAACACGTTCTTAGCCATCTTCATTAAATCAAACAGCTTGATATAAACCATCTTCATTAAATGTTGTATTATTTTGTCAACCACACTCTTGAAGCTTACATGTTAACGAACGCCTTCCATTGATGACGGTAACAAGGTTCCAAAGGCGAATGACACTAGACTTCGAAGCCACACTGAAAACATGTCAAACGACGATGCTGGATCAATAACTTCATACCTTCTCAAACCGGAGGTAAACCTGTTCACATAAATGTATGAAATAAGTGTTAACGTTTTAACATGTGTAAGTGTACTAGACAATATTTGTGAGTGTCAGTATATAATACAAATGCAATTGTGTTTAATATTGTGTCAATTCGATAACAGTTTGTTAGGAAATATTAGAATAATGTTTATTTTCGTTGCTGCTGTTAGTGTAGTTTGATTCCTGCTGGCAGTGTTGGTTTCTGCCGGTCATGGTTCCTGCTGGTAGCATTGTTTAGTTTCTGCTGGCAGTGTTTGTTACTGCTGGTCATGGCGTATTTTTTGTATGTTTGTTATTTTAGGAAGAGAAACATACGACATTGTGTTTTGCATCCAATTCCAAAGAAAATAGTTAATACAAGATCCATAGAGGATCAAAGTCTTTTAGTCATTGTCTTCTTCAACTCTTGTGTTTAGTTTCCCCATAAGCACAAGTTTATTATACAGAGATTCTCATAGTAGTTGGCTTGTGTTTAAATAAGCTATGTAAAAGTTCTTTTGGCTCAAATATCTATCAAGAGGCACGATCCTACACAGTTTCTATACATATTGTTTTACATTCATATCTAATATAATTAACAAAGATCTATCAAGGCCTCATCTGGGATCAACACCAAATCACAAAGTTTTTTCTTGAATTATAGATCAATCTCTTCTATAAATAAATGTAAAACAATATGTATAGAAACTTTCTATAAATAAATATAACAAACTTTCTAAACATACGGGATAACTAACAATAATACCTGCAGTATTAACTACTGTCGGCAGAAACAAGATATAACTATCAGCAGCATTGAGCTTCAGCAGGAACCACAACTATCGGCAGGAACCAGCTTTACACTTTCGGCGGCAACAAGAAATATCTTATTTCCTGAATTCCTAACACTTGTCTTGGCGAATTGTATGCTATGTTTAGTCTTTATCTTGATGTTTGTTACAAAAACCTGTTTCGTTGAAGTTAATGTAATGTGTAGTCTTTATCTAAAAAAGTGTGTTACTCAAATTCGTGGTTATTATCTAATTGTTTTATTAACTGTTGAATTGCTGTTTTAATTCACCCCTGTTTTTGGGATTGTTTAAAGGGATAAATATATTTCATGTCAGATATTAATGCAGTTGGTGAAATGCACTGATGCAGTAGGTGCTTGTATGTAGCATGAAATGCACGGGAGAATCCTACTGCTCGTGAAATTGAAGCTGCTGCTGCTGCTCCTACCTAATTCAAATTGTTGGGTTACATGTTATTGACCGGTTACAAACAACAACGATTACTAGATAATAGTAAATTGTATTTTGGGTTACAGATTTTTAAATCAACTCTACTACCTTCCAAATACCATTAAACATTGTTTATTAACTCCTTGTGCTTCCAGAAGTATTGAAGCATCCGCTCACGGTATGCTACCGCTGTTTGAAGCGGGTCATCTACTTCCAGTGGTTGGTTGCGGCACAATCTATATAAAATAATACATACCCATACACCGCAATCGCCATATACGTCTGCTTGTTTCGGGACTGCAGGACACTGGTATGTTATTTTATATTCCTCGGCTGATATGCCCTTGCTCGCCAATATACCCTGCTGAACCAGATACATGGTAAGTTGTTTTGGCAAAATTCTTTTCAAAGTTCTCCACCACCGTGCACCATTGCCATGTACCAACCCAAGAGTGTCATAAAATGAAACAACACCACTACGTAGGTGAAGCTCAGCGAGACACCAGTGTTTATCAGGTTCATTCACGGGGAAATAAACCTAATATAGACAAAGAAATGTACATATTAATATGCATACACTTAAAATTATATTTAAAAAGGATTGTGGAAAACTAACCTTTTCAACATCTCGCCAAGCCACAGGGTAGCTTGTTCCATCTGAATAATGACTGTACATCTGACCAGCCAAGATATGTCGGGCGAACAGAGAACCTGCCAAGGTCCAATCAGCATTGCTTGGTCTAAGTGACCACATAAGGTCAAACCATATATCCAAGTGCTGTGTACACAAAACAAAAATTATAAAACTTATAGTGGTTACTCAATCAAAAGTATATACAAATGTATTTGACCAGATAGTGATGATGGTTCCTTACATAGTCATACAGGCAACCACCTTTACAATCTTCAAGACATGCCAACGCTAGCCAAAATTTCATATCAGAAACAATGTTACGACCGCCCCATGGAAACTTATAGCTTTTTGTTTTTTTTTGCTTTAAATAAACACGAAGCGAATCAGGCAGAGACACCTTGTCCTTTTTCAATTTGGGATGTCGAGTCAGATCCTAAAATAAACAAATAAATGATTAACAATAAAAGAATCATAATATTGTTAATTAAGAATAACAAATCAGACTACCTCAACAAAAGGATCTGGGTTGGCCGAATAGAACTCAGTAATTGACCGAGTTCTTGGGTTTCCAGATACGTCCTGAAAAGACACATACCATATATTAGCATAGGCCAACCAGATAGTGATTTCAGTATCAATTTTTTACGGTGCTTTACATCTAAAATGACTATAGGCTCAATCAACTTCTTTCTGCAAGTAGCTGCTCTGGTCAGTCGTGCGGATTGGACGTTCTCTGAATTCAGAGATTCAAAAAACTTATCGTGCTTTGATTTAAAGGCTTTAGCCACTAGAGCAACTTTATGCGCATTCTTTTTCTTTTGGATTTTCTTCTTTTTACGTTCAGAAAAAAACAGAGTGCAAGCAAGGTTTGTCATTGGGACCGACCACATTTGCAAACCCATGGTTGGTGAGTGTTTGTTGAAATGGTGTTGTTTGGTCTTCCTGCATAGCATAGGTTGTAATTAACACCGACCACAACACATACAAAGGAACAATTATTAACCTTTTTAAATTTAAAGTAAACCAAGTACCTCAACATATGTCTGCAATGGGGTTGTTTGTTCTTTATGCACGAAAATAGCATTTGCATTCTCAACACCCTTACCATTTTCATTATCAAACGCTACTTCTTCTAACGAAACACTAGTCACATCCGCTCCGTCGTTTATATAACTCATGACATCATCATACACCACCGGATGATACTGGTACAATAAAGATGTATAAATAAATAGGCAAACAAGGAAGGTTGTATTTTGCAAAAGTATTTTTTTCAAGATAACATACATCACCGTAGACGAAGGATGTTGTTTGATTAATGTCCTTCTCATGGGATGCCACAACTGGATTCGCAGGTTGATGATGATCAACAGTAGGGAAGTCAGGAGTAACCCCTAATTCACATGCTTTTACAAGAACGTCCATCCCACCCACCTGAGATTCGTTGTAGCCTTGCTGCCCAACATCCATGTCAATTTCCATGTGATGGGCTGCAACACTGGTCGTAACACCAGTATCAGCCTCACAAGCTAATGGCGTGGCCTGTAGTTGACAAAATAATACAACATTTAATGAATTAAATGTAAGATTAAAGGGTAAACATTAACGGGGAAATGAGATACTTATAAACGTATGCCAAAAAAACACAAAGTAAAAGTAAACCTTTAAACAAACAGGATTGTCAACTTCCATTGGATGCGCATGATCGACATCATCATCAGCATGATCATCATCAACATCTCGGCGCGTAACACCATTATCAACATCATCTTCACAACGTGATGACGGGGTCTGTAGTTGACAAAATGAGATAAGGTTACTTAACGAGGAATTGATCTTCGTATAATGTTAGGAGAATAAAACATATAAGGTGAATACAAACCATGTAAATATCAGGGTTGACATCAGACTTGACTGGAAAATCTGGATCATCGGTGTTTTCGTTAATAACTGTCTCTAACTCTGAAAATTTTGTTTTCACCTTCTGAAGCACCTCGTGAATGTCTTGTTTAGGGACAGACGCTACGTGCTTCGCTATCAACGAAATATCAGTTTGCAAATCAAATATCTTGCCCAAAATAGGATTTGTTCCAAAATTCTTTTCATCTTGGCCTTCGCCTGATTGGACACCTTTTGCGTTTTCAACATTATTTTTATCTAAAGTTTCTAAACTTGGTGCTTCATGTTGATCGTCTGCGCTACCAGCTTGTTGGTGATCCTCTGATCTACGAAGTTGGTTGTCATCGTCTGCGCTATCAGGTTGGCGGTCATCCTCTGCGCTAGCAGGTTGGTGATCATCCTCTGCGCTATCAGGTTGTTGGTCTTCCTCTGCACTTGACAGGTCTGAATCAGACAAACCCTTTATAAAGGGGATGCTGGCAATACACCAAGGTTGTCTCAATTCGCGTTTGGTGGCATAAAGTGCCTTAATAGGAACTGACTCCTAAAAAAACAAATAGTAAATAACTTTGTATGTCAACAAATTTAAATAAGGGTCCAACAAATTAGCCTTCAAAGATAGTGCGGTGCTTACCGGTCCAAATAGTGTTATATGGTCTGATCTTCGAAACTTTTGACATTTAGACCAAGCAAGACCTCGTGGAATGACGTTCGTGTCTTTCGCCCACCAGTTGCCGCTTTTAGGAAATGTCTCCAAAATCCATATCTGAAATATGTGGTTGTTTAAAATGTATATAATGTGAAAAAGAAAAATGCTCAAACTGCAGGTTATTACCGTGTTCAAAACTATATATTCAATATATATCTAATACAAAAAACCTAGTAATGGATAGAAAACAGATACAAACATTTTGTACACCGGATACATATATATAACAATAGTATTGAACTTTAGTACAGAGTAGAAAGTATGGCATACCTTGAAAGCCCAAGCAAAACCGTATAGATTGTATGTCGCATTATAATATGGGTTTTTTTCCAACTTCTCCAAATGTACTGGTCTGTGTCTCTCAACAACATTCACAGTCCTTTGATAAAATTTATGCCACATGTATTCACCCCAGGGAAAAACGTTCCAAGCATCAAAGTCCTCCACCAAAGACAGTATATGATTAGGGATACAATTCCTTTCTTCAATACCCATAAACACCAACATAGCAACTATCAAAAGACACAACCTAATAGCATCCTCATCCGAAAGAGCTAAGAACCTATTTGGATCTTTAAGTAGTTTCAAACAATCACTGCCATATACAGTTTTTATACCATCTGTCTTTTTTTCTGGAAATACGCGGTCACGAAATGCATTTGCTTTATTTTCATTTTTACAAACTTTCCCAAATCGAAACCCTGTTATTAAACAAAATTCCTTACGCCCGAACTCTAACAAATCATCCCCAATTTTTAACTGCAAATCATCCCCAATTTTGAACTGCAATGGTGGGGAATCGGACGATATGTTAGAAACTTTTACCTGATGTTGTAAAACAAAATGCATCAAAGGGCAGTCATTATCGAAAAACCGAATATCCAACCACGGACCAAAGACTGTGTTTCTAAACAACCTTTCCCGCTTTTTATCCTTCGACAAAATTTCTTTGACTTCTGCAAGCAACTTCACTGTAGATCGAACAACGATTTTACAACGGTACAACTGAATCGGCATATCGAATTACAGGGTGTTAAGGAATTATGATTTGTTACTTGTGTGATGCATTGTCTATGGAAAAGAAGCTGTTTGTGTATTGATGTGTTTTCTGTAATGAATTGTAATCGAATTATCGAATTATAGGCTAATATATTTAAAAAAAAACTACCTAATTTAAATGCACGTAAAATGACCAAAATATCCTTTTGTTCATGTATTTGTTGCCCAAAATTCAAAAGTTGCCCAAAATACAATACATCCCTTATACATCGTAGCAACAGTTGTTGAGGTACTCTAGTCGGTGACGTGGCGTCCTGTGGTCCGTCGGATCAGTTGCCCTGGGCTAAGGGGGGAATTTTCTGTGAGCGGGCCGGATACTCTTAGCACTTGGGCAATCCGGCTATTTTAGTAATTATCCCATAAAAATAATACCTGATACGAGGTGGTCGTCACATGAAAGTTAAGGCCGCATTCAAAACTATGTTTGCCCAAATCTGTGTTTATGAAATTGAGCTTCGGAGCTGTTGACCGACCATAAGTGAACACAGTTATTTGTGGGCATCTGATCACTGCCTTTTCCAATGCAGGCCATGTGAATTCATTCTTCCCCAAGAAGAAACCCACAAAGTTCGGTAGATTGACTAGTGAAAGGGACTTCAAATGAGGAAAGACCTCCGCATCAGATGCCATTGCCTGCTCTCCATTATTTTTCTTAACAATGGCTTCCATTGCCTCGCAATCCTTTACCACTAACTTTTTGAGTTGCGTGAGGCTTTCAAGCATGGAAAATGTGAATATATGTTCCAAAAGGTTGCATCCTTGAATTTTCAAGATCTTTAGTTTCGGAAGTTTAAGCATCTTAATATATTCTAGCCTTGGAAGTGACTTTCCAGTATCAGTACCACTCTTGTTGATCTCTTGAGTTTCAAACACCTCTGTCATTGATTCACAATCCTTTATCTCTAACTCTTCGAGTTCCGCGAGGCTTTCAAGAGTGGAAAGTGTGAATATATGTTTCAAAAGGTTACACCCTTGAATTTTCAAGATCTTTAGTTTTGGAAGTTTGAGCATCGTAATATATTCTAGCCTTGGAAGTGACTTTCCAGTATCAGTATCACTCTTGTTGTTGATCTCTTGAGTTTCAAACACCTCTGTTGTTGGTTATGGTTATTGTGTGTTCCCAGTAAAAGGGTATAGATAATCAATCAAGGTACCGGATATTCACTTGAAATCGTGTAATCACTTTCCAATAGAAACTATTCGACCCTATGCCTGGGTTACACGAATATCTCTATGGGATAAGACCAAGTGATGTTCTTGCTTTAGGCACAAATCAAGAACCAATCGTATATTTAGTGTTTAGGGTTATTGTGTTCGATCCTCATGCAGTAAAGTTATGATCTCTATTTATAATAGAGATTACTCAAACCCTAGCCCATGGAATTATGAATAATTAACGGCTCATTAATTACACCATAACAGTTTCCATAATATCAGGGATCAGTGGTTTAAACGAACAGTTCTAACTGTTATGTCCAGCAATTCTAACTGTAATGTCCAGCAGTTCCAACTGTCATGTCCAGCAGTTCCAACTGTTATGTCCAGCAGTTGCAACTGTGATGGTAGTCTTAACACTAAGCAGTACAAACTGCTGCTTCAGCAGTATTAGGAATAATACTAGCATCAGAATCACAAACCACTTAATTGAGTCAGGGTAAACATTGACCTGATGGGTGTACACTCCGTACCTCCAAAGCCATTACCAAGTGTGATTAAATCCCTCAAGTGCACTAAATTTTCCAACAATCCTCCCCAAATTTAGTTCACTTCCTTTGCATGAAAAAATAAACACAACAAAACATATGCATAAATGAAAATATCTTGAAGATTGAATTCTCATCTTAGTACATAACACGTTCAAATATTCGAGAATCAGGGTGTTCTAAGAATTGAACCCTTCAACCCATTTGAATACCTGAAGATAAAATACACATACATTTTCAAACACTAAAATACTCTTGACACTATACAAGCCATGTGTCCATATCCAATTCATAAATGTTGTAAAAGCTAAAAGTCCTAAGCTTCCTGAAGCGGCAAAACTTCAACATTTACATAGGTGGTTCATCTTTTAATCATGCCCCTGCAAAGCACTTTTTCAAAGAAAATTAACCATTAAGAAGTAAAGACTTCATCCTCCATTTCCAGCAGGTTCTGAGCACAACCTTCGGATGTAAATAAAACATGTGCTCCAGTGATGCGTGGTTTTGCGACCTTACAACAGGTTTTACCTCTCGAGGGATCTCAAGAGGCTTGCAATCCCCACCAGGCAGTGTACCTGACCGATGTAGTATAGTGTAGTGGCAAGTACCGGGGGATTGATTGTTCTCTAGGGGAATAGTGTCGTTAGGATTGAAAAACTACTCTAATAGGTCTAATGGTGAGGGAAGATTCTTTTTGTATTTTTTATATTTTTTTTAAAAGCAAGTAAAATCTCGAGTTTGAAGGAGTGGGCGGAATTAGTTGCTAGTCAACTAACCCAAATAACTACAATTGCAAATAAAATAAAATAACTGAAAATAAAAAGGTTGTGGAACTTATATGGAGAGAAATGTGTTTACTTAGATTTCCTTACTCCCTAACTATCTTTTACCGGTTGATTAGTGTGTATTAATTGCGTGGATGACGGGTGTATTCCTTAATACCAATCGTGGGGTGGCGTACGTACTTCCCCAACTCTATAAGCTCCTACTTCACTCCTATGTCGAGCCGGCTAAGAAGCTCCTAACATGGGATCACTAGAATTCGCTCATGCATTAAATACAACCATAAAAACCTTAGTACGCATTGGTTCATGTTTCTTAAGACGTTCAAGCAAGTTGCCGTATAGGAGGTTAGCCAGTTTTCTTAAGCCTAACATCGATAAACAATCATCTAATACAATTAATAACACACCAACAACCAATAATCAATAGTTAGGTTTCATTAGATCTAAGCAAACACAAGATAAATCTAGCCTAGCATGTTAAATAAAAGACAAGAACAAGATATAATCAAACAACACATAGACATATTGAATGATTAATTGATTACTTATCTTCAATTGAACATGGGAGATCCAAGGGTATAAAACCCTTAAAAGTAGCAGAAAAATCGTCTTAGGGTTTCTCCTCACAAAGTTGCACACTAATGACTAAAAATTATGAGAATATATATAGAAAATCAGATCTGACGGCGTCACGTTATAGAGCTGACGCCGTCACCTCGCCGCGGTTAGGGTTTCTTGATGGCCTTCTTGACGCCGTCCCCTTTTAATCATCCAAAATCCTCTCTGGCGCGTCAAGGGTTGACGGCGTCACAATGGTGCTTGACGCCGTCACAGGTACTTTTCCAGCCGATTTTGAGACTTTGTCGTTTTCTTCACTTTTATGCTCCAAAAACGTCCAAAATGCTTCCTTTTCCAGATTTCTTCTCCAAAGTACCTAAAATGACAAAAGGAACGATTTAGGGCAATATTTGATCAAATAAATACGATTTAGGGCTTAAATGACCCCCTAAAAGCGGTACACTTTTCGCTTCATCAAATACCCTTACACTTGAGATTTGCTTGTCCTCAAGCAAATGCGCTTTTATTCTAATCAAAATACAAGTTAGGGGTCATTTAACGCTAATATAAAAGTAATTACAACAAATAGTCGTTCCACTTTAATCATAATAAGCATGGAGATTACAAACTAGCACCTCACAAGTAGTGTTTAGATACTCACATCTCTCAGGTGTCATAAAAGTATATCTCATAAATGAAAATGAATAATATCTCTCACTACCTGTCATAGCAAATAGATTACCATAGGCTTGGTAAAGGATCAAAAACCTCCTCCACTAGGCGTAAGCACCTAAGATAAACTATCAAAGAGGGCTTTTAAACGGGTTATAACGTTAGGTGTAGGGATATGATAAACACGGTTTTGTTGGATAAAGGATATTTTACTGGTGGCGAGTTAAAGATCTTGATTAATTACATGTACAATATGGCGTTGCTAAGCCAAGACTAGACTCGACTTAAGCTAATGAAAAAAAAAATAACAAAAAGATAAAATAAACATAAAATGAAACGGGATGGTAGTCCGTATGTTTTTTCTATTTTTTTTTTTTTTTTTTTTTTTTTTTTTTTTTTAAAAAATACACTCTTGCCCTACCATCCAAAATAATACATCGTAGGGGGGTTGTATCCCCGTTACACTTGAACTTTTACATAACTTTACAATTAATTATTCTAATGACTCGAATTAAGATAATCGAAACACTTGGAGTACTTTTAAAATATTTAGCACATATGGGGGTAATAGTGTTGTTCTTCCCCATTACTCCATTACACTAGTACTTTACCCATGAGTCCCAATCATCCCAAAATAATATGTACAAGGATATGACTCGACTTAGCAACCATGTAATCAATTAGATAATTAACTTGGGGTTTAAACAAATGTTGTCACAATAATGCACTAAAAATGAGTGCATACAAGGTAGGCTAAGGCGATTTGGGTGTACATTTAAGTGGGGTGTAAACAAATTCTTACTTTAAGTAAAATGCTTAAAGTTAGAAACGAAAAGATAGGCTCTGAGGGGTGTACTAGGGGTATCGTGTACTAAAAATGAGTACAACGCAAAGGGTGTGGGAGAATTACTTGACCAATGTAGCCAATGTAATTATAACAAAAACACAGGTGTAAAACAATGGGTTAATCCTAATGCCTCTTATCATGTAGTAAATCTAACTACACGAATGTAGTCTCACTTGTGGCCTCGGAATGGTCCTAACGCAAGTTCTAGAATCTAAGTGCTACCGGTACACACATCATAGCATAAATGCTTTTCCTACCAATTCTAGGGGCGAACCTCACATATTTGGGGGTGGAAAATTTTTTTAGTGGTACGGTTTTGTGCTAGTCATATAACTCCTATCCGTGAGATGCTCATTAAGACCAAAGTTTCACTCCTATATGTTGTAAATTTTTTTTAATTTGGCACTAAAATTGCCTTAACAGGTATTTCTCTCAGTTTTATTACACATCTACCATTAAACAAACGAAAAATCAAGCGTAATAGCATTCTCTAAGGTATCGTACTTTACCCCCCCTTACACTTAAGATGAACATTGTTCCCAATGTTCAAATAACAAGATGTAAAAGTAAATAAGGTAAAAGAATGAAATCAAATACTCCCCTGATTCGCTCGGTGGATAAAGAGCTAACATGGTTAGATCTTCTTTCAAGGTAATGTTGAAGCTTCAAGATTAAAGCAGCGCCAAAAGCTAGATTCCACATACATCTCCTTGTCCAAAATAACCTGTTAAACTTGAGAAAACAAACACGAAAACCTGCATAACATCGGCGGGATAAATCTGTATAAGGATATAATGCTTGTGGAATGATTATTTTGCAGATTCCTGGAGTTTATAAGTTAGAGATTTAATAAAGCATTTTATGATTCCGGAAGAAAAACAAAACTTTCAAAAAAAAAAAAAAAAAATCCAGAAAACTGTTCTTGACGCCGTCAGACTGGGTCCTGACGCCGTCAGAAATGATCTGACAGATTTTTCATGTTAAGTTTCCGGAAAATTTCTGGAAAAACTCAATCCTTAATTCCTGGAAATCCTGCAAAATATCATTATGACTCGATACAAGCATTTGACTCAAACAATTACTAATATGTATGTTAATTTAATATTGTTATGATTCATGTTCATTTGTTCTAATAAACCGATTTGGATTTCCCTTACACTTATCTTTTGCAAAATACCTTTATATGTAGTTAAGACGAAGTTAAAAACAAGATAAAGCATTTTCACAAATTAGTTTCGAACATGAATCAATAAAAATAAAAATTAAACATACATACGGAAGCAAATAAAATCAAACAAACAAACAAAACAAACAAACAAAGCAAATAAAGCTTGGGTTGCCTCCCAAGAAGCGCTTGTTTTTGTTCGAGTCACGAGCCTGACACTACCCTTATTTAACGGAAATAGGGGAGGTTTTCCCTACACTTAGGATTAAGTGTGGGTGAAAGTAGCGATACACACCCTTAGGGTGGAAATATGCCACGTGAGGAAAGAGTGACGGGTGAATTATATGCTCAAAGGTGCGGGATCCTATCATCATAACCTTACCTAATTCAATTGGGTTAGTGGGCGGATTAAGATTTTCTCCTAGAAAGGGATCATCTTCTATCAACTTCGAGAGACTCCAAGTTAAGAATCCACTTTGACCTAATAAACCCGGTTTAAACCCATAATGTTTCTTGTGATCAATCATAAATGGGTGATGTAAGTATGTAAGGTCATGGTTCACTCCTATGTTAGCTTCCTCTCATTTCGCTGGGGAAGAAAGAAGGAATTGAGTCCTTTCACATTATCACGGAAAAAGGGGATTGCCTTCAGCGTAACACTACCCGGACTATATGGTTTGATGGGTGGATCGGGACCTTTTTCAATTCTTAAATTCACATCAAAGGATGGAAGATTAGGTAACGGTTTTGGTTGAGGCTCCGGTTCATTAAAACTAGGAAATTCCCTAGAACTAAGAGTAAGGTCGTGATCACTAAAAGCATTCAAACCTATTTCTTCTAGTTGTGTTTGGTCCAAGGGCTCTACCTCTATTGGGGTTCCTATAGTCTCCTCTACTTCTTCCGTGTAAGTCACGGGTGGTGTGTGTGCCTCAAATGATGGTAGGACTTGTGGGGTACTTGGTGGGCTTATGTTACTTACCTCATCATTCCTTATGTCAAGATCACCTATATCCTCATCATGTGTTTTAGTAGGATCTAACCCTAACATTTTCCCAAGTATCTCAAGTGCTTCTCTAGGCATCTCAACTTCTATGTCCGAATCATAAGGATCATCCTTAATATTCTGACTGCTATATTCAAATTGCCTAAAAGATTCATCATGTGTTTCTTGAGATTCAACGTCATCAATCATAAAACCTAGGTCTTTTTGATTAATGTGATCATGTTCGGCTAAATCCTCCATCACATCAAGGTCACCTATGTGTTCATCCTGTATTATGGTAGTGCCTAACCATGACATGCAACTAGGTGGCTCAACTCTACCCTCATCCCCAAACAAACTTGTTTCATGATCCTTGAAATTTGTGGTCAACTGACTTGTATTAATGTTTGTTGGGTTGTCAACTATATAATAATATTGGGCACAATTCTCAATAGCTTCCCATGCTTCTTCAGCACTTAATTCCCTAAGATCCCTGCCGGCAAAATAGTAAATGTCCCTTTGGGCATGTCGGTCGACACGATCGTAAAAGATTTGAGTTAGGGACCATAAATCGAAGTTATGATGAGGGACTTTTTGGAGTAAATATTTAAAACGAGTCCATGCATCATAGAGAGGTTCATCTTTATGTTTTTTAAACATCAAGATGTCATATGGAGTGGGTGAATTACGTGGTTGGTAGTATGGTGGATTCGCGTTCTCCATAATGGTGAACGGAAGAGTCAATGGAAATGACGAACAAACACACAAAGAAAAATAGATAGACTAAAGAAATCCTAGAAAAATATAATAAAAATCTCACTAGAAAGGAATCTAGTGAGTAGACCTAATAAAATAAAAATTCAACCTAAACAATAACTATTCCTCGGCAACGGCGCCAAAAACTTGATGCGTGGTTTTGCGACCTTACAACAGGTTTTACCTCTCGAGGGATCTCAAGAGGCTTGCAATCCCCACCAGGCAGTGTACCTGACCGATGTAGTATAGTGTAGTGGCAAGTACCGGGGGATTGATCATTCTCTAGGGGAATAGTGTCGTTAGGATTGAAAAACTACTCTAATAGGTCTAAGGGTGAAGGAAGATTCTTTTTGTATTTTTTATATTTTTTTTAAAAGCAAGTAAAATCTCGGGTTTGAAGGAGTGGGCGGAATTAGTTGCTAGTCAACTAACCCAAATAACTACAATTGCAAATAAAATAAAATAACTGAAAATAAAAAGGTTGTGGAACTTATATGGAGAGAAATGTGTTTACTTAGATTTCCTTACTCCCTAACTATCTTTTACCGGTTGATTAGTGTGTATTAATTGCATGGATGACGGGTGTATTCCTTAATACCAATCGTGGGGTGGCGTACGTACTTCCCCAACTCTATAAGCTCCTACTTCACTCCTATGTCGAGCCGACTAAGAAGCTCCTAACATGGGATCACTAGAATTTGCTCATGCATTAAATACAACCATAAAAACCTTAGTACGCATTGGTTCATGTTTCTTAAGACGTTCAAGCAAGTTACCGTATAGGAGGTTAGCCAGTTTTCTTAAGCCTAACATCGATAAACAATCATCCAATACAATTAATAACACACCAACAACCAATAATCAATAGTTAGGTTTCATTAGATCTAAGCAAACACAAGATAAATCTAGCCTAGCATGTTAAATAAAAGACAAGAACAAGATATAATCAAACAACACATAGACATATTGAATGATTAATTGATTACTTATCTTCAATTGAACATGGGAGATCCAAGGGTATAAAACCCTTAAAAGTAGCAGAAAAATCGTCTTAGGGTTTCTCCTCACAAAGTTGCACACTAATGACTAAAAATTATGAGAATATATATAGAAAATCAGATCTGACAGCGTCACGTTATAGAGCTGACGCCATCACCTCGCCGCGGTTAGGGTTTCTTGATGGCCTTCTTGACGCCGTCCCCTTTTAATCATCCAAAATCCTCTCTGGCGCGTCAAGGGTTGACGGCGTCACAATGGTGCTTGACGCCGTCACAGGTACTTTTCCAGCCGATTTTGAGACTTTGTCGTTTTCTTCACTTTTATGCTTCAAAAACGTCCAAAATGCTTCCTTTTCCAGATTTCTTCTCCAAAGTACCTAAAATGACAAAAGGAACGATTTAGGGCAATATTTGATCAAATAAATACGATTTAGGGCTTAAATGACCCCCTAAAAGCGGTACACTTTTCGCTTCATCATCCAGTCAACTAAATGTTCAGCTTGCCACATTGAACTCAGCTCCAAAGTTTCCTCAGGAGGGAGTTGGGTGTCTTAGCACTTAGTGACTAAGTAGGACTTAAACCCATCCCTTTTTCAGACTTTAAAACCAAGTCTCTAGCCAAACCCTTCGTCAAGTGATCAGCTAAGTTATGTTGAGATCTAACAAACTCTATAGATACCACCCCATTCATGATAAGCTCACGAATCATGCTATGCCTGACACCTAAGTGTCTAGACTTCCCATTGTACATTTGGCTATAAGCCTTTGCCAATGTAGCAGCACTATCACAACGGATAGAAATAGGTGCTATAGGTTTAGGCCACAATGGAATCTCAAGAAGCAAGTTTCTCAACCATTCAGCTTCTTTACCAGCAGCAGCTAAGGCCACAAATTCAGATTCCATGGTAGAACTGGTGATGCAAGTTTGCTTCTTGGATGCCCAAGAAATTGCACCTCCACCAAGTAGGAATACCCAGCCACTAGTAGACGAATTGTCCTCAGTGTTACTGATCCAACTTGCATCAGTGTATCCTTCTAATACAGAAGGATAACCAGTATATGAGAGACTATAAGCCATAGTTTTCTTCAAATACTTCAGTACCCTCTGAATTGCTTGCCAATGATGAGCACTAGGATTACTAGTATATCTGCTCAGTTTACCCACAGCAAATGCAATGTCAGGTCTAGTACAAGTCATGGCATACATTAAGCAACCAATTACCCTAGAATACTCAAGTTGAGATACAGCTTTGCCAGTATTAGGCATGAGCTTCTCACTTGTATCCATAGGAGTACTTACTGGAGTACAATCAAAGTAATTAAATTTCTTCAACACCTTCTCAATATAATGAGACTGTGAGATAGAAATCTTGTTACTTTCATGTTTAATCCTAATACCAAGGATAACATCTGCCTCCCCCATATCCTTCATGGAGAACCTTGATGACAAAAATTCTTTTGTTAGGTCAACTTGATTTTGGTCAGTGCCAAAGATCAACATGTCATCAACATATAGACAAATGATGACTCCTTTACCAGATTCATCAAATTTGCTATATACACATTTGTCAGACTGGTTAAGTGAATAACCACTAGACAAAATCACTTCATCAAATTTTTGATGCCATTGCTTAGGTGCCTGTTTTAGTCCATATAAGGACTTAATCAGTTTGCACACCTTCTTTTCATTGCCAGGCATGATGAAGCCCTGAGGTTGGTTCATATAAACCTCCTCATCCAATTCACCATTCAAGAAAGCTGTCTTCACATCCATCTAATGAATAATCAGATTGTGAATTGATGCCAAAGCAATTAGCAATCTTATGGTGCTGATACGAGCCACAGGGGCTTAAGTATCAAAGTAGTCTATTCCTTCCTTTTGTTTTAAAGCCTTGAATGACTAACCTAGCCTTGAACTTTTCAATAGTTCCATCTACCTTCATTTTCTTTTTGAAAATCCATTTGCAGCCTAGAGGCTTGCAACCAGGTGGTAGATCAGCCAACACCCAAGTGTTGTTGCCCATGATGGAGTCCATCTCATCATTTATTGCTTCTTTCCAGAAAGCAACATCTTGGGACTTCATTGCTTCATCAAATGTTTTGGGATCATCCTCAACATTAAAGCAATAGGAGTGTTGGTCAGAGACCTCATCCCTTGTTCCTTCAATCAAGTACAATTGAAATTCAGGTCCAAATGATTTTGGAGTCCTCACCCTTGTGCTCCTTCTGAGCTTAGGTTCAGGTTGTTGTTCCACAAACTCATCAGGGACCTCATCAGAGGCTTCTGATACACCAACATCATTGGTTCCATTAGGAATCCTCTGACTTGGTCTAGGGACTGAAGAGAATCTATTCTCATCAAAATTTGCATCCCTTGATTCAATTATAGAATTAATTGAGACAGACTCATTAGGTTCAATAACATAGAACCTATAAGCCTTGGAATGCTCAGCATATCCAACAAAGATGCATTCAATGCCTCTTTCACCCAAAGTCTTTAGCTTTGGATCAGGGAGTCTCACAATAGCCCTACAACCCCAAACCTTGAGGTAATTCAGGTTTGGTTTCCTTTTAGTCCAAAGTTCATAAGGGGTAGTCTTGTTCCTTTTGTTAGGAACCCTATTTAATAAATAGCAAGCTGTTAACATAGCTTCACTCCAGAACCCTTGACTCAGCCCAGAGTAGGACAACATGGAATTAACCATCTCCTTTAGCACTCGGTTTTTCCTTTCAGAAATACCATTTTGCTGAGGAGTATAGGGGGCAGTCGTTTCATGGATTATACCAACAGACTGAAAATACAGAGTATCCATGTACTCACCTCCCCTATCAGTCCTTAATCTCTTGATCAGGGACTCTTGTTGTAATTCAACTTCAGTCTTAAATACTTTAAATTTATCTAATGCTTCATCCTTAGTATGTAATAAATAAACATAACAATACCTAGAAGCATCATCAATAAAAGTAACAAAGTATTTCTTATTCCCCAATGAGGGAGTAGCATGCAAATCACATAAATCACTATGAATTAATTCCAATATCACAGTTTCACGTTTTACACTTTTAAATGGTTTCTTAGTTATCTTGTTCATCATGCAAGTTTTACACTTATTAGTGTCCATGTCAAATGCTGGGATTAACCCATCCTTAGACATATCTTGCATACATTTAAAGTGTACATGGCCAAGTCTAGCATGCCAAAGGGTTGAATCATATAAACTAGATGACGACATAAAAGCAGAATCAACCACATCATGAACAATATTAAGTCTAAACATATGATTACATAAATAACCAAATCCAATAAATACACCATTTTTAGACAAAACAAACTTATTAGATTCAATCACTTGTTTGTAACCACAATTATTCAAAATACTACTAGAAACCAAGTTTTTCCTAATATCAGGAACATGTAAAACATTTAATAAAGTAACAATCTTTCCAGAACTAAACTTCAACTCAACACTTCCTCTTCCATGCACCAGGGCAGTTGACTCATTTCCCATATGAAGAATAGAACCATCATTCACTGACTCGTAGGTCTTGAACCAGCTTCTATCTTTACACACATGGATTGTAGCTCCAGAGTCAACCCACCAAGCAACATCATCATCCTGCACAAAGAATAATTTAGATATATATGTAACATAATAAATCCAAAAAGACTTATTAAATATATTCTGACCTTTCAGGGAATTGGAGTTACCATTCCCACTTGTGCCTGATCCATTGGTCTTATTGCCAATCTTCCCACCTTTACAATCCTTCCTGAAGTGTCCAGTTTTACCACACTTCCAACAAGTAGCCTTAGACTTCTTGTTAGGATCAGTTTTGGTGTTATCCTGATGCTTACGCTTGCCCTTGTTGTCATTGTACCTGGAGGAGTTGTTATGCTCCACCATATTGACAACTGATGGACCAGCAGCAGAGCTGCTCTTTGGCTTGTCACTTTCATGCAATTTGGGTGATTCCTCAATTCACAAATGACTGCCCAACTCAGTTAGAGTTAACTCCTCCTTCTTATGCTTTAGCATATGCTTGAAATCTTTCCAAGAAGGAGGTAGCTTATCGATGATACAAGAGACTTGAATAGCCTCATCCATGTTCATCTTGTGCTGTGTGAAATGATCAAGTATACCAAGAAGTTCGTTGTATTGGTCCATGACCGGTCTAGAATTGACCATTTTGTAATTGTTAAAATTACTTACAAGAAACTTCTTACTTGATGCATCCTCAGCCATGTATTTGGCTTCCAGAGAATCCCATAGTTCTTGAGAAGATTCAACGTTTTGATAGATATCAAAGAGAGTATCAGACATACCATTGAGGATTAAACCTCTGCAGACATAGTCATTGTTCTCCCACTTGCTTCTGGCCCTCATCTGTTCCATCGTAGCATCATCCCCATAATCAGCAGGGATAGGTGTGGTCAGAACAGTCACCACATTCATGCTGGTCAGCAGGAACTTCATCTTCTTTTGCCATCTTCTGAAATCCACGCCTTCAAACTTTTCCAACTTGGAAAAGTTAGCAGCTATTTGTCTCATAGCAGCAGCCATTGATTATCTCTAAATAGTTTCTATTGATTGTTGGTTATGGTTATTGTGTGTTCCCAGTAACAGGGTAAAGATAATCAATGAACAAGGTACCGGATATTCACTTGAAATCGTGGTATCACTTTCCAATAGAAACTATTCGACCCTATGCCTGGGTTACACGAATATCTCTATGGGATAAGACCAAGTGAAGTTCTTATTCTAGGCACAGATCAAGAACCAATCGTATATTTAGTGTTTAGGGTTATTGTGTTCGATCCTCATGCAGTAAAGTTATGATCTCTATTTATAATAGAGATTACTCAAACCCTAGCCCATGGAATTATGAATAATTAACGGCCCATTAATTATACCATAACAGTTTCCATAATATCAGGGATCAGTGGTTTAAACGAATAGTTCTAACTGTTATGTCCAGCAGTTCTAACTGTTATGTCTAGCAGTTCCAACTGTCATGTCCAGCAGTTCCAACTGTTATGTCCAGTAGTTCCAACTGTTATGGTAGTCTTAACACTAAGCAGTACAAACTGCTGCTTCAGCAGTATTAGGAATAATACTAGCAGCAGAATCACAAACCACTTAATTGAGTCAGGGTAAACATTGACCTGATGGGTGTACACTCCGTACCTCCAAAGCCATTACCAGGTGTGATTAAATCCCTCAAGTGCACTAAATTTTCCAACATCTGTCATCGATTCATAATATTCTATTTTCAGCACCTGAAGCTTTTGCATTTGTCCTACAGCATGTTGTGATTCTATGATTAAGTTAACCATTTAACTACGAGTACGCAGCGGATAATGGATCTAGTTTACAATTATAGTTAACACGTATAATAAACAAACCAATAATAAAAGGGAACAAGAAAAACTAACCCTCATCGACACCCGCAAAAGAAACTAATAGTGGTTAAAATACCACCTCTACGGTTGCTCACACAAACACGTCAAACAAATACGCCCGGAGTGCTAGCCGTGTACCACGTAAACCCAAACACCAAGTGTTAATGCTCAAAAATGGATCAAAACCAAAATTGCCAAAAATCACGTTATGTCCGATATCCACAGTAACCACCAGACAACGATTTCCTTTGTTGTCCGATATCGGACAACACTAGATCAGACCTGTTTTTCTTCTTTGTCCGAGAACGCTCAGAACATGTGCTAAAACTTTCTGCAGCGTACTGTGATGACTTGGACTTATTGATTACGAATCCTAACACTTATTAAGAGTTATAGGATCGATTATAACCTATTGAAACACCTTGAATTAACTTGAATGCAAGTTATAGGTTTAAAAGTGAGATTCGAATAATCAAGAACCCTAGAGAATGCTTGATATATTCGGCTGAGATTAGAAGAGAGTTTCTGTGTTTTGTTGCTGTGTTTTTCGTGCTTAATGAGCTGGGTATGAGGGTGTTTATATACCCTCTTAACCCTAGCTAAGATAAGCTTCAAAGTTGAACTTTAAGCCTTATCCCAAACACTCCTAAACACATCCCAACTCTCCTTTCTCATCCCTTATCACTTCACAACGAACCTAGACAGTTCCCCCCCCCCCCTCTAGAACCTTCTATGGGCCGGCCATAAGGTTTAGGACAAGTACAAATCATGTCTAGTTCATATATTGTCCAAACGAGTCAAAACGGGTCATTTTGAGCATTTACGATAAACGTATTCTAATGTTTTAGCGTGTGTGCCCCCAATAGGCTCACACACCTTTAGTCGTATTAGGCTAGTCCAACTTCCATATTCCAACAGCTCCCACTTGGGAGTTGGAGTAGCAGATAGCACAAATACCAACGATGGAAACGTCTAGCAACGCTCTCACTCGCTATTTAAACTAAAGGTGTCTGAGATGTAGTTTCATAAATCATTCTCAATAGCATGGTCATTTATGTCTTGCTTTTATCATCCTTTGTTATAGATACCGTTAAACCATGGATATGGATCCTAACTCATTCCATATAGTTTAACTATTTAATTTCTCGTTATAGAATTTTAATTAGATATACCAAATGTAATCAAGAATCATCTTGCATTACCCTTTGGGTTCGGCCGAACAATTATCTGATTAATTCTGGAGAGGGCCCATGGTATCTTTCTGCACATATCAAGTGGAGTAACAAATCCTTTGTTGACTACAAGTGTTGTGGATGTTGCTTCACATCACTCCGAAAAATAGCTTTTATATTTACCTTATTCAGGACAGCGTTTGGCATATAATTACAAAAGTGATATCCACACATAAATGAACTTGCTTGTATCTCAAGTCTAAGGATGACTTAATAAACCATTTTCAACATCTTACTCATGACAAGGATCCAAAAGTAAATGTTCGAAAGTTGGGGTATCCAATATGCATCCCTTGTGAATACATATGAGTTTGGCGGGAACAATCCACATTCTCATAGAATATAACCAACACTCACATTTGCCTTGCGTGACAATATTCCCATATTGTTAACTGACAATGGACATATTTAGAATGATGAATCATTTCATGGATTAAACATGCAAATATAGGATAACAATTATTATATGAATGAATAACAAATACCAAGTATCTTTATTAATCATAAAGTAAAAATTGTCTTACAATCCCAATTATCCAAATACTAAAAATAGATATGCATGAGACTAATTAGTAAGTTGAAGTCTAATGTTTCCAACATTCTCAACTTTTCTTTGCAAGAAAACTAAATAGTCATCTGAGTAAACTTTCTGAATACTAGTTTCAAATTTCACATATAGTGAGGGATTTGAAATATATGATGAGTGTCTTATCTCATATGCTCATACTATTGCAAGTGTCATAGTATGGAGATGTCGCACTACCTTGCATAAGGTATTAGAAGTCAACGACATACTGACAATCATCTTTACAATTTCTTAAAATGTAAAGTATTCTTTATTCCTTAATGTGTAATGCAACAATGCTCTTCGTTGAGCATATCTAGTTAGCAGATTTATCATAAATGATAAAATCCTACTTTAACTAGTTTTAATTATCCTCTAGCATCATTGTACGTATACAACACTATGTTTTATAATTCGTAAACATCTGTATTAACAATAATCTAAATACTCTCAATTAGATATTGTTGTTGTCAGCTCATCTTGCTCTAGTTCAAAAGTGACAACCAGTCTTACATACAATATAATATATACATGACAAATCCTTAGTTAAAAAAATATAAGGTTTCCATTTATGTAATAAATTATTCCGAGTGAAATATACCATTTAAGACTTGCTTCAATGATATATTGCATTTGTGTTGGACTTAATTTTCCGCATATGTTTATTCCAAATAAATATTTATTCCAAGGTTGTTTGTTCTATTCCCTAAATCCCAAGTGAAGTTTCATTCCAAGCTTAAGGATTAAAATCTAGCTTAAATGGAATGATATCTTCAATATGTTATACAACATATGAATTTTAAGGAAAAACATAGTGCTCCCACTTAATGTCAGATGTAATCAGGAGTTATCTTAATTCAATCAAAATCATATTGTAATTAAATTCAAGATCTCAGCTCCTAGATGCATGATTCGATCCAAACTTGGATTGCTTAAACTTGTATGTTACATAAAGATTATATAGACTCATAACCCTTTTGATTACACACCATCCTCGCAAAAGGTAATCATTAAAGAAAGAGTTATAAAACTTAATTGCCATATTCCACATTCAAGGAAACATGTATGACAATTAATTATCTTTAATTAATGCATGTATATAAGAAAAATTTAATCACAGTCAATTGCTTGAGTAGGATTAAAACTTCTTATTATAAGCCATGCATTAACATGTATACAATTTTCGTCCTTGTGAGCCTTTCTTCAAAAGAAACTTATTCCAACCTCATAGGTTAACTGTTAGGCAAAATAACAATCAAGCTCAAAACATTGATTTGCCTTTTAAGGACTGCATCTTATCATTCATAATTCTAAGACATTTATCAGATTCAAGATGTGATAATGTACCTTATCAGTTAGTAGATTTTCAATGATCCATTAACTTATATTCCTCAGCATTGATATCAAAATATCAATCAAGTGATGAGGCATCCTTGCAGATTTATGAATGAGAGTAACATTATACTTCGGTCAACATTTACATGTTTAACCTTAGTATGAAATTAATAAGTGGATTTTAGAAGGTTATGTATTTGTTCTTGAATATCTTCAAGATTTGTTGATGCTCCCACTTACTTTTTGTAAGTAGAGACAATTCTCTAAATACTAAGTATTTAAGCAACAATAAATTGTTCTTTATTTGGGAACCACAAAATACATTTTAAGTTCTCATCTCAAAATTGTTAATAAAATGCTTCATAAGATTTTAACAAATTCAGAACTTAAATCAAGACATAATGGAATTTCTTCCAACAACTCTAATTAAGGTTTGTAGCAAAACCCTAATTTTGTATCACCCTTTAACCGAAAACCTTAGCAACAGTTTTGTGTTTCGTCGAGCTAGGAGGAACACCAATACTACAATCTTCAAGCTAGGAAGTGTAGAAAAATCAAAAACCCAAAAGGGTTTAGGATTCGATTGGTTTGAGTGGAAAAACCAAAATTCCCTAAAGGTTTAGGGGTTTCAGTCATGGGTTGTCTTGAATACCTTCTAGGTTTGAACAATACTGAGTATGTCCACGACACACGCAATTTTCTAACCTTGATAGATTTTGGAGGTAGAGCAATTAAAGCTATCATGAATCAAACAATATGAATATTGTTTGTTTCAACCTGTTAGACATACCATAATAATGTGGTATTCTATAAGTATTTGAATTGTGAAACTATATCAGAATTCCATAGATAATTTAATTCTCTTTGGACCAAATACTTGTCAATTGGGTCGAGCCAAATTGCATATTAAGTATTTTCGAACCAAGTGCATGCTATAATGTATATTTCTTGAACAATACAAGAACCTTATGCTCATGTGTTCACAAGAAGACAGAACTGTTCAAGAATTATATGTTCATGTGTTCACAAGAAAACAGAACATTTCAATAATAGATTATAAGTCTTTGAATAATTCAAAGGCCTCATGTTTATGTGTTAACACGAAGACATAACAATTTTACTATATACTTTATGTTATAATTCATTGATTAATTCAAGGACTTTATAATTATGTCTTAACATGTAAACATAATTATACTAACAAAAGTAATCATGAACGCAAACTCTTGAGTTATGTAGTAATTTCAAGTTAATTTTATACTTCAGAATTATGATTATTATCATTTAACCATAATAGTGTTGACTAAAACATGTAGTCGAAATGCTGAAGTATCTTTACACTATATCATGACATTTGAATGTAGTAGGGCAACAAACATCTTGCGTGTTCAAGTCCTAGTAGAATGATTAGCTTTCTTACCTTGCGGTCAAGAGAACCAATAATATGTTGTTCCTTGCACACACTTTGAGATTTCTCCCACTTGTGTAAGGCACAACATCATATTATGAAAACAAACAACATGTGATTGATTGTGTAAACAATATGATAATGTCATAGATATTACAAGTAGTTTTAGAACCATAACCTTTAATAAGGAATTGTGGATTATTATTCTATAGATAACGTTCAGAAAGCAACAGCAGAAAGGCAACGTGTTATCTAATAAAATAAAATGCAATTATCCTTTAAGCAATGGTCGTTCATATTCGGAAAGTAATGAATTTATTTCAAAGCAAGTTTGAAATGATATGGGTGACTAACAAGGAAATAAATCTCGTAGCTCCCACTGAAATTGACAACATTACAGGAATGTTATTTCAGTAATAAAACGCAATGCTCCCACTGGATTTGTCAACATTGTAAGTGTTACATTGCCAGTAGAAAGCATATTGCAATTTAATACACTTTCCTATTCTCTTCGAATGCCTACAAGTAGCAATGTACTTAGGTATTGAACAGAGTATATGAAGTCCTACTTATGTAGATGAGGGACTAGCCATTCATGCATTCATTTAACTTGAATAGTTAGCATGCAATTCCTCCTTTATCGTCTACATAGCCCCAAGGGTGTTTAACACTATAAGGAATAATAAGAGTCCAAGAAAAAAATACCTAGCGAATATGCTAGTAATTTCTTTACTCTTTGCGGTTTAAACTCATACATCGTGACAAGTGCAAGATGTCATTTATTTTGGTAGCTATAGACACAAAATGTTTTCTAGTTACACAAAATATTTTATCTTTCAATTATTTCAATACCGGAAAAGGGTAATGAAAGATTATAAGTGAGTTTAACAATTGTAATCCTATCTTAGTTTGTCAACTAAGGAGAAATAAATAGGAATAAGTCTCACTCTTCTTACCAGGAAAAGAGACTAAGTGTGTTTCTTTAAGAAAAACAAACTTTGTTTACGAATTATGTTGCAACAACACAATTTTAATCAGAACATAGAAAGTTCAATGTTAGTATTTTCGATAATTAAATTCTTAAAAGAATTAACTACCCAATTAATTACTAATTAAGACTAAGATCCATCTTGACCTCCCACTTATTACCGGAGGTCTGACCAGCGTGTAAACAAGTAGGGCAAGAGGTAAGCGACGAGCGTTAATTGCATAAACAGCAACTCTTAGACTTATGAGACTGATCAAGACATTAGTAGACAAGTAATAATGTCATGAGCATGTTTAGTCTCATCTTATGCCTCGGGTCCAAGGTCTGACCAAGCATACTCGAAATAAGTCGACCAAGCAAGAACGTGCAAATATCGCCAAAGGTCTGACCAATGAGCAAAATTCGCCATGGGTTGAAATGGCCCTAAGGTCTGACCAAAGAGGTTAAGTCAAATGAACGTGTTCTTGGTTGGGTGGCATAGACTTAAAATTTTCATATAGGGTATACACATAAATGTGATAAAATTGTGTACAAAGAAGCATGCAAAACAACTTTGTAGCACTTTATTTTAAAAACTTTTAGTAATGACACTGTAGTGATCATCATGGTTCACGGTAGCTCCAATCGAACTCGCAAGGAGGCCGAGGACCAGGTCAGCGCGAAGCTATGACCGGAAATCCTTTAGGTGTGACTGTGCGCACCGCCTGAAACCCCCCTTATAGTTTGTTCTAGTGGGTGAGCCGTACTTCTCAAGTGTCTATAGCGTCCAGTTTTTAATTTCATGAAAACTTGTTTCAATAATTTAGGTCACTTAATTTTACAAAAACAATTTTCCATGAATCAAATAGCAGGTCACAATAAGCATGGTATTTAGGCGTGTAAATTAAGACCATACTTAATGTCATCTTTTTATAGGTATTAGTCCTCTTTTATTTTAGTTTTAGGCGTGTAAACATGTAGGGTAAAAACAAAAATCACAAAAGAACATAATACTAAAAACATGACAATAATATTAACAAGTAAACATTTAGTTCCGAGTGCTCTAGCGAGTCTTCCCCAAATGGAGAACCATAAGACCCTCACTAGGTTTTCATCAAGTGCCTAGATCGCCACATGCATCACAAAAAATTGATTGCGTAGGTCTTACAGCCGGAATATACACATAAAATAATCATGGCAAACTTATTAACTTTTAATTTTTGCTATTTTATGTATCTAATTATTAACCGTTAACTAATTCGTTTGTGTCTTGTTATTTTTTATTAATTAATGACAAGAATTACATTATAGTTGTCAAAACAAAAAATAAAACAAATAACTAAGTTAGATTTCGGGTGTGTTTGGTAAAAGTAGCAGTGAGCTGTGAGCAGTGAGCGGTGAGCAGTAGCCACAGCTCACAGCCCACCGCTCACAGCTTCTTGAAGAAGCATTGAAAAAATGAGCATTCCTAAAAAATCGCAAAGCTCACCGCTCCTTTGCCAAATGAACAATAAAAATAAAAAAGCTCATTGCTCACCGCTCATCGCCCCAAAATGCTCCAAAAAGCTCCGCGCCAAACATAGCCTTCATGCAGCCTATTTGCGTGTTTATTAAATCGTGTAACCCATAATCGATAAACGAGATGGCTCGTGATGCCACTGTTGTGATTCTATGATTAAGTTAACCATGTAACTACGAGTACGCAGCGGATAATGGATCTAGTTTACAATTATAGTTAACACGCATAATAAACAAACAAATAATAAAAGGGAACAAGAAAAACTAACCCTCGTCGACACCCGCAAAAGAAACTACTAGTGATTAAAATACCACCTCTACGGTTGCTCACACAAACACGTCAAACAAATACGCCCGGATTGCTAGCCGTGTACCACGTAAACCCAAACACCAAGTGTTAATGCTCAAAAATGGATCAAAACCAAAACTGCCAAAAATCACGTTATGTCCAATATCCACAGTAACCACCAAACAACGATTTCCTTTGTTGTCCGATATCTGATAACACTAGATCAGACCTGTTTTTCTTCTTTGTCCGAGAACGCTCAGAACATGTGCTAAAACTTTCTGCAGCGTACTGTGATGACTTGGACTTATTGATTACGAATCCTAACACTTATTAAGAGTTATAGGATCGATTATAACCTATTGAAACACCTTGAATTAACTTGAATGCAAGTTATAGGTTTAAAAGTGAGATTCGAATAATCAAGAACCCTAGAGAATGCTTGATATATTCGGCTGAGATTAGAAGAGAGTTTCTGTGTTTGTTGCTGTGTTTTTTCGTGCTTAATGAGCTGGGTATGAGGGTGTTTATATACCCTCTTAACCCTAGCTAAGATAAGCTTCAAAGTTGAACTTTAAGCCTTATCCCAAACACTCCTAAACACATCCCAACTCTCCTTTCTCATCCCTTATCACTTCACAACGAACCTAGACAGTTCCCCCCCCCTCTAGAACCTTCTATGGGCCGGCCATAAGGTTTAGGACAAGTACAAATCATGTCTAGTTCATATATTGTCCAAACGAGTCAAAACGGGTCATTTTAAGCATTTACGATAAACGTATTCTAATGTTTTAGCGTGTGTGCCCCCAATAGGCTCACACACCTTTAGTCGTATTAGGCTAGTCCAACTTCCATATTCCAACACAACATACCATGGAATTACACTTGACAATGCATCACAATTTGTTATACTTATCTCTCTAGCGTATTGGCATAAGGACCAGGACCACGAAGCTTGAGAAAACTGATAAAAAAACGAGAATTTGATTATATAATCGACAGAGCTAATAATATTAACAAAATTAACCAGTATTTCTTTTAGTCACTAAATATATAGGAAAAATACCTTAAGCTGGTCATGAATATCAGTAGATATACCATTGGTACTACCACCAATACACTTGAACTTTTCGAGGTTATTAAAGTAAAGAAGGTCTAAATGAGGGAAGAAAGTGGTGGTTGTGTGGGAATATATAGACGCATCTTCATCATCTCTGTTTGAAACAACCTCTTCAATAGCATCACAATACTCTATATCAATTTTCTTTAGGTTGGAAAGAAGTTTCGCCATGAGAGGTGAAAACAAGTACTTGATGCTGTTGCAATTGTACATGAAAATGGTTGTGAGGTTATGGAATGAGGACTGTGACTGTGGTTTTTGAAGAATTAAGAATTCATTCCAATCGCACTTCCACACATGACTCATCCTCCCCATATACTCTAACCGTAATTCTTCAAGATAGGGGAGTATTGGTGGTTGTTGAGTATTGTGAGGTGATTCTCTGCTACTTGGAGTCGTTATCTCAAAGACCACCTCCACAGCTTTATAGTCCCGCAAAACAAGTTCATGAAGGTGATGGAAAGTGTGTAATAGAGAGAATGGGAGTGCAACTTTCGATATATCATCATTTACTTGTTCCCTTGATGAGGATATAACCTTAGTCTGCATACCACAACCACAAATTTTGTATAGTAATTAGTAGTAATAATTTCCATGGATTAAAATTGAATAGAGTTTACAATTGCACCAAATTCTAAGACAAAAAGTAAATAAATGAATAAAAAATACAAAAAGTACTACATGTTTCCCTTACGTGGATTGCACGTGCACCCCTCTTAACGGCATATTTTAACGCATGATGGAGTTAGGGACCAAAATCGTAACTATTTCAAAAATAAAGTCTAGAGTTGCCTTTTGTTAAAAATTAGAGACAAAATTTAAATTTTTAATTTTTGGGAAACACAGGGACAACTTTTGCAACTATAACACCAAACAAATTAGAATTTTTTTTTTTTTTTGGATAAATGAATTTTTAAGGTGAAAAAAGTCATGTAAAAAAAGGCCACAACCGCTAGTGGTTTATTTAAGACATCTTGAAAAAGTAATTGGAATTAAAGTTTTCTAGACATCTTGAATAATAAATAACATTCAAGTAATGAAAAAAGTGGTCACAATAAGTTTCCTTGCAAGTTTCAGCTAACAGTTTTAAAGAATAAAAACAAAAATGGAAATCATTTATTAGTTTTAAACATACAAGTTAAGAGTCGTACCTCTTGATCTTGGTTCCTCTCAACCAATTCATAGCTTCTCTCTCTTTCTCTGCTGCAGCTATTAATTTCAACTTCTTTGAGTGCTCTCATATCAAAACTGGTTGTGGCAGGTGTGATTAGTTTTTCAAACCTCTCACAATCTTCAATACGTATGCTTTCAATAGCTTCAAATCCATGAATCAAGTTATTTCCAGCATCTTTTATCCTCCACACCTCTCTAAGCTTCCATAACCCCTCCAACCGAATGCTTCTCAAACTGCTGATGCTAACTTTATCCATTTCACCAACACATCCCATGTCGATGTCGAATATCACTTCAACAGAAGCACACCATGTAACTTCAAGCTCTTCTAGATTATTGAATAATGGCATTGGATTGCTTGGGAGAAGATTCACAAGACTACCACAATGCGACACTTTGATGCTTCTCAAGCTGCTGCTACAAACCAGTTCTTCACTTTTACCAGCTCGTCCCAAGTCAGTGTTAAATAACACTTGAATGGAACCATGTTGGAAATCTTAAGATCAAACATTGCTCTTAATTCTTGTTTATATCTCAGACACTTTTATTTATTTCATGTATCTTAGATAGCAGCCATGTAATTAACCAATAAGATTGATGACATGTACATTAGTTAGTTATGTGTCAGTTGGTCATTTTAGCAGTTATTATGGTTAGAAACAGTTTATGACAGTTAACTATGAAGGGTTGTGTCTTATGGGTCAAACTGAACCATCACACCCATTCATGTCATACATGTTCACTAACTATTTATAGGCATTGTATTTGACAGTTAATATATCAACTAGCAGGGTACCCGCGCGGTGCGGCGGCGGGTACCCTGTGACTATATTTTCTGGCAATGTGATGTTATGCGACCATATTTTTTTTAACAATTAATTTACAAATAACGATAAATTTAGTTAAGACAATAGTATAATTACAACCTAGTGAGACCCAAATCTACTACCCGTACCATCACCTTTTCACCAACACTATTCCAACCCATAACTTGACCTGAATCGCGGGAACGCTATTCCTTTTAAGGGGTATGTGCTGAAACACCTGGTAAATTTCCTAAACTTATTTTCTATCCAAAGTATTTATTTTTTATCTCTCATGACTTTTAAACTTCTTTGAACTTGTTTGGGCTTGAAAACCGGTAAATATCTTAATAAACGTGAGCGTTATTCTTTTATCGAGCCGGCACAACCTAGAAAGCACAAAATGAATCGAATTTGCCAAATAAATTAACTTCGAGAAAGTTATGTGTATTTATAACCGTTTTTATTGGAAAAATTATTTCGAGAACAATGGCGCAAGTTTCGTAATTTTTCGAGTCCGTTTGGTACGTCAAATGGGTCCCACGATTAATATTTTAAAAGTTTCACTAAGTTAACCCTTTAACCCCTCCGTCCCTATTTTTCGTTCTCACCCTTCTAGTTTTGTTTGTCCGTTTTTGAACCCTCCCATTTTAATAAAACTCAATTTTTCTCTCTCTCTACCTCACAATTATTAACACAAACACACATGCTTCTCCTCTCTCTCTAACCCTCGCCGGACAACCCCTCACCTCCGGTAACCGCCGGTCGGTCGCCACCTTCCATCGCCGGAAAAATTTTCAGGCGAAAACCTTAACTCCCCAAATCAATAGATCGGCCCATTTCATCCATTTCTGGAGCAGTTGATCCCCTTTGGAGCTCGTTTGATACCGAAACACCACCTCACCGCCACTGCCACACCACCACCGTCTGCTCACCGCCTCTCCACCACTTTCCCCCTCATCGGTAACACCTCACGCGCCCTCTCCTTCCCTCATTTATTTTTATTCGAAACCCTAAATTTTTTTAAAAACTTTTATAACACCGATTTTTACTTTAAATCTTTTATAAAACCTTTTATTTATGTTAAAAATCGTGTGGATCTATTATTTTGACCACGACTCGGTATGACTCGGTCCAACTCGGTGACTCACCGAGTCAACTCGCGTTGACTCGGGCGAGTTAGTATTTATTTTGTTTTCTTTTAATTTATAACCTTCTATTTGTGTTTGTAGTTTGGATGTTGGATTTAGTTTCGATTTGTTTCGATTTGAGATCAAAAGCTGGAACTTTTGTGGATATGTTTTGGGCTGATACGTATTGAAGCAACCATCAAATTGTGTAGATATGTATTTGTACATTGTGCTTTACATTTTGTATTAATTGATGATGGGGTGTATTAATTGTTAGCAATTAATTTATTAATTGTAAAGTGATGGTCATTTGGTAAATGTAACTTATGTGTTAAATGTAATAACTAGTCTAGTATTGTGGACTATATGTATTAGTGTTGATAGTTTAGACCTTGTATATGTGTAATACAAGTATAGCCCACACATGGTCCATTGAAAAGCCCACAAAACCCATTTGGTGTTGTGGCTGTATATATAAAAACACACACACTTCTCATTTGTTAAGTGTGCCTCATAGTTAGAAAGAGAGTGTGTGTGTTTTACCTTTTGTCTTTGTAATATTTTCCTCCCAAGTTAATATACATTCGACATAGATTTTTCATAAGATCCACATCACTTCTCTTGTTCTTAATATATGTTTGTGAGTCATCCTCATTGTTCTTGTCGACTTGTGTGATAAAGTGAGGTGCTCGGTTCATCATTCAAAGTAAAGATCGAGTACTACAAGTGGTATACAAGAGCCTAGCTTTAAGGTAGGAGTTTCTTTATTTTTGTGCTTGATCCTAGAGATTAAAACACCCATTGTTATTTTTTCTTTCACTAGAAAAATAACACTTTGTGTTTTTATTTCATTCGATCCACACAAAAATTCAAGAAAGTTGTGTTTGTTTTGTGTTTATACGATTTGGCTACTGTGAAATATACTAGTTCTTCACTCGTATATTGTTGTGGAAGTTTGGATTTGGGTTTGTTCTTAGTTCTTTGGATCGAATTGAATCATAAATCTTGTATAAGATTTATGTTTTTAGTTGTTTAAGTGAATTATTGAGTTGGTGAAAGTCAGTGAAAGTTAGTGAAAAGTTGGCAGAGATAAGACTGACAAGCATGGGAGTTGCATGGGCTAGTAGCAAAAAGTCAAAAAGTTGGTGAAAGTTGGTGACAACTGCTGTTTTATCGGAATTCGCATATTCAGTCGTTTTATCGGAATTCAGAAATTCCATCGGAATTGGAAGGTGCTAGGCTTTATCGCAAATCAGGCTTTCTTCTGTTTTATCGCAATTCATTCTGATATTTCTATCGCAATTACTTGGACTCTGACGAATCTATCGCAATTCAATTAGCGATAAAATTATCGCAATTCGAATCGCGATAAAATTATCACAATTGCACATTGGCAGATTTCATCGCAAATCAACACTGTCAGCTTCATCCGAGATAGTTGGCCAATTCCGATATCGGACAAAGCAGCCATTTGCGATATCGGACAAAGCTGAGTTTTCAGTATTGACAGTTTCAGTCCCTCTCGTTTCAGCAGACTTTTTGGAAGTTTCAGATTTGACAGAATTGGCCCTCGTACTTTTGTAAAACGATTTCAAAGTTAAATAACTTTTAAGGATTTGATTCGAACGTAATTTCGTCAACTCAAAAGTGAACTCCGTATTTTAACTCTTGTATAAGAGTGTAAAATACTTCGACAAACGGATATCTACTCTCTTGTATAAGAGTGTTAGATTTTATATAAATTGCCAATTTATATAAATTAGATATATTTCTATCTAAATTGACATTTTGCCATAATTTATATAAATTGTGGTCAAATTGAAATTTCTATAGAAAGTGTCATTTTATCTAAATTACAATTTACATAACCTTTGTCGAATTTGTAAACTTTTGACTTTGTCTTAATTATACTCTAATCAAATTTTGTAACTTTATTTAAATTTGTTTCGTTCAACCAAACCTACAACTTCATCGATCATCAACAACAAACCAAGACTTCACAACATCATCAACCAAGTTCAACCGTCAACAACAACATCTCCTACTTTGTTGATACGATTCTCAATCCACTTTATCATACAATATTTCAAAGATGGCTACACAACAAGACATTCATGCCGCAGGTTCAGAAAACCGACCTCCAATGTTAGAAAAAGGTAGTTATCTTCCATGGACGAGTCGTATGAAGAGCTACATGAGAACCAAGCCTCACAGTCAAGGCAAACTCTTGATCAAATCCATAGAGGAAGGTCCATTCGTGCCTCGTGAGATTGAAGAAACAACTGGAAATCCAAATTCAGAAACTTTCGTTGAAACAACATTCAAAATCCAAGAGGAAAAGGATTATACGCCAGAAGATTGGAAGCAAATTGAAGCGGATAACATGGCAATGCACTTAATCCAACTAGGTTTACCACAACATATATTTTGTGCAGTTGATAGTTGTAAAACTGCTTATGAGATGTGGGAATGAGTTAAAAGACTTTGTCATGGCACCGAAATTGGTAAACAAGACATGGAAAACAAACTTCTGACGGAATGGGAGAAGTTCACATCCACACCAGCTGAACAGATTGAATCTTACTACACACGGTTTTGTACTCTAATGAATGAGTTGATCAGAAACGATTTGGCACCTAAACCAATTGTTCAAAACATAAAGTTTCTCAACAACCTCCCAGAGGAATGGGGACGATATGTCACGATTGTCAACCAAACAAATAACCTTCACAAGGTAAATTATGATCAACTTTATGACTTCCTAAAACAAAACCAAGCAGAGGCAAATGAAGTCAGAAAAGAGAAACTAGCAAAACAACATGATCCTCTTGTACTCATAGTCCAATCACCTACACCTGCAACAGTCAATGCACAACCATCATCATCGTCATCCCAACAATTCATGCAACAACAATACAACTCTCAAACACCGTTCTACCCACAACAACAACATGTAACCCCACAACAACAATACCCGCAACACCCAGATCAACATGATCAGGATGAGTCAACTGATGCTTTGTCTCAAGCCTTTGCATACCTATCAAAAGCATTCCAAGGACGCTACTCCACACCCACCAACAACAATCAACGAATCTCATCGAACACTCGCAACAAGCAGATTGCACAGCCGAGTTTAAACATGGGACAGCAAGGACAGATGGTTGGGGGATATGGGAATCAACAGGGATATGCTCCAAGATATCAGATGGGTAATCAGAATGCAGGGCAGTATGTTGGTAATCAGATGGGTCAGTATGCAGGGAATCAGATGGGTACAGCTGTTGGTAATCAAAGGGTTCAGAATGCTGGGAATCAGTTTAGGAATGTTGCTGCTCAGGGAGCTGGGAATAGAAATCAGGGAAATGTGATGAAGTGCTTCAACTGTCAGGGTATTGGTCATATGGATAGGAACTGTCCAGACAAGCTGAATAAAAGGGATCCAGCGTATTTGCAGAAAGCATTAATGTTGGCAAACAAGGAAACGGCTGGGCTTCAGTTGAGTGCAGAAGAGAATGACTTCATGGCTATTATGGACAATTCTGAAGATCAAGAGGACATCGATGCAAACTGCATTTTTATGGCAAATCTCCAGGAGGGAAAGTACGAAACAGACTCAGAAGCACCTCCTGCTTTTGACACTAATGCGGTTTCTGAGGTACAACCATATGCTACATGTCACAATAATGAAATGTTTGATGTTTCACCTCAAAATGAACAGTATCCTGGAACTCCTAATCTCATTTACGATACATATATGGACGAACCAAGTTGTAGCAATACTAATTTGGTAACTCCAGATATGGATCCTAATGAAGAATTCGAGTCACAACATACTGATAATGATGAGGAAACATGTGTTATGTTTGAATCATTATTGCAAAATTGTAGTACTGAAATTGAAAAGGTCAAAAAGATCAATCGCGATGTAAAGGCCGCGAATGAAAAATTGACCACTGAGCTTGAGAGTTATAAGGTAAATGCAAGAGCTTATGATTTTCATAACAAAAAACAGTCGGAACTTGAGGTTAGATTAAAAGATTCTGAGTTAAGAGAGAAACGTTTACAAATCAAATTTGACACTCTAGATGTTAATTTGAATAACCAAATCAAATCTCTAAACAAGGAAATTTCTGAACTAACCAACCAGCTTTCAAAACAAAAATCAACTTATTCCAATCTTGAAAAAGAAAAGAAGGAGTTGAATGAAAGGTTTTCAAAACGTGAAAAGGATCTTCTTAAAGAGATAAATGCCAAAAAGGAAACCATTGGAAAGTTGGAAGATTTACTTGTAAAAACGGGTCATTCTGCACAAACGATTAATTTGTTAATCAATGATAAAAACCCGATTTTACATACATTAAAGAAAACGACTATCGGTTGTGAAAACCCTTATTATCTCAAGAAAGCTCAGAGTGTACAGAATGTGTTATATAATGGTAGTGTGCTAAATGATAAACATGATCCGATTGAGATTTATGATTCGGATGGAACGATTGAGCTTACTGAAAAGAGACGTGTCAAAATGAGACAAATGAACCTGGAAATTAAACCAATTGATTATAACAAACTTAATGCAGATTCAGGCGTTCATTTGGTTCAAAAAGAGTCACCATTGTTTTTTAAACAACCTGTGGCTGTCACAAAACGAATATTTGCTTCAAAACATCTGTCTAACATCGAACAAATGGCATCTAAAAACACTTATGACTCAAGTGCAGCTAGACTATATTTGGTCGATCTTAAACAGAGAATTGAAAAACTTCAAAGTATTGTGGCTTCCAAAACAAACAGTCAAAAGATGGAATGGTTTCCAGGTGTTCAGGATGAACTAAAAAGGATTTTTGAAAGGGAAATTAATCCACATATTCGTGCAATCTATGCGGTTGTTCAAAATGTGGAACATAATCTTTTGAAAGAGTCAGCAGAATTTGTTAAGGACCACAAATCCTTAGTGAAGGAAGCTAATGAATACTTGGAACACATAAAAGTTTTGGAAAAGCAAAATGACTCTCTCTCCTTCGAAGCTCTATCGACCGATATCATGTCTATTATTTTCCAAACATATTCTGTTGAGGATGATGAAAGACTTCGAGCTGAGACTTCTGAAATTGTTTCAAAATATGAAAAGGCACTTTTTAAGATTGAAAAGCAAAATGTAACATATTTTAAATAACTTGATAAGAAAAAGGAAGAATGCAAGTATGAAAAACTGTCGTATGAGCGTTCTTACAAACAGTTGAAAGAACAAATTGATCTTTTGAAGTCTCAACTTGAAAGTCAAAAAGGGAAGGGAAAGGAAACTACGGGTATAGCACCAAAAACTCCCTTGCCCAGTGAGAAACAAAAAGAGAAAGCTGTTGTCAAGAACACTAATGTAATAGCGCCTGGCCTTTATAAGATTAGTCCCACTACTGCGTCTACCTCTACATCTAAAACATCTAGGGCGTTAGACAAAAGTAAGAAAGATAATCCAAATGAATCTAGGAATGTTACAACATCTCAGGGCAACATCATAAATTCTAATGAGTGTGCCTTACCTTCTACAGGATTAGAAAGCACCACTAGGAGCAGACGAAAGCCTAGGAGCTCTAACAAGAAATCTAGAGTATCGCCTGTCTCTGAAAGTGAATGCAAGGAAGTAGAAGAACACCCTAGGAATTTAAAGCTTTCAAATAAGGAACAAATATCATCTGGATGTAATGAACAAACCAGTGTTTTGAATGCATGTAATGAATCTGTTTGTTTAATGCAAAAGAAAACTTTGTCTGTAAATGCTTGTGATGATATTGTTTCTAATGATGTGAAAAAGAATGATATGCCTGAACAGAAAAAGGTTCCTTCAGTAACTAGGGCTAAGTCTAGATATATTCGAAGACTTATTGCAAAAGCTAGAAAAACCACTAGTAGCCTGTTACCTAAGGACCATATTAAGTTTTGTGCATGGAAACCGACGGGTAGAATGTTCACACTTAAGAATGGCACATTAGAAATAGTTCCCAATGCATCAACGGAAACCATCTCTAAGTGTAATTCACCTGTTTCATCTAACCCACTGGAACCAAATGTTAAACGGTTTCCATATACAAAATCATCTGTTCTCTGCAGGTCATTGAAATTTGTCTTTGGATCATCGACTCGGGTTGCTCCAAGCACATGACCGGGAATCTGAAGCTGCTGATCAATTTTGTGTGGCAGTTCATGGGGACTGTACGGTTTGGGAATGATCATGTTGCAGCTATTCTGGGTTATGGAGATCTTCGGTTTGGAAACTACTTGATCACTCGGGTTTACTATGTCGAAGGGTTGGGACATAATCTGTTCTCAGTCGGACAGTTTTGTGATGCAGATTTAGAGGTTGCTTTTAGGAGAAACACTTGTTTTATCAAGAATTTGGTGGGGAATGATCTCTTAATTGGGAATCGTGGCACCAATCTCTATGCAATTGACATAAACCAAATGGCCTCTTCATCACCGATTTGTCTCATGACTAGGGCAGGTGAAACAAAATCCTGGTTGTGGCATAGACGTTTGTCCCATCTGAACTTTGTCACGATCAACAAGCTTGCCAAAGACAACATCGTCTCCGGTCTTCCTAAATTCAAATACACCAAAGAACACCTATGTCCATCATGTGAGCAAGGAAAGAGCAAAAGAGCAACATATAAACCTAAACCCGTACCTAGTTCGGTTGATAGGTTGCATTTGTTGCATATGGACTTATGTGGCCCGATGAGAGTTCAAAGCATAAATGGAAAGAAGTATATTCTTGTAATTGTTGACGACTATTCAAGATATACATGGGTAAAGTTTTTGAGATCAAAATATGAAGCACCAAGCACCATCATCACCTTTCTGAAGCGTATTCAAGTTTTACTTCAAGCTCCAGTTAGGATAGTAAGAACTGACAATGGCACGGAATTTGTAAATCAGGAGTTACGAACATTCTTTGAAGAAACTAGTATTGCACACCAGACATCAGCTGTCAGAACTCCACAGCAGAATGAAGTAGTTGAAAGAAGAAACAGAACTCTTGTGGAAGCTGCTCGTACAATGCTGATTTATTCCAGTGCTCCGTTATTCTTATGGGCTGATGTTGTTTCTACTGCTTGTTTTACTCAAAACCGATCCCTAATCCATCCAAGATTCAATAAAACCCCATATGAACTAATCAACAACCGAAAACCAGATATTTCTTTTCTTCATGTATTTGGTGCTTTATGCTATCCAACAAATGACAGGGAAGATCTGGGAAACTTGAAGGCTAAGGGTGATATTGGAATCTTCATTTGTTATTCTGAAAACTCGAGGGCATTCAGGGTGTATAACAGGAGAACGAAAAAGATCATGGAGACGATGAATGTGAAGTTTGATGAAATTTCACAAATGGCTTCTGAGAGACTCGCTCTAGAACCCGCGCTTAACCAAATGACTTCCGGACATATCAGTTCGGGACTCGCACCTCAAGGAGCTCAATCAATTCATGACGAACAACCCACAACTCAAGAACTGGATCATTTCTTCGAGTTCATGTACGATGAATACTATGGTGGCACTTCGAAAAATGCATCTAACCAACATTCTGTTGCATCCACTCAACATCAACAACCACCACCTCCACCAAATCCAGATGCATCCACAACATTCGAAGCTGGCGCACCACCTCCCTCAACATCAACATCATCTACATTTACTCCAGCAACTCCATTCATTGAAATTGTTCTACCACGAATTGATGAGCAAGAACAAAATAATGCTGTGTTAGACGAAGAAGTCTTTGAAAACCCGTTTGGAACGGAATCTGCTGAATCATCTTCTAGATTACATGAACCGTCTAACATGCATTCAAACAGACCAAGGTACCCTTCAACACTACAGTGGACAAAAGACCATCCGATTGAACAGGTTATTGGTGAACCCTCAAGACCAATTCAGACGAGAAAACAACTTCACACCGATTGCGACATATGCATCTATGTCAGCTCAGTTAGTCTCATAGAACCTAAGAACATTTGGGAAGCAATGGCAGATAATGCCTGGATTGAAGCGATGCAGGAAGAACTTCTTCAATTTCAAATCCATGACACCTGGGATTTAGTTCCAAGACCAATTGACAAACTAGTCATTGATCTTAAGTGGTTATGGAAAAACAAAAAGGATGAAGAAATGAATGTAATTCGCAACAAAGCTCGTCTGGTGGCAAAGGGATACAGACAAGAAGAAGGGATAGATTTTGAAGAGTCATTCGCACCAGTTGCAAGGCTTGAAGCAGTCAGGATTTTCTTAGCTTATGCCGCTCACAAGAACATCACGGTTTATCAGATGGACATCAAGACAGCCTTCTTGAATGGAACTCTGAAAGAAGAAGTGTACGTGAGTCAGCCAGACGGATTCGTTGACAAAGATCATCCAGAATACGTCTACAAGCTAAAGAAAGCAATCTATGGTTTGAAACAAGCCCCACGGGCGTGGTATGACGAGTTATCATCTTTCCTACTTCATAATAATTTCACCAAAGGAACAATTGATCCAACCTTGTTTACAAGAAAATACAAAAATGATATTTTGATTGTTCAGATTTACGTGGACGACATCATATTTGGGTCCACTAATCCGCAACATTCAAAACATTTTGAAAATCTCATGAAAAGCAAATTTGAAATGTCCATGATGGGTGAATTAAAATTCTTTTTGGGTTTACAAATTCATCAATCCCCGCGTGGTATTTTTCTAAATCAGGCTAAATATACAATTGAGATTTTGAAAAAACATGGAATGGATAATTGTGACTCTGTTGGTACTCCAATGGTCACTTTACCCAAGATAGGCGCTGACCTAAATGGGAAACCCATGGATCCGAAGAAATATCGGAGCATGATTGGTTCTCTCATGTATCTAACTGCTAGCCGACCAGATATTCATTTTGCTGTTTGCTTACTTGCACGGTTTCAGGCAAGGCCTACCGAACTTCACCTCCAAGAGGTTAAATGGATCTTTCGATACCTTCGAAGAACCATTAACATGGGACTTTGGTATCCGAAGGATTCGGAGTTTACACTAATAGCATTTTCAGATGCAGACCATGCCGGTTGTCAAGTTACAGCAAAAAGTACATCAGGCGGAGCGCAATTTCTGGGAGAAAAGCTAGTAGGCTGGTCCTCAAGGAAACAAGACTGCACTGCTTTATCAACAGCAGAAGTCGAGTATGTGTCTCTATCTACGTGTTGTGCCCAAGTTCTATGGATGAGGACACAACTAACAGATTATGGTTTCTCGTTCGATCGCATACCTTTGTATTGCGACTCGAAAAGTGCCATAGCCATCTCGTGCAACCCAGTGCAACACTCGAAGACCAAGCATGTTAGAGTCCGCTATCACTTCATAAAAGAGCACGTTGAAGAGGGTACTGTTGAATTATTTTTCGTGAAGACTGAATACCAACTCGTCGATCTATTTACTAAGGCCCTCCCAAAAGAGCGGTTTGAAAATTTAGTTCGTCGAATTGGAATGCGAAGCCTAACTCCCGAAGAGTTAGAATGTCTTCTCGAATCTTCTTGATTTATATCAAAAAGCTTCGCATGTAAATAGTTTTGTAAATATATACTTGTTAAAATCAATACTGTAAATATAGAAAATTTCAAAAAGCCATAAAAAATATAAAACATCAAAAACCAAAAATATTCTTCTCACGACATGTCTCTCGTATAATCGATATTCTGTACGTATCTAGAAATGTCATTCAACAATGATACGGGCATGTACAGATGCTTGAGCGAGAGTTCTTTTTTTATGTTTTTCTAAAACATGTCGTTCCTCAAATTTTTCTTCATTAAGGCTTTCGTGCATTTCAGTACGAAACCCGCGCTACATTGAATGACTTCTGATTATTTTCGATCAGAACTCGCAATGTTAATGGCGAAAAGCAAAACCTTGAGCACTTAATCAAAATGATTTCAGGAAGATTTTCTCAAAAGTCTTTAAATGAATTTTGTGCTCAAGGTAACTCCCTCTAAGACCCTTAACTGCTTTTAAATGCTTTGTTTAAGGGGGAGTATAAAAAGAAAAATGTTCCATTTTCATGCTAAAATCAGTCCGTCTCTCCACAAAAAGTTTCATTTTAATCAATTGTTTTCAAAAATACCACTTCATGCTATTTTTGAGGGGGAGATTAAGTGTTTATTAAATATAAGGGGGAGAGGACGTGATTAACAATGTGATCAAAAAGAAGTTTTGTGGTTTGAATCTCAAAACGAGTTCTTCAAAAAGACTCAGAACAACCCTCGAATTGACGAAACTAACTGTCCGTTATCGAAAAGACTAGTCCGGGACGGGTAATAATTTCAAGCTGGTTTACCAGTGATGTAAGCGTGTCTCGCAAAGGACTTGTCTGAGTAGAATGTACCAATTCGAGAGATGATCATTGAATATGACTGGGACGGGTAATAATTTCAAGCTAGTGTAACTAGTGATGTAAGCGTGTCTCGCGAAGGTCATGTTCATTGAAAATTGATCATTTCAAATGTGCGAACTCTACCCAACATGTGCAATTTACTTCAAAAATGCATGAGCACATGTGAAGGGGGAGTGGTTTAAAAATGCAAAACTCTCAATGTGAACAAAATGTGTTTTCTCATAAACACCTTGAGAGATTTTCACAAGGTTTAATGGCATGTGACAAATAATCTAGTATAATCATGGAGTAATAAGGTGATTATGGTTAGGTTATGTCCAATGATCCGCCAGAACCGGAGGGATCTTCCCAAGGACAATTCCAATAGATTAGAATTAGAAGTCCTTAGGAATGATTGAAAAAAGGAGCAAATGAGAAAGGAGAAAGAAGGGGTTGAAGAATTAAAAAGAAAAGTTTAATGAAAGGGTGAAAAGAAATAGCCCTCCATGAAAACTTAGGTCAGAAACCGGGTCAATACATCTGCTATCGGTACTCACTAAGGTGATACTGGTATTGAAGACAAGACGTCATGGACCCAGTGACGCATTTGCACCACCCTTCCTATCCACTCAGATATCTCTTAAAAGATATTTGTTTCATTTCTCACGGAGAACACTACATAATCTATCGACCTCTCACTCCGAGATGTGTTGATATTGAAAAGGTGGCACTCTGCTCCATGCCTCCGACGACTAAAACCAAAACGCACATTATTGAGTCTAGAGACATGAGATTCATCAAAAGATCTCTTAGGAACACTTCCTATGCAATACACTTGTGTTCACTCAAAAGGATACAAGTTGGATGAGTCTTTATGAGATCTAAGGATCTTGCCTCACGACATGATGGCCGCTGGATGATTTATTGCTAACTGTCTTATGCAGGTACCGACGAAAGTCCATGCACCATCATCATCTACTTATGACGAAGCATCTGGAATGAAGGAGTAGATCAAGGCAAGAACGACCAAGAGACGATTCTTTGAAGATCACAGCGCATGAAAGAACATTGAATGAAGACTATTTTGCATTGACACACAAAGTTTAAGTCATTGAAGACAAAAGACCAATTGCGGGACCATCATTGAAATGACCATCCCTTAGGGGGAGATTGTTAGCAATTAATTTATTAATTGTAAAGTGATGGTCATTTGGTAAATGTAACTGATGTGTTAAATGTAATAACTAGTCTAGTATTGTGGGCTATATGTATTAGTGTTGATAGTTTAGACCTTGTATATGTGTAATACAAGTATAGCCCACACATGGTCCATTGAAAAGCCCACAAAACCCATTTGGTGTTGTGGTTGTACTTATAAAAACACACACACTTCTCATTTGTTAAGTGTGCCTCATAGTTAGAAAGAGAGTGTGTGTGTGCTTTCTCTCAAGTCATTGTATTATTATCTTCTCTAGTTAATAATCATTCGACCCAAAGTTATACCATACGATCCACATACTCTTCTTGTTCTTAATATATGTTTGTGAGTCATCCTAGTTCTCTTGTCGTGGTTGTATGATAGCATAAGTGGTTCGGTTCTTCATTTATAGGAAGATCGAGGGGCTACATTAATTAATATCATTAATGTTGTAAGTCTGAAAATTACAGCATGCTTATGTTGTTGTACACTATGCTTATTTTGTTGTAACTCTGAAAATTATGTGCATTAATATGGATGGGTTTTAATGGAGGGTTGCAACTATTGTACATTGTGCTTAAATGGTTGTAATTTTTTGTGAAGGGGTGTTTTTAATAGCATTAATGTTGTTTAATAGAATTTTGGTCTTAAAATAACACCACGCTTTATTTTGTTGTACAATATTCTTACTTTGTTGTAATTCTGAAAATTGGGTGCATTAAAGTGTTGTAAACCATGCATAAGTCTAAAAATTTTAGAGAGAGAGTGCTTCCTCCATTATATGTAGTATAGATAATAACAGCCTAATTCGTGTATGCTTTTCCCTCCATATTTCTCTTGATCAAAACTCACTGCACATCTCTGTCTCATAACAAAGTTTACCATAACAATGATTAATCCAAACACTCTCTATGAGAACAAATGGTCAAGACTCAAAGGAAAGGGTCTCAACCATTCTAAAAAACCACAACTTTCGACGCTAAGCTCTTGTAGATTATTTAGGAATGGAAATGGATTATTCAGCAAGAAAAAAGCTTCACAAGACTATCACATCTCTTCACTTTAATGCTTCTAAGTTGCTCGATTTCACCAAAATCCATGTTGAACAAGACTTCAATGGAATCACAACCCTCGACCGTAAGCTCTCTCAAAGGGCACATATTACTAATACTAAACTGAGGAGGCCATATCTCCTTCAAATTCTCCATATTAGAAACAAACAGTTTCTCCAGCTTAGGAGCAGCATCCTGCAAAGTAAAAAAAAGATTTGTTCATTCATTAGATACCCGCCTGTTATTAAAACACTTTTTTGTTGAAAAGATTGTTAATATAAGTATATTAATACAAAGCATACTTACCTGTTCGTTCAAGAAAGATTGCGTAGGGGATATATTACTATCGAGATAAATGCTTGTCAATTTCGGAAGGCCTCCAAGTTGCAACTCCATGAGATGTGGCAGCTCAATTACATTGATGTTATTGCTGAAACTCAATAGCTTTGGTAGCTCAGCCAACCTAAGATACTTTAAGTTGGAAAACTTAATTTTATCTAATCCTTCATTCTCAGTATGTATGACTGCTTCCATATTAGGGCATCCAGAAATATCCAGATATTCAAGCTTTGACAAATTTGTTGCAACACTCGGTGTGAAAAGGTATGCCAACTCTGCACATTCTGAAACTACAAGGAGTCTTAAATTGTAAAACGAAGAGTATCCAAGAGCAGGATCTGGATATTTCACATCAACATCTTCAAGAGTATTCATATCATTCACTTGTAAATAAAGTGAATATGTGTTCTTAAACAACTCACTGATTTTAGAATTGAATAGTTCTTCTCTGTTGGTGATCAGCTTCAAGCTGTTTTGATACTGTTAGCTTTTATATTTTATAGAAAAGTGATGGTCATTTGTATGTGTATTTAAGTGTGTGTCGTGTAGTATAAACAACCATATGTAAGACTTGTGTTGGACTTTGATTAGTAATGTTCAAGAAATATAATAAAAGCCCAAGTCCAACACAAGCCCAACCAAAGCCTTTTAGGGCAACAAAGGCTTCCATTCTCATCTATAAATACCACACTCTCCACCATATTTTGTGTGCCTCTTAGTCTTGAAATGGTGTGAGAGTGTGTGTGTGTTTTGTATTTTCTCTAAGTTCTCTTATGGTTCAATATAAATTCAACTAGAGTTTTATTCATAGCATACGCTTCTCTTTTCATCTCATCTTTACTTTCGTTATTTATCTAAGAGTGTCACGTTAGCAATAGTAGTTAATATAGATTAGTTTGTTTAGTTAAGGTTGTTCGATTTAGTGATTAACAAGTGGTATCATTCGCCTTACAAGGATCTAGGATTTAGTTGTGTTTGTTTTTAAGCTTTACGTGGGTTATTTAAGAAAAAGGTTCAAGCTTTTTACTTTGTTCGACTTATTTCGTGAGTTTTACAAGTAAAGGTTCAAGCTTTTTAGTGATTACGTGCGTATTATTGAAAAAGGTTAATGCTTTGTGTTGTTTTTGATCATTTCGTATGATTTTGTTGAAAAAGTTTGTTGTTTTTTGGTGTTAACGAGAGGGTTTAGTGGTTTGTGATCGTGGTATTGCTTCAAAAGGTTCAAGTTCGATTCATCACTGCTACGAATTGGAATTTTATTGCATATCTTGTATAAGAAAAGCAATAAAATCAAGCTGCTCATCATCGTGAAAAGTCCCAATCCTTGTATAAGGATTTGCGACAAGTTAGGGTTTTATCGCAAATCGAATCGCGATGAGTAAGGGTTTTATCGCTATTGGTTCGTGGCTGTTTATCGCAAATACTCTTCACCAGTCTTATCGCAATTGCTGATGAGCTGTTTATCGCTATTCACAAAAAGGTTCTATCGCAATTGAAGGCTTATCGCAAATCACTCGTCGGGTAATTTTATCGCAAATCAATCACAAGCTCATCCGACATCGGACAACAAAGGGTTATCGCAAATCATATATCGGATAGAACTGAACTTTCAGACTTTGGCAGATTCAGCCCCTCACATTTGCTACAGCTTTTGTGAACTTCCGGATTTGACAGAATTAACCCTCGCACTTTACATAAACATTGTTCAACTTAAATAACTTTTATAAATTTGCTTCGATCGTGATTTCTTCAACAACAAAAGTGAACTCGGTATTTTTGCGCTTGTATAAGTGTAGAAAATACTTCGACAATCGGATATCTACTCTCTTGTATAAGAGTGTTAGATCATTTTATATAAATTATCAATTTATATAAATTAGATATTTCTATCTAAATTGAAATTTTACCATAATTTGTATAAATTCTGGTCAAATTGAAATTTCTATAGAAATTGACATTTTATCTAAATTCTAATTTACATAACTTTTGTCGAATTGTAATCTTTTGTTTTTGTCTAAATTATAGTCTAGTCAAATTTAGTAACTTTATTTAAATTGTTTTGTTTATCTAAATTGTAAACTCAAAGATCATCAACAACATCATCAAAGTTTTACCTTCAACAATCACAACACCTATTTCTTTGCAACGATCCTGAATCAATCAACCTTATCATACAACAACAACAATGACTACTCAACAAGACATCCATGCAGCTGGTGCTGAAAACCGTCCTCCCATGCTAGAGAAAGGTAGTTATCTTCCATGGACAAGCCGTATGCTTCGTTACTTGAAAACAAAACCTAAAGGACAAGGCAAACTCCTGATCAACTCCATCAAGAATGGTCCTTTCAAACCTCGTCAGATTCAAGAAGCTGGTGATCCAAATCAAACACCTCCTGTTCCACCATCCTTTCGTACTCAGAAAGAAGAAGAGTACACAGAAGAGGATTGGAAACAGATTGAAGCAGATGACTTAGCCATGCACCCAATTCAACTTGGTTTACCACAAGAAATTTTTTGTGCTGTTGACAGTTGTGAAACTGCTTATGATATGTGGGAACGAGTTAGAAGGCTATGTCATGGAACTGAAATTGGTCAACAAGACATTGAAAACAAGCTTCTAACTGAATGGGAGAAGTTTTCATCCACTCCAGCTGAACCAATTGAAATCTACTACACAAGGTTTTGCACTCTCATGAATGAGCTCATCAGGACTAATTTAACACCAAAACAGATTGTCCAGAACATCAAGTTTCTTAACAACCTTCCAGAGGAATGGGGACGATATGTTACGATTGTTAATCAAACAAAGAACCTTCATGAAGTGAATTATGATCAGCTCTATGATTTCTTGAAACAAAACCAGAAAGAGGCAGATGAAGTTAGGAAAGAAATGCTTGCCAAAAAACATGATCCTTTAGCATTGATTGCTCAGTCACCATCACCTTCAACAATGAACACACCATCATCATCAACTCCCACTCATAACTACATGCCACATGAATACACTCCACAAACTGCTATCTTCTCACAACAACAATTCTATCCTCAAGAACAACATGTCATTCCACAACAACTATACCCAGAATCACCATACAATCCTAATGATGACATGACTGCACTGTCTCAAGCATTCACCCTTCTATCAAAAGTTGTTCAAGGACGCTATTCCATACCTACCAACAACAATCAAAGGATTTCGTCGAACACTCGCTACAGGCAGATTGCTCAACTGGGTTTTAACATGGGTCAAGAAGGTCAAATGGTTGGAGGTTATGGGAATCAACAGGGATATGCTCCTCAGATGGGTAATCAAGGGCAGTATGCAGGCAATCAGATGGGTCAGCATATGGGTAATCAGAATCAGTTGGGTCAAGTTGTTGGAAACAGAAGAGGTCAGAATATGGGAAATCAGTTTGGGAATGTTGCTGCTCCTGTTGCTGGGAATGTTGGGAATATGAATCAAGGAAATGTGTTGAAATGTTTTAACTGTCAGGGTACTGGTCATATGGCAAGAAACTGTCCCTCCAAGCCAAAAAAGAAAGATCCCGAGTACCTTCAGAAAGCTTTGCTCTTAGCTCAGAAGGACAAGGCAGGGTTTCAGTTGAGTGCTGAGGAACATGATTTCATGGCACTGATGGATGACACAGAGGATTTGGAGGATATCGATGCCAACTGCATCTTCATGGCAAATCTTTAGGAGGTTAAATATGACACGGATTCTGAAGCACCTCCTGCTTATGATGCTAATGTGATATCTGAGGTACCTACATATGCTACATGTCACAATAATGAAATGTTTGATATGTCACCTCAACAAGAACAGCATCCTGCGACTCCTACTCTCACTTATGATACATATATGGACTCCCCAAGTTGTAGTAATACTAATTTGGCTACTCCAGATATGAATCCTAATGGTAACTTCGAGTCACAGCATACTGAGACTGAAGAGGAAACACGTGCTTTATTTGAATCATTATTGCAAAATTGTGGTATTGAAATTGAAAAGGTCAAAAAGATCAATAGCGATGTTAAGGCCGCTAATGAAAAATTGACCACTGAGCTTGAGAGATACAAGGTGAACGAAAAAGCTTTTGAATTTCACCACAAACGACTGTCAGAACTTGAAACTGGTTACAGTGATTCTGTTTCAAGGGAGAAACATTTGCAAATCAAATACGACACTCTTGATGTTAAATTGAACATGAAAATTAAATCCTTAAAAGCAGAAATTTCTGAACTAACCAACCAACTTTCTAAACAAAAATCAACTTGTTCTGATCTTGAAAAAGAAAAGAAAGAGTTGCATACAAAGTTTTTAAAACGAGAAGATGAACTTCTTGATGAAGTACTTGACAAACAGGAAACTATTAAAAAGTTGGAAGAATTGCTTGTAAAAACAGGTCATTCTGCACAAACAGTCAATTTGATAATTAACTATCCAAACCCGATTTTACATACAAGAAAGAAAATGGCTATCGGTTGTGAAAACCCTTGTTATCTCAAGAAAGCTCAGAAAGAACAGAATGTGCTATATAATGGTAATATTATAAATGATGTGCATGATCCACCTGCTTGTTATGATTCGCATGAAACGATTGAGCTTACGAAAGAGAGTCGAAACAAAATGAGACAATTGAACAGAGAAATCCAACCAATCGATTATAATGAAGCTAACAAACTTGCTGGAGTTCATCTTGTTAAAAAAGAGTCTCCAATGTTTTTCAAAAAACCAGTGGCTGTCCCAAAAAGAAAAGTTGTTTCAAAACACCTTTCTAACATCGAACAAATGTACTCTAACAACACTTGTCACACAAGTGAAGCTAGAATACTTTTGGCCGATCTTAAAAGGAGAGTTGAAATGCTTCAAACTGTTGTGGCAACCAAAACTGATGCTAAAATAAACGATTGGTTTTCAAGTTTTCAAACTGAACAGAAAAAGATGTTCGAAACAGAGATTACTCCCATTGTATCTGCCATACATGCGAGAGCAATTCATGTTGAGAACGCAATTATAAAAGAAGTAACTGAATTTGTCAAGGACCACACATCCTTGGTACTTGAAGCTAATGAAAACATTGAAAAAATCAAAGTTTTGGAAAAACAAAATGACGCACTCTCTGAAGAAGCTCTTTCAACTGATATTATGTCCATTATTTATCAAATGTATTCTGTTGAAGATGATGAAAGAATTCGAGCCGAGACTTCCGAAATTGTTTCAAAATATGAAAATGCATTTGCAAAGCTTGAAAAAGAAAATGTTACATATTTTAAACAACTGGATCGAAAAAAGGAAGAATGCAAGTATGACAAACTGTCGTATGAACGTTCTTACAAAGAAATGCAAAAACAAATTGATCTTTTGAAGTCTCAGCTTGAATGTCAAAAAGGGAAGGGTGAAGAAATTAATGCAAAACCAAAAATGTCAATTTCACAATGTGCTCCTTCACCCTTGCCCAAAGAAAAAGGAAAAGAGAAAGTAGTTGTCGAAACACCAAATGTGATAGCACCTGGACTTTATAGGATTAGTACCACTATTGCATCTACCTCTACATCTAAAACATATAGGGCGATAGACAAAAGTGTTAAGGAAAATCCAAAAGAGACTAGGAAAGCTAACACTGATTCAAAGGACAACAAGATAAATCCTAATGAGTGTGCCTTACCTTCTACAGGAGTAGAAAGTACCTCTAAGAGCAGCAGACCAAAGCCTAGGAGCAATATACCAGGATTAGAGTCGCGCTGCTTCTAAGAGTGAAAACAAGAATAAACGAAAGAGTAGAAGACACCCTGGATTTTATCGCTTTCCAAGAAGAAACTTATGTCATCTGAATGTAATGTTAAAGACAATATTTCTAGTGCATGTAATGAACCTGTTTGTTTAATGAACAAGAAATCTTTGTCTGAAAATGTGTGTGATGATATTGTTTCTAATGTTGTGCATGTGAATGATAAGCCTGCTAAGAAAGATGTTCCTTCAGGAACTAGTGCTAAGACTAAATACATTGAAAGACTTATTGCTAAGTCTAAGAAAACCACTAGTAGTCTGCTACCTAGGAACTATCTTAAGATGTGCATATGGATTCCAACGGGTAGAGAATTCAGTCTTGAAAATGGTAGAATAAAAATGGCTAAGGAAGAACCAGTAAAAACTGTCTATGATTGTATTTCGCCTGTTAACCCTAACCCCATGGAACCAAATGATAAACGGTTTCCAAATGCACAATCATCTGTTATTGGCAGGTTATCGAAATATGTCTTTGGATCGTCGACTCGGGTTGCTCCAAGCACATGACCAGGAATCTGAAGCTGCTGATCAACTTTGTATGGAAGTTCATGGGAACAGTTCGGTTTGGAAATGATCATGTAGCAGCTATTCTTGGTTATGGAGATCTACAGTTTGGGAATTTTTTAATCACTCGAGTTTACTATGTCGAAGGATTGGGACACAACCTGTTTTCAGTCGGACAATTTTGTGATGCGGATTTAGAGGTTGCATTCAGAAGAAATACATGTTTCGTTAGGAACTTGGTTGGTGATGATCTCTTAACCGGAAATCGTGGAACCAATCTCTATGCTATCGACATAAACCAAATGGCCTCGTCATCACCAATTTGTCTCATGACTAGAGCTGACGATACAAAGTCCTGGTTGTGGCACAGACGCCTTTCCCATCTCAACTTTGACACGATAACAAAGCTTGCCAAAGACAACATCGTCACCGGTCTTCCTAAATTCAAATACACCAAAGAACACTTATGTCCATCCTGTGAGCAAGGCAAAAGCAAAAGGGCAACTTAGAAACCTAAAACCGTTCCCAGTTCGGTTGATAAGTTATATCTATTGCACATGGACTTATGTGGCCCAATGAGAGTTGAGAGTATCAATGGGAAGAAGTATATTCTTGTGATTGTCGATGATTACTCAAGATATACATGGGTAAGGTTTTTAAGATCAAAAGACGAAGCACCAGGAATCATCATCACCTTTCTGAAGTGAATTCAAGTTCTACTTCAAGCTCCAGTTAGGATTGTAAGAACTGACAATGGCACGGAATTTACTAATCAGGAGTTAAGAACATATTTTGAAGAAACTGGAATTACTCACCAGACATCAGCAGTCAGAACTCCACAGCAGAATGGAGTAGTTGAAAGAAGAAATAGAACGCTTGTGGAAGCTGCTCGCACTATGCTGATTTATTCCAGTGCACCGTTGTTTTTATGGGCTGATGCTGTTTCCACTGCCTGTTTTACTCAAAACCGATCCCTTATCCATCCAAGATTCAATAAAACCCCATAAGAACTAGTGAACAACAGAAAACCCGATATCTCTTATCTTTATGTATTTGGCGCTTTGTGCTATCCTACAAATGACAGAGAGGATCTGGGGAAGCTGAAGGCTAAGGGTGATATAGGTATCTTCATTGGTTACTCTGATAACTCGAGGGCATTTAGGGTGTATAATAGAAGAACGAAAAGAGTAATGGAGACGATGAATGTGAAATTTGATGAGATTTCACAAATGGCTTCTAAGAGACTCGCTCTAGAACCCGCGCTTAACCCAATGGCTTCTAATCGTATCGGATTAGGACCCGCACCACAAAGTCAAACTTCTGGACACATCAGTTCAGGACTCACACCCCAAGGAGCTCAGTCAACTTCAACTGATAAACCAACAAATCTAGAACTGTATAATTTCTTTAAGTTTATGTATGATGAATACTATGGTGGAGCTTCAATAGATACATCACAACAACGTTCCGCTGCACCCGCTCAACAACAACCACCACCACCACCACAAGATGCATCTACTACAAACGAAGCTGAAGCACCAACTCCCTCCACGTCAACATCATCTACATCTACTCCTGCCACTCCAGTAATTGAGATTGTTTTACCAAGAGTTGATGAGCAAACCCAAACAACACCAAATCAAGAAGAACCATACCAAAACGATGCTGTGTTAGAAGAAGAAGAACCATTTGAAAACCCATTTGCTACGGAATCTGCTGAATCTTCTTCTCGGTTACATGAACCATCAAACACGCATTCGTTAGATCCAAGGTACCCTTCAACGTTAAAGTGGACTAAAGACCATCCAATAGAACATGTCATTGGTGAACCTTCAAGGCCAGTACAGACGAGAAGACAACTTGCCACCGATTGTGATATGTGCATCTTCGCCTGCTCAGTCAGTTTAAAAGAGCCAAAGAACATTCGGGAAGCAATGTCAGACAATGCATGGATTGACGCGATGCAAGAAGAACTTCTCCAATATCAATTACATGACACTTGGGATTTAGTGCCGAGACCTATTGACAAACTTGTCATTGATCTTAAGTGGATATGGAAGAACAAAAAGGATGAAGAGATGACTGTAATTCGCAACAAAGCTCGTCTCGTGGCCAAGGGATTTAGACAGGAAGAGGGAATTGATTTTGATGAATCATTCGCGCTAGTAGCTAGACTTGAAGCGGTCAGGATTTTCTTAGCATAAGCGGCTCACAAGAACATCACGGTCTATCAGATGGATATCAAGACGGCTTTCTTAAATGGAACTCTGAAGGAAGAGGTGTACGTGAGTCAGCCAGATGGATTCGTTGACAAAGATCATCCCGACTACGTCTACAAGCTCAAAAAGGCTATCTATGGTCTGAAACAAGCCCCAAGGGCGTGGTACGATGAACTCTCATCTTTCTTGTTGTTAAATCATTTCACCAAAGGAACAATTGACCCCACCTTGTTTACCAAAAAGTTTAAAGATGACATTTTGATTGTTCAGATTTACGTGGACGACATAATCTTTGGGTCCACTAATCCGAAACATTCAAAACTTTTTGCAAATCTCATGAAAAGTAAATTTGAAATGTCTATGATGGGCGAATTAAAATTCTTCCTTGGACTTCAAATCCATCAATCCCATCATGGTATTTTCATTAATCAAGCGAAATATACAATTGAGATTTTAAAGAAACATGGAATGGAAAATTGTGACTCTGTTGGTACTCCAATGGTCACTTCACCTAAAATTGGTGCTGACTTATATGGGAAACCCATTGATCCGAAGAAATATCGGAGCATGATTGGGTCTCTCATGTACTTAACTGCTAGCCGACCCGATATACATTTTGCTGTATGTTTATTAGCACGGTTTCAGGCAAGGCCTACCGAACTTCACCTCAAAGAGGTTAAACGGATCTTCCGGTACCTTCGAAGAACCATTAACATGGGACTTTGGTATCCGAAGGATTCGGAGTTCAATCTAACAGCCTTTGCAGATGCCGATCATGCTGGTTGCCAAGTCACTGCAAAAAGTACATCCGAAGGAGCACAATTTCTGGGAGAGAAGCTAGTAGGCTGGTCATCAAGGAAACAAGACTGCACGATGCTTTCAACCGCAGAAGCCGAGTATGTGTCTCTATCTGCGTGTTGTGCCCAAGTTCTATGGATGAGGACACAACTCACAGATTATGGCTACTCTTTCGACCACATACCTATGTATTGTGACTCGAAAAGTGCCATAGCCATCTCGTGCAATCCAGTTCAGCACTCCAAGACCAAGCATATTAGAGTCCGCTACCACTTTATCAAGGAACACGTCGAAGAGGGTACTGTTGAATTATTTTTCGTGAAGACTGAATACCAACTCGCCGATCTATTTACTAAAGCCCTCCCAAAAGAGCGGTTTGAATACTTAGTTCGTCGAATTGGAATGCGAAGCCTAACTCCCGAAGAGTTAGAAAGTCTTCTCGAATCTTCTTGAATCATCTCATGAAGCTTCGCATGAAAAACCAACAAAAACAAAATATAAAAATATAAAATTTCAAAAAGACATAAAAAATATAAAATACAAAATTCAAAAATATTCTTCTCACGACATGTCTCTTGTATAAATCAATATTCTGTACGTACCTAGAAATGTCATTCAACAATGATACGGGCATGTACAGATGCTTGAGCGAGAGTTCATTTAAACATTTTCTAAAACATGTCGTTCTCAAAACTTTCTTCTTTACGGCTTTCGTGCATTTCAGTACGAAACCCGCGCTACAATGATGACTTCTGATTATATCTGATCAGGACTCGCATTGTTAATGGCAAACAAAATCAAAGAATCCTTGAGCACATGATCAAGATTTTTCAAAAATATTTTTCAAAATCTTTCTCCAAATTCTGTGCTCAAGATTCTTCAAAAGTGCAAACTCCCTCTATACCCTTAAATGATTTTTAAACTCAAATGTTTAAACGAATATGCTTTATTTAAGGGGGAGTATAATAATTAAAAATGCAAAATGTTCCATTTTCATGCTAACATCCGTCTCTCTACAAAACACTTTCATTTTAATCAGTTGATATCAAAAATATCAATGCTATTTTTGAGGGGGAGAGGACGTGATTAAAATGTGATCAAAGTTCGTGGAATCTCAAAGGATGCTCACCAGACAGACTCAGCATGAACCCTCGAATTGACGAAACTAAATGTCCGTTATCGAAAAGACTTGTCCGGGACGGGTAATAATTTCAAGCTAGTTCAACTAGTGATGTAAGCGTGTCTCGCAAAGGACCTGTCTGAGTAGAATGTACCAATTCGAGAGATGATCATTGAATATGGCCGGGACGGGTAATAATTTCAAGCTAGTCTAACTAGTGATGTAAGCGTGTCTCGCGAAGGTCATGTTCATTGAAAGTCAATCAATTCAAAATGTGCAAACTCTACCCAACATGTGCAATTTTTGTTTAAAATGTATGAGCACATGTGAAGGGGGAGTATTTCAAAATTGCAAAACTCTCGAAGTGTTAACTAAATGTGTTTATTCATAAACACTTTGAGAGATTTTTCAAAAGGTTTTATGGCAAATCTAGGATAGTCATGGTGTTATAAGGTGACTAAGGTTAGGAAAAACCGTCCTATGATCCGCCAGAGCCGGAGGGATGTACCCAAGGACAATTCCAATAGATTAGAATTAGAAGTCCTTAGGAAAGATTGAAAAAAGGAGTAAATGAGAAAGGGAAAGAAGGGGTTGAAGAATTAAAAAGAAAAGTTGAATGAAAGGGTGAAAAGAAATAGCCCTCTATGAAAACTTAGGGCAGAAACCGGGTCAATACATCTGCTATCGGTATTCACTAAGGTGATACTGATATTGAAGACAAGACGTCATGGACCCAGTGACGCGCTGCACAAACCCCTCCTAGCCACTCAGATATCTCTTAAAAGATATTTGTTTCATTCTCACGGAGAACACTGCATAATCTATCGGCCTCTCACTCCGAGAAGTGTTGATATTGAAAAGGTGGCACTCAGCTCCATGCCTCCGACTACTAAAACCAAAACGCACAATAGAGTCTAGAGCCATGAGATTCATCAAAAATCTCTTAGGAACACTTTCCAGATAATTCACCTGTGTTCACCAATAAGGACACATGGTGTACATGAGTCTTAATGAGATCTAAGGATCTTGCCAATTTTATCATGATGGTTACGTGCTTCAAACGGTCTACAGTCGTAGGGTGATCTCTAGCAACTCACTGAATCGTGGGTGCACTTCGGTGTGTCCGTGTAAGCCCTCTCGGGGGTATCCGGTTCAGAACGGCCTGGGGGAGATTAGAGAAAGTCTACACTCTATGCTGTTGACGATCTCGAAGTCCTAACCCGTAAGCGCTGGATGATTATTACTAACGGTTTTATGCAGCTAGCCTTAAACATTCATTAACCATCATCCCATACATCAAGCATCTTCACCTCAGCATACTCATACTTATGAAGAACATTCCTCATCAAAGCTCAAGTGTTAAAAGTTCAAGACAAGGAGATCAAGTTAACGACCAAGTGTAACAACAAAGTCAAGAGGCTAATCAAGATGTCAAGAACAAGTTCATATGTCAAACGATGAAAGATTAAGAGGAGATTGTTAGCAAGGGAAGATTGTTAGCAGAAGTTTACAGTCCAAGATGTATGAGTATGTTGGAGGACACGACGCATCATCACGAGAAGATTTTGATCAAGGCAAGAACATCCATCAAAGGACGATTACTTTGAAGATCACAGTGCATGAAGGAACATTGATTGAAGATTATTCTACAATGACACACAAAGATAAAGACGTTGAAGACAAAAGACCACTCACCGGAGCATCATGAAAATGACCATCCCTTAGGGGGAGATTGTTAGCTTTTATATTTTATAGAAAAGTGATGGTCATTTGTATGTGTATTTAAGTGTGTGTCGTGTAGTATAAACAACCATATGTAAGACTTGTGTTGGACTTTGATTAGTAAAGTTCAAGAAATATAATAAAAGCCCAAGTCCAACACAAGCCCAACCAAAGCCTTTTAGGGCAACAAAGGCTTCCATTCTCATCTATAAATACCACACTCTCCACCATATTTTGTGTGCCTCTTAGTCTTGAAAAGGTGTGAGAGTGTGTGTGTGTTTTGTATTTTCTCTAAGTTCTCTTATGGTTCAATATACTTTCGACTAGAGTTTTATTCATAGCATACGCGTCTCTTTTCATCTCATCTTTACTTTCGTTATTTATCTAAGAGTGTCACGTTAGCAGTAGTAGTTAATATAGATTAGTTTGTTTAGTTAAGGTTGCTCGATTTTAGTGTTTTACAGATATGAATGCGTGTCAACTTTACTTGTGTACAGCTCGGCTCTAACTTCTGAAAAATAACATCCCACCGAGAGCTTGAACCTTTTAAGTTTCTTAAAAGACATATTTTTTAGAGGAGCATTGTTACCCACGAATTCAAATTCTAATGCAGAAAGGTTCTCTGAACGTTCTGCAAGTTCATTAAAGTTGTTGTCTGTGAAGCAGAATTCATCTCTATCAAAAGCTATCATATAAAGTTCTTCAAGTTTCATCAAGTTTTTCAAGACACCATCATCTACAACAAGAAAGTAAGAACCTGATACATCCAGTAATCTTAGCTTCTTCAAATTTCTGAATGTCGAAGGTAAGATTGTAATGCCAGAGTTAGCAAAGCTAAGCACTTCCAGATTCGAAAGATTTCCAATACAAGTTAAATCAAACATCAACGACCATTCATCGAGACAAAGAGTTCGAAGGTTGGCGGAGAACTGAACAGATGTGGGAACTAATGGATACTCCAACTTCTCAAATGCTATAACTTGAAGCTTTTCCATTCCTACATAAAAGTCTTGAGGGAACCTTAATGACTCATCTCCTTGCATAAGTTTCAAAACTGTAAGGTTTGGAAACTTAAAGTCAATGGGAAACTCCAACATACCCTTGCATGCTAACGAAATTCGCTTGCAAGACTCGATCATATCATTAGCTTCACTCAACTTTGAGAAATCATCATGGTGAATGATCCAACATCCGTCCTCACCACCTTTGGAAACAGTATCTACCACAAATGCAAGCACAAGATCATGCATTTTCACACACTCATAGTCATCACTATCACCATCCATCAACAAATATGCTTTTTTGAGATTGCTCACACTTGTTTGTGTGCATTCTCTAGCATCTTCGATGGTATAAACTTGTTTTAAAAGTTTTAATCCCCATGCATATCTTGTCAGATCTTCTATAGGAACATTAGTGTCCTCGGGAAACAAGCCACAAAGGAGAAAAATCGCTTTATCCTCTTCTCGTTCTACACTATTGTAGCTTATATCAACAATTTCTAGCACGTTATTATTTTTCTTCAAACGCTTCAGTGTATTCTTCCATACACTCCTTTCCTTTTCACATTTAGCAGTTGCAGCAATGATTTTGATGGCAAGGGGCAAACAACCACAGTTTTTGACAATCTCACATCCTATTCGATAGAGATCACGATCACGTTCGGCTGAAATCCCTGCGATTTGACAAAAGAAATCCCGTGCTTCCTCTTCCTCCAAGACATCAACTCTAACTACTTGAAGAAAAGAATCAGCATCAACTGCAATCTGTTGGCAGATATTTTCATCTTGTGATGTGAGCAACAACTTGACCCCCTTTGGCAAAGGACTCCCTAATCCGATATCTTCAAGTTTAATCTTCTCCCAAACATCGTCCAATATCACCAGACACTTTTCTTTACTCTCTGAATATCCTTTAAATCTTTGAGAAAGATAGTATGTCATTAGCGTTTCATCAATATCGGTTAGAGTTTGGCCTGTGTGCGCTGATATGGCTTTCTGAATGGCAAGCAAGTTGGGTGTTTTCCCAATAACAACATCCACAATCAAATTAAACATCTTTTCATTTTTTGCAACCTCTTTCAGTTGTTTCATCAGCGTGGTTTTCCCCACACCACCCATTCCACACAAGGCTATCACTCGAGCCGTATCATCATCATCTTGTTGAAGGAGTTTCAATGCATCATTGAATATCTTTACTCTTGAGTCGAACACATTTTCGGTATCTCCACCTGATGTCGATGCCGGGCTTTTGGAATTGACTCTTCCAAAACCGACGTGGGCATTACCAAGGATAGCAGATACAACTTCCATTTTCCTGAGACATAAGAAATCATGTAAACATAACTAGGGGTGGACACAAAAATGAATTGGCTTGGCCTGGGTCTAAACAGGTATTGAGTTGACCCAGTAATAAAAACAGTTCATGTTTGTGTTAGTGATGGGTCGAACCACCAACCCGTTAGTTACATGGGTGACGTTCGGGCCGTAACCAAAACAAACCAGCTAAAGGAATCAGAATGTTAATTATAGGGTGTCTTGTCTGGGCTAGCTTTTCTGCTTCTGCTTATCTGGAATGGAAATACTGTATAATTATAATTAAAATCTTCAAACAAAAACATAATTACATTTTGTATAAAAATAAGTGAATCCAAACACTAACACCTAAAGTGTTTAATTTGTAACAGCTTATATAACTTATTTATATGCAAAAAAACACACTGGAGTAATATAGATTCAGGCATATATTATCAACATCCACAATCAAATTAAACAAAAATATAATTGCATGTATGTGTAAAATGAGATAATCAAATATGTAGTAACAGATTTCAAAGAACTCACCAGTTTTCAAAGAAGATCAAATCCACACAGAACTGATCAAGAAAATATCAAAAGTCAACCAAGGTATTTATAGCCTTTTATATTCGTTAAGATTATTTTTAAAAACTAATGCTTGGATGTTAAAATAAATAACAATGAAATTGGGCTTTGCTAACCCAACATAGGGTTGTGGTTAATAGGCTTTGTGTTACTACAATTTATTGTAAGAATATAATTCATTTAGGGGCCATTTGGATGGGATGTAGGGGTAAGTCATTGATCAGGTAGAGTACCTCCGGACCCAGCAGGCTGGTCCGGACTTCCCCATAACTTGAACCGCGGCAGAGTCAGTTCACACTATAGAACAAAGTCTTGCCAAACCAAGACAAGCATATGCCTCGGACTCCCCAGACCGGGGCAGAGCATAAACTCTGCCGCGGCAAAGACGCAAGTGGACTCCCCCACTTGATATGACAGATAAGGCACAAGTGGACTCTACTCTGACGACACAAGTGGACTCAGCTCTGACACACGTCCGCAGAGACGGCACAAGTTGACCCTGATACTAACCGATAAGGCACAGGTCAACTCAGCTACAGTAAATACGGGTAGTATAAATACCCCAACTCATTTATTACTGCCCACCTAACTGCATTTACTACACATAGTCCGCACTTAAACTATCTTTCTCAATCAATATACTTACTCTCACACCCGAGGCTAACCGTGAAACCCCCCTTCCGCGGTAAGACTAACGGTGCTACCTTTCTCTTAGCAGTTCACACGAAGTACTCAGTGCAAGATCTACCCTCCAAGAGCTAGTCTAACCTAGGTCTGGGAGTGTGCCAAAGATTTGTGCTAACAAGTTGGCGCCATCCGTGGGACCAGTTACATAAACTGCGTTTCAAAAGGAAGAAAAATCTACCATGAGCAACCAAGGAAACAATCCTTCTCCTTCCCTGGAACCGTCCACCGTGCGTAACACTCGCGACACGGGAAAAGAGAAGGAGCGGGAACACCATGTGGAATCCCTCCCGGATGAAGCAATCAGGGAGTTTTGCAATCAGCACTACGACCGATTGCTGCCACTAATGTCCGAGAAGGTCCGTGCAAAAAAGCTTAATCAAGTAAGAACTCGCCTTGATTTCGAGGATGAGTCGCGGGAAAACCCTTCCCCGCAAGAACCGTCCAAAAACTCTCAGTCAAGATCCCTATGGGAAAGAAAGAGCGAAAAGAGGCGGAAAACCAGTCCTAGTTACAGATCGGGACCCTCTGAAAGCTCTCACTCTCGAAGCATTTTCTCTATACTTGGCAAAGAGCCTAGGGGCAGCAACAAAGAAATGGAATACCCCCGATCTACCGTTTTTACCCGTTTGGGAGAAAGGAAGGGGGATGTTAAGTCGCGCCTAGGAGAAAAGAAGGCGGACATATTCTCTAGGCTCAGAACAAAAAGCAGTGCTAGAAGAGAGCGCAGAAATGAAGCACAGCGTTATAGACAAGGTGGGCGTCCCCATGAGGAAAGAGGCCCAGAAAGCAGCAGGAAAAGGTCACCCAGCCCAACCCTCAGCCGCGTCCCTCGTTCCAGGGAACATGGAGCCGGAAGTAGGTCCACATACTCCGGCCCTGAGCGACCTCGGAAGAGGACACCCGTAGAAAGTGAGGACAGTGCGGGGGAGTACTGGGAGGCAAGGTCTGAAAAGAGCAAAGGGGAAAAAGATGATCTTTATCATCCCTACGATGTTGAAGACACTAATCCCTTCACATTGATGATTAGGGGTTTCAAATTCCCAAAAAGAACCAGAATGCCTAACAATGTCAAGACTTACGACGGGACCGGGGATCCGGAGGACCACATGAAAAGCTTCTGCACCGCAGCCAAAGTAGAGCGGTGGGCCATGCCCACATGGTGTCATATGTTCAACTCCACCCTCATGGGGCATGCTCGAATGTGGTTTGACGACTTGCCGGCGGAAAGCATTGACAACTTTGAGGATCTCAAGAAATACTTCCTATCCTACTTTCTCCAACAAAAGAAGTATACTAAAGATCCGGTGGAGCTCCATCACATCAAACAAAGAGAAGGGGAAACAACAACGGCATTTGTTGACCGTTTCAAGGCAGAAAGCATGCAAGTAAAGGGTGCCCCGGAATGCATGAGAGTCTCAGGGTTCATGCACGGAATTAACAACCCAGAGTTAATCAGGAGACTTAATGATAAAATCCCAAAGACCATGGACGAGATGTGGAAGATCACCACTGCTTTCGTCCGAGGGGAGACTGCCGCGACAAATCTATCTAGGAAAAAACAGGACCGCTCTTCGTGGAAGTCCGGCGAAGGAGGATCTCGGGCAACCAATAGCCAGCCTTTTGACAGAAAGACGGAATTCAAACAACGCTCCAGGGCAGACCGGAAGCGGAGCGATAGATTTACACCCCTCACAAAAACACCAAAAGAGATTCTCGGAATGGATTCAGTCAAGTTCACGGCCCCACCGCCAATGTCAAGTCCGGCCGAGTCCAGAAACAAGGACAAATACTGTGACTTTCACAGAAAAAGAGGCCACCACACGGATGAGTGTTTCCAATTGAGAAAACAAATTGAAGAAGCAGTTAGAACAGGACAGCTGGCACATCTAGTAAAAGAGATTAAGAATGGGAGCCAAAAAGGCGGGACCTCCAAGAGCGGCAAGAAGGAAACAGCGGCTAAAGATAAAGCCCCGGCCATATTCATGATACAGGCCTTGCCGCGGAATGTGAAGCAAAAAACAACCTCTAGCGCCTACCCCAACATGGAGATATCTTTCCCTCCTATAAGGGAGGATGACTGGGACGATCATCCGCTGGTGATAAAGGCAGAAGTAGGCAGACACCATGTGCACCGGATGTATGTGGACAATGGAAGCGCCTCGGAGGTTTTGTACGAACACTGTTTCAATCACTTGAGCCCGGAAATTTAGAAAAGAATGATCCCTGCTACGACCCCCCTGCTCGGATTCAGTGGAGAGTTGTCATGGCCTCTGGGACAGATTCTATTAGAGGTAACCTTAGGAGATGAAGAGAACTCCTCAACATGGAGATATCTTTCCCTCCTATAAGGGAGGATGACTGGGACGATCATCCGTTGGTGATAAAGGCAGAAGTAGGCGGACACCATGTGCACCGGATGTATGTGGACAATGGAAGCGCCTCGGAGGTTTTGTACGAACACTGTTTCAATCACTTGAGCCCGAAAATTAAGAAAAGAATGATCCCTGCTACGACCCCCCTGCTCGGATTCAGTGGAGAGTTGTCATGGCCTTTGGGACAGATTCTATTGGAGGTAACCTTAGGAGATGAAGAGAAATCCTCAAGTGCATGGATGAATTTCATGATTGTCAGATCACCCTCCCAATACAATGGCATAATAGGCCGACCGGGGATAAGACAACTTAAACTCATTCCTTCCACGGCCCACGGCATGATTAAATTCCCCACCCAAGGAGGGGTAGTCACAATACATAGTGACAAAATCACGCCCAGGGAATGCCAGATGGTAGCAGAACCCTCATCACAACAAAGTTTCGAAGAAGTGCCGGCCAAAGAAGGCGTAAAGGTTGCGATACATCCTAAGTTCGCGGACCAAACAGTCACCCTGGGAGGAAGCCTGACGAACCAAGGAAAGAAAGACCTATGTGATCTGTTGAAGAATAACTTGGACATTTTTGCTTGGCAACCGTCGGATATGACGGGCGTGCCGCGGAACACAGCAGAACATAGGCTTAATATCCGGGAAGGGTACGCGCCAGTAAGGCAAAAGAAGCGCGGGCAAGCTCCTGAAAGAAACAAGGCCATCAACGAAGACGTGGCAAAGTTGGTAGAGGCGGACATAATGCGAGAAGTCCATTATCACGACTAGGTGTCAAATCCGGTCTTGGTCAAGAAAAGCGACGGAACTTGGAGAATGTGTGTAGACTTCAAAGACTTAAACAAGGCGTGCCCAAAAGATTGCTACCCTCTACCGGAGATTGACTACAAAGTTGAATCTCTCTGCGGCTACACCTTCAAATGCTTCTTGAACGCATACAAAGGGTATCACCAAATACAAATGGCCGCGGAAGACAAGGAAAAAACCGCCTTTCACACAAACCAAGGAATATTTTGTTATAAAAAGATGCCTTTCGGATTGAAGAATGCCGGAGCCACCTATCAACGACTGGTGGATAAGGCTTTCAAAAAACAGATTGGGAGGAATCTAGAAGTATATGTGGATGGCTTTGTGGGAAACTAGAAGGGGGGTTGAATAGTTTACCGGTTTAAAAACTTCTTTAAAAATCTTGTTTTAAAAGTATGTTATTGGAAACTTTGATTCGAACTCTATGTGTAATCAATCAAAACCAATATGAACTACACACTAAGCTAAGTAATAATAACAAATAAAAGTAAAGAGTAGAGTTGGAAAGATCAAACCGAGATAGAGGATTTATAGTGGTTCGGCTACGAAGCTCTTCTTCGCCCTACTCCACTCCCCGAGTACCACACTCGAGAGTTTCAAACACTATATCAACAACCTCCCTTCAGGCGGAGAAAACCGTACACGTCACTTATCCTATTACCGACACTAAGCTAGATGTCGAGTGCTAATCTTAGCTAGCACCAATCTACCAAGGTCCACGTGACCAAACACTCAAGCCCAATGGCTTCAAGAGATCACCAAGATCTCAACACGATCACAATGATCAACACTCACTTCACTCTACTCAACTAACACTAACCTAATGACCCTTGATCTTCTTGATCAATCACACAAGCCCAATGGCTTCAAGAGATGTTCACTATCTCTATAGATCACACTTGATCTTCACTCTCACTCACAAAAAGGAAATAAACTTGATGTATGCTAAGACACAACAAGGTTGTAACAAGTGTTACAAAAACCTATCAACTATAACTCTAGTATCTTCTTGATTACTTGAGTTCTTCTCTTGCTAATGAAGAGGGATGACAACACCTTGTATAAACTTGGATACTTGTGTTCTTCTCTTGCTAGTGAAGAGGTATGAAGAGGATCACTTGAAGGATGATTAGATCACTCTTGAAACAAAGAAAAACTAATCTAAATGACCCTAAGAAGTGAAAGGTGTGAGAGGATTTAGCTAAGGGATTTTTCTGTGTGTGAAGGGTGCCTAAAACTGTGAAAGAGGTGGGTATTTATAGGCAAAGAAAATCTGAACGTTACAAAGAAATTCTGTACGGACGACTCCTTTAAATAACCCACGGCTCCGTTAAATTTAACGGTACCGTGGAGCCGTGGTAGACTAGGACGCTCCAAATTTTTTCTTTTCTGGTGAAAACTTATTTGGGGAAGGTTGGAGCTGATTTTGGGGGGGAAAATAGCTGTTGTGATTTTCAAACTAATTTTTCCATTAAAACATTTCTTAATATTTCAAAAATAATTTGTCATGTGTATTTTTGAAAAAATGTTTTGTCCCATTTAAAATGTGAATTTTCAAAACATAAATTCACTTCTTTGATCACTAGTTCAAGTTGTAACTTTGTTCAAGAGTGATTTGCGTAGAAACGGGATCTTCCGATTAAAAACTTGTTAACGTTAATTTTAACGTAACGTGAGTTCACATTTTGTCATCCTCAAAACGTGAAGTAATCGAAAGATATAAATAACGTTTTTAGAACATTATTTGCATCAACAATCTCCCCCTTTTTGATGATGACAAAATATAAACTCATGTTAGGTTAAAATTAGCTTTTAACAAGTTTTTAATGAGTTTACTCCCATTTCTCCCCCTTTTTGTCAAATCAAAAAGGTGGTTAAGGCTCCCCCTTGATGTGTACTCCCCCTCATTTGGAGAACACAAAGGAATCGAGCAATGGATCGTGCTACAAAACAAGGTTAGACGGCAAATAAACAATATCTAACAAGTAGCACATAAGACAAATATCCAACCACAATGAAAGAATTATGGCTAAGTAGCCAAAATGAAAAACCCATTACATAAATATAAAATAAATGTCATACATAGGTATGACTACAATAGGAAAGCAAATTTAACTAACAAGAAGACACATAAACATCTAAAGTAACATGAGGCTTCTAGATTTGCTTCCAACTTCAAAAGGGTTCCTAGGTATTTATTGGGAAAAACTAAACATGACTATGTTTAGTTGGTTGGGCTATGTGGTGGTGGAGGTGGTAAAATGATGGGTCCTTGTCGAGGTGTGAGGAGGTGTTCAAGGTAGGAGAATTGAAGACTCAATTCATCTTTAAGGCCCATGATAAGGAGTTGGTTGTGGTGACAACAAGCACAACTCAAGGTGTGTGGTTGTAGGGGATAAAGAATGGGATGACCCATTAAAGGTTGAGGTGATGGTGATAGGGAAGATGATGATGTGTTGGTGGTAAGTTCAAAAGGTGATATGGGTGATAGGGCTAGTGTGAGGGCTAAAGGTTGTGGTGATGGTGAAGATGATGGGGTGAAGGTTAAAGGTGTGTTGGTTCTAAAGGTTGTGGAGGATGAGGATGTTGGTTTGGTTGATGTTGCCTTGGATGGAGCATGGGGTGTAGTGAAAGAAGATGATGATTTGGTTGAGGTTATGGGTGTGTGTGTATCATCTTCATCATCCAAGGTGAGATCAATGAAAATTGTCTCTTTGGTGTTTGGTGAGACTTGTGATGTGTGAGTACTCTTGATCCATTGATCAATTTGAGTGGTTTCATTTGTTGGTTTGATGTAGAATCTTTGTTTCTTGAATACTCTTGATCCCATGATGGTGGTATGGTGAGTGTGAAGGTGTAAGGATGGGTGTAAGGATGGCAATGCATAATGTTAGCTTAAATAGCCAAATCATAAGCATGCAAGTTTGAAATGTTGGATTTGGGGATTTGGGTGCATGGGAATCAGGTTATGGTTGCAGTTTTTCAGGGAAAAGAAGTCAAAAAGTGGAGGAGAATAGCAGTTTTCATCTTCCAGAGGCACGGCACCATTAAAGGTGCTACGGCACCACTAAATTTAGTGGAGCCGTGGCCTATTTAAAGGAGCCGTGGGCTCTTTTGACCTTCTTTCCAGGTCTGCAGGTTATAGGCAGCCTAAATGGGGAAATTTCTGGGGAATCCATTGGCTGCAAATCTCAAAGCCTCAAATTACTAAACACATAGAATTCCTAAAGATAGTTTCAACTAGCAACTAACATGATCATGTGATCATCTATGTATTTAGGCAACTATTAAGCATGCATGAATCCAAGCATTTTTAACATCTAGTGCATGTAATAAAATAAGCTAACATGCATGAGTTAGGCAAGATAAACCAACATGAGGATTAATTAACAAGAGAATTAATCATGTTCAAGTGTTAAAAGGAAACACATCAAGCTAGTTAATGTATTAAGCAACAATGCCACAAACTATTAGTAGTATTTTAATCATAATACTTATATTAATAATACTACTTAAGTTATTTCCATCTAATCCTTTCTTTTCCCCAACTTCTTAATTTTGTTCCCAAGCCCTTTGATCGCCTTGCCGATGGACTTGAATCCCCCGATAGTTTGCTCATGCATCTCCACTTGTCTATTGTACATTGTGGTTTGCCTTCTCATCACGTGGGATAGATTTACCATCCCATTTTCAAGGTCGGTTGTACGTCGAAATGATGAGGTATCAAGGTTACGAAAGTAGGTGTCGGGAGAAGGGATTTGAGAACTAGACGTTCCTTCTTCGTTCACCTCATCATCGTCCTCATCCATGGGTTCAGATGATGATTCGTGACTGAAGGAGGAGGATGAATGGGGAATATCGGAAGTGGATTTACGACCACGTTTGGACCCTTTGTCCTTACGTTGCTTTGTGCGACGTTGTGGTCCACCAAGTGGGTGCATAACCCGATTGACTAGGACATAGTCGACACTTTGAAGATGTGGGAAATTTTCCATGACCCACCTGAATAAACGAGTAAGCAACATGCCGTATGGCATGAGCTCATCGGACCGACGATGAATGTTGGCCATCCGTTTGACCATGTAGTATGCGAGGTTGAATGGTTCCTCGATACTAAGACAGTAGAGCATAAGGGCAAGACTTGCCGATACGTGATCACGGTTGCCTCCAAGGCTTAACACATTTTCACGCAGAAGAAGTTCCCAACTTCTAAGGTCGGGACGGAGTTCCCTGAGGTAGATTTTGGATGGGTCGAGAAAGACAACGGATCCATCACGTTTTTGGTACGTGTTGGCGACTCGAGGAATTTGGATTATTTGTTTGATTACTTCAATGTCAGGAATTTGGGTACTATAGGCACCTTCCATCTCAACATTGTAGTAAAGAGACTCTAGGGAATGGTCGTTGGTGTATGCACACTGACCATATGAGGGAACACCAAGAATTTCACCAAACTGAGTGACAGACAGGGTGATATTTTGATGTCGAATCCAAAAGTCAAGAAAGACGTTTCCGTCAGAGTCAGTGTAGGTACGAACACGACTGTAAAACTCGAGAACGAAAAGAGGACATATTTGATTGTTTATTGTGTATAAACAATCGAACCGAATAGAAGAAAAACAAGCACTGATTCTATCTGACATGACATAAAGTGCATCGACTACACGCCCTTCGTGTATGTATCGTGTTAGCACTTTGGCAAAATAAGCCTTTTGTTCATCAGTGATGTTTGGGTTTTCAAGTGTTTCAATGATGTAATTTCAGGTTAGTTGATAATCATTTCGAGGCATTGTTTATCTACAAAAAAAATATTTTTGTATGTGTTAGTTCGTTACATTTTAATGATTACACTTCTAGTGTGTGTGCCTAAATGCAAACAATGTGGAGATGCGGCAATCTCGACTCTAAAATTATCCTAAAGAGATTACCCAAACGCTCCTAACTTCACTTTTGCTCAATCAAATATGTCAAACAATACATATCAATTATGTACTTCGAGCCATATTTGAGAGTTCATGTATGCATGCAAAAAAACGTTTTCAATTTGCATCAACAATGCATGAAAAAAAAAGGTTTCATGATCCTAGGCTTGTGAAGTTTTTGAAAAATGATCGAATTGGGGTGTTTGGCAAATGCCTCAACATGGCGCCAACAAGCTTTAAGATTGAAAAGCTTTAATGCAGAACGTTCCTAATCCATTTTTAATCATCCTAAACATGATTCCATTGCAAATAATCAATCATAATCCGAATTTAGTGATTAATTTCGGAGTAGGTTTTGCAACATAAATGGGTTTTTGGAAATCCTAGGTGATGATGTACCCTCCTAACGGGTCGAAGGACTCCCCTTCGAGCCTGTAGAAAGCCCTCCCTTCGGAGGCCCAGGTTAATCTTCTAACACATTTCATTGGCGTAAAACCATTCGCCTGCGAACTGGTTACCATGTGGGAATCCGCCAATCGAAGCCCTAAGCCCTTCGGGGTATTCCTGACGAAGGGACTAGCACGAAGGACCATCCTGACCTGGTCAAACCCACGTCTCCTCTTCCCTTTGGCTTTCCCGCCAAAACAGAGATCGTGGGCTACAAAGCCCTAGCGGTTACCACTTTCCATGGGACGCCCCCATGATCTCCGAACAATGTGCAACCGCCCACTATGTCCTATTTCTCCCCTATAAATAGCCTAGTCGGGCCAAAAACTAAGTAAGTTAACTTCACTCTCTCAATTTACGACCTACATTACCATTACACATACTTACTCGCACGCTGGAGGTGGTTCGCAGGGTCCAACCCCTGCGCAATCACTTAACGTAGTGTCCTCGTATTTCTTATTTTCAGGTTAAGAACAAGCTTGGCGCAATCTCAACAACCCATTATTCCTTTGATCACCATCGAAGGCTTGGTTGGCAATTATTTGTTCAATCAGTGGCGCCATCCGTGGGACCGCTACAATTGGTCTCGTTAATTCCGAGCTTATAACCTACCAACTAATCTCACTATTATTCCGGCATGGATCAAGGAAGAGAAGATACTCCCCCACCGGGTTTCTCTACCTTAACACCAATACCAACCGACGACCCAAACAACCTTCCCCCAATAACCGCCTCCACCTTCACAACACGTTCTCACCCAGAAATCACAACCAACAATCATGCTTCGACATCAGCCAACCCAGAACCTGTCATTAGCCCAACCTTTGTCGAAGCCAACCATGAAGTGTTGGAAACCCTTTTAAGGGCTCGTAACAGACAAGTCAGGAATGCTGAGGTGCGAAGGGAGTTGGAATACTCGAGTGATGAGTATGATGAAGAAATGGAGATGGAACCTAGGCCTCCAACCCAAGGGCCAACCCTATCGGCCTTAAGAATTGGGTCTCCAATTGGTCGAAGGCTAAACAAAAGGTCTGTTGGTTTCGAAGGAGTCCCCGAGAGGGCTCCGACAAGAAGAGAAGGGGCGGTTACCGAAGGCTCTAACGGTAGGAGCCAGCTTAGGGAAGAAAGGGGGGTGACTTTGCCTCCCTTGCTAGCAGCTCATCTTGGAAGGACTGAAGCTGGGGTTCCGTTGCAGCCTTCTTACGTATCAGGCGTAGAAGGCAATCCGTCTACAATTAATATGGGAGGAAATCTTCCTCCCAATGGTATGTACCCCTCGTTCCAAACTCAGTCTTATCCTCAAAATTTATATCCTCCAGTAAATGGACAGCCTAATAACCCAAGCTTCCCCCAAAATTATGGGAGCATGCCCTTCGGCCATCCTATGGCATACCCTCCGTACGCCATGGGAAACAGTTACCCGTTTGCCATGAATACACCTTATCAGTCCTACCCAGGCCAGACTCCTATGGGAATGCCCCCAAACAGCAATCCATATAATATTGTCCCCATGTATGCACCACCTTATAATTGTCTATATTCAGACCCTATGGGTTCAGCTACACCTTTTGTTAGATGGATAGAAGATTACCCATTGCCTGATGGGTTAAAAATGCCTTCACATGTCGGGACTTATGATGGGAAGGGGGATCCGGACAATTTCTTACACTTGTTCAAAGGGGCTATCAAGATGCAAAAGTGGGTTATGCCGGTGGCCTATCATATGTTTACATACACCCTACGGGATTCTGCTCGTATTTGGTGGAATGGGCAAAAGCCCGGTAGCATCGTCAACCTTGATGATCTCAAAGCCAAGTTCCGGTCACACTTCAGTCAGCAAAAGAAGTTCACAAGAACTCATTTAACGGTGCACAACATCAAACAAAAAGATAACGAAAGCACCAGGGCCTTCGTCACTAGGTACACCGATGAGACTTTGCAAATTTTGGGCCTTCATGAAGATCAGCGTATTTCTGGTTTCATACATGGCCTTCGGAATCGGAGTTTGGTGGAATTCTTGTCCACTGACCTTCCGAAAACTTACAAGGGATTGACCGAAAAGACGTATACTTGGATCGAAGCAAAAGAGGTGTCCACTAATGGGGCTCCGATAGATAAAGATAGCAACAACAAGTTTTTGAAGCATTCTTCGTGGGAGGGGTCCAAGAACAGGAACAAGAACAGAGATAGGTTTTCTCCGTACAACAAAGGCCCCAACCATGGTTTGCTAAGCAGTCTATCGAAGTCTCCAAAAGAAATACTTGCTACGGAGAGGGCAGCCAAAACCTTCGAGGCGCCTCCCCGTATGACAAGTAAGGGCAAAAACAGGGATACCAGCAAGTACTGTCACTTCCACGAAGACAATGGCCATGATACGAACAGTTGCAGGGAACTAAAGAAACAAATTGAAGAGGCCGTAAGATCGGGGCAATTGGCACACCTGGTAAAAGGAATCAAGAAAGGCAAAGAAAAGATGACTGACACTCAAATGGCCAAAGATACTAACCCTACCGAAGCCCCCATACTAATGATACATCGAAACGAAACCACTTCGAAAAGGAAGGTACCAGAGCCGGAAGCAAACGAGGCAAGGGAAATAACGTTTTCCCCTATCGCAGGCAGGATCCCTTCGAATGATCCGGTGGTTATCAAAGTCCTAATCTTTAGCCAAGAAATAAGGGTAGCTTACATGGACTGCAGAAGCCCTTGCGAAGTCATATATGAACATTGCTTTCGAAAGCTTTCGCCTGCGGTTAGGTCTCAAAGGGTTAACTCAAAGATGCCTTTAGTAGGGTTTTCTGGCGAACGCTCGTGGCCTCTAGGAGAAGTTCTGCTGGAAATAACAATCGGAGAAGGCAGGATTGCAAGGACAGAAACCCTCATGTTTACTATCGTAAGGTCCAATTCTCCTTACAACTTGTTGATAGGGAGGACCGCCATGCAAAAGATGGGTATAGTAGTCTCCACTATACATGCAGCGGTGAAATTTCACACACCCAACGGAATAGGGACGGTATTTTCTGAGCACAGCCCGAAGGATAGCAAGAAAAAAAGGGAAGGTTCTAAAAAACCTCCGAATGATGTTATTAGGAGTGCGGATGTCGAAGAAGATATCGTCACAAAAAAGCATCATGCAAAACGAAGAGTGGTAGGCGAAGAGCGACCTCCAAATAGTTCCACAACAGACTTGAAGAAGCCACACAAAGCCGAGGGGAAGGTCCTCGAAGGGACACATTCTAGGAACACCAGAACTCCTCAGGCACCGATGACTGATGACAAGCTCTACGACAAGGAATATCGACTCAAGGGGTTCAAACCCATTAAGTCAACGAAGCAAGGAGTCAAAGCCAACCCTTCGAAGTTCAAAGCAGCTATTGACCTACCAGCTCTAAGATCATTGAAAAGACGTGATAGTCCAAGCTCCATCAAGAGTCAGACATCTGCAGAAGTCCTCAACGAAACATCTTCCGGACACAGCCAAAATGGAGAAACTCCCCCAACAGCAACGGAGGGATGGAAATTATACACTGATGGAGCCTCAAGCTCCGATGGTTTCGGAACAGGTTTAATCCTAATTAATCCGGAGGGAAAGGAGTACAGTTATGCACTACATTTTGAATTCAAGGCCACAAAAAATGAAACAGAGTACGAAGCCTTGCTGGCTGGCCTTCGACTCACGAAGGGCATGGAGGTTCATGACCTCTCCATCTTCGTAGGCTCACTTTCAGTCACTAGTCAAATCAAGGGTTCTTACAGAGCAAGGCAGCCAATAATCAAGGAATACTTGAACGAAGTTAAAAAGCTCCTTCAGGGTTTCGAACGACACAAAGTGACAGATGTCCACATGAGCCAAAACAAAAAGGCGGAGGCCCTAATCAAATTAGCATCGACTGCTTTCGCTCATCTACCCAGCGAGGTTTTAGTGGAAGTATTGGCCACCAGGTCAATTGCACGAAGTGAAACCTTTGATGAAGGCTCCAGCTGGATAGCACCAATAAAAACGTACTTGATAAGCGGCATTTTGCCCGATAATTCAAAGTCAGCACGAAGAATCAAAGTCAAAAGTCCCCAGTACAGGCTCATAGGAAACAATCTCTACAAAAGGCGTCTTTCATCTCCTTGGCTTCGTTGTGTCGAATTAAAACAAGCTTCAAATATTCTCTACAATGCTCATGAAGAATTTTGTGGAAGACACACAAGCCCTAGAGACATCGCCTCGAAGGTAACAAAATGGGGTTATTACTGGCCATCCGTACTAGAAGACGCAAGGGAAGCAATCAGAACATGCATGGTATGTCAGACACACTCCAAAGCCCGGAAACCATTAGAGTATGATGCGACATCTAGCATGACAGTAAGGCCCTTCGGTCAATGGGGAGTCAGCATAATCGGACCCCTACCATTAGCTCCCGGAGGGGTACAATTCTTGGCCATAGCCATCGATGATTTCACCAAGTGGGTCGAGGCCAAGCCGTTGGCATCAACAAAAGGAAAAGATGTGGAAGAGTTCATGTGGGAGCACATAATTTTCAGATTTGGAATCCCACAAGTTATCACCTCTTACGAAGGGCCACACTTTGCCGAAGGAGTGTTCCCTTCTTTCTGCAAAAGCCTGAATGTGAAGCAAAGGTTTGTTTGTGTTGACATGGATATTGTCACCGAAATCGAGATGAAGCTAGGGCAATATCAGCATAAGTGGGCAGACAAACTTCCCAAAGCCTTGAGGGCATATAGGAAGTTTTCCTTCGAATAAAAGCTAACAAAACCAAGGGAAAGAGCCCTTCGTCAAAGGAGAATTAATGTGGCAAAAAGACATAGAAGCTCGAAGGGCAGAAGCAAAAAATGTCGTGAACAAGTTTGGACATGACGCCAAATCTCGTAAGTCTTACATATAAGAACTTACCTTTCTTTAAAAAGCACTTAGTTGTTTTCAATTTCATGTAACGCAGTCTTCTCACATGGGAAAGAAGCATTAATGGTAGGTGTCTAGTGTTCATTTCTTTAAATGATGGAATCCTCCCTACCCACTTAATGATATAACATGTTTCCCTTAAAATCTCTTGTTTCGTTTTATACAACATAGATTTGTTCAGCCAAGTACTTTACAAGTTTCAATGTCGAAGGATGAAGCAAGGCACATGTCTTGTATAACATTAACATCCATTACAATTCACATTAACTTTCCTATGAAGTCTTAGGGTATTAAAAGCCCTCTGTAACTTAAGGATAAAGACGGAGTGGGTCGCGACCCTCTGTCGCAGTCAAATTATACGATTGCATAAAATCTTGGTCCAAAATACACACAATAAGGTTATAACCTTAGGTTGTATGTTTACGTTCTTGTAATGAGCGTAAGAGAAGATAAGCATGGCATCAAAAAAGGAGAGTATTCCTCCAAATTAAGATTCATAAAGACTACGCACAGGCGTAGCTATCATCAAAAGAGATAATTGTTTAAAGTTATGGGACGAAGCCCAGACAAACTATTCCAACAGGCACACGCCTGATAAAAGCATGATAAATTGTCTTAAACAAAGGCACCAGCCTTTAAACATAACCAAATTGTTTTAAAGGGTACACGCCACCCTTACAGACTAAATTACTGCCAACATGGCAGCCTTCATTTGTTGATAGAAGAGTTTGGGTCTTCCAGATGAGTCGCAGACTTGGGTTTCTCAGACAAGGTTCTTTTAGTTGGAGACGGAGGCTGTATGCTCTTGGGTTTTTTAGAAAGGAGATCTTCGATGGAGGCTGAAGGATCTTTGGTTGCTTCGGCAAGAAAGGGGTACACTGCCGTGGTAAATGCGTTACCAGCTTCATCATACTCACGAACGGAATTCGGACGATAGTATGGCACCTCCGAAAGCACAACTGGTTTTTTGGTTTCGGCAATCTCCTCTAAAGTTGTGCATTTGCCATGAAATATGGCTGCATTCACTAGCTTACCCACAACCTCCCCCACCTCATCGCTATGATATAATTCCATAGCAACGTAGGGAACAACCTTCGATACAACCTCAGCCCTATCTTTTCTCAAACTTTGGCATTCGAGCTTCAACTTATCAACCTCTTGACAACGCTTAGCATCCTGCTCCACTAGTCTGGCCCTCTCAGTCTCCAACCCAGTACACTTAGACTCCAGGGCACTCACCTGGTTTTCATAACCAACAACCTTAGCTTCCTCCAGTTTTAGCCTACCACACTCAGCCTGCGATTCTTTAAGCTGTTTCTCAAGACCATCAATCTTGTCTCGAAGAGCCTCATACCTTGGATGCTTCTCAAAGTTCTCCATGGCTTCGTCACACCTCTTCTCCAACTCAGCATAATTTTTCTCCCTTTCTTTCTCTCTGGCAACAACAGCAGCAACCTCCTCCTTCGCTTCCTTGACTTTGTTAAGCAACCCCCTGGTGCGAAAGCTAAGATGGCTGTCCAGCATCGCTTGCCTGATATAACTCTTGTCGTTGAGATCGCAAAGTTTCTCAATGGACATCTCATTCATTTTACTCCTCCATGAGGCAGGAGTGACATTCTCAACAAGCAAGCGGCAGGAGAGAGCGTTGGGCAGTTCCTTCGTATCTAGCAAACCTAAAAAATAAAAATAAAATAAAAAAAGGCGATATAAGCCAAATACGCAGTATTTCAGAAAGGGAGGGAGACTTGAAGAATTTTTCACTTACCCGGGATGTCATCTTCATCAACCATTGTATCTGGTGCATACATAATGGCTTTCCCACGAGCTTTTTCTGTCTTTTGTTTGATATTCCTCGATGAGGGTGTAGGAACATTGGGTTTTCTTTTGGGAGCAGTCTTTGCAACCTTGGCACTAGTACCTTTCCTTGTTCTCACTCTATCAGCAATGCCGGAGGACCCTACGATCCTGAGCTGTTCACTTCCGGAGGGGGTATCATCAGAGTCACCAACATCCTCCACTAGCTGGGGGGCTTCCTCAGTACCAAGGGGTTTGATTGGGGGGAGCACTGCAAGAGGCTTGGGTGGAGAGACATCAACATCATTATTATTGATAGAGATGGAAGGAGATCCCACTCCGTAACTCGTATCCTGAGGATCCCTTGGCATAAAGCTAACTTCCTTGGCACCTCCGGCCACAACAAAATTACGGAAAGCCATTTCTACACAAACAAACGAAAAGGAGATGAATATCAGCAGATAAGTTATTTGAATTATTTAAATAAGATATATACATACTTTTTCCTTCATAAATTATTTCAGGTGATGACGGAGACCCGTCCCAGCTGTCACTTAAACCAGCCATGTACAATATAGGCTCCAAAAATGTTTGGATGTTAGCAGGATGGCGTGCGAGACGCTGGTACAAGGGGTCACTCCTTATCTCATAGGGAAGAGGGTCATTGTACTTCTTCTCGTCATACATATTCGCTTTATCCAACAATGCTGGATACTCAGGAGGTATGATAGTACTCTCAACATAGAAAAACTGTCCTTTCCAGTTTCTAATATTTGAAAAAGGTTTCGTGACAAGAGCAGGTACGTCATGTTCACCCCTTTTGGCAATGGTTACCCAATCGCCACCAGGGTAGAGATTCACAAAACCCCTAAGCACCGTCAATGTGGGTTCATAGCCGTATGCTTTACACATTACGATGTAAGTGGTCAATTTAGCAAGACCAAAAGGGTTTAACCTAGACACATGAACTTGATAGTACTGTAGAAACTCTAAAATCAAGGGATGAATAGGTATCCTAAGATTCGATTGAGTGAATGCATGCACATACAAACCCACAAACCCTTCGGGAGCATCGAAAATATTTTGTTTCTTATTAGGGAGCATAATTTTGTACTCCGAGGGTATAGGATAATCAAGCAGGAACTCAGATAAGGCTTGTTTCGACAAGGTACAGGTCTGTTGCCTAATAATTCGCTTAGCGGCCATGCTCATATTAAAAGAATAAAAGATCAAGGAAGGTTTAGTGGAATTTTACCTTTTGATTCCAACGGAAGCACAAGATTGCAGAGCAATGTGTATTTTGGGCGGAGGTAAAATGAGCTAGGGTTTAATTATTTTGGGTTTATGTACCCAGACGGTTTTGATCCCAAGCGCACACGTGTACACCTAACTTTGAAGATCTTACGGATCTTAAATGGGCATTTAAATTTTGAAGTGATGTTTGCTAATACCGAATAAATAAGCCGTTTGAGTTTACAGCCCAAGTGGGAAGATAATCATTAGCCCGCATTAAATGCGCGGTTTGGTTAGTCATTTATTTTTGCACGAGAGTGTAATTTAATAGGTGTAATGCATGTTTTTTGAGTCGAATGCAATTTATACTTGTTCGTATATATCACTTTCGACTGGGGGGCTTGATGATGTACCCTCCTAACGGGTCGAAGGACTCCCCTTCGAGCCTGTAGAAAGCCCTCCCTTCGGAGGCCCAGGTTAATCTTCTAACACGTTTCATTTGCATAAAACCATTCGCCTGCGAACTGGTTACCATGTGGGAATCCGCCAATCGAAGCCCTAAGCCCTTCGGGGTATTCCTGACGAAGGGACTAGCACGAAGGACCATCCTGACCTGGTCAAACCCACGTCTCCTCTTCCCTTTGGCTTTCCCGCCAAAACAGAGATCGTGGGCTACAAAGCCCTAGCGGTTACCACTTTCCATGGGACGCCCCCATGATCTCCGAACAATGTGCAACCGCCCACTATGTCCTATTTCTCCCCTATAAATAGCATAGTCGGGCCAAAAACAAAGTAAGTTAACTTCACTCTCTCAATTTACGACCTACATTACCATTACACATACTTACTCGCACGCCGGAGGTGGTTCGCAGGGTCCAACCCCTGCGCAATCACTTAACGTAGTGTCCTCATATTTCTTATTTTCAGGTTAAGAACAAGCTTGGCGCAATCTCAACACCCCATTATTCCTTTGATCACCATCGAAGGCTTGGTTGGCAATTATTTGTTCAATCACTAGGTTTAGGGAATTATGTGAATGCTACATTGTCTAATCCTAGTCTTAATTTCACAAGGGTTCAATTAATTTTGAAAATCCCCAATTCGGATTTATACTCAAGAACAAATCCTAGACTCAAATTAAATGAAATTAAGAGTGATTTACTTACAATTAGTGATGTTATGATTAGGATTTGTTGATTCCAATGCCTCAATCTTGATTTGCAAAAGATTAATTGAATTATGGTGTTATGGTTCGGTTTTGACAACAAGTGGAAGTGGTTTTGTGTGTTTGGAAAATTTGTGTAGAAGCAAAGAGTAACTGGGCGCGTTTATCAGATGCACGGCTCCATGGTTCCACTAAACATTAGTGGAGCCGTGGCTCTTTAGTGGAGCCGTATGTCTGATGGTCCGGTTTTTCTTCTGTTTTGACTTTTGGCTGATTAATCTTACTTATTTAGTAAGACTTTTTGACACGAGGAAAAAGTTTATACCTAATAAACTTTTTGACGAAAGATGATTAAATGGGATGACCGGAAATGACCTTAGTGTTTCCGAGGAAATTGACTAAGTTGTCATTGGATGAGGATTTACTTCTAGTATTTCCCGTGAAATAAATAGAAGTTATGAGTTGTGTTTAGAAGGATGACTATAATATTTCCCATGAAATATTTAATTAGTCGGAGTACGCAACATGAGGAATGACTTGATATTTCCTTGAAATATTCATGAGTCATGTGACGAGTGAAAAATATGACTTAAAAAAGTCATGGGCGATTTGTAGAGAATGACTTCAATGTTTCCCTCGAAACTTTTGAGAGGTCATAGAAGGGATGAAAGGTTATGAGGTATGACGTGATGGATGACTTTAATATTTCTGAAGGAATATTCAAATAGTCATGAGCGGGATGAGAGGAATGACTTGAAAAGTCATATGACGAGATGCGAGGAATGACGTTAATATTTCCAGTGAAATATTAAGAAGTCATGAGATGAGGTTTAGGGAATGACTTGACATTTCCAATGAAATATTCAAGTGTCATGAGTCGAGAATAAGATGGATGTGAGAGATGACTTCAATATTTCCGGAGAAATATTCAAATAGTCATAAGAGGGAATGAAAGGTTATAAGATATGACGCGAGGGATGACTTTAATATTTCCATAGAAATATTGAAATAGTCATGAGCGGGATATGAGGAATGACTTGAAAAGTCATATGATGGGACGTGAGAGATGACATTAATAATTCCAGTGGAGTATTAAGAGGTCATTTGACGAGAATGTAAAGGTTAAGGTGAGAAGAGATACTTTTCAAAGAAAAGATTTCTCTTTCGACGTTATCATGACGGAGGAGATGTCTTTCCGCTGGGAGATGACGTACTTCGACGAGCTTCGTTCATGAGCAAACTATAGGGTTCCCGGATAAGTCTAATGGCATCTTGACTGCTACTCTTCACAGGGAGTTGTCTCATCTATAGTGTTTGTTGTCATGCCTTTCCGGCGTTTGCGTACTCGGCTTCGGTCATGGAAATAGCAAGAGTAGTTTGTTTCTTGGGGAACCAAGAAGTTTGTTAACAAACCTATGACGGTACAAAACATTGCTCTTTATGTCTCAATCCACATCAACTCTCGCATTATCAGAGTTGGTATAGAAACATTTTCTACAACCGTCTCCTTGAGATATCGCAGTCTCAAGTGTGTAGTATCTTCAATGCATCATATGATACATTGAACACTTTGATGTAAGAAGTTTTGGGACACTTCTTACAAGTGGGCACAAAGCCAACACTATTCATGATAATGGACCTACTTGCCGTTAGGTAAACTACTTTACCTATTGTGCCCCTAACCTAGTTATATCCGTGTGCTCACCTTCTTCGTCTCTTGTGAGTTTCACATTAGCGGATATGGGCGTTATTTTCAATAAAGACTATTACTTAAACTATGTATCTCATACATATAGTATACATAAGTTTAAAGGGATACTTAATTTAGGCAAGATTACATATGTGCAAGGAAGGGAACTTGATTCACTCATCAATGCTTAATTCAAACTTGTCACGCATGATCTTCAAGCGATCATCGAACATTTCTGGACAAGATGAATTTGGCATGATGAGATGTGAATAGAGTTTCTGTGTTATAGTGCCTACCATGTTAGATTCTAACTACACTATTTCATGCCAAACATTACTACTAACAAAGGGTGTTTTAAGAAAGCGTACCTGTGCCTGAGGTGTTTTCTCTTAAAACTAGAAGACTAGGGTACCTTTGTTGAATGTTAAGCATGAAAGACGCGACTTGACTATTGCGTCACCGGATTTTCTTGATAACGCATCATACTCCTTTTGTTAGACTCCAAAGTTTATTTACACTTATGTTTTCCTAGCAAAACAAATGTTCAAACATCTGGTCCCCAATATCTCATGGGTCCAAAGTTGTTAGAGTCAAACATCCTACGCATTTGTTGCGTTAGTTTAGGATGTGAGAATGGAGGACACATTTCCCATGGTAAGTAACTTTGTGGTGGACGATCATTCCAAGTTACGGGAAAGTTACTTGGATGATTTTGTCTTCTAAAGTTACCTCTCGGTAGAGGAGTTCTAGACCGAGGTTTGGGAGAGTTTACCTTTCTAGGTGGAGGAGTAGTTAACCTAGTGTCACGCTTTACAAATCCATGTTCGGGAGATGACAATGGTTTGTTAAAGCCTTTGGTTTCCTCTCTACTTGGAGTAGACACTTTAGTTCTATTTACAACTACGTAACTTGGTTTAGGACTTAAGTTACTTTTCAGAATTGACCCAGTTTTGTCCTCAGCACCACACGGTACCACTAAATTTAGTGGTGCCGTCTGTATCTTTAATGGTGCCGTCACCTTCAGACATGGACTTTTCAGGCATTACAAATTTTACTTGTTTAGTCCACGTGACCAAACACTCAAGCCCAATGGCTTCAAGAGATCACCAAGATCTCAACACGATCACAATGATCAACACTCACTTCACTCTACTCAACTAACACTAACCTAATGACCCTTGATCTTCTTGATCAATCACACAAGCCCAATGGCTTCAAGAGATGTTCACTATCTCTATAGATCACACTTGATCTTCACTCTCACTCACAAAAAGGAAATAAACTTGATGTATGCTAAGACACAACAAGGTTGTAACAAGTGTTACAAAAACCTATCAGCTATAACTCTAGTATCTTCTTGATTACTTGAGTTCTTCTCTTGCTAATGAAGAGGGATGACAACACCTTGTATAAACTTGGATACTTCTGTTCTTCTCTTGCTAGTGAAGAGGTATGAAGAGGATCACTTGAAGGATGATTGGATCACTCTTTAAACAAAGAAAAACTAATCTAAATGACCCTAAGAAGTGAAAGGAGTGAGAGGATTTAGCTAAGGGATTTTTCTGTGTGTGAAGGGTGCCTAAAACTGTGAAAGAGGTGGGTATTTATAGGCAAAGAAAATCTGAACGTTACAAAGAAATTATGTACGGACGGCTCCTTTAAATAACCCACGGCTCCGTTAAATTTAACGGTACCGTGGAGCCGTGGTAGACTAGGACGCTCCAAATTTTGTCTTTTCTGGTGAAAACTTATTTGGGGAAGGTTGGAGCTGATTTTGGGGGAAAAATAGCTGTTGTGATTTTCAAACTAATTTTTCCATTAAAACATTTCTTAATATTTCAAAAATAATTTTTCATGTGTATTTTTGAAAAAATGTTTTGTCCCATTTAAAATGTGAATTTTCAAAACATAAATTCACTTCTTTGATCACTAGTTCAAGTTGTAACTTTGTTCAAGAGTGATTTGCGTAGAAACGGGATCTTCCGATTAAAAACTTGTTAACGTTAATTTTAACGTAACGTGAGTTCACATTTTGTCATCCTCAAAACGTGAAGTAATCGAAAGATATAAATAACGTTTTTAGAACATTATTTGCATCAACAGACTTGGTCATTAAAAGCCATTCGGAGACGGAGATGTTAAGAGACGTAGAAGAAACCTTCAAAACGTTGAGGAAAATTAACATGAAGTTAAACCCAAAAAAGTGCACCTTTGGGGCAGAGGAAGGAATGTTTTTAGGCCATCTGATCAACAAAAACGGAATTGGGGCGTGCCCGGATCAATCCGCGGTGGTTGCTCAGTTACCCTCCCCCCGCACACTTAAGGAAGTGCAGAGCCTGAATGGGAAATTAGCAAGTCTCAACCGTTTCCTATCAAAGTCAGCAGAAAAATCCCTGCCGTTCTTCAAGACATTAAAGAAATGCATCAAGAAAAGTGACTTTCATTGGACACCAGAAGCAGAGCAGGCATTCAAGGAAATGAAGAACCACATAGCCAACCTTCCCACCCTGATGGCTCCGCGACCATGGGAGGAACTGCTAATGTACCTATCCGCGGCACAGGAAGCCATTAGTGCAGTCTTGCTGGTGGAGAGAGGTCCAATCCAGCAACCCATCTACTTCATCAGCCGCACATTGCAACCCCCGGAAGTAAATTATGCCCCAATGGAAAAGTTGGTTCTGGCACTGATCCACGCGGCCAGGAGGTTGAAGAGATACTTCCAGGCACATCCAGTAATTGTCGTCACGGATCAGCCCATCAAACAAATGCTCGCAAAAACAGAAAAAACTGGGAGATTGGCTAAGTGGGCTATTGAGCTGGGAGAACATGACATCAGCTTCAGGCCGCGGACCTCAATAAGGGGACAAGTGCTAGCTGACTTCATTGCGGAAATCCCAGAAGAAAAGACTCTGGACTCCATTGAAACCGCGAAAGAATATCCATATGTTGAGCCCTGGAGTTTGTACACTGACGGATCATCTTGCCAAGAAGGATCAGGAGCAGGCCTGATTCTCACAAACCCTGAAGGTGCGGAATTTACTTACGCGTTACGATTTGAGTTTGACGCATCTAACAATGAAGCGGAGTATGAAGCACTAATAGCAGGTTTAAGGATAGCTGAGCAAATGGGGGTCCAACACCTGTCCGCGAATGTTGATTCCCGGCTGGTCGCAAACCAGATTAATGGGGCCTCCGAAGCCAAGGAAGCAAGTATGGCATCGTACTTTGCGAAAGCCAAAGCCTTGATACAAAGTTTCCGCACATTCTCCATCAGACAGGTGCCGCGCAGCCAGAACAAACAAGCAGATGCTCTAAGCAAGATAGCCTCCACCAGTTTCGCTCATTTGTCAAAGCAAGTTCTTGTCGAAACATTGAAGGTAAAATCAATAGAAGAGAAGGAAGTGATGGCTGTGGTAGAGGAGGAAGAGGAGACTTGGATGACCCCCCTCATAGCCTACATAAAGGACGAAGTACTTCTAGCAGATCAGAAAGAGGCTAGAAAATTGAAAATCAAGGCACGACAGTACTCCGTTATTGATGGGGTATTATTCTGCAAGTCCTTTCTAGAACCATGGTTGCGATGCGTAGGTCTTGTAACACCCCAACCCAACAAGGGTAGAAGTATCACATTAATGGCTTCATATCAGATCAAACAAAGCATACATTCAATAGTAATACAAGGATTCTCAAAGGTTACAAATAAAATACTGAAAACACAAGGTTACAAAAGAAACAAAAGCTAAATACTAAGTCTGCAATACAATCCTTCTAATGACTTCTACTTCAGAATAACTATCAAGGTCTTCTAAGTCCAACAGTTCTTCACTCATACCTAGCTTCCAACTAAAACCTGCCGCACACGAAAAGAAACGTGCGGCTGAGCTTAAAAAGCCCAGTGAACAGATATATAATAAACGGAAACAAAAGCAAATGGGAATGAACAGGCATATCATAATGAGTGAGATATAGGGAAAAATATAAAGAGTAAGGTTTAGGACAGTAATCCACCACGAGCCCAGAATCATATCATATCATATCATATCATATCATATCTTCATAATCATATAGAGGGGAGACCTCTCAGATAATCAGATAATATGAGGGGTGTCCTCATTCTTCAAATGGAGTAGCTAGCTCCCAGGGGTGTGAAAGGAGTGGATTGCACCCAGCCCCAGTCACCATATCATATCATATCAAAACATATCATATCAGAACATATCTAGGATGCATCCATACGCCCCCCCCAAACAAATCATATTGGCCATAACAAATCATAAAGCGCGCATAACATATCATAATGGGGACGGTGTACAACATCACTCGAGTACACTAGAGTCATGCCACTGGTGCATCAATGACATGGCCATGTTACCTTCATGGCTAGGAAACATATTTGGCTCGGGTATCAAACTGGGGTCAAAGGTCAAAGGTTCATATCAAAGCAAAGGTTCATATAGTCATAGTCCAAATCTCAAGGTTCATATCAAAGGTTCATATGTCAAAGGTTCAAATGCCAAAGGTTCAAATCATATGCTCAAATCAGAAATCAAGAGGTCGAAGGCACCTTAGTAAAAAGGGCAGAATATCTGTACCTTAACGAATACGCAAGCAAAAGAAATGAAAAGCAAATCAAGTAGGAGATCACTCCCTCTTCACCCGATCTACAAATAATCACAAGATTTTCTTATAAGTTCGTATAATCATAGGGTTTCATTTTAGTTCTCATTCCATGTTAAGTAACTTTGATCATTAACGTTCTCGTATGTCAAATTAAGTATTAGAGATGATCATATTCATAGCTTAAGGTTCATGATGTCTTTTACCAAACTTAGGGTTTTATGTAATTATCATAACTTTAGGGGTTAATATGTAATTCTCATAAGTTAAGGTGTAAAAATTAATTACCATGAAGTTACAGGTGTTCACAAGTTAGGTCCCTTAGTTTTAGAATAATGACGGTTTAAACCCTTACGTTTATAATATAAACACAAAACACCTTTCATTTATCTTTTTAACCTTTTATCACTTCACACAGTTTTAAGTACGAAATTGTCAGGTTTTCAATAAATTATAAGTCGTACAAGAACTCAGTAATAAAATTCCCAAAAATTCCCAGAGATGCTCAAATGTCTTAAGTATTTTATCAAATTTTTCCAGATTTTATTATGTAGTATAACTACGTATTAAAATTCACTTAAACCAACTCGTCCAGATTTCTGAGTAATTTTACTATACGAAAAGTTATTAGTTAGAAACCTTTTAAGAAAAATTCACAAAAATCTACAAAAATTCCAGGAAGTAATAGACATCTTATAGATTACCCAGTTCAAAGAAAACCTTCTAACTAGACACGATTTGAAAATTAAAAATCAAAAACCCGGACTGATTTTCCAGACTCACAAATCCGATCAGACACATAATTTTCTAAAAATCAAAAAGTACCCTTCCAGGCCTCTAAAAATTACAAACTAAATTTTCCCAGATAGTTCTTTCAATGAACTTAGTTTTAGGCTTTTAAAACACTCAAAAACTCGATTCCATCATAAAGTTACAGCCGTTTAAAGTCGACCAAAAATCCCACTCAGAATCAGTTATCACAGCAACATATCCATTTTAGAGTTTTTACCATCCAAATCATTAGTTTTTCACTCCAAACGATTTTGGTTGAGTCCATAACATATTTAGGTCATTCTATAACATATTTAACATAATCACAACGAATTATTTCAACACCAAACTCAGCCGATTCATACATAACGATTTTAGGGTTTGTTAGTTTTATGATTTTATGTGATTAGTTTTGTGATTATTTCAACTAAGATCAAAAGAAAACACAAGAAACAATGATTGAACATAGAAGGTGATACAATACCCTCGTAGACCACGAAGAACACGAACACGACGATAATCAAAACACCACACGAAGCTCTCTTTCTCCTCTTTCTTCTTGATCGACAGAAACAGCCCAAAAAGGAAGAAGAACATGGTTTTTAGGTTAGTTTTTGATTCATAAAATTCGAATGGATCATTGTTGATGTTAGAGGCTTACCTTGTGATGATTAAACACGAGTTAGAACAAGATTTGAAGCCTTCTTTGATGAGTCTTTGGATCGGCAGCCACAAGAAAAGATGAAGGCCGATTGTTTCTTGTTGTAGCTTTAGGGTTTTCCTTTTTTTTTTTTTTTTTTTTTTTTTTTTTGAATGATCGGTATTATTGAGATAGGATGAACCGAATTTTGGTCTTGGGTAAATTAGGAATGATACCAATCAATTTAGGGACTTTCCATGTATTTGCAAATCATGCACTTGGTCTTCTTTTTGGTTTAAGGGGGGGGGGGGGCGGCAATTGCTAGTGTTTTTCTTTTTTTTTTGGTTCCAACTTGTATATTGTAAAGTTTTATTTGTTTATAAACTTAGGTTAAGAGTCACTTAAATAATATTCGTAAGTTCCCAAATTTTTAAATTCGAGGGTATTTTTGTCATTCCGGATTATATTAGTTTCGGGGTTTTACAACTCTTCCCCTCTTAAAAAATTTTCGTCCTCGAAAATTGTAGTGAAACGAAACGAAAAAAAAACACAATGGACCGTGAACGGAAATGCGAATGACTAGTTTCTCATGACTCGATTTTGTTGATCCAAAGGTAACTTCAGTTCCCAGAAATAACATATCATACGAAATTCAGATTGCAAGGATCATATCCAACATGACAAATGATTATCGCGCGCTCTCGGAAGAGATGCAAAGAATACATAGGAATTTGACGGATATGCCGTCCATAGAATTTGATTAAGCAAATCACATGAGATCGTACAGAACATAGATTGTTGGTAACATCAAATGGCAGAAAACTTCACAGCAGATCTTATGATTCTTGTCAGAAGTATAGGGATCAGCAAATACGTGTCAAGATTCGAACGTATCAGATCGTATAACGACGAACAGATTAAGCGTATAGGTGGAACGAACCTAAATCTTACAAATGCAAAAATTCTCACATCTCTAATCAAAATTCTAAGGTTTCTAAAGTGCTCCTCGAAATATCCTATGAACACAATAAGGGTACGTCATATGACGTAAGTATTATCACGTTCGCGAACCGTCATAATACCAGCATCATATGAGTATACCATCATGATGGTCATACTTTATCTCAAGTCGCGAACAGAACTACTTATCTTAACCACCTATCAGTCTTTCTACCTCCTAAGGTTGGTCCAAAACAAACATCACTACGGATTCTAAATCGGAGGAATTTGAACATACAAATAGCGTAACGGAATGTGTACACCTCAAAATGAACTCGTCGCCGAAACGTTAGGTCTTCCACAATTCATCATCCTTCTCACAACGAAATCGTCATCCAAACAAATGCATAACGAACACAGGACGGAATTTCTAATAGGGTAAGGCTCATTCAAAAGATCCTATCGAAAGGTAACGGAAACTTAAGTGGTCTAAGAGGAAATGAATTACGTCTTTAATATCTTCATCCTTTACAACAATCAAATCTTCCAAATCCAAACGTTTACTACAAAATTTCATCCATTTAATTTCATGATCTCGAATCTTGTCAAATTCCAAGTAGTCGCTCTCTTGTCTAATCATACGATCATAGGGTGAAAAAAAAAAGAAATCATAAACTTGAGTCTGGTTCCTCAAGTCTTCGACACTTCTTCTGGACACTTCGGTGTGGTAGCGTGAATCTCTTACGTGATCACCGTGCATTCCTCCATTTGCGAGTCTGCTTCAGCTCTCAATTCATCTTAGTACAACTAAAATGACTAGAGAAGCAAGTTTGCGTGTCTCCTACAGGTCTTCTAGCATGATTCAAAATTCACCAACTCAAACTGCTGTGGACTTCCTGGTTTATGTGCTAAAAGCTCATCTTCTACGGTCTGGTCGTCTTGATGCCCAACTGAAATCTCCACGTGCTGCTTGAGGTATAGTCGAGTCTCATCTCAGTCTGTCTTCTCCTCACCTGCTTCTCTCTTGGTAACGCCTGTCACGAACCTCTTCTGTACATCTTCTACAAGGTTCTAACTCTGACAACGGTCTTAAGTCTTGGTCCTTTTCGTGGAAGCTCTTTAGTCATCGGATACCTGGTGTTGTCTGCTACAATCTCTGATCGCCAAGTAAATCTATTCTTCTAGAACAAAGGGTCGGTTTACTTCATTCTAAAAATGGTTAACGTGTTCCTCGTTCGTCTCTGAGCACAAACATACTGTCATACTATGACAATTGTCCGAATACTTGCGAAAACATGAATCTTCTAGCCAATACAATTGACATCATTCAAAACTCATAGTGGTCACACGGGTATCAAAGCAACTTCAGGAAATCTTCTTAGGGAAAACTTCATATCACAAATCTTTCTCTTCACAAATCAAATTGTAAGGCTTCGCAGAACTTAAACTCAACTAATCGACTTCCTTCTCAGATGTTCTTGTGGTTGCTTCTTCCGTCTTTTAAACTCAAATGAGGTCGTCTGCTACGGAGTTTCAAAAATAGAACAAATCAAATATTGATACGCGGAAATGGAATAATGATTACGGTTACATTCACGATGGTCGGTGTGCCGCTGCACACTTCTCTCTCTCTCTTCTTCATAAACAAACAGGAGCATTCAAAGAGATTACTGAAGTAAACAAACTCATATTCCATCAGTTCCTACAATCTCTTAACTTCTTAAGTATCGTGGTTTCGCCAAATTCAGATTAGTTCAATGTAAACTTTACTTCCCAAACGGATTTCAAAAGGTTCGTTAGAAACACCAAACTTTCAAGTGTCGGAGCTTTCCAAGAGTGGATACTAACAGGCGTTAGGAGAAAATTAGAAATCAAAAGGAATCGGAGTATGTGCTTCATAGCAACAATAATCTCAACAGATTCAAATGATTGAGAATATCATATCAAAATATGGTGAAGCAGATTGTTAAAGGTCGCATTTCAAATATTGTAGTCCATGATAGCTTTACAAAACCACCAATCCATAATCAAGAGACCTCAAAGTCAAGTACATCCAAAGGGAAACGGATTCTCAAAGCGAATGTGGTTGTCAAATCATACGGATAGTTCACATATCCAATTTAGGTACATGGTTCATCAAAGTGTGGGATGGGAGAGTATTAGCATATATCAAGGTCAATTATATCAAATTGAAGGTTAGAATCATGAACAGTTCAAAGGATTGGAATCTTGTTTAGCTTATAACATGGGAATGGTAGGGTGTGCACCGATAGTAATACGAACATCGTTTAACTGTCAGAGTTGAGATGTATGGAACATCAGTTATTAGCATCAGCATTGCTCCGATAACAATTCCGTACTAGACAAATGTCAACATCAAATCCTTCCAAAGGGAATTGGTTAACATACAAAGTTCATTCTTCAAATGACGGAAGGTAAGACTTCCTCGTCTTCTGAGATAAACGTTCTTATAAGGCATGACTAAAGGCAAGGGCAAGATTCAGAGTGATGCGGAAGCAAATACTACTCACATGGATGTCCTAGACTACCCATTTCTCACCGGTTATGACTTATGTTCCTATGGGGAGATCCTAAAGCAATTTCTCAAGGGTTGTCTTATGAGCGCCTACAGTGGAAACTTAGTGGTCCAAACTTACACAGGTCAAGGGTAAATGCATTACAAGTCGCAGCCTGTCTCTCTGATACCATAATTGTAACACCCCAACCCAGCAAGGGTAGAAGTATCACATTAATGGCTTCATATCAGATCAAACAAAGCATACATTCAATAGTAATACAAAGATTCTCAAAGGTTACAATTGAAATACTGAATACACAAGGATACAATGGAAACAAAAGCTAAATACTAAGTCTGCAATACAATCCTTCTAATGACTTCTACTTCAGAATAACTATCAAGGTCTTCTAAGTCCAACAGTTCTTCACTCATACCCAGCTTCCAACTAAAACCTGCCGCACACGAAAAGAAACGTGCGGCTGAGCTTAAAAAGCCCAGTGAACAGATATATAATAAACGGAAACAAAAGCAAATGGGAATGAACAGGCATATCATAATGAGTGAGATATAGGGAAAAATATAAAGAGTAAGGTTTAGGACAGTAATCCACCACGAGCCCAGAATCATATCATATCATATCATATCATATCATATCTTCATAATCATATAGAGGGGAGACCTCTCAGATAATCAGATAATATGAGGGGTGTCCTCATTCTTCAAATGGAGTAGCTAGCTCCCAGGGGTGTGAAAGGAGTGGATTGCACCCAGCCCCAGTCACCATATCATATCATATCAAAACATATCATATCAGAACATATCTAGGATGCATCCATACGCCCCCCCAAACAAATCATATTGGCCATAACAAATCATAAAGCGCGCATAACATATCATAATGGGGACGGTGTACAACATCACTCGAGTACACTAGAGTCATGCCACTGGTGCATCAATGACATGGCCATGTTACCTTCATGGCTAGGAAACATATTTGGCTCGGGTATCAAACTGGGGTCAAAGGTCAAAGGTTCATATCAAAGCAAAGGTTCATATAGTCATAGTCCAAATCTCAAGGTTCATATCAAAGGTTCATATGTCAAAGGTTCAAATGCCAAAGGTTCAAATCATATGCTCAAATCAGAAATCAAGAGGTCGAAGGCACCTTAGTAAAAAGGGCAGAATATCTGTACCTTAACGAATACGCAAGCAAAAGAAATGAAAAGCAAATCAAGTAGGAGATCACTCCCTCTTCACCCGATCTACAAATAATCACAAGATTTTCTTATAAGTTCGTATAATCATAGGGTTTCATTTTAGTTCTCATTCCATGATAAGTAACTTTGATCATTAACGTTCTCGTATGTCAAATTAAGTATTAGAGATGATCATATTCATAGCTTAAGGTTCATGATGTCTTTTACCAAACTTAGGGTTTTATGTAATTATCATAACTTTAGGGGTTAATATGTAATTCTCATAAGTTAAGGTGTAAAAATTAATTACCATGAAGTTACAGGTGTTCACAAGTTAGGTCCCTTAGTTTTAGAATAATGACGGTTTAAACCCTTACGTTTATAATATAAACACAAAACACCTTTCATTTATCTTTTTAACCTTTTATCACTTCACACAGTTTTAAGTACGAAATTGTCAGGTTTTCAATAAATTATAAGTCGTATAAGAACTCAGTAATAAAATTCCCAAAAATTCCCAGAGATGCTCATATGTCTAAAGTATTTTATCAAATTTTTCCAGATTTTATTATGTAGTATAGCTATGTATTAAAATTCACTTAACCAACTCGTCCAGCTTTCTGAGTAATTTTACTATACGAAAAGTTATCAATTAGAAACCCTTTAATAAAAATTCACAAAAATCTATAAAAATTCCAGGAAGTATTATACATCTTATAGATTACCCAATTCAAAGGAATCCTCCTAACTCGACAAAGTTTGAAAATTAAAATTCAAAAACCCGGACTGATTTTCCAGACTCACAAATCTGATCAGACACATAATTTTCTAAAAATCAAAAAGTACCCTTCCAAGCCTCTAAAAATTACAAACTAAATTTTCCCAGATAGTTATTTCAATGAACTTAGTTTTAGGCTTTTAAAACACTCAAAAACTCGATTCCATCATAAAGTTACAGCCGTTTAAAGTCGACCAAAAATCCCACTCAGAATCAGTTATCACAGCAACATATCCATTTTAGAGTTTTTACCATCCAAATCATTAGTTTTTCACTCCAAACGATTTTGGTTGAGTCCATAACATATTTAGGTCATTCTATAACATATTTAACATAATCACAACGAATTATTTCAACACCAAACTCAGCCGATTCATACATAACGATTTTTAGGGTTTGTTAGTTTTATGATTTTATGTGATTAGTTTTGTGATTATTTCAACTAAGATCAAAAGAAAACACAAGAAACAATGATTGAACATAGAAGGTGATACAATACCTCGTAGACCACGAAGAACACGAACACGACGATAATCAAAACACCACACGAAGCTCTCTTTCTCCTCTTTCTTCTTGATCGACAGAAACAGCCCAAAAAGGAAGAAGAACATGGTTTTTAGGTTAGTTTTTGATTCATAAAATTCGAATGGATCATTGTTGATGTTAGAGGCTTACCTTGTGATGATTAAACACGAGTTAGAACAAGATTTGAAGCCTTCTTTGATGAGTCTTTGGATCGGCAGCCACAAGAAAAGATGAAGGCCGATTGTTTCTTGTTGTAGCTTTAGGGTTTTCCTTTTTTTTTTTTTTTTTTTTTTTTTTTTTTGAATGATCGGTATTATTGAGATAGGATGAACCGAATTTTGGTCTTGGGTAAATTAGGAATGATACCAATCAATTTAGGGACTTTCCATGTATTTGCAAATCGTGCACTTGGTCTTCTTTTTGGTTCAAGGGGGGGGGGGGGCAATTGCTAGTGTTTTTCTTTTTTTTTTGTTCCAACTTGTATATTGTAAAGTTTTATTTGTTTATAAACTTAGGTTAAGAGTCACTTAAATAATATTCGTAAGTTCCCAAATTTTTAAATTCGAGGGTATTTTTGTCATTCCGGATTATATTAGTTTTGGGGTTTTACAGGTCTGGCACAGGCAAGCTACGTAATCAGAGAGATCCATGAGGGCTCATGCAGCATGCACTCAGGACCGCGGTCTATTGTGGCCAAGGCAATCTGATCCAGATACTACTGGCCCACAATGCACAGGGACGCAAGGGAAATCATAAACAAATGTCAAGACTGCCAGGTACACCGGCCGGTTCCCAGGAACCCCCAGCAAAAGTTAAATCCCATCACCTCCCCCTGGCCGTTCTACAAATGGGGAATAGACATCTGCGGCCCATTCCCAGAAGCCCCAGGAAGGATCAAATACCTGATAGTCGCAATAGATTACTTTACAAAATGGATAGAAGCCAAGGATCTCGCAACTATCACCGACAATCAGGTCAAAAAGTTTGTGTGGGATAACATCGTATGCAAGTTCGGACTTCCGGGGGAAATAGTCGCGGACAATGCCAAACAATTCCGGGACAACCCCTTCAAGGATTGGTGTGAAAAGCTCAACATCAAACAACGATTTGCATCGGTCAAGCACCCTCAGGCAAATGGACTGGTAGAAAGAGCGAATCGAAGCTTGGGTGAAGGAATCAAAGCAAGGATTGATCAAGGAAGTCGGGACTGGCTGGAGGAAGTTTCGCACGTGCTATGGGCACACAGAACTATGATCAAATCCAGCAATGGGGATACCCCGTTCTCTCTGACATATGGGACGGAGGTTGTCATCCCCGTCGAGATCGGAATGCCATCTTTAAGGTGCGCCCTGTTTGATCCGATAGCAAATGACGAAGACCTGCAGCTAAATTTGGATTTAGTTGAAGAAAGAAGAGAGGTCGCGGCAATCCAAGAGGCCAAAAGCAAAACTCAAATGGAGAAGTATTACAACGCCAAAGTCCGCGGCACAAACTTCAGGCCGGGAGATTTCGTCTACCGCAGCAATAATGCAAGCCTTGTGGAAGACACCGGCAAGCTGGGCCCCAAATGGGAAGGCCCATATGAAGTCGTGGAAGCTTTGGGGAAAGGAGCTTATAAGCTCAGAGGTCAAGATGGTCGGGATATACCCCGGACTTGAAACATCCGGAACCTCAAGAAATGCTATTTGTAATTAAGTGTAAGCACTCCCATATTTTGTATGCAATAGCGGGAGTCCATGTTTACAAGCTAAGTTATCTACTATGTATTAATCTTATAATCAATGATATGTGGGGTCTGATCAACTCCAAAACTTTTCCCAAAAATTTACTTTGTCATTTTTTATGTTCACATTTGCATGCATGTATGACCCGGACTACGAAATCCGGACGCGTAAGCGGCCTCACAAGCCCGGCATGAGGACATTGCACCTCAAATTATCTAAGGCATATAAGTGGTATTGCAAACCCATTGACCATATTACACTATCCCCGGAAATCTTAAGTACGGATACACAGAGATAGTAAACTAAGTCCGGCCTTATGAGCCCCGGCAAAAACAAACACATAATGAAAAAAACAACCAAGTGTTAATACACATGAAAATTGGTTAAGTTATATTCATTAGCCCAACGATTACAAGATACGCGGATGCATTCATCCGGATTACATTCCCAAAAAGATAAGGATTAAAAAGCTTTACAATGACGCGGCAGGGCAGATATAGTCAAAATATCCCCCGAACAACAGCCGCACATACCTAATTCTGAGGGTTCTCAGGATTCTGGGAGTCAAGCATGGAGGATTCAAACATGTCATCATGTGTAACACCATCTCCAGCCAAAGCAACTTCCGCAGTAGCCCCGGTTTGAGGAACTTCCGTAGTAACAACGGTCACGGGCTCGACAGACACTGCAGCAACACTAGAGGAAGGCTGAGGACCAAGGGGGTTAGGAAGCATGACGGCAAGACCCTTGTCAGAATAATCAAACTCCACCCCATACCTCTTGTTCTTGAACTCTTTATAAGTCACAATGGCTCTGGGGCGGCGAGTAATAAACCAGAGCACAGACTCTGGTAAAACAGTCTCTTCCGCAACCGGAGGTTTGAAGGTAATCTCCTCGGACTTGGGATCACAATGCTCCTCCAAAACCAATTTTGCCATTAAATACTCAAGTGGGGCATCCCGACACGCCTCCAAGGAGTCCAACAAGGGGAAAGGCACTTTAGCCAACCTGACCACAGACTCATCATAGCGTTGCTTGGCCTCCGGGTCATAGGCCTCTATCTAGTCAAGTTTTATGCCTTGCGACCCATGTACAATCCCGGCCTCCAGCCCTTGGCGTATACCGTCCTTAATGGCCGCGGTAATACAACCAGCAAGTCTGAGCTTCAAATCCTCGGACTCTTTGAATTTTTCAATGACATACCTGAATCCGTGGCCGATAACCCAGCGGCGGCCTTCAACAGCCCTCAAATTCTGAGGAAAGAGCTCCGTGTCAAACTCTTCATTAATAGCAACCAGCCTTCTATCCATCTCCGCAAGATGATTTTCAAAAGTGGCATGGGCGGAGCTCATACTCTCCTCAACAATTTTTTCCGTCTGAGTCTTAAACTGCTGCTCAAGGGTGCCGCAAAGGACTTCCAAGCCGGACACTTTTTCATTCAGCACCTCCTTCTCACCACGAAGCTCTATAACCTCTGAAGCCAAACCCGCATTCTTCTCAATCAAAGACTGAACCATGGCCTCCGCCGGAGATAACCTTTCAACGTCAGCACGGAGCTTCTCCAGATCCTTATCCTTAGCATCCACGGCCGACTCTAGAGTAGACACTCGGCCGCGGAGATCCATAACCCCGGCATTCTCACCCTCCAGCTCGGACAACTTAGCCCTCAAATTAGCAATCATCTTCTTCTTCCCCTCCAGCTGCTTCCTCAACCTACCATTTTGGTACAGAGTGTTTTCTAACCTCAGTCGCACCTCAGAATTAACACAGATCTGACGGGTAGACAGCCGATTGAACTCATTCATCAGATCCTCATTGGACATGTCCCTCATATCAGATGCGAAGACCGGAGTTGCAACATTGTCAACAATACTGCGGCAGACCCAGGGATCGTCCATCTTGAAGCCGTTGGTAGACAACCATTTGGGGACATAAGTGGAAGAAGTGTCCGCGGTCTCAACAGATACGGACTTCTCAAATTCATCAGAACCGCTCGCATCCTCTTCCTCACTGATCGCATGACTGGACGAAGCAATCAAACCCTCAGCATGTCCGGACGGTTTATCCTGATTAGATACCTCAAGAGTTGGCATTTTGGACTCCACATTCTCAGACTCGTTAACATCCGTATGAGGAGTCTCAGAATTCCCCTCAGACCGCTCTTGAGTAGGTGTATGGGAAGAAGAAGAGAGAAAAGTTGCATTCTTCATAATCCCCTCATCCGTATGAGGACCGGAACGGTTCAAGCCAGACCCTAACTCATCTTCAAGATCAACAGCAGCAGGACCTTCCGCGGAAGGATCACCTGAAAAACAACAACGTGTAAGTACGGATATATATAAAAAAAAAGAGAGAGAGAACACACAAGGACATTGTAAGCAGCTCATACCAGATCCAGCCGCAGCACCCTCGCGGACCAGTTTCTTATTCTTTTTTGGCGGCTCAGGCACATCAATAACCACCCTCTTCTTCCCGGCCTTCTTACCCTCCTTAGCCGCAGCAATCTCATCATGCATCGTATGTTGGACCACCTTTACCACGCCCTCGCGCTGTTGAAGAACACGCCCAGCGGTCTCAGCCCTTAAAGACTTCTCATCTTTTTCCAAGGTGCGTTCCCCGACCTTCACCTTGAATACGTCAGGCTATTGGATATAAGAAAACAAGTCCATCTCTAAAAAGCAAAGCAAATAAGATTAGACACGGCAGCAAACAAATAGAAAACGGAGATAAAAGCGAGTCTATTCAACCCACCCGTTTCATCCGGCCGTAGAAAAGTCGGACGGGCACTATCGTCATCCCAAGTTTGGCTCAAACCTATGACATTCAGAAAATCCTCCGGATATTTCTTAAACGGAGCCCTATTAATTAGTATCAAGGAGCCGCAACAACTCTAGATCCACACCCACATCAGAAGGAGGAGGGTCGCGGTCTACAGACGTTCCCTCATACCATGGAATATCCAAGGGGAAGATGGTCTTCTTAACAAAAAAGAAATGGTCCTTCCAGTTCTTGACCGAATCTAGGGCGCTAGTATAACAGACGGGGACAACTAAAGATTTTGGGCCTTTCCTCTTCTCTAACGTCATCCAACCATTGTTAACACCCGCATAATAGAATTTCCTAAACAAATCTATAGTAGGAACACCACCATGGACGCGGCAAAGTATCTCAAAGTGACTAACCCTACAAGCCGCCAACACTGATAGCTGCGATAAATGAATCTGGAAATACTCCAGTACACGGAGCAAAAACAATGAAAGGGGAATCCTAAAGTTACCGAACTCAAAAAACCTAGTATACACACCTATCATTCCTTCTGGAGCATCCCTAATAGTATCCCTAGGTCCGGGCGCTATAGGTAAAAGATGACCTGGGATCTTATATTTATCACAAAATTTGTTTACATCTTCCTGAGTGAGTTTGGAGGTTACCGTACTTATATGCGCCATTCTAAATGCTAAATGAAGAACAAGTATGAAAGAGGTCTAACCTGAAAAAACTAAAGTCCGAAAATAAAGGAAGCAAGAGGATCAAAGGCGGGAGGAATTCTTGTTTTCTAGAGAGAAGGAAAAGTTTTAACTGTGCGTAAAAATCTTAAAAGTGGTGTAAATCTTAGTATTTATAGCCACACACGCACGTGTTATCACTTCAATCGAAAGGCCACAAAACTGACGCGTCCCCGGATACTTATTGGACGGTCACAGATCTAGCCAGATGAACTGTCAAGATGATCGCAGAAAATGAACGGTCAGCCGCCACAAACGTCGCATCAGTCAGCAGTTGCGTGGGTAAAAACGTTTCGCTGTTCCCCATGACAGCCTGTCACCACCAACTACGTGTAAAGTGGAATGTCCAGTCAGCAACATAGGACACATCCTAAAACCTACCGCGGATACTTCAACAGCCTCCATAAAGCCGCGACCTCTAAAGGCCGCGGAACGCAAATATAAAGTCTAGAACACTTGCTCTTCAACAAAACAAGTATACTAGACTGGGGGGACTTGATCAGGTAGAGTACCTCCGGACCCAGCAGGCTGGTCCGGACTTCCCCATAACTTGAACCGCGGCAGAGTCAGTTCACACTATAGAACAAAGTCTTGCCAAACCAAGACAAGCACATGCCTCGGACTCCCCAGACCGGGGCAGAGCACAAACTCTGCCGCGGCAAAGACGCAAGTGGACTCCCCCACTTGATCTGACAGATAAGGCACAAGTGGACTCTACTCTGACGACACAAGTGGACTCTGCTCTGACACACGTCCACAGAGACGGCGCAAGTTGACCCTGACACTAACCGATAAGGCACAGGTCAACTCAGCTACAGTAAATACGGGTAGTATAAATACCCCAACTCATTTATTACTACCCACCTAACTGCATTTACTACACATAGTCCGCACTTAAACTATCTTTCTCAATCAATATACTTACTCTCACACCCGAGGCTAACCGCGGAACCCCCCTTCCGCGGTAAGACTAACGGTGCTACCTTTCTCTTAGCAGTTCACACGAAGTACTCAGTGCAAGATCTACCCTCCAATAGCTAGTCTAACCTAGGTCTTGGAGTGTGCCAAAGATTTGTGCTAACAATCATTAATGTTGTTTGGTTGGTTATGGGGCCCACCATAATGGATTGAGGATACCCAAATGTGAAGGTTTCCTCATATCTTATGTGTGTGGGTGATTTCATCATACCCTCCATTACCATTACACCCTATACCAACACCGTACCCATTATGATTCATAGCAACAAACTAAACGCACCCTAATCACAATCAAACATTAACCGGGTATGCACTATTTTCGGGATTGTGTTCATTTTTTGGGGATTATCATACAATCAAAATCATTCAAAGTTGTTATTATAATAAAAATATTTCCTTAACCACAACACTTAAGTCTGTTCTTAGCGAAACTTAAAAGTTACTATTTTTTTTATTCTTTTTCAAAATTATTGTCCTCATATCAAAATGACCTATAAATAGTGGCGGGCCAACACTAAAAGCCACATTTCATAAGATTAAGGAAGATTTGTAACACCAAAATTTTAAGACCATATGCATTTTCCAAAAGTTAATGTTTTTGACAAATCTTCAAACTAAACGGGATAAATTGATGAGGTTCTCGTGTCCTCCGAGACTCTTTGGTTCGCCCTCAATACGAATGCAAATTATGCAAATATTATAGTGTGACATCAACATAATTTAATTTTTAACTTTTATTATCTTGGAACATACCAATGATGAAAAAATGGAATATGATCTAAAAAGAATTATCTATTTAGCCACACAGAAAATACAAATAAAAAATGATGTTTCATGAAAATGAAAAACATGGAATATGATCTAAAAACAGTTATCTAGTTAGCGAAAATACAACTAAAAAATGATGTTTCATGAAAATGAAAAACAAAAAGAGGGGTATGAACCTGTGGAGAATTGAAACTCAGACCTTACGAACAAGTTAAAGTTCACTTACCAACAGACCCACAGTCCCCACAATACTAAACTCACCATACAATTTTTATAACAAGACAACAGGCCCATAGCTTTCAATAAAAGAAAGGGACACCAACAAACAAATAAATAGTCAACTGTTAGTAAATCTATAATAAAAAGTCAACAAAAATGGCGGCGGCGAGTTTAAAAAAGTTACCACCGGTGCTATTTGTGACTGGGAATACAAAGGTGATGTTTAATGGCTTGCTTTCAAATTATCTCTAATAAAAGCATTGCGTCACAACTTAAAATCACTCGTAATTTTATTCAAATGTTGGTTATATCAATCTTCTTAGAGAGTTAGAGACTTATAATAATTAGCTGAAATTGTGTCTGTAAAGTTATGCACAAATCTGATTATATTACCCCTTAAAACTTATCAAACTTTCATTAAAATAGTTGAACACTGCAAAGCTGATTATTGGGACTTTAGGTTTGCACCACGTTTATACATCCTTAGTATGCTTGTGCAATCTGTTTACATTGTTAGCAAATTACGGTATGATGTCTTAAGACATCTGTTTTTTAGATTGGAAATTCGGATGTCACACAGAACTTCATTTGCTTCTTAGCTAATGTAATTATGGAATCATTATGTCTTTTGACCGTTCGGCAATGATAGACTTAGTGGTGTAGCTAGGTACATATGTTCGGCATGTTTTTTAGTTTATTGTTTGTGATTTATATACCTCGATGTACATAAAATAGGACTGTTAATACAAATAGCGTCTCAAAAACGTTATTTATATTCTTTGATCTTTTCTTAGTTTTGTTAATGACAAATAAAAGGAATATCTTTTAGCAAATAATAAATACTAGCTTAAGTCTCTTAAGTACACATTTTACACTTCACATAATAACCAAGAATTACAAGTTTGCTTATTTAGTAACTTGTTTCCTTAAAAGGAAACTTTAATTCTAAAAACATTACATGACATCATTGCACACATCACATATAATATCTTTGATATATCTTGTTTAGATTTACAAGTTACATAGTTGACATTTGAGGATCTTGGATGATTTGGTAAGATATGGTAAGATACAACAAATCCTTAGCTGTCACATCCCACGGATCCAAGTCTAATGAAGGACGGATCCCTTCTGAGGGATCCGTGGGATCCGTGAGCTGAAGATCAGCTTGCCTATAAATAGCAAGCTGATCATTTGGCTTTCTCATCACTCATATAGCTTTAACACACATATTCATTCAGTACATATCTTACTAACATCATTCATAGTTGCATTTCACTTTGATCTTTCATTTTGTAGAAAAGAGATCAAGCATTCAAGGATCTACAGAACCGTAATCCTTTAGTTGCATTACTGTGTGATATTGTAGTTTGTTTCACACATCATAACTATCATTTGTAATCAGTGAGTGTGGTTAGTGCTTTAGTCCTTAAAGCACAAAGAGTGTAGGGAGTAGTTGTACCCTTGTAAAGAACTCGACATCTAGCGTAGTGTCGGTAAAGTAAATAGGCGACGTCAGGTTGGTTCTACCTTGTGAAAGAACCCGGTGTTTAGCTTAGTACCGGAAAAGGAAGTAAGCGACGTGTAAAGGTTTTCTCCGCCTAGAAAAAGAGTTTGTTTCTTAGTGAAAGATAAACTCTCGAGTAGGAAACTCGGGGAGTGGAGTAGGGCAAGGAAGAGAGTCCTTGTAGCCGAACCACTATAAACAACAGTGTCGTGTGGTTTGATCTTTCCTCTCTTTATCTTTTGTTTACATTGTGTGATTATTTATTTGTGATTGTTTCCTTTGAAATTAACATATAGTAACAAAGCAAATAAAACTTGAAAAACGGTAAAAACTATTCAACCCCCCTTCTAGTTTTCCAAAATTGGCATCAGAGCTACGTTACTTAAGATCTTTAAAATATATTGTATTTTAAAACTTAAAACGATCCATGGATTTTGAAAACTTTAAAGAAGGGCAATCTATGCAGAGACCACCTCTATTTGAACCAAATTGTTTTATTTATTGGAAAAATCGCTTTGAGACTTATGTAAAGTCAAAGGATATAGATCTATGGTATATTATAGTTGATGGTGATTACAAACCTATTAGTAATAATATTTCGGGTGGTCGGGATGAAGGAGCTTCTCTTACTCGTCACAGTGATGAGCAAAAGAAACTAATTGCCAAAAATAATGAAGCCAAAATGATGCTTTATAATGCCTTACCTAAGAAAGAATATGAAAGAGTTTTTATGTGTAAAACGGCTAAGGATATTTGGCAATCTCTTATTATCACACATCAAGGGAACTCACAAGTAAAAGATAAAAAAATTGATCTTCTTGTCCAACAATACGAACAATTTGTTATCTCTGAAGATGAGACCATTGATAGTGCGTTTGCTAAGTTCAATACTATTATTACATCACTTAAAGCACTTGATGAATCTTTTTCTAGTAAGAATTTTGTCAGGAAATTTCTAAGAGCACTCCATCCGAAATGGAGAGCAAAGGTGACAGCTATTGAAGAATCTAAGGATCTCTCAAGCATGACACTGGATGAGCTCATAGGAAACCTAAAAGTTCACAAAATGATTATGGAAAAAGACTTGGAAATTGTCAAAGGCAAAAAGGAGAAGATTTAGTCTATTGCCTTGAAAGCCAAAGTCGAGTCAAGTGATGATGATGAGTCTTGTTCAAACAGTGATGATGAAGAGTATGCCATGGCCGTGAGGGATTTCAAGAAATTCTTCAGGAGACGAGGAAAGTTTGTAAAACCACCTCGTGATGAAAAGAAATCCTCTCGGAAAGATCGTGACGATAAGAAAGGTAAGGTTGATAGGAAATGCTATAGGTGTGGTGACTCCAGTCACTTAATAGGAGAATGTCCAAAACCTCCAAAGACCAAGTCTCAAAGAGCCTTCGTTAGTGGAGCTTGGAGCGATAGTGAAGGAGATGATGATGATGAGCCTAAGAACAACGAAATTGCACTTATGGCTAATGACACAGAAGAGGTACATTCTGATTCATACTCCTCTATAGATGACGAAACCTTAGAAGTAGAATATAACAAACTGTGTGATGTCACTTTAAAAATCATAAACAAAAACAAATTTTTAAAAACAAAGACAACACTTTTAGAAAATGAAGTATTTTGGCTTAAAGAAAAAGCAATACGAATTGAAAAAGGTAAAGATAGTAAAGAAACGTGTGTGTCTTGTTAAGAACTAAAACTTGAACTAGAAACCTTAAGAACCACACAGGAAGATTTAATCAAACAAAATTCAAAGTTTAAAAGGTTTGATAAAAACATAAGTTGTGCAGATGAAATAATGAAAATGCAAAAACTACCTCATGATAAAATAGGACTAGGCTTTATGAAACTAGGAACCTTAAGTGATCATAAGGAACCCAAGTTGAAATATGACCAACACTTTTGTGATGCTTGCAAAATTGGGAAACAAGTACATAATAGCCATAAGGCTAAAAACATGGTATCTACATCTAGATGCCTAGAATTATTACATATGGATTTGTTTGGCCCGTCGGCTATACAAAGTTATGGAGGAAATTTTTACACTTTAGTCATAGTAGATGATTACTCTAGATATACATGGACAAAGTTTTTGAAAACTAAAAATGAGGCATTCGATAAATTTGAAATTCTAAGCAAGAAAATTCAAAATCAAATAGGAAGTAATATAGTATCCATTAGAAATGACCATGGTCGAGAATTTGACAATGAAATCCAATTTGGAAATTTTTGTGATAATAATGGAATAACTCATAATTTCTCGGCTCCTCGTACACCTCAATCTAATGGTGTAGTAGAACGTAAAAATAGAACAATTCAAGAAATGAGTAGAACTATGTTAAATGAACAAAACATACCACAAAAGTTTTGGTGTCACGCTGTAGATACTTCCACATATATCCTAAATAGAGTTTTAATTAGACAATTTTTAAATAAAACTCCTTATGAAATTTATCGAGGCAAAAAGCCTACATTAGGATATTTTAGAGTTTTTGGAAGCAAGTGCTTCATTTTAAACACAAAAGATTATCTCACTAAGTTCGACCCAAAGTCGTATGAAGGTGTATTTCTTGGGTACTCACAAAACAGTAAAGCATACATTGTATTAAACAAGGAAACATCAAGAGTCGAGGAATCGTTGAACGTAACATTCAACGAAAGTCCACCTCCCTCTAAGACATCACCTTTGGTAGATGATGACTTAGTTGAAAGTCAAATGGTTAATGATATAGAAAACATTGAAAATGACATTGAACCCGTAAAAGGAGAAATAGTCAATATTAAAGAAACTAAAAGTCATCCATTAGAAAACGTCATAGGAAAACTTAATGAAAGAACATTAAGATCCAAAGCTCAAAATGAAAGTAAGTATTTTTGTTTTATTTCAACTGTTGAACCTAAAAATATAGACGAGGCAATAAAAGATGAATCTTGGGTAATTGCTATGCAAGAAGAACTAAATCAATTTATTAGAAATGATGTTTGGACATTGGTCCCTCCACCTAAAAACCAAACCATAATAGGCACCAAATGGGTCTTTAGAAATAAAATGGATGAAAATGGTATTGTGTCTAGAAATAAAGCTAGGCTAGTAGCTCAAGGTTACAATCAACAAGAAGGTATAGATTACGATGAAACCTTTGCACCCGTAGCTAGACTTGAGTCTATTAGAATATTACTTGCATATGCATGTGCACATGATTTTAAGTTATATCAAATGGATGTCAAAAGTGCTTTCTTAAATGGTTTTATAAATGAAGAAGTATATGTTGCACAACCTCCCGGCTTTGCCGACTTTGAAAAACCAAATTATGTTTTCAAACTTAAGAAAGCTTTATATGGACTTAAGCAAGCACCAAAGGCTTGGTATGATCGACTTAAGACTTTCCTAGTTGACCATAAGTATACCATGGGCCTAGTAGATAATACTCTCTTCACCAAGAAAAAGGGATCACATATTATCATAGTCCAGATATATGTGGATGACATTATATTCGGTTCAACTTGTCAAGAGTTATGCGACGATTTCTCAAAAATCATGCATGACGAGTTTGAAATGAGTATGATGGGGGAACTTAACTTTTTCTTAGGTCTCCAAATTAAACAATTAGAAGATGGGATATTCTTTAACCAATCAAAGTATATCAAAGATATGCTTAAGAAGTTTGGTCTTGAAGACTCAAAACCCATGAGAACACCCATGGGCTCCGAAACCAAACTCACTAAGGATGAAGAAAATGAATCCGTAGATAGCACTAAATATAGAGGAATGATTGATAGTTTACTCTATCTTACGGCTAGTAGGCCTGACATTATGTTTAGTGTTTGTCTATGTGCACGTTTTCAAGAAGATCCAAAAACGTCCCATCTTGAAGCCGTTAAAAGGATATTTAGGTACATCAAAGGTACTATACACTTAGGATTATGGAATCCCAAAGGAACGGGTGTAGAAACCATAGTGTATACTGACTCAGATCACGCAGGTGACTATGTTGATAGGAAAAGTACTAGCGGTATTTGTACTTTTGTAGGATATTGTCTCACATCATGGTTCGCTAAGAAACAAACTGCCCTCGCAATCTCAACAACAGAGGCAAAGTATGTGTCTGCAGGAAAGGCGTATCAACAAGCATTGTGGATGAAACAAGCTCTCGTCGACTATGGAATTGAACTTAACAACATTCCCATTCTTTGAGACAACAAAGGTGCTATCGATCTAAGAAAAAATCCAGTCCAACACGCTAGAACCAAACATATTGAAATACGCCATCACTTCCTTCGCGACAATGTACAAAAGGGAATCATCTCAATTGAGAAAGTTTCCTCAGAGGACAACATTGCCGATATTCTCACAAAACCACTTAAACGAGAACCTTTCAACTATCTTAGACTTGGATTAGGATTAATGGAACCTAGTGATTAGGTGAAACATTAGTATAAACATTAGTTTAGCCACACACGACACTAAACCAAAACATGTGTTCTGATCCGCGGATCCAATCGATAACAAGGACGGATCCTTTGTTTTGGATCCTCTGGATCCGTCGCATACAGAGTCTAGTTTATTATTAAATAAACAAGAACAAGTACTATTCATTCCTCACTCCAAAACATATCACCTTACTGTATTCGACACACACTTAATCTCCATCACAATTTAGACCATTTTCTTCCACAAATTTGTGCTTCTAACACCACTGTAAGTATTCTTATCATATTTATACTCCTGATCTGCGTCTAGGATTTCCATTTCATGCATAAAACCAAAACTTGGGGTATATGCATAATTCTTAAAAAAAATCATGAAGCATATTTACTGCATTATACTTAAAAACATATTTTTCTTAGTTAGGAATTGCATCTCATAGCACATTGTCTTAATTTAACAAAAACCCCATGAAAATTTTTTACTAAAATCTTCTAACGACTAGGTAAAATGATCTTTTTGAACATTGTTCATACAAATGCAAAAACGTTATCTTTTAGACTTCACTTGCATAATGTCTCTTGAATGCTAAAGGGAATACATAATTAATATGTATTTTCGGGTACATTCAACCGTAGCTACATTGAAATAGGAGCGTTTGGGTTATCTCTCGTTTATAAACAAAACTTGCATAAACTAATCTTTCTTGCATCAAAAGGAGTCGAGATAACCGCACCTCCACATTGTCCCCATGTAGGCACACACTAGGAATTTTACACTTACTTTGATCATTTTAACTAAAACTATGTAACTTTTGTACTTAGGAAAATCATGCCTCCCGCAACCAACTACGATCACAAAAGAACCGTTAACTACTTACCCGAAGTCCACAAAACCAAAGGTCTAACCAATGCCCAAATCAAAATTTTCAAAGCCTTAGAGAAAAAGTATGTCCATGAGGGTAGAATCGTAGATTCATCGTTCTATGAAGGAACACAACTTAGGGAACACTTAGCCGCGATTCGATTTGATTCTCTTTTAGATATAGATGAACCAATTGTTCCTAGGTTCATACTTGAGTTCTATGCTAGTGTAGGTCTTAGTTCGAGTGACCAAGGTTACTTAAGTCTTCATTTTACTCTAAATGGAAATCTTGTCAATATCCCTCTTGATCAATTCGGTGAGGTCTTAGGCATTCCAAACCAAAGGACATGTATTTACTCGGACAAATGGTCCTTAACAATCTTAGAATCCAATCTTGATAGGACGGCACCATATGTCACTCCTCTCGAATCAAAAGAAGTGATTAGGGAACATCTCTTCATTCCTAAGAACAACCCCACAAGAATGTATCGTGGTCGTGAAGTTGCTAGAGATCCATTTGCAATGGAGCTAAATGAACTCAAACCCGAATTCAAGAAAATGGAAGACGTCTTAAGGGCTAATGTGATGTGCACCATAGGAAACCGTGATCACATCAATGCTTGTTTGTGTCATATGATGTACAACATCTCTACTCGTCAACCCTTCAATCTTGCTTATTATGTTGCCAAAAGAATGTGTGACATTCCAGTTCAAAGCAAGATTGCAATGCCTTATGGTATGCTCTTAACTCGACTCTATAGAGCCTTTGCACCCGCTCGTCCAAACCATTTAGGCTTTGTTCCGGATTACAATGAAATTGAACATACATTCGTTCCTTTGAGCGACTTTAGGGTAAGTGTAGATAAAGGTAAACGTCCTCGTGTACCAACATCATCCTCATCATCTTCAATGAGTGAAGATGATGGTTTGCTAAATTCTAGGATTCCTCCACCTGAATACTTGAGCCATCTTCCTCCAATTCAAAATGAATCCGCTGAGTATCGAAACATCAAAGGAATGGTGAAGAATCTTGGTCGTTGGATGATGAAATTGCACAAGGGTATGAAGAAGTTGAAGAAGAAGCTTAGTTGATGAAGTGTTTGGTTTTGAACAATGTTGGATATTATGATGTTAAACTTCTATGTGTCTCAACTTTATCTGATAATACTTGTTATGTATGTGTAATAACTAACATTTGCAGTTAGATAACCATCATGGTTATCAATTTTCCGGGTTATAGCCTATGTTTGGCATAACACCTAAAAGGGTAAGTTTCTAAGAACGGATTAAACTATGTACAAACGTGTGTTAATGTTATCATATTTAGTTGTTTTGCTATACATATTAGATGTTAAGTGAGGTCTAGGTGAATTTTCGGGTTTTCGTCGAAAAACGTGAAATATGACATATGTTCTGTTTAGTTTTTTAGTTTTTGGCATACGGATCCGGCGGATCCCAAACCTGGGCTCCGCCAAGGCTTATCATTGGATCCGCCATCCGCCCACTTGCGGATTGGGCGGATCCCTAACTTTGGTTCCGCCTCTGATTCAACTTGGATCCGCAGGTTCCCCAGTAAAATTCTAAAACTTTTTTGACTTATCCCGATTCTCAAATCTTAGTGTTTAGTATCATTTAGGATTCATTCACTGATCATAATTCATCTTAGAATCATTTAGGAATTCTTAGAAACTTAAGAACAAAATTTCCCACCAAAATTTAAATTTTTGAATTTTAGGTGTGAGTTACCAAAATGATACAAAGAAGGAACCCTTTTTAGGGATCCGTCAAATCCGTGGAAATATCAAATCATAAGATTTTCCACTATCTCCTTGTATTAACTGCAAATCCACAACACATTACTCAACCAAAGCTCAATGGATTGACTTCCTTGATATGACCTGCTGATGACATCAAATAAGTACATATTATTAGCATCATTATCCCGTTTATATTGCTCATTTTATACTATTATGTGTGAGATTTGTTACTTAATCATTTACTTGGAAATTACTTGGAGGCTACTCTTGCTTAATCCTATAAATACCAAAGCCCTTGCACGACTTTGGAGTACCATTATCAGTGGGGAACAGCCCCAAATCGTCCCCAACACCTTCTCCATCCATCATTGAAGATCGACGAAGAACATCTCCATAATTTACTTTGTTTAATCATTCGGTTAGCGTGTAGTTTTCATTATGATTTCTATCTTTTATGCTATGATTCAAACATTGTGTATTGTTACTGAGATTATGGGCTAACACCCTTAGGTGTTAGCCAAGTTTATGAAGTCTATTTAGTTTATTTGTGTTCTTGATTACGTGTTTGCTTTGTTATTGGATTGGGTGCTTATCGTTAAAAACTCGTTTATTGCTTATCACTAGTAGAAGTCTATGTAACTAGATTATGATCTTATTGGTTTAATTGGTGTAATTTAACTATCTGAAACTGTGGTTACTTTAATTGAATCATAAGTGTAGTAATCCGAATCCTATATAGACGGGCTTAGATGGAACACATCGGAACCGTGCCTTATGCCACTATTAGGACTAGTAGCGTGTAATGCCAAACTAGGTTAGATGGTGATTATGCAATAAGTTAGTATTGATGCTAGATAGGTCACTATGATCTTGGCCAATTTCCCGCTCCGTATAGCAAGTTATTAAATCGTGACAGGGTTTAGTAATTGGATCTTTGCCTTAACTTTTGAATGAAGTAAAACAAGTAGACATTAGCACATATATAACTATAAGATGGATTAGACTTGGCTAGCATGTTCTTCTATCATTGAATTCACCTTACTTTAATTTGCTTTTAATTAGTTTAATATTTATTTTCTCGTATTTAGTTTAATTAAACACACAAAATCGTGATAGCCTCTCAGGCTAAAACCCCTTTTTATTAGTTGCTTTATAGTTAGATTAGATTACGTCACTCCTAGTGAACGACCCTTGCTTACCTAGAAACTATCTACATTGATCGGGTACACTGCTCGTGAGTGTTTAGAGTCTATAGGTTAGTTCGGCAATAAATAAATTTAAAACTTGGTTAAAAATTATAGACTATAAAAAACACATAAAGTTTTTGGCGCCGCTGCCGGGGAGTGAAATTTAATTTGATTTAACTAGTTTAGTAGCTTAGAGTTGTTTTTATTTGTTTTTGTGTGTTTTAGTTATTTTAGTTGTTTTTCTATCTGTTAAAGTCAATACGACGTATCCACTTTGTGAATACGCTGTATCGTATCTGTTACTTACTTCTTGTTTGTGTCTGTCGTATTCTGTTTACAATCTACATACGCCGCATACACCTTTGTGAATACGAAGTATCCAGTCCGGAACCAATACGACGTATCAGTTTACTGAATACGCCGTATCGACTGTCTGTAACAGAACACTTTATTCTTTTTTTTTATTTTTTATTTTTTATTTTTCGTTTTAGTTTTAGTTCTTGTTTGAGCATATACTACTAATAATTCTACCTTTATTTTCAGTTATGATGGCTGGAAATAGATTCATGAATGCAACATATGAATATGAAGAATGGAGAATCAACGATATATTGGAAAAGCTAATCAAAGTTCAATTGGATGAACATGAAAATACAGAGATATTCATTAAAGATTTCCGCAATACCAACGAAGTTTTATTAAAAGAAACTTCGAACATGATTACTGGATTAGCAATAGAGGTACATGAGCTTGCAAGGAATCTGAAAAATGCTCTTTATATACAAGATGTTAAGGGTGTTACTACAAGAGGAGGAAAGAATACAATTGACCCGATTCCTAGTACTAAGGAAGCAATTCAGGATAAAGTGCAACCAGATGAGCAAGAAAAACCTGAGGAGGAGACTGTTAACATTGAACTTCCTAAAGTTCAAGGGCAACCGAAAGAACCTACATTTGTTGAACCTTACCGTCCCCCAATTCCATTCCCAAATAGGCTTAGAAAAGAGAAAGAGGAAGCTCAACAAAAGAAGTTTTTGGAACGGTTTAAGCAATTACACATTAACATTCCTTTTATTGATGCTCTTGTGCAGATGCCGACATTTGCTAAATATTTTAAGGATTTGCTATCTAATAAAGCAAAGCTGGTAGAAGCATCAACCGTCATGATGAATGAAAAATGTTCAGCAGTTCTACTCAACAAATGGCCATCAAAAGAAAAGGATCCAGGAAGTTTCACTATCCCTTGTCAAATTGACGATTTATTTATTCCTAATGCTTTAGCTGACTTAGGTGCTAGTATTAGCTTGATGCCATTTACTATGTTTGAAAGATTAAAATTAGCTGGAAATGAATATTACTGTTTTCTTGATGGTTTTTCAGGATATTTTCAGATTCCCATAGCACTTGAAGATCAGGAGAAGACTACGTTTACTTGTCCATATGGGACGTTTGCTTACAGAAGAATGCCATTTGGACTATGCAATGCCCCTGCAACCTTCCAACGTTGTATGACCGCAATCTTTCATGATATGGTGGAGGATTTCATGGAGGTTTTCATGGACGACTTCTCTGTATTCGGTAACTCTTTTAATAGATGCTTAGGAAATTTAGATAAAATGCTTGCTAGATGTGAAGAAACTAACCTTGCACTTAATTGGGAAAAATGTCATTTTATGGTTAAAGAAGGTATAGTTTTAGGACATAAAATTTCTAAAGCAGGAATTGAGGTAGATAGAGCTAAAATTGACGTAATTGGGAAACTACCTTATCCTACTAATGTTAAAGGAGTTAGAAGTTTTTTAGGACATGCTGGATTCTATCGTAGATTTATCAAAGATTTTTCCATTATTTCTAGACCTATGACCCAGCTTTTATTAAAAGATGCTAAATTTGATTTTTCTAGCGAATGTAAAAAGGCCTTTAACATTTTAAAAGAGAAATTAACTACTGCTCCTATCTTAATCTCGCCTAATTGGGATTAATCTTTTGAACTTATGTGTGATGCTAGTGATTACGCTGTGGGAGCAGTGTTAGGGCAAAGAGTAGATGGTAAATTTAAGCCTATTTACTATGCTAGTAAAACATTAAATAATGCTCAAGAGCATTACACTACTACTGAAAAAGAACTTCTTGCTGTGATTTTTGCTTTTGATAAATTTCGTTCATATCTTATTTTATCAAAAACTATTGTGTACACTGATCATTCTGCTTTGAAGTATTTATTTAATAAACAGGATGCTAAAGCTAGGCTTATACGTTGGGTCTTGTTGTTACAAGAGTTCAACATCGAAATCAAAGATAAAAAGGGAGCTGAAAATTTAGCTGCAGATCATTTGTCTAGGTTAGAGAATCCTGACACGGAAATTTTAAAAGATGAAGAGATAATTGACACATTTCCAGATGAGCACCTAAAGATGTTAGGAACAATTGATGAAGGACAACCTTGGTATGCAGATTATATTAATTTCATTGTAGGAAAAATTGTACCATCAAATATGAAGTATGCGGAAAGGAAAAGATTCTTATACCAAGCTAGAAGCTACTTGTGGGATGAACCGTACGCATTCAAACGTTGTGCCGATAATATAATCAGGAGATGTGTTGATGGACTTGAAAAGTTGGATGTTTTGAAACATTGTCATTCTGGGCCTACTGGAGGACATCATGGTGCTAATATTACAGCAAAGAAAGTTTACGAAGCTGGATTCTATTGGCCTAAAATTTTTAATGATGCTGCAGAATATGTGAAGAGATGTGATGAATGTCAAAGATCAGGAAATATTTCAGCTCGTAATGAGATGCCTCAATCGAATATTCAGGTATGTGAAGTTTTTGATATATGGGGGCTAGATTTTATGGGACCATTTCCTAATAGTAAAGGGAATAAATATATACTTGTAGCTGTTGATTATGTGTCAAAGTGGGTTGAAGCCAAAGCTTTACCAACAAATGATGCTCGAGTAGTGATTAAGTTTTTAAGGGAATTGTTCTCCAGATTTGGTGTACCTAAAGCCTTGATTAGTGATAGGGGAACACATTTTTGTAATGCTTTAATGGAAAAGACTCTATTAAAATATGGAGTAACACATAGGTTAGCTACAGCATATCACCCTCAATCAAATGGACAAACTGAGGTAACTAATAGAGCGATTAAAAGGATTCTGGAAAGGTCAGTTGGGTATAATCCTAGAGATTGGTCCGAAAAACTTATAGATGCTTTGTGGGCATTTAGAACTGCCTACAAGACACCCACGGGATGTACACCATTTCGATTGGTGTATGGTAAGGCATGCCATTTACCGGTCGAAATTGAACATAAGGCATATTGGGCTTTGAAACAATGTAACATTGATTTGATGAGAGCAGGTAAGAATCATTTTATGCAGATGAATGAACTTTCTGAATTGAGGGATTCGGCTTATGATAATAACATTATCTATAAAGAACGGACAAAGAAATGGCATGATACAAGAATCCGTGATAATAAAGATTTTCGCGTAGGAGATAAGGTATTATTATATAACTCAAAATTGAAATTGTATCCAGGAAAGCTTAAATCAAAATGGTATGGGCCGTATATTGTTAAAACGGTTTACCCGTATGGAGCAGTAGAAATTACAAATAAAGGTGGTGTAAGTTTCAAGGTCAATGGGCAACGTCTTAAAAAGTACTATGAACCTCACGGCAATGATGATAAGGAGGTTGTTGAATTGATTGAAGCAACGTAGAGCTGAAGGGAGTCGAACTTAAAGACTCCCCAATAAACAAAAGTGCTTGCCGGGAGACAACCCGGAAATCTATCCATTTAATTTTTCTGTCGAGTCAGTCCCAGGGCCTTGATACGGCGTATCCAACTTTAATGGATACGACGTATCGACCGTTCCTGGAATACTTTGGTCTTTATTTTTCGTATTAAAAACTTTGTCGTCAAATATATCGATACAACGTATTCAGGTTTAAAGATACGGCGTATTCGATATTTTGACTCGTATTTGGAACCTGCTCTTTAAGTTTCAATACGGCGTATCCTCTGCCAATGGATACGGCGTATCGACCCTTCGGAACAGTAATCCAATTCTAGTTTGTATTTTTATTTTCCTAACCAATGATTAACGAGATGCTCTCGAGATTCTTTTTCTGTGGTCTCTATATTTTTACAGGTCTGGACAATTGAAGAGGTTGATGGACTCCCGCATTATATACGCTCGCACGTTTACATTGGAAGATCATACCGAGCAAATCTCAGGGGAGTTCTCCGTTCTAATTCTTTCTATCTCTTGTTTTTAATTTTAAATACAAACAACGAGGACGTTGTTTAACTTAAGTGGGGGGATGGAGAATTAGAACGTTACTTGTCCTTAATTTTTCAAAAATATGCTTTAATCTATGCTTAATTATAAAAATTTAAAATTTTTTTAGCATGTTTTTGTTTAATCTAAGTTGCATAGCTGCACACATAACCTTATTTTCAAAAATTGTGAACTTATCAAAATTCACAAATCTATGAGTGTGCCGGTGACTTGTAAACTTTAGAACTTGGCTTGTATACTATTCGAGACCACCATAATGAGTATTATTGATATAATTGGAGTGACTTGTCTAACTTGGTAAATTTCTAGGATTTCACCCAAAAAGCCTATTATATGTTTTGTGTTATTAACTAACTACACTGGTTAGTTAACCCCCGTATAAACCCTTTGTTTACTCTCATTTTTAGAGTAAGATACCCCTAGAAAAACCCTCAGAGCCATTCCTTTCGTTTCTTACACCAATGTTTAAAATGTTTCGTTACACCCTTACACCTTAGCCTACCCTGTAGATTAAAATCCGTGGTTGGTTAATTGCTTTAGGCAAAGTGTGTTTCCTTACAATTAACTGTGTTCGCGTGCGTAATTCATTATCTATGGTTAAGGTCGGGAAATTGCACAATGCAATTGGAGTGAAAGTAGATATTGTATAATTTGAGTCTTGTTATTTTTTCGTGTGTTTACTACTTTCACTATTACTGTTATTTCTGAAGTCATGAAAAGTATGGAAAAATTATCCAGAGTTATCGTTATAGTGATGTGGTGAAATTTTACACATCTATGTTTATGTTAGTAGTTTGAAACAAAAAAAAAAAAAAAAAAAAAAAAAAAGGAAAAAATGAGAAAAGAAAAAGAAAGAAGAAGTTGGAAGTTTGTTTTTACCAACATTGTAAAGTTATGTAAAGTTATCATTATTGTTGTTGTACTATATTTATGGATTGAATGGGAGTTGGCCGTTATGGGAACGCCAACTAAGGTTTATTCTTTGATTGAGATTTTATTGAGTCTAATTCGTGTCTACCCAAAGCGTGAGTTTCAAGTGTCAAAGCGTGAGTTATTCAATGATATGAGTCTTATTCATGGGATGGTTGGGAAAGTAATTAACCACACTTAGGATTTTAATTTATCCGTTTTGTTTATTTTTCATTTTACACCAATTTGTATCCCAAATATTATCCATACCCTATATCATTCTCTATCCAAACCTTTGATTTATTGAGATTAGGGATTTGAGCAATCTTAAGTATCGTAGTCGTGGATTCGGCTATGTATTTATGATTTTGTCGCCCTTTTTGATATAATATTATTGGTAAAGATTACTTGGTCCTATCTTTAGCCTATTCGAGTTAAGGATTTGAGCAATTGCAAGTATCGTGGTCGTGGATTCGATCATGTATTTGTGATTTTGTCGCCTTTTCTGGAATATGAGATCGATAGAGATTAAAAAGGATGATCAACCCTTAACCAAAAAAACCCTTTTTACCGCTTTAGACTTGTTACTCCTTAGCTTTAGTGGGGGAGATGTGTATCCTTGCCAAGCTTATGATAGAATATTCATCACGACTGGACAGTTAAACGATTAGATTTGCTTTTATCGAAATATTTTATTTTGTTTCTAATTCGTTAAGTGTTTGGTTGTGCAATTATGATAAAACGAATAAATGCTTAATTGTAAAAATACATCATATTTAGGATACATTTTCATAAGTTTAAATCTAAGGTTTACTTGAGGACAAGTAAAGTTCAAGTGGGGGGATATTTGATGACATCAAATAAGTACATATTATTAGCATCATTATCCCGTTTATATTGCTCATTTTATACTATTATGTGTGAGATTTGGTACTTAATCATTTACTTTGGTAAATCTCAGTAATATCGGAGCAATTGGAGAAAGTTATGGAAAAAGATGTGTTTTGGAGCAAAAACGAAGATATTGAAGAATGCCTACTGATCAGACACTCAATACGGCGTATCAACGCTAATTAGATACGCCGTATCCATATACTTAGAAGAGTTCAAGACCTTGCCTGAATTTGATGCATACGGCGTATCCATCTTTGGGAATACGCCGTATATGAAACTTGGTCGATTTGAAGAATACGGCGTATCGGATTCTATGAATACGCCGTATAGAAGCCTTAGATATTTGAAGACCAAGGCGGGATTACATCGAATGCGGTGCATCCTATCCTTGAGATACGTCGTATATGAGCCTTAACCGATAAATCAAGTGAAGAATCGAAGCCAAATGAAGAAATAATGTTTACGTAACAACTTTAGAAGATGCTTCACTGTTTTGGTCATAAAATCTTCATCCGGACTCCGTTTTAGTTGATTCAAGCGGCCATGCGAAGAGAAAAAGAAAATCTATCTGATTCTGAAGGAGATGCGGCGCATAGGGCTTTTAGATGCGCCGTATCGGGGTCGAACAGCAGACTATGTTTTTGGAAATTACTTGGAGGCTACTCTTGCTTAATCCTATAAATACCAAAGCCCTTGCACGACTTTGGAGTACCATTATCAGTGGGGAACAGCCCCAAATCGTCCCCAACACCTTCTCCATCCATCATTGAAGATCGACGAAGAACATCTCCATAATTTACTTTGTTTAATCATTCGGTTAGCGTGTAGTTTTCATTATGATTTCTATCTTTTATGCTATGATTCAAACATTGTGTATTGTTACTGAGATTATGGGCTAACACCCTTAGGTGTTAGCCAAGTTTATGAAGTCTATTTAGTTTATTTGTGTTCTTGATTACGTGTTTGCTTTGTTATTGGATTGGGTGCTTATCGTTAAAAACTCGTTTATTGCTTATCACTAGTAGAAGTCTATGTAACTAGATTATGATCTTATTGGTTTAATTGGTGTAATTTAACTATCTGAAACTGTGGTTACTTTAATTGAATCATAAGTGTAGTAATCCGAATCCTATATAGACGGGCTTAGATGGAACACATCTGAACCGTGCCTTATGCCACTATTAGGACTAGTAGCGCGTAATGCCAAACTAGGTTAGATGGTGATTATGCAATAAGTTAGTATTGATGCTAGATAGGTCACTATGATCTTGGCCAATTTCCCGCTCCGTATAGCAAGTTATTAAATCGTGACAGGGTTTAGTAATTGGATCTTTGCCTTAACTTTTGAATGAAGTAAAACAAGTAGACATTAGCACATATATAACTATAAGATGGATTAGACTTGGCTAGCATGTTCTTCTATCATTGAATTCACCTTACTTTAATTTGCTTTTAATTAGTTTAATATTTATTTTCTCGTATTTAGTTTAATTAAACACACAAAATCGTGATAGCCTCTCAGGCTAAAACCCCCTTTTTATTAGTTGCTTTATAGTTAGATTAGATTACGTCACTCCTAGTGAACGACCCTTGCTTACCTAGAAACTATCTACATTGATTGGGTACACTGCTCGTGAGTGTTTAGAGTCTATAGGTTAGTTCGGCAATAAATAAATTTAAAACTTGGTTAAAAATTATAGACTATAAAAAAACAATCACCTGCACAAATTTTTGTTCCAAATCATTAGAAACCAACATTCTCTATTGGATTCACATCAAATCCAAACACACAGACTCACAAACCTTCTGTCTATAAATTAGCACTTTAGGATCTTCAATTCACATCACAACCATCTCTTCTCCTGTACATTTTAGCTATCATACTTCACCAAAAAGTCTCAATGACAAAATCAAACAACTCCTCCACATCCAAGCCACTAAAATGAATAGTCCGTATGAGTGTGAAACCTTGTTGTTTCATCAACATTCACAACTCATCCTCTGAAGAATCATCACCACTAAACATATCCTCACCCATTGCTAGTGAAAACTTCCTTACTTTATCTACTCCAACTCCCTCACATGTAGTCATAAAAACACCACCTCCTACCATTACTCCTGTAGCAACCACACCAACACCTGCTCCCGCTCCCGCTCCATCACAGTCTGAGAAGTCTGCCTCATCACCATCCTCACCAAAACTCCAACCCATGGAACTATTTAGGACACCACCAACATCTCCACAACCATATCTTGAAGAGTTAGAAGATCTTCCACCTACATCAACCAATCCTCCACCAATAAGTCTTGAAAACTTAGAACCTATGCTATTTCATCCTCTCCATCCGGAGATTCATGGTCCTCTATACCGAGAAGCACCACAACCTCGTCCACAAATACCACCACTATCACCAACTTCAACACTCATCGCCATTGATGAGGCGATGTGGAGCAACATTCCTCAAACACAAGAGGAGATAAGTGCGGAGTTAACACAACTCTATACTCTCTCTGGTATGGTTGACCATCTGTAACACCCCCAAATTTGGTTTGTGGCAGCGGAAAAGTAATTTGGGTGCTACGGTGAGGATCGAAGTTTAAATCTCAGAAAACGGTCCAGAACATGCATTTTGAAAGCTATATGTCATTCAAAGAATATTCTTGATGCAAAAATGATTTATTTGATTTGAAATTCCCATAAGAAAATGTGATAATTTAGGAGGAATGACATATTTGATTTTACACCATTAAAGTTATCAGAGTAAAGGATGCCCGCTCCGTGTCTTGTCCTGCTCCGTTAATTACCTGAGATAAACATGCTTAAAACGTCAACACAATGGTTGGTGAGTTCGTGGAGTTTATAGAAAATAACTTTATTTGAAAGGTGTATAGTGATTTTCGAAATAAATAATAGTTCTTCATTTATTAATAAGTCGCGTTGAATAAAAATTCACAAGTATTTCATGTATGACCTCAAACGATCATAAGTTTCAGATTATTGATGAATATGAGCTACGTTGATATACGCTCGAAATGATATATTGGATTGACTTTTGTAAGTAACGATATACTAAGCCTTTTTAGTTGTCTTTATAGAATTCTCAATTTAAATCACATATGATAACAGTTAAAGTTCAAGTACGAGATTCATAATCATATAACGTAAAGTAATAGTAGTCTAAAGTCTGAAGTTTATTAATGAAAAGTGGTGGTCTTCTAATACAGCTGCATCCTAGGATATATATATGAAACATTCATATATAAAATTATATTGCCATCGGCCTCATGAAGCGCAAAGCGTTAACAAAGTACCGTAAGACGGAGGTGATCATCAAATTAATGATGAAAAATTTGCCCTCGTGTAATAGGTGAATCGCCATTTCCTATTTTTCTCAAATATAGCGCATCGCGACTAATACGACTAGCGGTTAAGCATTCCGTCCTAGTATTAGTGGGATAGGTTGTCAGTCCACCAACAGGTTTCGAAGCTGTTGCTATATTCGCGCTCACCGCAGTGATTAATGGCTCATGATAAAGGGACTTTTTGGCAATAAAGTAAGCTTAGGCAATATGGGTCTCAAGTTCGTAAAATATACATATTCTGATATTGGCAATTATTTCCAGTGGCATATAGAAATGTCATAATAAGTAACAGTTCATTCATTTGATATATGAATACTTATAGTGAATTTCAATATCATGTTACGTCAAGTAGTTCAGAGATGTTATGTTTCAAGTTCCGTGTTTAAGCTAGACAGACTATTCGCACATATATTGAGCATGTATTCTTTTCAAGTATGATTCAAATAGGTAAAGCATAGTTGATAATTTCGAGTAAATCATAAAAGATTTCAAGTAGTATAAAACAGTTAAAGCATGTATCTCCCCCAAAAGAGTTATTAAAAACAAGTGTGAAAAGTAGGGGCCACGACTCACCTGGAGCGTATCCAGCAAGACGAAAATATAAGATCAAGTAAACGATCAGGAAAACTTCTTCAATACGAGACCTGAGTATAAGCGAAGTCTAAGAGTCTAACTTACGACTAATAACAAATGTGGAAAGGATAAATCGTCTAACGATTTGATCGGTGATGTGAGTGTGTGATATGCCTAAAATGCCTCAAGTTAAAAATATAATATATCTATAATATTATCTCGGTCCGTATCTCAATCGACCCAAAATATTACTTTCTCGAAATATGCTGAAATAATATGCAAGTGAGGTCGCTAATATTTCTAATAGCGAAACTATAAATAATGCATAGCTTATAATGAAAAATGCATATGAAATGAAGGGTGTAAAATGAAAATAAACTAAGAATGTCAAGTGAAATTAAATAAGTCCTTGTTCTTTTCAGAGTTTATACTTTTTAGTCTAACTGTGGTTGCGTTACGTCGTTAGTCCTCGGTTAGGTCCAAAGTCCATAATAGTCCAAATCTTGTCCATATGTTCATATAAGGCTCGGAGTTCAATGGTATGTCAATTTAAGTCCTTTGTCAACTGTTTTCACAGCTTCAGTCCATGAGTTTCACGGTTTGGCAGTTTTGGTCCTTCCGGTTAGTTCGCGTTACATTTTTAGTCCTTTTTGCATAAAAATGACGGGAAAAGTATCATGAAAATTTCTATAACTTTATTAAGTTTATTTTAAATTATTTCAATTGATTATTTCAGAAAATACCTTATTTTTAGCTTGTTGGGCTTATTAATGAAATATACATAGGCTCGTTAAGAAATCGAGAGGCGAGGGCATGAAAATAGTTTTGGGCTTAGACTTGGGCCATTTTTATGATTCTAAAAATATATCTTATGGGCCTGGTGGGCTGTTCTAACGTCAAAGCTTAATGGGCTTTAGGTTAGCCCATTACCGAAATTAGTCTTTTGAGTTATATTTTTATGAAAGGATTTTCATGTTTTTGTGACTCATTTGGCTGCTTTCTAAAGGGGCATGACTTGAGTATTGCTACATGTTATTTTTATGAAAAATAATAGTTGGTTATGCGGTTTAACTGTTCGAGTAAAAATAGGGTGTAGTTGCTAGATCAATTGTTAAGTTATAATATCTTCTTTCGAGTGACATGGAACAGTTTATGTATTCAACATTTCCTAATTGTTTTTCAATATGTGACATAAAAGGTTTATCAGTTTACTTGGGTCGGTGTAAAGGGTTGTAACCCACTTAGTTTTACAAGGTGTCTAAACAAAATTATAATTCGTTACTTCGTGTCATAGGCCGTGTAAAGAGAGGCAAGGTTTTTAAATTATTTTGTGATTCTGAAATTAGTTCGAAGGCTTCTTAAGACTGTTAGTGTGCGTATAAAATACATTTAACATATTTTTGTTTTTTTTTTTTTTTCCGGTTCTATTTATAGCGGGTGATATTAGGTCTTCCTACGTTCGAGTAAAAATAATGATGTATGCATGTGATCACAACATAAAAATGAGTGGCGAGTGTGGTGTTTAACTTATCACAGTGAGTTGGGTTGCAATCTTTCTATATTTCTAATTAAGTTACTGCGCTTTTAAACTATGAGAGTGTGATATATTCGAATGAAACAAAGTGATGCATGGCCTAACTAATGTTACTGTAGTTTTAAATATAAGGATGCCTTATATTCTAGTAAAGACTTGATGCATGTGAATTAGTGATTTATCAATATATATTATCGAATGAGGATAGCATGATGCATGCATGGCGTGAGTGATCGAGTACGTGCGGTGTTAAATATAAAAGAGAGCTTAGTAACTTACTAGTTTTGTAAAGGTGATAAGGAAGACAGTGAGAGTCGACTGGGAAGCAAGGGCGAAACAGTCCACTTAACTGGCCGAGGTACGCTTATGCGAGGTGGGTTTCTTACCCTTATTGCGTTCCTATGGATATTTGGTGAGTGGGAAGGAGTGAGATGCAAGTGGTATGGAGTAGAAGAGGTGAATGGGTGGTGTAGGAAGTTGGGTGGTTCGACAAGTTACCTGCAGTAACATGGGCAGTAGGCTTATAGCGTGTTTAAGGCATATGTCTAATGTTTTTAGTTCTTACTAGATTTGCAATTTCTAAGTTGTAGTATACATGGTTGGTTTTGTGAAGCGTTCTGTGAGAGATAGAGGGAGTGAGAGATACGTATGGCCAATGATTAGGAGATGGGATTTTATAGGAAGGAATCATATGTTAGTTTGCTATGGAATATAAATGGAACACGTATGCATGGGAAATTTACCTTACACGTTCTTAGGTATATTACCTATTAACTTTTTTTTATAGTAATTCATTTGTACACGTTTAATATAATTATTACATGATCATAAAGTGGAACACGTATGGTAACATTAAAATAGAATACGTATAGTCAATTTGAAATGAACATGTGTATGGCTTGTCAGTGAATATATGATTTGCAATTTGTGAATTCATGTGCAGTTGAAATATAAGCTACATATATTTAGTATTATATATTAGATAAGATATAGTATTATATATATAATATAGTTTAGGGTATAGTTTGATTTCGGTAATTACTAACGTTAAGTCCTTAGGTTATGAAACTTAAAACTGGGTAACGTAAAAATATAACGTTTATAACAATGTCAAAGTTTATTAACATACTCCAACTAAAAATATTAGACGTGTAATAAGTTTAACGGAGAGCGTATACGTTAATAAAATCTAATAGGGTTTGAATATTTGTATTACGTAAAGAGTAAATATAAAATATAAAAAAATATAATAAAGTGGAAATAGTTCATATAAAATATGTAGGCTTATCTTAATCTTGTGTTGGTCGTGAGCATAGTATATTAAAGAAAAATTTAAATTTCCCCGTAAAAATTGGGCTTCGTTAGACGGGAAGTCGAGGTTATTATTAATTAACAAAGATTACCATGACGGATTTTTGTGGGATCTTACACCATCGCCTTCATGAAGCAATGGACATTCAAAACATCCTTATGAACTCCCTCCAAACACCACAACAACCATCAAACAATAACAACAACCAACCACCATCACCACCACCACCACCACAAAACTTGGAACCTAGTCTTCCTCCCGGCTTCTCAAGTCATGATTGCGCACATTGTGAGAGAACGGCTCACTTGGCCCAAAGGACCAACATCTTGGTCCATGAGCTTCAAAATGAGATGAGGTTCATCTTGAACCATGTTCTTGAACGTTTAAACGCCATCTCTCATCCTCCTCAATAGGAGCTTACTACACTAGTTGTTAGGACCTTTTAAATTGTTGCTTTAGGACTTTTTATTTCTTTCTAGAATGTCTTTTTATTGTACTTGTAACATCATTTCATCATTGTGACTTTTGTCACAAAATTTTCAATATCTATGAATGTGATGTTTTATGCTTATGAGTGATCAACATATTGCATATTATCATTATCATTGTGAACTAACATCATTATATAACCTATATTATACCTTGATTATGTATGCTTTAGGTAAAAATAATGATCAGACACTTAGTTTGACTTTTAAAAGTCAAAACATATTGAAAGGCTTGTTTGGATGAATACTTCGCAAGCATTCTACTTCTTCATTGAAGTCATTCATTACTAACACTTCATTTGCAGCATATCATACCCTTCAAAGTATACGTTGGTACTCGAGAAGTGAGGAGTATACATCAAGGGGGAGCATCTCATAAGCATTTCATATACTAACCGTTTGTTTTGTAGAATCATGCATCATTTCCTTGATTACTCCATCTAGGGGGAGTATAAAACAAGGGGGAGCTTTAAAGTTCTCAAAATCGCATTCCGCTACGCTACTCTTTTTGTTTCGACAAAAAGGGGGAGAAAGGACTAAGTTTGCATTAACTGTGATTCATCACAGTACATACATTTTTACAAAACTTTTCTTTAATAAACAAACTTAATATATATTTTTAAGAACACATGCTATATTTATTCTCTTGCTCAAAAATATACCTTATGTTTTGTCATCAACAAAAAGGGGGAGATTGTTAATACAAATAGCGTCTCAAAAACGTTATTTATATTCTTTGATCTTTTCTTAGTTTTGTTAATGACAAATAAAAGGAATATCTTTTAGCAAATAATAAATACTAGCTTAAGTCTCTTAAGTACACATTTTACACTTCACATAATAACCAAGAATTACAAGTTTGCTTATTTAGTAACTTGTTTCCTTAAAAGGAAACTTTAATTCTAAAAACATTACATGACATCATTGCATACATCACATATAATATCTTTGATATATCTTGTTTAGATTTACAAGTTACATAGTTAACATTTGAGGATCTTGGATGATTTGGTAAGATATGGTAAGATACAACAAATCCTTAGCTGTCACATCCCACGGATCCAAGTCCAATGAAGGACGGATCCCTTCTGAGGGATCCGTGGGATCCGTGAGCTGAAGATCAGCCTGCCTATAAATAGTGAGCTGAAGATCAGCTTGCCTATAAATAGCAAGCTGATCATTTGGCTTTCTCATCACTCATATAGCTTTAACACACATATTCGTTCAGTACATATCTTACTAACATCATTCATAGTTGCATTTCACTTTGATCTTTCATTTTGTAGAAAAGAGATCAAGCATTCAAGGATCTACAGAACCGTAATCCTTTAGTTGCATTACTGTGTGATATTGTAGTTTGTTTCACACATCATATCTATCATTTGTAATCAGTGAGTGTGGTTGGTGCTTTAGTCCTTAAAGCACAAAGAGTGTAGGGAGTAGTTGTACCCTTGTAAAGAACTCGACATCTAGCTTAGTGTCGGTAAAGTAAATAGGCGACGTCAGGTTGGTTCTACCTTGTGAAAGAACCCGGTGTTTAGCTTAGTACCGGAAAAGGAAGTAAGCGACGTGTAAAGGTTTTCTCCGCCTAGAAAAGGAGTTTGTTTCTTAGTAAAAGATAAACTCTCGAGTAGGAAACTCGGGGAGTGGAGTAGGGCAAGGAAGAGAGTCCTTGTAGCCGAACCACTATAAACAACAGTGTCGTGTGGTTTGATCTTTCCTCTCTTTATCTTTTGTTTACATTGTGTGATTATTTATTTGTGATTGTTTCCTTTGAAATTAACATATAGTAACAAAGCAAATAAAACTTGAAAAACGGTAAAAACTATTCAACCCCCCTTCTAGTTTTCCACAAGGACTATTATGACATTTATGACATTTTGTGTGGTAAATAGTAACAAATCAACCAAAACGAGTCTCTTTTTTCGCGAGTGATATTTGGCATGTTCTGACATTATTGATTTCACTTTGGCATGGCTGTTACTGGATGACAAATGATGATCTATAGCAAGTGGTTTCTTCAGAAGCTTGGTCATGAAGGTACAGAGAATCTGCCTATGTTTCATGAAGCTTTTGCATATATAACTTGATGTTAAACTATAAAAAAATAAAGTTAATCAACCACTTCAATTGTGTTTGTAGGTCTAAACAATATGTTGATGGCTTATGAGGACAAATCTGCCCATGCTCTGTGTATATTTTCTCTTGCTATTGGGCCAAATCATGAACCCATTACGTTTGTGGGAAAGACCCCGGTATGCTTTATACTATTCACTTTGTTTCGTAAGATATCAAACGGTTTAACTGATCTTTGTAGTCTAAAATTTGATTTGCATGTATGTTTGAATTTAAACACAATGTACCATTTCAGAGGAAGATCGTTCCTACTGTTAGAGTTTTGGAAAAATATTAAATCGTGTATGACTAGAATCGAACACGGGACTGAGGGATTGCACACTTTACGTATGAATGATCAAAAGAATAATTAATATGTATAATTGTTATATATTTTAATTATTTGGACACAAAATATAACTAACGGACGTTAAAGTAATTAATAGAATTGACTAATGACTGTTAGTAAATAAAGGAGGGGGTTGAGTGTCGAGTTTTGAAAGTTGAGGAGCTATTAGACTCAAACTTGGAGAACAAGTTTGGAGGCTATATAAACAAACCTCAAACCCTTCAAAAGGGTCGACACAATAATAATACTCAAAAGTCACGACCAGAAAAATATACCCAAAAGTCATTCGACTTTATTATCCCATAGCATGCATCGTACATAATGTGATGGTACAGTTCATAATGTTGACTTATGAATTCAAGATATGAATTGTACATGCATGATGATAATAGTCATATATATATATATATATATATATATATATATATATATATATATATATATATATATATATATATATATATATATATATATATATATATATATGTGTGTGTGTGTGTGTGTGTGTGTGTGTGTGTATGTGTGTGTACCGTACAGCGTATATATATATATATATATATATATATATATATATATATATATATATATATATATATATATATATATATATATATATATATTCTTTACCTCCTTCTTGAATAATAGATTCAAGGTTTATTAAACAAATAGTTTGGTTTAATAATTGTGTTCATTCACTAGCATCAACCTTTGATCGAGTAATAGTACATGTGTTCGAGAGCTCAGTGATATCTTACTTTAGATATTAATCTTGGATTGTGGAACAAAAAGGTAAGGGGTTCCACGTTAATCCTATTTATTCGTTTGATTGTTCAAGTGAAGGAGAAAGAAGATTTGATCCTTGTTCTTGCTAGGATCATAACGGTACGTTTCTTATTTAATATTCGGTAATACTTTATACATGTTAAATATGATCCTTGCTTCCGCTATTACGTGCTTTGATGTTTATTTATTTATTTATTTGAATGTCAAGATATTTAAATCCAACAGTGGCATCACGAGCCAATTTAACATGTAATTGTTATTACCTAAACGCATAATAAAAATCGAATCTTGATTTGGATTTACATGTTAACCATTTGTGTTTAGTTTAGAACATAAAAATATAAATCGTACATAGTTTAGGGGTGTGGGTGGGTTCGACCCTTCTTAGTTAAAAAGTTAGTTTTGTAACCCTAAATTAGGACATGTTTATGTGTTTATTTGAATAAGGGTTACGTTCCTGTTTAATTCATAATTCTTCATGCAAGGAATTATGAATTAGGGTTTGTTTTATGTGCTACATGTTTTAGATAAATCAAAAATTAGGGAAAACCTAATCTATTAATTAATGAATGGGTTATGTGCAACGTGGTATATAATTATTAAAACTTACTCGGTCAATTGTTGGCGTCTGTGGTTCATTGGGTACAATGCACTCGAAAACCAATGGGAGTTTTATTATTTATATACATAATAATTACACATATAGATTATTAATAGGATTTATCAAAAGGTTTGCATTTGGCTATATGATTTAATTATTAAGATTATATACGTTATTTGTGTTTATTTAATTTTGTTGAAATTACTTGTCTTATTTGTTTAAATTGTTCATGAATTGTAAGCAAACAAGAGGGTGATTTTTGGTATAAAAATTAAATGGACCTAATAACTATGAAACCTTTAATGTGGTAAATTATTTATTGCCAAGTCTTATGTGCCGATAGTGGTTCGCTTCGCACGGTAATTTGCTCCCAGGCGAGACTAGCAATTTAATAATTTACTACATAATTTTATAAGACTTAGAATCATAAACTTTTAATTGATTGATGCAACTGTACAAATGGTCGAAGCGGCGGACCTAATTAGACAAACTATAAAGAAGGTATAAGGTTGGTACGCATTAAATTGTGACCTTAAAGAGACTCCATTCTGTCTCTCCGCTCGCCTGTGCGTCTAATTAGACTTACCAAGTACATCATTATATGTACGAAGCATCTTAAGGCAAAGTTGTAAGTTACTCAACGCCTCAATTAAAACTTTGTTGATTTAACTCTTAGCTAATTGGTAATTAAAATTGTTTTGAAAACCTATGATACGAAGATGAGTGCATGCATCTTTGTACATATTTTGATTATAACATCAAAATAAATACCCTATAAAATTTAAGTCCATGCTATCTAATTATAAGAGACACTTTAAGTTAATATCTGGCGTAAGTGAGACCTTGACACAGATATTAATGACAAGGTAAATTACATGCTTTTATTGCCAGCAGATCAACTGAGTGTAATAAAATTATGTGAATTTACATGTTTCTAAATTAGACGACTTAATTAAGTTATAAGTGAGACCTTGAGACTTAAAGCATGAGATGGGAAGAAACATGCTTACATTGCAAATTGTTTGGCAAATGTAATTCCCATAAATTTAGGAGTCGGAAATTGTTTCGCGATTATTGTACGACAAGTTACCATCTTTTGTACTTTCACTGCTAGCAGATCAACTGATGTGGAGGAACTATGGAAAGTTGGATCCTAGTTTTCAAGAAAATTAAATGGATATATTGTATTTCCTGGGTAATTTTCTTTTCTTGAAAAATTATTATCGAAAATACTAAAATTGAATTTTGTAAATTCATTTAATGTATTAATGCAAAGTTAAAAACCGTAAACATGGGGCATTCTTTTAGTGGTAAATTGATCTACATCCGTAGGGTTTTTGGTTAGAGTCAACTTTACTAAAAGAATAAACTAAGTCTACTTTCTTTGAGAAGAGTGAGACTTAAACCATATACCTTTTCAAGTATGAGAATGGTATAATGGGAAAATTAGAATTGTCTAAATTCTAAGAAATAACTCATAGCAAAATTTTAATAGTTAAGAAAATTGCACATTTTATGAGTTATTAAATTAGAAGCTAGACTAGTTACCGCAAAATTGGTAAAAGGCAAACTAGCACACTTTGTCTAGTTGTTGTGCTTTGACCACTTAAATATGCTACATACCATTGTGGGGATGATAGTCAAATTAAGGAAGAAATTGCATGCCCAATTATTTCCACGTTAATTGAATTGATGGATAGTCCATCATTTATAAAGTAGAATACATTCTTTAGTACCTAAGTAATTGTTACGTATGGGATCACTCAAAGGTGTAGGAAAGTAAATAGCACACTATTTGCTTTTACTGGTTATGAAACACTTATAATGTTGTCAAATCCAGTGGGAGCATTGTGTTGTAATTACTGAATAACATATATTAATGTAATGATCTGTAATTCAGTGGGAGCTACAAGCTTGTTATCTTGGAAGTAACCCAGATTATCTCTAGAATGTCTTGAGATAATTACTTTCCAATTGTAGACACTTGTGGGTTTAATGATAGTCATGTGCGTTTCCTTACTAGACAAGGTGGTTCTATATCTACGAATATCTATGACACAATCATATTGATCACATAAACAAACGATTGACGAGTTGTTTATCTGATACATGATGTTGTTCTATGCACAAGTGGGAGAAATCTTAATTGTGTGCAAGCAACAACACAAAGGAATATGATTTAAAGGATTCTCTTGACTGCAAGGTAAGAGAATTAATGTTCTAATGTGATTTATTCACATCTAATAAATAGAACACTTGGAATTAATATCTAGCGTAAGTGAGACCTTGACATAGATATTAATGACAAGGTAAATTACATACTTTCATTACTAGTAGATCAACTGATGTAATGAAACTATGTTAATTTGCAAGTTCTAAATTAGATTCTTATTAGAACAAGTGTCAATATGATAATGAGATTACTTCAAACTAAATATTTATGTATTACTGAAATGACATAAATAAATGAAGTAATCTAATATTACTTCAAATTTGAATGTTTATGTATTCTTGGAATGTCATAAATATATGAAGTAAATAAATTAACTTGAAATACTATTGAAACCAAATTGTGGTGTTCATGATTACTTTAGTTATGCATATTTATATTTTATTGTAAAGATATAAATATGAAGTCTTTTAATTGTTACAAGACTTATAATAAAGTAAGACGTTAACTTGTTATGTTCTTAATTAAGACATATACAAGAAGTCATTGAGTTGATCAATAATTTATAACGTAGATTGGGATTATAACAGTTTATGTCTTCTTGTTAAGACATGGACATGAAGTGACTTGGTCAAAAAGTACTTACGTTATATTGCATGAAATTGGTTTGGAAAATCTATTTCACCATTAACTTGATTTAGTTGGTAAATAGGTGAGCTAAAACAAAATATATTTATCTTACATATTGTAAGATTGTCTTACAATATTAATCCTAAATGAAATACATAATGGTTATGGTACATTCAGTTAGGAAAATCAAACTCTTATTATATTGTTTGATTAAAGATAACTATATCTTCGTTTCTTCCAAATTGTTAACAAGGTTAGGAAATTGAGTATGCATTGTATATACTCAATTAGACTCCAACCTAGAAGATTAATAAGACACCATTTATTATGGAATGTGATGAATCACATTAAGTCTTAAAATTGAAGTTCTGAATTTGTTAAAACTATTGTGAATAGGTTATTAACAAACTTCATGTAAGAAACTGTCAATATGTATTTGTAATGTCCCAAAAGGAGAACAATTTTGTGTTGCTCTACTTGCTAAAGTATTTAGAGATAGTCTATAAATTGCTAAAGGCAAGTGGGAGTTTTATCTTGAAAATATAAAATTACAAGATACATGATCTTCTAAAACACACTAGCAAATGTCATGCTGAGGATTAAACATGTTAAATGTTAAATCTTAAGATGATGGAATCCTCATTCATAGATCCGCAAGGATATCTCAAATATTTGTATAATATGTTGAGGATTATGAGTTACAGGATTATGGCAAACATGTTGAAGAATTGCAAATATTGAATTTGGCAAGTTACTCATACTATGAATGATTAGATGCAGTCCATAAAGATAATTAGTTTTGGAAACTTAATTAATCTTGAACTCTATAGTTACACTATAGAATGAAGATGAGTTTCTACAAAGGAATAAAAATCCTAGAGATTTAAATTCCTGTGTAGAAATCATAATGGATAATTCTGTATACATATTTAATGTATGAAAAGATTATCAAACACACTTAAGCAATTAACTGTGATTGAAAATTCTTTCTAAGCACATTAAATGTATAAAGATTATAATTGTAATTCTTAGTTTCATTAACATGAAATTAACAATGGAATATCAAAACGCCTTCTTGAGTAATTACTTGTGCGAGGACGATAAGTAATTGAAAGGAGTATTTTAATTCAAATAATCTTTGGAAGTATACAAAGTGCAATAATTTATGAATGGATTAATGCATGCATCTAGGAGATATACTTATGTTTAGTTGTTAAATCCAAGTTTTGATTTATAATTAAAATAAGATACTTCCTTAATATTCCTGAAAGCTAGTGGGAGTGTTATATTTATTTTCTTATTTCATATATGTTGTATAACATATAGGAAGTAACATTCCATAAGCATTAAATGTTAAGTCTTAGTTTGGAATGAAACTTCATTATGGAAATTTAGAAAATAAACATACAGCCTTGAATATATGTTTATTGTGATAAACATAAGTGGTAAAATAATTTATTCTAATAAACATGATTATACTATTAGAAAGTCTAGATAGATACATATCTTTGAAAAGATATGACATGAATAAATCTAAGTTTGACGCAAGGATTTTTCATGTACATCATGTTGTTTGTTGTATCATGCTTGATGAAAGATGATTTGACAACATTAATATCTAGTTGAAAGTTATTAGATAACTTGGTGTAATGGATATGGTTGGATTTAGAATTAACATCCTCATCCTGGAATAGCTCCTGAATTCTAAATATGAACCATATGGCAATTGTTGCGTAATTGATATAGCCAACAAATCTTGAAAGATTTGAAGGTATCAAACATTACACAATGGATATTAAAGTTTACAGGATTTTAAAAGGCATATTGTTGTTTGCATACAATGATGCTAATAAGATTGAGATGACACTCAATACTAGTCATGGTAGGATTTCATCCTAGTTAATGGCCATGTGTACTAGTTATGCTTAACAGTAAGCATAGTTGCATTTTACATTAAAGAATTAGAATACTTTAAACTATAAAAGGTTTGATAGTTTGCTTGTCATAAATTCGTGGTTGAGGATGTCACGTATTTTATGAAATATTATGTGGCATTATCAAGATAATTGATAGCACACATACAAGAACTTCATTAATTGAATTCTTGAAATAAGTATTCTCAAAATTCACATAGATCAAAATTAGTTGATTTATGCCTTGTCAACAAGTATGTTTGACATGACTTGAGGCATAATTCATTAATTAGAATTATCATGCATTGATCTATTTTAATGTTTGGATAATGGGATGTTTTGAACAGTTATTATTTTAATGAAATAAAATAATGGTTATGTTTATTTATCATTTTCTTATTAATATATCCTATATTTGCATGTTTATATCCTTGAATATATTTATATATTCTAAACTGTCCGTTGCCAGTTAATGATATGAGAATATCATTAAATTAAGGTAAATCTGAGTATTGGTATAATATACTTAAAAGTATATTGATGCGTTGTCATACCAATTTCACATGATATTCAAATTGTTTGAATATAGGACTTAATCCCGCGACATGAGTTTACTTTATGGATCTTGTCATCAAGTAAATCATGAGTATATAGTTATCCTCAGACTTGAGATGCCAGATAACTGTCATGCATATAGTGCATTTCTTTGATTCAATTTAACGCTATACGTAACGGGTAGCTATACGGATTGTTTTGGGAAGCGTTGCGAAGTGCATGTGTTATGCTCGTAGTCAAGATAGAATTTGTTCCTTCAAATTGTTTGGAGTTTAATACTGTTGGGCCCCTCGTAGGGTTGATAAGATGTTTGTGCGGCCGCACCCAAGATCTCCCCTGAATAGGTTCAGATGATTTGGTAATCTTGCTTAATCATAAACAACGAGAAACATAATTATTAATAAATAATGACTTAGATCCATATCTTTATTAATGTAGTATTAGAACAAAAGGATAAGTATGATGATTAATCATCAAGTGGTTTTTCCAGGAGACCACCACCCGAGTTGTACTAGGGGCATTGGCGTGTTGCTAGACGCTAACCAATGTCATTACCCTTTTAATAGATTTCCAAGTGGGAGCTGTTAGAGTTTTGGAAAAATATTAAATCGTGTATGACTAGAATCGAACACAGGACTGAGGGATTGCACACTTTACGTATGAATGATCAAAGGAATAATTAATATGTATAATTGTTATATATTTTAATTATTTGGACACGAAATATAACTAACGGACGTTAAAGAAATTAATAGAATTGACTAATGACTGTTAGTAAATAAAGGAGGGGGTTGAGTGTCGAGTTTTGAAAGTTGAGGAGCTATTAGACTCAAACTTGGAGAACAAGTTTGGAGGCTATATAAATAAACCTCAAACCCTTCAAAAGGGTCGACACAATAATAATACTCAAAAGTCACGACCAGAAAAATATACCCAAAAGTCATTCGACTTTATTATCCCATAGCATGCATCGTACATAATGTGATGGTACAGTTCATAATGTTGACTTATGAATTCAAGATATGAATTGTACATGCATGATGATAATAGTCATATATATATATATATATATATATATATATATATATATATATATATATATATATATATATATATATATATATGTGTGTGTGTGTGTGTGTGTGTGTGTGTGTGTGTACCGTACAGCGTATATATATATATATATATATTCTTTACCTCCTTCTTGAATAATAGATTCAAGGTTTATTAAACAAATAGTTTGGTTTAATAATTGTGTTCATTCACTAGCATCAACATTTGATCAAGTAATAGTATGTGTGTTCGAGAGCTCAGTGATATCTTACTTTAGATATTAATCTTGGATTGTGGAACAAAAAGGTAAGGGGTTCCACGTTAATCCTATTTATTCGTTTGATTGTTCAAGTGAAGGAGAAAGAAGATTTGATCCTTGTTCTTGCTAGGATCATAACGGTACGTTTCTTATTTAATATTCGGTAATACTTTATACATGTTAAATATGATCCTTGCTTCCGCTATTACGTGCTTTGATGTTTATTTATTTATTTATTTGAATGTCAAGATATTTAAATCCAACACCTACAAGGGGACCAAATGACTTTGGATGGGATCCGGTCTTCCAACCAGATGGTTATAATCAAACGTAAGCCCATCTATGTTTCTATATGGTCATCTCCATAATAGGTGGCAATTTTGACCAATTTACTTATAAAACGGGTCTTAGAATTTTTATATTTTAAACGGGTCCTATGGCTCAAAGCAAGTTTAGCTAAAAGAGGAACACGTCAAATGGGTCGAATGGGTCAAACAGATTGGAAGTCACGCCAAGGCTATCTTTTAAGAGTACAATCTTATCAACTGTGGAGATAGAAGTTTTTCTAGGTCCCCATTCTGACCTAGCCACCTGTTTGAGCCTGAATCAGATTTGACATTGTTATAAACCAAACCCATTTTGATCCGTTTCAACCCGACCCATTTTGACTTACCATCTCTAATCTCCCTGCACCATTCATATCATCGCATGCTTGCAATAAAACCAAACTAATTTTATAATTTCTACTGTTATACTTATGCTGAAATGCCTAAAGAAGAAAAGAACAAGTTTTCTCATCGCGGAAGAGCTCTTGCACTGGTAAAATCTCACTTTGCTGAGGCTGGGTATGTATTTGACACATAAGATAGAATATTATTTATATTGGTGTATACGACTTTAAATTCATATTGTACTTCTAAACAGGGTATCTTAGATGGGTGGTATCCACTTTGTATTTTGGGTTAAAAAAACTGACTAATGCAAATCTGGGATCATTTAGTTAAAGGATACAAAAGCTAAAGTTTGTGACTGATCTTTGACCACTTTGACAATGGTAGTACTTTTAATGTGAGTTTACATGATAAACCAACCACGATCGATAGAAAATGACAATGTGATTACCATAAAAAAGTGTAATTTACGTTGTCTTCTTCGTTAATCAAATTGGTTTAATGTATCGTATGAATGAATATGGCTCCTGCATAGTCCAGCAAGACCCATAGTCCTCATCTTTATGATGTTCATATAGCATCTAGGAGAACATTTTTCAATGTTTACAGCTAGATATGTTGGTGAACAGGACTCATAACTCTTTGTGGGTTTGGTGAATGATCGGGTATAGTACCCCCAGACCCAACATACTGGGCCGGGAATGCTCATTATCAGAACCGCGGTAGAATCAAGACGGACAAGCGCGCATTATAGACTCCAGTCTTGCCAAGCCGGACAAGAACACGCCCCGGTCTCGCTGGGCCGGGCCGGAACACATCATCGGTCGCCGCCACGCCGCCAAAAGCCAAATCTCTTGGGATTATGTCTCCCACGTGTGATCTGACGCCTACCTACTAAGTAAGGCGCAATGCGGCTCGCAGAGTCCCGATGCAGCTACAGTACGTATGCGGGCAGTATAAATACCCCCATCTCATTTATTACTCTCAACTAATAGCATTTACTCACACACAGTCCGCACATATACTTTCTCTCTCTAAACAATATACTTACTCTCACACCGGAGGCCAACCGCGGAAGCCCCCTTCCGCGGTAAGACTAATAGTGGTACTTTTTCTTAGCAGCTCTACGAAGTACTTAGCACAAGATTCGCCCTTGCCAAGAGCTAGTCTAACCTAGGTCTTGCATTGAGCCCAAGATTTGTACTAACAAGTTGGCGCCATCCATGGGACCTGTTACATAACTGCGTCTCTAAAGAACTTTGCCATGAGTAACCAGGTGAATGACTCATCCCCAGCCCAAGAGCGTTCGAAAGTAAGGAACACTCTTGGGAAAGGGAAGAGCCATGAAGGAGAAGAGCATCATTCGGGCTCTCTCCCAGAAGAGGCGATAAGGGAATTTTACGACAAGCATTATGACCAACTGTTGCCCTTAATGACCGAGAAAGTCCATGCGGAAAAGTTGAGGCAAGTAAAAACCCACCTTGACTTCAATGACGAGTCACCAGGGAACTCACACTCTCGAGAGCAATCTCGAAACTCTGAGTCAAGATCCCTGTGGGAAAGAAAAGTCGAGAGAAAGCGGAAAACTAGCCCCAGTTATAGATCCGGACCCTCCGAAGGTTCCCACTCTCGAAGTGTCTTTTCCAAACTCAGCAGAGAACCTGAAGACGATGGTGAAGGGACCAAGCACCTTCGGTCCGCCATTTTCACTCGTCTAGGGAAAAAACGGGGGGATGTCAAATCACGCCTAGGGGAGAGAAGACCGGATGTGTTTTCTCGGCTTAGAACAAAAAGTCGCGCTCAAAGAGAGCGAAGAAATGAAGCCAAACGTAACAAGCAGGACATGAAATCCTTGACGGAAAGGAGTCCGGACAGACCAAGAAGGAGAACCCCCAGTCCAACTTATAGCCGCGCCCCCCGCTCTAGGGACAAAGGCGCCGGAAACAGAGATGCCTACTCTGGTTCCGAGAGGCGAAGGGAACGAACACCCGTGGAAAGCAAAGATAGTGATGGAGGGTATTGGGAAGCCAGATCCGAAAAAAAACAGAGGGGGTACGGATGATCTTTATCATCCATATGATATTGAAGACATAGACCCTTTCACACAACGGATCAGGAATTTTGAGTTCCCAAAAAGGACCCGGATGCCCACAAACGTCAAAACCTATGACGGAACCGGGGATCCAGAGGACCATATGAAGAACTTTTGCACCGCGGCTAAGGTGGAACGGTGGGCCATGCCCACCTGGTGTCATATGTTCAACTCCACTCTCATGGGTCCCACGGATAGCGCCAACTTGTTAGTACAAATCTTAGGCTCAATGCAAGACCTAGGTTATACTAGCTCTTGGCAAGGGCGGATCTTGTGCTAAGTACTTCATAGAGCTGCTAAGAAAAACTACCACCGTTAGTCTTACCGCGGAAGGGGGCTTCCGCGGTTGGCCTCCGGTGTGAGAGTAAGTTTATTGTTTAGAGAGAGAAAGTATACGTGCGGACTGTGTGTGAGTAAATGCTATTAGTTGAGAGTAATAAATGAGATGGGGGTATTTATACTACCCACATACGTACTGTAGTTGCATCGGGACTCTGCGAGCCGCATTGCGCCTTACCTAGTAGGTAGGCGTCAGATCACACGTGGGAGACATAATCCCAAGAGATCTGGCTTTTGGCGGCGTGGTGGCCTGGCGACGGCTGATGATGTGTTCCAGCCCAGCCTGGTGAGACCGGGGCGTGTTCTTGTCCGGCTTGGCAAGACTGGAGTCTATAATGCGCGCTTGTCCGTCTTGATTCTACCGCGGTTCCGATTATGAGCATTCTCGGCCCAGTATATTGGGTCCGGGGGTACTATACACGATCAGTGAATCTTTTGTTTGGGCTCGTGAGGGTGACGCATCTATCCGTTATGGATAATTATGGTGACATATGTTCATTAGTACCTTGTGATTGATTGACTTTTACATTGACAGAAGTACAGGACGAAGTTGTCCCTCTGTCTCTCGATATCTTCCTTAGAAATGTAGGAAACCAAGAGGGGCTTGAATCACCTGTGTTTTACCCGAGTCGCCTCATTTCTTAGTCACATGGATGACATCTGGATCAGTTTGAATTGCACCTTATGCATGAGTCACATATGTTCAATAGAGTCCCAAGGTTGTATGGCACAACTTGGTTTAGCTTCTTTTGCCGTCTTCACACGATGATTAACTGTTGTGTTAGCCAACAAAAATAAGATAATAAAAAGTAAAATAAAAAATCCCGCTTTTATAAGGAAAATAAAAAAGTTAAATTGTTGGCCATTCTTGTGTGACTGTTCGAGTTGGTCTGTGGGAACATCCTGCTTTACTAAGGCTGGGCATGTATCTAACACGTAGGATACATTTTGATTAATGCTAATTTAAGGATCATTGGGTTCCAGAATCCAAAAGAACTTTGAGGGCTACACCTTCATCCGTTTTTGTAACATGTCACTGCGAAATCAAAGTGGCATTGTACCTACGGTTGGAGTTACATAAGTATATCAATTATAGACAAAAACAATGAGGAGGACTATAAACAACTGTAAGTTTGTAACCCTACACGATCGAAATGGTGGCAACACGAGGGCTGTGGATAGTTTTTTTGCACATTCCAACTTGTTCTCTAGCAAATATTCTACTTTCTACAGACTAATTTTTAGCTTAGTTATGTTTCTTTGAGTTTGTTCGTTAACATACAAATAGAGCCGAGTTATTGTTTACGAGGAATAGAAGAAGAAAACACGAAGGGTGTCAAAATGTGAATTATGCATTTTATACTCAAATCGCAAATAATGATGTCTACGTTCAAAATGCACGCATATAAAAACACCATTCGTTAATAAAACATCATGTTTACTTTTAAAGCTAATATAGTTAGTTGTAATTCACGAGTACATACTTGTTTTAAATGAAAGCAAAATACAACGATATTTCACGAGTACATACTTGTTTTAAAGCTAAAAGCGTATCATTTCATTACACAAATACTAGTATTATTACCCACTGACCTCACATGATGAATATTTCACTGCGTCTATTTAACTTAAAACTTGTCATAACACGACAAAAACTTCATATATGAATAACAACTTTCAGTCAAAATAAATAGTCAACTGTAAATAAATCTGCAAGGTAAGAATAAAAAGTCAACAAAAATGCAAAGAAGCTTGAAGAATTTAAGCCTATTTTGGGACAGTCAATTCCATTTCAGTCTTTAAAACTCGACTGTAAGATTGGCTGCTATTTAGGTACTTTTTTATATATTATTTTATTTTATTTTATTTTATTTTTTGTGTTTTTTAAGGTTTCTTAAAGTTATATCCGGCCAAGACCCGGTTATATCCGGTTAGACCAGGTCATATCCGGCTATATCCGGGCAAGACCCATTGTATCGGGTTTTTTTCTTGTTTGGTTGTAGTGCATGGTTTGACTTAAGGATCTAAACTTAGTTCGTAGTTTCATAATATGGATGCAATACTCACAGCACTTGGTAAATCATCAGTTATCTCTTGAGCCGTCGAGTGTTTTTTGTAGTGAATCGAAAACACATATTATTTGCACATTATCGATGGCATATGTTATCTAACAAAGCTTGATACGAAAGCAAAAGCTGCATATTGAAATCGATAAACATAACCTTAAGATTTCACAAACACACATGTAAGTATCCCAGCTGCACTTTCATTTTCTCATGAAGGTGATGTTTAATGGCTTCCTGTCAATTTGTCTCGCATAAAAGCATTGTGTCACAAATTAAAATCATTCATATTTCTATTCAAATGTTGGTTACTCCTTCCGTCCCTAAATAAGTGTCCACTATTGACTTTTAAAGTCTTTCCTTATTAACTTTGACCTTAAATTATTTAATCTTCTTTAGTTCAGTTACAACTGCTAATCTTAAAAGTTTTGTTCGAAATCGGATAGCTGACATCAATGCTGAATGTTGTTGGTTTATTTGTGTCGTGGTGTTCCCAGATCAGGGTGGAGATAATCAATAAACAAGGTACCGGATATTCACTTGAAATCTTGTTATCACTTTCCAATAGAAACTATTCGACCCTATGCCTGGGTTACACAAATATCTCTATGGGATAAGACCAAGTGATGTTCTTGTTTTAGGCACAAATCAAGAACCAATTCGTATTCAAGTGTTTAGGGTTTGTGTTCTGTATGCCCATGCAAAAAAGTTATGATCTCTATTGATAATAGAGTTTACTCAAACCCTAGCCTATGGAATTATGTATAATTAATGGCCCATTAATTATACCATAATAGTTTCCATAATAGTAGGAATCAGTGGTTATAAGCTTACCAGCAGGAACAAGCTTACCAGCAGGAACAAGCTTACTAGCAGGAACAATAAGCCTACCAGCAGGAACGGACTTAGCCTACCAGCAGGAACAGACTTATACAAGCAGTAGAATCATTACTACTGGTAGAAACTCTGCATAACCACTATTGAGTCAGGGCGTTCAGGGACCTAATGGGTGTACACTCCGTACCTCCAAACCCATTACCAGGTGTGAACTCATCCCTCAAGTGTACTAAATTTTCCAACAATCCTCCCCAAATTTAGTTCACTTCCTTTGCATGTAGATTAAACACAAAACAAAACATATGCATAAATGAAAATATCTTGAAGATTGAATTCTCATCTTAGTACATTACACGTTCAAATATTCGAGAATCAGGGTGTTCTAAGAATTGAACCCTTCAACCCATTTGAATACCTGAAGATAAAATACACATACATTTTCAAACACTTAAATACTCTTGACACTATACAAGCCATGTGTCCATATCCAATTCATAAATGTTGTAAAAGCTAAAAGTCCAAAGCTTCCTGAAGCGGCAAAACTTCAACATTTACATAGGTGGTTCCTCTTTATTCATGCTCCTGCTAAGCACTTTTTCAAAGAAAATTAACCATTGAGAAGTAAAGACTTCATCCTCCTTTTCAGCAGGTTCTGAGCACAACCTTGGGATGTAAATAAAACATGTGCTCCAGTCCACTAAATGTTCAGCTTTCCACATTGAACTCAGCTCCAAAGTTTCCTCAGGAGGGAGTTGGGTGTCTTAGCATTCAGTGACTAAGTTGGACTTAAACCCATCCCTTTAGCAGACTTTAAAACCAAGTCTCTAGCCAAACCCTTCGTCAAGTGATCAGCTAAGTTATGTTGAGATCTAACAAACTCTATAGATACCACCCCATTCATGATAAGCTCACGAATCATGCTATGCCTGACACCTAAGTGTCTAGACTTCCCATTGTACATCTGGCTATAAGCCTTTGCCAATGTAGCAGCACTATCACAACGGATAGAAATAGGTGCTATAGGTTTAGGCCACAATGGAATCTCAAGAAGCAAGTTTTTCAACCATTCAGCTTCTTTACCAGCAGCAGCTAAGGCCACAAATTCAGATTCCATGGTTGAACTGGTGATGCAAGTTTGCTTCTTGGATGCCCAAGAAATTGCACCTCCACCAAGTAGGAATACCCAGCCACTAGTAGACGAATTGTCCTCAGTGTTACTGATCCAACTTGCATCTGTGTATCCTTCTAATACTGAAGGATAACCAGTATATGAGAGACTATAATCCATAGTTCTCTTCAAATACTTCAGTACCCTCTGAATTGCTTGCCAATGATGAGTACTAGGATTACTAGTATATCTGCTCAGTTTACCCACATCAAATGCAATGTCAGGTCTAGTACAAGTCATGGCATACATTAAGCAGCCAATTACCCTAGAATACTCAAGTTGAGATACAGCTTTACCAGTATTAGGCAAGAGCTTCTCACTTGTATCCATAGGAGTACTCACTGGAGTACAATCAAAGTAATTAAATTTCCTCAACACTTTCTCAATGTAATGAGACTGAGAGATAGAAATCTTGTTACTTTCATGTTTAATCCTAATACCAAGGATAACATCAGCCTCCCTCATATCCTTCATGGAGAACCTTGATGACAAAAATTCCTTTGTGAGGTCAACTTGACTTTGGTTAGTGCCAAAGATCAACATGTCATCAACATATAGACAAATGATGACTCATTTACCAGACTCATCAAATTTACTATATACACATTTGTCAGACTGGTTAAGTGAATAACCACTAGACAAAACCACTTCATCAAATTTTTGATGCCATTGTTTAGGTGCCTGCTTCAGTCCATATAAGGACTTAATCAGTTTGCACACCTTGTTTTCATTGCCAGGCATGATGAAGCCTTGAGGTTGGTTCATATAAACCTCCTCATCCAATTCACCATTCAAGAATGCTGTCTTCACATCCATCTGATGTATAATCAGATTGTGAATAGATGCCAAAGCAATCAGCAATCTTATGGTACTGATACGAGCCACAGGTGCATAAGTATCAAAATAGTCTATCCCTGACTTTTGTTTAAAGCCTTGAATGACTAGTCTAGCCTTGAACTTTTCAATAGTTCCATCTACCTTCATTTTCTTTTTGAAAATCCATTTGCAACCCAAAGGTTTGCAACCAGGTGGTAGATCAGCCAACACCCAAGTGTTGTTGCCCATGATGGAGTCCATCTCATCATTTATTGCCTCTTTCCAGAAAGCAACATCCTGAGACTTCATTGCTTCATCAAATGTTTTGGGATCATCCTCAACATTAAAGCAATAGGAGTGTTGGTCGAAGACCTCATCCCTTGTTCCTTCAATTAAGTACAATTGAAACTCAGGTCCAAATGATTTTGGAGTCCTGACCCTTGTGCTCCTTCTGAGCTCAGGTTTAGGTTGTCGTTCCACAACCTCATCAGGGACCTCATCAGAGATCTCAGATACACCAACATCATCAGTTCCATTAGGAATCCTTTGACTTGGTCTAGGGACTGATGAGAATCTATTCTCATCAAAGATAGCATCCCTTGATTCAATTATTGAGTTAATTGAAACAGATTCATTAGGTTCAATAACATAGAACCTATATGCCTTGGAATGCTTAGCATATCCAACAAAGATGCATTGAATACCTCTTTCACCCAAAGTTTTTAGCTTTGAATCAGGGAGTTTTACAACTGCCCTACAACCCCAAACCCTGAGATAATTCAAGTTGGGTTTCTTTTTAGTCCAGAGTTCATAAGGGGTTGTCTTGTTCCTTTTGTTGGGAACCCTATTTAATAAATAGCAAGCTGTTAACATAGCTTCACCCCAGAACCCTTGACTCAGCCCAGAATAGGACAACATGGAATTCACCATTTCCTTCAGCACTCGGTTTTTTCTTTCAGAAATACCATTTTGCTGAGGAGTATAAGGGGCAGTCGTTTCATGGATTATACCAACAGACTGGAAATACAGAGTATCCATGTACTCACCTCCCCTATCAGTCCTTAATCTCTTGATCAGGGAACTTTGTTGCAATTCAACCTCAGTTTTAAATACTTTAAATTTATCTAATGCCTCATCCTTAGTATGCAATAAATAAACATAACAATACCTAGAAGCATCATCAATAAAAGTCACAAATTATTTCTTATTCCCCAAAGAGGGAGTAGCATGCAAATCACATAAGTCACTATGAATCAGTTCCAATATCACAGTTTCACGTTTTACACTTTGAAATGGTTTCTTAGTTATCTTGTTCATCATACAAGTTTTACACTTTTCAGTGTCCATGTCAAATGCTGGGATTAACCCATCCTTAGACATATCTTGCATCCTTTTAAAGTGTACATGGCCAAGTCTAGCATGCCAAAGGGTTGAATCATTTAATCTAGATGACGACATAAAAGCAGAATCAACCATATCATGAACAATATTAAGTCTAAACATTTGATTACATAAATAACCAAAACCAATGAATACACCATGTTTAGATAAAACATACTTATCAGATTCAATTACTTGTTTATAACCACAATTATTCAAAACACTACTAGAAACCAAGTTTTTCCTAATATTAGGAACATGTAAAACATTAAACAAAGAAACAATCTTTCCAGAACTAAACTTCAAATCAACACATCCTTTTCCATGCACCAGGGCTGTTGACTCATTTCCCATATGAAGAATAGAACCATCATTCATTGACTCGTAGGTCTTGAACCAGCTTCTATCTTTACACACATGAATTGTTGCTCCAGAGTCAACCCACCACGCAACATCATCATCCTGCACAAAGTACACATCAGATATATATGTAACATAATAAATCTTAAAAGACTTATTAAATATATTCTGACCTTTTAGGGAATTGGAATTACCATTCCCAGAACCACTTGTGCCTGATCCATTGGCTTTATTGCCAATCTTAACACCTTTACAATCCTTCCTGAAGTGTCCAGTTTTACCACACTTCCAACAAGTAGCTTTAGACTTCTTGTTAGGATCAGTTTTGGTGTTATCCTGATGCTTACGTTTGCCCTTGTTGTCATTGTTCCTGGAGGAGTTGTTATGCTCCACCAAATTGACAACTGATGGACCAGCAGCATTGTTGCCCTTTGGCTTGTCACTTTCATGTGCTTTGAGTGATTCCTCAATGCGCAAATGACTGCCCAACTCAACAAGAGTTAACTCCTCCTTCTTATGTTTTAGCATATGCTTGAAATCTTTCCAAGAAGGAGGTAGTTTATCTATGATACAAGAGACTGAAATAGCCTCATCCATGTTGATCTTGTGTTGTGTGAAACGACCAAGTATACTAAGAAGTTCATTGTATTGTTCCATGACAGGTCTAGAATCGACCATTTTGTAATTGTTAAAATTACTTACAAGGAACTTCTTACTTGATGCATCCTCAGCCATATATTTGGCTTCCAAGGAATCCCACAGTTCTTGAGAAGATTCAACATTTTGATAAAGATCAAATAGAGAATCAGACATACCATTGAGAATTAATCCTCTGCACACATAGTCATCATTCTACCATTTGCTTCTGCTCCTCATCTGTTCCATAGTAGCATCATCCCCATGATCTTCAGGAATGGGTGTGGTCAGAACATACACCACATGCATACTAGATAACAAGAAGTGCATCTTCTTTTGCCATCTCCTGAAGTCGACACCTTCAAACTTTTCAAGCTTTGAAAAGTTAGCCGCCATATGCCTCATTGCAGCAGCCATTGATTATCACTAAAATAGTTTCTATTGATTGTTGGTTTATTTGTGTCGTGGTGTTCCCAGATCAGGGTAGAGATAATCAATAAACAAGGTACCAGATATTCACTTGAAATTGTGTTATCACTTTCCAATAGAAACTATTCGACCCTATGCCTGGGTTACACGAATATCTCTATGGGATAAGACCAAGTGATGTTCTTGTTTTAGGCACAAATCAAGAACCAAATCGTATTCAAGTGTTTAGGGTTTGTGTTCTGTATGTCCATGCAAAAAAGTTATGATCTCTATTTATAATAGAGTTTACTCAAACCCTAGCCCATGGAATTATGTATAATTAACGGCCCATTAATTATACCATAATAGTAGGAATCAGTGGTTATAAGCTTACCAGCAGGAACAAGCTTACCAACAGGAACAATAAGCCTACCAGCAGGAACGGACTTAGCCTACCAGCAGGAACAGACTTATACAAGCAGTAGAATCACTAGCAGTAGAATCATTACTACTGGTAGAAACTCTGCATAACCACTATTGAGTCAGGGCGTTCAGGGACCTAATGGGTGTACACTCCGTACCTCTAAACCCATTACCAGGTGTGAACTCATCCCTCAAGTGTACTAAATTTTCCAACAATTGTTGGGACTTGAGGTTCGCAGCACATTATATGAAACCTGTTTACGCTGTTAGCAAGACTCTGGCAGCTTAAATTAGGGATAATTACCAAAATAGACCAAACACCAAATGGTCTATACCATACCCCGGTTGCCCAAAAAATATCCCCAGTTGCCCAAAAAATGGCGATTGTTGCCCAAAAAATACACTGAAAATCCTTCAGTTGCCCAAAAAATTACCGGTTGCCCTGGGCAACAAAATTATTTTCGGATTTCGGGGTAGATAGGGAACCGCCCATTTGTGTGTGGTCTACTTTTAGAATTATCCCCTTAAATTAAGACATCTCTTATGTGATTGTTAGTTTGGGTGTCACATTCTTTGCATCTTGGTAAATAGTAATGAATAAACTCGAATTTTCTCATGGTTCAAATTTTGTCTGTTCTGACATTACTGATTTTACTTTCTAATGTTTGTGACAGGATGACAAATGTTGATCGATAGCAAGTGGTTTCTTCAGAAGCTTGGTCATGAAGGCACTTAAATTACTTTTTGTTACAAACTTATCTTGATGTAGAACCTAAAAATATAATGTTTGTTGACTACTTATATTGCTTTTATAGGTCTGAACAATATGTTGATGGCGTATGAGGATAAATCTGTCAATGCTATGTGTATATTTTCTTTTGCTATCGGGCCAGACCTTGAACCCATTACGTTTGGGGAAAGACCCCCGGTATGTGTTAACTTATCCACTTTGTTTCTTACACATGTGACAATCTGTATGTGCTAATCACACATCAAATGGTATTACAAATAATTTAGCACAATACTTACGCTTTCAGGGGGAAATTTTTCCTACAAGCAGACCAGACGACTTTGGATGGGACCCGGTCTTCCAAACTGATGGTTATGATCAAGCGTAATCCTGTCCGTTCATCTATTTCTATATGATCATCTTGTTATAGGTGGCAATTTTGACCAATTTGGTTTTGGGATGACGATCTCAAACGGGTACAATGGGTCAAATCAGTATTCCCTAAATGGAAACGGGTCAAATGGGTCACTCAGTTTAAGGTGGCCAAAGTCTGTTTTTAATGCATACAACCTTCTAATAATATTAATTGAAGATTTAGACAATTGTTGTAATTCATTGCTAACGCATGAATTGTATGTATGAAAAGTTAGAAACTGGGCAAGAAGTGTTTTCATGTCAACCCATTCTGACCAGACGTAGACCAAAATATGACCCGTGTCCACCTGAACCCATGTTAACCTGTTACCTAACCCGCTTATCTTGCCATCTATAATATCCAATTTAGATCCTCACACTCGCATAGATCTCAAATATCAGACCAAAAAAGTATTATATCATGTTATAGATATGCTGAAATGCCCAACGAAGAAATTGGAAGATGGAAATGACCAACTAATTGGATGGCATTATTTCTTGTTCTAAATAGCATTCAAGTTCCTTTATTACAGAATAGTGATAAAGACTACTGTGTGGAAATGCAATGATGGGAGAACTAAACATTTTGTTACTAAGCAAGTTTGGCAAAGATTGTATCGAACAATTGCCAAATGTTCCATTGCATTCTGTGGTATGGTATTCCTAATGTGTACCCAGTCATTCATATGTTCTATGGCATTGCCATTCAAAGGAGGCTGCTCACACAAGACAGGATGATTGTATAGAATCCTGGTGCTGATCTTCAGTAGTTGATCATTTGTTCTATGGTTTTCAGGACTCGGTTTGAATATTCTGGAATTCATAGCTTTCAGCACTCGGCTTGAATATTTTGGTGGGATTTCTATCAAAATAGTTGTATTCTGTTTTAGGGTGTTATAAAAAAATGTGTCTACCATAATAGCCATCAGTTTCAAACATTGGTTTACAAGACATCTATCCTTTAGAGCCGTTTCTGTCATTGTTCAAGCTCTATTTTGATAGTTTAGATATTTGTAACAAGCTATTATTCGAGCCTGGATGATTCGTTTTTCAGCCAGAAGCCCAGAATAAGCTCACTAAAAATATCACACATAACTTGTGTGATTAAGCAGACACATGTAAAAGCAATCAAGCAAAGTACATAGCAAAAGTTTATTCAATTCAACGACCCGTTCGACAAAAAGTTGAAAATTCGTGCATCTACGAGTATCCAAAAGAACACAAACGTATATAGCTACAAATAATGCAGAAAACATAGCAACATCAAGTAGCCCCATGATTGCACTACCTAAACAACCATTTTGCACCAACACAAAATGAAAACACCACACATATCCCAAACTTTTAGCAACTCTTCCCACTTGTTCACCAGATGCCCCCATTTTCTTGCTACGTTTGAATTGGTTACTGTGACAAATGTGGACGATAACTGCTGTTTGGGCCGTTTCATACCTCTCTCAAACTCCTTTGGAACAACAGAATGGCAGAATTTGCTTGTCTAAAACCAACTTTTATGCCCATACTTCCCAAGAATTTAGGCATAGCATTATGAAGACCACCAGTTGCAACCTGCATAGACTTCTGAAGTTCCTGCGAAAGCACACAATCTGTAAATATGAGACACGAAAAAAGGTAAACGTCAAAGGCACTTGGATGCATATCCGGCATGCTTAATTATAACTCGAGTAAAATTACAATTTGATCTCTATCATCAATTACTATGACATTGTCATCAATTACAATTTGGTTTGGGCTCGTTGTTCATACCTCTCTCAAACTCCTTTAGACCAACGAATTGTATAGAATTGTCCAAAAACAAACTTCATGCCCAAACTTCCACGAATTTAGGCATGGCTTTATGAAGAACAAACGAGTTGAACCTCTGAAGAGTTCTTAAGTTCCTGTAAAATCACACATTTTGTAAATATGTTAAACCAAGAAAGAAGGTACATAATGAAAATATAACTTCTATGTTTCTGTAAAAACATAAACATCGCAATTAGCAATTACCGCATCTAGACCCGTACCTATATAGACCCAAACCCATCCAGACCCGAGACCAAAACCCATCCAAACCTGAGACCCAAACCCAACCCGACCCACCTATTTTGCTACCTTTAATAAAAGGTAACACCAATTAATCTAATACACGCACACAATTCAAGCAGGCTATAACATAAACCATAAATTAATAACTTAAAATTCAAAATTCCTAATTACCTTTAATCCTATATAAAGATAATCATTATGCAGATACAAACATAAACCGAACAACTTGCCTGAAAACAGATTTCCTGTTTGAGTCATTTGAGAGATTCGTTGGTTCTGAAACAGCGTTTCAACCAATGAAGGAGTTGTGAAGCATAAGAACAATGACTTTTACAGATTTAGTCCCTATTTCTTATGGTAAGACATATTTTCACTTTTTACCATCTGTTGGTAAAGTTTTTTATAACCGAGTTCAGCCTGTTGTGGATATTAAACTTTCTACAGACTAGTTTTTTAGAAACAATGACTTTTACAGATTTAGTCCCTCTTTCTAATTGATTTTATTTGACTTACTTTTGTGAGTCCCCTCCTCCCCTGCTCCAGTTATCTTGTTTCTATTACTAGGAAAAGGTTTGATTACCATAAGTGAAGTTTCAAGCCTATATGTTTTAACTAAAGGTCATTATTCCGTTATAAAATTAAACTATCACTAAAGATTAAAGGCACACTTTTTATTTCTAACGGATACAACCATCGCCAAGTTACCCTATATATCAAATGTGCCTTTTCAAACCATCTATCCTTCTTGTTTTCTCTTTTTTCCAACCTTCACCAAATTCAAACACATGTAACTATGTAGCCAATAAAAACACACGATATAGGCGATGAACAACACCAAAAGTGATCCAATTAATCGTCGCACCTACTGCATCATACAGCTGTCGATCTAAAAGCATAACATAATTACCCAGGTGAGAATTAAAAAGCATCAAGGCAGCCAGTTTTGCATAAGATTCCAACCACGCCCACTTTTTTTGTTTGTGGTTTGAGGAACTAAGTGTAGCTCTAGATTGAATGTACACATGTAGCTAAGTTCTGTGTTGGTTAGCGGTTGGCTATGATTAAATAAAAAGAATTTTTTTCCTGTACCTTTGTTCGTTGATGGTGTGTTCAGTAGGTGTGTGCCAATGAATTTGATTCAGTTGATACTCGGTTCAATTTATATGGATATGTCCTTCCCCCTTGATACATCTCAGCTGAAACTCATGTTGCTGCAACACCACACAATGTTCATGATTAAACCCCAATTCCAAAGATACCCAAATCCAAATCTCCACAACCAACTATTCCAATTACACTTTTCAGTCAAAAAAGTGTACCTAAACTTCAACCACAAAATTTATTTATTCCTAATTTTTAATACCCTAATCCTGAAAACTATTAACCATGGTTAGTTTAAAAACGAAAAAAACTGTACGTTTCCACTCTTGAAAGAACCGCTTCTAATTTTTAATACCAAATCAAAATCAGTTGATTTGGTTCCCAAAATATTCAGCAAAAATTTGTGATGATGACCAAACAAGTCTTTTTAACACGAAAACTTATCAGATAAGTATGTTACAGTTCATAACGAGATACCCCAAGAAGAAAAGGCTGCAACATTCATGGGACACTAGTCCTGGAGCATATTAATTTCACTATCGCGCTCGACTATTTCTACAGCAATATATTCTAAGATTAGGCAGTTGAGTGATCCTTTTGTTGTTGATCTCTTCTTAGTCACTAGATGAGATTGGTATAAAAACTTCCCTAAAATAGGATGCTAAACTAGGTACTCACTGCACGTTTTCTAATTGATTTTATTTGACTTACTTTTGTGAGTCCCCTCCTCCCCTGCTCCAGTTATCTTGTTTCTATTACTAGGAAAAGGTTTGATTACCATAAGTGAAGTTTCAAGCCTATTGGTTTTAACTAAAGGTCATTATTCCGTTATAAATTAAACTGTTGCTAAAGATTAAAGGCACACTTTTTATTTCCAACAGATACAACCATTGCCAAATTCAAACACATGTAACTATGTAGCCAATAAAAACACACGATATAGGCGATGAACAACACCAAAAGTGATCCAATTAATTGTCGCTCCTACTGCATCATACAGCTCTCTAATTCTCTTTGTTAGACAATTTACGAATAATATTATGAAAAAAAAACATTCGGTGTATTACAATTTACACTTGCAATAAATACGCAAATGCAGAAATCAATCAGGCTATGACATAAACCCTAAATCAAATACTTCCAATTCAAAATAACCAATTACCTGTGATATAAATATTCTAAAAAAATGCAGTTATAAATAGACAGTCTTGTTAGGTTTGAAAACTTTAATACTGTCCCCTGCTTGCTCTTCCATATGTACTTGAGTCCCACAACATTATCAACTTTTAAGGACTTTAGACAAGGGAACTGTTGGTTTATGTGTGTGTTGTAGTGCACCAAACAGGGTAATGATAATCAATCAAGGGTACCGGATAATCACTTGAAGTCGTGGTATCACTTTCCAATAGAAACTATTCGACCCTATGCCTGAGTTGCACGACTATCTCTATGGGATAAAACCAAGTGAAGTTCTTGTTCTAGGCACAGATCAAGAACTGCTCGTATTTAGTGTTTAGGGTTTTATGTCGTGTCCTTCATGCCATGTGATGATCTCTATTTATAATAGAGTTTACTCAAAACCCTAGCCCATGGAATTATGTATAATTAACGGCCCATTAATTATCCATAATAGTTTCCATAATAGTAGGAGTCGGTGGTTATTCCAACAGCAGAGTCTGATGACTAATCAGCAGAGTCCATCAGTTCAGCAGCAGAGTTATTGTACTATCAGCAGGAACAATAACACTATCAGCAGAATTGATACACTATCAGCAGAGTTGTTCTGCATCAGTAGCAATAAAGCTATCAGCAGAAACAGATAACTCTATCAGCAGGAATGGTAATGCTATCAGCAGCAATGAAGGTAATCAGCAGCAATGAAGCTAGCAGTACCTTTAGTGACTAGCAGTACCTTGTTTTGTATCAGCAGTACCATGATAATACTAGCTACAAAAGAACATAACCGCATAAATGAGTCAGGGTGTTCATTGACCTGATGGGTGTATACTCCATACCTCCAAGCCCATTACCAAGTGTAAACTTATCCCTCAAGTGTACTAAATTTTCCAACAATCCTCCCCAAATTTAGTTCACTTCCTTGCATGAAAAATTAAACAAAAAACAAAACATATGCATAAATGAAAATATCTTGAAGATTGAATTCTCATCTTAGTACCTTACAAGTTCAAATATTCGAGAATCAGGGTGTTCTAAGAATTGAACCCTTCAACCCATTTGAATACCTGAATATAAAATACACATAAATTTTCAAACACTAAAATACTCCTGACACTTTACAAGCCATGTGTCCATATCCAATTAATAAATGTTGTAAAAGCTAAAAGTCCTAAAGCTTCCTGAAGCGGCAAAACTTCAACATTTACACAGGTGGTTCATCTTTTAATCATGCCCCTGCAAAGCACTTTTTCAAAGAAAATCAACCATTAAGAAGTGAAGACTTCATCCTCCTTTCCAGCAGGTTCTGAGCACAACCTTGGGATGTAAATAAAATAGTGCTCCAGTCCACTAAATGTTCAGCTTGCCACATTGAACTCAACTCCAAAGTTTCCTCAGGAGGGAGTTGGGTGTCTTTGCATTCAGTGACTAAGGTGGACTTAAACCCATCCCTTTAGCAGACTTAAAAACCAAGTCTCTAGCCAAACCCTTCGTCAAGTGATCAGCTAAGTTCTGTTGAGATCTAACAAACTCTATAGATACCACCCCATTCATGATAAGCTCACGAATCATGCTATGCCTGACACCTAAGTGTCTAGACTTCCCATTGTACATTTGGCTATAAGCCTTAGCCAATGTAGCAGCACTATCACATCAGATAGAAATAGGTGCTATAGGTTTAGGCCACAATGGAATCTCAAGAAGCAAGTTTTTCAACCATTCAGCTTCTTTACCAGCAGCAGCTAAGGCCACAAATTCAGATTCCATGGTTGAACTGGTAATGCAAGTTTGCTTCTTGGATGCCCAAGAAATTGCACCTCCACCAAGTAGGAATACCCAGCCACTAGTAGACGAATTGTCCTCAGTGTTACTGATCCAACTTGCATCAGTGTACCCTTCTAGTACAGAAGGATAACCAGTATATGAAAGACTATAATCCATAGTTCTCTTCAAATACTTCAGTACCCTCTGAATTGCTTGCCAATGATGAGCACTAGGATTACTAGTATACCTGCTCAATTTTCCCACAGCAAATGCAATGTCAGGTCTAGTACAAGTCATGGCATACATCAAGCAGCCAATTACCCTTGAATACTCAAGTTGAGATACAGCCTTGCCTTTATTGGGCATTAGCTTCTCACTTGTATCCATAGGAGTACTCACTGGAGTACAATCAAAGTAATTAAATTTCCTCAACACCTTCTCAATGTAATGAGACTGAGAGATAGAAATTTTGTTACCTTCATGTTTAATCCTAATACCAAGGATAACATCTGCCTCCCCCATATCCTTCATGGAGAACCTAGATGACAAAAATTCCTTTGTAAGGTCCACTTGATTTTGGTCAGTGCCAAAGATCAACATGTCATCAACATATAGACAAATGATGACTCCTTTACCAGATTCATCAAATTTGCTATATAAACATTTGTCAGACTGGTTAAGTGAATAACCACTAGACAAAACCACTTCATCAAACTTTTGATGCCATTGCTTAGGTGCCTGTTTTAGTCCATATAAGGACTTAATCAGTTTGCACACCTTGTTTTCATTGCCAGGCATGATGAAGCCTTGAGGTTGGTTCATATAAACCTCCTCATCCAATTCACCATTCAAGAAAGCTGTCTTCACATCCATCTGATGTATAATCAGATTGTGAATAGATGCCAAGGCAATCAGCAATCTTATGGTACTGATACGAGCCACAGGGGCATAAGTATCAAAGTAGTCAATTCCTTCCTTTTGTTTAAAGCCTTGAATGACTAACCTTGCCTTGAACTTTTCAATAGTTCCATCTACCTTCATTTTCTTCTTGAAAATCCATTTGCAGCCTAAAGACTTGCAACCAGGTGGTAGATCAGCCAACACCCAAGTGTTGTTGCCCATGATGGAGTCCATCTCATCATTTATTGCTTCTTTCCAGAAAGCAACATCTTGGGACTTCATTGCTTCATCAAATGTTTTGGGATCATCCTCAACATTAAAGCAATAGGAGTGTTGGTCAGATACCTCATCCCTTGTTCCTTCAATTAAGTACAATTGAAATTCAGGTCCAAATGATTTTGGAGTCCTAACCCTTGTGCTCCTTTTGAGCTCAGGTTCAGGTTGTTGTTCCACAACCTCATCAGGGACCTCATCAGAGGTTTCTGATACACCAACATCAGTGGTTCCATTAGGAATCCTCTTACTTGGTCTAGGGACTGAAGAGAATCTATTCTCATCAAAATTTGCATCCCTTGATTCAATTATAGAGTTAATTGAAACAGACTCATTAAGTTCAATAACATAGAACCTATAAGCCTTGGAATGCTCAGCATATCCAACAAAGATGCATTCAATGCCTCTTTCACCCAAAGTTTTCAATTTTGGATCAGGGAGTCTTACAACTGCCCTACAACCCCAAACCTTGAGATAATTCAAGTTTGGTTTCTTTTTAGTCCAGAGTTCATATGGAGTTGTTTTGTTCCTTTTGTTGGGAACCCTATTTAGCAAATAGCAAGCTGTTAACATAGCTTCACCCCAGAACCCTTGACTCAGTCCAGAGTAGGACAACATGGAATTAACCATCTCCTTCAGCACTCGGTTCTTCCTTTCAGAAATTCCATTTTGCTGAGGAGTATAAGGGGCAGTCGTTTCATGGATTATACCAACAGACTGGAAATACTGAGTATCCATGTACTCACCTCCCCTATCAGTCCTTAACCTTTTGATTAGTGACTCTTGTTGCAATTCAACTTCAGACTTAAATACTTTAAATTTATCTAATGCTTCATCCTTAGTATGTAAAAGATAAACATAACAATACCTAGAAGCATCATCAATAAAAGTAACAAAGTATTTCTTATTCCCCAATGAAGGAGTAGCATGCAAATCAAATAAATCACTATGTATTAATTCTAATATCACAGATTCTCATTTTACATCTTTAAATGGTTTCTTAGTTATCTTGTTCATCATACAAGTGTTACACCTTTTAGTGTCCATGTTAAATGATGGGATTAGCCCATCCTTTGACATATCTTGCATACGTTTAAAGTGTACATGGCCAAGTCTAGCATGCCAAAGGGTTGAATCATATTGTTTAGATGACAACATACAAACAGAATCAATCACATCATGAACAATATTAAGTCTAAACATGTGATTACTTAAATAACCAAATCCAATAAATACACCATTTTTAGACAAAACAAACTTATCAGATTCAATAACTTGTTTGTAACCACAATTATTTAAAATACCACTATAAACCAAGTTTTTCCTAATATCAGGAACATGTAAAACATTCAACAAAGTAATAATCTTTCCAGAACTAAACTTCAACTCAACACTTCCTCTTCCATGCACCAGGGCTGTTGACTCATTTCCCATATGAAGAATAGAACCATCATTCATTGACTCGTAGGTCTTGAACCATCTTCTATCTTTACACACATGGATTGTTGCTCCAGAGTCAACCCACCAAGCCACATCATCATCCTGCACAAAGAACAATTCAGATATATATGTAACATAATAAAGCCAAAAGGACTTATTAAATATATTCTGACCTTTCAGGGAGTTGGTGTTACCATTCCCAGATCCACTTGTGCCTGATCCATTGGCTTTATTGCCAATTTTACCACCTTTGCAATCCTTCCTGAAGTGTCCAGTTTTACCACACTTCCAACAAGTAGCCTTAGACTTCTTGTTAGGATCAGGTTTGGTATTATCCTGATGCTTACGCTTGCCCTTGTTGTCATTGTTCCTGGAGGAGTTGTTATGCTCCACCATATTGACAACTGATGGACCAGCAGCAGTGCTGCTCTTTGGCTTGTCAATTTCATGCACCTTGAGTGATTCCTCAATGCGCAAATGACTGCCTAACTCAGTAAGAGTTAACTCCTCCTTCTTATGCTTAAGCATGTGCTTGAAATCTTTCCAAGAAGGAGGTAGCTTATCGATGATACAAGAGACTTGAATAGCCTCATCCATGTTCATCTTGTGTTGAGTAAAACGACCAAGTATACTAAGAAGTTCATTGTATTGGTCCATGACCGGTCTAGAATCGACCATTTTGTAATTGTTAAAATTACTTACAAGAAACTTCTTACTTGATGCATCCTCAGCCATATATTTGGCTTCCAGAGAATCCCATAGTTCTTGTGAAGATTCCACATTCTGATAAATATCAAATAGAGTATCAGACATACCATTGAGGATTAAACCTCTGCAGACATAGTCATCGTTCTCCCACTTGCTTCTGGCCCTCATCTGTTCCATCGTAGCATCATCCCTATAATCAGCAGGAATAGGAGTGGTCAGAACATATGCCACGTTCATGCTGGTCAACAAGAACTTCATCTTCTTTTGCCATCTTCTGAAATCCACACCTTCAAACTTTTCCAACTTGGAAAAGTTAGCAGCTATTTGTCTCATAGCAGCAGCCATTGATTATCTCAGAATAGTTTCTATTGATTGTTGGTTTATGTGTGTGTTGTAGTGCACCCAAACAGGGTAATGATAATCAATCAAGGGTACCGGATAATCACTTGAAGTCGTGGTATCACTTTCCAATAGAAACTATTCGACCCTATGCCTGGGTTGCACGAATATCTCTATGGGATAAAACCAAGTGAAGTTCTTGTTCTAGGCACAGATCAAGAACTGATCGTATTTAGTGTTTAGGGTTTTATGTCGTGTCCTTCATGCCATGTGATGATCTCTATTTATAATAGAGTTTACTCAAAACCCTAGCCCATGGAATTATGTATAATTAACGGCCCATTAATTATCCATAATAGTTTCCATAATAGTAGGAGTCGGTGGTTATTCCAACAGCAGAGTCTGATGCCTAATCAGCAGAGTCCATCAGTTCAGCAGCAGAGTTATTGTACCATCAGCAGGAACAATAACACTATCAGCAGAATTGATACACTATCAGCAGAGTTGTTCTGCATCAGTAGCAATAAAGCTATCAGCAGAAACAGATAACTCTATCAGCAGGAATGGTAATGCTATCAGCAGCAATGAAGGTAATCAGCAGCAATGAAGCTAGCAGTACCTTTAGTGACTAGCAGTACCTTGTTTTGTATCAGCAGTACCATGATAATACTAGCTACAAAACAACATAACCACATAAATGAGTCAGGGTGTTCATTGACCTGATGGGTGTATACTCCATACCTCCAAGCCCATTACCAAGTGTAAACTTATCCCTCAAGTGTACTAAATTTTCCAACAGGAACACCACAGTAGCAATCACTATGGCATCAGATTCTTTTTCTTCTCCCTTCACAATTACCTCCATACTGTTGCAGTAACTTATATTTAGTTCCTGGAGTTGCAATAGACTAGCAACCATGGGACATGTAAATGCATATTCTAAACTATCACATCCCCAAATAGATAGTCTTGTTAGGTTTGGAAACTTTAATACTGTCCCCTGCTTGCTCTTCCATATATACTTGATATCTAACCAGTGCAAGTCCACTTGTCTCAAGTTTGGAATTTCAGCAACAGTTTGTGAATCAAATATCTGCTCAATGTCCCAACATTTCCTACAATGGACAGTTTCAAGCTTTTGCAGTTGTAGCAGCTTATCGGATGAAAAAAGAGCCCGTCCAGTCTTATACTCGTACATATTCGCTTCGATCAAATTATGATTAGACCAAGGCAACCGTTCCATAGTAGTAGGGCGGTATGAGCTTGTACTTTCATAACTCGGTAATCGGGCCTACAAGGTCAAAAAAAGAAACCACAAGCTTATGTCAGAGATAATTGTATGTATAACTTGGTTAAATGATAAAACGCCAGATGTGAGTACAATACGGTTCTAATACGATCCAATTTTATTACAATTTTGGGTTTTGTGGATCACATACATAACCCAACCATTTGTATTTGCTATTTTATTACTTTCGATCCAATAAATACGTTATAATCTTGATGAAAATTATAATTTATAGCAAGGACTTATGCAAGGTGGGTAGGTTTTTTCTTTTCTAATTTTTTAAATAGAAAATATACCTGATGCGAGGTGGTCGTCACATGAAAGTTAAGGCCACATTCAACACTATGTTTGCCTAAGCTTGTATTTATGAAGTTAAGCTTAGGAGCTGTAGACCGTCCATAAGTGAACACCGTCATTTGTGTGCATTCACCGATCACAACCTTTTCCAATGCTGGCCATGTGAATTCATTCTTTCCCAAGAAGAAACCCACAAAGTTTGGTAGATTGACTAGTATAAGGGACTTCAAATGAGGAAAGACCACCACATCAGATGCTGTCATCTGCTGTCCATTTTCTTCCGTAACAATGACTTCCATTGCCTTGCAATCCTTTACCTCTAACTCTTTGAGTTGCGTGAGGCTTTGAAGAGTGGAAAATGTGAATATATGTTCCAAAAGGTTGCACCCTTCAATTTTCAAGATCTTTAGTTTTGTAAGCATCGTAATGTATTTTAGCCTTGGAAGTGACTTTCCAGTATCAGTACCACTCTTGTTGTTGATCTCTTTAGTTTCAAACACCTCTGTCATTGATTTGCAATCACTTATTTTCAGCACCTGAAGCTTTTGCATTTGTCCTACAGCATACAATGGAACCACACTTGACAATGCATCACAATCGGTTATACTTATCTCTCTAGCGTATTGGCATAAGGACCAAGAAGATAACTGAAAAAAACGAGAATTTAATTATAAAATTAACAGAGCTAATAATATTAACAAAATTAACCAATCTTTATTTTAGTCGCTGAATATATAGGAAAAATACCTTAAGCTGGTCATGATTATCAGTAGATATACCATTGGCACCACCACCAATACACTTGAACTTTTTGAGGTTATGAAAGTCAAGAAGGTCTAAATGAGGGAAGAAAGTGGTGGTTGTGTGGGAATTTATAGACGCATCTTCATCATCTCTGTTTGAAACAACCTCTTCAATACCACAGTACCATATATCAATTTTCTTTAGGTTGGAAAGAAGTTTCGCCATGAGAGGTGAAAACAAGTACTTGATGCTTTTGCATCTCCACATTGTTATGGTTGTGAGGTTATGGAATGAGGACTGTGACTGTGGGTTTTGAAGAATTAAGAATTTATTCCAATCGCACTTCCACACATGACTCATCCTCCCCATATCCTTTAACTCTAATTTTTCAAGATAGGGGAGTATTGGTGGTTGTTGAGTACTACTTGGAGTCGTTATCTCAAAGACCACCTCCACGCCTTTATAGTTATTCAATGAGAGTTTATGAAGGTGATGGAAAGTGTGTAATAGAGAGAATGGGAGTGCCACTTTAGATATAGATACAACATCAATCTGCATCATCATTTAGTAATAAATTCCATGGACTAAAACTGGATAGAGTTCATAACTGCAACAAACTTTGACTTTTGAAAAAGTAAAATCCGTGTTCAAAAAAGAAAAAGTAAAATCCAAGGAATACTGTAGTAAAAATTACGGATTTAGTCCCTAACTTATAAAATGTAATACCATTCTTACCTAACTTGTCACTCCACCCACTCTAGCATCAATAATCCAATACTAGGACATCTTTGCCATTTTCCAAGTTTGGCTCTAAAATTGTAGTATTTCACTTATGAATGGTTGCTTTAATGTTTAAGTAAACTAAATATTTTGTGTAGCATCAATAATGTTTTGCCATGTACATTTAGTGTACTTTGAAAATTCTACATTCCTACACATGCACCTTCTTATATGTTAACGAATGGACCAAAAGCGTAACTAATTTCAAAAGTAAAGACTATAGTTGCCATTATTTAATACTTAGAGACAAAATAAGTAATTTTTGGCAAATCATAGGACCGTATCTGTACATTACTAAAAAAACAAATTAGAAATATTTGGATAAATGAATTTCTTTATCCAAAATGTCTAAGGTAGAAAAAAAAATCATGTAAAATGGTTTTTATTCAAAATGTCTAGAAAACTTTATTTCAAATATTATTATTTTATCTAGTTCAAAAATACGGAGTACCTAACAAATTACAACAAAACAATTAATTTAGGAGTCGTACCTCTTGATCTTGTTTACTCTCAACCAATTCATTGTTTATCTCACTTTCTCTGCCGCAGTTATCAATTATAACTGATTTGAGCACTCTCGTATCAAAAGTGGTTGTGGCAGGTGTGATTAAATTTTCAAACCTCTCACAATCTTCAATACGTATGCTTTCAACAGCTTCAAATCCATGAATCAAGTTATTTCCAGCATCTTTTATCCTCCACACCTCTCTAAGCTTCCCTAATTGCCTCAAACGAATGCTTCTCAACCTGCTGCTGCTAACTTTATCCATTTCACCGACACATGTGTTGATGTGGAATCCCCGCATCCTCCACACCTCTCCAAGACTATTACATCTCTTCACTTCAATGCTTCTCAAGCTGCTACTGCTAACTTTATCCATTTCACCGACACATCCCATGTCGATGTCGAATATCACTTCAACAGAAGCACACGATGTAACTTCAAGCTCTTCTAGATTATTGAATAATGGCATTGGATTGCTTGTGAGAAGATTCACAAGACTACCACAACGCGACACTTTGATGTTTCTCAAACTGCTGCTACAAACCTGTTCTTCACTTTTACCAGCTCGTCCCAAGTCAGTGTTAAATAACACTTGAATGGAACCACAACTTTCGACGCTAAGCTCTTGTAGATTATTCAGGAATGGAAATGGATTGCATGAAAAAAGCTTCTCAAGACTATCACATCTCCTCACTTTAATGCTTCTCAAGCTGCTGCTAAGTTGCTCGATTTCACCAAAATCCATGTTGAACAAGACTACAATGGAACCACAACCCTCGACCGTAAGCTCTCTCAATAGACACAGATTACTACTACTAAACTGAGGAGGCCATATCTTCTCCAAATTCTCCATATCAGAAACAAACAATTTCTCTAGCGTAGGAGCCGCATCCTGCAAAGTCAAAAAAGATTTGTTCATTCATTAGATACCCGCCTGTTAATAAAACACATTAATTAGTTGAAAAAGATTGTTACTGTAAGTATATTAATACAAAGCATATACTTACCTGTGTGTTCAAGAAAGATTGCATGGACGATATATTACTCGACACAAAAGATGTTGCAATATCGGGATAAATGCTTGTAATTTTTGGAAGGTCTCCAAGTTGCAACTCCATGAGACGTGGCAGCTCAACTACATCAAAATTATTGCAGAAATGCAATAACTTTGGTAGCTTAGCCAACCTGAGATACTTTAAGTTGGAAAACTTAATTGCATCTGATCCATCATTCTCAGTATGTATGACTCCTTCCATAATTGGGCATCCGGAAATATCCAGATACTCAAGCTTTGACAAATTTTTTGCAACACTCGGTGTGAAAAGGTATTTCAGTTCTGTACATTCTGAAACTACAAGGAGTCTCAAAATGCCAAACGAAGAGTATCGACGAGGATGTGGAGGATGCGGGGATTCCACATCAACATCTTCAAGAGTATTCATATCATTCACTTGTAAATAAAGTGCATCTGTGTTCATAAACAACTCACTGATTTTAGATTTCAGTAGTTCTTCTTTGTTGGTGATCAGCTTCAGGCTGTTTTGATATGAGTGTGCATCAACTTTATTTCTTCCCAGCTCGTCTCTAACTTCTGAAAAATAACATCCCACCGAGAGCTTGAATCTTTTAAGTTTCTCATAAGACATGTTCTTCATATGAGCATTGTTACCAAAAAATTCAAATTCTAATGCACAAAGGTTCTTTGAACGTTCTGCAAGTTCACTACAGTTGTTGTCTGTGAACCAGCATGCTTTTTTATCATGAGATCTCATGTAAAGCTCTTCAAGCTTCACTAAGCTTTTCAAGACACCGTCATCTATAACAAGATTGTAACAACCTGTTACATCGAGTAGTCTTAGCTTCTTCAAATTTTCGAATGTGGAAGGTAGGATTGTAATGCCAGAATTAGCAAAGCTAAGGACTTCCAGATTCGAAAGATTTCCTATGCAATTTAGATCAAACATCAATGAGCATTCACCGAGACAAAGAGTTCGAAGGTTGGTAGAGCACTGAAAAGATGTGGGAACTAATGGATACTCCAATTTTTCAAAAGCTATTACTTCAAGCTTTTCCATTCCTACATAAAAGTCTTGTGGGAACCTTAGCGACTCATCTCCGTGCATAAGTTTCAAAAGTGAAAGGTTTGGAAACCTAAAGTCACTAGGAAACTTAGACATACCCTTACATGCTAACGAAATTTGCTTGCAAGACTGGCTCTTATTATCAGCTTCACTCCACTTTGAGAAATCATCATGGTGAATGATCCAACATCCGTCCTTGCCACCTTTGGAAACAGTATCTACCACAAATGCATGCACAAGATCATGCATTTTCACACACTCATAGCCATCACTATCACCATCCATTAACAAATATGCCTTTTTAAGATTGCTCACACTTGTTTGTGTGCATTCTCTAGCATCTTCGATGGTATAAACTTGTTTTAAAAGTTTTAATCCCCATGCATATCTTGTCAGATCTTCTATGGGGATATTAGAGTCCTCGGGAAACAAGCCACAAAGCAGAAAAATTGCTTTATCCTCTTCTCGTTCTAAATTCTTGTATGAAATCCTTGTGATTTGAGAAAAGAAATCTTGTGCTTCCCCCTCCTCCAAGACATCAACTCTAAATATTTTAGGAACAGAATCAGCATCAACTGCAATCTGTTGGCAAATATTTTCATCTCGTGATGTGAGCAACAACTTGACCCCATTTGGGAAAGGACTCTCTAACCCGATATCTTCAACTTTAATCTTCTCCCACACATCGTCCAGTATAACCAGAATCTTTTCTTTACGCTTTAAGAATCCTTTAAATCTTTTAGAAAGATAAGTTGCCCTTAGTTTTTCATCAGTTTCAGTTAGAGGTCCGCCTGTGTGCGCTGCTATGGCACTCTGAATGTCAAACAAGTTGGAACTTTTCCCAACATCTACAACCACGATCCGATTAAACATCTTGTTATCATGTGCAGCCTTTTTCAGATGTTTCATCAGCGTGGTTTTCTCCACACCACCCATTCCACACACAAGGCTATCACTCGAGCCGTATCATCATCATCTTGTTGAAGGAGCTTCAATGCATCAATGAATGTCTTTACTCTTGAGTTGAACACACTTACACCTGATGTTGATGTTGATGCTTCAGCGTGGTTTCTGGAATCGACTCTGCCAAGACATCCTTCAGCTTCACGCCAGATGGTGTCATCAGAGATCATGTCAGAACCATCTCTGATAAGACCATCGATAACCTTGGTAAGCCTTAATGCATGTTAGTCTTGTCGACCAACAACCCTGATTACTAGAGCGGAATAAACCCGATCGAGAAGTCGAACAAGCACCTCTATATCGACAGTAAAGAAAAGAACTTGCACAAGTAAGTACCCTTAATCGAACCTTGATTAAGTATGAAAGAATGATGTACAAGACCCCTCCCCCCTCACCTCCTTTTATAGAGATGAGGGGGAGGACAAACCGACTCCAACATCTAGTCGGTTGATTCAAAGAAAAGGAAAGAAACGTTGGACTTGGCTTGGGACTCAAGCAAATACCAACCGACCTTATTCTATTCCTATTTGACTAATAACTAAACATGACACATAACCTACTTGGACTTTGACTTAAGCTAAAATAAAGACTAAATTCTTAACAATTTCCACCTTAGACTTTATATTAGCCTATACCAACGCTCAACAACTCCAAGCAGTGTTGAAACTTGTGTTCAGGTACCACCTTCGTCAAGGCATCTGCAGCATTGTGTTCAGTACCCACCTTCAGAACTTCGACTGTCTTTGCTTCCAAGACATCTCTGATAAAGTGATAACGCACATTGATGTGCTTAGTCCTTTCATGAAAAGCATGATTCCGCGATAAGTGAATCGCGCCCTGATTATCACAATTAACTGCCACAGTGTTTAGTTCTATGCCCAACTCTTCCAAGAGTCCTCTTAGCCAAATAGCTTCCTTCACAGCCTCCGTAAGGGCCATATACTCCGCCTCTGTAGTTGAAAGAGCCACCACGTGTTGTAGCGTTGCCTTCCAGCTTACAACACATCCCTGTACTAAAAACGCGTAACCTGTGATCGACCTACCTTTATCCGGATCCTTTGCGTAGTCTGAATCAACAAAACCTGTTACGTCCACATGGTTGCCATGATTTGTCCCAAACACCAAACCCACGTTTGCAGTACCCCGCAAATATTTCAAAATCCACTTCACTGCTTCCCAATGATTTTTACCTGGATTCGCCAAATATCTGCTAACAACACTTACTGCATACGCTATGTCTGGCCTCGTGCACACCATCAAGTACATTAAGCTCCCAACCGCATTTGAATACGGCACCTTACTCATCCTTTCAACATCACAATCCCTAACCGGACAATCCTTCAACGACAGCTTGAAGTGCCCACCCAATGGCATCTGAACCGATTTCCCATTGTCTATTCTAAAATTATTTAAAATCTTAGAAACATACCCGGATTGTGACACCCTCAGAATCTTGCGACTCCGATCCCTGATGATCTCCATACCAAGAATCTTCTTTGCTTCCCCGAGTTCTTTCATGTCAAACTCCTTATTAAGCAAAGACTTGATAGACCCAATCTCAGCCTTGCTTTTACAAGCAATCAGCATATCGTCTACATATAACAGTAGATAGATATACTCACCTGGTGCATAACTCCTGTAATATACGCAGCTGTCGTAACTGCTACGCTTAAACTCGTTGCTCAGCATGTACTCATCAAACCTCCTATACCATTGCCTAGGTGACTGCTTCAAACCATAAAGGGATTTCTTTAACAAACATACCTTGTTACCTTGTTCATATCCCGGTGGCTGCCTCATGTAGATCACTTCTTCAAGATTCCCATGTAAAAATGCCGTCTTTACATCAAGCTGCTCCAGCTCATAATCTCTACACGCAGTTAATGCAAGTATAACCCGAATAGATGTGTGTCGAACTACCGGTGAAAATACTTCATTATAGTCAATACCTGCCCTCTGTGTGAATCCACGAGCCACCAACCTTGCCTTGTACCTAGGCTTTTGAACACCTTTAATCCCTTCCTTTATCTTGAACAGCCATTTGCAGCTCACCAGCTTTTGCCCAGCTGGATGATCTACTAACTCATAGGTCTTATTCTTCCTCAGAGAATCCATCTCTTCATCCATAGCAGCTTTCCACTTAGAACTATCTTCACAAGCAACTGCCTCCTGGTATGTCAATGGTTCATGAGTATCTTCTTCCTCTGCTGCAGCAAACGCGTAAGCAGCCATATTACTCTCATCTCGAAACCTCAAAGGTTTCGTTCTTGTCCTTGGCTCTCTATCCCGAACCAACTGATAATCTGTGAGATCCGGTGTTTGATCATGATCCTGATCCCCTGCATCTTCATCATCACCATCTTCCTGATCATTTGTCTGATCTTCCTCAAGCGAATGATTATTTAACCTTTGCAGTTCCACCTCAACCTGTAATTCCTCAACAGACTTATCAGTACCTGCACCAGAATCCTTCAATGTGTCTTTGTACATGACACTTTCATTGAAGACCACGTTCCTGCTAGTGACTATTTTAGGTGATTCATTATCAAGCCTATATAGCCTGTATCCCTTCACACCTTCAGGATACCCCAAAAGAACGCATTTTACCGCTCTCGGCTCGAGCTTACCTTGTTTAACGTGTGAATATGCGACACAGCCGAAAATCCTCAACATCCCATAATCACTTGGATGTCCCGACCACATCTCCATAGGTGTCTTTTTCTCAATCGCTGTCGATGGTGACCTATTGATAAGATATGCGGCCGTACATGTCGCTTCCGCCCAGAAGGTCTTGGGCAATCCAGACTGAATTAATAAACAGCGTACCTTATCCATGAGAGTTCTATTCATCCGTTCTGCTAATCCATTCTGCTGCGGCGTCCCGGCAACTGTCAAATGTCTAGCAATCCCACTCTCTGTGCACAACTGTTCAAACTCCCGGTTACAGAACTCAAGACCATTATCTGTCCTAAGCTTCTTAACCGTCCTCCCAGTCTGATTTTCTACTAACTGCTTCCACTCTTTGAACTTTCCAAATGCTTCGTGTTTGAACCTGAGAATATAAACCCATACCCTCCTGGAATAATCATCAACAATAGATAAGAAATACCTCTTACCTCCCAATGATTCCACCTGAGACGGACCCCATAAGTCTGAATGAACATAGTCTATCACTCCCTGAGTAGTGTGCCTTCCTACACCGAAACTGACTCGATGTGACTTTCCCAGAACACAATTCTCACAAAAATCGAGCTTACCTAGACTCTTCTTTCCAAACAGCTCCTGCTTTTCTAGCACCTGAAGTCCCGCCTCACTGATATGTCCCAGTCTTTTGTGCCAAACCTGCGCAAGACTGTCTTTTTCTTCAACACTAGCATTAAGCTCACCCGCCACTGCATGGCCATCCAAAGAGTATACGCAATTATCCCTTCGGGTTCCAGATAAAATAACCCTGGAACCATTAATCACCTTGATTTTGCCCGACTGCATTTTTACGGTATATCCCTCTTTTTCAAGAGTTCCCAGCGATATCAAGTTTCTTTTCAATTCAGGAATATACCTGACATTGTGTAACACAAAACTTGACCCATCTTTCAGTTGTACCCTTACCTTGCCAATACCTCTGATCTTGCACTCCCTGTTGTCACCCAACAGTACCCTGCCCCCATCGCATTCCAGAAAATCAAAAAATAAATCTAACCTGGGTGTCATGTGGTATGAACCTCCTGAATCCATGATCCAATCTAGCAGAGCCTCTGCACTCATAACCATCATCACCTCAGAACCGTCATAAATCGAACCACTGGAGCTTGGCTGATCATCTTTCTTGACGAAACCATTTGACTTCTTGCGATTATTCTTTGGACAGTTTCTCTTCAAGTGCTCCTCAGACTGGCAAATATAGCACTTGAGTCTTCCACCTCGAGACTTTGATCTTGACTTTCCCCTAGACTGATGCGAATTCCTGCGATCAGTTCTTCCCCTCACATATAACCCTTCACCATCATCCCCCTTCGCCTTAGACCTTTCTTTGATTTCCTTTGAATTCAGTGTGGCCATCACATCCTCCAAAGTCAAAGCTTCCCGTCCATAAAGCAAGGTATCCACAAAGTGTTCGTATGATGCTGGTAAAGAAGTGAGTAATAATAAAGCAAGATCTTCATCCTCGAATTTTACCTCAATATTTGCTAAATCAAGAACGATTTTGTTGAACTCATCTATATGCTCGGAAATCGTACGTCCAGCCGGCATGTAGAATGTATACAACTTCTTCTTCAGGAACAACTTGTTGGCCAAGGACTTTGTCATGTACAAAGTCTCAAGCTTGGACCAAACCCCCGCTGCAGTCGTCTCCCCGGTAACTTCTCTCAGAACCTTGTTACCTAAACACAAAATCATGGCACTGTGAGCTTTCTTGTTTAGCTCAGCTTTCGCTGTAGCATCCATATTTGCGGGTAAAACCTCCAGAGCTGCTTCACATCCATGTTGGATTAATAAAGCACGCATCTTGACTCTCCATAACCCGAAATCACCAGTTCCATCGAATTTCTCGATCTCAAACTTGGCTCCCGTCATTCTTTAATCCCTTTATTAATTTGCTAAACCTTGTGAAAAAACCTCACAATCACAAACTAACAAAGTCCCTTGTGCAACACCCTTCAAATTATTTAATCCTTTATTGAATAAAACAATACTTACACTAGCCTTGTTATTATTATTCAAAAAAAAACCAATCGTTAAATAACCTTTGAAGTAATATTGTTGACTTTTAAACCAACAACCTAACCACTGATATTCCCCTTCTTCTTCGTCTATACGCCGACAAGAAGAAAAAAAACGAGAGACACCAGAAAACTTGTCGATCCAAAAAACAACAAAACCTTAAGTCTTTTACACCTTGTCACAAACCCGGACAATCAAAGACCCAAGAACCCTTATCTGTCTTCCACCTTGCTCCTTCTTGTTGTCGTTCAACCTGGTAGCCCAAACAGAAAACAACCTTTCTGCTCCTTCCAGAAAACGAACACCAAGGAACCCTTCTTGATCGATCCTAGATAACCAGCGAACTCCGCGAACCTGAGCTCTGATACCACTTGTTAGTCTTGTCGACCAACAACCCTGATTACTAGAGCGGAATAAACCCGATCGAGAAGTCGAACAAGCACCTCTATATCGACAGTAAAGAAAAGAACTTGCACAAGTAAGTACCCTTAATCGAACCTTGATTAAGTATGAAAGAATGATGTACAAGACCCCTCCCCCCTCACCTCCTTTTATAGAGATGAGGGGGAGGACAAACCGACTCCAACATCTAGTCGGTTGATTCAAAGAAAAGGAAAGAAACGTTGGACTTGGCTTGGGACTCAAGCAAATACCAACCGACCTTATTCTATTCCTATTTGACTAATAACTAAACATGACACATAACCTACTTGGACTTTGACTTAAGCTAAAATAAAGACTAAATTCTTAACAATGCATTTCTTCCTGCTAGAAACTTCTTTTTAACACTAAAGCATCCAATGTTGTCGCTTGGAATGTTGTCAACATCTTCCTTGATCTTTTTAACATCTTCCAACCACCCTGGTACATGAGCAGGCATATTGGGATGTTGACTCTTGAGGCGTTCGATATCAGCACTTCGATCTTCCAAAAACTGCATTCTGTTTTTCATGCGCTCAACATGTTCAGCGGAGGAAGTGAGGTATCTCAGCTTTTGCGTAATATGAACCATCAAGACATTCACAACAGGACCAACGATTGCAGATACAACTTCCATTTTCCTGAGACATAGAAATTATATAAACAAAATTAGGGGTGGCAATTCCAGAAACAATAGGAAAATAAACAAGTTAAGCTTGGGTCTAAAAACAGGGTTAGTTCACATGGTTGGTTTGTTGTGATCAAAACACGACTGAACTACCAACAAAAGGGATGAGAATCTTATTATTTTCTGCTTATAAACAAGTACTTATAAGCTACTTAAAAATAAGGTCAAATATGAAAGTAAAAAACCTGGCTAATATTAATTTTACCTCAAATAAATAAGCATGCATATCAAAAACTTGTTTATTTTAACTAAAAATAAATAAGCAATACCAAACACCAACTTAATCTATAAGACTATAAATAAACAGATCTATTACTCCTTAGATTAGTGCATAGCAAAGAGTGTTACATAACTCGTAAACTAAGAAAAGTAAAAATATGGGGTCTGCAATTAGTAACTTATGTAGAAAATTTCACCAGCTCTCAAGGATCAAATGTTTACTAAACAAAAACAAGTTGGTTGAAAATTTCAGGAGTGTGAAATGAAGCAAGCATTGAGTGTGGTAGATTAAGGGGAGTAAATAATGAGAGATAGATAACTTGTTAAATTGGAGCTAATTTTCTGCAAGAAGTGACTTTTCATAGCAGACACTGCTTTATTGACTTTAAACACTACCATACATATGTTCTCACGTGTTTTGAAAGGATAAACAGTACCATATGAAAATAAACAGGTTAAGCTAGGGTCTCAACATGTTTAGGGTTGACCAGTCAACCTCATTGCATAAACATATTAGGGAGTACATCCTAGTGTTTGTAACCGAAGATGTATTTCTTGTGAAAAGAGTTGATTTTTTTATTTTATACTAGTAGTATACTATTTATACAAAATCAGCTTAATGTAGCGGTGTGCACGGTTCGTTTTGGGTCGGTTTTTGGCTAAAACCGAAACCGAACTGAAATGTTCGGTTTTTATAGAACCCAAAACCGAAACCGTTCGGTTTTTTGCGGTTCGATTTTTTTGGTTTATTATCTGTTTCGGTTCGGTTTTTCGGTTTCTAACCGTTTATATTTGGGCATGGCAAATTTATACGAACAAACTTGTATTATATAGAAAATTGGTTATTTTTATTTACTTTTTTTTTGTCAATCTAAGCATAATAATGTTTATTGCATAATTATATAATTACACACATATATATGAGACACACACATGCAAGTGAACATACACATAGTATGATCATCATCATATATTTATTGATATATTCTCAAGTAAACACACGACACGACAAACACGAATATAAACATAACCGTTAAGATAAATATATTATAAATCTACCCAAAAAATGAATATGAATTTATAAATTTGATCTATTTAGTTATTTATTCATATTATATTAATTATATATTATTATATAATAAAATCAATTCGGTTCGGTTTTTACGGTTCGGTTTTTGGACGAAAACCGAAACCGAACCGTATATTTCGGTTTCTGAAAAATTAAAAACCAAACCATTGGTTTTTAGTTTCGGTCGGTTTTTATGGTTCGATTTTTTTTTATTTTTCGATTCGGTTTTCATAGCAGACACTGCTTTATTGACTTTAAACACTACCATACATATGTACTCGCGTGTTTTGAAAGGATAAACAGTACCATATGAAAATAAACAGGTTAAGACTATCCGTAGTGGGGCGCTAAAACCCACAAATCAGCCCCTATAACGCCCCAAAAACGCCCTGAATCCATAATCGAAGGGCGCTATAGCCCAAATTTTTTTTCGAGTGTGATAAGCACAACGCCCTCGCCCCTCTCTTCTAATTGGTTAATTCTTTGGTTGTGGATATGTGTGTCTCGAACAAAAGAAAGAAAAACAGAAAATGGAAACAAGCTTTGAGGTATTTGTTTTTGGTATTTGTTGGAATGGTGAAGAAGAAGCTATGGAAGAAGTAAACAGAGAAGAAGGAGAAAGAAATACTAAAGCATGTTTTATTTTGTCAAAGTCACGTGGGTGGCAAGTACAAAATGGCACGAGGTTGTCCTATCTCTATTTCTTTTTTTAACTTTAGCTTATTTTTTGTACATTTTTTTTCAAAGTCATTGTGTGATAACATCAAAATTGAAGATGGTTATTGACATAACGAAGTACCGATGGGCTAGACCCCATGGCAAAAGAAATTAACGAACAACTCAACGAAGAAATTCGTCGAAAATTATGTTTGTTGTTTTTTTTAAATTATGTAATGTTTTATGTTTTATTTTAATGAAATTGTTTTTTTTTTTTTTTTTATATATATTATTTAGTTCTATCAATTAGTTTTAGTGATTAAAAAAATAATAATAAATAAATAAAAGGGTGCCACATGGCACACAATGCCCCTACTACCACTACACCACTTTTTCTACCAAGCCCCAACATGACCCACAATGCCACATGGCGCTCAATGCCACATGGCGCACAATGCCCCATCCTCTCTTACACACCACTACACATAGTCTAAGCTAACATGTTTAGGTTTGACCAGTCAACCTCATTGCATAAACATATTACGGAGTACATCCTAGTGTTTGTAATCGGAAGATGTATTTCTTGTGAAAAGAATTTTTTATTTTATTTTATACTACTTGTAGTATACTATTTATACAAAATCAGTTTAATGTGACTTCGTTATAAGACAAAACTAAATCGTGTGAAGAGAGAGGAAGGTGTTAACGTTTCTTTTTTTGCATCCCACACGTGGCTCATTTTGTTGTTTGTATTTTACATGAAATACTTTGAAAAAGTTAGAAATTAATTAATTAATAATAAAACTGTCATTGTGCAAAAAAAAAAGAAAAAAAAAAAGAATGTAATAATAATGTTTTTTATAAATTGTGTGTTTTTGTCTATGACCAATTATTTTAAAACGGAGGAAGTAATACTTTGTATAAGAGGCCTCGGTACGGTGGCTGTTGGCTCAAGCCATGGTCTTCGGCGCGAGATACCACACCGGAGTTCGGCTGGTGGGTTGTGGCGCCGTAGCCACCAGCGCACACCAAAGGGTTTTTTTTTTTTTTTTAATGGCTTATATGCAGATCGAGTAAAGAAAGAAAGGTAAAAACTTGTCTTTTGATTGCTTCAGCTGAGATATATTAGTATGAATGAAATGTTCCTTATTTTTGCTTTGGTTGTTTGGAAAGGGTTTAGAAAGATACCAAATGTTCCTTAATTTAGGTCCGTATATTTGGTTGATTAATTGGGCCTGGTTTGTCACTTTTTTTTAGTCAATTTAATGGGCAATATGGTTAGTCGATCTTGTGCTTGGGCTGCAAATATATTTTGGGTTGATTATTATTAATTGGTATAAGAATTGTTTGCTTGGGCATGATTAAAAAAAAAAAAAAAAAAAAAACACGATGACACAAAAAAAAAACTAGTGTTATACAAAGGAAGAGTGTTTTGGTGCCATGGGCAAAACTGATGTCAAGGGCAAAAAGTGTTGAAGTAGCACCACTTTTCCCATAACACCGCCCAATGACACCACACTATACCTAACGCTCTAGTTATGGATACAAAGTTAGAAACGCATATGCATTCATTGAACATGTTATACACATTTTTATGATAATTGGTCGTCATATAATAATAATAATAATAATAATAATAATAATAATAATTCAAATGAAAATTTTGATATTAACAAATCTCTAGAAGGTTTAAATTTGCGGCAAAGTCTTGACTTTTTTTTTTTTTTTTTTTTTGCGTCGACTAACCTCTTCCTCAATACTCTACCCCAAAACAATACACGTTTTATTCATCTTTAACTAGAAATTGAAACTCATCTCATCACCTATTTACTTAAAACTCCCATTAACAATTTATTGTGAAGGGTTATTTTCAGAACAAAGAAAATGTCGAGAACTGCGAGAACCAACGCTAGCATTTGATCAAAAAAATCAATGGATGAAAATAAAATGGCATTATGGTAAATAAAAAGAATTTCGTCTGATAAATTTTAGAGTTAATTACATTTTTGGTCCTTGTGGTTTACCGGGTATTTCATTTTCAGTCCAATTTTTTAAAAAGTATCGGATCCACTCCAAAACCCGACGACCCGTAACATGTTCAGTCCAAATGCGTTGACACCGTTAGTTTGACTAATATTGACCGTTAAATGTAAGGATAGTTTTGTCATTTCACACACCCAAATACACAACACACAAATGCCAAATACACACACACACACACACACACACACACACACACACACACACACACACATATATATATATATATATATATATATATATATATATATATATATATATATATATATATATATATATATATTTTTTTTTTCTCATTCCACACACAAAGAAAACCACTCACAAACCCTATTTCTCTCTATCAAATACCCGGCCACCACCACCTCGCCCATACCCATCTCCACTCCACAGCCACCACCATTACACCAAGATCTGCCCAAGATCCATCAAACCCACACAGATCTGCCCAAGATCCGTCACAAACTATATCCGGCCACATACACCAAGATCTGCCCAAGATCCATCAAACCCACACAGCCACCACCATTACAGCCGGCTTGATCTTACCGGCGGCGGTGAGATTTGGTGATGGTAGTGGTGGTTTCGTGTTTGGATGGTGGTGGTAGTGGTTTATATATTTGCATTTGAGCGAAATATATGAAGAAAATAGATGATGAATAAAAGAGATAGTTTATGTATTTGATTTTCATTGTGTTTAAGATTGGTGTTTTGCCTTCTTTTCTTTTTTGTGTTTACAGATTTTTTTATGACTTAAGTAAATATGACTTAAGTAAATATGTTCTTATAGATTTTTGTTTACAGATTTTTTTTTACAGATTTCTTTTTACAGATTTTTGTTTATAGATGTCTCTTTATAGATTTTGTGTACAGATTTTATTTACAAGTTTTGTTTGCAGATTTTTTGTTTAAAGATTTTTGTTTATAAATTTTTGTTTACAGATTTTTTGTTTAAAGATTTTTGTTTATAAATTTTTGTTTACAGATTTTTTTTTTATGTTTCATAAAAGATTTTTTTTGATGTTTCATTAAAGATTTTTTTTTGAACTCTCAAATCAAATAACAAATATATCACAACATTTCATTTCAAACTTAATTTGTTTTTGGTGGTAGTGATTTTTTATGTTTAAGATTAATTTGTTTTAAGAAAGATCAAAATCAAGAATAAAGTGATATTATAATAATTAAAAAATAACAAATAGTGATGATAATACTAATAATAGAAAAAGAAAAGGAAAAAAAAAGAATGAAGGGAAGGTCATTTGAGTCATTTATAGTAATAAGATAAGGGTATCTTAGTCATTTCACATGTCTTAACTGGTCAAACTAACGGTCATCATAAAATTGGACTGAACATGTTACGGGTCGTCGGGTTTTAGAGTGGATCCGATACTTTTTAAAAAATTGGACTGAAAATGAAATACCCGGTAAACCACAAGGACCAAAAATGTAATTAACTCTAAATTTTATTAAGTTAAAGCGCAAGAACATCAATCTAACACAAAAATAGGAGCAGATCCCTCTCTGACTTTCCCACTCAAACCTCTCTTTCAACCCTAATCCTAAACTAAGCCGCCACTACCATAAATCCAGGAAAAAAAAAAATCGAAGATAAGTTTCCATTTCCAATAAGATGGTTAGTATTTGTTATCAGGTTGTAACACACTACACGAGTCAAAAATATATGACAGGTATGGTCTTTTGATTTTATTTGCATAATAAAAACACTAGTATTATTTGCATTATAATAAAGGGTGTTTAAGATGGAATGAAGATGTTGTGTTGAATCTTAATTGGTGACACAATATAAACTAATTATTTTAAATTCGATTTGGCTCTAATATGTGTGAAACAAATATGATTTTTATTGTGTTTTTGCTATAGACTTTGCTCTTTAATTAACATTTTCAGATCTGTTAATTTTTTAAAACTAACTTGGTCATGTAGGCGAAAGTTGTTAAATTTTGTTCTTCAATGTTATCTTATATAAGAATAGAATGTGGCTATATATAAATCAGTTTTTATATATCGATTGGTGACTGATGTCCTATACACGTGAAGTATTTTGCCTGGATCTTTTGATAACTGTTAAGGAGAGGTATATGTGCTAATCCCTCTATTTATACCTTTCTTAACTTCATCTTTTCTTCCAACATTACTCGATTCTATATTCCATTCTTATAATATTGGATCAGGTATCTCTTATTGCTTATCTAACAATGAAAGCAATGTATTCCTTTATTTATATCATTCTTAACTTCATCTTTGCTTCCAACAATACTCGATTCCATATTCCATTTTTATAATGTTTGATCAAGTATCTCCCTATGCCTATCTAACAATGAAAGCAATGTATTCCTATATTTATATCATTCTTAACTTTATCTTTACTTGCAACAATGCTCGATTCCATATTCTATTCTTATAATGGTGTATCAAGTATCTTCCTGTGCTTATCTAACAATGAAAGTAGTGTTTATGTTACAATTCTGTTGAAATATAGTTGTCATCATTCACAAAATGTCATTAGATATTCGAATCCAAAAGATTGCTTCACCTGCCATGACTGATGTCCGATACACGTGAAGTATTTTGCCTGGATCTTCTGATAACTGTTAAGAAAAGTAATTAAATCAGATACTAAATAATCCTTTCAAGTTATCAAACACAAATATTTAAACGACATAATTATAATACTTTTAAACAGTTTTGGAATTTTATATGAGATGGATGTTGTTGGGCCATCAGAAAAATGTGAAAAATCAGCCTTTAAGCAATTTACAAATATCAGAAAACACAATAAGTACGTCTTACTATAAGCTACTTCATGTGTTGTTAAATCAGATTATAAGTATGATATGAGGTTGTTTCATTATGAGTACAGTAACTAGGCATTTTGATGTTTTGTGTGGGACACTTAATCATGTTGCATATATAGATATGAACGCATAAGAACGAACAGTGAGTTTCTTTATATAATGATTTATTGCGACTCATTGTAACGTTTTCGCTTTGGTTGATCAGGTGGCAGATCTGGCAAGGCTAAATCACGAAAACATCGGGAAATTGATGGGGTATTGTATCGAAGGTGTCCCATTTACACGAGTTTTAGTCTTCGAATATGCATCCAATGGGACGTTATCTGAGCACCTTCATTGTAAGTCTCACTCGATAGGATTAAGAATCATTTGTTTCAAGATTTTCATACAGAAATATAATTGAATCTATTATATATATCTTTTTTATGCACATGAAGAAGGGTGTCAACCGCTAAGTTGGACATGAAGAATGATGATCATTGTAGGAATATCAAAAGGTCTGAAGTATCTTGACACGGAAATAAAACCACCTTTTACTATATATGAGCTGAACTCTAGTGCAGTATATCTTACAGAGGATTCTCACCAAATGTACGAGCTTTATACAAATAATAAATATAAACATTAATTGAGAAGCACTTAACCTTTTTCGCTTTATGGATTCTTGCAGCTAGTTGATTTTGAAAGCTGGAAAACCATTCTTACGAGATCGGAGAACAACTCTAGTAATATCAGCAACGAAGGCGCAATGTGTGTTCAACCGAGTTCGTTACAAGCACGCCATTTGGATATCCATTAACATCTATTCTTTTGGTATTCTTCTGTTGGAAATCGTTACTGGACGCCCTCCAATCTGCAAAGACAAAGGATTTCTGGTGGATTGGGTAAGAATTACAGTTGGCAAAACAGTAGTTTGGGTCGGATAACGGGTCAAAAAGGGTTCTCGCTAACGGTGAGGGGTCAAACAGCTAAATTAGAGACAAAGAAGAGTTATCGGGTCAGCTCAACCTGTTTGACCCACACTAAAATTTATCGATTTTGACTAGTTACCCGTTCCATTTTGTTTGAAATAGCTATAAGTGGCAAAACATGCGAGTTGGGTCAGGTAATGGGTCCAACCCCTCTTTTTCAAACATTTAGTCCCCAGAATTAGAAACCGGATTACATACCATTTTCTGCCACCTAAAAAAGTTAGTGTGGAATCGTGTTGTGTAATGAACTGATTGGTGGTTTGCTGACATTATGATCAGGCTAAAGATTATCTGGAAGATCCAGAAAAGATACGTAGATCCTGCACTAAAACATTTCAGAGTGGAAGATCTTGAGGCGATACGAGAAGTAGTCAGAAGCTGCATTCACGCAAGGCCTAGAGATAAAGTAAGCATGCAAGATTTGTGTGCAACGTTAGAAAGCAAACTCGACACCACTGGATCATCAGAGCTCAAGGCCTCATCTTTCTTAGCTTGGGCTGAGCTAGCACTTTCATCTTGACCCGAGTCGTAAAGTCTAACAAATAGTGTAAATTCTACTGATCATATATACCATCTTCTTAGCGTTCAATTGAAAGTTCTTAGTTTCTTAAAGTTTTGGCGAGTTATAAATTTTGACATGGTAAAAGAGTTTCTGTTATATGTTTTTTATTGTTTTTACTATCCAGCTGTCAATATGATAGAGTCTGCGAACATACATAAATACGAAAAGTATATCTAAGACAAACACAGGAATAACTATATATGGACATTTTTTTTTTGCAGCCAAGGCCACAGCTGCAGCATGACTAATTCCAAGCACAAACTCAGAAAATGAGTGATCTTATACAAATAAAATGTCAAGAGGATTTGTCCAATTCCATCTACCAAACACATTATCATCAGTTTTCTGCATTTTCTTCCTCTAAAACCCCTTCCCTCTACCATTCACCATATCTGCTTCCATACTCTTCCCAACTCCAGTATCATCTTTATAAACATCATTCTCCTTTTGATTGCCAGCATTGACCTTAGAGCATCCTGCACCTCCATTGTCTTCCATTTGTTTACATTTTTGCTTATAGTATGCCAACATATCAATATTCCATATATTCATCTCTGCATCAGATAGAATTCTTTTCTTTCTTATAAACTCATCTACGATATCTATATTCCTCAATTCATTCAATTCACCTTGCTCATTAATATCATACATTTCTAGCACAGTAAACTTATTTGCAGACCTTTTCATAGCAGCCAGTATATCATCAAGGACAGTCCAGGCCTTCTTTGGTGGACTGCTACTGTTAACAACATCAACTTTCTCCTTAGCTGTACTTGTCCCCACATTCTATTTAGCATTCCCATCTTCCTGTCCAGTCTTCCTAATTTTAGGTTGAAAAACATACTTAGGATTATTCTTAGTATTGCCTGGTTTGCTGAATTTCTGTGGTTGAGTGTTAGGTTTATAATTGGGCCTTTTTACTTTCTCTCTAACACCACCATTCCTTTTGTTATTAACTTCCTCAAAACCATCATTACTTTTCTCCTTGTTATTCCCTTTTATTTTTTATCTCACCTCTTCCTTTCCTTCTGATTTCAGCTCATCACTTTTTCTGCTATCACAGCTAAGACCAGTATGTCCAAACACTCCACAATGTTTACACATGGGAGGTTTCCAATCATACAATACATTGACAATTTTCCTTCCTACCTCCTCATATTTCCATTCTTATACACAATCTCCAAACTGCCAGGTAACTCTTTTTTAGCAGACACTTCAACTAACACCCTTGCATATCCAACTTTTCCCATACCCAGTTTACATATTTTATTAGTCACAGCATCCATTATCATAGGCTTGCCAATCCTACTTGAAATAGCACTAATACCATTGGTAATCCAGGCTTCAAGTGGAACACTAGAAAGTTTCACCCAAATAGGCAAGGAAGTAGGCTCAGTTTTATCCATAGGCATATTAATATCCCATTTCTGAAAAATGAATGGCTTATTATTGACCATCCAAGGTCCATTATCAACAATGTAATTAAGCCCCTCCCCATGATAGAATTTCATATAATATATTCCATTGCATAGATCTATTATATCTTTGAAACCTTGCCTACCCCACATTCTTCTTAGATTGTATCTTAATTCATTAACACTCATTCTATGTCCAATGAAATATTCACACAATGTTAGTTCCGATCTCATACACCCTTCAGCAGTAAGCATTTCATCAAAAAACAACAACTTCAAACTCAGTAGGGATAGATTGTAGAATCTTATCATACTCAAATTTACTATTATTAGTAGCACCAGCATATGTCTTATCACTAGTACTAGAAACAGATTTACTAGTGGAATTCATTACCTGCTCTGTTGGAATTGCAGTCTTAACAGCAGATTGAGCATTACTTCCTGACCCTCAACATTCACTTGCTCTTTTTGGCTATCAATCACAATATTCTCTATACCACATTCATGCTGAGCAACACAATCTTGCCCAGTCAAATCAGCTGTAACTTCAATCCCTAAATCCTCCTTATTCCCTGATCCATCATCAATTGGCTTATCAATTTCACTGTCACCCTCATTCTGATCCCTAAATTCATCCTCTGTTATCTCAGCGTTAAGATCTCTGCGTTTTTTACTTAGATTTCCCACCACGTGATCATTATATCTAGAAGGAACCCTAATTCTTCTTTTTTGAGTTTTCTTTTTATTCGACATGCTTAAAACTATACAGTAATTCAAACTAATCAATCATAATTGCATTAACTAGTGATTCTGAATGAATTTGAAATTTGGCGCCAAAATCATCAAAACTCAATACCGATTAAAATTGGGGAAAATTATATCAATGTGTGTGAAATGAAAAGCTAAATCTAATGATCGGATTAGATTTTAGAATTATGCATTAAAGCGTGCTAGATCTAAGAAAACGAAGGTATTTGGATGGAGAAGAAAGGCGGGAAAGTTGGTTAGAGGAGAGAGAAAAGGAGAGTTTACATATGATAAACCATTAAAAAGTTTAATTAGCTGTGATGATAAGCCTTGCATTGGTTGGGTCTATTGCACAACATCTCTTAAAATGGGATTGAAACAAAGGCAAATCTGAGCTTTTTTTTTCAATGATTATACTTGCAATCGCGAATTGCGTATATCTTCAGTTCCAAGGTTCGTTTTCTTTTTCTCTCTACTTATTTCCAGACATGTAGCATTGCCTAGGCGACCCAAGTATGCATAGAGAAATCTGAACATATTATGATTTAGGGTACTATACAATGTTAATGAAACAAATTTAACTGCAACTTATATGTAGAAAGGTTAGGAGGGTGAGGGATGTTGTGTGCGTTATGTATATCTTGTGTTTGGGCATGAACATACTAACTAGTCTTAAACTGAACAAGGAGTTGTTTGGTTAGCTTATTAAAAGACAACAACATTAATAACAATACCATGCCGGAGCGGTGTATGAGGGACAGAGGGAGGTAGAATGTAGATTAAATGATACCCCTACTTTAGGAAAAGCTCGAGCGAGGTATGAGAGAGGTAGCTTATTAGAAGAGTTTGTGCTTATCTACTTATTAGTTTGAAAGCCAAATAAGCTCTTCCATACTGGGTCATGCACAACAACGTATTTGACACATATAGCTAGTTATACATAGGTTGATTGTAAAACCAAATAGCTTATTGCATTAAACTCATTCACAATGCTTATTCAACAAGTCCTGAAGATACATCATGTTGGAATATGTGAATCATACAAGTCTATAAACACATAAACATCACAAGTGTGCGCAGCGAATAGATCTACATAACATATAATTAATTAACATAAAATTAAATAGACACGTACCTTATTTGATTCCTAGCAAGAACAAGGAATCGGATCTCACAAGAACAAGTTATATAAACCCTAATAGGATTTATATGGATCAAATCACAAGGCAAACACACAAGCTAAAATAAGCTTGTCACTCGTTCTTGTACACACGAGATACTAGCGTTCCAATGGGAAAAGCTAGGTTCAATAATCACAAAACAACCAAACACTTTATAAGCTTTACTTGAATCGACCAAATCCTAGTGGATTTAAAAGAGGGTCGATCTTTAGAGCTTAGAGGGAGAGAAGAAGAGAAGTTTGGCTAAGTTAGGGATTCAAGATTAGGGAAAAACTAAAACACAATGAATTGTATTTATAGGCTTCCTTGACTTGTTCCCAAAGACACCAAAAATCGAACCATAAACCCCTAGGGGTATGTCGGCTGAATTCTTCCCCAAGAAAGGGATTCTAGATCCTTCTTTCCTATTTTGCACATTTAGTCCTTTAACGGCCGTTATCTCTAACTCCGTTAAGTACTAACTGTCGTTAAGTGTTTGTTTTGTGAAATGAATAAATAAAATATAAAATATATTTAATTTATTCAAACCATTGGAACTCTCACGTATTGTGTGCAATCCTGAGTCTCGGGTTCGAAACCGGACATACAAATATTAATTTATATCCACAAACTCTAACAGCTCCCACTTGGATATTCATTAATATCGTAATGACATGGGCTAGTCTAGCTTAACATATCCCAATGCCCCCAGATCGAATCGAGTATGGTTTTCCTTGAAAAAACCACGTGATGAATTTAATCATCATACTTATCCTTTTGTTGCTAATACCGAGTTAATATGGATATGGATCAAGGTCATTCCATAATTAACTATTCTGTTTCTCGTTGTTTATGATTGATCAAGATTACCAAATCATCTGAACGTCTTCTAGATAGACTTTGGGTGTGGCCACACAAACATCTTGTCAACCCTACGAGGGGCCCAGCAGTATTATACTTCAAAACAAATTTGAAGGAACAAATCCTTTATTGACTACGAGCGTGACCCTTGAACTTTGCATCACCTCCGAAAATAGCCCTTATAACTACCTGTTACGGATAGCGTTAGACTATCTCACAGAAAATGAGCTACATCCTCGGCAGTCACCTGGTATCTCAAGTCTGAGGATAAATATTCATGATTTACTTAATGACTATAATCCATAAAGTACAATCATGTAGTTGGGATAAGTCCTATATTCAATTTATCCAATATTGAATATAATGTGACATTGGTGTCTCAACCTTACAGTACATTCTACCAATCCTCACATTTGTCTTAGTTCAATAATATTCCCATATTATTGATCGACAACGGACTATTTAGAATAATATTAGTTATTCATGGATTTAAACATGCAAATATAGGACACAAATATTAATAATGAAAATAAACGTTATCCGCACTTTATTTCATTAAAATAATAATTGTTTACACGTCCCTTATCCAAATACTAACTAGATCAATGCATGATATTTCTCATTAGTGAATTATGCCACAAGTCATGTTCCACATTCTTGTTGACAAGGCATAAATCATCTAATGCTGATCTATCGGAATTTTGAGAATACTTATTTCATATAATGAAATTCTTGTATGTGTGCATTCATCTATCTAGATATTGCCACATACTTCATAAAATGCGTGACATCCTCATGCACGAATTTATGACAATTAAACTACCAAACCTTGTAGTTAAAGTATTCTAATTCTTTATGTATAATGCAACCATGCTCATATTGAGCATAACTAGTATACATGGTCTCCTAATAAGGATGAGCTCCCACCATGACTAGTATTGAGTATCATCTCAATCTTACTAGCATCATTGTATCCAACAACAATATGCTCTTTTAAAAGTTCCGTAAACTTTTAACATTCATCGTGTAATGTTTTGATATCTCCAAATCCTTCAAGATTTGTCCACTATATCAATTAAGCAACAATATGTCATATGGTTCATATTTAGAATTTTGGAGCAAATCCAGGCTGAGGATGTAAATTCTAAACCATATCAATTACACTTAACTATCTAATAATTTATAATTAGATACTAATGTTGTCAATCATCTTGCATCCAAGCATGATACAACAAGCAACATGATGTACATGAAAAATCCTTGTGTCAAACTTAGATTTTGTTCATGTCATATCTTTTCAAAGATATGTTTCTATCTAGATCTTCTAATAGAATATCATGTTCTTTTAAAATCAGTTATTTTACCGCTTATGTTTATAATCAAATAAACATATATTTCAAGGTTTTATTTTCTATATGAAGTTTCATTCCAAACTAAAACTTAACATATAAATGTTAATAGAATGTTACTTCCTATATGTTATACAACATATATGAAATAAGAAAATAAATACATCACTCCCACTAGCTTTCAGGAATATTAAGAAATATCTTAATTTTAATTATAAATCAAACTAGATTTAATAACTAAAATAAGTATATCTTCTAGATGCATGCATTAATCCATTCACAAATGATTTGCATTTTGTATACTACTAAAGATTATTTCGAATTCAAACACTCCTTTCAATTACTTTTCGTCCTCGCTCAAGTAATTATCCAAGAAAGAGTTTTGATATTCCATTATTAATTTCATATAATTGAAACTAATAATGACAATCATAATCTTTATATATTTAATGTGCTTAGAAAGAATTTCAATCACATTTAATTGCTTAATTGTGATTGATAATATTTTCACATATTAAATATGTATACAAATTTGTCTATTATGATTTCTACACAAGAATTTAAATCTTTAGGATTTTCATTTCCATTTTAGAAATTCATTTCCATTCTATAGTGTTACTATAGAGTTTAAGATCAACTACGTTTCCAAACTAGTTATCTTTTTGGACAGCATCTAATTATTCATAGTATGAGTAATTTGCCAAATAAACATTTGCAATTTATTAACAGGTATACCACGATCCTGTAACTCATAACCCTCAACATATTCTACAAATATTTGAGATATCCTTGCGGATCTATGAATTAAGAATTCCATCATCTTGAGATTTAACACTAACATGTTAAATCCTCATTATGATTTTTCTAGCGTATTTAGAAGATTATGTATCTTGTAATTTTTATCCTTTGAAGATAAAACTCCCACTCGCCTTTTGCAATTTATAGATTACCTATAAATGCTTAGCAAATAGAGCAACACAAACTTGTTCTCTTTTGGGACTTTACAAATACAAATTGACAGTTCCTAACCTTAATTTGTTAATAACCTACCCAACAAGTAGTTTAACAAATTCTGAACTTCAATTTTAAGACTTAATGTGATTGATCACATTCCATATTAAATGGTGTCTTATTAATCTTCTAGGTTGGAGTCAAATTGAGTATATCTAATCCATACTCAATTTTTTAACCTTGATATCTTTTAGGAAGATTAGAAGATATAATTATCTTTAATCAAACAATTTTTCAAGAGTTTGATTTTCCTAACTGAACATACCATAAACTTATGTATTTCATTAGGATTAATATTGTAAGTTAATCTTACAATATGTAAGATAAATATATTTCGTTTTGGCTTACCTATTTACCAACTAAGTCAATTTAATGGTACAATAGATTTCCAAGCTAATTGCATAATTTATAACATAAGTGCCTTATTGTCCAAGCCACTTAATATCTATGTCTTACCAAAAAGACATAAACTGTTATAATCCCAATTTACGTTATTAGTCATTAATCAATTCAATGACTCCTTGTATATGTCTTAAAAACATAACAAGATAACGTCTTACTTTGTTATAAGTCTTATAGCAATCAAAGACTTCATATTTATATCTTCAATATAAACATGTATAACTAAAGTAATTATGAACACCACAACTTGGTTTCAATAGTATTTCAAGTTAATTTATTTACTTCATATATTTATGTCATTCCAAGAGTACATAAACATTCAAATTTTGAAGTAGTATAAGATTACTTCATCTATTTATGTCATTTCATCAATACATAAATATTTATTTTTGAAATAGTCTTATTAACATATCGACACTTGTTCTAATAATTATCTAATTTTAGAAACTTGTAAATTAACATAGTTTCATCACATTAGCTGAGGCTGCAATGATGAAAGTATGTAATTTACCTTGTCATTAATATCTAGTAATGAAAGTAGATATTAACTCCAAGTGTTCTATAAATTAGAATGTGTATAAAACACATTAGAACATTAGTCTCTTACCTTGCAGTCAAGAGAACCCTAAAATCATATTTCTTTGTGTTGTTGCTTGCACACTTTAATTAATTTTCCCACTTATGCATGGAATAACATCACATATCAGATAAACAACACGTCAATAGTTTGCTTATTTGATCAATATGATTGTGTCATAGATATAAGTAGATATAGAATCACCTCGTCTAGTAAGGAAACGTACACGACTATCCTTAATACTACAAGTGTCTATAATTGGAAAGTATTTTATCTCACGAAATTCTAGAGATAATCCGGGAAACTACCAAGACTTGTAACTCCCACTGAATTTAAGATCACTGCATGAACTCATTATTCAGTAATTACAACACAATGCTCCCTGATGCGCGTGATGTGTCGTTGCGGTTTAGCAGTATTAATGCCTACTCAAGTTTTAAATTTATATTTAGCCAACTTATCAATAACACACACACTTAATGAGCAGTGTACCCGGTCAGTATGAATATAATGGTAAGTAGAGTGTCGATCACTAAGAGTGGAACGTATTATCTAGTTATTCTAATCAATATTTTAATATCTTAAATCAAATATACAACCTAATCTAATGCAAGGGGGTTCAGCCTGAGAGACTGGCACGTTTTGGTTGCAATTAAATAATAAACTAAACTAATGAGCACGAATCAGCGATAAGCACGCACGTACACAGATAAATACTTGAGACAATAAGAAGACCTGTCCTAATAATTAAGTAGCTTGTCACTTGTTTTATTGCTAGTTTTATATGAAGTGTATGTAATTAACCCTTTCTCGTTGGCTCTAATCTTATCGGCGAGTAAACCCTTAATGATTACTTATGTCTAAAAGTTATTCCTAAGTGATCAATTTAGTTATAACCGTGGGAGAAATATGATCTTCCGTAGTCACATACGACAAGCCACTAATAGACACAGAGGTTATCAATGCACTAATAAAAGTCACCAAAGACATCAACATATAAACTTTAATTAATGGGAAAACAGTTTTAAGGGAGTGCAACCTTTCCGTTGTCACATTCACTACTAGAAAAAGGGCCTTTAATGACATGCTTTTTATGACACACACACTATAATGACACGCAAAACTGTAAGTCATAAAAAAACTGTCATAAATTGTAAAATCTGAAAGCTAGACAACAGGCATTTTTGTGTGTCATCGTGTCATATCTCAAATTTTTTAAAAAACACGGACCGCTTCTCACCCGACTCATTTCATTTTCACACTCTAAAACACACACACACACACACACAATAACTCTCTCTCCCTAAAAAACACAATCCGACAGCACCACCTCCATCCGACGCACCACCACCGGACTCCACCTCCACCGACACCACCGAAACTCTCCACCCTAAAGTTTTGAGGTATTAGTTTTGTAGATCTATAATATTTTTGAACATTATTTTTTTTGTTCTTTTTTTGTAGATGTATAGATTTTTTTGTCGATCTATAATTTTTTTTTATAGATCTATTCATTTTATTTGTAGATCCATTGATTTTATTTATAGATCTATATGTTTTTTATTTGTAGATCTATAATTGAATCTCTATCTGCTGTTTAGAACTTCAAGTGGCTGTTGCTAGGGATTTTTCACTGAGGATATATTGAAACGGAGGACGATTTCGATATTTGAAGGGCCTGAGCACGCGACTGTTGCTAGGGATTTTACTTATATTGATGATATTGTGAAGGGTTGTTTGTCGGCTATTGATACTGCGAAGAAGAGTACGGGTAGTGGTGGGAAGAAGAAGGGTGAGGCTCAGTTAACAAGTTAGTATTTTGGAGAAGTTGTTGAAGGTGAAAGCTAAGAACAAGGTGGTTTTGATGCCTAGAAATGGTGACGTGCCTTTTACTCATGCGAGCATTAGTTTGGCACGTAAGGAGCTTGGGTATAGACCGACTACTAAACTCAGGTTGATGATTTGCAATTAAATTTATATTTACAAGAAGTTTGAATGGAGGACTTAACATAATGGTGATGATATGTAGCTTTTTATGTCTGTTTTGATTGTTTAAGTGGAACTATAATCAGACTAGTCAAGTATCTTTTATAACACATGGTTTGATACTGTTACAGGTCGGGCAAATAAACCAAGCTTATCGTTACAGATGGTCTCATGCTCTTCAAGCACTCATCTGCTCCATGTAGGCTTGACATGTATATCAACTTTGACATGAGGTTATTGATTGTGGTTGGTGTTGATATCGTTGTGGTTTTGTTGTTTTTGGCGAAGCTGTTTACCAGGTATTTCTAGTCAATCATGCTTATGGTTTTTTTAATTCAACCTCGGAGTCTGATTAAGTTACCTCTGGACTAGCAGTAAGGTCATAGGTTTTACTCACGCACACCCATAGGGAGAACGAAGTGCATATTATATTGTTACAATCAGAAGTCTTAAATAGTAGTCAACGAAATAAGTAAATATTGTCTTTTTACTCGTATAGATTTGATGGGCTTGGCAAGGCAGTCAAATGGATTCACCAAGCTATTTGACAAGCTTGGTCGCCTTGTCTAAAGTCCTAACTCCTATGTGTGGATAGAGAATTCTCATGATTTTTAATATAATGTTTTCGAAATGTTCAGAACTCTGGTCAAATTGCACCACTGGATGAGATTATCCAACTAAAGGAGAAGTACAAGTTTCGTGTTCTATTAGATGAGAGCAACTCTTTAGGTGTGCTTGGAAAATCTGGTAGAGGTCTAACTGAACACTACCAAGTTCCGGTACCCCTCTTTTTCTCTCTTAGCTCTCTGTTTTGTTTGGTGGTCATTATTCTGTTTGAAGTTGAGAAGGTTAATGTTGGTCTTGCCATTGCAGATTGATAAGATAGATATAATAACTGCTGCCATGGGACATGCACTGGCCTCAGAAGGTGGGTTCTGCACGGGAAGTTATTGATCACCAAGTACGTACACATATTCATTATATCAACTTAAAACAAACTTGGTTGACATTAGAGGTCTCTGACTTGACTTCACGAAGAGATAGATGTGGCTGCAAGCCTACTAAAGATGATGTCAAAAGATGCTTTATGTTAGAATTTGATAGAGTTGTACGTTCACTGATATATTTCTTGCAAGTTTTATATAACCATTTAAAGTTCATACGGATATGCTGTATGCTTCACCATTTAGCTTATAATGATTGTTTGATTTAGAGGTTCAGTTAAACTAGTGGACATGGTCAATCAAGTGTGCCAAGACAAAGTCAAACACAAGCATCTGCAAGTGTTAGTGCAGGTGGTACTGTGGTAGTGAAGCCGCTGCAAGAAAGAGACAAGCTGCTAAGGGAAAGAACGTTGCTTGTTGAACCTTTTATGAAGGCTAGATATGATGAAATTGTTAAGGAAGTTTCATCTTACTTGAAGAAGGTTGGCTGCTGCTCCTTGATGTCAAATAGCAAACACATTCTATTTAGCTATATATGTTCTACACATTTACCTGTATATCACCCATATATGTTTCTACAATTTTAGAATTTGTAAATAACTTGTAGTTGTATGAAACGCATTGTTTTGATATATATGAAATGCGCTTTTTTGCTATTTGTATATTTATTTGTATTATGAGATTATCTGTTATTTAATGTGGGGATATTATTAATTTTATAAAAAAAAATTTTTTTTTTTTTAAAATTTGAACCATGACACGCAATAAAGGGGTCATAAAATAGTGTCATAAAAGTTTGTCGTAAAAGGGTGTCATAAAAGCGTGTCATAAATTTATGACGCGCGAAATGCGTGTCATAAAGCTTTATGACGGGTCGATCAATGACACCAAAAAGCGCGTCATCTGACCCCTTTTATGACACGCAATGCGCGTCATTAAAGGCCTTTTTTCTAGTAGTGATTACACAAGCCACCAATCCTGATGAATTAAAGTGTACTAATACAATGAAACAAAACTACTTAATGAATTAAACACATGCAGGACCTTCTTACAGCTCTTGTATCTTCGTTCAGGTGTGTCTTGTGCTGCCTATTCGACTGAATTCGGCCTTAGGTTTCTGTGGTCTTCGGTCTTCTAAAACTAGGGCTCTTGAAATTCGTCTGGTCTTGGGATATTTATAGTTTCTGTCTGAGGTAAGATGCGGCGCATTGAATAAGTAGATGCGGCGCATTGACTTAACTTCACGTGGGGTCCAAGGTTATTATATTCCAGAATATTCGTACACCGCCTTGAGATGCGGCGTATCTTCATAACTGTATGCGGCGCATGTCCTTGCTGTCTTGGATAATATCTTGTGAAATCTTGATAGTGATGCGCCGTATGTAATAAGTAAGATGTGGCGTATCTGGAGCAGAATGTCTTGATCTTGTACATTTCAGTAGACTCTTAACTTCTTGCTTGTTTTGCTCCATGATTAGTCCAAAATCGCCAAGTTTCACATAATACTTGTTTTTACCTGAGAATTACAAAAGTAAACATTAAGTATCAATTCTCATACATAATATAATAAAACAAGTTAAATAAATAGGATAAATGATGATAATAAAATGTACTTATTTGAGTTCATCACTCCCACTGGGTTTGACAACATTGTAAGTGTTGCATTACCAGTAAAAACAAATAGCGTGCTGTTTACTTTCCTACACCTTTGATGAATCCCTTACGTAACGTTACTAAGGTACTTCAAAGAATGTATTCTACTTTGTGAATGATGGAATATCCATCAATGCAATTAACTTGAAAGAATTGGGTATGCAATTTCTTTCTTAGTTAGGTCTACTATCCCCATCATGGTATGTAGCACATTTAAATGGTTAAAGCATAACAACTAGATCCAACATTCTAGTTTGCCTTTTACCACTTTTGCGGTAATTAGTCTAGTTTCTAATTTAATAACTCCTATCCATGCAATTTCTTTAAGAAATTCGCCATGAGTTATTTCTTAGAATTTAGACAATTCTAATTATCCTATTATACCTTTCTCACTCATGAAAAGGAATAGGATTAAGTCTCACTCTTCACACGGAAAGTGGACTCGGTTTATTCTTTTCAGCAAAAAATGACTCTATCCAAAACCCCTACGGGTGTAGATCAATTTACTACTAAAAGAATATCTCATGTTTACGGTTTTAACGTTGCATTAAATACATTAAAAGAATTTTCAAAATTCAATTTAGTATTTTTGATAATAACTTTTCAAGAAAATTAAACACCCACGGTAAATAAAATTTCACCATTTAATTTTCATTGAAAATTAGGATCCAAATTGACGTCGTTTCATCACATCAGCTTTGGCTGCTAGCAATGAAAGTACTCAATAAGGTAGAGCTGCACTCAATTGCCAATATACAATTGCAATTCCTAGAATCATGGGACTTACATTATATTGCCAACATCAGTTGCAAAATGTAAACATGTTTCATCCCCAAATCTTTATGCCTTGGCGCCATCCCATTACATCAGCTTTGGCTGCTAGTAATGAAAGTGCCCAATTAAGTTCACCAACTTAAGAAACTGTAAATTGACGTCGTTTCATTGCATTCAGCTTTGGCTGCTAGCAACGAAAGTACTCAATTTACCCTTAGACAACCACCCTTTCAAAACATCACATTCAGCTTTGGCTGCTAGTGATGTAGGATGAAACCTTAGGTGTTCCTTTTTGTAGTTGGTTGGCATATTACTTAAATTTTTAAGGGTATAAATTTTTGATGTATGTTATCAAAAAAAAATATATATATATATATGTACAAAGATGTCATGCATTCATCTTTGTATCATATGTTTTCTTACAAAAACTAGTTTACTCATTCGTAAGCTCAAATCATCAAAGTTTTTAATTGAGGCGTTGAGCAAATTACAACATTGCCTTAAGATGCTTCGTACTTTTTCATGGTGTACTTGGTAAGTCTATTATTGACGCACAGGCGAGCGGAGGAGCAAACGTTCACCCTAAGGCGATTAAAAACGCGCCCCTTTCGGATGACAATTTAATGTCAAGCCTCCTTATACCCACTTTATTAGTTTGTCAATAATAGGTCCGCCGCTTCGACCACTTTTGTACAGTCGCATCAATCAACTAAAACTTATGATTTTTTTTGCTTAAAACAATTTATGTAGTAAATTATTAATAGCTAGTCTCGCCTGGGAGCAAATTACCGTACGAAGCGAACCACTGTCGGCACATAAGACTTGGCAATTAAATGGTTTACTACAAAGGTTTCATAGTTATTAGGTCCATTTATTTTTATTTGAAAAATTACCCTCTTTGTTGTTACAATCCATCATAATTAAACACACAAAGAACAAGTAATTTAAAAAAAATAAATAAACACATAATAACACATATATGATCATCAACGATATCATATAGCCACATGCAAACCTTTTTGATAAATCCTATTAATTATCTATGTGAATTTTCATGTATCTAATCAATAAAACTCCCATTGGTTTTCGAGCTCATTGTACCCAATGGACCACAGACACCAAATAAATTTGGCCGCGTAAGTTTTGATCAATTAGATACCACATTGCACATAACCAATTTTAATTAATATATTAGGGTCTTCCCTAATTTAAGATCTATCTTAAAAATCATGTGGCAAATAAATCAACAAACATTCCATGACAAAATATGCAAGATTTTGTCATGGATCCCATATTGCACATATAATCATGTCAATATATCCTGTACGCAATCTAATTAATTAATTAACGACGTCACATAAGGTACTCATTAATTAATCCCTAAAAATTGCATGCAATCCTAGGGTTTTTCTACAAGTTTTCTACAAAAACCAAAAACCCTAAATCTTTTAATTTAGGTGTCGACCTAATATTAGGTTTACAAAAAAATAAACCCTAGATTTATAAATTGCATGTATCTAATTAAAGATTCAATTTTTAAGGTTTTATGTAATCAATTACATGTTAAAAACGCGGCTCATGATGCCACTGTTGGAATATGTGAATCATACAAGTCTATAAACACATAAACATCACAAGTGTGCGCAGCGGATAGATCTACATAACATATAATTAATTAACATAAAATTAAATAGACACGTACCTTATTTGATTCCTAGCAAGAACAAGGAATCGGATCTCACAAGAACAAGTTATATAAACCCTAATAGGATTTATATGGATCGAATCACAAGGCAAACACACAAGCTAAAATAAGCTTGTCACTCGTTCTTGTACACACGAGATACTAGCGTTCCAATGGGAAAAGCTAGGTTCAAGAATCACAAAACAACCAAACACTTTATAAGCTTTACTTGAATCGACCAAATCCTAGTGGATTTAAAAGAGGGTCGATCTTTAGAGCTTAGAGGGAGAGAAGAAGAGAAGTTTGGCTAAGTTAGGGATTCAAGATTAGGGAAAAACTAAAACACAATGAATTGTATTTATAGGCTTCCTTGACTTGTTCCCAAAGACACCAAAAATCGAACCATAAACCCCTAGGGGTATGTCGGCCGAATTCTTCCCCAAGAAAGGGATTCTAGATCCTTCTTTCCTATTTTGCACATTTAGTCCTTTAACGGCCGTTATCTCTAACTCCGTTAAGTACTAACTGTCGTTAAGTGTTTGTTTTGTGAAATGAATAAATAAAATATAAAATATATTTAATTTATTCAAACCATTGGAACTCTCACGTATTGTGTGCAATCCCGAGTCTCGAGTTCGAAACCGGACATACAAATATTAATTTATATCCACAAACTCTAACACATCACTCGCTGCAATAAATTATTGATTGCTTAGAAAGCTGCTACTGAAGATACATCACCCTGAAATTTGACACGAACCATTTAACATATTTGACTCGGCCCATTTAAGTGTCCAGGCAGGATTCACGTAGTCCTGAAGAAACACTCTCACACACTATTAAACTTACTATGCAAATTTTATAACAAGACAACAGGCCCATAGCTTTCCATAAAAGAAACACCCCCAAATAAAAAAAGTCAACAAAAATGGCGGCGAAAAGTCAGCTCCGGTGACAATTGTGAGTGGAACCGAAATGCAGAGAACCTTGAAGAAGTTAAACTTGTTTTCAATGCATACAACCTTCTAATAATATTAATTGAAGATTTATACTATGGTTGTAATTCATTGCTAACACATGAATTGTATGTATGAAAATTTAGAAACTGGGCAAAAAGTGTTTTCATGTCAACCCATTCTGATTAGACGTAGACCAAAATATGACCCGTGTCCACCTGAACCCATGTTAACCTGTTACCTAATGCGCTCATCTTGCCATCTATAATATCCAATTTAGATCCTCACACTCACATAGATCTCAAATATCTGACCAAAAAAGTATTATATCATGTTATAGATATGCTGAAATGCCCAACGAAGAAATTGGAAGATGGAAATGGCCAACTAATTGGATGGCATTATTTCTTGTTCTAAATAGCATTCAAGTTCCTTTATTACAGAATAGTGATAAAGACTACTGTGTGGAAATGCAATGATGGGAGAACTAAACATTTTGTTACTAAGCAAGTTTGGCAAAGATTGTATCGAACAATTGCCAAATGTTCCATGGCGTTCTGTGGTATGGTATTCCTAATGTGTACCCAGTCATTCATTTGTTCTATGGCTTGCCATTCAAAGGAGGCTGCTCACACAAGACAGGATGATTGTATGGAATCCTGGTGCTGATCTTCAGTAGTTGATCATTTGTTCTATGGTTTTCAGGACTCGGTTTGAATATTCTGGAATTCATAGCTTTCAGCACTCGGCTTGAATATTTTGGTGGGATTTCTATCAAAATAGTTGTATTCTGTTTTAGGGTGTTATAAAAAAATGTGTCTACCATAATAGCCATCAGTTTCAAACATTGGTTTACAAGACATCTATCCTTTAGAGCCATTTCTGTCATTGTTCAAGCTCTATTTTGATAGTTTAGATATTTGTAACAAGCTATTATTCGAGCCTGGATGATTCGTTTTTCAGCCAGAAGCCCAGAATAAGCTCACTGAAAATATCACATAACTTGTGTGATTAAGCAGACACGTGTAAAAGCAATCAAGCAAAGTACATAGCAAAAGTTTATTCAATTCAACGACCCGTTCGACAAAAAGTTGAAAATTCGTGCATCTACGAGTATCCAAAAGAACACAAACGTATATAGCTACAAATAATGCAGAAAACATAGCAACATCAAGCAGCCCCATGATTGCACTACCTAAACAACCATTTTGCACCAACACAAAATGAAAACACCACACATATCCCAAACTTTTAGCAACTCTTCCCACTTGTTCACCAGATGCCCCCATTTTCTTGCTACGTTTGAATTGGTTACTGTGACAAATGTGGACGATAACTGCTGCTTGTCTAAAACCAACTTTTATGCCCATACTTCCCAAGAATTTAGGCATAGCATTATGAAGACCACCAGTTGCAACCTGCGTAGACTTCTGAAGTTCCTGCGAAAGCACACAATCTGTAAATATGAGACACGAAAAAAGGTAAACGTCAAAGGCACTTGGATGCATATCCGGCATGCTTAATTATAACTCGAGTAAAATTACAATTTGATCTCTATCATCAATTACTATGACATTGTCATAATCTTAAACCTTTAAAGTGAACTTACGTCTCTAACATCTCAAGTCTAATACAACTGGAAAATTTCTAAGATAAGGCAGTTGATTTTTCCTTTTGATGTTGATCTCTTCTTAATCACACCTTGATTCACTAGATCACTATAATCAAATCAGTAGATGAGGTTGACACAGAACATTCCCTAATATAGGACGCTAAAGCAGGTGCTAACTACACGTTTTCTTTGCAGTTAGTCCACTTAATTCGTTAAGTCCCCTCCTCCCCTGTTTCGTTTATCTTGGGGGTGTAGACGAGACGAGTTCGAGCTCCAAAATACTCGGCTCGTGAAGCTCACGAGCCTTATCGAGCTTCAATTAAATTACACTTTTTACCCTTTTATATACATATATTTACTTAATTTTCATACAAAACAAGTCGAGCCGAGATTGATATGCTGAGTATTCATCCATATGTAAATAAGTAGCCAATAAAAACACAGGTTATAGGTTATGAAGAACACCAAAAGAAAGTGCTCCAATCAACTAAAAACATCGCAATTAGCAATTACCGCATCTAGACCCGTACCTATATAGACCCAAACCCATCCAGACCCGAGACCAAAACCCTTCCAGACCCGAGACCCAAACCCAACCCGACCTGACCCACCTATTTTGCTACCTTTAATAAAAACATTCAGGTAACACCAATTAATCTAATACAAACACACAATTCAAGCAGGCTATAACATAAACCCTAAATTAATAACTTTAAAATTCAAAATTCCTAATTACCTTTAATCCTATATAAACATAAACCGAACAACTTGCCTGAAAACAGATTTCCTGTTTGAGTGATTTGAGAGATTCGTTGGATAGAGTTGGTTCTGAAACAGCGTTTCCACAAATGAAGCATAAGAACAATGACTTTTACAGATTTAGTCCCTCTTTCTTATTTTACCATTTGGTAAAGTTTTTTATAACGGAGTTGAGCCTGTTGTGTATATTATACTTCCTACCCCACCTCTTACTAATTGCATATAGCTTTGGAGCAGACAAATCTCCCTTGGTGAAAACCGTCATTTTTCGACAACTTGTAATTTGCAAGGTATCCAATGATGGAAATTCAAAAGCTTCCTTTCCTAAGCAAAATCCCTCCAGTCTCCAAAGTTCATCAAGTTTTAAGGACTTTAGACAAGGAAACACCACAATAGCATTCACTATGGCATCACATTCTTCTTCTTCTCCCTTCACAATTACCTTCATATTGGAGCAGTTACGTATATGTAGTTCCTGGAGTTGCAATAGACTACCAACCATCGAACATGTAAATACATATTCTAAACTATTGCAATAATCAATAGACAGTCTTGTTAGGTTTGGAAACTTTAATACTGTCCCCTGCTTGCTCTTCCTTATATACTTGAGACTATCTAAATACTCCAAGTCCACTTGTCTCAAGTTTGGAATTTCAGCAACAGTTTGTGAATCAAATATCTCCTCAATGTCCCAACATCCACTACAATGGACAGTTTCAAGCTTTTGCAGTTGTGACACTTCATCAGATGAAAAAAGAGTCCGTCCACCACAGGGGTTATTATTCATATCCGCTTCGATCAAATTATGATAAGACCAAGGCAACCGATCCATAGTCGTAGGGCGGTATGAGCTTGCACTTTCATAACTCGGTAATTGGGCCTACAAGGTCAAAAAAAAAACACATGCTTATGTCAGAGATAATTGTACGTATAAGTTTATTCAATGATTAAAAAAAAAAAAAAAAAAAAAAAAAACTTTAGATGTGAGTAAAATAAGCCAAAAGGCTCTACATGAATTTATTCTAAGCCACTGCGCTAATCATATTACTTTCAATCCAATAATTACGCTGTAATTTTAATGAAGATTACAATTATTAATAAGGTTAATTGACTCTAACTAGAAGTTTATGCAGTGTCTCAAATATTAAGTTATACCTGATGCGAGGTGGTGGTCACACGAAAGTCAAGGCCACATTCAACACTATGTTTGCCTAAGCTTGTATTTATGTAGTTAAGCCTCAGAGCGGTAGACTGACCATAAGTGAACACCGTTATATTTGGGCATTCATCGATCACAACCTTTTCCAATGTTGGCCACATGAATTTATTCTTCCCCAAGAAGAAGCCAACAACGTTAGGTAGTTTGACAAGTGCAAGGGACTTCAAACAAGGAAAAACCACAATATCAAATGTTCTTGTTTGCTCTCCGTTATCTTTCTTAACAATGACTTCCATTGCCTTGCAATCCTTCACCTCTAACTCTTCGAGTTGCGTGAGGCTTTGAAGAGTGGAAATTGTGAATATATGTTTCAAAAGGTTACACCCTTGAATTTTCAAGATCTTTAGTTTTGGAAGTTTGAGCATCGTAATATATTCTAGCCTTGGAAGTGACTTTCCAGTATCAGTACCACTCTTGTTGTTGATCTCTTGAGTTTCAAACACCTCTGTCATCGATTTGCAATTTATTATTTTCAGCACTTGAAGCTTTTGCATTTGTCCTACAGCATACCATGGAACCACACTTGACAATGCATCACAATCGTCTATACTTATCTCTCTAGCGTATTGGCATAAGGACCAGGACCACGAAGCTTGAGATGACTGAAAAAAAAATGAGAATTTGATTATATAATCAACAGAGCTAATATCATTCTAGATTTCTAGTCACTAAATATATAGGAAAAATACCTTAAGCTGGTCATGAATATCAGTAGATATACCATTGGCACCACCACCAATACACTTGAAATTTCTGAGTTTATAAAAGTAAAGAAGGTCTAAATGAGGGAAGAAAGTGGTGGTTGTGTGGGAATATATAGACGCATCTTCATCATCTCTGTTTGAAACAACCTCTTCAATACCATCACATTCCTCGATATCAATTTTCTTTAGGTTGGAAAGAAGTTTTGCCATGAGAGGTGAAAACAAGTACTTGATGCTGTTGCACTCGTACATTGTTATGGTTGTGAGGTTATGGAATGAGGACTGTGACTGTGGTTTTTGAAGAATTAAGAATTCATTCCAATCGCACTTCCACACATGACTCATCCTCCCCATATCCTTTAACTGTAATTCTTCAAGATAGGGGAGTATTGGTGGTTGTTGAGTATTGTGAGGTGATTCTCTACTACTTGGAGTCGTTATCTCAAAGACCACCTCCACAGCTTTGTAGTCATACAAAAGAAGTTCATTAAGGTTATGGAAAGTGTATAATAGATTGAATGGGAGTGCAACTTTCGATATATCATCATTTACTTGTTCCCCTGATGAGGATATAACCTTAATCTGCATACCACAACCACAAATTTTGTATAGTAATTAGTAGTAATAATTTCCATGGATTAAAATTGAATAGAGTTTACAATTGCACCAAATTCTAAGACAAAAAGTAAATAAATGAATAAAAAAATACAAAAAGTACTACATGTTTCCCTTACTTGGATTGCACGTGCACCCCTCTTAACGGCATATTTTTACGCATGATGGAGTTAGGGACCAAAAGCGTAACTATTTCAAAAATAAAGTCTAGAGTTGCCTTTTGTTAAAAATTAGAGACAAAATTTAAATTTGTAATTTTTGGGAAACCACAGGGACAACTTTTGTAACTATAACTCGAAACAAATTAGAAACATTTGGTTGTTCTTTGTGTTTTATTTATTTATTTATTTATTTTTTGGATAAATGAATTTTTAAGGTGAAAAAAGTCACGTAAAAAAAAGGCCACAACCGCTAGTGGTTTATTTAAGATGTCTGGGGCTAGTGGTTTATTTAATATGTCTGGGGTTTATTTAAGACATCTTCAAAAAGTAATGAAAAGAGCGGTCACAATCAGTTTCCTTCCAAGTTCCGGCTAACAGTTTTAAAGGATAAAAACAAAAAAGGAAATCATTTACTAAAGTTAAGAGCCGTACCTCTTGATCTTGGTTCCTCTCAACCAATTCATAGCTTCTTTCTCTTTCTCTGCCGCAGCTATAAATTTCAACTTCTTTGAGTGCTCTCATATCAATATCGGTTGTGGCAGGTGTGATTAAATTTTCAAACCTCTCACAATAGTTAACACGTATGCTTTCAACAGCTTCAAATCCATGAATCAAGTTATTTCCGGCATCTTTTATCCTCCACACCTCTCTAAGCTTCCCTAATCGGCTCAACCAAATGCTTCTCAATCTTTTATCCATTTCACCAACACATACCATGTCGATGTCGAATATCACTTCAATGGAAGCACAACCTTCAACTTCAAGCTCTTCTAGATGATTGAATAATGGCATTGGATTGCTTGGGAGAAGATTCACAAGACTATCACATCGCGATACTTTAATGCTTCTCAAGCTGCTGCTACAAACCAGTTCTTCACTTTTACCAGCACGTCCCAAGTCAGTGTTAAATAACACTTGAATGGAACCACAACTTTCAACTTTAAGCTCTTGTAAATTATTCAAGAAAGGGAATGGATTGCATGAAAAAAGCTTCACAAGACGAAAACATCCCTCCACTTTAATGCTTCTCAAACTGCTGCTAAGTTGATCGATTTCACCAAAATCCATGTTAAACAAGACTTCAATGGAACCACAACCCTCGACCGTAAGCTCTCTCAATGGGCAAAGATTCCTAATGCTGAACTGAGGCGGCCATATCTCCTTCAAATTCTCCATATCAGAAGCAAACAACTTCTCCAGCTTAGGAGTTGCATCCTGCAAAGTAAAAAAAGATTTGTTCATTCATTAGATACCCGCCTGTTATTAAAACACTTTTAATTGGAAATATTGTCAATATCAGTATATTAATACAAACCATATACTTACATCTTCGTGAAAGAAAGATTGCATGAGGGGACAATTACTTGACATAGAAGATGTTGCACTGCTGGGATAAATGCTTGTAATTTTTGGAAGGCCTTCAAGTTGCAACTCCATGAGACGTGGCAGCTCAATTACATTGACGTTATTGCTGAAACTCAATAGCTTAGGTAGGTCAGCCAACCTGATATACTTTAAGTTGGAAAACTTAATTATATCTGATCCATCATTCACAGTATGTATGACTGCTTCCATTATAGGGCATCCGGAAATTTCCAGATACTCTAGCTTTGACAACGTTGTTGCAACACTCAGTGTGAAAAGGTATCTCAAATCTGCACATTGTGTAACTACAAGAAATATTAAATTGTAAAACGAAGAATTTCGAGGAGGATCTCGATGATGCGGGGATTCCACGTCAACATCTTCAAGAGTATTCATATCATTGACTTGTAGATAAAGTGCATCTGTGAACTTGAACAGCTCGTTGATTTTGGATTTCAGTAGTTCTTCTCCGTTGGTGATCAGCTTCAAGCTGTTTTGATATGAGCGTGTTTCACCTTGAGATCTGCGCAGCGAGCGAACTTCTGTAAAATAACATCCCACTGAGAGCTTGAATCTTTGAAGTTTCTCATAAGACATGTTCTTCATATGAGCATTGTTACCAATGAATTCAAATTCTAATGCACGAAAGTGCTCTGAACGCTCTACAAGTTCACTACAGTTGTTGTCTGTGAAGCATAATGCAGAATCATCAAAAGTTCTCATATAAAGCTCTTCAAGTTTCACTAAGCTTTTCAAGACACCGTCATCTATAACAAGATTGTAACAACCTGTTACATCCAGTAGTCTTAGCTTCTTCAAATTTACGAATGTGGAAGGTAGGATTGTAATGCCAGAGTTAGCAAAGCTAAGCACTTCCAGATTCGAAAGATTTCCAATACAAGTTAAATCAAACATCAAAGAGCATTCACCGAGACAAAGAGTTCGAAGGTTGGTAGAGCACTGAAAAGATGTGGGAACGAATGGATACTCCAATTTTTCAAAAGCTATTACTTCAAGCTTTTCCATTCCTACATAAAAGTCTTGTGGGAACCTTAGCGACTCATCTCCTTGCATAAGTTTCAAAACCGTAAGGTTTGGAAACTTAAATTCACTAGGAAACTCAGACATGCCCTTGCATGTTAACGAAATTTGCTTGCAAGACTGGCTAATATTATTAGCTTCACTCAACTTTGAGAACTCATCATGGTGAATGATCCAACATCCCTCCGCACCACCTTTAGAAACAGTACCCACCACAAATGCAAGCACAAGATCATGCATTTTCACACAATCACAGTGACGACTATCACCATCCATCAACAAATATGTATTTTTTAGATTGCTCACACTTGTTTGTGTGCTGTCTCTAGCATCTTCCATAGTAGAAACTCGTTCTAAAAGTTTTAATCCCCATGCATATCTTGTCAGATCTTCTATCGGAATATTATAGTCCTCGGGGAACATGCCACAAAGCAGAAAAATCACTTTATCATCATGCACTAAACTATCGTAGCTTATCTTAATTATTTTTTGCACGTTCGTGTCAAGATCATTTTTCTTCAAACGCTTGAGTGTACGCGTCCATACAAATTTCTTCTGACGTTTAAGAGTTGCAGCAATGAGTTTGATGGCAAGTGGCAAACGACCACATTTTTTGACAATATCACATCCTATTTGATAGAGATCATGATCATGCTCCTCTGTAACTCCCGCGATTCGAGAAAAGAAATCCCGTGCTTCCCCTTCCTCCAAGACATCAACTCTAACAACTTTAAGAACAGAATCAGCATGAACTGCAATTTGTTGGCAAATATTTTCATCTCGTGATGTGAGCAACAACTTGACCCCCTTTGGCAAAGGACTCCCTAATCCGATATCTTCGAGATTAATCCTCTCCCACACATCGTCCAATATCACCAAACACCTTTCTTTATTCTCGGAAAGTTTATTAAATCTTTTAGAAAGAAGAGTTGCCCTTAGTGTTTCATCAGTTTCAGTTAGAAGTTCGCCAATGTGTGCTGCTATGGCCTTCTGAATAGCAAACAAGTTGGGAGTATTCCCAATAACTGCAACCAAGATCCACTTAAATATCTTGTTATCTTCTGCAGCCTCTTTCAGTTGGTTCATCAGTGTGGTTTTCCCCACACCACCCATTCCACACAAGGCTATCACTCGAGCCGCATCATCATCATCTTGTTGAAGGAGCTTCAATGCATCATTGAACATCTTATCTCTTGACTTGAACAGATTTTGGGTACCTCCACCTGATGCTGATGCCAGGCGTTTGGTATCGACTCTTCCAAGAGGTATTTCAGCATCACGCCAGATGATTTCAGAACTCTCTTTGATAAGACCCTCAATATCCTTGATAAGCCTCAATGAATCTCTACCTGCTCGATACTTCTTTTTTACATCAAAACATCCGATGTCGTTGCTTGAAATGTTGTCAACTTCTTCCTTGATCTTTTTAACATCTTCCAACCACCCTGGTACACGAGCAGGTATCTTTCGATTGCTTACATTGTTTTCTTTCATGTGCTCTTCGATATCCGCACTTTGACCCTCCAAAACCTTCATTCTGGTTTTCATGTGCTTAACATGTTCCGTGGAGGAAGTGAGGTATCTCAGCTTTTGCGCAATATGAACCGTCAAAACATTCACAACAGGACCAACGATTGCAGATACAACTTCCATTTTCCTGAGACATAAGAAATCATGTAAACATAACTAGGGGTGGAAATTCACGATGGACAGGACACAAAAATGAATTGGTTTGGCCTGAGTCTAAACAAGTTTCAAGTTGACCCATTAATAAAAACAGTTCATGTTTGTGTTAGTTATGAGTTAAAACCACCAACCCATTAGTTGGATAATCAGGCTACATGGGTGACTTTTGGGCCGTAACTCCCACCCGCTAAAACAAACCAGCTAAAGGAATGAGAACGTTATGTTTTAGCTTTTCTGCTTGTTTTTTATACGGAAAAGCTAAAAAATAAAAATCTTCAAAAAAATAATCATTGTTTTCATATATAATTGCATTTTCTATAGAAGCAAGTGAATCCAAACATTAACTCCTAAAGTGTTTAATCAGTAACAGCTTATATGTAGAAAAAATAAGCAATCCCAAATACACCAAGTCTTTTTAAATCATACTCCGTATGTACATGACCTAACCGGGATACCCGAAAGAAAACTTTGTATGTATTCATATTAAGAAAAAAGTTAAAAAAAATAATAATAATAATAATAAAAAAATTAGAGTAATTTAAATTCAGGCATATAATCAAACAGTTGCTATGCATGTATATAACGAGATGATCAAATATGTAACAGATTTAAAAGGTCTCACCAGTTGTCAAAGGCGATCAAATAACAAATCCACGCAGAATTGATTTACAACAGCCACAACTGATGGAGAAAATACCAAAAGTGTTTTTTAAGTCAACCAAGGGCAGGTATAAAGAGCATCTATTCTACAAAAGACCATTTTCAATACCAACAAAAGAAAAACACTAGTTTATTTCAAAATTATTTTGAGACACGTTATGAGTTACTACTAATATATTGTTAGCGGGTCAACTTGTGTAATTATAAGGCTGCTTGCAGTAGGGGTGAGCATGGGGCGGTTCGGTGCGGTTTTTGGCCAAAACCGCCCCGCTCCGCAAAATGCGGTTTTTAAAAAATTGAGGATCCGCACCGCGCGGTTTTTTGCGGTTTCGGTTTTGCGGTTTTGTGCGGTTTCGGGTTGGTTTTTGGGTCAAAACCGCCCCGCACCGCAAGATATATTTTTTTATTTTTGGTGCGATTTTGCGGGTTTATGTGGTTTTTTGTGCGGTTTTAGTGTGTTATTCTAAAAAATAAAAAAATATATCAAAAAAATAAAAAATATAAATTTTAGTGTGTTATTCTAAAAAATAAAAATAAAAATATATTTAAAAAATTATAAATTGTAGAGTGGTGCGGTGCGGTTTTTGCGGTGCGGTTTTTCGGTGAAAACCGAAACCGCACCGCAAAATGCGGTTCGGTTTTTTGTGGGGCGGTTTTTTGTGGTTTTTGCGGTTTTGCGGTTTTTGTGGGGCGGTTTTTTGTGGTTTTTGCGGTTTTGCGGTTTGCGGTTCGGTTTTTGCTCACCCCTAGCTTACAGGGCAGTAAGGCGACCAAGTTTCTTCATTTTTCTCTGTCACGTCAGCTTCCTCTCTCCAGCGACCTACAGGCGGTTAGGTGCCCCAGTAAGGGCGACCAAGTTCAATTTTTTTTTTTTTTTTTTTTTTTTTTTTTTTTTTTTAATTATACATTTTTAAACACAAACTCAAATTTTATTAAAAATTAAAACGTTACATAATAATTCAAATAAAATAAAAAGATTACAATAAAATTCAAACCACACTAAAACATTACGATACTAAAACGACTAATCTTGGTTATGACGATTCCAAATGTCTTCTACCAAATCGGCTTTGAGGCTAAGATGAGTATCTTTGTTGCATATCTCCTTGGTAATTTCTAACGATTCCACATGTGTTCTTATGGGATCATAAGAACGATGCTGCTCCGCCGGAAAGAAAGTGGGAGATATCGTCCGCCCTTCGTCCTGAATTATCATATTATGTAATATGATGCATGTGTACATTATATGAGATAGACGCTCTTTGTCAAACCCTTTAGCCGGATGTTTGATCATTAGCCACTTCTTCTTTAGTACACCAAAAGCACGTTCCACATCTTTTCTTGTTGCTTCGTGCATTGTCTTATACAATATACGTTTCTCATCACCCGTCCCTGGATTTTTAATGGACTTCACAATAACAGAGTATTTCGGGTATATCCCATCAGCAAGATAATATCCCCGTTTATAAGGCACCCCGTTAGCATAGAATTCCACATCCGGTGCTCTCCCCGTTTTGAGATCATTGAAAATGGGAGATTTACGTAAAACATTGATGTCATTATTCATCCCTGCGACACCAAAGAACGCATGCCAGATCCATAAATCTTGTGAGGTGATCGCTTCCAATAAAATGAAAGGAGTAGACACGTGATCACCCCTACAAAATTGAGCTTTTAAAGCATGTGGGCAATTCTCCCACATCCAATCCGTACAATCAATGCTTCCTAGCATCCCAGGAAACCCATGCCTTTCGTAGTGATGATCATACAGTTTGTCAATGTCAGTAACCGTCGGCTTCCTCAAATACTCTGGACCATATAACTCCATGATGGCCTCACAAAATTTTTGGAGACACTCACGAATTGCTGACCCACCCATTTGCACAAATTCGTCAAGAGCATCAGGATTGACTCCGTATGCTAATTGACGAATTGACGAAGTACACTTCATCAATGGAGAAATACCAAGTAAGCCCGCACAACTAGGAGTTTGTTGGAAATAAGGTGAATGATCGGTTACCTCTCGAACAATTCGTGTGAATAGTCTTCGGGTCATTCGGAAACGATTATGGAATGCTTGATCGACGTAGATTGGGGTCTGGCAGAAGTAAGCAGCAACTAAACGGTTATGAGCACCCAAACGATCCCTACTGATTTGGTTTCGTGAGACTTTTTGTGATGCTTGAAAAGCCTCCCAACACTCTTCTGCAAACATCATAAAATTGCTACTAACTTCATTTTCATCATCCGATGGCGAATCGGCAAAGAATATCTCGTAAGAATCCATAGTGTGGAAAAATTTAGAGAATGTGTGAGTTTTTAATTAGAGAATTGTGAGTTATTTTGGTGTTTGAAGTGTGTTGAATATGTTAGATATTTATAGTGGTTTGGAAGAATTATTATTATTTTATATTTTTTTATTATTATTTTTTTTTTCAAACTCAAACGTAAACATGCTTCTCAATTCGATCGGCAAGGTGACCAAGTAAGGGGGGATCGAATTAGGCGATCGAGTCCCACACTAAGGGAAATCGATTCCCTACTCGATCGACTTGAGCTTGATCGATATTACTGCACGAAGCCTAAACTTTAGAGTGGTTCGTCCAAATTGCAGTCATTTTTGCTACCTTTTTAAAGTGCATACGCCGAGAAACAAATTTAGAAAGGGTCCTATGGTTTATACCCAATTTGACCAGCTTTAGACCTATTTTTTTCACCTCAAATTTTATGAGCATGTTTTTCAACCAACTTTTTGACAAACATTGAAAACACTAAGGATCCAACATCTAACCACCCTAATTAATTACTTAACTAATTACTAATTACTATTTAATCTTGCTATGTTGATAAGTATGAAAAATTTAATTTGACCAAAATTATTCTTTTTTTAGAAATTAATTTTTCTAAAAATAAATTTCGGAAAAAAAAAATTTAATTTCGGAAAAAAAATTAATTTTTGTAAAATATAATTTCGGAAAAAAAATATTAATTTTTCTAAAAAAAATTAATTTCGGAAAAAAAAAATATTTTTCTAAAAAAATTACGGAAAAAAAATTAATTTCGAAAAAAAAATATTTCTAAAAAAATTAATTTCGAAAAAAAAAATCATTTTTCTAAAAAAATTAATTTCTGAAAAAAAAAATTTAATTTCGAAAAAAAAAATTTCTAAAAAAATTTATTTCGAAAAAAAATTTGAAAAAATGATTTGGACGTTGGACGCAATTTAGCGTAACGACAGGGACCATTTATGTAATTATATCTCATACTAAATTCATATTTCTTACAACCATCAAGTGACCAATCATAATAAATGATAATGATTATTTGTAATAAACACAATTATGACAACAATCAAGTGACCAAACATAATAAATGAGAATGATTATATAAATGAGAATGATTATTTGTAATGATTGGTCTATGGTAATGTGGCTCTCCTAAATTAATGGGGGTAGAAACCCACAATGCCAACAGATTTCTGTCACCACTCAAATGATGTTTATGGAAAAATAAAAACGCGGAAGAACAGGACTTATTAAAAAATAATAAAAGGGGAAACAATGGTCTATTGGGAATTGAACCATTGACCTTTTGATCAAATAACACTTCACTTACCAAGCGACTACTATTCTAACGAAGAGTAAATTGCATAAATCGTCCCTAAAGTTTGTCCAAATTGCATGTTTCATCTCAAACGTTACGAAAGTGTAAGGATCATCCCTGTGGGGAAACCTTTGGTGCAAGTATCGTCCCTTTGAGGACGATAGGGACAAAAATTGCACCAAAGGTTTCCCCAAAAAAATAATACTTGCACCAAAGGTTTCCCCACAGGGACGATCATTACACTTTCGTAACATTTGGGACGAAACATGCAATTTGGCCAAAGGACGATTTATGCAATTTACTCTTCTACGAAAGTTTTATACCATTCTCTAATATTTATATTCAAAAGCAATATAATTAAAAAAAAAAAAAAAAAAAAAAAAAAAAAAAAAAAAAAAAAGGCTGTTGCCCATTTTATCTTGTTGGACTAGTCTCAAAATTTAATTATCAAGCCCATATAATACTTTGAGGTCCATTACATTTAATCAACATAACCAACAAACAAATTGTCATATGCACGACTAGAGGTGCAAATCGAAACTGGTTTTTTTTTAAACCGGTATATAAAACCGAAACTGGTTTTTTAAAAAACTGGTTTTTTTAAAACTGAACAGGTTTTCAAAAAACCGAACCGGTTGGATCAGTTTTTTTTTTTGAAAAATCCGGTTTTTTAAAAAATCCGGTTTTATCCGGTTTTATAAAAAAAAAAAAAAAAAAATTAAAAAAAAAAGCCCGCGTTAATTTTCGAAAAAAAAAAAAAAAAAAAAACCCGGTTTTAACCGGTTTAAAAAAACCGGTCAAAGTTGGGTCAAACTAGCCGTTGCATACAAAACCGGTTTTAACCGGTTTTTTTTTCAAAAAAAAAAAAAACGGTCACTAGCCGTTTGGTTTGATTTTTTGTGCGTTTTTTTATTTTTTTGGATGATTTTAGGCTATGTAATGATACTATAAATACATGTAATGGGTTGTGGTTGAAAACACATCAAAAACACTCAAAATCTCTCAAAAACGCTCACATATAATGGAAAACGTATTACAACAAGCTTCCACTACTCCCTCCGTTTCTACTAGCAATGCAAAAAAACACTACACAAATGAAGATGTCGTGAAAGTTAGGCCAACGAACCGAAAAGGTGATGTTTGGTGTAATTACGATTTGTGTATTATGATCGATAATGCGGAAAAGGCGCGTTGCAAGAAATGTGGGAACTTTTATACTCCAACGTCTAACACTACACTTAGGAATCATAAAGAAAAATGTAATGCGGTTCGAGCTTCGTCCGATGGTACTATTGGTGCGGATGGTCGGGTTTTTATATATGATAGTGAAGCGCTTCGACTTGATTTTACGAAGTTTGTCATTCAACAAGCGCTTCCATTCAACCACTTCGACAACGTCAAGCTTACGGAGATCATCAAAACGAGGCTACAACCGCGTTATGAACATGTAAGTCGTACTACTCTTAGAAGTGATGCTTTTAAATTATGGGAAACGGCTAAACAAGATATTATTAATGGTTTTCGTGAATATAAATATGGAGTTTCTATAACTACGGATACTTGGACCGCACCACATGGTACGGCAAATTCTTATCTCGCCGTTACGGCTCATTGGTTTAATCCCGAATCTTGGTTGTTAATGAAACGGACAATTGCTTTTAAACTATTTGGTTATCCTCATACGGGATCTAATTTAAGAAAAATTTTGCATGACACTTTAATTGAATATAATTTAGATGATAAAGTTTTTACGATTTCACTAGATAATGCATCTAATAATACTAGAGCTATGGATTTGTTAAAATTACGTATTAAACCCGTTTTAGATGGTGCTTTTTTTCATTCTCGTTGTGTTGCTCATGTTATAAATTTATCCGTGCAAGCGGCATTAAAAATATGTGATAGTTTAAAAATGCAATTTAGAAGTTTATTAACAACTATATATAGTGCGAGCAACGAAAGACAAATGAACTATCACCGTTTTCGTAGACAATGTGGTGAACAACCCCTAGGACCTTGCTTTGATAATAATACTAGGTGGAATTCTACTTGCATGATGTTTGAAAATATATTACGACAACGTCAAACTTTAACCGCTTTTAATGATGTACTTGTTAGTAGAAATAAGTCCGTTCCGATAGACGACCAAGATTGGGATCGACTAAATGATTTAACTATTTTTTTACAAGTTTTTAAAGAGGCAACAACTATATTATCGGGTGTTTATTACCCAACTAGCTCAATAGTTTTAAACCAAATTTATGCTATGACGGAAAAATTAGACGAATTAAAAAACTCACCTTGCGGTATGTTTAGAAAAATGGTTAAAGTTATAAAAAAGAAATTTATAAAATATTGGGCTAGTTTACCTTTGGTTTTTACTTGTTCCGCCGTACTTAATCCATGTTTAAATGTTGGAGGCGTAGAACTTTTAATAAAAAGAATAATGGAAAATTTAGAGTTAAACGAAGACGACCCCGACTATATAAAAAACGAAATTTTGAAATTTAACGATAGTTTTAAACAATTATTTGGAATTTATGCAACAAAATATGGTCATCAACAAAACCCAATTGTTGACCAAATGCGGGCCGGGTCGTCTCGACAAGCAAGAGACATTAATATAAACCTTTATAATAGTTTATGTGAAGACGCTACAAAGCGTCAACGAACATCGGCCCCGACAAGCGAATTGGGACAATATATGGCTACAAACTTTTTAATAACTTTAAGTCCCCATGAGTTTGCAAACTTTGACATCTTGGCTTGGTGGAAAGAAAGGGAAATTCAATTTCCAATTTTATTCGCTATGGCTCGTGACTTATTAGCGGTACAAGCTTCATCGGTAGCTTCCGAATCGGCCTTTTCTACTAGCGGTCGAATTATATCGGAAAGAAGGTCAAGACTAACCCCCGAATCCGTGGAAGTATGTGTATGTTTGAAAGATTATTTGGACGGGGTAGATAGGATACAACATGAATCATCGTTGGAAGGTCCGATATTACAAGACGTTGAAGAAACTATAGGAAGAGAAGAAGTTGAATTAGGGATATCACCTCCGACTACCGAATTAGATGAAGGTGAGTTCGAAGCATTTGATGTTGAAGACGTGGATGTAGAAGATTTTTTGGATAATTTAATGACTTGAGTATAACGGGTGATGGCAATGCCGAAGCTCGATATGCTTGAGTACACTAATATGTTTTCGGGTGATGGCTATGCCGAAGCTCGAAATGTATTAGTATTTATATATTTTTAGTTGGATAATTGTATTGTTTAAATAAAAGTTATGATTGTATTTTCTTAGTTGTATAATTGTGTTGTTTGAATAAAAGTTATGATTGTATTTTTAGTTGTATAATTGTGTTGTTTAATTAAACCGAAAAAAATAATGTTCGAACATGTATGTAAAATTCCGAAAAAAAACTAACCGGTAAATAACCGAAAAAAAAAACGAATCCGAACATTTATAACCGAAAAGAACCGAACCGGTAAAAAACTGATTCCGAATAGTTATAACCGAAAAAAATCGATTTCGGAAAACCGAAAACCGACTAAAACCGATTTTCCAAAAAACCGATTAAAACTGATTTTTTTTAAACTGGTTTTTCAAAAACCGGAAACCGAAAAAAACCGATTTTTTTGCACCTCTATGCACGACGAAAATAAAAGCCAACCGAAGGAAAGTTACCACGGTAACATTCGTGACCGGAAATGCCAAGAAGCTAGACGAAATATAAAAGTTATATAAGACAATCAAATTCTAATTGAGTTACTAGAGCGGTAGAGCCCCCGTAGTTATATGATCATTGCTATAGCTCAAGACTATGGCTATGTTTGGCGCACGAGCTTATCAGAGCTTATCGTAGCATGAACTTATTTTTTTAGAAAAATAAGCTACCATTGAAAATAAGTCTCGTTTGGCTTACACGGCTTGAAGGAGCTTGTTAAAAAAATAAGCTACTAAATGAAATGCTAGTTGTACTAGCATGTAAAAAAAAGCTCCAGCCACCTGCTCCAGCAACCAGCTCCAGCAACCCGCTCCAGCGATCCGCTCCAGCTCCTACTTGTGCCAAACATACCCTATATCTCGTAAATATTTCAATTCGGCAACATATTTGTATTCTTTGTTTGGATAAAAGATTTTCATACCTAGAAAGCATATTAACAAAGTGGTAAAACACTCACCATTGTGGCTGGTAAAAACCCATACATATTTACCGCACGTTACATAATATTTTGTAGCATATATTTTACAAAAAAATTCTAATTAATATGTATATATGATCGGGCTTTTTTGTAATAAAAAGGGGTAAGAGACATTGTTAAAATTGAAGCCAAGACCTTGGAATGAATAAGAATACACTTCTAAACTATCCCACATACCACTTAGTTAGAATATGGCAATTTCTACTAATAAAATAAACAAAAATTAAGGACGTGATAATCACTATCCTTAAAGAATATTAGCCCCCACTATAAACGCTGGTGGGATTCGTGACTAACTGTAGCAACCTGTAAAATTCCCCAGTGATTTGTAGTTGTTAATCAAGTATTAATTACCATTACAGTTCAGTTAACCATTTTTACAAGCAAAATTTAAAATTTTGTTTATTGCATTACAATAATTCAAACACGTGATTCACAAAACATTGGGACGAGCTCACACACGGACCACGAAGAATCCAATACACGAATAATAAACCAAACGGATCCTTATTACTATTCCTGGCCCAATCTTGAGCCTGTTACTATTCAAAGCCCAACCCAATTTTATAAGTTTTATTAATTTCTTATATTTCATTCGACTAACTCACAAACACTTGGCCTTATTAATTTACATTTTACGATTTCAACACTATACCTATGCTACATTTTACATCACTCAATTCTTCACATTCCAAAGAATCGAGAATGCCAAATCTCACTTCCTAATTCGAACGTTTTATTATTAAACGAGACCTAAAGTAAACCTCCCTCAGCACAAGTACAATTCATGCAAATATTGACCAAATTCGACACAACTTGTTTTCACCCATACATTTCATGTTTCTCAGTCGAATACAAGTTCACAAGATCATTCTCATCATTTCTAATTTATTTGTCACGATAAGTATGTCGTTTGGACCCTTTAAATGTGTCGAACACATTAAAAAACATGCAACTTGACTTAGAACCGAACCATACTCAAATCCCTCCCCTTAACTCCTATATACTAGATCATATTTTCCCTATATCTTATCTAATCTCTGCAAACCATCAAATCAAGCACAACTTGCTCCATTTTAAAACTATATAATCGACTACACGCATGCATACATATATACGTTATACATACATACTCTCCTTCACACTTAAACTCATTTTCACAAGATATTTCCCTAGTATTATTCACTGCCGAGACCTCTCAAGAAGAAGGAAGCATTTGTTCCTGCCATTCGAACCATTTTTAATTCGAAAACCCTCCCTTCGAATCCTTTGTGATAGTTCTAACGTGATACGTGACTTCCATTCGTGTTCTAGTTAATTTTAACGAGATTTGACACCACCTTTGGGTGTTGTAAGTCGATCCTAACTCATTTCCTACTCTTGATCATGCTTTTAATGTTCCAAGCATCGTTCATAATCTCATACGATCGTATTTTACTTTTGATGCATTATGTACGTTTCTTGTAATTATTTTTACGTAATAATCATATGACCTCCTTCATGGATGGCTAGTAAATCGTGTATTACCTCTACTTGACACTTATATGTTCATTTCATTACATATCGAGACACATTTCCCTTATATATTGCATCGTATAATTTATATCACACATATATAAGTCATTTCTATATTTTGAACTATGTATTCACTCGACTAAGAAATGGCCTTGTTAAATCGAATTCATACACACAACATATGGTCTTTATTACTCGACCTAATACTCCACAAGGCCAACTAATAATATGATGAAATAAGCTCTTGTGATAAGCACATAAAAGCTCTTTTATAACCTCAAACCTATCGCTAATAAAACAGGACGTAAAAACCTTTATTTTAGCGATTGGGCTTTTAAGCCCAATAAGCTGTTTTTAAGCATTTGGAATAAACAGTGCATATAAGCTCTTTTGTATTATTTTTAAGATCATTAAACAAGCCTAAAACCAAGCCCACTTTGTCCTTAAACCCAACGGATCAAAAATTGTTATTGGGCTTTGGTTTTCGCTCGTTAAAGCCCAATAAGCAGAAAAATAAGCACTTTTGCAAATTAGCAGTTTTATTAGACTCAAATAAGCTTTATAAAGTTGTTAAAACTTTCGGAAAACATTTCACCTTATTTTTGTGAATTTTGGACTAAGTTTGCAAAACGTATTTCATTTCGGGTTAAAAATGTAAAGTTTATATAATTAAGTTACAAACTGGTGGAAATTACTAAAACAATAAACATAAGGCTTAAAAGTAATATTTAACTCTTTTGGACTAAAAAAGTAATAAGTTACTAACTGAGGACTAACGGTGCAAAACTTACTCCGTTAGGGTAGAAAGTGTAAAATTTGTATAAGTACAAGGACCAAACTGTAATTTTATTTCATATTCAATTCTATTTCATATTTTACACTTTTCTCATTTAATCACGTGCATATTTATCATTCGTTCAACATATTTAATCACGTAACGTTTATATATTATATAACGAGTTTTTAATGAATAACTTAACATTTCGCTCAACCACTTTTGAGGAAACGACATTATTGGATTTAATGACATAAATACAAGATAATATTATATGTAATATTATTTTTGAACTTTAAGCATATCATTCACTCTCATCACAAATCAAATCGTTATCTGATGCACATTTCACAATCACTATTTGTATTAAGCCAAAACTATCAAATTCTCAGACTTCCCTATTATCCAGGTCGTGTGTTGGAGCCGTTCCCATAATACATTTGGTTTCACATTTCACTTTTCCAGTTACATTCAAGGTGAGTTCATAGTCCCACTTTTATCTTTTACATACTTTCAAATACGTGGGGAGATACATGTTACAAAACAGAACACAAGTATTTTATGTATGCTATACCTGACTGATATTTCCTAAGTTACCGTTATTGCCATTATTAAAAGTCCCTCCCATCATGAGCCATTAACCACTGCGGTGGACGCGAATATAGTGAACAGATCTGTGAAGGCTGACTGCCTGTTTGAACTATCTTGAAGATGGCCTTAGTTGCTAGGTTGATAGGTTAAATACACTTTATGTGAATTACAAAATAGGAAGTCGGCAATCTCCTATAGAGGGCCATAACTCATGCCATTAATTTGGATTGTTCATGCCGTTTGAGCGGTTTTGTTAAGGTTTGAGTGTCATGAGGCTTAGAGCAATATATCGACTGCAATATTACTATTACAAAATAATTGTATTTCTATGCAATTATAGACTTGTGTTCAAAAACTGATTACAATTACAAACGCTATGATTTTACTCAACAATTTTGTTGACTTTTAAGCATGTTTATCTCAGGTAATTAATGGAGCATTTCAAGGCACAGAGTGGGCATTTAACTGATGGTTTTGGTGTCAAATAAATTTTGTCATTCATATTTATTTTACTTTATCTTTTGTGAAATATTAAACGTTAAAATTTCCTTTGTGTAACTGAATTCCTAAATGAATGACAATAACTTTCAAAAACGCCTCTTTTGGGTCATTTTCTAGATTATAACGATGATCCGTCCAGTAATACCCCTGTTAAGTCTTCCGCTGTTAACTCAAAATTTAGGGGGTGTTACACTAACTTCTTCCCAAGATTCAACCTCAAACAACAGAACTTTATGCAGCGTACATAAAGTTCACATGAACATCATATGTTTGCATATTGTATGTATTGGAAGTATATCAGATATTGTTATATTTTATTTGGAACCAAACACACCCTTTTATAGTTTGAGTTTTTGGCGGTTAGAAACCAACCAACATGTCTGTTGGTTCCCTCCAAAAACGAACCAACACATCCCTTCATCATGCCTGTTTGAATTAACTGCCAAATAACCACCAAAAACAGAAATAACTATTTTATTTATGCAGTAAAAGGTATGACGAATTTATATCATGTACGGTACAAAGGTGATCGTAACACAATCGGTTCAATTGAATGCCCTCAATTATGGGTAAAGGAACACAAAGGGGTTGCAGTTACAAGCAAAAAGAATCTGAACCATCACAAAACCACCTCACCGAATTAAATGCAAACAGGAAGATGACTTTTCAATTGAATTTGTGATGAGTAAGAGACTCATATGTTAACAGTTAAATGTTCACCACTGCCAATCCCAAGTCCAAAACACAACCAAAGCCAACTCTGTATCTATCCTAAATCCCATCCACCTCATGTTACAATCACTAAACCAAGACTGGAAACAAAATATAATATCAAATGATCTCATATTCTTCTTTTCATGTGTTACAAAAGCATATCAGACCTCCAAGTCCATAAACACGAAAGAACTTATCATCATTGTTCTTTTTTAATCCTCGAAATTAAAGTAAGAACAAAACCTTATGGTTTCATGACTTTCATCCATTCCTTTCTTTCGGTTATCAAAACACGAGACCAACAACAAAACGAAACAAACAAGATGAACCTACCCAAGACCCTCCAAAGGATCTTGAAGCCATAAAGTGCTTTCTTGATTCGGATTATACTGCAAATCACAAACAAGGCAAAGGTACGGTTGTGAGTTAGAGTTTGTGATGTCCGATACATAGGGTGCGTTGAATGATGATGGATAATGAGATGAGATGAGTTTTTGTGTTGTGATTAGATGTAGATTAGATTGGTTTAGATGATGATCTTTATGAAAGAGATGAAGAGGTGAGAGGATAAGTGGTAGGCGGATTATATTATGTATGTGTTAGGGTTAATGTAAAATGAAAAAAATTAGGGTATACACAAGGTTATATCACAACCGGTTATGGTATGTGTTGGATCGGGTATTTTGATTTGTGTATTGGGCTTTTACCAGGCTTATTGCTTTATCTAGTGGCAGATCTTGAAGTTTTTAGTGGAGGGGGCCGGAAAATTTTTTGTCCTATCATTATATTAGTGTCTTCTAATTCGGAGGGGCCGACTTTATAAATATAAATTTTTTCTGACGAAATACTAATAAGTTAGCACTACTGAGCGAAAAATGTGTGTGGGGGGGGGGGGCGGGCCCCCCCCCCCCCCCGGGCCCCAACTAAGATCCGCCCTTGGCTTTATCTGATTATTTGGCTGAACTGGTTTTTAGATCGGTTAGGAGCTTTGTTTTTTCCATTTCATTCGCGGTTTGCTCTTTAGAGCCGTTGTTGTTCATAGCGTCGTAGCTAAGAGAGTCTGAAGACTGTGTGCAAAATATCTATGTGATAACTTAATATGACGATCAAAGCTATAACATATAGTACATTATTTAGAAACATAAAATCATATATCACTAATCAGATTTTTTTTCAAAGTAAATTTTGAGGTCTCAATTATTAAGAAGGTACACTTTGATGCATAATATACGGCTGAGATTGTTAAAATCTAACCTTTTAAAGAAAAAACTAAGAGCACTTGGTATCATGCCCTTGAGTTATCTCATAACTCAACGCTACGTCAGCGACATCAGCTTTAACATTTCAACATTAACTCACAAAAAACACCCTTTTTCATAACTCAACCATAACTCAACATTTTGGGCTCCATTTTTCTTTTAAATAATAAAATTTACAAATTCAACCCTTTAACTAATATTTTCATTCATAACATCACCTTATAAATAATAATTCATTCATTAAAGTCTATTACAAATAATAACATACGAAATTTAAAAACACACGGAAAACATACGAATTACAAATACGTATTCATCTTCTTCTTGCTCTTGTTCTTGTTGTCGTTCAAGATGCTTTTGCCAAAGATATTCCATAATGTCTTGTTGGAGACTAGTATGCGTTTCTTTGTCACGTATTTCTTTTACCTTTCGATGATGGACATCACATCTGTCGACCTACGTATCTTTCCTCATATGTGGTACCGGATTCACCCACATTTCGTTATACTCACTTAGTGCAAAATTTTGATCTTTTAAAATCATGTTATGCAAAATAATGCAAGAATACATTATTCTACTTATCCTAGTAACTTCGTATTGACGTGCCAGTTGTTGTAGTATACCCCAACGTCCTTAGAGCACACCAAAAGAATTCAAAATGAATTGGAAGAGGATCAGAAGTATAAGATTCAATACCTTTGACTATTTCTAGAAATAGTTTCTGGCTCATACGAAATCGTCTTCGAAAATTCGCGTGCGAATACTTACAACCTTGAATGAAATAGTCGTTCCTCAAACGTTCTTCGGCAACCTCACGTTCACGGTAGATACGGTTACGGTTCACACGAGGCCGAGCTGCTTCTTGTTCTAACTGTTGCTGATTTTTGTACGCGCCCATTATAAAGTAAAAGTCAGTTTCGTCATCTACGTCAGACCAGATTTTATATTTTTCGTCAATTTGATTCGGATTCATTGTGAAAGAACACTTTTTTTTTGGTTAGAAAGGAAGTATATATATATATATATATATATATGAGTTCGAGTTGTGGAAGTATGAAAAAAAGTTGTGTATTAGTTGGTTATTTATATTGGTTTATTAAAAGTTTTGATTTTTTTTATGCATATGGCCGTTATAGAACGGCAAGGGCCAAATATGTAATTTTTTTTTTGAAATTCAAACATATAGCCGTTGGCAAGGGCCGGTTATGTAATTTTTTTTTTTTTTTTTTTTTTTTTTTTTTTTTTTTTTTTTTTTTTTTTTTTTTTATTCATGTTCAAGCATAACGCAGATTTACCATGGTAACTTGGGGTTAACGCAAGCCCATAACTCAGACACACGGTGTCATAACTCAAGCCTAACTTGTGTTAAGGCCATTCCACCTAAGCGTTAACGCAGCCTTAACGTCATGGGTAGAGGATCATTTAAAAAGTAAGAATCTTTTAAAAAGCCTAAAAAGTGTTATTAACCGTTGGATCAAAAGAACTGTTAGATCAACAACAGGATGCGTGTTTTTCAAATAGGGGCATATTGGTCATTTGCTGATAAAATATCATCTCTACTATACTCAATCAAAATCTTCAAACACATCGTGAGTCGTGAGATTCTCTCCTAACTAATTTGACTTCAATTATCATATCGATCAAAGATTATAATATGAATGGGTGATCAATTCTGATATTTTGAATACCTTTTTGCAATATAGAGAATCAAACGATTCAGAAGCAAAACAAATATAAAAGGTAAGATTTATCTCAATACTCTTAAATTATTAGAAAACTTCATTTTTTTCAATAAACATTAGTTGACAAATTTGAGGAATATTTTTTTGTTTCCCGATGAACACATCTATTCGAAAATCCAAGTTTTCTTTTATGATGATGATAAATCTGGGTTTCGTGTGTGTATTGATGAAAATGATAGATGATGATGATTATGGGTTTTGGGTGTGTTCATGATGATGATTTATTATTGGTTTTGGGTGTGTTCGTGATGATGATTTATTATCAATGGAGAGTTGATTTGGTGATGTAATTAGTAACGCATTTTGGGTTTTTTTGTGTGCATATAAGGTGTTTGATGAAAAGTGTGTGAAGGTTTTTTGTTATAAAGAGGTGTGATCTTTTGTTAAAAAGTGACTGTACAACTTTGTATTTGATCCGCTTATTTTTGATAATGTTCATCAGTTCATTAGTTAGTTTTAGGCATCGGTTAATTTTGTTCATCAGTTATTTTTCACAGTGTTCATCAGTTCAAGTTAGTATTGTTCATCAGTTCATCAATTTTTTTAATAAAAACACAATGTTTATCAGTTCATCAGTTAATTTTGACATTGTTCATCAGTTATTTTTGATAACGTTAATCAATTATTTTTTATAATGTTCAGCAGTTTTTAAAAAAATAATGTTCATAAGTTATTTTGATATTGTTCATCAATTATTTTTTATAACGTTTATCAGTTATTTTTATAATGTTCAGCAGATTTCGAAAAAATAACGTTCATTAGTTATTTTTTATATTGTTCATCAGTTATTTTTTTACGTTCATCAGTTATTTTTTTTACGCTCATCAGTTATTTTTTATATTGTTCATCAGTTATTTTTTATAACGTTCATCAGTTATTTTTGATAACGTTCATCCGTTATTGTTCATCTTTAACGTGTGATATCTCACTCATATCATATCGGATTTAAGTGATTCAAATTTCTGGGTAAAGAATGGCTAAAAAGGTACAACTGTACAATTTTCGTGTTTTAAGTTTTGCAAAATTGGCATTTAAACTAGACAAAATTAGAGCCAAAAATGCCAAAAATTTCAAGAAAATCAACACCCACGTAAAAAGTTGAAATAAAAAAAGTTGCGATTCATATATCATAATGCATACCAAATTAAAGAGAATTAAATTAAAAAAATTATAGTGAAATCGGTTTTTCATAAAAGTTTGTCGTTTGAAAGTTGTTTACGTTTGAAGTTTTGTGGTGGAATAAAAAAATGAGTTAAAAGGACCAAAATGCCCCTTAACCGAATTTAGTAAGAAAAAAAAGGAGGGAGTGAGTGAGGGACACGAGGCACTAAATGATAGGCTTTTTAGACTTTTTAATTTGTTACACTTTTTAGTGGATCGCATCTTTAAAGTCATGATACCAAGAGCTTTCTAATATGATATTTTCTGAAAGTGAAAAGATAAAAAAAACTTACAAAATAAATTAAAAAAGTCGCACTCCACTTCCCAGCACACCGCAACACAACTAACGAATTTCTTCTCCCTCCAACTATTTAACATAAACTTTCACAAACAAAGTTAGATAATAATAAAAGGCCCATAAGTTCCAAATAGTCAACTGTAAAATAGGCGGTGGCTAGTGGGGGGGGGGGGTGACTGGGACTGCAAAGAAACTTGAAGAAGTTCAAGTCATTTTGCAACTATTGTGACCGGAGTTGCAAGGTTCAGGTACTTTTTTTTTTTTTTTTTTTTTTTTTTTTTTTGTTTTTTGTGTGTGTGTTTTTTAAAGGTTTTTGTGTTAAGGCCCGACTATACCCGGTTAGACCCGGCTATACCCGGTCATATCTGGTTGAGACCCGGCTAAATCCGGCAATGACCCGGCTATATCCAGCCAAGACCCATTGTCGGCTTCAAAGGATTCCACATACCTGGTTAGACCAGTGTTGGTGGAAGATACTTGTCTTTGTTTTATACCGTAATGTATTAATTAATTATATAGTTATAAAGCTTACATAAAGGCGATGTAATGTTCTGGCTTCAGTATCATAGCAAATATATGTCATTTGGTTCATGTGCACAAAAGAACATGGATGTGAAAACCGAAGTTTGTTGCTAATGTTTGACTACTTTTAAATGGTAGTACTTTCAATGTGAATTAACTTGATAACTGATAGAAAATGAGAATGTGACGAACATACAAAATTTCAGTTACATTTTCGTTTTTCTTTATTGCGATTGATTTTTGGTATCGTGTCAGTGAAAATATGGAGGGCGGAGACTCTAGCCTTGCAAGATCCATAACCTCTCATCTATGTATTGATATATCAGTGTACATTGTTTTAGTATCAATTGCATTATTCTACGCTGCAAGCCCGCAAGTAGTTATTTGTTAAACATACTTTCTTTAGTCAATATTTGTGTGACTTATTCTGTTACCCTTTGCGAAACATCACAACTTTGTTGCTTGGTGAGTTTTTTGGTAGGACTCGTGAAGGCGATGCGATCTATCCATTTGGATAATTCTGGTGACTCACTGGCACTGGCACCTTGTGATGATTAAGGTGTATGATAGTACGACAAAGTTGTCACTGTTAAAGTTATGGATATAAATTAATATACGTAGACCAGTTTCGAACACGAGACTTTAGGATTGCACACATTACATATGAGTTTCAATGTTTTAATAATTAATATAATAAGTTATGATTTAATTATTAATTTCACAAATAAACACTTAACGGGCGTTAGTATTTAACGGGGTTTGGTTAACGGTCGTTAAATAACAAGTTAAGGGACTAGAGATGAAATTACAAGCCAAGAAGGTTCTAGAACCCCTTGGGCTTGCAATACTCGGCCGACCCACCTAGAAGGAGAGGGTTTTTGCCCTAGCTTGGAGAGAAAGATTGAGAAGCCTATAAATACAAACCCTTGTATTCATAATTCTCGAATCTTGTTCCTAAGCAAACCCTAATTTCTCTTCTTCTTCTCCTCCCTTGTGCTCTAGCCGATCGACACACCCCCTATCCCATAGGGTCGATTTTCTTGAGCTCAATACTAGTGTTGGGTTTGTTTTGTGATCAAGAACCTAGCTTTTTGCATTGAAACGCTACTAATACGTGTGTACAAGAACGGAGATCAAGCATACTTTTGCTTGAGTTTTCTTTCCCATTCGACTAGGTGTAGTCGAATTCCATAAACCCTAAGCTAGGGTTTTACTTGGTTTAGCTAGAAATCAAAGGTACGCATATCCTTTTATTTAGTTAATTAATTACTAGTATTAGATTCTGTTTTCCGCTGCCAATGCTTTGATGTTCATATTTATGTGTTATATAAATTGTTATGATTCACATATTCCAACAGTGGCATCAAGAGCAGGTTAATACTGTGTAATTAATTACTAAAACACATAAAATTGGATCTATATGATTATTACATGTTTTTGGTGTTCTAGGGTTTTAAAAATAAGTAAACCCTAATTTTTTTATTATTTGGGTCGATTACCCTAAATTATTACAATTAGAGTTTTAGTTTTGTAAAACTTGTAGAAACCCTAGGTTGCATGCAATTTTTTATGTGAATAATTAATGAATATATTGATGTGTCATTAATTGATATGCGTATATATTAGACTTGATTATATGTTGTGACATGATAATAAGTGCTATTTGGGGAATTCATGACAAAAATATGCATATTTTGTCATGGAAGTTGAAGTAATTGATACATGTTTTACATGCTATTTTTATGCGATTAGAATTAATTAATTAGGGTTTTTGTAATAAAATTGTTTGACAAGTTAAATTACTAAAAGTTAATTAATTAGGTTATTAGGGAAGACCTAAAATTGGGGAAGACCCCATATAAATCACATATTTAATCAATTATGTGTGTTATTGTATATATTAATCGTGAGAATTACGCAACCAAGTAATTGGTGTATGCGGTGCATTGGTACCTAGCACGAAAACCAATGGGAGTCTTAAGATCAATATATACATGTTAATTGATTTTTTTTAGCATGTCCATTAATTATGTCGTTTAATTTTTTATGTTAATTGCTATTTGTTTATATATGTTATGACATGATAGTAAGCAAAGGGTAATTTTAAAATAAAAATTAAATTTGACTTAATAATGGTGTAACATGGTTTTAAGCTTTAAAAATCATAAAATTTTAATTGATTGATGCGACTGTAAAAAAATGGTCGAAAGGCGGACCTAATGTTGACAAACTATAAAGTGGGTATAAGGTTGGTTTCGCATTAAATTGTGGCCTTAAAGAGACTCCATTCTGTCTCTCCGCTCGCCTGTGCGTCAAATTAGACTTACCAAGTACAACCATTATAAGTACGAAGCATCTTAAGGCAAAGTTATAAGTTTCTCAACGCCATCAATTAAAACTTTGTTAATTTAAGCTTGTAAAGAAACAAATGAATAAAAGTTTTTTTGAAACATATGATACAAGATGAATGCATGACATCTTTGTACATATTTTGATTACACACATCAAAATTACTACCCTTAAATTTAAGTTATATACCATCCAATGAAACGGAAACACCTGAGATTACTATTTCCAATTGTCGTTAGATGGACGAGCATGGATGGTAATCAAAGGGTAAATTACATACTTTCATTACTAGCAGCCAAAGCTGATGTAATGAAACTATGTTAATTTGCAAGTTTCTTAAGTTGGTTAACTTAATTGAGTTGATAGTAAGATGGACTAGTCACTCAAGGCATAAAGATGGGGATAAAACATGCTTACATTTGCAATTGAGGTTGGCAAAATATGTAAATCTTATAATTCTAGGAATTGCAATTTGAGATTGGCAATTGAGTTCGACTCGTACCTTATTGAGTACTTTCATTACTAGCAGCCAAAGCTGATGTGATGAAACTATGTCAATTTGGATCCTAGTTTTCAGTGAAAATTAAATGATTAAATGTTATTTACCATGGGTGTTTAATTTTCTTGAAAGTTTAATTATCGAAAGTACTAACTTTTGAACTTTTTCTGTAGAAATGGCCCAACCCGACAACACTAACATGAACAACATGAGTTCTGCTTTCAAGCAAATGATTGAAAGTGAAAAGTTGACTGGGACAAAGAATTTCAGTGATTGGTACCGTTCTTTGAGAATTGTTCTGCGAATGGCCAAAAAAATTGATTATCTTAGTAAGCCTCTTCCTACTGCTCCTACTGGTACTGCTTCTAATGCAGACCATGAAGAATACAACATTGAGTATGAGAAGCACAATGATGTGGCTTGTCTAATGTTATCTGGGATGGACACTCAATTGCAAAAGCAATTTTAGAACTATGGTCCCATGGACATGATCAATTAGCTCAAACATATGTTTGAGAAACCACCTACTGCAGAGTTATATGACTTGATAGATTCTCTGCATAAGTGTAAGCAGGATGCTTGTAAACCAGTGAGTGCCCATGTATTGGAGATGAAAAGTTATTTGGAACAATTGGAGGCACTTGGATGTGGTTACGTGCAAGACGTATGTGTTGGCCTCATCAATCGATCCCTTAACGAGGAGTTTTTTTGTGATTTTGTGCGCAACTTCAATATGAATTGCACGGGGAAGACAATAAGTGAGTTACATGCAATGCTTATTGACTTTGAGAAATGATTGTTAAAGAAGGCACCTACACCTATGGTATTAGCAATACAATGTGGTAGGGTTACTAAGCCCAACAAACCGCAACACGTGAACAAGAAGGGGAAAGGTAAAGCTGAAAAGGGTAAACAAGTTATGACCTACCAGCCAATGCCTAAGAAGCAGAATCCTCCTAAAAAGAAGGATAAAACCAAGAAGGATTTGGCTGCTTGTCACCACTGCAACACTCCTGGACATTGGAAGAGGAACTGTCCATTGCTGCTAGAGGAGTTGCGTAACAATAAAAATGCGAAGGTTGGGAATGTCGCGAGCACTTCAGGTATTTTTATGATTGAATTATTTTCTTTTCCTCGTAAGCATAATGCCTGGGTATATGATACGGGATGTGGTACTCATATTTGTAACACATCGCAGGGGCTTAGAGGAGCGAGGAAGCTAGCCTATGGAGAAAGCTACTTGTACGTGGGCAATGACATACGTGCAGCAGTTGAAGCCATAGGGACATTCGATTTAGTTTTACCTTCGGGATTAATACTAGTTTTGAATAATTGTCATTTTGCACCTTCTATCATTAGGGGTGTTATTTCAGTTTCTTTGTTAAAGGATAATGGTTTTGCTCACACATTTACTGATAATGGAATTTTGGTTTCTTTAAATAATGTTTTTTACTTTAATGCAATTCCAATAAATGGTGTGTTTGAAATCGACATGGAGAATCATGTGTCCAATAGAAATAATTCTGTGTATAGCATTAGCAATAAGAGAATCAAGTCAGACTTGGATTCATCTTATCTTTGGCACTGTCATCTTGCACATATTGGCAAGAAATGCATGGAAAAGCTACAACATGATGGGCTTTTACATAATATCAATGATGAGTCATTTGATAAATGCGAATCTTGCATATCTGGGAAGATGACAAGGAAACATTTTTCACATCAACTGGAAAAGGCTACAGATCTACTTGGATTAATACATACTGATGTGTGCGGTCCACTTAGACATGTGTCAAAACGCGGTGCTACCTACTTTTTAACCTTTACGGATGATTACAGTCGTTATGGTTATGTTTTACTTAAACATAAACATGAAGTCTTTGAGACATTCAAGGTTTTTAAAAGTGAAGTAGAATTAGAACTCGGTAAGAAGATTAAGGCTCTTCAATCCGATAGAGGTGGTGAATATTTAAGCCAAGAGTTTAAATATTATCTAGCTGAGTGTGGAATTGTCCAGCAACTCACATCTCCTTATACTCCACAGCAAAATGGTGTATCTGAAAGGAGAAATCGCACATTGCTAGATATGGTACGATCTATGTTTAATCTGACAACTCTTCCTTATCCTTTTGGGACTATGCCGTTGAAACTGCTGTTCGCATATTAAATATGGTTCCAACAAAAAAGGTTGATAAGACTCCATATGAATTATGGACTGGAAAAACTCCCAACTTTTCTTACTTAAAGGTTTGGGGTTGTGAGGCGTTTGTTAAACGTGACTAACCAGATAAACTCCAACAGAGATCTGTTAAGTGTATCTTCGTAGGATACCCTAAGGAAACAAAGGGTTACTACTTTTACTTTCCACCAGAGAATAAAGTCATTGTGGCTAGGTATGCAGAATTCTTTGAGGAAAATCTCATATCTCAAGAATTCAGTGGGAGAGTTTATGATCTTGAAAATGATCAAGAAGATACATCACCTTCTGAAAACACTAGCACACTTCCTGTGGAACCTGAAAGTCATGGTCCTCCACCTGAAGTTGAGATGGTTCCCATTCAAAGATCTGCAAGATCTGTGAAAGCTCCTGAACGTCTATGTCTTAACGTAGAATGTGAGGAAACTATACTAGGGGATCTTGATGAACCAACTAGTTATAGGGCTGCTATTAATAGTCCTGAGAAGGATAAATGGCAGGTTGCTATGAATGGGGAAATGCAATCCATGAGAGACAACAAAGTCTGGATTGAAGTAGACCTTCCTCCCAATGCTAAGGTAGTTGGGAGTAAGTGTCTCTTCAAGAAGAAAACGGACATGGATGGCAATGTACACACCTATAAAGCTCGTTTGGTGGCTAAAGGCTTTACCCAAACATATGGTGTTGACTATGAGGAGACCTTTTCTCCTGTAGCTGACATTAGAGCTATTAGGATTCTCATAGCCATAGCGGCATACTATGACTATGAGATTTGGCATATGGATGTCAAAACCGCCTTCCTGAATGGTCGCTTAGATGAAGACATCTATATGGCGCAACCTGAGGGGTTTGTGAATCCAAAATTTCCTAAGCGTGTATGCAAGCTTCAAAGATCCATTTATGGATTGAAGTAGGCATGAAGGCAATGGAATAAGAAATTTGATGATGAAATCAAAAGGTTTGGATTTACTCAGAATTTCAATGAGCCATGTGTATAACACAAAGCTAGTGGGAGTAATGCTACTTTTCTTATCCTATATGTCGATGACATATTTGATCATGGGAAATCATATACCAAGTCTTAATGAAGTTAAGTCTTATCTGGGTAAATGTTTTTCTATGAAGGATTTAGGAGAAGCAACATACATCCTTGGAATCAAGATCTACAGAGATAGATCTAAGCGGTTGATTGGATTAAGCCAAAGTGCTTACATTGATAAGATATTGAAGAGATTCAATATGCAAAATTCCAAGAAGGGATATTTTCCAATGCAAGTAGAACATAGCTTAAGTAGCAAACTATGTGCTTCAACTCCTGAAGAGGAGGCACACATGAAAAAAGTTCCATATGCTTCGGCAGTAGGATCTATCATGTATGCAGTAAGATGCACAAGGCCAGATGTGGCGTTTGCACAAAATTTGACCAGTCGTTATCAACAGAACCCAGGTGAACTCCACTGGCATGCTGTTAAGAACATTCTTAAGTATTTGAGGAATACGAAAGAAATGTTTCTAGTGTATGGGGGAAATCCAGATGCATAGCTTGATGTTACAGGTTTCTGCAATGCGTCCTTTCAAATTGATAAAGATGATACAAAATCTCAGACGAGTTATGTCTTTGTCATCAATGGAGGAGCAGTAGACTGGAAGAGCAAGAAGTAGAGTACAATAGCGATGTCTGCAACAGAAGCTGAGTATATTGCTGCATCGGAAGCTGCAATGGAAGCTGTTTGGATAAGGAAATTCGTTTCGAGGCTAGGAGTTATGCCGTCAATTGAATTACATATTAATATGTATTGTGACAATTCTACCGCAATTACATTCGCCAATGAACCTGGAGTCATGAAGGGTGCCAGACAATTTCCTAGAAGATATCACTATGTTTGAGAACAAGTCGAAATAGGTGATATCAATTTACTCAAAGTTCACACAGATGACAATCTAGCTGATCCCTTTACGAAGGCTTTACCTAAGGAAAAGCTTACTCAACATGCCAATGGCATTGGTCTTCGTTTAGCTAGTAGTTTTATGTAAATCTGTGATTAGTATTTGGATAAAGGATAATGTAAACAATTATTATCTTAATGAAATAAAATATTTTGTTATGTTTATTTTCATTTATAATATTGTATCATATATTTGCATGTTTAAATCCATGGATAACTTATGTTATTCTAAATAGTCTGTTGTCGATCAATAATATGGGAGTATTATTGAATTAAGACAAATATGAGTTTTGGTATAATATACTTAAGTATATTGATGCGTTGACATGCCAAATTCACATGATATTCATTAATGGATAAATTGAATATAGGACAGATCCCAACCACATGATTGTTCTTTATGGATCTTTGTCATTAAGTAAATCATGAATATTTATCCTCATACTTGAGATACCTGATAACAGCTGCGGATGTATGGAATGACTTAGATCCATATCCATATTAACGTGAAACAGAATAGTTAATAACGAGAAACAGAATAGTTAATTATGGAATGACTTAGATCTATATCCATATTAACGTGGTATTAGAAACAAAAGGAAAAGTATGATGATGAATCATCACAAGGTTTTTTCCAGGAAACCATACTCAGGGTCGATCTGGGGGCATTGGGGTGTTATGCTAGACTAACCAATGTCATTACTATATTAATGCATATCCAAGTGGGAGCTGTTAAAGTTATGGATATAAATTAATATACGTATGACCAATTTCGAACACGAGACTTCGGGATTGCACACATTACGTATGAGTTTCAATGTTTTAATAATTAATAAAATAAGTTATGATTTAATTATTAATTTCACAAATAAACACTTAATGGGCGTTAGTATTAAACGGGGTTTGGTTAACGATCGTTAAATAGCAAGTTAAGGGACTAGAGATGAAATTACAAGCCAAGAAGGTTCTAGAACCCCTTGGGCTTGCAATACTCGGCCGACCCACCTAGAAGGAGAGGGTTTTTGCCCTAGCTTGGAGAGAAAGATTGAGAAGCCTATAAATACAAACCCTTGTATTCATAATTCTCGAATCTTGTTCCTAAGCAAACCCTAATTTCTCTTCTTCTTCTCCTCCCTTGTGCTCTAGCCGATCGACACACCCCCTATCCCATTGGTCGATTTTCATGAGCTCAATACTAGTGTTGGGTTTGTTTTGTGATCAAGAACCTAGCTTTTCGGATTGAAACGCTACTAATACGTGTGTACAAGAACGGAGATCAAACATACTTTTGCTTGAGTTTTCTTTCCCATTCGACTAGGTGTAGTCGAATTCCATAAACCCTAAGCTAGCGTTTTACTTGGTTCTTGCTCACTCGATTTCTTGTTTAGCTAGAAATCAAAGGTACGCATATCCTTTTATTTAGTTAATTAATTACTAGTATTAGATTATGTTTTCCGCTGCCAATGCTTTGATGTTGATATTTATGTGTTATATAAATTGTTATGATTCACATATTCGAACAGTCACGTTGTTTCTTGATTTCACTAGAAATGTTGTACCAAGAGTTGTCTCATATGTGGATCAGTTTGATTTACTGTGTTTGCCTTTTTAGATATTTTTTTGTCTCATCTGTAATACCATGTTTGTGAAAAAAGATTTAAACAAATAAAAAATGTTAAAGATATTTAAAAATAAAATACAATGGTGAAGTAGAAGGTTGAGAATCGAACCAAACCTCCCAAGTATACTTCACTTTACCAGCCTACCACCCCAACTCACAGGAATTTCCTCTCCCGCCATCTATTTAACATAAATTTTCACAAACACAAGCTTTATATAAATGGTCTTAGCCCATAGCCCCATACTATAATAACAGACCCATAACTTCCAATCATACTTTTGATTGATTGAGTGTTAAATTTAGAAGCCTAAAGTACTAAGTCATATGTGTTCTATAGAGCCCTTACATGGAGGCGCAACTTAGTTTGTTGTAAAGGCTGTATATGAGATGGAATAGCTTCTTTTGCCGTTTTCACACGATCATTGGACTATTGGGTTAGCCAACAAAAGTACTTTGTGCAACATTCAAAATCCAGTTTTTTAAAAGGAAATTAAAAAAGTTAAATTGCTTGTCGTTCTTGTGTGACTAACGAGTTGGCCTTTGGGAACATTCCGCTTTGCTGAGGGTGGGCATGTATTCAACACATAAGTTAAAAATAACTTTGTCTTTTGATTAATGCAAATTTAAGGATAATTTGGTTCAAGAATCCAAAAGAAATTAGAGAGCCACACCTTCATTCATTCATTTTCGTTACATTTAACAGCATAATCAATATGGCATTGTACTATACGTGCGGTTGGGTTAGGTAAGTTCAGGTGGATTGGTGAAACGTTTCTATTGAACATTCGTCACATATTATAAAAAATCTCTTGCTAATAGTTAAATTGAGAATGGTGGCCAGTATATAGTTACGGTTTTGTTTTATTAAAAAGATAGATAAAAGATTACTACTATATATCTAGTTTTATAAACATATGGACAATCTTTGTAAATAAAAAATTTAGATTACTATTTTATAAGTGACAAAAGATACTAAAAAGCCAAAGAATTTTATAATTATTTTGGGACGAAAGATTCTATGAAGTTTGAAATCTTTAGTTTAAGATTTAAGATCATTTGAGGACCAAATTTTTTTTACGGGATTAATCTCCACCCTCCATCTTTATTTGATCTAATGGATGAGATTAATCTCAACAATTTAAAAAACCCAGTTTCATCATTTTTTTTCAAATATTAATATCTTTCAAACCGTTAATCGTTAAGCGAAAAAATATATATACCGTTACGACGAGCATTTAATTATCTTTCTATAGATAGGCACTTGGATATACTTTCGACAAAATTTTTTTTTTCGTGTTTTTCACCTTTTTTTTTACCTTTTTTTCGTTACTGAAATTTGCATGAAAAAAATCATGTAATTTAATACTAATATCACATGTGATATTATATATCATATGTGATTTAACACTAATATCACATGTGATTTTTCATGCAAATTTCAAAAAAAAAAAAAAAAAAAAAAAAAAAACAAAAAAAAAAGGAAAAAGGGAGAAAAAAAAGTGAAAAAAAATGATTTTTTTTGGTCGAAAATATATCAAAGTGCCCGTCTATAGAAAGATAATTAAATGCTCGTCGCGATGGTGTAATTAGTTTCAATAATTGCAGGCGGCCTCCCTGTGGGGAAACTTTTGGTTCGTTTTGGTCCATGGCACTAACGACCGTTAGTCCATCTCAGTTAGTTGATAATATTTGAAGGGCATTTCTGTCTTTTCCAGTGTGGTCCCAATTGACTCCCAATTGTCTTTTCCAGTGTGATGATTAGATGATCAATCCTTGCTGATAACAAACCAAAAATTACAAAAAATCCAAAGAGCTTCATATTAAAACACCAACAAATGATGGTAGATAATTAAATCAATCTTTCCTCGCAACCTTACAAGAAATACAAAACTCCCCAAACGTATACATTTCAAAGCAACTGAATATGTCGGTAAATCATCATACGACCTGTTGTAACACCCCCTAATTTGTGTTATAACAGCGGAAGACTAATCGGGGTATTACGGGGAGGATCTTTGCATAATAATAGAAAACGGCTCGAAAGAGACATTTTAAAAGTACATTTTATTCAAATCAAAGTTTGAAGTACAAAATGTGAAAATATCAGAGTTTTAAACTTTCCCATAAATGGGTGTAGTAGTTTAAAAAGTGAATGACATGACTTTATTTTACACCACATTAAAACCCTTGGTTTATTTCCCGCTCCGTGCCTTGTTTGCTCCGCTAATTACCTGAGATAAACATGCTAAAAAGTCAAAAAAATTGTTGAGTGAAATCATAGAGTTTGTAATAACAATGAGTTTGAGAGCACAAGTAGTGATTGCCTGAGTATTACAATCATGTTTTAAATAATCATATTGCAGTTGTGTATATTGCTCTAAGTCTCATGACACGCAAACGTTAACAGTGTTGGTAACAGGTGTGGGGCCCTCGAGTAATAGGTGATTTTTCCATTTCCTATTTATTTCAAATATAGTGCATTGCGACTAATCCGGCTAGTAACTAAGACTATCATTCCGGCATTAGTGGAATAGGCAGTCAGCCTCCAATAGATCTATTCACTATATTCGCGTTTACTCGCAAGTGATTAATGGTTCATGATGTGAGGGGCTTTTGGCAATAGCATAACTTAGGCAATATAAATCTGGTGAAACATACAAAAATACTTGAAAATACTTGTGTGTTTAGTTTGCAGCATGTATCTCCCTCATAGAGTGTAAACTTGTTAAATAAGTAAAAGTGAGGCTATGACTCACCTTGTGTGTAACTGAATGTGGTAATGTGATATCAAGTGAAATTACGGACACGACTCCAACACAGGACCTGGATAATAGTTATGTCTGAGAATTTGGTATTTGTGACTTAATATGATTATTCAGTGTGAAAACGAGTAATGGATAACGGTTTGGTGTGTGACTTAATATGAATATGGAATAAAGTTACATTTTGGTCCTTGTACTTTAACCAATTTTATATTTTCTACCCTAACGGTGTTAACTTTGCACCGTTAGTCCTTGGTTAACCTTATGTTACATTTTTGGTCCAAATATTTCCAAAATGACAATATAAGCTTTTGTTTACTGTTTTTAATAATATATATCCTCAGGTTATTAATTGGACAGTTTTAGAACATATTTATACGGATTTGACATATTTAACCCAAATAGTGAAATTCTTTGCAAACTTAGTCCAATTTTTACAAAAAGAGTTGGAAATAAATTCCGAGAGTTTTGTGAACTTTATAAAGCTTATTCAAGCGATTTTCAACTGCTTATTGGTTGAATTGCTTATTTTTAAGCTAATGGGCTTTTAGCGATATAATTAAAAGCCCAATAACGATTTTCGAACCGGGGTGTTTTGGGGGCATAATGGGCCTGAGTTTGGGCTTATTAAATAAGCCTAAAAATGTTACAAAGGGTCTTATACGTTTAGCTTATCGAATAAGCTATAAAACTGCTTATTGGGCTTTTCAGCCCATTCCATTCCGAAATTTAACAAAGGTTTGCGACTATTTTGAATGGCGATCACTTTGAGCTTTTTCAAGGGCTTATAAGAGCTTATTACAAGAAACTTCAAACTCGAACTTGATTAATAGGACTATAGAGAAATAGGTTAAGCCATAAAATTAATGTGTCGTGTTTTAGAATTCATTTTAATCAGTCCATTCTTAGGTCGATATAACATGTTCCGATAAATATGCAAATGACATATATAATTGAAAAATGATTCGAAATGAATAGAAATGTGATACGATAAGGAAATAACCGAAATGTAAGTGTCAAGTATAGTAAATACACAAGTTTCTTAGCCATCCATAAGGAGGTCATGAAGTATATTCGTACAGAAAGTAAATAATGAAGCGTAAAAATGAAATAAAAGATATATACGTTCGAATAGGAATAAGAAACAATGCATGATGTGCTAGGATTAATAGAAATGAGTTCAAATGAGTTTAAGAGGACTCACAATCACCTAAATGGTGGTGTTTAACGTACGAAATGGATTAAGAACAAGGAATGGTTGCGTATCTTGCTAGAACTTAACCACAATGATTCGAGATGGGTGATCACGCCTTGGAACTGAACTCGGCTTGGTAAGGGATCACTTCTGGTCTCTTGGTTACTCGGCAAAAGGGAGAAAATAATTAGAGAATGTGTTGAGTTTGTGTGTGAAAGGTATTAAGTGTAAGAGTAGTTTGCATATATTATACTTGTATTTATAACTCAAAATATGTTAAAATACTATTGCAACTTGCTTGATTAGACCATTGGCAGTAGATAAGGAGAATCTACTCAAGTATTTTAGTTACTTAGGCGAGGGTTTTAGTATTAGGACTTAGATATGTGTCGAGTAGATGATAGGTGCACATATACGTATTCGTACGACATTTTAAATGGTGCACACAACATTTTTAACGTGCAATATTGTGTAAAATGGGATTTGGCCTTCGTTAAGTCATCAAACATTTGATTGGGAAAATGGGATTTGGCATCCCAATTCTATGTTGGGGGAGGGTTGGAGTGGTGCCAAGTAACGTATATCATGTATGTCGAAATCGAGAGAAAATAGGCCAAAGTAAATGGTGTTCAATCGGGTTTTATATAAGTTAATAAAACTTAATTATTGTTGGGTTGGGCCTGATGAATAGTAACAGGCCAATACTTGGGCTAGTAATAGTGTTGGTGATCCATTTGATATATAATGAGTGTGTTTGTTTATTTGTGGTCCATGTGTGAGCTCGTTCCAATGTGTTTGTAATGTATTAACAAAATTTTAAATTTAGACCATAAAAATGGTTAACTGAACTGTATTAATATTTAATGCTTGATTAGCAATGTACAAATTACTATAGAATTTTACAGAATACTACACCTGTCTTTACCGATAACCAACAAGAATGACAAAGTTCTATAACTTATACATCTAAAAACACAAGTGTAATGTTGGCAATTCGTTTAACAAACATAACAAAAACATCTAACCATTTATATATGCATTAAGCCACACAAAGATATTATCCAACCAAACACAAACCAAAGAAACACAAAACTCAAAAAATGCATCATTCATTCATTCATTCATTCACCTATTCGCCTAATGACACTACCACAAAAACAGGCTTTTAGACCGGTTACAAATGCTATTTAAACCGGTTACAAGGGGGGTTTAAATGGGGGGGAGGTCTAAAAGGTATTTAGGCATTTAGACCAGGTGAACCACCGGTCTAAAAGGTATATATAGACCGGTGTTCAAACCGGTTTAAAAGACATATTCACCGGTCTAAATATGCATTAATAGGCGAAGGAATTTTGGAATTTGCAGATTTAGACCGGTGCATCAACCGGCCTAAAAGACTATTTGCACCGGTCTAAATATCCATTTTTTTTGGAACTAGCAGTTTTTAGACCGGTTTCCAACCGGTCTAAATATCCATTTTTTTTTAACTAGCATTTTTAGACCGGTTTCCAACCGGTCTAAATACCTATTATATGGCACCTATTTCACAGCAATAAGCAAATCCAACATGGAACCTGTTTTGTTACCTATTAAGCAGCTATTTCACAGCAATAAGCAAATCCAATTACCAGATACTTTAATAAGCAAAATAGAAATCCATACATAGTCTAATTTAAACATAAATCCAAACATCGTTTAAACTAAAATCCAAACATCGTTTAAACTAAAATCCAAACAGCATCTAACTTAGCAAAACCACATGAGAGCTGATAAGCACTTCATCCATAATCAAATAGGACACATTGTATGCCACTGCTCCACGGTTCGATCAATATCTTTTTCAACAAGCTGGCGTCGTGTCCATGGGATCTATATTAACAGATATAAAAAATACTTAAATATTATATATAAACAATATAGAAAGAGAGTCAAAAAATAGCTCATGGATACATACTGTTGAAGGGAAGTGAAACTGATGAGTGTTCACAAAGTCGTACATCCATCTCATGACATAATAACCGGCATCCGAGTCGCGTTGTTGTTGATTGCACTACAATTTAATATGATGAGAATAAGCAATCAAAACATTGTATAATATAATGCTACTTTTGGGCTTAATTATAAGCTACAATAAGCTAATCTAAGGGCTGTAATCTATGAAATAGTAAAAACCAATAAGCCAGAAACTAGAAACATGAAAATCAGGCAACATGAATTACAAATAAGCACTTAGTTGAAAATGCCTTTCAACTTCCTCAGCCGTCTTGCCAGGAACAACCTTAGCAACATTTTGCCACCGGTCAGGTGTGTCCTTATCAAACACAGCAAGAGCTCTTTCAAAGGCTTTGTTCTGTTTGGCAGTCCAAGAACCTGACCCATGCGACAAGATTGAGCTTGATGCCATAAAAACACACAAGAAAGTAGAAATAAGGCTGGGCTTATGTGTTCTAAGAACTCAGTCTTGTAAGTGTAGTGTCAAATGCTAAACTAACTATAACGACAGTAGAAAATCAATATCATATTCTGCTCACTAAACTGGAAGCTTAGTATCAGTTGGGATGGTGTATTGCATGATCAAAAAAGTAACTTCCAATACCAGTTTCAAATATTTCATTATCATTATCACCTCTCTACTGCCTTCATCTTATTCAGTAATTTATGTCATCTATTCATTCCATAGTCACACGCCGCTATTGAGTTGCCATGCCCATCCCCCCACCCCACCCCCACCCCCACCCCCACTAGTTTCAAATGCTCTCTCAATGTTGTATAGCAACTCCTAGCGCATCATGCATCTTTGGTCAAGTCAAGTCATCTAAGGAAAACAAAGAATCAACCTGCCAAATTTGAGGCTACCACATTGGCACCACACCCTACAGGTTCATTTTAGTCGATATGGATCATGTCAATTTATATGAAGCCTTTAAATTGCAATGGCATTAGCGTATTGTAGTACGATGAAATCAATTTGGTAGAGATTGGTTCAGTTATATTGTATGCCACATTAGTTATACATGTTAACTGTTCAATGATACAACTCACGTTGATACTTATCAATCAATCAATACAAACATTTTCGACTCAAAAGAACATTAATGCAGACCATATAATATCATGTAGAAATATATATATTTGATCCCTGTCTCACATGAAGACCACTATTCCTTGCACGTTACAGGTACATGTACACACAAGTATATCTTTATGTGTTACACACACATGATATTTCTTTCAAGCGCACAAGTACAAATACATGTGTGTCTGCAGTCTGATACAAGTAAACAAGACTCGTTTTGTTTGAAGCTATATTGAGATGGAATCACTTAAGAGGCAATCCAGACTATAACGACTAAACTCAATTATTTTAACATAGACAAAAATAGCATGGACTCAACTTGCGGAACACCAAACTAGTAATACACTAAACTAACTATAACGACTAAACTACCCTAACCTCAAATATACTAAACTAACTATAACGACTAAACTACCCTAACCTCAAATAATGAGAACCAAATACTAGTTGCATTAACTTGCAAAACTGATCATGATAATAAGACTTTTATGATTGCAAGTCAGAATTAAATGGCCAAGCCAGATCTATCCGTGAAGGTTGTTTCGAATGCATAAAGTGAGATAAGTTACCTTAGCTATTGTCCATGTGTAGCTACCAACAACACTGAAAAGTAGATTAACCATGTATTAGTATTGTAAAAACAAATGAAAATCTTTTGACAGTTACGGAAAAAAAGAATTACTCTTGCAAATGGCTTGTTAACCAGTAAGTGCGCTCCGTCTTTGTTTGCCTCTTATTTTTTGAATCCAGGATGTACACCGTGCGTTGTTTTGGGCATATAATAAACAGCACCCAATGGTCCCTAGTAAAGTGACATTAACACGTTAGCAAAGACAATCAACACATAAAACGTTTATTTAGAGCTTAAGTAAGTAGTATAACGTACTCCTGAGCATAAGGTGCTAGCATAAAATCATAGTCAGAGACGCTTAATGTGCGTGTCAGGTAATCTTTAACAGCCGAACCCGGTTGAAGACATAAGTTCCCTTCAATCGAATAAGGGTTCAAAAACCCGCATCGGTTATCATTTCTTGACTGCGACATTTTGCATAGGCCCCTGAAAAATTACAAGACATTTATGCATATACGAAAATGTGAAATAATGTGAAAAATGAGCATAAGAGTGTTAATGTACTTACCACTCAAAAGATAACAAAATGCTACTATTCAGCCCATCTAATTTCCATAAACTCATTATGTTGTCGGTAGAAATTGAAACATGAAACCTATCTTCATGCCCTGCAATCATCCCGCCAGGAACTTCAAGAATGTGGTCAGCGGTATCATCGTCACGGGATGTCCAACGAGTATAGGCAGCTTTCACACATGGTTGTTTCCTAAAAACAGCATGTTCAAAGTTATCAAGTCTTTTTTCCAGCTCTTCTTTAGCTTTTCTAGCATCCTCCACTGCCGATGATGCTTGTGTTTGTTGGGTCACCAATAATGCTGGTGTTTGTAGAGCCGGCAACAATGGTATTGTTTCTTGAGCCACCTGTCACAGTGGGTTATTAGGATGCAGAAACCAGAAAACCTGGATCAGAATTCCCAATAAATCTTACAATAGCTTTTGCCAGTTAATTACAATGTATCTGCTCATGTTGTCATGCCAATTAACAATTTCATCATTCAATACTTTGTTATCCGTTTCAAACAAAAACAGTAGTAATTCCTATTCCATTTCAACCAAGTTTATATCTATATACTGATTGTAAACAAAATCAGTATATACTGATTGTAAACAAAATCAGTATATACTGATTGTAAACCAAGTTTCTCATAACACTAAGATCATACAGATGGAATTAAACAATGCTATCCGAACCAAAACCTATCTATATGCATTAGAATCAAAGCAGACAAGCAATTAACTAAGCAATCCCAAACACCCTCTTAAAAAACTTGAAAATGCAAAGCAACTTGTTCACTATACCAAAATGCGAGAAATTCTACAACGCGGCCACTGAATAAAGCTCCCAACTGATTGTTTTAACACAGTAATGGTGTCATCCGCTTTCGACAACACTGGAAGCTTAGTATCTCCAAAGGCTGGAACAAAATTATCTACTGACACCTTCATGTAAAAGGGTATAAGTGGTCCTCCATGTATGGTACCATCACCAATTGGATAAACCATCCCACGTGCTATCGGAATCGTGTCCTCAGTGTAAGGTGAAAACAACGCACATGATTTGGGCTCCTACAACACATACAGATGCATCATGTATTATTTAACAGTGTTTATTTGCTTTAAACATAAACAAGTGCCAATCTGCTATTAAATGCTGATTTCCCCTAAAATAAATGCAAACAAGTAGTTTTCAAATGAGTGTCTGCTACTTTGTAATAACAACTCACGCATACTGCCTAACTCACGCATAACAGAACCTTACAAAATTTAATATGTCAACACTAAAACCATATTTTGCTAGTCCATAGTGTACAAAAAACAGATTAGCCATTCATGGTACTCTAACGCATTCAATTTCGTCCACAAACAATTTAAGAAACAACGAAAAAATTTACCTTTATATCTTTTAGTTTTTCTTTGTCTTGGTCGACAACGGTCGTCGACCCACAACTACTTTGCTTGCATCTCTTCTGTAATCTTCCCTCATCGCTTGCTTCTCTTTCAACGTCTATTTCAGCGTCTCTCGCAGCGTCTCTCGCAGCGTCTCTCGCGGCATCTCTCGCAGCGTCTCTTTCAGCGTCTCTTGCAGCATCTCTTTCAGCGTCTCTTTGAGCAAGTTTCCTATCCACAATTGCTTCTATCTCTTCTATTTCTTCAGTGTTTTTCTTCATTTTCTTTGTTTGTTTATACCCTTGTACTCCTTTCCTAAAACCTACACCATCCCCCACAGTCCGTGTGCGACCCCCATGCTCAGGTCCTAGCACCACAATCAAAGGGTCTGCTCCTTTTTCCTTCGGAATCAACCCTTGAACCATTTTCTTATCTACGTCTACCTGCAGATGCAAATTTAATAACACTTTATTCATAAAATTGCTATCCACAGACCACAATAACATTAAAATAGAAACAATCTTAGAAGTTTTACCAATTCTCTGAATATTCCTTCCATATTGGGACAAGTTATCCTAGCAAGGATCCACCTTTTTGTGCGCTCACAAGTAATATCCAAGATTTCTTTCTTCAGTTCTTCATCTATATTCACTTTTGACAAATCAACATCCATTCCACGATACCCTGATCTTCCTAGATGTGCATAATTCTTTTGAAGCTTAGCATATGCCTTCCCAATGGCTCGCTTTTTCTTCAAAAAAGTGTAAAGGGCAAATTAGAAATTTTTCTATAAATATTACAGCAGTTTTGATACAAAATAAAGTTAACAAACCATCTTTTGTGATGATCGATGTTTTCGACAGAATTCATCCCAATCTCCTGGCTGTATGAAAGAGTATTTCTTATCTTCATAAGATTTTTTACGGGGTATCATGAATTCGGCTTTGAGATTTGTCTTAAATCTCTTCCATGCAAAATTGCATTGCTTAAGTGTTGATTCTTTGCGATCATCATCTGTGAGATCAAAGTACTCCTGTTTGATATGAAAATAAAGCTTACTTATTAGATGTTATCACATATATCGCAAACTGAAAATGCAATTAAAGTCTTAAAACATTATACCTTAATAATCTCCCATAGAGCATCTTTCTGGTCAGCATCTATTTTGCTCCAATCGTCATCAAGAATAGATATCCGAAGTCTTGTCATACTACCAATGTATGTTGCCCAGTCATTTCGGTGTTTACCTATGGCACGGCCTTCACTGTCGAACTCCACATTAAACGGTTCAGTAGGTTTAGTCTTGGGTTTGCTTGGTCCTCTCCCTTTTCGTTTGGGTGGGTCAACCAATGCAAGTTCATTGTCAGCCTGAAAAAAAAGCAACATGAAGTAATAAGCAATCCACAACCATACCAATAAGAAGCAACATGAAGTAATAAGAAGGAGCAGATTCAACCCTGAAAAAATACATGTTACAGAAGAGCGAAACTTGCAAACCATACAAGAAGGAGCAGATTATACCCTCACACATAATTACCTTTACCACATTCACTAGATCTCTTTAAAAAAATATTTTCAATATAGAAAGGGAAAACTTTTGAAAGTCAAACTGGACTATAGAGAAATGTATGTGGTCGAGTGTGGTTACAACTTTCAAACAGCCATTGTGACGCATTATCAGATAGTATATCAACTATCAACTAAACCATATCGATTTTCACCTGAATGAGCCGCATTACTAAGAAAGATACAACCCAAGGATGAAAGATATGACATAGAACATTAGATCAAAATAATAATTTAAAGAAGTCAAACCCATTAAAGACAACTATCACGTGTCTGAACACACCTAGTATACACTTTTACTATCAACTATCAACATACATATACCTTCATATTGCAATAGCTTACATAGTTATGGGGGGCAGAGAACAATTTGAACCAAACCAGAACCAAGTAAGTTCGATTCTATCAACACAGCAATAACCATAACCAAACTAGCTTTCATTTTCTGTTTGTAAAACTAGTTTTTGCACACAATTAACACCAACACCCAAAGACTTCATATTACAAAACAACTCAAACCCATTCACAATAAGAAACCCTAATAAGCAGTTGCTTTTTCACACAAAACTACCCATGAAAATCATTTTTAATTAACAATCTAATTAAATAATAAGCAATCTAATAAAATACTAATAAGCAATCTAATTAAATAATAAGAAACCCTAATAAAATACTACTCCGTAATAAGCAATCTAATTAAATAATAAGAAACCCTAATAAAATACTAATAAGCAACCTAATTAAATAATAAGCAACTTAATTAAAAAATAAGTAACCTAATTGAATAATAACCACAGTACCATTTTTCGTTAGGTGTTTATAATATCAACTGGAGATAGAGATGTTTTGGTGTTAGGGTTTGGTTTGGTTAGGCGATAGAGATTTAGAATATCAACCGGAGATAGAGATGTTTTGGTGTTAGGGTTTGGTTTGGCGGTTATGTGGAAATTTAGAATATTTTGGGGACGAAAATATTTTCGTTTCCCGCCGAGCAAAAATAATTTTCTTTATCTTTAGTAAAAATTAGGGTAAGTATTTTTTATTTTTTATTTTTTTTTAAGAACGGCACCACATTTGAAATCCCACCCCCCGAGTTAAACCATCCAAATGGGCAGGCCCCGGGAACTGAACCACTAGGAGAGACCCACGAAGGGAAATCCCTAAAACTCGGGTTCTTTATCGACTCGGTTTCCGAGCCGATTTCCAATTCAACCGATCGGGTCAACCCGGGTTTTAAAACATTGCTAAAAAACTTGAATAATTCATACAAATAGTAGCTAAATAAACAAAATATGCCTTCATTTTTAATATTGTTACATGTAGTAAACTTTTATAAAACCAATCAATAACATTTTCGAAAACATATTTTATTAGCTATGAACACAACCAACCACCCCTTTGTTCATAGCATAGTCTTTACAATTACAAGAAAGAAAATAATATTGCGTTTACAAACCCTAACTAACTATTTGAAAGATACAAATTTCAGATAAAAACTGATCGAGAGGATCACTTTAGCCTTCCAGAAATAGAGCTCCTTAGACTTCTTGAAATCTTACACTGCGACCTTTGTACTTCATAAAAACCTGCAAATACAAGAAACAAGCTACAAAAAAAAAACGCGCTATAGTTAGTGAAATGCATAATAAATAAGTTGATGAAAATTAATTAATGTTTGTAATAAGATTTTGGTACCTTCTGGATGTGCAGGATTCATCAAACTTCTAATCTTACACTGCGACCTTTGTACTTCATAAAAACCTGCAAATACAAGAAACAAGCTACAAAAAAAACGCGCTATAGTTAGTGAAATGCATAATAAATAAGTTGATGAAAATTAATTAATGTTTGTAATAAAATTTTGGTACCTTCTGGATGTGCAGGATTCATCAAACTTCTAATCCTTCATCGTGGTCAGATCTTAAGTAAGTAGTATCATCAAGAACATCCCTTGAGGGTGTAATACCAAGGCTAAATGGGGGTAACTCATCAAATTGATCATATTCATCCTCGCCCACAACACTTTCAACACCAACTATGCGTCGTTTACTATATAGGACGACGTGCAATCTTTGATCATTTGGGTCTTCAACATAGAATACTTCAGTGACTAATTTTGCTAAAATGAACGGTTCAGATTTATAGCCGTTTGTGGAGAGATTGACAGTAGTGAAACCATCTTCATCAACATCAACACCTTTTTCATTGTCGATCCATCTACATTTGAACAAGGGTATAACGGTTGAATTATAATGCAATTCCCATATTTCTTGAATGACACCATAATAAGCCTTTTTGGCGTTCTTTAATCTTTCTTCGCGATTCACCGTGGATACTTCTGTCGTTGATGCTATTAAGGTGACTCCGCTATTTTGTAATGTACTTTTATCATCTTGTTCTTTGGTGTAAAACGTATATCCGTTAATTACATACCCTTGATATTTGACAACCCGTATTGGCCCAAATCCCAAATCTGCCATGACTTTGTCTACAGTTGAAAGTGTACTCCTTACTTTGCCTTTGAGCCATTGTGAAAATGTACTATTATGCTTGTTAGCCAACCAAACCTGGCCCTTCTGATTGTTTTGTTGTTTCAAAAGTGACTTGTGCTCGTATATGTATGGTGCAATACATGTCATGTGTTGTAGGACTGTGAAATGTGCCTCATGTAAATCATCTAGACTCGGCGATGCTTCTTGGCGCCCGAGTGTACCTTCCCCCTGAAGCCTACCCTCATGTCGACTTTGTGGAATGCCAACTTTTTTCACACCATTCAAATAGTCTGTATAATAATCAATCACCTCCTCAGTAGCATATCCTTCAATAATACTACCCTCTGGTTGAGATCGGTTCCTAACATAACCTTTTAAGATTCCCATGTATCTCTCAAATGGATACATGTATCGCAGGAAAACAGGTCCACAAGTCTTAATTTCTCCAACAATATGAGATACCAAATGAACCATGACATCAAAGAAAGAAGGTGGAAAGTACATCTCGAGTTCGCAAAGAGTTAAGATAATATCACGCTGCCATTGATCTAACAATTCGGGATCAATCACCTTCGAATGAATCATGTTAAAAAATAAACACAACCTTGTTATTGTGTGTCGGATGCGATTTGGTAGTATTCCACGAATTGCGATGGGAATCATCTGCGTCATCAAGACATGACAATCATGAGACTTCATACCAAACAACTTCAAGTCTTGCATTGACACCAGCTTTTTTATGTTAGCCGAATACCCAGATGGAACCTTAACGCCACTCAAACATTGACAAAATTTTGTTTTCTCGGCCTTAGACATGGTATAACAAGCTGGTGGCAGATATGTACTAGTCTTCCCAACAATCTCTTTAGGAGCAAGCTCTGGTCTGATTTGCATGGCTTCCATGTCCTTTCGAACCTTAATACCATCTTTCGTCTTCCCGGGAATGTTCAACAATAATCCTATCAAGCTTTCACACACGTTTTTCTCAATATGCATAACATCAAGGCAATGTCGAACTTGCAAGCGATCCCAGTACGGTAATTCCCAAAATACAGACTTCTTTTTCCAAATACTCTCTTTTGAAGTTGAAGTGCCTTCTTTCCCTTTCCCAAACACAATATGAATATCTTTCACTTGGGATAATGTAGCCTCCCCATTTAATGGTGGTGGTAGCTTTTTATCTTCAACGCTATTATCAAACAACTTTCTATTTTTACGGTATTGGTGATCCTCTCGAAGTGATCTTCGATGCCCCATATATATTGTTTTCTTACAATTAGACAACCAAATTGAGTGAGTGTGATCTTGACACACAGGACATGCCATTTTCCCTTTCGTTTTGTATCCCGACAAATTTCCATAAGCAGGAAAATCACTAATAGTGCAAAAAATCATGGCTCGCAATTGGAAATTCTCTTTCTTGTACGCATCATACACTTTTATGCCCTTACTCCACAGGTCTTTCATGTCATCAATTAATGGCTTCAAATAAATGTCAATATCGTTGCCTGGTTGTTTAGGACCTTGTATTAGCAATGACATCATGATGTATTTTCGTTTCATACATAGCCATGGTGGAAGATTGTATATGCATAAAAGAACCGGCCAAGTGCTATGACGACTACTCATGTTTCCGAAAGGATTAATTCCATCTGAACTAAGTCCAAAGCGTATATTTCTAATCTCATATCCAAATTCCTCTTTAAACTCATTATCGATGTTCCTCCATTGAAGGGAATCAGCTACGTGTCTCATTTTTCCATCTCTTTTACGCTCTTCGGCATGCCAACGTAACAATTTTGCATCCTCTTCATTTGAAAATAATCGTTCCAATCTTGGTTTTATAGGAAAATACCACAATAATTTAGCAGGTGGACCATTCTTGGTCATGTCGGGGTTAAGTGGTGTATCTTTTTTTCGTTTGTACCTCGATCTACCACAAATCCGACATGCATGTAGGTCCTCGTCGTTACCTCTATACAACAAACAATCTTTTGGACATGCATCTATTTTTTCGATTTCCATTCCCATCGGGCACATCAATTTTTTTGCTTGGTATGTTGAAACAGGCAACTTGGCTTTAGGAACATTTCATGTAACGCTTCTAGTAGAGCTGTGAAACCCGTGTCACTCCAACCATTAACTGCTTTAACGTTCATGAGTCTATAAACAGCAGATAGTTTGGTAAAATCCTCACAACCTTCATACAACGGTGTTTCTGAGTCGACAAGCAATTGTTGAAATTGTTTTTGATTTTTTTCAGCAACATTATCCTCCAAATTATGTAACATCTCATTTAAACGATCATTATTGTGTGAATCGTTGTTATGTTCGACATTACAATTGGGAATAGACGTGTTACTTTTAGCTTTGACTTCTCCATGAAAATCTCAACAAGTATACCTTTGCATAAACCCTTTTTCTATAAGATGGCTTTTAATAGTTTTCAAATCGGCAAAACACTCCCAATTTAAACAACTTTTACAAGGACAATGAACTCTTGATTTTCCTTTCTTAACCCGATCATCTTCGGCAACTTTTAGGAAATGAGACAAATGTTCCAAGTATTCGATGCTAACACGTTCTATCTCGTACATCCATATACTACGATCCATCTTAAATTACACTCAATACGATAATACACATTCACATCCTAAATGAGACAAAGTATTCAAAAAGCAGTTTCAAATGGGGACAATCCGATATTAACCTCTATTAAGTTATTTTCGGACGGGAATTAAACTAACGGTTCATGAGTTGCATTAAATTTATACTACATGAATGTTGCATAAAATAATTGTTTTCGTGATTCATTTAGAACATACCTTACTTTCACGGGTCAATGAACCTACATTTCGGATACCGTATAAGGACGATTTACGCAAACATTCCTATAAATATAGCAAAAAATATTCATGTTAGCTTTCATTTATACACAATAACAAATTTATGTCCCTAAACACGCAAATAGTGACTTTTATAAGTATAACATTTTTTATGGAAAAGTTTACATAAATAATCATAAAAATCCTATTTAGTATGAATATGAATGTATAAGAAGTGATACATACCTTTTAATTGTAGTTAATGCACAAAAGTATGGTAATTATAAGAACATTTATGGTATTTTTCGAGTGTATTAAATGCAAGATTGATGTTGTTTTGTGTGGATAGTGTCTTAACTGCAGATGATCTGGTTTTTGTAGCCGTTGGGACCCCTTTTTTTTTAAACTCATTTAGACCGGTTCATATGAAGGTAACCGGTCTAAATATTTGGATTATATAGACCGGTGTAAATGAAACAAACCGGTCTAAATAACAGTTTTTGGACCGGTTCATTTGAAGGGAACCGGTCTAAATATTTGGATTATATAGACCGGTGTAAATGAAACACACCGGTCTAAATAACTTTTTTTGGACCGGTGTAGATGAAACAAACCGGTCTAAATGTTAAAACGCCATATAGAACGGTGTTTCTTATTTGCACCGGTCTAAATAACTCGTGGCGGGGAATAATCCGCATTTAGACCTGCGTTTTTCTTAAAGGGTCTAAATATAGGGGTCTTAAAGCCCTTTTTTGTAGTAGTGTGACTTTTTACTCTTCTTTTCATAAATCTTCAAAGCCAAAGAATCATAAAACTTCAAATGCATACACTGCACCCCATCCCATTTCCTCGGCACAACCTCGACCACTTCACTAACCTCGATCACCACATTCTCCACAATCTCGCTCTCCCCCATCCCAAATTTCCCAACTTTAACCACGCTACAAGTCCCATTACTCAACCACAACAACCCGCAACTAAACCCCTTCTCAATCTCCTCCTTCCAATCCTTCTCATATCCCAAATCCATCGAAACCGGAATCTTCTTCTTATTTTTATAAAAAACCTTCCCTAAAACCCCCGGCAAAACCCCGATCACCCTCTCGTCCGCTAAAAACACATCAAACGCGTTAAAAAGGTCCATTTTTTACTCAAATGACCTGTAATCGGACTTTAACTTGCTAAATTTAACAATCTGTGATATGGGTATTCCTAAAGATTGAATCTTTTTACTAGCAAACTCAAATGTGAGCTTTTTGGACCTGTTTTTTGGTCTGTCATCGATAATTAAGCAAGTCCTGCAAGATTCTGGTGAGATATTTGAAGGGTGTTTTAAAGGGATTTTGAAAGGGGTTTTTGTGTATTCTTTACGTGGGGTTTTTGTAAGAGTTGTTAGTAAGTAGATGTGGTTGTCATCAGTGGGTGTGATTGGATTTGAGTTTAGTTGGGTTTGTTTCCATTTGAGTAGGGAGTTTACTGCTTTTTGGATTCTGGGTTTTGGGTTTTTAGTGGTGGTGGTGGCTGGAAACATGACTGGTTTTTCACGGCAGCGTTGAGGGTTTTAGGGTTGTTGTGTGTGTTGGTTTTTATAAACAGTAGCTGATATAAAGTACAAAGGTTTAGATGAGTTGGTCTTTATACAGTATGCAGAAAATGGCAAGGCTAGTGTTTATTTAAGCTTATTTAACTGGTGGGAAAATGGGAGTCAATTGGGACGAAAAGACAGAAATGCCCTTCAAATATTATCAACTAACTGAGATGGACTAACGGTCGTTAGTGCCAGGGACCAAAACGAACCAAAAGTTTCCCCACAAAACATAGTACTATTCTAGACATATGTGATCCTCATTCTTTACGGTATATAAATAGAAAAATTTCACTTCCTTAACTGATGTGGGATGTAAACTTAAGGGGTGTTTGTTTAAGCTTAAGGGGTGTTTGTTTTGAAAAGAAAAAAAGACTTTAAAAGTCAATAGTGGACATTTATTTAGGGACGGAGGGAGTATTAAAAAGTATACAAATGCATATTAATTCTTAAATACATAAGTGTCAGCGAATTTGTTTTTTTAATTTTTTCAGTTTTATAATCAACTTCTTAGGTCTCCATGTTAAGAGACGGTCAATCTCCCAAGAAATAGATAAGAAACAGCGATGATAAGGCTCTTTGAACGGGAAAAACTCCAAGAAAACTAGAGATAAACAAGAACTAGACTTTGAACATATTTTCTTCCTCTTTCTAACTTAACACAACGATTAGCATATGAATAGAATTGAAAATGCGGTTACTAAAGAAGCTAACTGTTTTTACGTGACCCACGTACAATTATATATTCTCTAAAAATAAGAGTGCTCGAGCCATCTGTGTTATACCAATGTCGCCTCATTCTTAATTACATGGGTGGCTGGATCATTTTGAATGATACCTTTTTGCATGATTGAGTTGAAGAACCATCTGTGTTCAATAGAAACCTGGATTTAAGAGTATCCTCTCCCTCCATCTATTTAACGTATAAACTTTCACAAACTTTTCATATAATGGGCTTAGCCCATATAATAATAATAACAACAGGCCCATAACTTTGAATTATTTTACAGTAGTCAACTATAAAATGGCGAGTGAATCCGCTGACATTTGAGTTGGAAAAAGTCAAAGTCATCATTTTCGGGCAATCTATCCAGGTACATACATTTTTTTAAGGATTTTGTGTTTTCTAAGGTTATATCTGGCCATGACCCGGTTTGACCCGGCAATATGCGGTTAGACCCGGCAATACCCTGTCATATCCAGCCAAGACCCGGCTATACCCGGTAATATCCGGCCAAGACCCGGCTATACCTGGTAATATCCGGTCAAGACCCGGCTATACCCGGTCATATCCGGCGAAGACCCGGTATGACCCGGCTATATCCGGCTAAGACCCATTGTCGGCTTTTTCTTCTTGTCTCGTTGTAGTGCATGGCCGGATACTTGTATTTGTTTCGGTGCTTTTTTTGTACGTCAAGGATTGGCTGCTTGCTATTGAGCTATTCAGGTACTTTTTTTGTGTTTCAGTGCTCTCAAAGGTTTACCTGTCGAGTCATTTTACTATCTACATTCTTGTTCGTTTTACAGCGTAAGGTCTTAATTATATAGTTATAGAGCTTCCATAAAGGCCATGTAATGTTCTGGCTCCAGTATCATAGGTTCTAAATAACAAATCAGTTTTATAACCGGAAACATAAACATTAAGGACAAGCTTATCTCTTATACAATGAACACTACACTGTAGCCTGTTTATTTACATGCGAGTGTTTATTTGTTTGATTAATGGCAACACGACAAGTCTTGTGGGTGTTTGTTCATTATCTTTTTTAAAAGTAACATTCTCTGTACGTATTTTGTTTTGTGTGCACGGCCTTACATGTAAGTCTCCCTAGCTGCATTTTCATTCTTCTCTTGAAAGTGATGTTTTATGGCTTTTTGTTCAAACTGTCTATCATAAAACTTTTGGTCACAACTCACAAGTTACTTGATTCACATATACGCTTAAATCCTGGTGACACTAATCTTCTTATAGACTTGATAGATTTTGTGGCCAATACATCAGTTCTGTTACAGCAACCACATATATGTTTCAGATAATCTGATAATATTACCCTGAATGTTCTTACAAATCTGATAGCTGAACACCGCAAAGCTGATTATTGGGACTGTAGGTTTGCAGCACATTTGAACATTCCTCAATTTGTCTGTGCAATCTGTTTATATTGTTAACAAGACCTGGTAGCACAGATTAAGACATCTCTTGTGAGATTGTGAGTTCGGATGTCACATTGTTTGCATCTTGGTTAATGTAATGGAAGCATTATGTGTTTTTATCTTTCGGTAGACGCTTTTCTAGGCAAGAAGCTCTCTAGGTTTCGGCTAGCTATTGGTCACAATGGTTCTTAAATTAGCGAAAGTTTCCATCACATATAGTCGGTGAATGGACTGCTAGTGTTTTGTTTGTCTTTTAGCCAATTTTCGACGATCATATTACTGTCAATCACTAATAGTAAGCATGAATCATAGATGAACTTACATTCGGGATTGCAAAAATTTTCTGACAACTTGTAACTTCAGTACATAAAACTTGATTGTTTTGACATTTTTTTATCTAAATACTAAATAGTTATGAATAAACTCAAAACGAATCTCTTTGTTACAGGTGAAATTTGGTCTTCTCTGACTTTATTGATTTTACTTTCTCATGTATGTTACGGGATGGCAAATGCTGATCAATAGCAAGTGGTTCCTTCAGAAGCTTGGTCATGAAGGTACATAGAATAATCTTTATGTCTTATTTACCTTGATGTTAAACTATAAAAAAATAAAGTTAATCAACTACTTCAATTGTGTTTGTAGGTCTAAACAATATGTTGATGGCTTATGAGGACAAATCCTCTGTGTATATTTTCTCTTGCTATTGGGCCAAATCATGAACCCATTACGTTTGTGGGAAAGACTCCGGTATGCTCTACATTTTTCACTTTGTTTTGTAAGATATCAAACAGTTAAACTGATTTTTGTAGTCTAAAATTTGATTTGCATGTACCTATGAATGGTCGTACACTCGTACTAGGTTTTGATTAATTGGCATTTCAAATAAATTTACACACAATGTACCCTTTCAGGGGAACACTGTTCTGCAAGAGGACCGAATGACTTCGGATGGGATCCAGTCTTCCAACCCGATGGGTTATGATCAAACGCAAGGCCATCTCTGTTTCTATACAATCATCTCCATAATAGGTGGCAATTTCAACCTATTTACTTATAAACGGGTCTTGGCATTTTCATATCTTAAATGGGTCCTATGGTTCTAAGCAAGTTTAGCTAAAAGAGGAACACATCAAATGGGTCGAATGGGTCCAAACAGGTTGAAAGTCACGTTAAGTCTATCTTTTAAGAGTACAATCTTATAAATTGTGGAGAAAGAAGGTTTTGTAAGTCCCCATTCTGACCTACCAACCTGTTTGAACCTGAATCAGATTTGACATTCTTATGAACCAAACCCATTTTGATCCATTTCAACCTGACCCATTTTGACTTACCATCTCTAATCTCCCTGCACCTTTAATATCATCGTATGCTTGCAATAAAACCAAACTAATTTTATGATTTCTGTTATAGATACGTTGAAATGCCCCGATCGATCTCGAGCTTGACGTAGACCAAAATATGACCCGTGTCCACCTGAACCCATGTTAACCTGTTAGCTAACCCTCTCATCTTGCCATCTATAATATCCAATTTAGATCCTCATACTCGCATAGATCTCAAATATCTGACCAAAAAAGTGTTGTATCATATTATAGATATGCTGAAATGCCCAAGGAAGAAAAGAACAAGATTTCTCATCGCGGAAGAGCTCTTGCACATCCCACTTTGCTGAGGCAGTGAGGGTGGGTATGTATTCGACACATAAGATAGAATACCACTTTGTATTTTGGGTTAAAAAACTGATTAATGCAAATTTGGGATCATTTTGTTGAAGGATACAAAAAACATTTGAATGCAGAAGGTAAAGTTTCTGACTAATCTTTGACAATCGTAGTACTCTAAATGTGAGTTTACATGGTAAACCAACCACAACCGATGAATCGATAGAAAATGACCATGTGATGACCATAAAAAAGTGTAATTTACGTTGTCTTCTTCCTTAATCAAATTGGTGTGATGTATTGTATGAGTGAATATAACGTGACTCCTGCATAGTCGAGCAAAACCCATAGCCCTCATCTTTATGATGTTTTATAAGTGCACTTCCTTTGTTGTTGCTTAATATAAGCGTTCGTTAAGCATGTAGGCTATTTTTATGTGATTGATCAACTTATCCTTTTGGAAACTACAATAGTTTGGTTTAGATGAACAAAACTCGAAACTTTGTGTGGGATGTTGAGTCTTTTGGTAGGGCGCGTGAGGATGATACATCTATCAATTTTGGATAATTCTGATCACATATTTTCGTTACCACCTTGTGATTGATTGAGTTTTAGATTGACAGGAGTCGTCTCGAATCACCCTAGTCGGTTCATTTGTTAGTCACATGGATGACATATGTGGATCAGTTTGAATGGCACCTTATGCAGATTCAATAAAATACATATGTGGATCAGTTTGAATGTTTTTTTTTTTTAGTTTTTTTTTTCAACCTTTACCAAATTGCAGATTCAATAAAATACAAGATTTCATAATTATTTTCAAACACTTGTAACTAAGTAGCCAATAAAAACACACGATATCATACATCTCTGTAGTTCTCTTTAAACATTTTACGAATCATACAATAAATACACAAATGCAGAAATCAATCAAGCTAAACCTATAAATCAAATACATCCAATTCAAAATACCCAATTACATGTAATCCTAAATACATACGCAAATTGAGTTCATTACGAAATAAAAAGACAAATTGAACAACTTGCCTGAAAACAGATCATGTGAATGACTGGCCGGAGTACATGCCGGCGAATATGGTCTCGTAGATTGGCGGGAGATCCTGATTCTGCCTCTGAATCGATATGAGATTCGTTGAATGACCATTGGATTGAAGATGAAGGAGTTGTCAAGTGTAAGAACATGAACTTTTACATCTTTAGTCCCTCCTCTTATTTAAGATGTTAAAAAGGAGTTCTGTGGCCTGTTGTGTATATTATGCTTCCTACCCTCTAATACTAATTGCATGTAGCTTTGGAGTAGACAAATCTCCCTTGGTGAAAACCGTCATTTTTCGACAATCATCAATTTCCAAGGAGTTGTCAACATGAAAAAAAAAAAAAAAAAAAAAAAAAAAAAGACATGGGATTCGAATAAGGGGTCGGTTATTACTTATTAGTACACCCATTAAAATGATACCAATACCTTTCAAATTTATTTATTTATTTATTTTTATAATTTTATATTTATTATAAAACTACGAAACAGAAATTACAAATAACATAAAATATAAAGTTTGATAAGTTAAAATTAGTAAAACACAAAAAATACGTAGCAAAAAACTATATTGTCTTGCTAATAAAGTGGGTAAAACTGTCGAAAAAAAGTGGGAAACATAAAATATAAAGTTTGACAAGTTAAAAGTCGTTAAAAAGGGGGTAAATGAATAAGGGAAGGAGGAAATACAACCCTTCGAATAAGTCAACTCCCTGTGATAAAATTGAACAAAAAAAGTATTCAATTTACAGCTATTGACATGTACATTGTTGACAAGGTGTCTCCAGCAAGCTTATTGCTATGTAAATTTGGTTTATTTATAGCTATTTTCAATCACATGACAATCTAATAATCTAGTGTTAGATTTGAAAAACACGACACTATGTCACTATGAGATGAGATCAATATAGATCTCATATTTGCCATAGAACCAATGGACCAATCATAGCTACCCATTTTTATTTTCCATCTTTTTTTAAAACAACATATCTTGCAAACGGTAAATCTTCAAGCTACAAAAAAAATACCATCGCGACGAGAATTAAATGATCTTTCTATAGATATGCATTGTTATATACTTTCGATGATTTTTTTTTTCGACGAACTTTTTTTTTTTTAATTTCCGCCCAGAAAGAATCATATATGATTCGTAAAAATCATATATGATTCCGTAAGAATCATATATGATTCGATTTTTACGAATCATACGAATCATATATGATTCGTAAAAATCATATATGATTCGTACGGAATCATATATGATTTGTTAAAATCGAATCATATATGATTTTTCTGGACGGAAATTTTGGAAAAAAAAATGTTCATCGCAAAAAAAGTTCGTCGAAAATATATAACAATGCATGTCTATAGAAAGATAATTTAATTCTCGTCGCGATGGTATTTTTTTTTGTAGCTTGACGATTTACGGTTTGCGAGATATTTAAGTTTTAAAAAAAGGGTGAAAATTAATTTTTTTTTTATTTTGATAAGAAAAAATGAGTGGCTAATATTGCTTGATGAGTTCTATGGTAAAAATTGGATCTATAAAGAACTTTTGACATGTCACTATATATTAAGAGTAAGAGATGCGATCCTTTAGAAAGTAAATCAAATTAAAAAGGCTAGAAAGCCACTCACAATGTGACAAGTGTCCACCACCTACTCCTCTCATTTTTCTTATTAAATTTGGTTAGGGGCATCTTTTAACCCATTTTTTATTTCACCCCAAAACTCTAAACGTAAATAACTTTCAAACGATAAACTTTTATGAAAAACCGATTTCACCATAATTTTTTAAATTTAATTCTCTTTAATTTGGTATGCATTATGATATATGAATCACAACTTTTTTTTTTCAACTTTTTAAATGGGTGTTGATTTTCTTGAAATTTTCGGCATTTTTGGCTCTAATTTTGCCTAGTTTAAAGGCCGAATTTTGCAAAACTTCAAACACGAAAGTTGTAGCTTTTTGGCCATTCTTTACCCATAAATTTGAATCACTCAAATCTGATATAATATGAGTGAGATATCGCACGTTAAAGATGAACAATAACTGATGAACGTTATCAAAAATAACTGATGAACGTTATCAAAAAATAACTGATGAACGCTATAAAAAATAACTGATGAACAATAACAAAAATAACTGATGAACGTTATTTTTTCGAAAACTGCTGAACATTATAAAAGATAACTGATGAACGTAATAAAAAATAACTGATGAACAATATAAAAAATAACTGATGAACCTAAACACTTTGAAACACAGCCGGCACTAACTGATGAACCTAAACACTTTGAAACACAACCAACGCTAACTGATGAACCAAAACACTTTGAAAAACAACCGACGCTAACTGATGAACCTAAACACTTTGAAAAACAACTTACGCTAACTGATGAACCTAAACACTTTGAAACACAACCGGCGCTAACTGATGAACCAAAAGACTTTGAAAAACAACCGACGCTAACTGATGAACCTAAACACTTTGAAAAACAACCGACGCTAACTGATGAACCTAAACACTTTGAAACACAACCGACGCTAACTGATGAACCAAAACACTTTGAAAAACAACCGGCGCTAACTGATGAACCAAAACAGTTTGAAAAACAATCGACGTTAACTGACACTAACTGATGAACCAAAACACTTTGAAAAACAACCGACGCTAACTGATGAACCTAAACACTTTGAAAAACAACCGACGCTAACTGATGAACCTAAACACTTTGAAACACAACCGACGCTAACTGATGAACCAATAATTGATGAACCAAAACACATAACAAGGTTCAATAATTGATGAACCAAAAACACATAACACCAGGATAATAATTGATGAACCAAAAAAAAATATAACACAACACAATAACTGATGAACCAATAGTTGATGAACCAAAACACATAACAAGGGTCAATAATTGATGAACCAAAAACACATAATACCAGGATAATAATTGATGAACCAAAAAAAATAACACAGCACAATAACTGATGAACCAAAACACATAACAATGGTCAATAATTGATGAACCAAAAACACATAACACCAGGATAATAATTGATGAACCAAAAAAATAACACAGCACAATACTGATGAACCAAAACATCATCTCTATCTCTTCATCATCATAATCTTTCCTATTCTATATCGCTATGTTCTCTCCATCATCATCCTTCGTTTCTTCTTCTTCTTCTTCCTCCAATTCTTCCTCTTCCTCCTCTGTTTCAGTTGCTTTACAAGTCCTTGGTTTTCGGCATTTGCCAAACATCATCTCCTCCAATTCTTGCATTGTTTCTGTTTTCCAGTACTCAAATGCTGGGGTTTTTGGTTTTTTAAGAAGTGAATTGGCAAATATCACTTGCATTTTTAAGATAAAGTTAGATAAAAAAAAATTGATGAACCTATGGTACCATAATAGAGAAAAATAACACATGACAATAATTGATGAACCTATGATAACTGATGAACATATGATAACTGATGAACATATGATAACTGATGAAACCTATGGTAACTGATGAACATATGATAACTGATGAACCTATGATAACTGATGAGCCTAAGATAACACAGGACAAAAAGATGCTGAACAACAACTGATGAACCCAACTGATGAACCTATAATAATTGATGAACATATGATAACTGATGAACATATAATAACTGATGAGCCTAACATAACACAACTGATGAACCAAACTGATAAACCCTTAATATCTGATGAACCTATGATAAACAAAGTTTTTAATGATGAACAACTTTTTTTTTACTCATGATTTTTTTATCAGGAAAAGATGATTTTTTTTCATCCTGAAAACTGATAAACATTATGATTTTTTTTTCTTAGAAACTGATGAACAATATGATTTTTTTTAAGAAAACTGATGAAAAATAATAATTGATGAACAAGACTAACAAACGAACAAGACTGATGAACAACCACAACACTTTTTATTGATGAACAATTTTTTTTGGATTCACCCAAGAAAGGTTGTATAGATACAATGAACTCGAGCTTAAAATTATGTGTGAGATCTTGCATTAAGTAAAAGACTGCAAGTTTGTAAGTAACTGGAGTTGACATAAAGGGATTGATAACAAGTTATAATGTAGGCAATAAGAAATGGCGGCTAATGGACCTCAGACTATCAGACTAAAATATTTATCTCTTAAATTAACAAGCAATAGAACCAAATCGAAGAAGCTGCAAAAGTAGAACTATGGTGATGTGAGTATGTGACACCCAACCGAAGAGGTGCAAGTTTCGACCCATTTATGGTAAACGGGTCAACTTGGTTAATACCTTACTTCTAAAGGGTCAAATGGATAAAAATTTAATATTAGCTACAGTGGAAACAGGTCAAGCAGATCAACTGGGCCGCAGTTCGCCCTATAACTCCATTAAGGAGAAGTAGAAAACTTTATTGGAACAAGATAAGATGCAAACCTCCTCTGAAGTTAGAAGAAGAACATCACTAAACCTCAACAACTTGGCAAGCGCGTCTTGTTCTTCAAGTGTTCCAACAGCAAGAACATCACTAAACCACAACTCATAAAAGCAACAATATGAACAACACTATACATCTATGGGAATTTTATAAACGTCATTTCATTAACTAAAACCTCAAAATCTGGTTGAAGCATTTTGTCGAGCAGTTGGTGTGCATCATTATACGTATCACATTTCATCAACAGATCCTCTATGTTTACCCGATTATCATGATGTCGAAAAGTACGAAAAAGAGTTTTATCAATTGGAACCTGATGGTGACGTGATGAAGCGAAAAGTGTACCGCTTTTAGGGGGTCATTTAAGCCCTAAATCGTATTTATTTGATCAAATATTGCCCTAAATCGTTCCTTTTGTCATTTTAGGTACTTTGGAGAAGAAATCTGAAAAAGGAAGCATTTTGGACGTTTTTGGAGTATAAAAGTGAAGAAAATGACAAAGTCTCAAAAATGTGCTGGAAAGTACCTTTGACGGCGTCAGAAATTCCTCCTGACGGCGTCATGGCTTGGCAAAAGTGGTGGATATGAAAATTACTCATGATAAGCCAGAGAAATTTGCATTGGAATTCTGACGGCGTCACCCTTTGGAGTGATCAAGGTCGTCACGGTTTAATTTAAAGAGAGACGGCCCAGAAGATCTTGAAGGTGACGGCGTCAAGACTTATCCTGACGACGTCAGATGATATAGAGTGACGGCGTCAAAGTATTCTTACACGAGAAGGAACCTTAGTGAAACCGCCACATGTTAATCAAGACAATCACAACTCGCGCGCGGAGTAGCTGTTACTGTTTTGGCCATAAAATCTTCATACGAACTCGGATTTTGGTGATTCAAGAGGCCACGGAATCGGGACGAAAAGATCTACAATTTGGTGAAAAAAGGGATCTGACGCCGTCACTTGTTAAGGCTGACGCCGTCAGAACCCCTCAGACAGTAAACTGCCTATAAATACAACATCATAACTTCATTTTTTGTAAGCCCTAAACCCTAAGTCCGATTCTAGGGTTTAGGTAGGTGTTTTTCCAGCAACTTAGAGGGTCCTAATCATGCCATAAACATCTTGTAATGGTTTGTTTATCGATTCAATCTTATGTTATGTCTTCAATTATGATTATTGTTGATTACTCTTCATTAATTATGCTTGGCTAAATCACCTTGTGTCTACTTATGATTGTGTGAAACTTGTGTATAACTAATTAGATCTTATTGAATTCTTGTTGATGTGTGTGTCTATCTCCATCAATTAGGGCGTGACAACTTCAATAGATCTAGTTGGTTTAGTTTATAATTCTTGTTTCCTATTGTCTCTTGTTTGATTGGGTGATATCGATGTTAGGCTTAAGAAAACTGGCTAACCTCCTATGCGGTAACTTGCTTGAACGTCTTAAGAAACATGAACCAATGCGTACTAGGTTTATTTGGCTGTATTTAATGCATGAGCGAATTCTAGTGATCCCATGTTAGGAGCTTCTTAGCCGGCTCGACATAGGAGTGAAGTAGGAGTGATGAGTGTGTAAATACTCATCATTTTTACCTAATCTGAGCTGCCAAAACATTCAAAAACACTCAGAAATACATCAAAATACTGAAAATATCCCAGGGATTGTGTTTTATGTGTTTTAAATGCAAAATGTTTAAAAACAGTTGAAAAACGAATAAAGTTTGCAAAATTGGCAGTTTCAGTCCCTCAAGTTTCAAAACTTGTCAAAATTAGTCCCTGAGCATTTGTTTTGTCAGACAAATCACCAAAGGTCCTTTTTTAAATCATAAATTATCATACTTAGTCCTTTGGTGAAAAGTTTGAGTAAATTACATCTTTGGTCCCTCAAGTTTGAAATCTGTCAAAAATAGTCCCTGGGAATTTTAGAAAAATGGATAATTGCAATTTTGGTTCTTGGATTATTGAAACATGGCAGGATTTTACCTTGGTGTATTTTGGAAGATGTGCAAGATGGGTCCTCAAAATTTCAGAAATTACAAGTATGGTCCTTGTGAATTATCTTAAACCAAACCGGCCCCTTTGTTACTTTAGCCAAAAAAATAAAATAAACAACCAAACCACCCAACCCAATACCCCATTAACCCAAGCCCAACCCAATTACCCAACCGACCCACCCATTTTAAGTTAAATACTTATACGGGTCAATGGTCAAAATCCCTAAAGTTGTCTTCTTCCCTTATCCCGCCAAAATGAAACCAGACAAACCACCCCATCACTTTCCCCTACCTCTCCCCAAAACTTTCATCTTTTCACCACCTTCCCCATTCCCCAACACTGCTACCCTTCTCCTTATACCTCCCCACTCACGGGTTTCACCTCCACCTCACCTATCCGAGGGAAGTTTTGGGCGCCAATTACAACTTAAGGGCTGAGATCGATTCTGCTTTAATCCAAAGGCTGGGATTTATTCACAAGAAGCACAAATGGGTATCAAGACTATTTTATCTCTCAAAAGAAGCACAAGTGAAGGAAAGAGACCCCAAGACTTAGTTTAGTATAAATAGCAGTCTATGTAAGCTTTTGAAGTGTGCTTAGTTTTTTTTTATGTAATTTAGTTTTTAAGTATTGGAATCAATTTCTTTCAAGTTAGATTTAAGTTTTCAGTTCAAAAAGTAGCAAGTAGTTTCTAGTTAAATTTCGTTATGTAATTTTAAGCTTCCAAAGTTATAATTTCGAATTCAAGTGATCAATTTAAGTTTCTTTTAAGTTAATTATTCAAGTTTATTTCAGTATTTGTATTTCTTTCAAGTTTAAATAAAAAGTCAAAGTTTCTCAGTTAATTCGTGTTTTAGTTAACTGATTATCAAAACTCCACCAAAAGCTCCCTAACCCTGTTTATAAGCTTATATAAGCTGTCAGTAGCTTTTTATAAGTTTATATTAGCCAACTTAGTTGTAATTTGGAAAAGTCAATATAAAGTCAATGCAGGTCAACTGATTCATAGTGGTGAAGATTCTGGGTTAATTTGATAGCTCAAACAAAAGAAATGGAAGTGTTTGGCCTATCTAAAGATAGGCTAGCTTGAGGAGTACCCTCTGTTGAGCTGAGGGGACTTAAGTAAGTTTCAATTCTCACTAAGCTTTGTCAAATTCAGTTTTCACTGTGCTAGTGCTTATTTTGGTGCTTTTTGCTTTTCAGTAAGTTGCTTGAGTTAATTTAGGCCATCTTAGTTTAGTTTGATCATTAGTTTAAGTCTTAATTTCATTTTCAACTAAAAACTTAAAAACAGTCAACTTTAGTCAAATTTAGACTTTAGCTTAATTAGTGCTTAATTTAGGTAAAAGCTGCTTATTTAATCTTAATTAAGTTAGTTTAATAATAATAAGTCAGGAATATAGTTTAATTTGGTCATTTCCTTTGTTAATCTTAAAATCAGTTGGATAAGGGTGTGTTTGGAACCATGGAGTCAAACGGGTAAAAAGGGGTTGTCACTGTTCCAATGCATCTGCCTTAACTTTGGTATTGATTTTAAACTCAGTTAGAAGTTGTTTTTATAAGTGTTGCACCTTTTTCGAATGATTTCTAAGTTTTGTGAGCTGCAGTCCTTTTTCAGCTTTTAGTTTGAGCAAATAAGCCACATTTAGCATAAGCTCTTATATAGCCTTGTTCTCAGTAGTTTTAGGCTCCTTTGGGTCTGTTAAGATTGTCCTAGGTCTGTTTGAGTTGTAATCTTTAGCGTAGAAGAAGTCTGCACAAAGCATAGCAGACTTAAACTTTATTTTTGGTTTTTTCGTTTTTTTTTTTACAAAGTTGATAATTTTCTTGTGAGCTCAAATTAAGTTGAAATTAATTGGTCTTTTGGGTTTTAATTATTCACCAGCTCGTCTACTTAGGGAATTTTTTCCAAGATTTTTAGGGTATCTTTTAATAGTGTATCGAGGGCTTGAACTAGACCCATTCGCCCTGCCCCTCGAGATAGCAGCAGACTGCAGTGGTACTTAGCTCATTTCGAGCTTATTTTTAAGCTATTCTCGAACTAGAAAAAGCTAAGATTAATTATCTAAGCTTATTGATTGGGTGTTAATCAGTTTTCAAGAGAAAAGTTAAATAAAAAAAATAGTTTTTATTAGTTGTAGTTGCCGAGGTTCGAACCTGGGTCTTTTCTAGTTAAAAGTCGTTTTTGAGTTTTTACAATCTAGTCCTCTAGTTTCAGTTTTGTACAAATCAGTCCCTGTCTTTGTTTTAGTTTATTTAAAGTTTTAATTTTTACACTTTTGCCCCCTAACTTTTATAGATTTTTATTTTTCTTTTATAAAATTAGTTTTTATTGCATTTGTACCCTAGGTTTAGTATTTCATTTATTTCAAGTTTTTAGCTTCGTGTGTTTACCGTATTTATTTGCGTTTTCATTTATTTCAATTTCTGTTTTTATTTTCAATTACCACAACACCAAATAATCTCCAAATCAAATCATCAAGCATTTTAATTCCGAACCTAAAACAAAATCCTCGATTCACACCTCGCTGGGACACGACCCGGGTGATCACTTACCCGGTATCACACACATCACATTCACGGGTTTTGCAAGTTTTACTTTTTCTAAGGTTTGACTTGTCACTTCCCAAAGTATCACGTGTGCACGATACTATATTTATTTATATATATACTACACACGGATCAAATTTTGGCGCCGCTGCCGGGGAGGTTGTGTTGCGACAATATTGTTTAAGGTTTAAACGATTAGTGACTTGAGATCCTTCTTCACGAAGTTATCACTTCCAAAAAAATTTATAAAACACAAAAATATTTTTCTTTTCTTTTGTATATATATTATCATATAAAAACAAAAATACAAAAAGATTTTCCGTTTTTCTTGTTAAATTAATAAAACAATAAAAAAATTACCGTCGAAAACCAAGACAGAATACTACCTAACTGGGGGTATGACCATTAATAAGTTCCCAAACAAAAGATTAAAACTTGCCTTTGTGTCGCTTGCGAATTCGGCTCACCTTTGATTGATAAACAAACTATAAAGGAGGTTCTAGGATGGTCTTGACATTAAATTGCAGACCGAAAGGAGCGGGTTTTTAAGGACATTTATTGCCCACCTTTGCTCCTCCGCCACCCTGTGCGTTTTTCTTTCAAAGAGCTACCGTACGCTTGTTTGATTTAAGGTTTAAGTTCACTTGTGTTTTGCCTCGGTCTTGTTTTAATTGAAATTGTTTTTGTTAGTGCATGCGCACTCGTTCTTCTCCGTCAACAAGTCCTTTACGTGAACTCGGGCATACCTCGAGAAGACGTAATCGAAGACGTAATCGTGGGCATTCCGCCCCAATAGCCGGACCCGAGATTCGTGCTATTCCCGTTCCTCCCATTGTCACAATGGCGGAGGATCGTACCATGTGTGAGCTTCTCCAAGCACCCACCGAGGGTTACGGAGATGCTATTGTTGTTCCGGCAATCGTTGCCGATAGCTTTGAGCTTAAGACCGGGTTGCTATCCTTAGTAACTTCGAGTCAATATTTCGGATTTGAGAGGGACGATCCTCATTCCCACATTCGATGGTTTAACAAGATCACCTCTACCATCAAATACCGAAATGTACCACAAGATGCAATCAAATTGCTTCTTTTTCCTTTCTCTCTCGAGGGGTCGGCCCGGACTTGGCTAGAAAAACAACCCCCTCGTTCTATTTTAACATGGGAAGATTTGGTGTCAAAATTTGTGAATGAATTCTTTCCTCCATCAAAAACCACAGCCCTTAAAAATGAAATCACCAAATTCACTCAAAAATTTGATGAATCCTTTAGTGAAGCGTGGGACCGTTTTAAAGAATTACTTCGCAAATGTCCTCACCATGGTTTCTCCGAGTTACATCAACTCGATACCTTCTACAATGGTTTGAACCATTCCGATCAAGACTCTCTAAATGCCGCCGCCGGTGGTAATCTCTTGTATCGGACGACTAAAGATGCTTTAGCCATCATTGAAAATAAGTCTAAGGTTCGTACTTCACGAAGCAAGCAAGTTGTTTCTCAAGTGAATGCTTCACCTTCTACTTCATCTCCCGTGAGTTCTTCTAGCACCGATGCTAAGATTGACAAACTCACTGAGGCTATTCAAGCTTTGGTTCTTTCCAAGCATAAGAAACAATCTTCCCCACAAACTTCTTCACCCACTCAAGTCAAAGCGGTGGAAGAAACTTGTGTCACTTGTGGTGGTCCTCATGCATATTACAATTGTACTGCCACCGATGGTAGTCATTGTGATGTCAATGCGGTATCCGGGTCTTTCAACCAAGGAGGTAATCAATACCGTCCTCAAGTTGACCCGAACTATCGTGTTAGCAATCAAAATGGACCACCCGGATTTTCTCAACCCAACAATCCAAATAGATTCAATCAAAACCAACCGAGAGGGCAAAATGTTCAAAATCAATTTCAAGCCCCGATCAATCAATACCCAAATCAAGGTGGTAATTTTAATCAAAGCTTTCAAGCTTCGAATTACCAAGCCCCAATTGCTTCCTCAAACGAACTTGCTAATTACATCAAAGCAAATGAAGCAAATTTGAGGTCAATGCAAAATCAAATCACCACTTTGAAAAATGATTTTCAAACTTCAATTTCAAAACAAGGTTATGAACTTAAAAATGAGCTTAAGAATACAAATCAAAAGATTGATCAATCTCAAAATAAAATTGAGAACATGTTTGCCAGTCTCATGTGTCAATTGAATCAACCTTCAACTTCGGGAACCCTTCCGGGAAATACCATTCCAAACCCGAAGGGTGAATTGAAAGCTATTACCACTCGTAGTGGTAAGACAATTGATGGACCCTCGATTCCTACTCCTTCTCCGGTGAAGGAAGTGGAACGAGAACCCAAGGTGAAAAAGGACAAAGTGCAAATTACTAGCCCACAAAGTACCGCAAATGTCCAACCTTCGGTCGTCCAATCTCCAATTCCGGAACCCGATGTTCCGAAGACAAATTCTAAACCCTCGATTCCTTATCCTTCGAGGCTTAATGAACAAAAGCTCCGTGACAAAACTAATAGTCAAATGATGAAGTTTCTTGAAATCTTTCAAAAGATACACTTCGATATTAGTTTTGCGGATGCTCTTCTCTACATGCCAAAGTTTGCTTCAACATTCAAAAGTCTCCTTAGCAATAAGGAAAAATTGTTGGAATTGGCAAAAACTCCATTGAATGAGAATTGTTCGGCTGTGATCCTTAAAAAGTTGCCCGAAAAACTAGGAGACCCCGGCAAATTTCTCATTCCTTGTGACTTCCAAAAGCTTGATGAATGCTTAGCCTTGGCCGATCTTGGCGCAAGCATCAATCTAATGCCTCTTTCCGTATGGGCAAAGCTTTCTCTACCGGAACTTACTGAAACACGAATGACTCTCGAGCTTGCAAACCGATCGGTTACTGTCCCGAAAGGTATTGCCGAAGATGTCTTCGTGAAGGTTGGCAAGTTCCATTTTCCTGCTGACTTCGTAGTAGTCGATTTTGATGCCGATCCCCGTGTCCCCCTTATTTTGGGAAGACCATTCTTGAAAACGGCTCGTGCATTAATCGACGTCTACGAAGGTGAAATGACTCTTAGAGTCGGTGATGAAAAATTGGTCTTAAATATTGAGAGTACTTCAAAATATCCATTCAAGCATGATAGCGAGTCAATTAACCAAATTGATATCATTGATACTACATGCGAGGAATATTTTCATGAAGTGCTAAGTGGCAATCCCACTTCTTCGGACCATACCAATGCTCTCTCTTCCCCTTCTCTCACTCCATTTGAGGGAAGTGACTTCATTTTGGAGGAGATTGAAGCTTGTTTAGCTTGTGATGTAACTCAATCGGAAATGGATGAAGGTGTGTTTGACATGGAGGGAGACCTTCGTCTAATTGAGAAGTTACTTAATGAAGATCCATCATCTCTCCCTCCAAAAGAACTTCATAATGAGGAAATCACATCTAGTGAGAATCCTATTGATCCACCGGAGGTCGAACTTAAGGACTTACCGCCTCATCTCGAATATGCATTTTTGGAGGGTACCGATAAATTACCCGTCATAATTGCTAAAGATTTAAATGATGAGGAGAAAACCGCTCTCATAAAGGTTTTAAAGTCACACAAGCGAGCCATCGCTTGGAAACTTTCCGACATTAAGGGTGTTAACCCGGAATTTTGTACACACAAGATTTTAATGGAAGATGACTTTAAACCAGCGGTTCAACATCAAAGAAGGGTTAATCCAAAAATTCACGAGGTTATCAAAAAGGAAGTTCTTAAACTCCTTGATGCCGGCTTGATTTACCCTATCTCGGATAGTCCTTGGGTGAGCCCCGTTCATTGCGTACCTAAAAAAGGTGGCATTACCGTTGTTACAAATGATGAGAACGAGTTGATTCCAACTCGATTGGTGACGGGATGGCGTGTTTGCATTGACTACCGAAAGTTAAATGACGCCACCCGTAAAGACCACTTCCCTCTTCCATTCATGGACCAAATGCTCGAAAGACTTGCGGGAAACGAGTACTATTGTTTCCTCGACGGTTTCTCGGGTTACTTCCAAATTCCCATTGACCCGCAAGATCAAGAAAAGACCACTTTCACTTGCCCTTATGGAACGTTTGCCTACCGACGCATGCCTTTTGGCTTATGTAATGCTCCGGGCACGTTCCAAAGGTGTATGTTGGCCATTTTTCACGACATGGTCGAGAAAACTATGGAAGTCTTTATGGATGATTTCTCGGTCTTTGGGAATTCTTTCACCACATGTCTCTCCCATTTGGACAAAATGCTTCAACGTTGTGAAGACGCTAATCTTTGTCTAAATTGGGAGAAAAGTCATTTCATGGTCAAAGAGGGCATTGTCCTCGGCCATAAGATTTCTAAGAGTGGGATTGAGGTCGATAAGGCTAAAGTTGATGTTATCGCTAAGCTACCTCATCCCACTACCGTCAAGGGTATTCGGAGTTTCCTTGGTCACGCCGGTTTCTATCGTAGATTCATTCAAGATTTTTCGAAAATCGCCCGGCCGATGACCCGTCTCCTTGAAAAGGAAACTCCGTTCGTTTTCTCACAAGAGTGCATTGAAGCTTTTCAAACTCTAAAGAAAAAGCTTACTGAAGCACCAATCTTAGTTGCCCCCGATTGGGACCTACCTTTTGAACTCATGTGTGATGCAAGTGATTTTGCCATAGGTGCGGTCTTGGGGCAACGAAAAGCAAAACATTTTCAGCCTATACACTATGCTAGCAAAACTATGACCGAAGCTCAAACACATTACACCACGACGGAAAAAGAATTATTAGCCGTGGTATATGCTTTCGAAAAATTTCGGCCATACTTAATCTTGTCTAAAAGCATAGTGTATACGGATCACTCGGCTCTCAAATATCTCTTTGCAAAACAAGATGCAAAGCCGAGATTGCTCCGTTGGGTTCTCCTCCTACAAGAATTTGATATCACCATCCGTGATAAAAAAGGAGCCGAGAACCTTGCTGCTGATCATTTGTCCCGATTAGAGAATCCTCATCAAAGTGTGCTCGAGAAAAAGGAAATAAATGAAACATTTCCTCTCGAGACACTTAACGTGGTGTCTTTTCGTGGTGATTCTAGTACCCCATGGTTTGCCGATTTTGCAAACTACCATGCGGGAAACTTTGTTGTGAAAGGGATGTCGTCCCAACAAAAGAACAAATTCTTCAAAGATGTGAAGCATTACTTTTGGGACGATCCCTACTTGTTTAAAGTGTGTGCGGATCAAGTCATCCGGCGGTGTGTTCACGGCCAAGAAGCCGTTGAAATTCTTAAGGCTTGCCACAATGGACCCACGGGGGGACATCATGGTGCCAACTACACCGCCAAGAAAGTGTTTGATTCCGGTTTCTTTTGGCCCACAATCTACCGTGATGCCCATGACTTGGTCAAATCTTGCGACTCTTGTCAACGTCACGGGAAGATTTCTCAAAAAGATGAAATGCCACAAAACGTCGTTCAAGTTTGTGAAATCTTCGACGTTTGGGGCATTGACTTTATGGGCCCGTTCCCGTCTTCACGAGGGAACAAGTATATACTCGTGGCCGTCGATTATTTGTCTAAATGGGTTGAAGCGAAAGCACTCCCCACCAACGACGCTCGAGTAGTGTGCAAATTTTTGAAAACTCTCTTTGCTCGGTTTGGAACTCCACGTGCTATCATTAGTGATCGTGGTACGCACTTTTGCAATGATCAATTTGCAAAAGTCATGCTTAAGTACGGTATCACTCACCGTCTTTCTACCGCGTATCACCCACAAACAAGTGGACAAGTGGAGGTTTCAAACCGTGGTTTAAAAAGAATTTTGGAAAGGACTGTAGGTGAAAACCGTGCGTCCTGGTCGGATAAACTAGATGATGCACTCTGGGCCTTCCGTACAGCCTATAAAACACCCATCGGGTGTACTCCTTACAAACTTGTGTACGGAAAGGCGTGCCATCTACCGATCGAGCTCGAGCACAAAGCCTATTGGGCCTTGAAGCATGCAAACTTCGACCTAAAGTCCGCGGGTGATCACCGCAAAGTTCAACTCAATGAATTAAATGAACTTCGTGATCAAGCCTACGAGAATTCTTTGATCTACAAAGAAAAGACAAAGAAAATCCACGACTCCAAGATCAAAAACCGCGTTTTTAACGTTGGTGATCGAGTCCTTCTTTTTAACTCTAGATTAAAGATTTTCTCGGGCAAGTTAAAAACCCGATGGACTGGACCATTCACCGTTGCCAAAGTTTTTCCTTATGGTACTGTCGAGTTATCTCAAAATGACGGACCAAACTTCAAGGTGAACGGTCATAGGTTGAAGCATTATTTTGGAGGGGACATACCATCCATGGTTGTCCCGGATCTCCAAACTTTCCCCATGGACCAATGAATTCGGGGTCGAGTCAAGCTAGTGACTCGGTTATCAAAAACATTAGCAAAACATGGGGTCTCACCCGTGTCTCTGTTTTCTTTCTCTTTTCTACCACTAAGTGTGGGGGAGATGGTCTCTTCCACTCACGTCCCCGTAGACTTTTTAATTGATTTTTCTCCCGGGCTGTTCAGGAACTCTTTGTTACAGTTGGCCGTTCACAAGCGGTTAGCTTGCGTGACAAACCTGACTGTTCGGGAGAAATCAACTCAATTCGGGGTCGAGTCAAGCTAGTGACTCGGTGATCAAAAACTCAAGCACCATATGGGTTTTCACCCATATTTCTGACTTCTTTCTATTTTCTACCACCTAAGTGTGGGGGAGATGCCCCACATGTTGTATATATGAAAATTTTTCAAAAAAAAAAAAAAAAAAAAAAAAAAAAAAAAAAAAAAATGTGTATATAAAATAAAATGGCTATTCATATTTCCCTTTCACGTTCTAAGTGTTGGTTTAACAACCGGTACTTTGAATATTGAGGGCAATATTCAGTTCTAAGTGTGGGGGGGAATTCTAGCGAATTTAATCAAATGTACCATCTAGCACCCCCATTTTAGCCAAAATTTTTAAATTTTTTTTTTCTCACTTAGAACGAAATAAAACGGTTATCAGTCCGCCATGTCTAACCCACAAAAGGATTGGCTAATCCAAGAGCAAACGGCTCTTGGTAAAGATGTCCCAAATCCGTTGATGGCTTGCAATTTGCCGAAAATTGTATGGTTTTCGACTCACCATATCCTAAAAAGATGAAGAGTGGCTAGCCCGCAAGATTATGGCTTGTGGTAAAGGCAGTGGAAAAACCATAATTGGTAATCAGCTCACCAAAGATAATATTGATAATTTATCTAAGAGTTGGCTAGTCCAGAAGCAAACGGCTTCTGGTAAAGACAAATCAAAACCGTTGACAGCTGATGGTTTGCTCAAAATCATTTGGTTATCATTGTACCAAGGTTCTTACTTGAACTAAAACAATTGGCTACTCCAGAAATGATGGATATCTGGTAAAGAGAAAAATCCATTAAAACTTCATAAAAGATTGCTAGGGACTAGCAATAGTTTAGTGTGGGGGATTGATGAGTGTGTAAATACTCATCATTTTTACCTAATCTGAGCTGCCAAAACATTCAAAAACACTCAGAAATACATCAAAATACTGAAAATATCCCAGGGATTGTGTTTTATGTGTTTTAAATGCAAAATGTTTAAAAACAGTTGAAAAACGAATAAAGTTTGCAAAATTGGCAGTTTCAGTCCCTCAAGTTTCAAAACTTGTCAAAATTAGTCCCTGAGCATTTGTTTTGTCAGACAAATCACCAAAGGTCCTTTTTTAAATCATAAATTATCATACTTAGTCCTTTGGTGAAAAGTTTGAGTAAATTACATCTTTGGTCCCTCAAGTTTGAAATCTGTCAAAAATAGTCCCTGGGAATTTTAGAAAAATGGATAATTGCAATTTTGGTTCTTGGATTATTGAAACATGGCAGGATTTTACCTTGGTGTATTTTGGAAGATGTGCAAGATGGGTCCTCAAAATTTCAGAAATTACAAGTATGGTCCTTGTGAATTATCTTAAACCAAACCGGCCCCTTTGTTACTTTAGCCAAAAAAATAAAATAAACAACCAAACCACCCAACCCAATACCCCATTAACCCAAGCCCAACCCAATTACCCAACCGACCCACCCATTTTAAGTTAAATACTTATACGGGTCAATGGTCAAAATCCCTAAAGTTGTCTTCTTCCCTTATCCCGCCAAAATGAAACCAGACAAACCACCCCATCACTTTCCCCTACCTCTCCCCAAAACTTTCATCTTTTCACCACCTTCCCCATTCCCCAACACTGCTACCCTTCTCCTTATACCTCCCCACTCACGGGTTTCACCTCCACCTCACCTATCCGAGGGAAGTTTTGGGCGCCAATTACAACTTAAGGGCTGAGATCGATTCTGCTTTAATCCAAAGGCTGGGATTTATTCACAAGAAGCACAAATGGGTATCAAGACTATTTTATCTCTCAAAAGAAGCACAAGTGAAGGAAAGAGACCCCAAGACTTAGTTTAGTATAAATAGCAGTCTATGTAAGCTTTTGAAGTGTGCTTAGTTTTTTTTTATGTAATTTAGTTTTTAAGTATTGGAATCAATTTCTTTCAAGTTAGATTTAAGTTTTCAGTTCAAAAAGTAGCAAGTAGTTTCTAGTTAAATTTCGTTATGTAATTTTAAGCTTCCAAAGTTATAATTTCGAATTCAAGTGATCAATTTAAGTTTCTTTTAAGTTAATTATTCAAGTTTATTTCAGTATTTGTATTTCTTTCAAGTTTAAATAAAAAGTCAAAGTTTCTCAGTTAATTCGTGTTTTAGTTAACTGATTATCAAAACTCCACCAAAAGCTCCCTAACCCTGTTTATAAGCTTATATAAGCTGTCAGTAGCTTTTTATAAGTTTATATTAGCCAACTTAGTTGTAATTTGGAAAAGTCAATATAAAGTCAATGCAGGTCAACTGATTCATAGTGGTGAAGATTCTGGGTTAATTTGATAGCTCAAACAAAAGAAATGGAAGTGTTTGGCCTATCTAAAGATAGGCTAGCTTGAGGAGTACCCTCTGTTGAGCTGAGGGGACTTAAGTAAGTTTCAATTCTCACTAAGCTTTGTCAAATTCAGTTTTCACTGTGCTAGTGCTTATTTTGGTGCTTTTTGCTTTTCAGTAAGTTGCTTGAGTTAATTTAGGCCATCTTAGTTTAGTTTGATCATTAGTTTAAGTCTTAATTTCATTTTCAACTAAAAACTTAAAAACAGTCAACTTTAGTCAAATTTAGACTTTAGCTTAATTAGTGCTTAATTTAGGTAAAAGCTGCTTATTTAATCTTAATTAAGTTAGTTTAATAATAATAAGTCAGGAATATAGTTTAATTTGGTCATTTCCTTTGTTAATCTTAAAATCAGTTGGATAAGGGTGTGTTTGGAACCATGGAGTCAAACGGGTAAAAAGGGGTTGTCACTGTTCCAATGCATCTGCCTTAACTTTGGTATTGATTTTAAACTCAGTTAGAAGTTGTTTTTATAAGTGTTGCACCTTTTTCGAATGATTTCTAAGTTTTGTGAGCTGCAGTCCTTTTTCAGCTTTTAGTTTGAGCAAATAAGCCACATTTAGCATAAGCTCTTATATAGCCTTGTTCTCAGTAGTTTTAGGCTCCTTTGGGTCTGTTAAGATTGTCCTAGGTCTGTTTGAGTTGTAATCTTTAGCGTAGAAGAAGTCTGCACAAAGCATAGCAGATTTAAACTTTATTTTTGGTTTTTCCGTTTTTTTTTTACAAAGTTGATAATTTTCTTGTGAGCTCAAATTAAGTTGAAATTAATTGGTCTTTTGGGTTTTAATTATTCACCAGCTCGTCTACTTAGGGAATTTTTTCCAAGATTTTTAGGGTATCTTTTAATAGTGTATCGAGGGCTTGAACTAGACCCATTCGCCCTGCCCCTCGAGATAGCAGCAGACTGCAGTGGTACTTAGCTCATTTCGAGCTTATTTTTAAGCTATTCTCGAACTAGAAAAAGCTAAGATTAATTATCTAAGCTTATTGATTGGGTGTTAATCAGTTTTCAAGAGAAAAGTTAAATAAAAAAATAGTTTTTATTAGTTGTAGTTGCCCAGGTTCGAACCTGGGTCTTTTCTAGTTAAAAGTCGTTTTTGAGTTTTCCCTTTTTACAATCTAGTCCTCTAGTTTCAGTTTTGTCCAGATCAGTCCCTGTCTTTCTTATAAACCGATTTAGTTTAAAATAAGTTTCAGAAAAGTACAAATCAGTCCCTGTCTTTGTTTTAGTTTATTTAAAGTTTTAATTTTTACACTTTTGCCCCCTAACTTTTGTAGGTTTTTATTTTTCTTTTATAAAATTAGTTTTTATTGCATTTGTACCCTAGGTTTAGTATTTCATTTATTTCAAGTTTTTAGCTTCGTGTGTTTACCGTATTTATTTGCGTTTTCATTTATTTCAATTTCTGTTTTTATTTTCAATTACCACAACACCAAATAATCTCCAAATCAAATCATCAAGCATTTTAATTCCGAACCTAAAACAAAATCCTCGATTCACACCTCGCTGGGACACGACCCGGGTGATCACTTACCCGGTATCACACACATCACATTCACGGGTTTTGCAAGTTTTACTTTTTCTAAGGTTTGACTTGTCACTTCCCAAAGTATCACGTGTGCACGATACTATATTTATTTATATATATACTACACACGGATCAACATAGGAGTGAAGTAGGAGCTTATAGAGTTGGGGAAGTACGTACGCCACCCCACGATTGGTATTAAGGAATACAACCCGTCAATTAAAACAAGGTGTGACAATTCAATAGGTAGAATTGGATAGCTAGCAAGGAGTAACATATCATAGGTAGACATGCTTCATTTCCCTTGTAGAACCCTAGTTTACTTTTCTTGCATATTAGTTTAATTAGTAGCTTTTGGGTTAGTTGATTAGCAACTAATTCCGCCCCTTCTTCCAAAACCAGAGATTTTTACTTGCTTTCCATAAAATATAAAAATACAAAAAGAATCATCCCTCACCTTTAGACCTAGTTAGATTAATTTCAATCCTAACGAACACTATTCTTTGAGTTGAACGATCAATCCCCGGTACTTGCCACTTCACTATACTACAACGGTCAGGTACACTGCCTGGTGGGGATTGCAAACTTCTCAAGATCCCTTGAGAGGTAAAACCTGTTGTAAGGTTGCAAAACCACGCATCAAGTTTTTGGCGCCGCAGCCCGGGGAGTAGTTATTGCTTAGGTTGAAATTTTATTTTTATTAGGTCTACTCACAAGATTCCTATCAAGTGAGATTTTTTTCTTTTTATTTTGTAGCTTTCTCGTAGTCTATCTTTTCGTTGTGATTTTGTTTGTAATTTGCTTCAAATGGACTTTTCACTTAGATTTCTAAGATTGCAAGATATGGTTGAGTGGCTAGAACACCAAGAAGTTCAAAATACCTCATTTAGAGACACTTATGAATCATATGAGCCTTCACCTAGGATAGATTCTTATGAACAACCTCCATGTTTAGGATCTTGTTTTAGTGAGGCTAATAGGAAAAGCGACCTAGTTTGCCAAGGAATTGTGGATAGAGCCGTATCAATAAATCATAAGTTGGATGAAGCACTAGGTTTGTTATTATCACTACCTAAGAAAACAATTGACGAGGATATAGGTGATCTTGACACGTGGAATAATGAGGTAAACACCATAAGCCCACAAAATACTCAACCATCATTTGAGGCACCCACACCGCCCGTGACTTACCCGGAAGAAGTAGAAGAGACTTTAGGAATCCCGATGGAGGTAGAACCCTTGGACCAAGCACAACTAGAGGATATAGGTTTGCACACTTTTAGTGATGACCTTACTCATAGTTCTAGGGAATTTCCTAGTGTTGATGAATTGGAACCTCAACCTTTACACAACTTTTCATCCTTAGATTTACATCTAGGAGAAAAAAGAGGAACCGACCCACCCATCAACCAATATTATCCGGGTAGTTTTAGGATGAAGGAAGCCATTCACTCACCCCCTTCACCTCACGTGGCATATTCACACCCTAAGGGTGTGTATCGCTACTTTCACCCGCACTTAATCCTAAGTGTAGGAAAAACCTCCCCTATTTCCGTTAAATAAGGGTAGAGTTAGGCTCGTGACTCGAACAAAAACAAGCGCTTATTGGGAGGCAACCCAAGCTTTATTTATTTGTTTGTTTGTTTGTTTATTTGATTTTATTTGTTTCCGTATGCATGTTTTATTTTTATTGTTTGTGGATCATGATTCAAAATAAATTGTGAAAATGCTTTATTTTGTTTTTAACTTCGTCTTAATTACATATAAAGGTATTTTGCAAAAGCTAAGTGTAAGGGGAGACCCAAATTTGTTTATAAGAACGAAATTGAGCATGAACCACAACAATATTAAATGAACATGTATATTAGTAATTGTTTGAGTCAAATGCTTGTATCGAGTCATAATGATGTTTTGCAGGATTTTCCAGGAAGTAAGGCATAAGTTTTTCCAGAAATTTTCCGGAAACTTAACATGAGATTTTTGCAGGAACATTCTGACGACGTCAGGAGTTATAACCTGACGGCGTCAGGTACATAAATTCTGAAAATTTTTGCGAGTTTTGGTTATACAGGAGTCGTAAAAGTTTTTTGTTAAATCTTTAGTTTTATAAACTCCAGGAAATCTGCAAATATTCATTCCACAAGCATTATATCTTTAATTGTTTTGTTTTTATTTCTAAGTCTGGAATTACATCTAGTTGTGAGTTGTCTTTGTTCGGTTTGATGCTTTGGTTTTTCTTGTTTGTTTTCTCAGGTTTAACAGGTTATTTTAGACAAGGAAATGTTTTTGGATCAAGCTTTTGGCGATGCATTAGTCATGGAGCTTCAACATTATCTTGGAAGAAGATTTAACCGTGTAATTTCATTATCCACCGAGCGAATCAGGGGAGTATTTGATTTCATTCTTTTACTTTTTACTTTTACATCTTGTTATTTGAACATTGGGGACAATGTTCATCTTAAGTGTAAGGGGGGGTAAAAGTACGATTAGAGAATGCTCTTACGCTTGATTTTTGTTTGTTTAATAGTAGATGTGTAATAAAACTGAGATAAATACCTGTTAGGGCAATTTTAGTGCCAAATTTAAAATTTTTTACAACATTTAGGAGTGAAACTTTGATCTTAATGAGCGTCTCATGGATAGGAATTATATGACTAGCACAAAAACCGTACCACTAAAAAATTTTCCACCCCCAAATATGTGAGGTTCGCCCCTAGAATTGGTAGGAAAAGCATTTATGCTATGATGTGTGTACCGGTAGCACTTAGATTCTAGAACTTGCGTTAGGACCATTCCAAGGCCACAAGTGAGACTACATTCGTGTAGTTAGATTTACTACATGATAAGAGGCATTAGGATTAACCCATTGTTTTACACCTGTGTTTTTGTTATAATTACATTGGCTACATTGGTCAAGTAATTCTCCCACACCCTTTGCGTTGTACTCATTTTTAGTACACGATACCCCTAGTACACCCCTCAGAGCCTATCTTTTCGTTTCGACCTTTAAGCATTTTACTTAAAGGAAGAATTTGTTACACCCCACTAAAATGTACACCCAAATCGCCTTAGCCTTCCTTGTATGCACTCATTTTTAGTGCATTATTGTTACAACATTTGTTTAAACCCAAGTTAATTATCTAGTTGATTACATGGTTGCTAAGTCGAGTCATATCCTTGTACATATTGTTTTGGGACGATTGGGACTCATGGGTAAAGTACTAGTGTAATGGAGTAATGGGGAAGAACATCATTTATTACCCCCATATGTGCTAAATATTTTAAAAGTACTCCAAGTGTTTTAATTATCTTAATTCGAGTCATTAGAATAGTTATTTGTAAAGTTATGTAAAAGTTCAAGTGTAAGGGGAATGCAATGCCCCTATGATGTATTATTTTGGATGGTAGGGCAAAAGTGTATGTCAAAAAAAAAAAAAAAAAAAAAAAAAAAAAAAAAAAAAGGAAAAATCAAGAAAAATACAAAAAAAATGAGAAAAAATGAAAAATAGAAAAAACATACGGACTACCATCCCGTTTCATTTTATGTTTATTTTATGTTTTTGTTATTTCGTTTCTAGCTTAAGATCGAGTCTAGTCTTGGCTTAGCAACGTTGTATAGTACATGTAATTGATCAAGATTTTTAACTCGCCACCAGTAAAATATCCTTTATCCAAACAAACCGTGTTTTCCTTTTCCCTACACCTAACGTTATAACCCATTTAAAAGCCCTCTTTGATAGTTTATCTTAGGTGCTTACGCCTAGTGGAGGAGGTTTTCGATCCTTTCCCAAGCCTATGGTAATCTATTTGCTATGACAGGTAGTGAGAGATATTATCCGTTTTCATTTATGAGATTTATTTTGATGACACTTGAGAGATGTGAGTATCTAAACACTACTTGTGAGGTGCTAGTTTGTAATCTCCGTGCTTATTATGATTAAAGTGGAACGACTATTTATTGTAATTACTTTTATATTAGCATTAAATGACCCCTAACTTGTATTTTGATTAGAATAAAAGCGCATTTGCTTGAGGACAAGCAAATATCAAGTGTAAGGGTATTTGATGAAGCGAAAAGTGTACCGCTTTTAGGGGGTCATTTAAGCCCTAAATCGTATTTATTTGATCAAATATTGCCCTAAATCGTTCCTTTTGTCATTTTAGGTACTTTGGAGAAGAAATCTGAAAAAGGAAGCATTTTGGACGTTTTTTAAGTATAAAAGTGAAGAAAATGACAAAGTCTCAAAAATGTGCTGGAAAGTACCTTTGACGGCGTCAGAAATTCCTCCTGACGGCGTCATGGCTTGGCAAAAGTGGTGGATATGAAAATTACTCATGATAAGCCAGAGAAATTTGCATTGGAATTCTGACGGCGTCACCCTTTGGAGTGATCAAGGTCGTCACGGTTTAATTTAAAGAGAGACGGCCCAGAAGATCTTGAAGGTGACGGCGTCAAGACTTATCCTGACGACGTCAGATGATATAGAGTGACGGCGTCAAAGTATTCTTACACGAGAAGGAACCTTAGTGAAACCGCCACATGTTAATCAAGACAATCACAACTCGCGCGCGGAGTAGCTGTTACTGTTTTGGCCATAAAATCTTCATACGAACTCGGATTTTGGTGATTCAAGAGGCCACGGAATCGGGACGAAAAGATCTACAATTTGGTGAAAAAAGAGATCTGACGCCGTCACTTGTTAAGGCTGACGCCGTCAGAACCCCTCAGACAGTAAACTGCCTATAAATACAACATCATAACTTCATTTTTTGTAAGCCCTAAACCCTAAGTCCGATTCTAGGGTTTAGGTAGGTGTTTTTTCCAGCAACTTAGAGGGTCCTAATCATGCCATAAACATCTTGTAATGGTTTGTTTATCGATTCAATCTTATGTTATGTCTTCAATTATGATTATTGTTGATTGCTCTTCATTAATTATGCTTGGCTAAATCACCTTGTGTCTACTTATGATTGTGTGAAACTTGTGTATAACTAATTAGATCTTATTGAATTCTTGTTGATGTGTGTGTCTATCTCCATCAATTAGGGCGTGACAACTTCAATAGATCTAGTTGGTTTAGTTTGTAATTCTTGTTTCCTATTGTCTCTTGTTTGATTGGGTGATATCGATGTTAGGCTTAAGAAAACTGGCTAACCTCCTATGCGGTAACTTGCTTGAACGTCTTAAGAAACATGAACCAATGCGTACTAGGTTTATTTGGTTGTATTTAATGCATGAGCGAATTCTAGTGATCCCATGTTAGGAGCTTCTTAGCCGGCTCGACATAGGAGTGAAGTAGGAGCTTATAGAGTTGGGGAAGTACGTACGCCACCCCACGATTGGTATTAAGGAATACAACCCGTCAATTAAAACAAGGTGTGACAATTCAATAGGTAGAATTGGATAGCTAGCAAGGAGTAACATATCATAGGTAGACATGCTTCATTTCCCTTGTAGAACCCTAGTTTACTTTTCTTGCATATTAGTTTAATTAGTAGCTTTTGGGTTAGTTGATTAGCAACTAATTCCGCCCCTTCTTCCAAAACCAGAGATTTTTACTTGCTTTCCATAAAATATAAAAATACAAAAAGAATCATCCCTCACCTTTAGACCTAGTTAGATTAATTTCAATCCTAACGAACACTATTCTTTGAGTTGAACGATCAATCCCCGGTACTTGCCACTTCACTATACTACAACGGTCAGGTACACTGCCTGGTGGGGATTGCAAACTTCTCAAGATCCCTTGAGAGGTAAAACCTGTTGTAAGGTTGCAAAACCACGCATCATGACGGCGTGAAGATGGTGGTGTTGACGGCGTGAATATGGTGGTGTTGACGGCGTGAAGACGGTGATGGTGATGGAGACGGTGCGGTGACGATGCAACGGTCCGGTGATGAAGATCACCGGAGTTATGTGTTGGAGAGATGTTGGATGGAATGAAACGTTAGATCTGATGATGATTATGGTGGTTGGGAGGTTAGTGGGAGAAGAATGGTGGAATGACCAGATGGCCCCTATGTGTATATGTCTCTATTAAAATTGATCAGATTTTGTATTATCATCCGACGGTTGTAATTGCTTTTTAGAATTTGTAAACATTCCTACTTTTTAAATGATCCGCTACCCTGGTTGCAAATGTGGTTTGTTTGGTTTTTTCGTAATTTTAGAGTAAATTGCAAAAATCTTCCTTGTGATTTGGCCAAATTGCACTTTTGGTCCTTGTAATTCATTAAGTGCAAAAATGGTCCGGATTTGGCACTGTTTCATTCACTTTTGGTCCCCCATGTTAACTGGCGTTAAGTGAGTTCCGTTAGAACTTACACGTTAGCCCTTAAGGCTAACAATCGTTGCAGCGCCCGTCCTTTAAACTAACGACCAAACCACAAGAACTATTTTTGCAATTTACTCTTTTTTTTGATTTTTTTTTTTTTTTTTTTTTTTTTTTTTTGAAATTTTTTTTTTCGTCTGAAAAAAGTTTTTATATAAAACTTTTTTATATAAAAAATGTATACGAAAAAAGTTTTTATATAAAACTTTTTTATATAAAAAATATATACGAAAAAAGTTTTTATATAAAAACTTTTTTATATAAAAACATTTTTATATAAAAAAAGTTTTTATATAAAAAACTTTTTTCGTATATAAAAACTTTTTTTTACATAAAAAACTTTTTTCGTATATAAAAACTTTTTTTTACATAAAAAACTTTTTTCGCATATATTTTTTATATACGAAAAACTTTTTATATATTTTTTTATATAAAAGAGCACCGACAAAACGTGTTAAAACAAAAGATTCAATTAAAAAGATGTGTCGTATGTATAAAAACAAAGCTTTTTTTTTATATATTAAAAAAAAATAAAAAAAGATGTTAAAAAAAAGACACATCTTTAAAACAAAACGTTTGTGATTAAATATGTATAACGTTTTTGTCGTATGTTAAAAGTTTTATATATTAAAAAACTTTTATATTTTTATATATTAAAAAAAAAAAAGATGTCAGCAGCAAGAAATCACGAGTTAAAAAATGCTACATGTGATTGTGATTAAATATGTATAACGTTTTATATTTTTTAACAAAACGTTTTTTTTTTTTATATATTAAAAAACTTTTATATTTTTATATATTAAGAAAAAAGATGTTAAAAAAAAGACAGAAACTTTTTATATATTTTTTTAATTGTTTCTTTTTGTATGTATTTTTTCGTATTTAAAAAACGTTTTGTTTTAACACGTTTTGTAAATGAAAAAGTTTTTATATATTTTTTTATATAAAAAATATATACGAAAAAAGTTTTTATATAGGAAAAAAGTTTTTTATATAAAAAAAAAGTTTATAAAAAAGTTTTTTATATAAAAACATTTTTTATATACGAAAAACTTTTTTTATATAAAAATGTTTTTATATAAAAACTTTTTTCGTATATATTTTTTATATAAAAACTTTTTTCGTATATATTTTTTATATAAAAAAGTTTTATATAAAACAAGGTTGCAAAAATCGCGAATCGGTATTCGGGCGGTCGACCACCTTGAAGCCTGTAATCGGTCTAGACGGGATTAATCGGTGATTAATCGGATTGGCATTACTGACAAATTTTAGTTATTTTCGGCAAGTTTTGTGTATTTCCGGTGAGTTTTAGGTATTTCCGGCAATGTATTTTCTAAAAAAACAACTTGTAATAGACTTAAACAGTTACTATAAGTGATCAAAATAAGTTTACAGTGAGTTTTGGGTACTTCCGGCAAGATTTATAGGTTTCCTGCAAGTTTGACCACTGGTCTGCCCCAAACGGTCAACTAATATTGACCACGTTAATGGTCAACAAGAGTCAAACAATCTAGGGCACAATACAATTTACCAAAGGAGTACAGAGTATCCCCGGGTCGTTAAGTCCCAACGAGGTGTGTAAACTGAAATAAAACGAATTTGTGATCGGGTGATAATTGAACAGAAAAGGGGTTTTAAGTGATTTACACTAAGGAATAAAAGAAAATAGCTTAAATAAGCTATAAGAACAAGTACGTGAAAGCAAAATACTTAGAAACGTCTAAAATTTAAAAACGCGTACGTTTAATTTAAATTTACGTAAACGTACAAAATAAAACGTGAATTCTGACCAATATAAATCCCACGGATGTGAAAATTATATTTTTAGAATCCTAATAATAAAATAAAATTATTGGAAAATTAAAATTATTTTTATGACTATTTATTTAATTATTATTAATTAAAAACTATTTTTAACTATTTAATAATACCCTAAAATATAAGAAAATATGAAATAAAGCTAGAAAAGTGAAATTATGACTTAGAAAAATCTAAAATATTATAAAACTTATTTTAAAACCGAAAATATATTTATTACACTTTTTATCTATTTATTATTAATTAATTATTATTTAATAATTATTTAAACTATTTTAAATTATAATAAATACTAAATAAACAAAGAAAAATCTGAAACTTTTTCTATAAATATTAAATAAGTACAGGAACCTAAGAAAAATATAAAAATGAAAAGTGCTTAATGAAAAAGCAGAAAAATAAGCCAAATGACTTAAATAGAAGCTATCACTTTTTTATATTTTGATTTTTCTTGGTTTTTCTTTTACAAAACTATTTAATACTGATAATTAACAAACTTTAATAAAGACAAAAGGTTTAGAACTTAAAAATAAGCTGGAAACAAGCTGCTTATCAAAACAGTTTGCTTATATAAGGTTATATAGAACTTAGATTTTTCAAATCAAGCTATAAGCTAGAGATTAAGCTAAAAGCTATTGGAAAAAGCTAAAAGGTACTGAGGTGACTTTAAATAAGCTAAGGGTTTCAAGAAAAAGCTGGGAAATAAGCTGTAAAGCTCTCAATAAGCTAGTAGTTTGCTGATTTTTCTGTGGTGCAGGGCAAAAACAGCCCACTTTGAGCTGTTGAAAAGCATTGATAGAAAAATCCTAAAAATAAAATAAAAATATGAGCAACTACACAAGCCAGGGAACTATATGAGTACCAATTTATAGCTTATAAATACTTAAGATGAAGAAATGAAAAATAAAAGAAAATCGCTACAGAAACAAAAAATACGAAAATTTAGATGCTATGCAAGTTTTGAACCAAAACTAGCCTAGGCCTAAGGGAACTTAACCAACTCTTTTGTGTTCACTAAATGGACTTAAGGGACTACATAAATGCTAGAGACAAGGTCCAAATGAGCTTGTGGCTTATTATGGCTTATTTGGATCAATTAGTCACCTAGGATTGACATAGCCTATCCAAAACCAACTTTCTTACTTAATGAGCCTAATAGAACTTAAAAACAGCTTATATAGTCTATTTTATGCAAGATTAAAGTTGAGCTTATGGCAAATGTACAGTGGACCTGTGTTTTTACCCATTTTGACCCATTGACAAGCTTAAACCAAACACCCCTTACGGGTAGACTGTTTTGAAATTAACACTAGCAGTGGCTGTTTTAAGCTATAACTTTGAAGGATAAATATGAACTAAGTTGTATTAAGTCCTAAATAGCAAAATTCAACAGGAAATAAGCACTGGAAATAAACTAACTAAGATTAAACTATTTTTGGCTTTTTTATGGTTTTTGAGTAAAAATAACTTAGGTGGACTAGTAAGCTAATGAACAACAACTTAGGACTAAAACAAGCTAGAATAAGCAGAAACAAGGGTAATAAGCAAAAAGGGCATACAATAAGCTGTAAATAAGCAATAGCACAGTATACTAGAAAATAATGTAAAAACTATAAAATTTCTTACAACTGTTTGGGCATATGAAACAAAGGAATTGGATCAGAAACACACCTAGCTTGTCAGAAACAAGTTATAAACTCCTAAATGAGCTTATCAGAACAGCTTATTCCTTCCAACTGCTTATTTTGACTGAACTTTGACTTTCATTGACTTTTCTTCAATTCTTGAACTACCAACAGAGATTACTTGTAATATGCTTGTATAAGCTCTAATAAGCTCAATTGAGCTTAATGGAACAGAAATTACAGCTTATAACATGAAAATTGATGAACACAGTTTTTGGCGGGAAAATTAGTTAACCTGGAAACTTGGAATTACTTTAATTAAATACTTGAATTACAACTTAAATTGCTTATATAACTTAGTAATTACAAAACCCAGTAAGGTTTTAAAATAAAAACTATGAATATGACTTGAAATTAAAATTACACTACTCCTAATTTAAATTAAAATCTACTACTTCATTCTCTCTGTATGTGTGTGGTTTTATATCACAAATATCTTCTTCTTCATACTTTGAAACAATCCAAGCCCTCCATGTGTCCCCAATTAATCCCATTCGTCCAATTGGTTGTCGACATAATTCCAGCTGGGGATTAATTATGATAAGGGTAGGCTGAGTGGATGTTATGGGTGAGTTTAGCAGCTGGAAAGTAGGTCAAGTGGGTGAGTAACAGGTGGGGGTGTGAGGTGGAAGAAGAACTACAGTGTTTGGCGGTTTATAAGTTTATTTGACTTTTTGATTTACTGTACATGTTTGACCTTTATTTAATAAAACTGGCTTTGACTTTCTGTGGTCAAACTTGGGTTAATTTGGATTTTGGGGAATAGAAATGGGTTAAGGGATTTAGAAAAATGGAATTTTGAATTGCTTAAATTTCAGGGACCAAAATTGCCATTTTCTGAAAGTTCAGGGACCTTTAATGTCATTTTTAAAAGTTGAAGGACCAAAACTGCCATTTCTTTAAAACTTTCATCCAAGGACCAATATTGTAAAAGTTAAATAGTTTAGGGACCTTGAATGATATTTTCCACATTTTTAACACCAGGGACTATTTTTGCCAATTTCTGAAAGTTAAAGGACTGAAATTGACAATTATGCAAACTATGTTCGTTTTTCAACTGTTTTTAATGCTTTTGCACATGAAACACATAAAAACACAATCAAATGATATTTTCTGTATTTTGAAGCATATCTGCATGTTTTTAAATGTTTTTGTAGTCTAAATGTGACAGAAATGATGAGTATTTAGACACTCATCAACCACCATTGACCGCCGTTGACCACGGTTGACTTATTTGTTTGATCCAGTTACATAAATCGGCAAGGTCGGTGGCCTTGTAGCACCTAATCGGCGATTAATCGGCCTTGTAGATCTTTTTTTGCAACCCTGATATAAAAGCTTTTTTCGGACGAAAAAAAAATTTCAAAAAAAAAAAAAAAATCGAAAAAAAAGAGTAAATTGCAAAAATAGTCCTTGTGGTTTAGTCATTAGCTTAAAGGACGGGCGCTGCAACGATTGTTAGCCTTAAGGGCTAACGTGTAAGTTCTAACGGAACTCACTTAACGCTGGTTAACATGGGGGACCGAAAGTGAATGAAACAATGACAAATCCGGACTATTTTTGCACTTAATGAATTACAGGGACCAAACATGCAATTTGGCCAAACTACAAGGACACGTAAATTTATTAATCAAATATTCACAAAAATATATGTAAGGTCCACCACAGGATCATATCAGACCCCATTTTATCTTGCAATAGAAAAGTGACATTGTCATATACATTCCCAACCTTGAAATGAAAATGACCATCTCTTTTTGTTTGTATGTATTTTTTGATGCAGAGTTTTTTTTCTTTTCTTTTTCTGTATTCCCGCGCAAATGACTTGCACAAAATTTTAATATAGTTTACTGTAGATATATATATATATATATTTTATATGAACAAACAATATTCCCTTAAAAGTTGTGTTCATATCTATATAACTGATTAAAACATCTTAAAGTATTGATACACTATATATAAGAATAAAAAGTAAAGTGTACCAAAACCTTGTTTAGAAAGTTATTTACAAAAATTGTCAAGTTGAAATAAACATGATACATCATATTCTCTAAGAGCACTAGGAGTCATAACACATCAAAAACCCCGCCACGTCAACGCCACATTATTTCAACACAAAATAACATAACACCAAAAAATCACCATTTATCATAACACCACCTTTTAGGACCCACCATTTAAAAAATTATAATTTACAAATTAACCCTTTAACTATTTCATTCATTAAACAACCTAATACTTAAAAATACAAATTAAAAATACTTACAAAAAACAAACATAAATTTATAAAACATGCGAAAATATTAGATAAAAAACAAATTGCATTCTTTTCCTTTAATCAAACTAAATAAAAAATAAAAATGTTATTTAATTTTAATTTAAAAAAAAAAAAAAACGACCTACAAAAACCACAGGGACTAAATTGCAAAAACATATTAATACTTCATCTTCAATCTCTCGCTACACACACACACTGACCGAAAAACACACACTGCAACTTCATCTTCCCCAACATACGTGCGTTTGTAAAATTGAGGGGGTTGTTTGTAAATTTTTTTTGTCCATACGGGCGTTTCAAACGGCGTTGATACAACAACGTAAATCGCAACCAGGGCCAAAGATGAGCAAGGGCAACATGGGCCACTGCCCAAGGCCCATTATTTGGAGGGGCACCAAATTTATAAAAAACCCAACTGGTATATACATTGGACATGTCTGATTTAAAACCCAATAGAAGGATTATAACAGATGCATATATCGAGTTATAGTGGGACTAATATTTAAAATTTATTCTCTATATAAAATAGTCTTTGTAATAGTATTTTTGAATATTTATAACTTTTTTTTTAGCATCAATTAGTATATTTGGATATTTGTAACTTTATTTTTGACATCGATAATGGTTGTTTTATTCGCATATTTTTCTATAAGGGGGCCTTTTTTTAGTTACAGCTCAGGGCACTCAAAATCCTCGGGACGGCCCTGATCGCAATGCGGCCTCAACGTGAGGGATGGTGGTATGGTAACGCACCCATAACGCCGGCCACGTCTGCCTCAACGCCGTTGGGGCGTTACCATACCCGCCGTTCTAATCACAAAAGAAATAAAAGTTTTATTTTTCAACATGACCTATTATGTTTTGTTTAACATGAGATAGTTTTAACACGAAAGTTATTGATAGATTTAAATGTGGTTTCATCGTATTTAAGTCTAGATTTGCATTGTCGAGTAGAGTTTGGTAATACTTCAACATAAACAACCTTAGTTGCACACCATCTATAAGCGAAAAAAATTGAACATTAGTCTAACATGTTTGGGTTAACTTATATTTCTAAAAAATAACAATATGATAACAATAAATGCAAGTGTTTAGGACAGTGTTAATTTGTAATGGCATTATAATCGCTGTTAAGTTTAGAGGTGCACATTTCAGGTTTTTTATGTTCGGTTTTTAAACCGGTTTTGGTTCGTGTTGACCGGTCAAAAACCGGTTTTGGCGAAAACCGGTCCAGTTTTAAACCGGTTTCTGGGGAGAAAATCATGAACCGGTAATAACCGGTTTTTCGTAAACCAGTTCAAAAAACCGGTTTTTGAGTTAATATGTCTTGAGATGGTGTTTTTGAGATTATTGATAGAAGATAGAAAGAATGCAAAGATATGTCAGCTGCACAATTTCATACTACACCAGTGAACACTTTTTTTGGTATTTGGTTATCATGGCTATGTTCTTGTTAATAAATGCAAAGATATGAAAACCAATGTAGATGAGTGTTACGCAAGGACGATAATTTCACAGTGAGAAATGTGATGGTTAAGGTGACAATGTGTGAAACTGAAAATGCCATTGTTGAGAGTTTGAGAAAGAGAGAAGAGATGGTTATTTGGAAGTGGTACTGGTATCAATGTTGTACTTTTTTCATTTTATTTTTGTCATGCATTAATTGTTTGGTGTGACTTGCAACTAGTAAAGTTGAGTAGTCTTGTCGTTGTCAACATTTATTTACTAATGTACTATAAAGTGTATTCATCATTTATTTACTACTGTAAATGTTATTGACTTTTAGAATATGGAGGCTATCTTAAGGCAAATGGTATTCACCATTTATTTATTTACTACTGTACTATAAAGTGTTACAAAGTATTACGATACATTATTACTTTCAAAAGAAAAATAGGACAAACCTACAGTTTACTACTCAAAAGAAAAATAGGACAAACCTACACTTTACTACTCAACCGAAATACGAAATACATTGTCTTCTTGAATACATAACAGAAATAAGAAATACGAAATACGAAATACATAAAAATAAAAACATCTTCTTCTTGAATAACATTAAACTAACCTAAAAATAACGTCTTAAACTATTCTCCTTCGTCAAGAGGTTTGGCTAAACCATTAGATATTTCTTCAAAGTGTATTTCTTCTTCAACCCGTTCCAATTCACCTTCGAGTTATGATATATGTTGAATCCTTTCAACACCATCGAGGTAGTCTTTCAAACAAAGGCAAGTTTCCATCAACTCCGGAGTGAGTTTTGATCTTCTTGGTGATATAACCCTCCCACTAGTCGAAAAGGCGGATTCCGAAGCTACCGTACTTGCTTGGACCGTTAGTAGGTCACGGGCCATGGCGGCTAGAACCGGAAATTGGGATTCCCTTTCTTTCCACCAACCCAAAATATCCAAACTCTCAAACTCTTCAATACTGATTTGAGACAAGAAATTGGATCCTTGGTACCTTCCAAGCTCGCTACTATGGGTGTTACCTCGAGCTCGTTTTTTATTCTCATTTCTTAGAAGATTATACATTTGAATTGACTTGTTAGTACCATGAGAACTCGAACCCGCCTCTTGATGCATAATATGGATATGTGAAGAACTTGAGCCATATTTACTTAAATAAGTTTGAAACATACTTTCAAAAGCACGGTTAAAGTGATTAACTTGTCTAGAAACATAGTTCGGGTCATCAATGGACAAACCCAAATCATAACCAATGTTTTCAATCATAGTTTCAACCCCGGTTCGGTTTAGAATCGGGTTCAAAGTGGCAGCACAAGTTATAACACAAGGCAATTCTTCAAAATATTTTTTTAACTTTAATTTCATCGGTTTCACCATATTTCTAAATAAATCACTTTTCGACTCAACCTCCTCTAACTTTGAAGCCATTAAAAAAAGTTGGTTTAAAACTAAACAACTTGTAGGATAGTAAACTCCCAACAACAAAGTAGTAGCATTTTTAAAAACTTCAAGCATTTCCGTAATAAGTTCTATAGTATCCCAACAATCAGCGGGCTAAGGGTCAACCAAATTTTTCCGTGCAAGTTGTTCATGAAACACTTTTAAAGTAAGTTTTTGTCGTAAAGCACTTTCATACATGTTGTATGTGGAATTCCATCGGGTAGGACAATCCCAATTTAGACCTAAACAAAGAGAATCTGTTCTAGCACAAAACTTGATATAGTTATGATATCGTCTATTACTAGTACTAAAAATATCTCTCAACATATTTCTAAAAGCAGTTTTTGTTGACTCAATAACATTTAACCCGTCTTGCACAACCAAATTAATAATATGTGCTACACATAGACTATGAAAAAAGTCACGATTGCAAATTGGTTTGTATTTTAGTTTTAATAACTTAATCGCATTGGTGTTGTTCGATGCATTATCGAAAGATATAGAAAAAATCTTTTCTTGTAAATTATATGTTTGGATAATCCAATCTAAAATAAGATAAAGATTTTGGCCGGAATGTGGGTATCCAAACAATTGAAACGCAATCGTACGCTTCATCATTACCCACGTTATGGGATTTACCCAATGCGCGGTAACACAAAGATACGCATACGGTGAACCGGATGGAGCCGACCAAACATCACTAGTTAAATTTACACCGGTTTCTATTGCTTGAAATCCTAAAATCATTTCGTCTTTAGCCATTTTCCACATTTTCATACAATCACGTCTAAGGGTCATTCGACTTACATGAGTATATCGAGGTTGAAGCGTTTCATGGATAAGCACGGTCATTCGCTTATTGTCGAAGACTCGAAGTGGTCAAAAGGCAAAGTTTCTTGAATCACAAATTTCGCCATCCTATCCCGAACCCGATCTGCCTCATATACAAACAAAGATCCATCAACCCCCATTGTAGTTTGACTAGAACCTGCCGCCGCCGCTTTAACAAGGGGACAACTTTAATTCATATGATTTTTCAACGTACTATTCGAGTTACTAGCGAGAAAATTCCCGCATTTCCTACATCTCACTCTTCTCGAGTTTTCCGACATCAAACACAAATCGAAATTTAGCCAAATTTCATGGTTTCTAGTCGTAGGTAGGATAGAAGCCACCGTGAGATTGGTTGAAGAACCGCCAACGGAAGATTCAGTTTGAGATTTCCCGGATGCCATTTTTTGAAAGTATTTTTGTACTTTTTGAAAGTATTTTTTTGTTTTTTGAAAGTGTAATTTAACATGAACACTTAACATACGTATATACTACAATTCATAATCAAAAGCTGATTTTTACTCACAATAAATGCATGACAAAAGATGATTTCAGCCTATTTTCGAATCACAATAAATACATGTGATGTATGACAAAAGCTTAAATATACTCATATAGTGATCCAAACCTAAATGCATGCTAAAAGCTAAATTTGAACACAAATAGGCTGAAAATCAAAAAAGTTGTCCAAATACGCATATTTGAAAATAGAGGTGTTAATAAATGCACTTAAAAAGAGGTGTCCAAATTGGTCCAACACTATAGTGATTAGTTTTTTATTTTAGTTTTTATTGTTACCACTTACCATTATATTTCTTTAGATATTTTGTACTTCTCATTGTTATCTTTTGTATTCTGGCTGCCAGAATAAAAAACAATTACATAAAAGAAAATATTTATTTCAATGAACAATTGATCTTGTCACACAGTGTCATACTTATTTTGTTAATTTGTTTTGTGAACATACCATTCTTCTATTCCGAAAAAGGATTATCTGTCAATGCAATTATATATGTGGCAGGCATTTACGAATTAGCTACATACATGGTTGCAACTTATACTCCTTAAATGTCACTATAGGACTATCATAAAAGGTTGTAAGTATCACTGTAGATGATAAGATAGAAATGAGTTAATGTAGATGAGACAGCGACAACACAAGCAGGTACCAACTCAGTTCGGTTACAACCGGTTACATAAACTGGTTTTCCCACCCGGTTCGGTTTTAATCGGTTTTCAAACCGGTGAAGCAAAAAAAGTTATAACCGGTTCTCACCCGGCCGGTTCGGTTCTTCTTTAACCGGTTATCTCTTAACTGGTTTCGGTTTTTTCTTCCGGTTCATAAACTGGAAATTTGTGATAGGAACATGAGTGAATGGTGGATATTGGATAATGCAATAAAAAAAGGTCTCAGTTACAGAATCATTAGTGATGCCTTTAAATAAAAAAAAGACTGAGTTACACAATCTTGGTATATACTTATCACTTTTCAATCTCTCGTTAAAGGTGATGCCTTTTGATATGATTGTATATTGTAGTAGCACTTTAAGATTCGAGTTAAATAAGGTATAAGTTTTTTTTGTTTTTTTTTAAATCCGACTTGGATACAAATTAGAGATGTACATGTGTTAATACCATTGGATATGAAGTGTGAGTGTCTATATCTCACATTCCTCTTATTTCATTATGACATAATTAGATATTATTGTTGTATATTCGAACATGATGTTGTTTAACTAAACAACAATCAACATATATTAAAACAACTAACAAGTTATCCGCGTATGCCAATGACAAAAACTTTATGCTCTCTACCCGGAATTGATTTTAGATAAGAATAACATTACATGCTACCTAGTTAAATTCTTATATAAAGCATACATCAAAAGGTTAGCAGTTCGGTTTTAATGTGAAACTAGTTCTATCTCTAACATATCATAAACCATACCAAATCTTTGGCCTAATGATTCAAGCCTAGCTAATTCACTTTCCTCAAAAAACGCTAATGCGTTCAAGGGAAGAAATAAAATAAAATCAAGTTTACACCAAGTTAAATAATCGAACAAAAACATTATAACACATGTAATGAGGCCCCTCCTCACGCGTCAACAATGTGTTATAACACATGTAATGGTCACACTACTTCACCTTTCACCCTAACTTACTTTCACTTTTTACACTTAGTGGTCACCACTCACTTATCTTTCATTAAGATACCTACTTTATACCAACATATCTCACTAAATAACCCACACACACTAACATATCAAATAATTAATAATAAAAACATTTAAAGGGGGCCAACTTGCACATTTTCCTATTTGGTGAGCACCCCACCGTTCGTCTCTATTTTGTTGCTCCGTCACGCGTTAGTGATGCTTGACCCAGTGGTGTTATGCATGAGAAATGCATCTCACGATTCCCTCACTCCCTCCGCGGGAGTAGTCTTACAGTTTTATAGTAATTAGTGTTTGATTGATTGATTATTAAGGATATAAATGATGAGTGGGTAGAAGAATATAATATAATGCTGATGTAAAAATAAACTTTGAAGTTAATAAAGTTAATGACTACACACAATCTAAAAACAACAATTTATTTTAAACAGACAGTACCAACTTATATTTATATCACACGCTCATCACACTTAACAAAACACACCACTTCTTAACCATTAGTGTTTTAAAATGCAGATCGAACTGGCTCGTTCGATCAGTTGAACCAGACAATATAGATGAGTATTGGCCAGTTAAACCAGTTAGATCGGGGAAAACCAAATTAAAACAAGAACCATTTGAAAACCCGATTTAAAACCGTGCTAACCATCACAATCTCTTGTCATGAAAGGATTCTAAATTTGAAATTAAAATTCCATAAAAATATAAATCACAAAAGTATGAAAAAAAAATAAAAGTGGTAAAAATATCTTGTACTGTCTATAGAGACAAAAAAATAGGGTAAAAATGCCATAAAAATTCAAAAACCCACACTTCCTTGTATAAAAAGCAATTTTTGACCCTTGTTTACCGTTTCTACCATTCATCTACCTCCCCCTCTATATAAACACACTCATCACTCTCACCATTTTCACACACACTATTTACACCTCCAAAAACACACACACACATAAACCCTTTCTTTCTCTCTCCAAAATAAAAACCCAAAAAACAAACATAAATGTCTGGTGACGGTGGTCGAACCACTGCACCTCCGCCGGTCAACGCTCCGGTGAAAGAGCTCGAGAAGCTGTCATTGGTGACGCCGGCGCCGCCGTTGATGGTGTCATTGGTGACTGCCAAACCTACCACTCATCTCATGATGGTGACTGCCAAACCTACCACACAAACATACAACATAATGATAACAATACACTCAGACACACAAAATAAAAGTGATCATCGCATTTGGTGAAACAAACCACCACACTATTTACACCAATCGTAATGGATGCTTGACCCACACGTTGGTCTTAAACACGAACGCGACCTCTATGCTGGTCCATTGAACGCGTCCCCCACCCAATCCCAAGTTTTTTTATCTATGATACTGGCATTTTTTACTTCGCCATATAGCTCATAGGTGATATGCAATCCAAAATCCGTCACAAAATCCGGCAGGTTCTTTACAAGTATTTCGAAACGGTCACATATTGATGGACCCATAGAATCAACATCTGTTCAAATTTATAAAACTTAGGCGTTGACGTTCATGTATTTGGTATAAACAAATTTTTGCAATTAGAATAGTTATACATACCTTCAAGATGAATTAACGCATCGTAATGCGCATTATTTTCTACTTAATTTCTAATTTTGATTTAGCGAATTGTTCAAGTTCAATGAATACCACAAATTAGAAAATAATGCGCATTACGATGCGTTAATTCATCTTGAAGGTATGTATAACTATTCTAATTGCAAAAAATTGTTTATACCAAATACATGAATGTCAACGCCTAAGTTTTATAAATTTGAACACATGTTGGTTCTATGGGTCCACCAATATGTGACCGTTTCGAGATACTTGTAAAGAACCTGCCGGATTTTGTGACGGATTTTGGATTGCGTAGCACCTTTGAGCTATATGGCGAAGTAAAAAATGCCAGTATCATAGATAAAAAACTTGGGATTGGTTATGTAGAGATGATAGATCTAAGTGCGATGGAGATAGCCGTTGAGGCTTATGATGGAAAGGTATGCAAACTAATATTTTTGGTCAATGCATGAGTGAAGTGTATGTATGTTAATTTTTATTTTTGGTGATTTGTGTATTTTGCTGCAGCCCTAGCCTCAGGGGAGGAGTGGGATCATTGAAGTTAAAATAGTGAAAGTCAGTAATTTTGATATCGAGGGTGAAAAGAGTTTCAAGACTTACTATTGACTCTCAATCTTTTTGTTTTTAAAATCACGGTTAATGAAACGCACGGCTTGATGTGAAAATTGGGATGAGGTTTAAAGTGGTTTGGTTATGGTCCCGCTCTGTAGTTATGTAAATATTCATAGCTAATTTTCTTTGACCGCATAATACTATAAGACAACCATCGAACCTTGAGTTTATGTTTTTAGGAGTCTAAAGTTTAAATAGTAAAATCGTGTAGAATTAATATCTTCTTTTACGTTATGAAAACCACTTTTTAGTTGTGTTGCATATCAAAATTTGGTTACAACTTGGACCGTTTTTTTATATATATACTCAATTACCAAGAGAGTTGAGATCAATGTTTAGTTATGTTGAAAGTGTTTTTGGATATTAGTCTTCATCGATTGTAAATGTAGTGTTATTAAACCAGACAACCACTTGGCAGACGGCTCGATAAGATCCCCGATTAATACGGGGCGGGTTTGGGGGAGCATCGCTCCTCGACGGGGCACCCCGATTAGATCCCCGATGGGTACTGGGGTGAACTTTGGTAATCGGGTTTGGGGACGGGGATGGCCGTCCCGCCCCGTTGCCATCCCAAACCTGCCCAGTACATGTTAATTTTTTTTTTTTTTTTTTTTTTTTTTAATTATTTTTTTTTTTAGAAATGCTTTCTGGAAAACAGAAAAGTGACCTTTCTAATTTATAGTTATACCTTTCTTGTTGCCATCCCTAACCCGCCCCGTTGCCATCCCTAAGGGGGTATTCAGGATTCCTTAGGCTGCGTTTAGTTGTAGAAAATTAATGTCCTTTTCCGGAACACTTTTCAAAAAAAGCTAAAATAAAAGAAAACGTGTTTAACGGTGTATTTTTTAGAAATGCTTTTTGGAAAACAGAAAAGTGACCTTTCTAATTTGTTGTTATACCTTAGAAAAGTGAATTTGTACTCTTCTACATTTTCTCATAGCATTTTTTTATATTTCTTCTTTCACTTTCACTTTTCTTCAGATTAACATCTAATCACGTTTTCTAACTTCCTAACACTTTCTAGAGCCCCCCCCCTCTCTCTCCCCCTTTTCTCACAACTAAACGCAACCTTAGTTTTCGTGCTAGATAGTAAGTACTTATTAGCTGCTTTTAAACGCTTGAAAAATAAGCAGATAAGCAAAGTGATAACGCTCATTTTGTACATATTTTAGTAGCGTTATTCATATGTTTGTGCATGTTATTTGGTTGTATTTGTGAACATTTTACGCTTAAAAGGTACAAAAGATGTATTCAGGTTCAGGTACAACTATGTCGAAGGAAATAACGAAAGGACAAAAAAAAGTCGACAAATCAAGTATATGTGCACGAAGAGAAGTTTTCCGTTCAAGATAAAGATTCATGCTATGATTATTTCCAAGTTCAAGTTAAAGATTATGAAGTTATTCGATGAAGGAAAGAGTCAAGATTAAGAGTCAAGATTCATGCTATGATTATTGCCAACCCAAAGTTGAATCAATCATGCAAACCAATTTCCAACCTAAGGTTGAAGCTGAAATTCAAACCCAAGGTTTAATACCTCAACCTGAGGTTGAGCAGTCATCCCAGCCGCGGGTTGAGACCCCAAACCATGGGTTGAAGTGGTCAGAATGTCCCAACCGCCAATGTTGAGATCCCAACCGTGGGTTGACGCACTTAAAGTCCTCCAAAGTTGCATTTAAGAGAAGAATTAAGTGCCATTACTCCCAAGACCGATCATATACTTCTCATAACTCATTTTTCCTGCACTTTATGACACTTTGTGGCAAAGAAACATGCTTGGTGATCAAGGATTAATCAACTATAAATAAGAGTGCTTGGTTAGGCATCAAATAAACCTTTTTAATCATCAAATTATCATATAATCTATATCAATTCTCTCTACACTTGGAGGATTCTCTCCTACCACTCCCCACCAATTTCTAGAGGTGTTGGGGAGTTGGTTTGGTCTACATTCGCAGGACATATGACTTGATCATCCTTACAACATAAGGCTTGATTATAGTTCACACCAATTAAACACCACATACATCATCAACAATCCTTATTACCAAACACCCCTAAGGAGTATACTCACAACATGAGGCCGATTTCCAGGAAGGTTTAGGGATGGAGGATTTGTATTTTGGTAGTTTCTTTTGGTTGGAATCACATGGTTCGAATTGTAGCACTTGATGCTTTGACTCTAATGTTTGGTATTGTTTCTATTACTTTCAATCATATTAATGTCTTTTCTTGTGTTGATCATGAGAATTCCTTTGTGTGTTGTGTTACATGTTTGATTATAATTATCTCTTAATGCTTGTTTGGTTATTATGAGAACTTGTGATAAAAGGATGTTTGGATATAATTAGTGTTTGTTTGGTTTATGATGAAAGACATCATATTTGGTTAAATTGGAACTTGTCATTGTTTATTGTTTTGGTTGATCATTGTTGAGTTTAGAGGCTGAAAGGATTCTCAATAGTGATTATTTTCAATTCATTAGTCGACAAATATTTTGGTCTTGTGCTTTGTGACGATTGTGCAAGAGAATTAATAAATATAACAAGTAAAGGTTTAATTGAGATTAATGTCGAAAGGAGTCTTTTGAATATGTGTTCTCATCATCTTTCAAGTAAATGGAACTTCACAAATTGATGACATCAAAGTTTATGGGTCGAAAGAACTATTTTGTTTGTTGTTGGTTTAGGCATGAGTTTTATGACATGACCAATTGATTAAGACTTATGTATATTTGATTTATCAAACGCTAAACTATTATAATTGGTTCTATAGGTCGAAAGGATTACCAATGATAATATGTTTTCCAAACTAAACATCCTAATATCCTTGTGATCATTTGTCCATACAAGTATGTTCTTTGTGTGCTTACATCATGCTTTTATAATTGCTTTTCTTGGTGGTTTGATCCGTGACAATCATATCCATCAACTTGTTACTTGCTTAAACAATCAAACAACATTTGAGTACAACCAAGTCTCTTGGGACGACCTTGACTTACCAATCCTCTTGCTACACACGGACGAGTATACTTGCTCGTATGTGTTCCTAGTTAACCGGTAATTCTTGTATTATAAATTTAAAGCTTGTTGGAACGCATCAAGTTTTTGGCGCCGTTGCCGGGGATTTGTTTTTGTTCTTAGGTGTTTGTTTGTTTGTTGATTGTTGAATTGCTTGTCTTAAACGAAAGGCCATTTGAAATGTTACGTTTGTTGATGAAACTTGTTATGGAGTAATTTATGATGCTTGTTTGGGAATTATGTAGACTTTCGTGTGAATGTTGAATGGTTAGTCGGTTAGAAAAAGTGATTGTTCTCATAAGTTTGTTTAAATATAATTCGTGTTCTAAAATTTGTTGATTAAACATTGTTGGATTTAAAGGTTGAAAGGATTTCTAATATTGTTTAATTCCAAGAAGTTGGTGCACAAATGGATTGGTACTTGATAATTGACAACTATTGAGTATTCAAGTTTTTAAATGAATTCGGGAATATTTAATCAAGAGATTAGGTCGAAAGGACTCGTATGAACTAATGTTACTAATCATCTTTTTCATACATTTGATAACACAAAGAGCTAGCGTAATGGGATGAGGTATTGGCCGAAAGGACTCACCCGTGAAACTAGTAGAAACATGGATTTTCTTGATATTACCCATTGACTAGAAAACCTTGTGAAAATTGGTATGTGCCTTCTATGTTTTACCCGAACATGTTCAACATTCTATCACGATTGGTTATTATTCCTAAACAAGTATTTGTTTGTTTAATTGAATTCTTGTTGAATTGTTCGTTTGTTCGTTTGCTTGATATATTGATTGATTGCTTGTTTACTAATTTGTTCGAATGCTATATTGCTCTTGCTCATGAATGATTGTTTCTTTGCTCTTGTTTGATTGCTCTTGCTTGCTTGTTTGCTCATGATAATTGCTTAATTGCCTCCCTTGCGTTTTGTTTCAAAAATCTCTTAATTCTCATCCTTTGCTTAATAATCTTGGCATCAAAATAAAGTTTTTGGTGCTGGGATTTTGTTTCATATCTTCTAAAAATGCTCATCTTAATGTTTGCTTTCAAAGTTTGTGCTCGAATTGCTTGCGGAAAAAAAAAAAAAAAAAAAAAAAAAAAACCCACCAATTGTGTTTGTCTTAGATTTCTTAATTGTTTTCCGTGATTAATAGTGTTTTCATATTTGTTTAGAGTAGTAGAATATGCTCTTTTGTGTTTAACTTTATTTTTAAGTTTAATAAAAGTTTAAAAGTTAAAACATGTTTGCTTAAAAAAAAATCTTTTCAGCCGCCCGGTTCGGATCTCAACCAAACCGGTTCAAACTTTCTGTGCCTCAGACCAACCTCAACCGAACCGGTTCAAAACCAGCCGGCCCGGTTCAAACCTTCTGTGAACCAGTCAAAACTCAGCGGACCGGTTCATTGTCTTCTGTGACCCAGTTCATTTCCAGCCGCCGGTTCAAACTTGAACCGCCATTTACTGTAGCCAAAAAAAAAAAAAAAAAAAGTTTTTCCCTTAAAAAAAAGTATTTTTGTTTATTTGTTTTTATTGCTTAAGTTTTAATTAATTTAGTTTTTCTTTAATAAGTTTAAATGTTTTATGAAATCATTACTAAAAATGTTTGAACATTACTTTCTTTCTACTTAAACTTGTGTTTTGCATTTTTAAAATCTTGTTAATTTTAGTACGTAGTAAATAATTAAGTACTTGTTTTTAATAAAATAAAAATGTTTCGAACTTTGTGGGTATGTTCACGGGAAACCCTCACGAGACTTAACTCGTCCACCGAGGGGTTTAAAAGGCTTGTTGTATACGCTAAATGCAACCGTGATGCCTACAAAAGTGAGTTTTAGAATTTTACGTGTTTTATTTTATTATTTTATTATTATTATTATTATTATTATTATTTTGTAGTTTAGTTTCTTTTTGCAGATTTAATAAGTTCTTGGAGATTGGATTATTGTGACATTACACTATTTATTGGACATGTTTGGTTGGAAGAGAAATAGATTGATCTCGCATACTTAACATCTTATCATATGGAGTTCGATCGCGATTTCTTGAGTCCGTGATCTTTCGTTTCTCTCGGTCTTTTCTTATCTTATTTTTCCCTATTTTTCATGCTTTGAAGTTTATTTTTCACATTGAATATAATGCGTAACTTAAGTGTGTGTGTGGATGGGGGGGGGGGGGGAAGTAAAATAGGAAAAACGAAACTAGTTTTAAATTTTCATATTTTTGGGCCAATTTTTAAAATTGTGTATACTTGTTTGCCCTTATCTTCTTGTTGTTTTCAAGCATTAGGTTAATATATTAGAATAACTAGATCATCCCACTGGTGAATACGGTAAATTTTGAAAAATTCGAATGTGTCCAGATTGACATTGCAATCCATTTTAGGATCAATAACATTTGCTAGCGCATTTATAGCCCATTACCACTAAATATGTGAGGATTTGAGCCTATTTCATATAGCATATATCTTTTATGCTTGAATCTTTTTGCTATGAGTGTGCCGGTGATTTTATTTATTCAAGAACTTGTGCTTACAAATCATTACCAGACCGCAGTGCGATTACATTCGTGTGATATAAGTGTATTCATGTGACAAAGAGGCACCCTTAGGAATCAAACCAAATGGCCTTCATTTTACATCTAATGATATATTAGCTAGCCACATCGGTTAGTTAACCACCCATATGGACCCATTTGTTAGCGCTCATTTTTAGCGCTAGATACCCTTAGAACACCTTCCGAGCCATTCTTTTCTTTTGTTATATCCAGAAACTTTTACACTTTAAACCTTAGCCTTACCCTTGTCAAAGTCTAAACGATTGGTTGCTAGTTGCTTGGAATGTTGGATTGTTTTTGATGATTAATAGTTTGGTTACACTTCGTTATTTGAATGTGCCATTCCGACAAAGATGAAGGTGGCCAACTTCTTATTTGTATTTTTGTGGTGTATGCTTATGCGAAGTGTGGGGGAGATATGAGATATGAAAGAGAGGTGTTGAAAGAAAAAAATGTGAAAAAAATAAAATAAATAAGTCATCGGAAAAAAAAAGAAAAAAAATATATGTGATGACAATTATAGCCAATGTGCTATATTATTATTATGAAGATGAAGGAAGATGAAGTATGTTTGAGATATCGATTAGCCAATGTGCTAAGACGTGATATACATATATATTTGGTGATCGATATGTGAAGAGGAGAAGATTGTAACTATAATCATTTACGGGTTTGTGGTTTGTTCGGTAACTAGCAACATGGGACTTTGACTTGACTTTATTTTTCTTTTAAAACCAATTTCATAAATATTCCCATGCCTTATCCATACCCTTTTAACCCCGAAGCCTAAACGTTACAACCCGAATAAAAGTCCTCTTTAGATGTTTACACTTGGTGCTTATGCCACGTCGGTGGAGTTTTGTTTCTTGTACAAGCCTATGGTAATAAACGGATCATGACTGAGCAATATGAGTGTGATTTTCTTATATACTCCATCACCAAAAATATATGAGTGTTGAGTGAATTATACTTTCATTCCTTTTCGTGAGGTGCTTAGCCATGTTATCAAGCGAGAGAATCCATAGGGTATTGTCAAACATTTCGGTTTTTTACAACTAAAGCTTAAAAAGATGAATCGTATCTCGTACTTGTACTTGGTAGATTTGCATCATATTTTTATTAATCATTTTTCATACACCATGTGGGATCTATTTTTCTTAATTGCTAGATTTGCTTGAGGGCAAGCAAACCCTTAAGTGTGGGAGAGTGTGCGCTCAATTTTCGCTTATATATATATATATATATATATATATATATATATATATATATATATATATAGTCCTTTTAGTTAATCTTAGCTGCTACCCTACTTATCCCAGCTCTAAAAGCAGCTACTGACTCGTCAAGTTGAGTCGACAGTGATTCTTCTTGTTCCGCTGTGAATGTATCGTTATCGTATTCAGTAGTTTTCCCTGCTCGCTAAAACCCTTCTTCTTAGTCTTCGGCTTTCACAGGATTCACTACTCTAAGCGAAAGGCGCATGGGTTTACTCTATTTCTTTCTATGTTCCTGTCTTGAGGCAAGTCTGCTATCTGCGCCTCGTTGTCTGCCTTTACTTCTTAGTCTTTCTTTCCTTGCTGAATACATCGATAGTTGCTTGAAGCCAAGTGTTAGCCCGTTGGTCTAATAGCGGAACTTCGAACGAACGAAGCGAAGTTCCTTATAGAACGAACGAAGCTATGCGGAGTGAAGCAATATATATATATATATATATATATATATATATATATATATATATATATATATATATATATATATATATATATATATATATATATATATATATATATATATATATATATAAAAACCAAAAAGATTTTTCGATATTTTCAAAAATTTTCATAAATTTTAAAAAAATTTTCTTTTCATTTTGCCATTTGGATATGCATTTTAATTTTTCTGTTCTTAGATTTGCTTGAGGGCAAGCAAAGTTTAAGTGTGGGGGATTTGATAACGCTCATTTTGTACATATTTTAGTAGCGTTATTCGTATGTTTGTGCATGTTATTTGGTTGTATTTGTGAACATTTTACGCTTAAAAGGTACAAAAGATGTATTCAGGTTCAGGTACAACTATGTCGAAGGAAATAACGAAAAGACGGAGAAAAGTCGGCAAATCAAGTATATGTGCACGAAGAGAAGTTTTCCGTTCAAGATAAAGATTCATGCTATGATTATTTCCAAGTTCAAGTTAAAGATTATGAAGTTATTCGATGAAGGAAAGAGTCAAGATTAAGTGCCAAAGATGATTGTTAAAGATGGAGTTTATTGCCAACCCAAGGTTGAATCAATCATGCAAACCAATTTCCAACCTAAGGTTGAAGCTGAAATTCAAACCCAAGGTTCAATACCTCAAGCTGAGGTTGAGCAGTCATCCCAGCCGCGGTTTGAGACCCCAAACCGTGGGTTCAAGTGGTTAGAATGTCCCAACCGCCAAGGTTGAGATCCCAACCGTGGGTTGACGCACTTAAAGTCCTCCAAAGTTGCATTTAAGAGAAGAATTAAGTGCCATTACTCCCAAGACCGATCATATACTTCTCATAACTCATTTTTCCTGCACTTTATGACACTTTGTGGCAAAGAAACATTGTTGGGAATTATAATTTGAGTTGATATTGACAAAAGATGTGAAAGATGAAGGACTAAAGATGACAAAGGATGGAACTTCAAAAGAAAGAAAAGATTACAAGAAATCTTTTATTATTCTAGGAATATCCTTTGTAAACCCTAGCTATCTCTATATATTAAGAGATACAGGGAATTAGTTATACGTGTGTGTCAAGATGTAACATTCAGTAAAGCGTGTGTGTATAGGCGTAGTACTTTAAACGCCTAGGGTTAGTGTTTGTTTTAGCCTCAAGGATCATTGATTCCTTGTTATAGTTTAGATAACACGTTCTACCATTGATCAAGGTAGAATTGGGGCTATTAGTTTGTAATTGTTAGAGAAGATGATGACGAGAAAAACCTTTATACAATAACAGTTGTTCATGTTTATTCCGCTACATATTGTTGTTTTGTTATTGTTATCCTAGATAAAAGATCTAACAAATCTGAGTTATAAACGATTCTTAACATGTGGTATCAGAGATTATACAAGTGAGGGGAAGTGAATATTGGAGATTTGGAACAGTTGGTTCCTACACACACACCAGGGGAAACACACACACAAGGGATTTGATTTTTGGTTTATCTTCTTTAAAGATTTATGGCTCGTTCTTATTGTTGACGAAGGTTATTTGTCACTTATTTGAAGATGAAGTGGAATTACTTGGGTTTGTGTTCTTATTATATCTAGGAATTGATGAACACTTGAAGGAGTTACGTTATTGTGCTCAGTTTTCATTGTCAAGGGATTGCGATCTCCTTATACATCGGTTTGGGTATACGTTCGCAGTTATATTTAAGACATGAGTTTGGGTTATTCTACTTCAGCATCAAGTTAGTAATGGTTAGTTTTCTTCTTCAATACATACAGTCTACAGAATTGAAGATTCAAGGAATGGTTAACATATGGGTTTCAGGGGAAGCTTAATGTTTAAGTGTTTAACCATTTATATGCTACATCGGGGTGAAGGTTTTTACTACTGCTAATTGGTATTACTACTGCTGGTTTTGATTTCTATTGTTTCAAGTTCATTTTTAGTGCGGAAAACTTAATGGTGGGTAATTTGAAACATTGGAAAGATGGATTGGACGTGTAATATTGATTCGTGGTTTTGAAGATCAAGGTTGCTTACTTTTGTCCCCTATTTGATGATGACAAAAAGGGGAAGAAGATTTATATTGAAAATTGCAGCTTGAAGATCCTTGATGATATGCATTGCTTAAGGGGAAGACGTCATCTTTCATATGTTGGTTTTGTCATATCAACTAGGGGAAGATTGTTGGGAATTATAATTTGAGTTGATATTGACAAAAGATGTGAAAGATGAAGGACTAAAGATGACAAAGGATGGAACTTCAAAAGAAAGAAAAGATTACAGCAAATCTTTTATTATTCTAGGAATATCCTTTGTAAACCCTAGGTATCTCTATATATAAAGAGATATAGGGAATTAGTTATAAGTGTGTGTCAAGATGTAATATTCAGTAAAGCGTGTGTGTATAGGCGTAGTACTCTAAACGCCTAGGATTAGTGTTTTTTTAGCCTCAAGGATCATTGATTCCTTGTTATAGTTTTGATAACACGTTCTACCATTGATCAAGGTAGAATTGGGGCTATTAGTTTGTAATTGTTAGAGAAGATGATGACGAGAAAAACCTTTATACAATAACAATTGTTCATGTTTATTCCGCTGCATATTGTTGTTTTGTTATTGTTATCCTAGATAAAAGATCTAACAAATCTGAGCTATAAACGATTCTTAACAAACATGCTTGGTGATCAAAGATTAATCAACTATAAATAAGAGTGCTTGGTTAGGCATCAAATAAACCTTTTTAATCATCAAATTATCATATAATCTATATCAATTCTCTCTACACTTGGAGGATTCTCTCCTACCACTCCCCACCCATTTCTAGAGGTGTTGGGGAGTTTGTTTGGTCTACATTCGCAGGACATATGACTTGATCATCCTTACAACATAAGGCTTGATTATAGTTCACACCAATTAAACACCACATACATCATCAACAATCCTTATTACCAAACACCCCTAAGAGGAATACTCACAACATGAGGCCGATTTCCAGGAAGGTTTAGGGATGGAGGATTTGTATTTTGGTAGTTTCTTTTGGTTGGAATCACATGGTTGGAATTGTAGCACTTGATGCTTTGACTCTAATGTTTGGTATTGTTTCTATTAATTTCAATCATATTAATGTCTTTGCTTGTGTTAATCATGAGAATTCCTTTGTGTGTTGTGTTATATGTTTGATTATAATTATCTCTTAATGCTTGTTTGGTTAGTATGAGAACTTGTGATAAAAGGATGTGTGGATATAATTAGTGTTTGTTTGGTTTATGATGAAAGACTTCATATTTGGTTAAATTGGAACTTGTCATTGTTTATTGTTTTGGTTGATCATTGTTGAGTTTAGAGGCTGAAAGGATTCTCAATAGTGATTAGTTTCAATTCATTAGTCGACAAATATTTTGGTCTTGTGCTTTTCATGAGCAACTCGGCTCATCGGCTCATTTTAACCTCTAAATAAAGACCTTACATGAAGAGCCACACCTTTGTAAATACAAAGTTTGGAGTATCCGTTTTTTTCAAGAGCCAAAAGATACTAAAAAAGTCGAGAACTTTATATTCATTTTCCAATGCAAGCTTCTACCGAAGTTTAATAAATCAAACTCCCCTAAAACCATGCATTTGAAAACACAGTAAATATATATTCCAAACATGTATGCACATAGTTCGCTATAGTATATAAAGAAGAAAGATTTACCTTCTTTAGCCTATGTGAGATGTATCTTGAAATGCTTGTTATCATATACATAACACCTACATGTTGACTCATGTATTTCTACTTCTAGTATTCTAATCTACACTAGTTATCCGTCATTATAAATATGGTACTTATTAAGGGGCGACGCAATTTGAGTCATTTCATACACGCTTACTCTAATGCAATTTGTTGTGTATTTCTTAAATTACATGCCGTGAAGTAATTTTTGTGTGTCTAAATTGGTCTAGAAACTCACTCGTTCTTTATGTCACTTTCTGTTAAATTTTTGTAGTTGAAAATTTGTTTGTCTTTATGTATCACAAGGTAAGTACTACTTTATAGTTATATTTCACAAACTATAGATTTAATCTAGTCCATATTTATTAATGTTCATGTAAAATGAGTTGATATTGCGACCTTATAGAGTCCACAACAATTCATTTGTGGTGTAAATGAAATCCAGAAATTAAATCGCGACTCTATATATGTTGTTGTTGTTGGAATTTTTATATCATAACAATTATATATAAACAAGTAAACATCATCAAAGATGCAGCGGAAGTAAAGATCAAATACTTGTAATTAGTTAACCGAATTAAAAGAATATGCATACCTTAATGATTTCTAGCTAAACAAGAAATCAAACGAACAAGAACCAATTAAACTCTAACTTAGGGTTTAGTAAATTCGATCACACCACAATCGAATAGGGAAAAGATTACAAACAAAAGTATGTTTGTCCTTCGTTCTTGTACACACGTATTACAAGCGTTTCAATGAGAAAAGCTAGGTTCTTGATCACAATAGATTAACCAAACACCTTTGTTAAACTCAAGGTCACTCGTAAATCCCTTACTTGGGGTTTCACTCGTTGACCAAGGGAAGAAGAGAAGAAGTTTGGCCTTCTATTGAATCAAGTGTACCAAGGGATGAATACATAGGGATGTATTTATACCCTTATGGTTGAGATCAAGTTTACAATGGCTTCCGATGTGGGATTCCATTGTTTGGCCATAAACAAGCCCAAAAGAGGATTTCTAGAACATTCTCTTGTCTTGTTTCCTTTTCTTCGTATCCCGTTGACATATACTGACCGTTAGTCAATTCTGTTAATTACCTAACGCTCTTCGGTCGTTTATTGTGAATTTAATAACTAAACATAACTTATTATAGTAATTATTAAAACATTGAAACTCATACGTAAAGTGTGCAATACCGAAGTCTCGTGTTCGAATCCGGTCATACATATATTAATTTATATCCACAAACTTAACAGCTCCCACTTGGATATGCATTAATATAGTAATGACATTGGTTAGTCTAGCATAACACCCCAATGCCCCCAGAACGACCCTGAGTGTGGTTTTCTGGAAAAAACCTTTTGATGAATCATCATCATACTTACTTGAAATAACTATTGAAACCAAATTGTGGGTTTCATAATTACTTTAGTTATGCACATTTATATTTTAGTATAAAGATATAAATATGAAGTTTTTTTTAAAACTTATAACAAAGTAAGACGTTATATTGTTATGTTTTTTAATTAAGACATATACAAGGAGTCATTGAGTTGATTAATGACTTATAACGTACATTGGGATTATAACAGTTTATGTCTTTTCTGTAAGACATAGAAATGAAGTGACTTGGGTAAAAGGGCACTTTTGTTATAAAGCATGCAATTGGTTTGGAAATCTATTGTACCATTAAATTGACTTAGTTGGTAAATAGGTAAGCCAATAACGAAATGTATTTATCTTACATATTGTAAGATTAACTTACAATATTAATCCTAATGAAATACATAGTATTTATGGTATGTTCAGTTAGGAAAATCAGACTCTTAGAAAAATTGTTTGATTAAAGATAATTATATCTTCCAATCTTCCTAAAAGATATCAAGGTTAGAAATTGAGTATTGATTGAAAATACTCAATTATACTCCAACCTAGAAGATTAATAAGACACCATTGATTATGGAATGTGTTGAATCACATTAAGTCTTAAAATTGAAGTTCAGAATTTGTTAAACTACTTGTTGAGTAGGTTATTAACAAATTAAGGTTAGGAACTGTCAATTTGTATCTGCAAGTCCCAAAAGAGAACAAGTTTTGTGTTGCTCTATTTGCTAAGCATTTATAGGTAATCTATAAATTGCAAAAGGCGAGTGGGAGTTTTATCTTCAAAAGATAAAAAATTACAAGATACATAATCTTCTAAATACGCTAGCAAAATCATAATGAGGATTTAACATGTTAGTGTTAAATCTCAAAGATGATGGAATTCTTAATTCATAGATCCGCAAGGATATCTCAAATATTTGTAGAATATGTTGAGGGTTATGAGTTACAGGATCGTGGTATGCCTGTTAATAAATTGCAAATGTTATTTGGCAAATTACTCATACTATGAATAATTAGATGCAGTCCAAAAAGATAACTAGTTTGGAAACGTAGTTGATCTTAAACTCTATAGTAACACTATAGAATGGAAATCATAATGGACAAATTTGTATACATATTTAATATGTGAAAAGATTATCAATCACAATTAAGCAATTAAATGTGATTGAAATTCTTTCTAAGCACATTAAATATATAAAGATTATGATTGTCATTATTAATTTCATATAAATGAAACTAATAATTGAATATCAAAACTCTTTCTTTAATAATTACTTGAGCGAGGACGGAAAGTAATTGAAAGGAGGTTTGAATTCAAATAATCTTTAGTAGTATACAAAATGCAAATCATTTGTAAATGGATTAATGCATGCATCTAGAAGATATACTTATTTTTAGTTATTAAATCTGGTTTTGATTTATAATTAAAATTAAGATATTTCTTGATATTCCTGAAAGCTAGTGGGAGTGATGTATTTATTTTCTTATTTCATATATGTTGTATAACATATGGGAAGTAACATTCCATTAACATTAACATTATATGTTAAGACTAAGTTTGGAATGAAACTTCAGATGAAAATTTAGGAAATAAAACCTTGAACAATATGTTTATTGATTATAAACATAAGCGGTAAAATAACTGATTCTAAATGGACATGATATTCTATTAGAAGATCTGGATAGAAACATATCTTTGGAAAGATATGACATGAACAAAATCTAAGTTTGAAACAAGGATTTTTCATGTACATCATGTTGCCTGTTGTATCATGCTTGAATAAAAGATGATTGACAACATTAGTATCTAATTGGAAATTATTGGATAGCTAAGTGTAATGGATATGGTTTAGAATTTACATCCTCAGCCTGGATTTGCTCCAAAATTCTAAATGAGAACCATATAGCATATTGTTGCATGATTGATATAGTTGACAAATCTTGATAGATTTGGAGATATCAAAAATTACACGATGAATGTTAAAGTTTACGAAACTTTAAAAGAGCATATTGTTGTTTGATACAATGATGCTAGTAAGATTGAGATGACACTCAATACTAGTCATGGTGGGAGCTCATCCTTATTAGGAGACCATGTATACTAGTTATGCTCAATATGAGCATAGTTGCATTATACATAAAGAATTATAATACTTTAACTACAAGGTTTGGTAGTTTAATTGTCATAAATTCGTGCATGAGGATGTCACGCATTTTATGAAGTATGTGGCAATATCTAGATAGATGAATGCACACATACAAGAATTTCATTATATGAAATAAGTATTCTCAAAATTCTGATAGATCAACATTAGTTGATTTATGCCTTGTCAACAAGTATGTGGAACATGACTTGTGGCATAATTCATTAATGAGAATTATCATGCATTGATCTAGTTAGTATTTGGATAAGGGATATTAAAGCAATATTATTTTAATGAAATAAAGTGCGGATAACGTTTATTATCATTTATAATATTTGTGTCCTATATTTGCATGTTTAAATCCGTGAATAACTTATGTTATTCTAAATAGTCCGTTGTCGATCAATAATATGGGAATATTATTGAATTAAGACAAATGTGAGGATTGGTAGAATGTACTGTAAGGTTGAGACACCAATGTCACATGATATTCAATATTGGATAAATTGAATATAGGACTTATCCCAACCACATGATTGTACTTTATGGATCGTCGTCATTAAGTAAATCATGAATATTTATCCTCAAACTTGAGATACCAGGTAACTGCCTGTAGAAGCCTTAGAACAATCCTTATCATACAAAATAGAAGATTAAAGAAGATAGATTAGAGAGGGAGGGAGATGGTAGCTTGTAGAGAGGGAAAGTGGGAGGTGTTAGATTAGAAGAGAATATGGGATACAAGATAAGCCACACACACCACATGATATCCTGGATCTCCAACCCTCCAAATGTGGATAAGGAGGGTATTTATAGTTTTGAGAGATGGATGGGCTTGGACTTGGGTTGGGCTTTTACATGGGCTCATTAATACATTACATTTAACCTATTAGATTCAGTCCAAGCCCATTGACTATTCTAACTTAATTACACAACGACACATTTACTAGATATATTACAATGACTAATGACCATCACTTTTATTAAATGCTAACAATCTCCCCCTAAGGGATGGTCATTCAAATGATGCTCCGTGTGATGAGGTCTTTCGTCTTCATTTTCTTGAGCTTTGTGTGTCGTTGTGGAATAGTATTTGTTCTTCGTTCCTTCATGCACTGTGATCTTCAAAGTATCATCTTTTGATCGTTCTTGCCTTGATCAACATCTTCTGTACTTTTGCGTCGTCGTTGTAGATGATGATGGTAAATGGACTTTCGTCGGTACCTGCATAAGACAGTTAGCAATAAATCTTCCAGCGCTTACTGGTTCAGATTTTGAGATCGTTATCAGCATAGTGTGAGAACTTTCTCTAATCTTTGCCAAGGCCGTTGAGAGCCTCTGAAGTATACCGAAGTATCACTTCAAGACTGTAGACCATTTGAAGCACGTAACCATCATTATATAAGGCAAGATCTGAAGATCTCATTGAGACTCTTACAACTTGTGTCCTTATTGGTGAACACAAGTGTATTGAATGGAAAGTGTACCTAAGAGATCTTTGATGAATCTCATGTCTCTAGACTCTATAATGTGCGTTTTGGTTTTAATCGTCGGAGGCATGGAGCAGAGTGCCACATTTTCAATATCAACACATCTCGGAGTGAGAGGTCGATAGATTATGTAGTGTTCTCCGTGAGAAATGAAACAAATATCTTTTAAGAGATATCTGAGTGGCAAGGAAGGGTTAGTGCATTGCGTCACTGGGTCCATGACGTCTTGTCTTCAATATCAGTATCACCTAAGTGAGTACCGATAGCAGATGTATTGACCCGGTTTCTGACCTAAGTTTTCATGGAGGGCTATTTCTTTTCACCCTCACAAAAACTTTTCTTTTTCATTCTTCAACCCCTTCTTTCTCCTTTCTCATTTACTCCTTTTTTTCAATCTTACCTATGGACTTCTAATTCTAGACTATTGGAATTGTCCTTGGGAAGATCCCTCCGGTTCTGGCGGATCATTAGACATTACCTAACCATAATCACCTTATTACTCCATGATTATCCTGGATTTGTTGATCACTTGCCATAAAACCATTTGAGAAAATCTCTCAAAGTGTTCAAGAATAAAACACATTTTGTTAATACTTCGAGAGTTTTGCATTTTCTGAAATACTCCCCCTTCACATGTGCATATGAGATTTAAGAAAGAATTGCACATGATGGGTAGAGTTCGCACTTTTTGAACTGATCGATTTTCAATTAATATGACCATTGCGAGACACGTTTACATCACTAGTTAGACTAGCTTGAAGTTATTACCCGTCCCGGTCATATCAAAAGATCATCTCTCGAATTGGTACATTCTACTCAGACAAGTCCTTTGCGAGACACGTTTACATCAATGGATAACCATCTTGAAATTATTACCCGTCCCGGACTAGTCTTTTCGATTACTGACATTTAGCTTTCGTCAATTCGAGGGTTCATGCTGAATCTTTTTGAAGAACTCTTTTTGAGATTCGCTTAATGATCACATTTTAATCACATCTTCTCCCCCTCAAAAATAGCATGCAGTGATATTTTTGATATCAACTGATTAAAATGAAACTTTTTGGAGAGATAGACGGATTTGAGCATGAAATTGAAACATTTTTGTTTTTCTACTCCCCCTTAAACAAAGCATATGGTTAAACATTTTAGTTTAAAAGCAGTTTTAAGGGTTTAGGAGGGAGTTATCTTGAGCACTTTATGAAAGATTTGGAAAAATCTTATTGAAAAATCTTGAAGAAAATGTGCTCAAGATAGAGAAGATTTTGAAAATCTTTGAAGATATGTAAGGAGAAATATCTTCATTTGTTTTTAGGATAAGTGTTAGAAAAAGAAATTGGTTTTGCACAACACTTTCCTTTATTTGAAGTTCGGGTTTCGTACTGAAGAATACGAAAGCCATTGAATTTTAGGATAAGTGCTCGAAAGATTTTGACTAAGCACTTTCCTTTCCTTGAAAAACGGGTTATGCACTGATATGTGTGCATAAGCCATACAGAGAAATTTTGAGAAACGACATGTTTTGAAAACATTTAAAGAACTCTCGCTCAAGCATCTGTACATGCCCGTATCATTGTTGAATGATATTTCTAAGTACGTACAGAATATTGATTATACGAGAGACATGTCGGAGAAGAATATTTTTGGATTTTTGTGATTTTATATTGTTTTTGTATTTTTTGACAATGTTCCATTTTTGTATATTCTTTTTGATGTTTTCAAAAAATGTATATTCACAAAGAATGATTAAGTATGAACAAGTAAAAGTGGAGTTAGGAGTGGAACAAGACAAGGATTTCCAAATGCAATGTTGGCATAAAGGTCTTCTCTTCCACATTCAGCGAGTGAACTCTCAACACTTTCACGAGTACCTGCAATCACAGAATCCAAAAAAGAAGAATTTGCACAAATAATAGTGTTAGAAGAACATGAATCATCACATTGAGGGTGTCCACTATCAACGGTTGTAGTGGTTTCTACATCCTTATCCTGATGATTTTCACTATTACTTGTTGTGGTGCAGCTATCAAGAATCTTTCCTGTGGGAATCCATCTAAGACCAACTGTTTTAAAAACTTTTCCCGTGGGAATCCACCTAGGGCTAGATCTAGGAGTTGTTTCCTTTTCAGATGCAGCGGAAGTCTCATTATTAGAAACACTACGTCCTGTAGAGATCCACCTAGTTGGTTTCTTCGCCTTTTGCTTTTTATCAACGGGCTTGTTTCTTTTTGGTGTCTTAGTGGATTGTGCCTTAGCACTTGCATTTGTTTTCTTGATATACTGTGCAACACATGCATCATGATTAGCTGAAAAGACACATTTTTGACAAGTAGGACAGACAAATTCAACATTCTTGTTTAACACCGCAACCTTAATTTTGTCACTACTGTCATTTTGAACTTGCTTTGTGTTTGAAGAGGAATTTGAGCTCATAGTGTTAGATTCTACGTGGATAACATTTTCTTTTGCGCAACTACTCTTAGATGCAAGCCAATCCCTAGTCTTTAATTGAATAATCCTAGGTAGTGGTTTACTACTACCGGCAGTGCTTGGTAATGTTGTAGAATTCATCACTCTAGGTTTTGTACCTAAAATTCCATCTTGACGAACCTGTGCCTTTTGCCTAGCCGTTTCTAGGTATTGATTGCGGACCATGTCGTTTGAACCAACTGATTCCTTAACAGTTTTTATGGTCACATTCGGTGAGCTATTCCTAGAAAGGCCAGGTGCTATCACTTTTGGTGTTTTAGGCGAGGGTGTTGGAGTGACTGGTTTTGTCAAATTAATTGTCACATCAACTGTTGGAACCTTTTGAGAAATTGGCATTTTTGTTTGTTCCGAAGTTGATGGTTTTGCAAACTTAGTTTCCTCACCCTTCCTATTTTGACTATCCAGCTGAGACTTCAAAAGAGTAATTTGATCTTGCATGTTTTTGTAAGAACGCTCATACGACAATTTGTCATATTTGCATTCTTCCTTTTTCTGATCAAGTTGTTTAAAATATGTGACATTTTGTTTCTCAATCTTAGCAAGCGCATTCTCATATTTTAAAACAATTTCGGAAGTCTCAGCTCGAAGTCTTTCATCATCTTCCACAGAATATGTTTGGTAAATAATTGACATGATATCGGTCGATAGAGCTTCGAAGCAGAGAGAGTCATTTTGCTTTTCCAAAACTTTTATGTGTTTCAAGTATTCATTAGCTTCCTTCACTAAGGATTTGTGGTCCTTAACAAATTCTGCTGACTCTTTCAAAAGATTATGTTCCACATTTTGAACAACCGCATAGATTGCACTAATATGTGGATTAATTTCCCTTTCAAAAATCTTTTTCAGTTCATCCTGAACACCCGGAAACCATTCAAACTTTTGATTGTTAATTTTGGAAGCCACAATACGTTGAAGTTTTTCAATTCTCTGTTTAAGATCGACCAAATATAGTCTAGCTGCACTTGAATCATAAGTGTTTTTAGATGCCATTTGTTCGATGTTAGGCAGATGTTTTGAAACAGCTTTTGGTTTTGCGAAAACCACTGGTTTTTGAAAAAACAGAGGTGACTCCTTTTGAACAAGATGAACCCCAGCAAGTTTGTTAACTTCATTATAGTCAATGGGTTTTATTTCTCTGTTCAATTGTCGCATTTTCTTTCTACTCTCTTCTGACAGCTCAATCGTTTCGCTAGAATCATAACCCGAAGGAGGGTCATGGATAACATTTATTAAATTACCATTAAAAAGCACATTCTGTTCTTTTTGAGCTTTCTTGAGAATATAAGGGTTTTCATAACCGATAGCCACCTTTTTTAATGTATGTAAAATTGGGTTTGGATCGTTGATTAACAAGTTAACTGTTTGTGCAGAATGACCCGTTTTTACAAGAAAATCATCCAACTTTGCAATGGTTTCCTTTTTTTCATTGATCTCTTTAAGAAGATCCTTTTCACGTTTTGAAAACCTTTCATTCAACTCCTTCTTTTCTTTTTCAAGATTGGAATAAGTTGATTTTTGTTTTGAAAGCTGGTTGGTTAGTTCAGAAATTTCCTTGTTAAGAGATTTAATTTGGTTATTCAAATTAACATTTAGAGTGTCAAATTTGATTTGTAAACGTTTCTCTCTTAACTCAGAATCTTTTAATCTAACCTCAAGTTCTGACTGATTTTTGTTATGAAAATCATAAGCTCTTGCATTCACCTTATACCTCTCAAGCTCAGTGGTCAATTTTTCATTCGCGGCTTTTACCTCGCGATTGATCTTTTTGACCTTTTCAATCTCTATTTGACAATTTTGAAGTAATGATTCAAATAGAGCACGTGTTTCCTCATCATTAGCATCATTTTGTGCAACTTGAACTTCATTAGGATCCATATATGAAGTTTCACAGTTAACATTGCTATTAACTTGCTCCCCCACATATGTATCAAAATTAGGTTCGAGAGGCACAGAATGTGGCTTTTCATGAGCAAACAATGATGGTACCTCATGGAGTGGTTCTGTGTCATAGGACGGAGGAGTTTCAGAATCACTGCATGATGTAGGTTCTTGCTGATCAGGCATAGGATCGGAGACTCCTGTGACTTCTATAGAATTATCATAGATTCTGGTTGAAAGCAAGAAGTCGGATTCCTCAGCAGTTAACGGTATTCCCGAATGTTCCTTGTTGGCTAGCATCAACATGTACTGGAGCTTTTCTACCTTCGTCATTGCAGGAGCATTACCAATTCTGCCTATATCATTCCCGTAGATTTCAGATGAAGTCATGAAACAATAATCCTCATTTTGATAGACCCCATTCTGATTCACAAACCGATCCATTTGGTTTCCAATATTCTGCCCTGCATATTGCATTTGATTCCCCATTTGAGTACCTTGTTGATTCTCAATAACCTCAACCATTTGACCTTCTTGTCCCATATATGACTGCCTGTTGTCAGTGTACGGTGAATTCCATTGGTTGTTGTTATGTGGTGGGATGTTTAATGCTTTGGTGAATAATGCAAAAGCATGTGCCATATCAGTTGCGAAATTGTTTTGGTGAGCGGCCATGGATGAAGTTGTATGATAAAGATGATATTGGATCGGTTAAAGAACTAGGATAAGGTTTGATACGGTTCACGAGTTATGTTTGGTTTAAGTCCTTTGTCGTTGTCCAAAAGAAAACTTCAAAAAGTTGATATTGAACACGTCAAAAGCAAACTTCAAAAGTTGATATTGAACAGTTGATGAACATGTCAAAAGCAAAGTTCACATGTTTTCAACACCTTTATCACTATTTTAATAGACACTTGATAATATTATAAAGTTGACTAGTCTATTATGATGAAAAGCAAACTCTATTATAAAGCAAACTCAGTATCAACTTCAACACACTCAATAACTTTTTGCTTTCAAACCCAACTCAATATAAGAAAAGAAACCCAGCATGTTGACTAGAACCTTGTTCGATTAGTTTCTTGTTCGATCAGGAAGTTGCTCAATCAACAGGTTGTTCGATCAACAGGTGGTTCGATCAACAGGTAGTTCGATCAACAACTCGTTCGACTACCAACTCGTTCGACTAACCACTCGTTCGACTAACACTTGGTTCGACTAAAAGTTCGTTCGACTAACTCGCTCGACTAGAATCGTTCGACTAAGCTCATTCGACTAAAGCTCGTTCGACAAAAACTCGTTCGACTGAGTCGTTCGACTATGTCGTTCGACTAAGCTCGTTCGACTGAGTCGTTCGACTATGTCGTTCGACTGTGTCGTTCGACTATGGCGTTCGACTAAGCTCGTTCGACTGAGTCGTTCGATCAATTTGGAAGAGTAAGTCTAACTCGACTACCCTTTTCTCGTTCGATGAATGCTCCTTCGATGACAAACCTCGTTCGATCAATGTTGGTCGTTCGATCAAGTTGCTGGTTCGATGAGATTGCTCCTTCGACTGTACTGGTTCGTTCGATGAGATTGCTCGGTCGATCAAATGCTTCGATCAAATGAATCTGATGAACAGTACCGAGCATAAAACCCTATAAACCCTAGATCTTTAAGTTTTGCTATTGATACCACTTGTAGAAGCCTTAGAACAATCCTTATTATACAAAATAGAAGATTAAAGAAGATACATTAGAGAGGGAGGGAGATGGCAGCTTGTAGAGAGGGAAAGTGGGAGGTGTTAGATTAGAAGAGAATATGGGATACAAGATAAGCCACACACACCACATGATATCCTGGATCTCCAACCCTCCAAATGTGGATAAGGAGGGTATTTATAGTTTTGAGAGATGGATGGGCTTGGACTTGGGTTGGGCTTTTACATGGGCTCATTAATACATTACATTTAACCTATTAGATTCAGTCCAAGCCCATTGACTATTCTAACTTAATTACACAACGACACATTTACTAGATATATTACAATGACTAATGACCATCACTTTTATTAAATGCTAACACTGCCGAGGATGTAGCTCATTTTCTGTAAGGTAGTCTAACGCTATCCGTAAAAGGTAGTTATAAGGGCTATTTTCGGAGGTGATGCGAAGTTCGAGGGTTACGCTCGTAGTCAATAAAGGATTTGTTCCTTCAACTTTGTGTTGAAGTTTAATACTGCTCGGCCACTCGTAGGATTGACAAGATGTTTGCGTGGCCACGCCCAAAGTCTATCTGGAAGACGTTCAGATGTTTTGGTAATCTTGATCAATTAAGTATAAACGAGAAACTATTGTTAATTATGGAATGACTGAGATCCATATCCATATTAACGCGGTATTAGAAACAAAAGGATAAGTATGATGATAATATCATCACGTGGTTTTTCCAGGAAAACCATACTCGGTTCGATCTGGGGGCATTGGGATCTGTTAAGCTAGACTAGCCCATGTCATTACGATATTAATGAATATCCAAGTGGGAGCTGTTAGAGTTTGTGGATATAAATTAATATATGTATGTCCGGTTTCGAACCCGAGACTCGGGATTGCACACAATACGTGAGAGTTCCAATGGTTTGAATAAATTAAATATATTTTATATTTATATTTATTCATTTCACAAAACAAATACTTAACGACAGTTAGGACTTAACGGAGTTAGCAATAACGGTCGTTAAAGGACTAACTATGAAAAAGGATAAATGAAGGATCTAGAACCCATGCTTGGGTTAAGATCCGGCCGAAGTACCCCTAGGGGTTTATGGGCCGGTTTTGGTTATCTTTGGGAGCAAGAAAAGGAAAACTATAAATACATCCCATTGTGTTTCATTGTTTCCCTAATCTTGAATCTCCTAACAAGCCATTCTTCTCCTTCTCTTCTCCTCTAAGCTAATTTGATCGACCCATTTTTTAATACCACTAGGTATTGGCGATCCAAGTTAGCTTATCAAGTGTTTGGTTTGTTTTGTGATTCTTGAACCTAGCTTTTCCCATTGGAACGCTAGCATTGCGTGTGTAAAAGAACGGGTGACAAGCTTCTTTTAGCTTGTGGTGATTTTGCCCTATTCGACTAACCCTAGTCGATCCATACCATAAACCCTAATTAGGGTTTATATTGTTCTTGTAGATCTGATTCCTTGTTCTTGCTAGGAATAAAAAAGGTACGCTTTCTATTTAGTTTTTTAGTTAATTAATTTACATGTTATGTTTGATCTATTCCGCTGCGTGAGCTTTGATGATTATGTGTTTATAGTTTAATTTATGATTCACATATTCCAACACCAAGGTCCATTATCAACAATGTAATTAAGCCCCTCCCCATGATAGAATTTCACATAATATACTCCAATGCATAGATCTATTATATCTTTGAAACCTTGCCTACCCCACATTCTTCTTAGATTGTATCTTAATTCATTAACACTCATTCTATGTCCAATGAAATATCCACACAATGTTAGTTCCCATCTCTTACACCCTTCGGCAGTAAGCATTTCATCAAAAAAAAAAACAACTTCATTCCCATTATCTTCAAACTCAGTAGGGATATATTGTAGAATCTTATCATACTCAAATTTACTATTATTAGTAGCACCAGCATATGTCTTATCACTAGTACTAGAAACAGATTTACCAGTGGAATTGCAGTCTTAACAGCAGATTGAGCATTACTATCCTCCTGAACCTCGACATTCACTTGCTCTTTTTGGCTATCAATCACAGTATTCTCTATACCACATTCATCCTGAGCAACACAATCTTGCCTAGTAAAATCAGCTGTAACTTCAATCCCTAAATCCTCCTTATTCCCTGAATCCCCTTCCATAGACCCTGATCCATCATCAATTAGCTTATCAACATCATTCAATTCACAGTCTTATCACTAACCCTAACCTCCTCACTTTCCTTAGTCATCTCATTAGCCTCATCAATTTCACTGTCACCCTCATTCTGATCCCTAAATTCATCCTCTGTTATCTCAGCGTTAAGATCTCTGCGTTTTTTACTTAGATTTCCCACCACGTGATCATTATATCTAGAAGGAACCCTAATTCTTCTTTTTTGAGTTTTCTTTTTATTCGACATGCTTAAAACTATACAGTAATTCAAACTAATCAATCATAATTGCATTAACTAGTGATTCTGAATGAATTTGAAATTTGGCGCCAAAATCATCAAAACTCAATACAGATTAAAATTGGGGAAAATTATATCAATGTGTGTGAAATGAAAAGCTACATCTAATGATCGGATTAGATTTTAGAATTATGCATTAAACCGTGCTAGATCTAAGAAAACGAAGGTCTTTTGAAGGAGAAGAAAGGCGGGAAAGTTGGTTAGAGGAGAGAGAAAAGGAGAGTTGTCTGGTCAATTAATCAAAAGTTTACATGTGAGTTTACATATGATAAACCATTAAAAAGTTTAATTAGCTGTGATGATATAAGCCTTGCATTGGTTGGGTCTATTGCACTACATCTCTTAAAATGGGATTGAAACAAAGGCAAATCTGAGCTTTTTTTCAATGACTATACTTGCAATCGCGAATTGCGTATATCTTCAGTTCCAAGGTTCGTTTTCTTTTTCTCTCTACTTATTTCCAGACATGTAGCATTGCCTAGGCGACCCAAGTATGCATAGAGAAATCTGAACATATTATGATTTAGGGTACTATACAATGTTAATGAAACAAATTTAACTGCAACTTATATGTAGAAAGGTTAGGAGGGTGAGGGATGTTGTGTGCGTTATGTATATCTTGTGTTTGGGCATGAACATACTAACTAGTCTTAAACTGAACAAGGAGTTGTTTGGTTAGCTTATTAAAAGACAACAACATTAATAACAATACCATGCCGGAGCGGTGTATGAGGGACAGAGGGAGGTAGAATGTAGATTAAATGATACCCCTACTTTAGGAAAAGCTCGAGCGAGGTATGAGAGAGGTAGCTTATTAGAAGAGTTTGTGCTTATCTACTTATTAGTTTGAAAGCCAAATAAGCTCTTCCATACTGGGTCATGCACAATGCTTATTCAACAAGTCCTGAAGATACATCACTCGCTGCAATAAATTATTGATTGCTTAAAAAGCTGCTGCTGAAGATACATCACCCTGAAATTTGACACGGACCATTTAACATATTTGACCCGGCCCATTTAAGTGTCCAGGCAGGATTAACGTAGTCCTGAAGAAACACTCCACACACTATTAAACTTACTATGCAAATTTTATAACAAGACAACAGGCCCATAGCTTTCCATAAAAGAAACACCCCCAAATAAAAAAGTCAACAAAAATGGCGGCGAAAAGTCAGCTCCGGTGACAATTGTGAGTGGAACCGAAATGCAGAGAACCTTGAAGAAGTTAAACTTGTTTTCAATGCATACAACCTTCTAATAATATTAATTGAAGATTTATACTATGGTTGTAATTCATTGCTAACACATGAATTGTATGTATGAAAATTTAGAAACTGGACAAAAAGTGTTTTCATGTCAACCCATTCTGATTAGACGTAGACCAAAAGTATGACCCTTGTCCACCTGAACCCATGTTAACCTGTTACCTAATGCGCTCATCTTGCCATCTATAATATCCAATTTAGATCCTCATACTCACATAGATCTCAAATATCTGACCAAAAAAGTATTATATCATGTTAGATATGCTGAAATGCTCAACGAAGAAAATGGAAGATGGAAATGGCCAACTAATTGGATGGCATTATTTCTTGTTCTAAATAGCATTCAAGTTCCTTTATTACAGAATAGTGATAAAGACTACTGTGTGGAAATTTAATGATGGGAGAACTAAACATTTCGTTACTAACCAAGTTTGGCAAAGATTGTATCGAACAATTGCCAAATGTTCCATGGCGTTCTGTGGTATGGTATTCCTAATGTGTACCTAGTCATTCATTTGTTCTATGGCTTGCCATTCAAAGGAGGCTGCTCACACAAGACAGGATGATTGTATGGAATCCTGGTGCTGATCTTCAGTAGTTGATCATTTGTTCTATGGTTTTCAGGACTCGGTTTGAATATTTTGGAATTCATAGCTTTCATCACTCGGCTTGGATATTTTGGTGGGATTTTTATCAAAATAGTTGTATTCTGTTTTAGGATGTTATAAAAAAATGTGTCTATACCATAATAGCCATCAGTTTCAAACATTGGTTTACAAGACATCTATCCTTTAGAGCCGTTTCTGTCTTTGTTCAAGCTCTATTTTGATAGTTTAGATATTTGTAACAAGCTATTATTCGATCCTGGATGATTCGTTTTTCAGCCAGAAGCCCAAAATAAGCTCACTGAAAATATCACACAAACTTGTGTGATTAAGCAGACATGTGTAAAAGCAATCAAGCAAAGTACATAGCAAAAGTTTATTCAATTCAACGACCCGTTCGACAAAAAGCTGAAAATTCGTGCATCTACGAGTATCCAAAAGAACACAAACGCATATAGCTACAAATAATGCAGAAAACATAGCAACATCAAGCAGCCCCATGATTGCACTACCTAAACAACCATTTTGCACCAACACAAAATGAAAACACCACACATATCCCAAACTTTTAGCAACTCTTCCCACTTGTTCACCAGATGCCCCCATTTTCTTGCTACGTTCGAATTGGTTACTGTGACAAATGTGGACGATAACAACTGTTTGGGCCCTTTCATACCTCTCTCAAACTCCTTTGGAACAACAGAATGGTAGAATTTGCTTATCTAAAACCAACTTTTATGCCCATACTTCCCAAGAATTTAGGCATAGCATTATGAAGACCACCAGTTGCAACCTGCGTAGACTTCTGAAGTTTAAGCACACAATCTGTAAATATGAGACACGAAAAAAGGTAAACGTCAAAGGCACTTGGATGCATATTCGGCATGCTTAATTATAACTTGAGTAAAACTACAATTTGATCTCTATCATCAATTACTATGACATTGTCATAATCTTAAATCTTTAAAGTGAACTTACGTCTCTAACATCTCAAGTCTAATACAAACTGGAAAATTTCTAAGATAAGGCAGTTGATTTTTCCTTTTGATGTTTGATCTCTTCTTAATCACACCTTGATTCACTAGATCACTATAATCAAATCAGTAGATGAGGTTGACACAGAACATTCCCTAATATAGGACGCTAAAGCAGGTGCTAACTACACGTTTTCTTTGCAGTTAGTCCACTTAATTCGTTAAGTCCCCTCCTCCCCTGTTTCGTTTATCTTGGGGGTGTAGACGAGACGAGTTCGAGCTCCAAAATACTCGGCTCGTGAAGCTCACGAGCCTTATCAAGCTTCAATTAAATTACACTTTTTACCCTTTTATATACATATATTTACTTAATTTTCATACAAAACAAGTCGAGCCAAGATTGATATGCTGAGTATTCAATATTCATCCATATGTAAACTAGTAGCCAATAAAAACACAGGTTAGAGGTTATGAACAACACCAAAAGTGCTCCAATCAAATAAAAACATTACAATTAGCAATTACCACATCTAGACCCGTACCTATATAGACCCAAACTCATCCAGACCCGAGACCCAAACCCAACCCGACCCGACCCACCTATTTTGCTACCTTTAATAAAAACATTCAGGTAACACCAATTAATCTAATATACACACACTGTAACACCCCCAAAATCTCACTTTTGCGGAAGCATACATGTCATTGGAAGTGCTACGGAAATGGAAATCATAACACAAGGTATCAAGAAACTAATTACACATTTCATAAGAGATACTCATTTCCATAATTTCATATAAGTAAAAATAAGTCATCAAATGTCAAAATCAATTACAGGTTTCTGGTCCCTAAAAAACAAGTCTTAATTATTATTTAAAAATTTATTGGTCTAGTAAAACTCTTCCGCCTTGCCGTTCCTTGCCACACCTTGCACAAACCTCTATACCTGAGAAAAACATGCTTAAAAAGTCAGCAAAAAAGCTGGTGAGTTCATAGGTTTAATTTAAATTATCAAATAATTAGTTTGGACCAGTATGATCATTACAACACATGTAATGTCATACAAAAATCATCTATCGCGCTAGCACTAAGTTCATGCAACCGAAGCTCGACAGTCCAGTGTGCTAATCTCTAGCACATAAATAATATTCAAGGGGCCCTTAGCGAGTGTTTTAACCCAATACACTCGAATCCCGACTTGCTATACGTTCGTTTGCCTATCCGGTCAACCCGAACGGGGGAGTCACCCCAATAGATCTATCTAAAGCAATCGTGCTTCCCAACGGAAATTAACGGTTCATGTAAATGGGCATAACAGTGGGTTCTAGGGCTTAGGCTAACTGCGCAATAGGTTTGAGTAAAAACATTAACAATATGGTCCATAAAAGTTTTGCATGTTTCTCACCCCATATTTGTAAAACAAGTAAAAGTAAAACTGGGGCTATAAACTCACCTTTGTTGGCCTGAACAGTGAACGCAGTGAAATTAGAGTGTGCACGGCACCAACACGCAACCTAAATTACATAACCAGGTTTTAGTTTCAAGTATTATATTCAAGTCTCTTCAAGTTTATATCTCAATGTTTAAGTCAAATATAAGCGTTTCCGTATTTTACATATATTTCCTCACGTGCCATGTTTTACGCTATTGTGAACTAATTTTTAACGTATTTACCTTGCAACAACTTTTTAATCAAGTATAATGTATTTTTACAAATTTTCCTAAGTGTTCGTAAAGTAAATTGTCCGATAAGGTGTATGTGTATATTTACATTGGTCTTGTCATGTATATATAGGTGTATTTATGCCTATTCTAAGTGATGTTTATTATTTGAAATCGTGTATGCCTATTTATATCTAACCGTTTATTTGTTCGCATTGGTTTATCATTTTAGGTCATTTAATATCTACTCACTTCGCAAAACCAATCATTTAGTCGAATTCCTTTTTACCTCTAAATGTTATATTTTCAACCATACAAGTTTCATGAAATTAACTTTTTCATGTTTGTTTTATGTTTTCGGCTATTACAAGTTGTAGATATATATTATTAGTTGGTGACGGCTATTAGAGTTTTAAATAGCATTCAACATATAAAGTTTTTACGTCAATTTATTTTGAAACGGTTTTCATTATTTCACTTAGTGTTCTCGTTATTGTTTCTATGACTATTATTCGAATGTTCCTAAGTACTAAGTGGGCTGCTGTGAATATGTATTCGTGTGAGCTTAATGGGCTTCACCTAAGCCCACATCTCAATTTGTTCAAGGCTTGTTAACAATTTATGGTGGGCTCTAAGGTGGGCTGTTTGTTGGTTCCTGGTGTCGCCTGGTATTTCACTTAGGTAATAGAATTTCCAGCGCCAATGTTATCCTTTGGCAGTCTCTTTTGAGACTTCCACTTAGAGGCTTAAGGTGCTACCAATTTGTGACTAGGGTCTCATTAGGTGATCAATGCTCAAGTACCACTTGAGCTCGAGTCATGTGGGTGTCTAAGTGGTAGTTTACGCTACCTTCTTGACTCGTTTGAGGTCGACAAAGGGGTATGCTAATGACATTCAAACACAAGTCTTAAGTGTTCCAAGTTTCTACTCACTCTTTGGCTACACAAGGAGTTATGGTTCTAACATATTCATCCTACACAAGCTCGTTGGAGGCTGTTTTGATGCTATTCAAGTGTCATGGTCTCGTTTCTCTCATGGTCCTATGATAAACTTGGTTTCGTTAACCTCTCACCCAAATCAACTCGCTAACTTACTAACTTAGTACTAACAACAAATTATCATTTGAGTTTATTCCACAGACTCGAATTTATGTACTCTACATCAAGGTTTCAAAACTCGGTTTTGGCTTGTACTCGGCGACCTACCCTGGAGCGAGTACTCGGCCTAATCGGGGGAGTACTCGGGCTCAAATCGGCCTATGCGGGGAGTACTCGGAGTACTCGGCCAACTCGGCTATACTCGGCGACCTACCTTGGAGCGAGTACTCGGGGAGTAATCGGTCAACTCGGCCTTGTTTTGCAACACTGCTCTACATTCTTTCCTAACCATGACAACAATTAACCATTGATTAACTTAGGTCCTATGGTTTTCATTCGAATCCTACTGCTAATGCTAAGGGAATAAATTCGACAGCAACAACAACCATTACAAATTTCAACTCTTCCCGGAAAAGTCCTATACGACCCATAATTCAACCACAACTACAAATTCTCTTCAAGATTAAGCCAAGACTTACTATCAATCTTTCCTCAAGATTAAACATGGGTGTACCTAGGTGCTTAAACTCGACAGTAAAACAACATCATCACTAATTCTTATTAACTACTCATTCAACTTAATTTCTTTATTCCCACTAACGATTCAAGAAAAATAAATATATAACACAACAAAAATAAAAATCAACCTGATAATCCTAGGCGTATGAACTCTAGTGAGAAAACCCTTCCAATCCGAAACCAATAGCTCCAATTTTCAACCCACCACAGCCTCCTTATTCGAACCACACTTTGACCTAGATCTTGAGAACTTCTCAATTTTTGGGTGTGTTTGATAAAGCTGTGATTCGAATGGCTCATGTGAGGTGCGGATTTATGGTGAGAAATGGAGTTAGACTCCATCTTACTTTCGGATTGTGGGAAAGATAATCACTCCTATTTGGTGTGATATCTTTATATCTAAATCTCTAATTCCTATATCAACCCGTGAAGGTGAAGAAGACAAGGGTTTTGGGTCAACGTTATTGATGGTAGATGGTGATGTTTCTGTGATTTGAGGAAAGGAGATGGGTGGCGACAAGAGAAGAAGAAGGGATAGGGTTGGTAGTAACGCTCTGTTCTCGAGTTTTTTTCCCAAAGGAATGGAAGGGGATTAGAAGGGAAATAAAAAATATAGGTGTTCTTAAGTTTTTTAAAGAAGGAAGGGGAGGGAACGGGAAGGTGGGAGGGAGGGAAAGGTTTGGACTTTCTTGTGTAAACATGATCCCCCCAATTTTGAGGGGGTTTGGAGGGGAAGCTATTATAAACATATTGGGTTTCTGTAAAATTACAAATATAGCCTCATTAAATCAATGCACGTTCAGGTCCTTTATTCAAACTATCATTTCGTGTACAATTAGATCATTTATCTAACACAAAATTAGCTAGGACTTCAAATTCAACGTCCACAACTTCACATCTCTATTAGAAAAAGAAAATCGGATTTTAATTGCTTTTTTAATGGCAAATCGCGTGAAGTGTGTGATTCGTGTTTATAATGTGCTAATATAAATAATGATTTTCAAATCTTTAGCTTATTGTTGTATCTTTTCATGCTTTACTCAACTTGAGCAAACAAGTTTATCAATTAAACATTAATTATATCAGTGCTTGTGCCCAATTCTCAACTTGACTTAAACATAACTATAGCAAGTCGACTGAACACAACAGACTTGCCCAACAAAATAAGATGTGAGATATATACAATTATGTTTTGAGGGTATCTTGGTAATTTTAGTACATTCCTTTCCTTTCTTTGCAACTAAAAATAAAAACTAAAGAACACAAATCAAAATAACTACTTTCTTCATAGTGTCATTCCTTACTTTCCCCTTCCCATTCCATCCCCTTCCATTTAAAAAAAAAAAACAACTCGAGAACTGAGCGTAAAGGTTTTTTAGTGTACAAGTATACGTGAGATTTTTATTATATAGTTGGTGTGTTTTTATTTAAGTTTGTATAAGTTTAGGTGGGATTTAAAAGTAAAGCGGGTAAATTAAATACCCGAGTCTTATTAAACAGTGTCAAGTCTGGTTTCGTCCTAAATCGTTTCTAGTTCGAGAGTGTCTATTTTTTTAGAGTCGTTAAATAACATTTGAGATTACCTCCGAGTCCTTAATTATTTTCTAATTTTTCCTGAGTTTCTGTTCGTTCCTGGTTTGCGTGTGGTGTCAATCCGTGTGAAACCGGGATAACCTCCCGTTTTCAATACAATTATCATGGGTAAATTATCAATAATGATAACTTCACTGTTTCCTTGTGAGATATCCGGGTGTCAATAAATGCAGGTCTGTTTCCCGTTATAATCACATAAGGCCACATCAAATAGTTCAGTCACAATAAATGAATTGTTATGCATTTAATATTTGGACAAATTTGCCATTTGTCACACACACACAATTCAAGCAGGCTATAACATAAACCCTAAATTAATAACTTAAAATTCAAAATTCCTAATTACCTTTAATCCTATATAAAGGTAATCATTACGTAGATACAAACATAAACCGAACAACTTGCCTGAAAACAGATTTCCTGTTTGAGTCGTTTGAGAGATTCGTTGGTTCTGAAACAGCGTCTCAACAAATGAAGGAGTTGTGAAGCATAAGAACAATGACTTTTAGCAATTTAGTCCCTCTTTCTTATGGTAAGACATATTTTCACCTTTTATCATTGGTTAAAAGTTTTTTATAACCGAGTTCAGCCTGTTGTGTATATTATACTTCCATGCCCCATATTGACTAATTGCATATAACTTTGGAGCAAACAAATCTCCCTTGGTGAAAACCGTCATTTTTGGACAATCTTCAATTTGCAAGGTATCCAATGATGGAGCAGACAAATCTCCCTTGGTGAAAACCGTCATTTCTTTACACACATTAATTTCCAAGGTATCCAATGATGGAAATGAAAAAGCTTCCTTTCCTAACCAAAATCCCTCGAGACTCCAAAGACGATCAAGTTTCAAGGACTTTAGACAAGGGAACTCCACAGTAGCATTCACTATGGCATCACATTCTTCTTCTTCTCCCTTCACAATTACCTTCATATTCCAGCAGTGACTTATATGAAGTTCCTGGAGTTGCAATAGACTACCAACCATGGGACATGTAAATACATATTTTAAACTATTGCAATCATCAATTGACAGTCTTGTTAGGTTTGGAAACTTTAATACTGTCCCCTGCTTGCTCTTTCCATATATACTTGAGACTTCTCAACAACTCTAATTCCACTTGTCTCAAGTTTGGAATTTCAGCAACAGTTTGTGAATCAAATATCTCCTCAATGTCCCCACATTCATTACAATGGACAGTTTCAAGCTTTTGCAGTTGTGACACTTCATCAGATGAAAAAAGACTCTGTCTGCGGTTATATTTCACATCCACTTCGATCAAATTATGATAAGACCAAGGAAACCATTCCATAGTAGTCGGGCGGTATGAGCTTGTACTTTCATAACTCGGTAATTGGGCCTACAAGGTCAAAAACAAAACAACACAAGCTTTTGTCAGAGATAATTGTACCTATAAGTTGGTTCAATGATTAAAAAAAAAAAAAAAAAGAAAAAGAAATCAGATGTGAGTAATATAAGCCAAAAGGCTCTACATAATTGTACAACCGTTGGGTTTTGGGGATCACAAACATAACCAAACTGTTGATATTTGCTAATCTTATTACTTTCGATCCAATAATTACGCTGTAATTTTGATGAAGAATACAATTATTAATAAGGTTAATTGACTCTATTGCTAGAAGTTTATGCACTGTTTCAAATATTAAGTTATACACACAAGGCCTGAGTCTAGAAAATAAACTGACATAAAATAAAAATAATACCTGATGTGAGGTGGTGGTCACACGAAAGTTAAGGCCACGTTCAACACTATGTTTGCCTAAGCTTGTATTTATGAAGTTAAGCTTTGGAGCTGTTGACCGACCATAAGTGAACACCGTTATTTGTGGGCATTCAACGATCACTACCTTTTCCAATGCTGGCCATGTGAATTCATTCTTCCCCAAGAAGAAACCCACAAAGTTCGGTAGATTGACTAGTGAAAGGGACTTCAAATGAGGAAAGACCACCACAACAGATGCCGTTGTCTGCTCTCCATTTTCTTCCGTAACAATGACTTCCATTGCCTTGCAATCCTTTACCTCTAACTCTTCGAGTTCCGCGAGGCTTTGAAGAGTGGAAATTGTGAATATATGTTCCAAAAGGTTGCACCCTTGAATTTTCAAGATCTTTAGTTTTGGAAGTTTGAGCATCGTAATATATTCTAGCCTTGGAAGTGACTTTCCAGTATCAGTATCACTCTTGTCGTTGATCTCTTGAGTTTCAAACACCTCTGTCATTGATTCACAATATTCTATTTTCAGCACCTGAAGCTTTTGCATTTTTCCTACAGCATACCATGGAACCACACTTGACAATGCATCACAATATCTTATACTTATCTCTCTAGGGTATTGGCATAAGGACCAGGACCACGAAGCTTGAGATGACTGAAAAAAAATGAGAATTTGATTATATCATTCTAGATTTCTAGTCACTAAATATATAGGAAAAATACCTTAAGCTGGTCATGAATATCAGCAGATATACCATTGGCACCACCACCAATACACTTGAAACTTCTGAGTCCTGCAAACTTAAGAAGGTCTAAATGAGGGAAGAAAGCGGTGGTTGTGTGGGAATTTATAGACGCATCTTCATCATTTGAAACAACCTCTTCAATACCAAAACACCACGATATATCAATTTTCTTTAGGTTGAAAAGAAGTTTCGCCATGAGAGGTGAAAACAAGTACTTGATGTTGTGGCACTCGTTCATTGTTATGGTTGTGAGGTTATGGAATGAGGACTGTGACTGTGGCTTTTGAAGAATTAAGAATTCATTCCAATCGCACTTCCACACATGACTCATCCTCCCCATATCCCTTAACTCTAAATTTTCAAGATAGGTGAGTATTGGTGGTTGTTGAGTATTGTGAGGTGATTCTCTACTACTTGGAATCTTTATCTCAAACACCACCTCCACAATTTTGTAGGCATTCAAAGCAAGTTTATGAAGGTGAGGGAAAGTGTGTAATAGATTGGATGGGAGTGCAACTTTCGATATATCATCATTTACTTCTTCCCTTGATGAGGATATAACCTTAATCTGCATACCACAACCACAAATTTTGTATAGTAATTAGTAGTAATAATTTCCATGGATTAAAATTGAATAGAGTTTACAATTGCACCAAATTCTAAGACAAATATATAACTTTTTAAAATAGGGATAATTTCATATCTCCCCCTCTTTTCAATATTAATTTCATATATACCGAAAATACAATCATTGCATATTGTACAATGCTTTTAAAGCGTCATTTGGGTAAATATGAAATTTTCATGTTTTTGTTGGGGAGATATGAAATTGCCCCTTTAAAATAATTTCAAAGAATATCTGGATAAGAAAAGTAAATAAATAAATAAAAAAATACAAAAAGTACTACTATTTTTCCCTTACGCGGATTGCACGTGCACCCCTCTTAACGGCATATTTTAACGCATGATGAAGTTAGGGACCAAAAGCGTAACTATTTCAAAAATAAAGTCTAGAGTTGCCTTTTGTTAAAAGTTAAGAGAAAAAATTTGTAATTTTTGGGAAACCACAGGCACAACTTTTGTAACTATAACTCAAGAAACAAATTAGAAACATTTGTTTTTTTTTTTTTTTTTTTTTTTTTTTTTTTGGATAAATGAATTTTTAAGGTGAAAAAATCACGTAAAAAAAAGGCCACAACCGCTAGTGGTTTATTTAAGACATCTTGAAAAAGTAATAGGAATTAAAGTTTTCTAGACATCTTGAATAATAAATAACATTCAAGTAATGAAAAAAGTGGTCACAATCAGTTTCCTTGCAAGTTCTAGCGAACAGTTTGAAAGGATTAAAAAAAATGGAAATCATTTATTAGTTTTAAACATACAAGTTAAGAGCCGTACCTCTTGCTCTTGTTTTCTCTCAACCAATTCATAGCTTCTCTCTCTGTCCCAGCTGTTATCAATATTAACTTCTTTGAGTGCTCTCATATCAATATTGGTTGTGGCAGGTGTGATTAAATTTTCAAACCTCTCACAATAGTTAATACGTATGCTTTCAACAGCTTCAAATCCATGAATCAAGTTATTTCCAGCATCTTTTATCCTCCACACCTCTCTAAGCCTCCCTAATCTTTTCAATTCAACGCTCCTCAACCTGCTGCTACTAACTTTATCCATTTCACCAACACATCCCATGTCGATGTCGAATATCACTTCAATGGAACCACATTCTGTAACTGTAAGCTCTTCTAGATGATTGAATAATGGCGTTGGATTTCTTGGGAGAAGACTCACAAGACTATCACATCGCGACACTTTAATGCTTCTCAAACTGATGCTACAAACCTGTTCTTCACTTTTACCAGCACGTCCCAAGTCAGTGTTAAATAACACTTGAATGGAACCACAACTTTCAACCTTAAGCTCTTGTAGATTATTCAGGAATGGAAATGGATTGAATGAAAAAAGCTTCACAAGACTATCACATCCCTCCACTGTAATGCTTCTCAAGCTGCTGCTAAGTTGCTCGATTTCACCAAAATTCATGTTGAACAAGACTTCAATGGAAGCACAACCCTTGACCGTAAGCTCTCTCAATGGACAAAGATTATGAATACTAAACTGAGGAGGCCATATCTCCTTCAAATTCTCCATATGAGAAACAAACAACTTTTCCAGCTTAGGAGTCGCATCCTGCAAATTATTTAAGATTTGACATCCATTCAATATTCACCTCTTTTCGAACCACTGTTAGTATAAAAGATAGTTAAAATTGTAATTTAAAAATAAAACACAGACTTACCTCTTTGTGAAAGAAAGATTGCACGCGGGAAATATTACTCGACACAGAAGATGATGCACTACTGGGATAAATGCTTGTAAAATTCGGAAGGCCTTCAAATCGCAACTCCATGAGACGTGGCAGCTCAATTACATCAACTTTATTGCAGAAATGCAATAACTTTGGTAGGTCAGCCAACCTGAGATACTTTAACTTGGAAAACTCAAATATATCTTTGGTATGTATGACTGCTTCCATATTAGGGCATTCAGAAACATCCAGATACTCGAGCTTTGACAAATTTGTTGCAACACTCGGTGTGAAAAGGTATGTCAACTCTGCACATTTTGAAACTACAAGGAGTCTTAAATTGGAAAACGAAGAGTATGGCAGAGTATTCATATCATTCACTTGTAGATAAAGTGCATCTGTTATCTTAAACAGCTCGTTGATCTTAGATTTCAGTAGCTCTTCTCTGTTGGTGATCAGCTTCAAACTGTTTTCATATGAGTGTGTGTCAACTTGATATGTCTGCATGTGGTCTCTAACTTCTGTAAAAGAAAAACATCCCACTGAGAGCTTAAATCTTTTAAGTTTCTCATAAGACATGTTCTTCATATGAGCATTGTCACCAATAAATTCAAATTCTAATGCACGAAGGTTCTTTGAACGTTCTGCAAGTTCACTTTGTTGTCTGTGAAGCAGAGTGCATGTCCTCTCATATAAAGCTCTTCAAGTTTCACTAAGCTTTTCAAGACACCGTCATCTATAACAAGATTGAAACAACCTGTTACATCCAGTAGCCTTAGCTTCTTCAAATTTTCGAATGTGGAAGGGAGGATTGTAATGCCAGAATTAGCAAAGCTAAGCACTTCCAGATTCGAAAGGTTTCCTATACAACTTAGATCAAACATCAACGAGCATTCATGGAGACAAAGAGTTCGAAGTTTGGTGGAGCACTGAAATGATGCTGGAACTGGTGGATACTCCAACTTCTCAAATGCTATAACTTGAAGCTTTTCCATTCCTACATAAAAGTCTTGAGGCCTTAGCGACTCATCACCGTGCATAAGTTTCAAAAGTGAAAGGTTTGGAAACTGAAATTCACTAGGAAACTCAGACATGCCCTTGCATGTTAACGAAAGTTGCTTGCAAGACTTGCTCATATTATCAGCTTCACTCCACTTTGAGAAATCTTCATGGTGAATGATCCAACATCCGTCCTCACCACCTTTAGAAACAGTAGCTACAGCAAACGCAAGCACAAGATCATGCATTTTCACACAATCACTGTGACGACTATCACCATCCATCAACAAATATTTATTTTTGAGATTGCTCACACTTGTTTGAGTGCTGTCTCTAGCATTTCCCATAGTAGAAACTTGTTTTAAAAGTTTTAGTCCCCATGCATATCTTGTCAGATCTTCTATAGGAATATTGGAGTCCTCCGGGAACAAGCCACAAAGCAGAAAAATTACTTTATCCTCTCGTTCTAAACTATCGTAACTTATCTCAATAATTTCTTGCACTTTCTCTTCAAGATCATTTTTCTTCAAACGCTTGAGTGTACGCCTCCATAAATATTTATCTTTGCTGTAAAGAGTTGCGGCAATGAGTTCGATGGCAAGCGGCAAATAACCACATTTTTTTACAATTTTACATCCTTTTTCATAGAGATCACGATCATGTTCGGCTGAAATCTTTGTGATTTGACAAAAGAAATCCCGTGCTTCCTCTTCCTCCAAGAAATCAACTCTAACAGCTTGAAGAATAGAACCAGCATCAACTGCAATCTGGTGGCAAATATTTGCATTTCGTGATGTGAGCAGCAACTTTACCCCATTTGGCAAAGGACTAGCTAATCCGATATCTTCGAGTTTAATCTTCTCCCACACGTTGTCCAATATAACCAGACTCTTTTCTTTATGCTCTGAAAATGCTTGAAATCTTTTGGAAAGAAGAGTTGCCCTTAGTGTTTCATTAGTCTCGGTTAGCGATTCACCTGTGTGTGCTGCTATGACACTCTGAATTTCAAACAAGCTGTAACTTTTCCCAATAGTTACAAACACGATCCAATTAAACATCTTGTTATCATGTGCTGCTGTATTCAGTTTTTTCATCAGCATGGTTTTCCCCAAACCACCCATTCCACAAAAGGCTATCACTCGAGCCGCACCATCATCATTTTGTTGAAGGAGCTTAAGTGCATCATTGAATATCTTTACTCTTGAGTCGAACAAATTTTGAGTATTTCCACATGATGTTGATGTTGATGCCGGGCGTTTGGGATCGACTCTTCCTAAAGGGATTTGGGCATCACCCCAGATGATGCCTTTACTTTCTTCAATAAGACGGTCGATATCCTTGATATGCGTCAATGCGTTTCTTCCTGCTCGATACTTCTTTTTGACATTAAAGCATCCAATGTTGTTGCTTGGAATTTTTTCAACTTCTTTCTTGATGTCTTCTACTTCTTTCAACCACCCCGGTACACGATCAGGTATCTCTTTATTGTTTCCACTGTTTGCTCGCATATGATTTTCGTTATCAACTCTTTCACCGTCCAAAACCTTCATTTTTTCTATCATTTTCTTCACACGATCGGCGGAGGAAGTGAGATTTCTCAACTTTTGCGTAATATGATTCGTCAAAACATTCACAACAGGACCAACGATTGCAGGTACAACTTCCATTTTCCTGAGACATAGAAATTATATAAACAAAATTAGGGGTGGCAATTCCAGAAACAATAGGAAAATAAACAAGTTAAGCTTGGGTCTAAAAACAGGGTTAGTTCACATGGTTGGTTTGTTGTGATCAAAACACGACTGAACTACCAACAAAAGGGATGAGAATCTTATTATTTTCTGCTTATAAACAAGTACTTATAAGCTACTTAAAAATAAGAAAAATTTCATTCAAATCAATTTATCAATTACATATAATAAGGTCAAACATGAAAGTAAAAAACCTGGCTAATATTAATTTTACCTCAAATAGAAATTACCAACTTAATCTATAACACTATAAATAAACAGATTTATTTCTCCTTAGATTAGTACATATCAAAGTAGTGATGCATTCTACATAAGAAAGTTACATAACTCGAAGAAAAGTAAAAATATGGGGTCTGCAATTAGTGACTAATAGAAAATATATGTTAAATATGTTAAAAATACCTTATACAGATTTCAGAGATTCACCAGCTAGCTCTCAAGGATCAAATAATGTTTACTGAACAAAAACAAGTTGGTTGAAAATTGCAGGAGTGTGGTAGATTAAGGGGAGTAAATAATGAGAGAGATAACTTGTTAAATTGGAGCCAACTTTCTGCATGAAGTGACTCTTCATAGCAGACAGGGTTTTCTTGACTTTAAACACTGCCATACATATGTACTCACGTGTTTTGAAAGGATAAACAGTACCATATGAAAATAAACAGGTTAAGCTAGCATCTAAACACGTTTCGGGCCTGTTTGCACACAGATTACATCGTAGTGTTTGTAACCGAAGATGTATTTATACAAAATCAGCTTACTGTGAAGAAAAAACTGACTTCGTTATCTCACGGAGAAGACAAAACTAGATCGTGTGAAGAGAGAGGAAGGTGTTAACGTTTTTTTTTTGCATCCCACACGTGGCTCATTTTGTTGTTTGTATTTTACATGGAATACTTTTTTTCTTTTTTTACTTTGTATTTTCTTTTCGGTTGTTTCAAATTAATGGTCTATTTTCAAAAATGGATAAGGAATGTAAATTAAGTTTATCATATTACCTAAGGTTATTATTACAAATTTTAAAAAAGTTAGAAATCAATTAATTAAAGGTAAAACTCTTACTGTGCAAAAAGTAAAAAATAAAAAGTTATAATGATAATATTTTTCTTAAATTGTGTGCTTTTGTCTATGACCAATTATTTTAAGACGGAGAGAGTAATATTTTGTATAATTACAGATACAAAGTTAGAAACGCATATACATTTGTTGAACATGTTACACACATCTAAATAATAATTGGTCGTCATATAACAATAACAATAATAATAATAAAAAGTCATGTTTAAAATAATAATAATAAGAGTAAATTACATAAATGGTCCCTGTGATTTGTTGAAAATTTCACCTATCGTCCCTCAAACTTAAAAGTTGCATATATCGTCCCTATCACCTCCAAAGAATAACACTCGTGGTCCTTTAAGGAACGATAGGTGAATTTTTTTTTAAGTTCCAAAGAATAACACTCGTGGTCCTTAAAAGGACCACGAGTGTTATTCTTTGGAGGCGATAGGGACGATATATGCAACTTTTAAGTTTGAGGGACGATAGGTGAAATTTTCGACAAACCACAGGAATCATTTATGTAAATTACTCTAATACTAATACTAATACTAATACTACTAATAACAATAACAATAACAATAATAATAATAATAATAATAGTGTGTTTGTGTGGGCGAATTTGGTGACTCCCTGGTTTGCCTTCGTCCCCAACCCATCATCCACCTGCAAACCTCCCTTTCAACACTGCTTGTTGGATTGGGGTTTGGTGTTCCTCTATTGCATCATCTTCTTGCTTCTTCTCGTACCGCTGTCACAATTTCGCTCCCCCTAATACGTTGGGAGGTTTTGTTTGATTCCCCCAAACAGGATCGCTTTGACGTTAACAATGTTCATCCTTTGAACCGTTTCGGGGTTTGGAACGATCTTGGGATTTGGACTGTTCTGGTTTCTTGGTTGCATTTCTTCTTTCAGCTTTTTGGTTAGTAGTGAGGCCCGCTTTTTGGATGTTGCGTGTTGGGATTGCGTTTTGGTAGTGGGGCCCGCTTTTTTGCTAATCTCTAATTGCTTTTTCGCTTTCCTGGTCAACCCTTGCGTTTTGACTGTATTGTGTTGCGATTTGATATTTGTGGATTGTGGGCTTTGAGATTTGAGTTGGGTTGCGATTTGAGTTGTGGATAGTGGGCTTTGCGATTTGAGTTTTGACTGAATTGTTTTGCGATTTGATATTTGTGGATAGTGGGCTTTGCGATTTGAGTTGGGTTGCGATTTGAGTTGGCTGCGGTTTGAAACGCATTGCTTTTTTACTTGTGTTTCGCTTGTAATTCGGTTTGCTTCAGGAACGACTTGTGATTTGACCCTAAGTAAATTTCGGTTTGACTCAGGACTACCTGTAGTTTTCATAAAGAATTGCGGTTTGACTTTGGAAAATCCGTTGTTTTGACTTGGGGTTTGACTTGTGGAGAGATTTATCTTGCATTTGAACTTGGGGTGCCTTGATACCGTTTGATATGGCAATCATACGGTTCCATTGTCCTTTTGTTGGCTTAAGTGGTTGTCAAGACGACAGTGGAAATGGGCTCACCAAAACCTCGTTGATCTCACATCTTCGTGATCGTCATTTCAATGAGGATGCGCTTGCCACCACCAAACTTTCCCTGGCCACTAATCTTGTTGTTTTTGAGGCAGCTGAGGTTACGTTGAAATGTATGGGTCTTTGGTTATGTGGGGTTTGCTTTAAGACGCATACCTTCCGGTTAAGTGTCGGCATGGATCTGATTTTGTGTCACCCCTGGATTGTGGCGATGGTGTTGTTAGGTTTGTTTTGTTTGATCTCGCCAAGCCACGTGTCCCTTCTTCTGTTCAACTTACTCGTGACGAAGACCCGGATTTGGAGGAGCATTGTGGTTTTGATCTACACTTACTTGACACTTTGGTTTCTAAAGGGTTACACACTGTCAAATCCATCCCTCCAAAGTGTCGTTTGGGATTCTCTCGCGTGCTGAAAGGAGCTCTTGATAAGGTGATCTGCACACCTGATGACATCTCTTGTTGGGTTAGCCTTTTGGTCTTCCTTTTGTCCCCTTAAAAACCTTTTTGCCCAGGAAGTAACATGGATGTAGGCGTTTTTAAAGGACCCAAAAAGAAAATGTAAAATGCCCCCCCTTGGGGAAAAGGGGGCGATTGTTAAAATTTTTAAAAAAGGGAAAGTTGGGGGGAGAATGGGGGGAAATTCAAGAAGTAAAAGGAAGATTTGTGAATGGTTTTTAAAAGTGTAAAGTTTTTTTGTAGGGGTTTTTTAAATAAAAATTTAGGATTAAAGGAAATTTAAGTTGTTTTTGCCGGGAAAAATTGTAATTTAATATTGAATTTTTTTTGGGGTTAAAAAAAAAAAGAATTTTTTGGGACCCCCCCTTTTGGTAGAGTTTCCCGGAAAACCTTTGGATTTTTTAGTCCCGGGAGTACTAAAGAGTTAATGAAAAAAAGTGGGAAAATTTTTTAAGGGAAATTTTAGGGATGGGGAAATTGAGTTTTAAAACCCCAAAAGTGGAGGGGGCCCTCCCCTTGGGGGGAAATTTTGGGTAGTTAAAGTTGGGTTTATTAAAGGTTTTAGAGTTTTTTTTAAGATCCATTTTTTGTGGGGTACCTGGAGGGAGAGATTTTGGGGAATAGGTTTGAAGAGGGGGGGAAATTTGAGTTGTTTGGGGTTTTAAAAAGTTAAAAGGAACCGTACATGTTAAGAGGTTTTTTAAGGTCCCCTTTTTTTGGGGGAAAATTTTTTATTAGGAGAAAAATGAACAAGTTTTAAAAGGGGAAAGGGGGGAAAAAGGGGAAAATTTGATTTTTTGTTAGTTTAACCCCTTTTAAAAATTTAAGTTTTTTTCCCCCCCGGTTGGAATTAGAGGCAAATTAAGGAGAAATTTTTTTCGGGGGAAGGTTTTTAAAATAGATTTAAGGAACCCCTGGGGGAATAATGTTTTTAAAAATGAGGTTTTTTTGGAAAAGGATAAAAAGAGTGGGGGCTTAAAAATTTTTGGGAAGGGTTTAAATTTTTGGTGGGAGTGGGAATTTTATTTTAGAATTTTTTTGGGAAAGGGGCCCTTTTAAAGGGGAGGGGGTTTAACTTAAGATCAAAGGGGGGGTCCCCCCGGTTTTTTTTGAATTTTAATTATATTTTTTTGGAAAATTCCCCCTTTTTTTAAAATCAATTAAAAAAAAGGGGATTTTGTTTCCTGGGGTATTGTGGTTTTGGGGGTTTTTTTTGATTGCAAGGAGAGGATAATTTGATTAAGGGGGGTTAAAATTTTTAAATGAAATTTTTAATTTTGTTTTTGATGACTAGATTGAAATAAAAATTTTTTTAATTTTGGATTCCTTGGAAGTTGTCCTTTTTAAAAAAAAATTACCCTTTTGAGTAACCATGGTGTGCCCCCAAATAGAAAAATTGAAATATTTTACAAAGGTCCCAAAAGGTAAATTTGGCCATTGGGAAAAATGGAATTGGGGTTAAAAAAAAAGGCAAAAAAGATGGTTTGGGGGATCTTTGGGGTTAAAAAAGAAAAATACCCTTGTTGGATTTGTAAAAAAAGGGTTTAAGGTTTTTTTTTATTTTTGTTAGAGGCCGGAAATTTTAATTTTATAACAGTAAAGGGGAAAAAAGGGGTATTTAGGGAAAAGAAAATCCCAGGAATTTTTTTTTAAAGGAAAAGGGGAAATTTTTTTTTTTTTCCCCTCCGGGGGTTGTGTAAAAATTTTAATGGGTGTGGGGAAAGGGGTAAAAGTTACGTCCCAAAAAAATTGTTTTTTTTTTGGGGGGAGGGGGGAATTTTGGGCAATTAAAAGGGTTTTTTAAAATGAGAAAATTTTGGAGGGGGGAATAGTACAAGAAACCGGGAAGTAAAAAGTGGAGATTGGGTTTTTTTCTATTTTTTCTGAAAAAGGGGGAAAATGGTGTTTTAAAAGATGGAAATTTTAAAATAAGAATTGGGGAAACTTTATAAATTTTTAATTTTTAGGTTTGAATTTAAAGGTGGGGGAAAAGGGGAGTACTAATTTCGTAATCCATTTTTCTAATAAAAATTTTTTTAAAAAAAAAAATAATAATTAATAATAAATAATAAAATAAAAAAAAAAAAAAAAAATTAAAAAAAAATATTTTTTTAAATTTTTGTAAACCTTATTTTGGGGGATTTAAATTGGTTAATTTCTTTTAACCTTTATTTTTTAAGAGTGAGTTTAAAAAAAAAAATAAATAAAATTTTAATTTAATAAAAAAAAAAAAAATAAAAAAATTAAAAAATAAATAATAATAAATAAAAATATATAAAAATTTCAAAAGTTAAATTACGAGAAAGTTTTATTTTTTTTTTTTGGGTATAATTTAAAAAAATTCCCCCAAAAAAAAAAAAATCGTTTAGATTTTTAAAATTAAATTAACCCCTCATATTTTTAAAATATTTAAATTAAAAAATGTTTTGAAAAAATTTAAACACATAAATTATGTAAAAATTTGATGAAAATTTTAAATAAATTGGGGGTAAAAAATTTTAAGATAAAAGAAACAAGTTAAAAAAAAAAAAGGGCCTAAAATGTAAAATTTTTTTCCTTTTAGAAATATAAAAGTTTAAGAAAAAAGGGAAAAAATTATGTTATTTTTTTTAAAAATATTAAAAAAAAATTTTTCCCCCCCTTTTAATTTTAAAAAAAAAAGGTTAAAATTTTAAAAAATTTAAAATTGTTAAAATTTTAAGATTTTAAATTAAAATTATTATAAAATTTTTTTAAAAAATTAAAATTTTATAAATTTCATTTTAATAGAATTTAAAGGAAAAAAAATTTTTTTTTAAAAAAAAATAAGAATCAAAATCAAAATAAAAAACTTAAAAAAAACGGATTATTAAAAAAAAAAAATTTTTTAAAAAAAAAAAAATAAAGAAATTTTAAAAAAAAAAAAAAATAAAAATTAAAAAAAAAAAATAAAAAAAAAATATTTTTTTTTTAAAAATTTTTTTAAAGGAAAATAAAAAATTTTTTAAAAAACAAAAAAACTGGGGATTAGGTAATCCTGATATTAAAAATAAAAACCCAAATCAACCCCGGGAAAAGGTTTAAGTTTTTAAATTTTTGGATTTTGTTTCAGATTTTTTGGGTTTGTTTGATTTGGGGGGTTTTGTTTTTTTTAAAATTTTTTAAAAAAGGGGCCATAAAACTTTTTTTAAAAAAATAAAAAAATTTTTAAAGAAAAAGAGTAAAAAATTTTAAAAAAATTTAAAAAAAAAGTAAAAAAAGAAAATAAAAAATAAAAATTTTTTATTTAAATTTTTTTTAAAAAGAAAGTAATAAATTAAAAATTAATTTTTGGAAAAATTTTTTTAGGGAGGGAACCGCGGGAAGATGTTAATTTAAAAAAAAAAATTTAAAAAAAATTTTTTAAAAAAGGAAAATGTCAAAATTTGGAAAAAAGGGTTTAATTTTAAAATAAAATTAAAAAAAAAAATAAAAATTTTTTTTTAAAAAAAAAAAAATATTTTTAAAAAGAACCGACAATTTTTTTAAAAAAAAAATTTTAAAAGGAAAAAAAAATTTTTAAAAAAAAAAGAACACCTTTTTTTAAAAAATTATTTTTAAGAAAAGTAATAATTAAATAAATCAACATTTCAAAAATTTTTTTAAATTTTTAAAAAAATTTTTTAAAATTTTAAAGGGGGGTTTTTATTGCCAAATGAGAAATAAAGTTTTTGTCAAAATTTAAAAATTTTTAAGGACCAAAAATTTTGAAAAAAGGGGAGGTTAAAATTTTTTTAATGTTTTAAAAAGGATTATAAAATTTTTTAAAATTTTTTAAAAAAAATTAATTTATTTTTTAAAATAAAAAAATAAAAATTTTAAAAATTTGAGATTTTTTAATTTTAATTATTAATTGAGAAAAAATAAATAAAATTTTTGGGAAAAAAGTTTTGGGGGGGGGGGTTTTCAATAAGAAAAAAAAAAAAAAAAAAAATTTTAAAAAAATTTTGGGGAAAACAAAATAATGGGAATTTTTTTCCAAGGTTTTAAAATTTTAAGAAACCTTTAAAATTTTTTAAGGAAAACCCCACCAGAGGGGAAAATTGTAAAAGGCCGTTTTAAAAATGGGATAATATGCCCTTCGGGAATACCCTTTTCCCAAATTTAGGAAATTTTGAAGGAAAATTTTAGCCGAAGGAGAACTGGGAAGGGGAGATTAAAATAGAGAATTTGGAAATTAAAATTTTCCTTTTTGAATGGTTTTTTAAAAAGATTGTTTTAAAGATTTGAATAATTAAAAAAGAAAAAAAAATTTAAAAAAAATTTTAAAATAAAAAATTTTATTTGGAATTTTTTTAAAAAAAAAGGAAATTGGTTTCGGGTTTTTAAAAAAAATTTTTAAAATTTTTTTAAAAAAAAAAACTAAAAATTTTTAAAAAAAAAAAAGTTAAAAAAAATACCCTTTTAAAAAAATTTAAAATTTTTAAAGAAAAATTTTAAAAATAATTTTAAAATTTTAATAAATAATAAAAATTTTTTTTTATTTTAAATTCAGAAAAATTTTGGGTTTTAAAGAAAATTTAAAAAAAAATTTTTAAAGGTTTTTGAAAAGGGGCAAAAATTTTTTTAAAAAGATAATTTTTAAAAAAAATTTTTTTAAAGCGTAAAATTTTTTTTTTTATGTTTTAAAAAAGTAAGAAAACCCAAAAAAAAAAATTTAAAAAAATTTTTTTGAAGGGAAAAAAAAATTTTAAAAAAAAAGAAAAAACAAAAAAACGGGGGGAAATTTTTAAAAAAATTTTTTTATAGGGGAAACAAAAAAGCAAATAACCCGGGAAAAAAATTTTTTTTTAAAATTGGAATTTGTAAAAAAAGTTAATTTTTGAATTTAAATTTAGAAAAAAAATTAAAAAAAAATTTTTTTGGGATTTTTTAAAAAAATTTTTTGAAAAATTTTTTATTTTTTTTAAAAAAAAAATTTTTTTAATGAAATTTTTAAAAAAAAAAAATTTTAAAAATTATTTTAAAAAAAAATAGGAGGTTTGGGTTTAAATTTTTTTTAATTTGGGTTATTTTTTTTAAAAATTTTTAAAAATTTTTTTTTAAGAGTTAAAAAAATAATTTTTTGAACCCCAAAAAAAAAAATTAGTAAATAATGGTTTTTATTGGTTAAAATTTTTTGATCCCCAATTTTTTAAAAAAGGGTTGGAAAAATTTTTTGAGGAAAAAAAAATTTAAAAAAAAAGAGTTAAAAGGTTTTTTTGGGAAATTTTTTGGATTTTTTTAAAAAGTTTGGTTTTTTAAAAAGGGAAGTTTTTGGGGAGTATTTTTTTAAAAAAGTTAGTTAAGTTAGTTTAGGAAAGAAAGTGGAAATAGTTAATAAGTCTTAGAAGTTTGCCTTTTTAAAAAAATTTAAATTAGTTTAGTTTTAAAAAACCTAATTTTTGAATTTCCTTTTAAGAGAACTTTTTAAATTTTAAATTATTTTAAATATTTTAATTTTTGTTTTTTACAATTTTTTAAAATTTTTAATGTTTTTAAATGGTTTTTTGACGGGTTTTTTTTTTTAAAAAAATTTTTAAAAATTGCAAGTTTTTTAAAAAGTTTTAAACAATTTTTAAAAAATTTTTAAAATTTTAAAAAGAATTTTTTTTATTTTTTTAAAATTTTTTTAATTTTTTTTTAATTTTTTTTAAAAAATTTTTTAAAAATTTTTTTTGAATTTTTCGAATAAAATTTTGAAAAAAATGATTTTTTGAAAATTTTTTTATTTTAAAATTTTTTGGGGTTTTTTTTTAAATTTTTTAGAAAAAAATAAAATTTTTTTAAAACCCGTTTGTTTTTTAAAAAAAAATGTTTTTGGGAAAAAAAATTTTAAAAAAAAAATTTTAAAAAATAATTTAAAAAAAAATTTGGAAAAGGGTAAAAACAATTTTTTAAAAAAAAATTAAAAAAATAACCCAAAGCCCCTTGTTAAAAAAAAACATATTTTTAAAAATTTTTTAAAAAAATTTTTTATGGAGTTTAGGGGGGGAAAAAATGAAAAATTTTTATTTTTTGTTGTTTTAGGAAAAAGTGGGAGAGTGGATTTTTTAGGAAAAATGAAAATTTAAAAAAAATTAAAGATAAAAAAAAAATTTTTAAATAAAGTTTAAAAAAAGAGGTAGGAAAAAATAAAGAAGGGGGATACACCCCCGGTTGGGGGGTTTTTTTTTTTTTTTTTTTTTTTTTTTTTTTTTTTTTTTTAAAAGGCATGGGGGTAAAAGAGTGTTTTAAAAATTTTTTTATTAAAATTTTAAAAATTTGTTTGTTTTATTTAGTTTTTGGTTATTTTTAATTAGAATAATTAAAATAATTTAAAAGGGATTTTAAAAAAAAGGAAAGAAAAAAAAATTTTTAAATAATTTAAAACCCAAATTAAGGGGTATTTTTAAAATCGTAATATTTGAAAATTTTTTTTTCAACAGAATTTAAAAAAATTTTCAATAAAAAAATAGGGAAAAGGAAAAATTAAAAATTTAAAAAGTTTGAGCAAACCCGGGGGTGCAGAAAAATTTTTTAAATTGTGTTTTAAACAAACCCCCCCCCGGGGTTTTTTTTTTTTAAAAAAAAAAAAATTATATTTTCAAATAAATAAAAGATTTTATTTAAGAAAAAAATTTTAAAAATAATTAATTTGATTATGAGGTAAATTTTGGGTATTATTTTTGGGGGAAATTTAAGTGCAAAATTGTTTTAAAAAAAAATGAAAAAAAAAAATAAGAAGATTAAATTTTTTCCCCCCCTAATAAATTTTTAAATTGAGGGAAAAAGTTTTTTTATATTTAAAAATTTTTTAAAAAAAAACTTAAAAAAAAAGAAAATGGTTTTAATAAACTTTTTAAAAAAAAAATTAAAAACAAAATAGGGGAGGAAAAAACCTAAATGAGGATGAAAGGGCATTTAAAAATGGGGGTTTGGGGTTTGGAAATGGGTTTTTTTTTTTAAATTTAAAAAAAATTTTGTTAAAAGGTTTTTAATAAAAAACAAGAAATTAATAAAAAATTTTAAAAAAAAAAAATTTTAAAAAAAAAAAAAAAAACAAAAAACATTTAAAAAAAAAATTAAAATTTTAAAATTTTAAAAGAGGTATTATGGAAAGAAATTTTAAAAGGAAAAGATAATAAAATGGGGTTTTTTTAAATTTTTTAAAAAGAGCGGGGAAAACCCAAAAAAGGGGTAAAAAAAAAAAAAATAAAAAAAATATTCTTTAATAAAGATAATTTAGATGTAAAAAAAGTAAAAAGTATTTTTTGGGGGAAAAGGGGAAGTTTTGGGTTAAAAACCAAAAAAGTGGTTTAAAAAAAAAATAAAAAAGGAAAAAAAAAAAAAAAAAAAAAAAAAAAAAAAAAAAAAAAACCCGGTAAACAAAGATGTAAAAAACCAAAAAAAAAAAAAAAATTTGTTTTTAAGTTTTTTTAGGAAAAAAGGAATCCGGGTGTTTTAAAAAATTTGGGGAATAAAAGAGGGGGGTCAATTTAAAAAGGGGAGATAAGTGGGAAATTTGGAAATTTAAAATGTAGATTCCTTTTAAAACATTTTTATAAGGAAAAATTTTTAAAAAAAATTTCCCCAAAAATAAATACAGACCCCCCCGTTAAAACACAGTAAAAAAAATTATAATCCATTAAAAAGATAAAGGGGTTAAGGGGGTTTTTTCAAGGTTGGAAACCCCCCCTTAAAGCGTTTAAGGCCTTAAAAAGAAATAATAAAAGCCTTGAAAAAAAAAAAAGGGGTTAAGTAATTTTTAAAAAGGGTTTAAGGTAAATTTATTAAAAATTTTTTTTTTTTTTTTTTTTTAATTAATTTCCCTTTAAATTTAAAAACTTTTTTTTAAATTTACAAAATTTCAAAATTTTTTAAAAAAAAACCCCTTTTTTTTAAAAAAAAAATTGGGATAAGCCCAAAAATTTAGTAAGGGTTAAGTTGCGAATTTGAATAAGTTGTAGGTTTTTTTGGGAAAAATTAGGCAAATTTTTTTTTAGAGGTTTTGGGCCGTATTTAAACAAGAAATTTTTCAAAGGGGGCTAAAAAAAATAACCTTTTGGGATAAATTTTTTTAAAAAAAGTCCGCAAAAGAGTTTTAAAAATTTTCGAAGTAAAAAGTTTAAAATTTTTTTGGATTTGGAAAAAAAAGTGGGTACTTTTAAAAAAAAATGGATAGGAATTTTTAAAAAAGAAAAGTTGAAAAAGGTTTTTGGGGAAAAAAGGAAAAAAACCCAAATTAATTGGGTAAAATATTGAAAAATAGGGAGGGAATGGAATTATTTTTTAAAAAAAACCCCTTTTTTTTAAATTTGTTTAATAAATTTAAAATTATTTTTTTTAAAAAAGTTGGGTTTTTTTAAAATTTTGTTTTAAAGGTTGGGGGGTTAAAAAAGTTTTTAAAAAAAATAGAAAAAAAAAAATTTGGGGAAGTAGAAGATTTAAATGATTAGTGGGAAAACCAGCCTGGAAAAAGGGGGGCAAAAGGGAAAGAAAAAAATTTTAAGGTTTTTAAAACCTTTGGGTTTGGAGATTTTTGGCTACCGGAGAAAAAAATAAGGGGAAAAAAATTATAAGGAAAGTTTTTGAAAATGTAACCGATTTTTTTTAAAAAAAATTATAAATAAAAAGTTTTAATTTTTTTGGGGGGAAAGGGGAATTTTTCCCAAAAAAAGTAATTAAAAATTTAAACCCGTGGGGAAAAAAATTAAAATTTTAAAAAACAAAAAATGGGGAAAAGATAAGAAGTTTTTGGGTTTAAAGGGAAGTTTTGGGGGGTAAAAGGATTTAAATTTTGTTTTATAAAGTGGAGTTTATAAGAGACATTTTAAAAATATGATTTTGGAAGGAGGGGGAAAAGTCAAATTATAGACCCCCAAAAGGGAAAAGAGAAAAGAAAAACAAAAATGAAAAAACAAAAAGAAGTTTTGAAAAAGGGGAAAAAATTAAGGGATTTGGTAAGAGTTTTTGGGGGGAAAAAAGTAGGTTAAAAGAAGGGAAGAGGGGAAAATAGCCCCCGAAGAGGGAAGACTTGGGGAAGAGTTTAGATTTTTGTAGAGGAAAAAATTTTTTGGGGGGGAGATAGAATGAATATAGGAGAATAAAAAAGTTTGGGTTTAAATTTTAAATTTTAAAAATTTAAAAAATTTTTAAAAAAAAAAAAAAAAAAGGGGAAAGTTGAAAAAAATTAAAAAAGGGGTTGAAGTTAAATTTTTTTTAAAAAATTTCCCAAAGAATGTATATTTTTCCCCCCAAAATTTTTTAAATACCGGTAAAAAAAAAAATTTCCCAGAACAAAAATTTAAAAAAACCTAAATGAAGAAAAATTATTTAATGAAAAAAAAGAAATTTTTTTTAAAAGGAAAGAAAATTTTATTAAAGGGAAGGATAAAGTTTTAAAATTTTAAAAAAAGTTTGGGAGGTTTTTTTTTTTTTTTTTCAAATTTTTTTTTTTTTTTAGAAAAAAAGGAAAAGAAACCGAATTTTTTTTTTTTTTTTTTTTTTTTTTTTTTTTTTTTTTTAAAATATAAAAAAGGTTTTAAAAACAAAAATTTTAAAAAGGTGATGAAAAGAGGGGTTTTTTGAAAATTTAATTAAAGGGGTAATTTGGGGTTTGGGGGGGAAAAAACTTTTGGTTTAAAAATAAAAGGAGGTTTGCAAAATAAAAAAATAAACAAAAGAGAAATTTTTATTTAAGAAAATGTTTGGAAAAAGAAAAAAAGAGTGTTTAAAAAGGAAAAAAAAAAAGAATAATTTTTTTTTTTTAAAAAAAAAAAGGAGTTTTTTAATAAAGGAAAAAATGCCGTTTTTTCTTTTAAAATTTTTATTAAATTTAAATTTTTAAAAAATGAAAATAAAAAAAAGGGAAAAAAAAAACCCAAATTTTTTTTTTTAAAAAAAAAAAAAAAAGGAATTAAAAAAAAAAAATAAATTAAATTTTAAAATTTTTTTAAAATTTAAAATTCTTTTAAAGGGTTAAAATTTAATTAATTAAAAATTTTTTTTTTTAAAAAAAAAGGGAAAAATTTAAGTAAAAATGGTGAAATAAAATGAGAAAGTTTAAAGGGGGGTTTTTTTTAAATTTTTAAAGAAGAAAAAAATTTTTTTTTGGGTTTAATAAAAAAAAAAAAGTTTTTAGAATTTTTAATTGAATTCGAAATTTTTTTTTTTTAATTTTTTAAATAATAAAATGAAAGGTTTAAAAAAAGAATTAATATTTGTTTAAAAAGTAAAATTTTTAGAAGGAAAAAAAAATGAAAAAAAAACTTAAATAAAAGGTTCCAAAAAAGGTAAAAAAGGAATCAGCTTTTAAACTAAAATAGTAGGAGGGCCCATTGTTTTTTGGGGGGGGTGGAAATAAAAGAGGCCCTTAAATTTAAGAAAATTTTTTTTATAGAAAATTAAAAAAAATTTTAAAAGAAAAAAATATAAGGAAATATTTAAAAAGGGCCCCCAAAAACAAACAAAAAAGTGTAAAAAATTTTTGTAAAAATTAAAAAAAATTAAAAAAAAAAAGGGTTTTTAAAAAAGTTGGGGGGGTTGAAATTTTTTTCCCCCTTTTTATAGGGTTCCCCCTTTTTTTTTCACTTTTTTGGTTAAATTTTCCCCCTTTTTCAGGGGCCCGCCCCCTCCAAAAAGGGGGAAAAAGGGGGCTTTTAAAAAAAAAAATTTAATATAAAAAATCTTTGAAAATTCCTTAAAAAATGGGGATAAAAAATCCTTTTGTTTATAAAATATCAACTTTTCCATTTTTTTAAATTTTCCCTGGAGGGGTGACAAAACCGACCGGGTAAAACCCCCCAAAAAAAAAACCCCCCAAAAGAATTTCTGGGGTTAAATTTCAGAATGGGATTTGGGGGGGGGTTGAAAACCAAAAACCCCACAAAAAAAAAACCCCCTTTTTTAAAAAGGTCCCTTTTGGTTTGGTTTTTAAAAAGGCCCTTTTTTGTTTGGGGTTTTGAAATTAGTTTTGTTTCAAAATGGGTCCCTTGGGAGGATTTGTTTTTGGCCCAAAATTACCCCCCCCAAATTTTCAATTTTGGGTTTAAAAACAAATGGGAAATTAAAAAGTTTTAAATAGGGGGAAAACAAATTAAAAACTTTTGGTTTCAATTTTTTCCCCCAAATTTTTTTTTTTTTTATTTTTTTTTTAATTTTTTTTTTTTTTCTTTCTTAAAAAGGGCCAAATTTTTTTTTCAATTTTTAAAAGACAAAAAATAAAAATTTTTTTCCTTTTTATAACGTTAAAAAAAAAATTTTTTTAAAATTTTTTTTTGTTTTTTTGAATTTTTAATTTTTTGAAAAAATTTTTTTTTCAGGTTTAAAAATTTTGGGCCCCCAAAAACGGAAAATTTTTTTGGGGTTTTTTCCCTTTTTTTTTAAAAAATTTTTTTTTTAAAAAAATTTAAAAAAAATTTTTAAATTTTTTTTTTCCAAAATTTTGAAAATTTGGAAAACTATTTTTTTAAAAAAAAATTTCCCCTTTTTTTTTTAAAATTTTTTTTTAAATAAAATTTTTTTAAAAAAACATATTTTTTTGTTTTAAAAATTTTTTTTATGGTTTACCTCAAAATTATTAGTGTCCCTACAAATCCCCCAAAAACCCCTTTTTACCTTAAGGGGACCCAAAAAAAAAAATTAAGATAAAAAAAACCCCTTTTATAAAAAAAAAATTTTTTACCCAAAAAAAAAAAAAAAACCCCCCCTGGGTGCGTTTTTTTTTTTTTTTTTTTTTTTTTTTATTTAGGGTCCTTTTGGGGGGGGTGTACATTTTTTACTCCCCAAAAAAAAACCCCCCAAAACCCCCCTTGTTTGGAAAAAACATTCTAATTAAATTAAATATTTTTTTCAAAAAAAATTTTTTTTAAAAAAAAACACCTTTTTGTAACTTTACTATTTTTGAAACCCCCCAAAAGTTTGGGTTTTTTGGGGATTATTTTTTCCTTCCCCAAGGGGTCCAAAATAAAACCAAAAGGCCCTTTTTTCAAATTTTAAAAAAATAAATTCTCGAACCCAAAAAAGCGGGAAATTTTAGTTTGAAAAGAATAAAATTGCCTTTAAACAGAAAAAAAATGGCCCAAAATTTTTTTTCAAAACTAAATTAATCTTACCAAAAAATCAAAGTAATTTGAAGGAAAAAGAAAAAAATAAAAGAAATTTTAAATTTTTTAATTTAAAGTACAAAAAAAAAATAAAATTGGTTTTGGGTAAGTTAAAAAAATTTAAAAAATTTTTTTCCCCCCAAAAAGGGTGGGGCCATTAATTTTTTCAAAGTAAAATTTAACCCTGAGGGGAAAAACAAACAAAATTTAAACCCCATTAAAATTACTACAATTTTCCTGAAATTTGGGAGAGGTTTTTTTTAAAATTTTTTTTAACCAAATTTCAAAAAAAACCTAAAGACTAATTTCCCCCCTATTTTTTAAAAAAAATTAATTTTAATTTTAAGCCCGGGGGTTTATTTTTTCTAATTTATTTTAAAAAAAAGGAAAAAGGGAAATAAATTTTTTAAAAAGCATTTTAAATTTTTTAAAAAAAAAAAAATTTTTTTAAACAAAAAAAAAAATTTTGGAAAAATTTTAAAAAAAATTTTAAAAGCGCCCTTTTAAAAGTTTGAACTTTAAAACGTTTTAAAAGGGGGATTGACCCTTTTTTAAAAAAATCAAATTAAAAAAAAAGGAACCGGGGGGTTTAAACCCCGGGAACCCTTTTTTTAAAAATAATTTTAAAAAAAAAAAACAAAAAAAATTTAAAATTTTTTCCATTTTCCCTCCAATTTTCTTTTTTCTAATTTTTTAAATGGAAAAAAAATTTTTAAAATTTTAACTTTTAAAAATTTTTTTTCAAATTAACAAAACAAAAAGGAAAAAAACCCCCAATTTTTAAACCCCCCCAATTACCCCCATTAAAAAAAAACCAAAAAACAAAAAAAAAAATTCCCTTAAAAAACCTAATTTTAAAAAACCATCCCAAAAAAAAATTTAAATTAGAAAGCAAATCCCCCCATTGAATTAATTTTACCAATTGTTACAAAATTGTGAATTAATTTATTAATAAAAGGGTTTAAAAATTTTAAACAAAAAACAATATTAAATTTTTTTTAAAAATTTTAAAAAAGGGCCAAAATTTTAAAGGGCCGGGGCCCCGGGGAAAACCCCTAAAAACCCGGGGGCCCCCCCAGTGACCCCGGGGAAATATAAAAAAATTTTTAAAACCCCCTTTTTATTTTTTAAAAAAATTTTGGCTAAAAAAATTTTTTTTTTTTTAAAAAAAAAAATTTTTTTTTTTTTTTAAACCCAATTTAAAAACCCCCCCATAACCCTTTAAAAAAAAATTCCCCAAAATTTATATCACAAAAAAGGGCCCCCCCCCCTTTTTTTTTTTTTTCCCCCCCCCCAAAAAAAAAAAAAGCCCCCCAAAAAAATTCCCATCTAAACCCATAACTTCCAAAATAAAAATAATTTCCCCTTTTTTCCCCCAAACAAGGCCCTACCTTTTTTAAAAACAAAATCTTACCTTTAAAAAAAAAAATTTTTTTCAAAAACGGAAAAAAAAAACAAAAAACGCAAAAAAACCAAAAAAAAACCCCTTTTTTTAAAAAAAAAAAAATTAAAAAAACCAAAAAAATTTTTTTATTCCCCTTAAATTTTTTAAAAAATATTTGTTATTATTTTTTTTTTTTTATTTTTAAATTTTTTTTTAAAAATTTTCTTTTTGGATCTTTTAATTTAAAAATGAAAATTTTGGGAAAAGATTTTTTTTTTTTTTTTACCCTAATGAGATTTTGGGGAAAAGGGAGTTAAGGTTTTTGGGGGCCCCCAAATTGGGGTGTAAAAAAAAGGGGGGCCAAAAAAACCCGGGCCCTATTTTTAAAAAATCCTAAATTTTGAAAAAAAAATAAAAAAAAATTTTTTAAAAGGCAAGCACTGGGTAAAAAAAAACATGAAAAAAAGGGGCCAAAAAAAAAAAACCCACTCGGTTTAAAAAACCAAAGACCGATTCAGGAATTTTTAAGTTTTGGGGGCCAACCTTTTTTAAAAATTAAAAAGCAAGGGGAGCCTTTGGGGTCTGTTCCCCCCCCTTCCCCCCCCCCTTTTTTTCCCCCCCCCTAAACCCGATAAAAAGGGGGAGGTTTTTTAATTTTTTTTTTTAACCCCTTCGGGAAAAAAAAAGCAATTTTAAATTTTCCAAAAGGTTTTTTAAAAAAAAAAAAAAAAGGGGGAAAAAGAGTTTTTTTTTTTTTTAAAAAATAGTTCTAAAAAAATTTAATTGGAATAATAAAAAAAAAAAAAAATTTTTTTTAAAGAAAAAAAAAAATTTTTTGGGGGGAAAAAAAAAAATTTTGAAAAATTTTTTTTTGGGCCCCTTCCCAATTTCCCCCCTTTCCCCCCCAAAAGGGCCCTTTTTAAACAAAACTTCAAATTTCCCACAAAATTTCCCCCGGGCAAATTAAACCCCCCGGGAACCCATTTTAAGGCCCCGGGGGAACCCCCTTTTCAATGAAAAAATTGAACCCAAAAAAAGATGGGCAAAAAAAATTTTCAAACTAAATATTCCAAATTTTTTAAAAAAAATTTTTCAATATTTTCCAAATAAAAATTTTTAAAAAATTTTTTTTTTTTTTTTTTTTTTTTTTTGGGGTTTTTTTTTTTTTGGGGGGGGGCGGTTAAAGTTTTTTTTTTTTAAAGTTCTTTTTGGTAAAGGAATGAGGTAAGGGGGTTTTTTGGAAAAATTTTTTTCCCAAAAATTTTTTTGGCTTAAAAAAAATTAAAAAAAAAAACTAAAACCCCCCCCCCCTCCCAAAAAACTTTTCAACAGAATCCCTCTTAACCCGGAAAATCTTGTTTTTGGTTTTTAAACTTCTTTATAAACCCCAAAAAAAAGGGAAAAAAATGGTTTTTTTTAAATTTTTATTTACCAAATTTTCATTTTTTAAATTTTAAAAACAAAATCCAATTGTTATAAAATTGAAATTATAAAACCCCAAAAAACTAAAATAATATCTTTTTAATCAAAAATTTTAAAAAAAATTTAAATTTTATACCTTTTTAATTATAAATTTTTTACCCTTTTTTTTTAAAAACCCTTTAAAAAATTTTTAAAAATTCTTTTTTATTTTCCCGTTTTGAAAAATTTTTTTATTTAAAAACCCAAAAATTTTAAAATTTTTTTAAAATTTTTTTAAAGAATTTTTTTAAATTTTTTTCCTTTTTTGTATTTTAATAATAAATTAAAAAAAAACCCAAAAAGTTAAAAACAAAAATTTTTTTTTAAAAAAAAAAACAAAAAACTATTTTTTTAAAAGTTAAAAAATCAAATTTTAAAAATAAAAGACCAAAAAAGACCCAAAACCCCAAAATTATGGGTTCCCGGTTTTGTTTTTTTATACTTTATTACAAAATTTTAAAAAGAAAAAACATTTTTGGGTAAAAAAAAACCCATTTTTAAAAGGGGGCCCCCCAAAAACTAAAATTAAAAAAAAAAAAATCCCGGAAAAAAATTCCTTTTCAAACCTTTGGCCCTGTTTTCAAAAATTTCAAATTTGGCCCCAAAGTTAAAATATACTTTTTTAAACTTAAACCCCCCCCCCCCCCCAAAAAAAAAAAAACCCAATCCCCCCCCCAAAGCTAACCCTAACCCGTTTATTTTAGCTAAAACAGTTCCTGGAAAACCCCCCCCCTTTTTAAAATTTTTTCCCCCCAACAAAAACCCCCCCCCTACCCCAAATTTTTTCCCCCCCACCAAAAACCCCCCCCAAAAACCCCCCCCCCCCAAAACCCAAATGCCCATCCCGGGTCCCTTTTAATCCCCCTAAAATGGGCGCCCCCAAAAAAATTTTCAAAGGGGAAACGTTTAACAAAACCAAATGGGTTTCCCGAAGCAAAAGTTATCCCCTTTTTTCCAAAAAAAAAAAAAACCCCGGGGAAAACCTGTTTTTTTTTTTTAAAAAGGGTTTTGAAAATTTTTGGCATTTTAAAAAAGAAAATTTTTTGGAAATTTTAATTTTTAATTTATTTAAAAATCATTTTAATTTTTGTTTTATTTTTTTTTCAAAAAAAAAAAATTTTATTATTTTTTTTTTTTTTTTTCTTGTATTTAGATTCCATCATTAATCCCCCTAGTCTTTTAAGAAAAGCAATTTAAAAAATTTTCTTAAAAAAAATTTTAAAAAAAAAAAAAATTTTTTTTAAAATTTTTTTTTTAAGTTAAAAAATTTTAAAATTTTTTTGGAAAAAAAATTTTTTAAAAAAAGCAAGTTTTGGGAAATAATTATGAAAAAATAAATTTTAAAATTTTTATTTTTTTTTAAAAACCCATGGAAATTTTCTGACCACCAAAGAAATTTTTTTTTTTTCCTTTGTTTTGGGTTTTACTTGTTTATTTTTGAAAGGTTTTAGAATTTCAACAGTTTTTTTTCATTTTTTTGGGGGTTTTTTTAAAAATTTAAAAAAAAAAATTTTTTTTTTTCCAAAAATTTTTTTAAAAAACCCAAAAAATTTTTTTAAAAAAACTTTTATTTTTTACCCCTTTTTAAAAATTTTAAAAAAAATTAATTTGGCAAAGTTGGAAATTTAAAAAAATTGTGCAAAAAATTTTTTTTTTATTTAAAGGGAAAAATTTTTTTATTTTGTTCATTTCCCCTTTTTAAACCCTTTTCTTTACTTGATAAAATTGGTTTTTGTTGTATACTTTGGGGTTTTTAAAAGGATTTTAACTTGATTTTCCCTAAAATTACTGCAAAAACCCCCCCAAAAAGGTATTTTCTGGGTATTTTTGCTTTCCCCCGCATCGAAAATGTTTTTTTGGGTTGTTATAAATTTTGGGGAAAAAGGGTTTCAAATATCTTTTTTTAAAAAAATAATTTGGTTTGCCCCTATTTTTCTTTTTAAAGGGAGCTTAAATATTTTTTAAAAATTTTCCTTCCAAATTTTTTGTCAAGTTTTAAGAAACCAGTTATTTTTAGTTTTCAAAATAAAAAATTTTTTTTTTTTTTTAACACCCAAAAATAGATTTTAGGTTTTTTTTAAAATTTTTTGGGAAACGTTATTTCCCCAAAGTTTGGTTGTGGTTTTTATTTTTTTTTTAAAAAAAATTTAAAATTTTTTTTTTTCCCCTTAAATTTTAGAATTTTAAAATTTGTTTTATTTTAAAAAAATTTTTTTATTTTTTTTTTTTTAAAAAAAAAAAAAATAAAAAAATTTTTTTTTTTTTTTTCTTTAAAATTTTTGTAAAAAGAATTGAAAAAAAAAATTTCATTTTTTAAATTTAAAAATTTAGAAAAAAATTTTTTTTTTTTTTTTGTTTGTTTTTTTTTTTTTAAATTTTCCCTTTTTTTTTATTTTTTGATTGGTTTAATTTTTTTTAAACTTCCCCTTTTTAAAAGGAAAAAAATTTTCCAAAAATTCTAAATTTTTTTTTAAAAACCAAAAAAAAAAAAAAAAAACAAACAAACACTTTTCCTAAAGTGTTTTCAAAACCAAAAAAATAAATAATATATCCTCACTTTATTGAAAGTGTTGTAAACCAAAAAAGATCCAACAAAACAAATCGTTAGTTAATTATTTTCGGAATATCTTGAAACTACAACCTATACAAGTGGTTTAAGGATGGTTTGACATTAAATTGACAAACCGAAAGAGGCGGGTTTTTAATCAGCTTTCGAGCGGACCTTTGCTTCTCCGCCACTCTGCGAGTAGTTTTGAGAGAAACGAATTTCGATTGACGAATCGATTTAAAAAAAAAATCCAAAAATATTTTCATTTTCAAATTTGGTTTTCTTTTTAAAATTTTGTTTCTTTTTGGTGTATGAACACCCGTGCTTCTTCACCAAATCTTCTTTCACCAGTTTCAAATCCCGAAAGAATTATTCGTCGAGGTCGACGTCTTGATTTTCAAGACGACGAAGAAATGGCGGACAATCGAACAATGGCCGAAATGCTCCAAGCACCCACCGAGGGTTACGGAGATGCCATCGTTTTACCACCAATCAATTCTGATCATTTCGAATTGAAGACACCTTTGATTCAACTCGTGTCTACAAATCAATTCCATGGGTTTGACCGTGAAGATCCATATGCACACATCCGTTGGTTCAACAAGTTAACCTCGACCATCAATTACAAGGATGTGCCGCAAACAGCTATCAAATTGATACTATTTCTGTTTTCACTCGATGGGGCAGCCCGGATTTGGCTGGAAAAAGAACCCCCTCGATCCATCGAAACTTGGGAAGATCTCGTACAAAAATTTGTCAATTTTTTCTTTCCTCCATCAAAGACGACTAATCTAAAGAATGAAATTTCTGGATTTCGTCAAGGTTTCGATGAAAACTTCGGAGAGGCATGGGAACGATTCAAAGATCTTCTCAGAAAATGCCCACATCATGATTTCACGGAGTTGCAACAAATCAACACGTTTTATAATGGGTTGAATGGAAATGATCAAGATTCGCTTAATGCAGCCGCCGGTGGCAATATCTTGAATCGTCGACCTAAAGATGTGATTGAAATTTGTGAAAATAAGTCTAAAGTTCCTATTTCTCGAAACAAAGTGAATGTTCCTATCACTCAAGCTTCTTCATCCGCTAACTCATCAGAGATAGCCGCACCGTTAGCCGCTCTAACGGACGTGATTCGTTGCATGATGAAGGAAGTGAAAGAAATTAAGAGTGAAATTCATAAACCGGAACAAATCAAAGCCATAAACAAAGTGTGTGAAACTTGTGGTGGCCCGCATGCGTATTATGATTGTCAAGCAACCGATGCTTCTTTTTACCAAGCTCCCGTAGCAGCCGTAAATTACAATCAATACCGACCGCAAGCGGAAACTCATTACCGAGCACCGAATGCTATGGTACCACCTGGTTTTCCACCCGTGCCAAATCAAAATAATCAAAACCGCTTTGTTCAAAATCAAGGTCAAAACTTTAACAATTCTCAAAATTTCAATCAAAACCGCAACAATTTCAACCAACCTTGCCAACCTCCAACTCAACAAGTTTATCAACAAACTCCTCAAGCTCCTTTGACAAATGACTTCATGAAAACTACTGAGTCAAACATTCGTTCAATGCAATCTCAAATCAATAACATGAAAGTCGAGCTGAGGAAGGAAATTGATACTACGTTGTCTCGTCAAACAAATGAGTTGAAAAATATGATGAGCAGTTTCATGAATATGAACATGAACCAAGCTTCTTCATCTTCCGGAGGGTTTCCAAGCAATACCATCCCTAATCCTAAGGGTGAGTTGAAAGCCGTCACCACTCGAAGTGGTAAGACGCATAATGGACCCTCGACTCCTATGCCCCCTCCCCCGAGGGAAGTGAGTCGAGATACCGAGGTGACAACGGACAAGGTGCATTTTTCAAGCCCACGAAGTACCGCACACGTCCAACCTCCGGTCGTCCAATGATCCGTTCCAAACCGGTTATCTTTTATTTCTCTATCACACAAGTCAACCACTTGTGAATGGTCAACCGTAATAAATGATAAAAGACAAACAGTCTCAGAACGAATGCTCGTGTGTAGTGTGAAACCAGGCAATTGATCACCCGGATCGTTTCCCAACGAGATGTGAATGGAAAACTGTGAAAAGCTAGGATAAGAGTGATTGATGATTTAGATTGCTTTTGATTTTTGCTTTTTAACAATTCTAAATAATAAACAAAAACAGATATGCACAATAATATTAAACGCGAATAAATAAACTGAAACGCGTAACGAAAAAGTTAAAATGGGACAAAAACTAAAATTTTAGAAAATTAAAACCTAAAAATGTAAAATAACTTAAAACTTATTTAAAAACTTAAATTATATTTTTTATACTTTTTATTTAATTATTATTAATTATTTATTATTTAATTACTTATTAAACTATTTAAATTTATAAAAAATACTAAATGGACTAAGAAAATTCTAAAACTTTTTCTAAAAATATTATAAGATGATAAAAAGCTAAGAAAATTATAAAAATGAAAATTACTTAATTAAAATTTAAAAAGATAAATTCTATTAAATAGAAGCTATCACTTTATTTCTATTTTTGATTTTCTTAAGGACTAAAAATATTTTTATATTTTTCCTAGATTAAAAATGACAAAAGAAAATTATGAAAATTGGAATTATATTTTTCTGATTATTATTCTATTTATTATGATTTAATTACTATTGTAAACTAATTAAAATTATTAAAAATATTAAAAGACTTTGGAAAATTATGAAAAATTACAGATAATTCTAAAATATTATTAGAAAGATAAGAAAAATAAAAGTGGAAGCTGGCTAAGCCTAAAAATCAGATTTGGGCTAATAAGCAGTTGTGAATAAGCCCAAAATAAGCTAATAAGCTAGGAAAATTGACCAAATGATCAGGACAAGTTTAAACAACTATAATAAGCTTAAAACAACTGATTTCAAACAACCAATCCCACAGATTAAGCAAATGAGCACTTTGGCTGTTTCAATACTTGCACAGAAAAACAGGAAAACTAGCTAACTTTGCAGACTAATTAAGCACTTAAGATAAGCAGTGAAGTGCAAACTTATGGGGGAAAAACCTAGCCTATACTATGAGCTATCTAGAAAATCAAAAGGCAAGCCATGAACTTATGTGGATAAGCCACAAAGTTGGTGAGATCAGCAACTGAAAAACACTTAGTCTGCTGTTTGACTGGTGTGGTTGTGTTTTTATGCACCACTTGTGCACAGGTTCTAAGCTTCAAAGGACAAACTAAATGGACTATATGAAGTGTAAAAATGCCAAAGGCAAGGACTGAGCAAGCTTGAAGCTTGTTTGAGCTTGTTTGAGCTCTTGACTGACTGAAATCAACAAAGTAGGTTCAAAATGGCTTAATCTAGTTATCTTGCTAATTAGAGTGTGAAAATAGCTTCTAGGGTATTAGAAAAGCTTGTGCAAACTTGGCCAAATGGTCAATCAACAGTAACCTAAGGTTTTGGCTTGTGACAGTGACTGAACCAAACAGTCCTTATGGGGACTGTTATGGTGTTTCCTAACTGGACTGATTCTATTGAGCTTAGAATTGACTTCTAATGACACTAGTGGTTATATTAAGCTATAAGAATGACTTTGTGACTGCAATTTAAGTGATTATAATAAACTAGCTTATGGCTTCTATTTTTGGCTTTTATAAGTTTTTTATAAATGAAAATGAAAACAAGGCAATTTAAACTGAAGAAATATATTGAAATATGATAGTAGACTACTGAAAAGCTAACAATTATGAAAATAAGCTACTAATAAGCTTATATAATAGTAAAATGAAAAATGAAGAAAGAACTTGAAAATTAAGCTTACAGTCGAATTGAGCTTTGAAACAAGGAACCAAGGACTAAAAACCCCTCCTAGCTTGTTGTCAACAAGCTAGGAACCAGATAACCCATCCAGCTTAGCTTCTACCCCCAAGAATAGCTTATTACCCACTCAGTTGACTTTTGTTGACTATTTCTTGATTTCTTCAAACAGAACCAGTAATCTAAAAATAAACTCACAAGAAGCTATGAGAAGCTTAAATGAGCTTATATAAACAGAGAATAAGCTACTTGATTAACAAATAACTTAATTTGAATTAAACAAGAAATTTGTAAAACTTGGAATTTCATTACTTAAAGGAATTAGTACAATACAGAAATAAATTACAACAAAATACTTGAAACAAACTGGAATTGATAATCTAAACCTAATTTTAAGACTGTAAATGACATACAATAAAATCTACACTACTTTGGTCCTAATCTACTGACACTTATTCTCTTGGTCTTCTCATCCTTTTATAGCACTCTCACATGAATCCTTGATGAATTCCGAACACATCCCCACCATTTAATTAAATTGAAATCATCTTGTTCGTTAATTGGTGTTTTGGCGGGAAAAATGACATGTGGGATTTTTGGCAGACCTAGTGGTGGTGAGGAAGCATTAAATGAGTTTGGAAGTGTTAGGTAGTGTGTTTGGAGGGGGAATGAGGTGGGGAGACAGCTGTGGAAAATGGTGAGGTGGGGGGGTGTGACTGGTTTTGTGTTAGTGAGAGTGGGAGGGAAGAGACGGGTCAAACCTTTGTTTGACCTGGGATATTATCTAAGGTGAATGGGCCGGGTTATAAGGTTTTGGCTTTGGGCTTGGGTTGGGTTTATGTAACTGGGTTGGGGTTTAGTAAATAGGTGGGTTGTATTTATGGGTTAAGGGTTTGGATTTTGGGGTATTGTTGTTTGATCCGGATTTTGGTTAAAGTTAATCATAGGGACCAAACTTGTAAAATCTGAAAAGTTGAGGACTAAACCTGTAATTTATCCAAAGTTATCACAAGGGTAAATATTGCCAAGTTCCAATAGTACAAGGGTTTAAAATATGATTTGCCATTTTTAAAACACCCGGGGACTATTTCTGTCATTTTGCAAAGTTGAGGGACTAAACTTGTAATTTTCCAAAACTTTTGAGATTTTTCACCAAAGGACTAATTATGATAAATTATGATTTAAAAAGGACCTTTGATGACTTTTCCTGTTTTTAGAATAACCAGGGACTAGTTTTGACAACTTTTGAAAGTTGAGGGACTGAAACTGCCAATTATGCAAACTTTGTTCGTTTTTTATTTGTTTTTAAACATTTTGCATCTGAAACATATAAAACACAATTCTGGAATAATTTCAGTATTATGATGCATTTCTGAGTGTTTTTGGATGTTTTGGCAGCTCAGATTAGGTAAAAATGATGAGTATTTAGACACTCATCAATCCCCCACACTAAACTATTGCTAGTCCCTAGCAATATTTTATGAAGATTTAATGGATTTGAAAGACTCTTTACCAAAAGCCATTACTTCTGGAGTAGCCAATTGTTTCAGTTCAAGTAAGAACTTTGGTACAATGATAACCAAATGATTTTGAGCAAACCATAAGCTGTCAACGGTTTTGATTTGTCTTTACCAGAAGCCGTTTGCTTCTGGACTAGCCAACTCTTAGATAAAATACAGTTATTATCTTGGTGAGCTGATTACCAATCATGGTTTTTTCTACTGCCTTTACCACAAGCCATAACCTTGCGGGCTAGCCAACTCTTCACTTTAAAGATATGGTGAGTCGAAAACCATACAATTTTGGGCAAATTGCAAGCCATAAACGGATTTGATTTATCTTTACCAAGAGCCGTTTGCTCCTGGATTAGCCAATCCTTATGTGGGTTAGACATGGCGGACCGATAACCATTTATTGCGTTCTAAGTGAGAAAAAAATTTTAAAATTTTTGGCTAAAATGGGGGTACTAGATGGTACATTTGATCAAATTCGCAAGAATTCCCCCCCCACACTTAGAACTGAATATTGCCCTCAATATTCAAAGAACCGGTTGTTAAACCAACACTTAGAACGTGAAAGGGAAATACTAATATAGTTATTTATTTTATTTTATTTAATTTGCATTTAAGCCGTTAAGGCATGCAAATTTCCTCTTTTTTTTTTTTTTTTTTTTTTTTTGTACTGTACATTTTTACAACATGTGGGGCATCTCCCCCACACTTAGGTGAAACATGGGTGAAAACCCATATTTTGCTACTGTTTTTATTAACCGAGTCGCTAGCTTGACTCGACCCCGAATTCATTGGTTCATGGGGAAGTAAGTGGAAGAAACCATCTCCATCGGACTTTCATTAAAAATGTTTGGATAAACACTGAAGTACTTGAAAGTTCCATACCGATGAGATATACACAGACAGACAGACCCGGCTCACAAATGATAAATGAAAATGCCGGGATCAAAGATAGTGTCTTCATTCCCTAAAGAGTGAAGAACAGGAGAAGTCACCCTGTAGGTGAAGAAAAGAAAGAAAGTCATGATAAAAATCATGACTAACTCATCATCAGTAGAAGGAGAATTCATGATTTCAACATCATGAATCTCAGCATTTAAGCTCAGCTGATCAAGACAATTCAAGGGTGGGAGGGATGGGATTGTGATATCAATCAAATTCTCAGTGTTGAGAATATTTCCCTCCGAGACATAAAGATTTTCTTTGTCAAGATCAAGGTAAAAGTTATCATACTCCGCGGAGATATGATATGAGTGAGTTCACTGGAGAACTCCTCAAAGGTGAATGAGTCAATATCGGGGAGAGAATTATGAGAATGAGAAGTGGTATTGCTACTAATTTTCTCTCCCATCTGATCAAAACAGAAGGCTTCCATTTCCGGAAAAGAATCATCGGAAAATATGTCACTATCCTTTATGGGGATAGGAGATGAAATGAATTTTTCTTTGAAAGCCTCAATTTTAGAAATGAGAAGATTGACAGTCAATAATGTTGCTCGAAGAGCTTCATCTTTGATTTCAGTGTCAATTTCTTCATCATTCTCTTCTTCTAAGCTGACTGGCTCAGAAGGAAATTCTTCAACATAATCGATGTCCTCACAAAATAAAGAATCATCATTACTTGAAGTATAATCATCGTCAGAATTGGAAAGCATCTCAACATGATCATGTGAAATGTCAAGAGAAGGCAAATCACACATAATATCAGAGATACCCTCGGACTTACTTGGGATTGGGACAAGGATTTCAGCACTAGACTTTATGAATTCGTCCGATTCCTTTTCAGGAATAGTGCTAAAATGCTCATCCCCCATAATAAGAGAGTCTTTGGGTTTCAAAGCTGGAAAGAACGATGGGATTGTAATAGACTGAGGGAGTTGAAAAATGATGCCACCCAAAGGAACAATACTCTCCTCGTCTTCCTCCTCATCAATATTGCTTGCATAAATGGCTTTTATTTGATCGTCGGCTAGCAATTCTGCAATAGTCTTGTCTTCCTGCCTTTTCTGGACAGGTGTAATTGCAGCTGATGAATTTTCGCAACCTTCGCACATAGAATCATCATCATCGTCATCGTAGATGAAAGTTTGACGATATTTGGAACTCATCATAGCTGTTTGTTCTTCTTCAGCTAAAAGCTCTCCAATGGTTTTCTGATGATGATCTTCTTGGGTATTTTTAACAGCCAAATCATTAAGTGTATCCATCATATTTTGAAGTTTTTGGATAACATTATCAATAGATTCTTCACGAGGAGATGGCTGAGGTTGAATCATTTGATTTTGTGGAGGTTGGTCATGACAAGAATAGTCATAATTGTCATAAGGGCCATGCTCATAGACAAGCGGGGTCCTCGTTTGACAATCAGATTCATAATGTGGACCACCACAGAATTCACAACAATAAATTTGCTGTGACTGATTCGGTGAATCATATGGAATTTGGTCATACCCGAAATTTTGATTACATGGATCTTGTTCATAAACAAATGCATTTCCTGCTTGACAATCAAAACTTGGGTGAGGACCTCCACAATATTCACAAGGATCATTTGGCATATTTTGAAATGATGTGTCATCGAAGTTATGATAACACGGCTCTTGCCAAAATGAATCTTGAGAAGGGGTACTGAAATTGTTGTGAAAATCTGGATAATCAAGTGTGAATGGCTGATAAGTGCAAAAACATTGCTTACACTGTGAATCATCCCCCAACGGATTTTCACACATACAACAATTAAGCTGAGTGAGTGAAGATGGCTGGGGTTGTGGAGAGTGTTTGGAAAAAGAATCCAGAGGCGGGACAAGTAGTGTGCTCTGAGAGCTAGGAATTTCCACCACTTCCGTTATGGTCTCTGGTTCTTGCTCTTGATAAACGTGAAGAGTAGGCAAGTCGTTCTTTTTAGTCACCGTTTTAAGTTCTGCACGTTTTCTTGACAAACTTTTAACCGTAAATTGTGACAGGTCTGGATTAATTCTTGACTGTTTGCCATTAATAACATGTATCTTGGGCTGTGAAGGGCAGTCGGGAAAACTTTTGATGGAATTAATGATGCAATTAAGCTCTCTTTCACGGGCTACTTCACACCAATGACAAAATCCTTCTGGTGCATACTCTCCACACTTCTCACACTTACACTTGGAACAACGATTATTATCATCCAGCGGACCTTTACAATTACAACAGTGATGGTCTCGCGACGACATGAGAATTAAATATTAAGGAGGGTTTAAGAAGATAGAATCAAACGGATAGAGGGTAAAGGGATAAAGAATCAAAAAGGGTAAGAGGGTAAAGATGAATATTTTTGGGTTTTTTTTTTTTTTTTTTTTTTTTTTCAAATTTTCAACAAGATCAAAGCACAACACAAGGAACTTAAACCTTAAATCAACCAGCGTACGGTAGCTCTCTGACAGACAAACGCACAGAGTGGCGGAGAAGCAAAGGTGGGCAATTACGCTCCTTAAAAACCCGCTTCTTTCAGTCCGACAATTTAATGTCAGACTATCCTAGAACCTCCGTTAGAGTTTGTTTATCAATCAAAGGTGAGCCGAATTCGCAAGCGACACAAAGGCAAGTTTTAATCTTTGGTTTGGGAACTTATTATGGTCGTACCCCCAGTTAGGTAGTACTCAGTCTTGATTTTCGATGGTAATTTTTATTGTTATTTATTATTTAACAAAGAAAACGGAAATTATTTTTGGTGTTTTTATTTTTTATATGATAATAATAATAATAATATATATAGAAAAGAAATGAAAAATATTTTTGTATTTTATATTGTTTTTGGGAAATAGGAACTTCTGATAGAAGGATCTCGAATCACTAATCGCAAAAATTCTTCACAATAGTCGCAGCACACCTCCCCGGCAGCGGCGCCAAAATTTGATCCGTTCCAAACGTTATCTTTTATTTCTCTATCACACAAGTCAACCACTTGTGAATGGTCAACCGTAATAAATGATAAAAGACAAACAGTCTCAGAACGAATGCTCGTGTGTAGTGTGAAACCAGGCAATTGATCACCCGGATCGTTTCCCAACGAGATGTGAATGGAAAACTGTGAAAAGCTAGGATTAGAGTGATTGATGATTAGATTGCTTTGATTTTGCTTTTTAACAATTCTAAATAATAAACAAAAACAATATGCACAATAATATTAAACGCGAATAAATAAACTGAAACGCGTAACGAAAAGTTAAAATGGGACAAAAACTAAAATTTTAGAAAATTAAAACCTAAAAATGTAAAATAACTTAAAACTTATTTAAAAACTTAAATTATATTTTTTATACTTTTTATTTAATTATTATTAATTATTTATTATTTAATTACTTATTAAACTATTTAAATTTATAAAAAATACTAAATGAACTAAAAAATTCTAAAACTTTTTCTAAAAATATTATAAGATGATAAAAAGCTAAGAAAATTATAAAAATGAAAATTACTTAATTAAAATTTAAAAAGATAAATTCTATTAAATAGAAGCTATCACTTTATTTCTATTTTTGATTTTCTTAAGGACTAAAAATATTTTTATATTTTTCCTAGATTAAAAATGACAAAAGAAAATTATGAAAATTGGAATTATATTTTTCTGATTATTATTCTATTTATTATGATTTAATTACTATTATAAACTAATTAAAATTATTAAAAATATAAAAGACTTTGGAAAATTATGAAAATTTACAGATAATTCTAAAATATTATTAGAAAGATAAGAAAAATAAAAGTGGAAGCTGGCTAAGCCTATAAATCAATTTGGGCTAATAAGCAGTTGTGAATAAGCCCAAAATAAGCTAATAAGCTAGGAAAATTGACCAAATGATCAGGACAAGTTTAATGAACTATAATAAGCTTAAAACAACTGATTTCAAACAACCAATCCCACAGATTAAGCAAATGAGCACTTTGGCTGTTTCAATACTTGCACAGAAAAACAGGAAAACTAGCTAACTTTGCAGACTAATTAAGCACTTAAGATAAGCAGTGAAGTGCAAACTTATGGGGGAAAAACCTAGCCTATACTATGAGCTATCTAGAAAATCAAAAGGCAAGCCATGAACTTATGTGGATAAGCCACAAAGTTGGTGAGATCAGCAACTGAAAAACACTTAGTCTGCTGTTTGACTGGTGTGGTTGTGTTTTTATGCACCACTTGTGCACAGGTTCTAAGCTTCAAAGGACAAACTAAATGGACTATATGAAGTGTAAAAATGCCAAAGGCAAGGACTGAGCAAGCTTGAAGCTTGTTTGAGCTTGTTTGAGCTCTTGACTGACTGAAATCAACAAAGTAGGTTCAAAATGGCTTAATCTAGTTATCTTGCTAATTAGAGTGTGAAAATAGCTTCTAGGGTATTAGAAAAGCTTGTGCAAACTTGGCCAAATGGTCAATCAACAGTAACCTAAGGTTTTGGCTTGTGACAGTGACTGAACCAAACAGTCCTTATGGGGACTGTTATGGTGTTTCCTAACTGGACTGATTCTATTGAGCTTAGAATTGACTTCTAATGACACTAGTGGTTATATTAAGCTATAAGAATGACTTTGTGACTGCAATTTAAGTGATTATAATAAACTAGCTTATGGCTTCTATTTTTGGCTTTTATAAGTTTTTTATACTGAAAATGAAAACAAGGCAATTTAAACTGAAGAAATATATTGAAATATGATAGTAGACTACTGAAAAGCTAACAATTATGAAAATAAGCTACTAATAAGCTTATATAATAGTAAAATGAAAAATGAAGAAAGAACTTGAAAATTAAGCTTACAGTCGAATTGAGCTTTGAAACAAGGAACCAAGGACTAAAAACCCCTCCTAGCTTGTTGTCAACAAGCTAGGAACCAGATAACCCATCCAGCTTAGCTTCTACCCCCAAGAATAGCTTATTACCCACTCAGTTGACTTTTGTTGACTATTTCTTGATTTCTTCAAACAGAACCAGTAATCTAAAAATAAACTCACAAGAAGCTATGAGAAGCTTAAATGAGCTTATATAAACAGAGAATAAGCTACTTGATTAACAAATAACTTAATTTGAATTAAACAAGAAATTTGTAAAACTTGGAATTTCATTACTTAAAGGAATTAGTACAATACAGAAATAAATTACAACAAAATACTTGAAACAAACTGGAATTGATAATTTAAACCTAATTTTAAGACTGTAAATGACATACAATAAAATCTACACTACTTTGGTCCTAATCTACTGACACTTATTCTCTTGGTCTTCTCATCCTTTTATAGCACTCTCACATGAATCCTTGATGAATTCCGAACACATCCCCACCATTTAATTAAATTGAAATCATCTTGTTCGTTAATTGGTGTTTTGGCGGGAAAAATGACATGTGGGATTTTTGGCAGACCTAGTGGTGGTGAGGAAGCATTAAATGAGTTTGGAAGTGTTAGGTAGTGTGTTTGGAGGGGGAATGAGGTGGGGAGACAGCTGTGGAAAATGGTGAGGTGGGGGGTGTGACTGGTTTTGTGTCAGTGAGAGTGGGAGGGAAGAGACGGGTCAAACCTTTGTTTGACCTGGGATATTATCTAAGGTGAATGGGCCGGGTTATAAGGTTTTGGCTTTGGGCTTGGGTTGGGTTTATGTAACTGGGTTGGGGTTTAGTAAATAGGTGGGTTGTATTTATGGGTTAAGGGTTTGGATTTTGGGGTATTGTTGTTTGATCCGGATTTTGGTTAAAGTTAATCATAGGGACCAAACTTGTAAAATCTGAAAAGTTGAGGACTAAACCTGTAATTTATCCAAAGTTATCACAAGGGTAAATATTGCCAAGTTCCAATAGTACAAGGGTTTAAAATATGATTTGCCATTTTTAAAACACCCGGGGACTATTTCTGTCATTTTGCAGAGTTGAGGGACTAAACTTGTAATTTTCCAAAACTTTTGAGATTTTTCACCAAAGGACTAATTATGATAAATTATGATTTAAAAAGGACCTTTGATGACTTTTCCTGTTTTTAGAATAACCAGGGACTAGTTTTGACAACTTTTGAAAGTTGAGGGACTGAAACTGCCAATTATGCAAACTTTGTTCGTTTTTTATCTGTTTTTAAACATTTTGCATCTGAAACATATAAAACACAATTCTGGGATAATTTCAGTATTTTGATGCATTTCTGAGTGTTTTTGGATGTTTTGGCAGCTCAGATTAGGTAAAAATGATGAGTATTTAGACACTCATCATCCAACCTCCTAATGTCCAAACTCCAGTTCCGGAACCCGATGTTCCGAAGACAAATCCAAAGCCTTCAATTCCATATCCTTCAAGGATTAATGAACAAAAGCTCCATGATAAAACAAATCAACAAATGGAGAAATTCTTTAAAATCTTCAATGAGTTGCACTTTGACATAAGCTTCGCAGATGCTCTCGTTCTTATGCCCAAGTTTGCATCTACACTAAAAAGTTTGCTAAGCAACAAAGATAAGTTGACTGAGATGGCAAAGACCCCGCTTAATGAGCAATGCTCGGCGGTTCTCCTCAAAAAGCTTCCCGAAAAGCTCGGAGACCCCGGCAAGTTTTTAATCCCATGTTATTTCTCGGGGATGGTTCAATGCTCTGCCTTGGCCGATCTTGGCGCAAGCATTAACCTTATGCCACTCTCGGTATGGAAGAAATTATCTCTTCCGGAGCTTACATCCACTTGCATGACACTCGAGCTAGCGGACCGTACTGTAACTCGTCCCCTTGGAATAGCCGAGGATGTCGTTGTGAAAGTAGGAAAGTTCCACTTTCCCACTGATTTTGTTGTGGTAGACTTTGATGCCGATCCTAGAGTTCCACTCATTTTGGGTAGAGCTTTCTTAAGGACGAGTCGTGCTCTCATTGATGTATATGCTGAAGAGTTAACCATTCGGGTTGATAATGAAGAAGTCACGTTTAACATCAATCAGAACTCTAAACCTCTAACCACCAAAAGCACCGTTGCTACGGTTGATCAAAAATCTGAAAGGATTGATTCGATACTTTCAAGATTCGAGGTTAAGAGTTCTTCAGAAAAACGTGCTGAGCTTAAATCAATGAAAATTACCCCTGGCACAAGCAAATGGTTTGAGAAATGTGCTGGGGAAGTAAAAAGTGTTTTTGATTACGATGAACAAGATCCGGAGACCACAACGGAAGTGGTGGAAATTGCTAGCTCTAAGAGCACACCACTTGTCCCATCTCCGGAATCGGTTTGTCGTATCGAGATTGTTGATTCTATGGATGGAACTAAAAATTCCACTCCTATTTCTGCACCAATCATTTCCGACTCTTCCATTACTTCTCCTCCGATTGAGGGAAGTGATATCTATATGGAAGAGCTCGAGATGTTCTTATTTGATGCTCCAATTTCGCCGAAAATTGTTGAGCCCGATGGTGATCCGGGGGGAGATGCTCCGTTACTAGAAAAAATGATGTTTGATGAACCATTATTTTCCCTCCCCCCGAAGGAAGTTATTGTTGAAGATAAGCCGTCAGATCCTTTGGAGCACGAGCTCGAGGATCTTGTTCCCGAATATGAGAGTTTTATCTTTGACACGGCTGAAGAGAGTAGTGGCAATCCCACTTCTCATTCTGATTTTTCTCTCCCGGCTTATGAAGCCTTTTCTTTTGATATCAATCTGTTGGAAGAGACGAGTAGTGGCAGTACCACTTCTCATACTTGTATCTCTCTTCCCGAGTATGACTCATTTTTCTTTGATGAAAATGATCCGGCTATCTTTGAAGAGTTCTCCGGTGAACTCTCTCAGCCGGAATTTGATCATTTTTATTTCGAGATTGAGAATGACTCAAGTGTGGGGGGAGATGTTATTGATCATAAGGATTTAGTTCTTGAAGATTTCATCCCGACCCTCCCTCCCGTTGAAGACGATATGGCCTTTGATGATGAAGAGTTTTTAATGATAATCATAAAAATCTTGCTTCTCTTCATCACATATGGTGTGATCTCTGTTTCCCTTTTCTCCTACGGGAATGAGGACACCATCTTTGACCCCGGTATCGTCCCTTATAGTTTCTACTATTGAAATACTGTGGGTATCTCGTCGGTGTGGAACTTTCTGATGTTCAAATGTTTATCCAAACACATTGAATGAAAGTCAGATGGAGATTGTTTCTTCCACTTGCTTCCCCATGAACCAATGAATTCGGGGTCGAGTCAAGCTAGTGACTCGGTTAACAAAAACATTAGCATTGCATGGGTAAACGCCCATGTTTCTGTCTTCTTTCTTCTTTCTAACAACTAAGTGTGGGGGAATCCCACTGTGCTTGCCTTTTGTGTGTTGTTTGCTCTGATTTTCAGGTTTCCCTTGGATTGTGTTGATTGACACGCCTGTTTTCAATCCAGCCGCTCAATATCCTATCCTTTTGCTAACGTTTATCTAGGGATATCTTTTCAACCTTTTTTGTGAAAAATAGAGATTTCTTTTTCACACTTGGCTATTAGTATTACCTTTTTACGTTCTAAGTGACGGCATAATAGCCGGTACTTTGAATATTGAGGGCAATATTCAATTCTAAGTGTGGGGGGGAATTCTCACGAATTTTGTCACATAAGTACCTTCTAGTGCCCTAGTACCCCCGTTTTGAACCAAATTTTAAATTTTTTTTTGTCAGTTTTAAATAAAAGTGTGTTATGTTTAGTCTTGATTAGGTTAGAACAAGGGGAATCCCGACTCTGCTAGAGTGTTGATCTAGCTGCTTCCTTAACGTTTAGACTAAGTTTTTACGATTTGTGCAAATGAAAATGCTAAGCGTAGAGTAGTTGGTTCTCTTTAGAGCTTATATAAGTAATCTATGGCTTTTCCTCCCAGTAGCTCCTAATCTGACTTAATAAGTGCTTATTTTTCAAACGTTTGAACACACAAAATCATTTTTTTCATACGATTTTGAAAAATACTAGTTCAAAGATTTATTTAAACTTCGGAACAAGCATATGTCAGAATAATGCAAAATGAAAGTGAGACGTTGCTTGAAAGTTGCAAAAAGTTAAGTAATAAATAAATGTGCTAAAAAGCTAAGGTTCAAGATCGGCCCTTGGATCCTTATTTCCGGAAGGTGTTTAGGTCTTGGCTACCCTCTTACACCGGCCCTTGGACCCTTAATTCTGAAAGGCGTTAAGGTCTTGGAACTCTCCGTTGTAACGGCCCTTGGATCCTTTATTCTAGGAAGGTTTAAGGTCTTGGATCCCGTGAAACTCCGTTAGTTTATGTTGCACAAGTAAAAAAAAAAAAAAAATGAAAATGAAAAATGAAAAAATTAGAAAAAATAGAATAAAATGGAATGATATTGCAAAATGCAATAAAGTTTTGAAACTTGCTTGTTGTGAATTTTAAATCTATCTTTCAACTAGTATTAGTCAAAATCTTATAAAAACATCGATTTATGTGATCAAAATTTTGAAAATCAAGCACATTCACCTAACTTAAATAAATTTGGGAGTGAAAAGTTAAGTTTCGACTTACATAGATTATTAGTATAAGTAGTGTTAGCATTTTACAAAAAAAGTTTGCACATTGAGTTTGAGCTTAGTTGGGAGTATTAAAAAGAGGATGACGATTTCAATTCCCTGGAGACACCCAGTTTGTGTGAATCCCGTTCCATGATACCATTTTTGAAAATCAAGCATGTTATCTATTTTGTTCTAAGTTTAAATTTCTCAAAAAAAAAAAAAAAAGTCGAAACGGGGTATACTTGGTTCCTTTCATTACTTCACATGATCGGATTGCTAGGGACTAGCAATAGTTTAGTGTGGGGGATTTGATGAGTGTGTAAATACTCATCATTTTACACCCATAAAAGACACAAAAATGACCAAAAACACCCAAATATATTGCAGATATCCTTGGTTTTGTGTTTTTATACATTTCAGGTACAAAGGATTGAAAACGGAGCAAAAACGAGCATTTTTTGATCGACTCGACAACAAGTGTGCATTTAATCAAGAAAAGTCAAAGTCAAAGTCAACTCCAAAATTACCTAAACAACACAAATAGTCCTTGGAAAATAAAATTCACTTTTGTCAGCCTTGGTCCCTGGATTTTCAGAATGTACAAGATTGGCCCCTAAAGTTAAGCCTATTTCACTTTTTATCCTAAACTAAAAATAAACCCATTCCTAACCCAACCCAATCCAAAAAAACAAAAACAAATACCCTAACCCAACTCACCCACAGCCCAAAGAAATAACCCAATCCCATACCCGGTCTCATTTTTAGCTAAAACCACAAGTTGACCTGGTTAACCCCTATCCCTTCTTACCTTTTCCCGCCCAACAAAAAGCTCCCAACACCATCATCACCCCTATTCTGCTTTCACCTCTGCCACACTCAATCCCCCCCTCCTAACCACTCCTTTACTCCATCTAGTTCACTAGATGCCATCTTCACGAGATACCATGCCACGTTGGCAATCCACAACCTAAAATGGGCGCCAAACCATAATTTACGGCTGAGATCATGTTAAGCTTTTATCCAAGGGTGGGATTTTATCCCAAGAAGCACAAGTGACTATCCCAAGGCTTTTCTCTCACAAAAGACACACAAACGTGAAGACCTTAGTTTTATTTTTTTTAGTATAAATAGATAGTCTTGTAGCCAATTTTTGGCAGGTTTAATTTAGCTTAAAATTTTAAGGTATTGTAACTTTTTAATCTATTTCAGTATTGTAACCTCAATCTTATTTTAATAGAATTTCAGTTTTACTTTAATTCTTTCAGAAAATCCAAAAAATAGTGTAGCTTATTTTACTGCTTATTGCTTATTTACTTATATTTAGTTTACTTCTCTGTTCATTAGTGCCCACTAGTGCTTTCTATCAGTTATTATAGTTTAAGTTTAAGTTTTGCTTAAAAAAACTTGAAAAAGCCAAAAAATAGTCATATTAGTGAACTGCTTATTTAGTGCTTATATAATCTTTGAAAGTTGCTTATTAGGTAATTTTTAAGTTAGAAATTCAGTAGCTAATTAGTTTAATGGCTTAAATCAATGATTGTAGTGTTAAATTTCAATTTCAGTCTTATAAGGGGGTGTTTGGTTTAAAACTGCTACTGTGTACTTAAGCTAGACCACTGTTCATTTCCAAGTAGATGAGTTTTGATCTTGTTTCATTAAGTTTGTATAAGCTGTATTTGAGAGATTTCAAGTAGTTTTGATGCATTTTGGAGGTCTTTGGCTTATAGGGTGAAAATTAGTATCATAACTGCCTTCATAAGCTTCCATATAAGCTGAGTTTATTTGAGCCCAACTTTTGGCATTTTTGAGTTCCTAATAGTTGTCAGAGTAAGATTCCAGGATTTGGTAAAGTATGGTCAAGTTTTGAAAAAGAATAAATGCAAATTAGTCACTCTGCTGCATCAGATTCAAAAGAGCAGACCTGCACTAGCTGTTGCTCATCTCTGCTTCTTTAGTGCTTTGTAACTGCTTATTCTTTTGAGCGTGATGCATGATAGTTGGTTTTAAGATAGCTTGTAGTACTAGCTTGAGGTTTCTGAATCTGGATTTCAATTTGTAGCTTATGTCCTAGCTTAAAATTGATCTGCAAAAACCCCACTTGTACTGATCAAAGTCTACATCTGTTTTAGCCTTTCTATAACATCTGATCTAGTGCTTTTTTAGATAAGCAATTGTTGATAAAATTTGGGCATTTTGGGTTTACAAGTTATCTGTTATATAGGCTTTCATAATTAGCCTTTGGTTTCCCTTGATTTGCTTTTCCCCAGCTTATAGGATGGCTTAAAGTAGGTTGTAAACCCATTTTGCTTCTGTCCTATTTGTCATCTGTGCAGTAGGTTAACAGCTTATTCCATGAGCTTATTTGAGCTTGTTCAGTTGAATTAAGTTTTAATCTGCATGTTGAATCATTCCTGAGCATTTGATAGATTTTAGTGCTTTTTAGCTTATTTTTGGGCTTATTCCCAACTGCTTATTAGCCCAAACTGCTTATTATGGGTTAGATGGTTTCTGATTTTATTTTTCCTAAATAGAGAATTTAATTTTAGATTTACCTTAAATTTTTCAGAATTTTCCAAAGCCTTTTGTTATTTTTAAATCATTTAAATCTTTTACTTTAGTTTTTAATTCATAAAAAATAAATAAAAAGTCAAAAAAAAATAAATTTCTTTTTTTTTCTAAAATTTTCTGTTAATATTTAGAATTTAAGAAAAATAATTTTACATTTGTAGGAATTAGAATTTAGAAAATCACTTTTTAAATACGTTTTTTTTAGTTTCGTATTTTCCGTTTTTAATTTCGTCATTTGTTTTCTTTGCATTTTTATGATTAGGTTTCCCCTAGCCTATTTATGCTTCCCGTAGTTGTAGGAAAATTAATCAAAATCCAAAATCTCTCAATTTTCATATTTCAAACACGATTCACAAACCCGATCTTACAAATTCCATTCATCCTTCATCGGGGATAACGAACCGGGTTACACATACTTCACTTGTGTTTCCTTGGAAAAATAACGTATTGATTCAAACCGATCAGCTACTTTTACCAAACACAGCCATTGACTAAACTATTCAAAAGGAAATTATCAACCCATAATTCTTGTAAACCCAACTCTACCACAGTTAAAAACCACCAAACTCAAGATTCAAATCACTGCTACTGCTACTTTTACCAAACACAGCCATTGACTAAACTATTCAAAAGGAAATTATCAACCTATAATTCTTGTAAACCCAACTCTACCACAGTTAAAAACCACCAAACTCAAGATTCAAATCTACAAACCACATTACAGCTCTATAGAAACTGCATACAACTCTTCAAAGCACAACCAACCTAAACAAAACAATTATAATCGTGTAAAAGTCAATCACCACCTTTTAAGAGATTAAGTTTTACCAATTCATTCATTCTAAATTCCAAGCAAAAGATGAAACAAAAGCCAAGATTCGCATGGGGTGTGATAGGTCGCCTATTTAGTCACCTTGGGTGCTTAGGCCCAAGGAGGTCGCGCAAAGTGATTTAGTCGCTCAAGAGGTCGTATTTTTACTTTTTAGTCGCGTAGAAGGTTGTCTAGAACAATCCGAGACACGTGCACGGTTAAAAAGGTTGTCTTGAAATCAACCTAATGGATAATATGTAAAAGTTTATTTTCGTAAAAAATATCAGCGAATTTCATTTTGGTAAACTACTCATATAAACGGGCAATTTAAAATTTTCTCTTTTTTTTCTATTTCATAAAACTAGTTGTGTACCCCGCGTTTTTAAATAAAATTTTTGTTTATAAAAATATGTTAAAATTTTTATATTTATATAGTTATAATACCTGTATATGCACGAGTAATACATCAATTGTCCATTATGTATTAACATAAATTGATATTTTGTTTAAATTTGAGTAAATTGCAAAAATGGTCCCTGTGGTTTGCTCAGATTGCATATTTAGTCCCTGGTCTTTTGAAATTGCAGGCGGCCTCCCTGTGAGGAGTTTTTTGTTCCGTTTTGGTCCCTGGCCAGGGACTAAACGTGCAATTATGAGCAAACCACAGGGACCATTTCTGCAATGGCTAGGGACCAAAACGAAACCAAAAACTCCTCATAGGGAGGCCGCCTGCAATTTCGAAAGATTAGAGACTAAACATGCAATCTGAGCAAACCATAGGGACCATTTCTGCATTTTACTCTTTAAATTTTTGTTGGACGCAAAATTTAATTTCGTTATCTGGCATGCTGTTGAGTTTGATGTTATTTAAATTTAACTATTCATGTCATGTTCTAAACATTTATATGTTTAATAGCACGTAATAACCATTAAAAAACTTTCCCGTAACAAACTTTCTTGCCATATTTCCCCCACATTAAAATTCAATAAAAGCTTCATTTCTTCCTCAATTTTTACCTAAGTTTCATTTTTAAATCGTACAATAGATTCTATTTTCCATTTTACATACTTCTACCGGTTTGATTTTTTATTTTTGTTGAATTTTTTGAAACCCTAATTTCGAATTGGTACTTTTTCATTTTAGTAACTAGCGGTTGATTGTGATTAGTAATATATCTAATTCTCGTAGAGCATCTAAGCGTAAATTGAAAGTACCAAGTAAATTTGATGATTCAATTTACTGTGTGAATGGTAAAAAGAATGATGTGAATTGTAAAAGTCAGATCTGGGGAAAATAAGGGGTGTTTGGATGGGGAAATTGAGGTAGTTAGATGGTGTTAGGGAACATGTGGAGAATGTATCTGGAGAGAAGAGTAATAGCCAGGGTGTTAACATGGAATACAATGGGAATAATATTTCTTTGGAAGAAAGGGAAATGTTGCAGGAAACTGAAACTAGTGAGGATGGCGTTTCAAAGAAGGGTGTAATCCATGAATGCAATGTAAGTTTTACTTTGAGAACTGTTAAAAATGTCAATATGGTGGAAATATGGTTGAAACTGATACAATTCACTTTAGAATTCTGTATATTTTTCAATTTGAATATTAGCGTTTTCAAGTTTTATTCAGTAAGTCGAAAAGTCGAATACTGATACAACCCTTGTGGATAGTATCGGGATAGGGCACCACTTTTAGCGGGTGCTAGCTCCTTAAGAAAAGTAGAAAAGAAAAGAGAATTGATTTGACAGAAAACTATGAATTCATTCATGAATGGTTCGGTATATTTATACCGAATACAAGACAACTTGTAACCCAACACTTCTCCTAATATAACGACACTTCCCTAATAAAACACAAACGTAATAAGTAAATAAAGATAGTTTACTGGTAAATAAAGATAGTTTATTGAACGACATAATCCTTATGCCATACAGGCTTGGACGTGGCCCTCTTAGGTCATGGCTCTGCAATGGGCTTTGGCCCAGGCGTATCATTCCCCTCGCCTTAAAAAATCACCTTGTCCTCAAGGTGGTAAGATGGATAAGCAATCTTGAACTCTGACAACCATTCCCATGTCGCCTCTTCAGGTGATCTTCCGCTCCATTGCACCAACACTTGCCGAACCAGTATGCCTTTCTACAAAGCGATTCGGGTATCACAAATTGCCAATGGCTGCTCCACGGGCTGCCCCTCATGTTCATCCTCCGGCAAGTCCGCAATCTGTTCCTAGCCCGTTCCTAAAAATGTTTTGAGTAATGACACATGGAATACGGGGTGGATCTTACTTGAATCTGGTAGAGCAAGTCGATAAGCCACCTTTCCCACATGCTCCAACACCTTAAATGGTCCATAATACCTTTTAGCCAATTTGTTTGAATGACGCTTCGCCAAAGTAACCTGGCGATACGGTTGCAGTTTAACAAGCACCATGTCCCCGGTATTGAACTAAACATCTCGCCGTTTTCGATTAGCTTGCATTTCCATGCGGTGTTTAGTTACTAACAGATTGTGCTTAAGCTTGAGTAACAAGGCGTCACGCTCAACTAATGATTCTTCCACAGCCACGACCTTGGACGACCCGAGTGGGTAAGGAATAATTGAAGGAGGAACACGCCCATAGACGGCTCGGTAAGGCGTCATTCCGATGCTACTATGGAAACTAGCATTGTAGCTATATTCAGCCCACGGTAACAAACGCACCCAGTGTTGAGGCTGGTCCGATACCATAGCCCTCAAATATTGTTCAAGCCCACAGTTAACAACTTCCGTCTAACCGTCTGTCTGGGGATGATAGGCCGTGCTATGATTTAATTTAGTCCCACTGGCTTCGAACATTGCCTCCAAAACTTGCTAACAAAGATGGGATCACGGTCAGATACGATGGTTTTAGGAATCCCATGGTGCTTGACCACCATATCAATAAAAATGTCGACAACCTGTGGTGCGTTGAAACTAGCAGGTAGTGGCCTGAAGTGGGCATACTTAGTGAACCAATCCACTACTACAAAAATCACTGACAATCCCTTGTAAACTGGTAATCCGATAATAAAATCCATTGAAACATCTTCCCATACTCTAGGCGGAGCTGGAAAGGGTTGTAGTAATCCACCCGGAGCTTGCGTAGAATATTTAGTCTGTTGACAAACGAGGCACTTACCAATAAATTCTTGACTTACGCATACCCTTCCGGTAAAAAAATACGGATAAACCAACCAACATCTTTTTAACACCACTATGTGTTACACCCCGTGCCCGTTTAGACAAAAAAATTTGAACTTTACGCGGAAACGACCCAAATTTACGGACATCTTATTACTCTTTTGACCATATATAAAAATCCATAGAGATTCTGACCTTGAAACTATTTTTAAATGAAACTAGACTCAATTACCTTCAAAATGACAGGTGGTACGACCCGTGACGACGTACGGTTTAAAAGATATGAATTTACAAAAATCGGCAAAACCTGAAAAACCACCAGCAACCGCCGGTTGGATACCCTGATGAACTCAAATAAGTACATTTTATTACCATCATTTATCCTATGTATTTGACTTGTTTTATTATATTATGTATGAGGATTGATACTTAATCGTTTACTTTTGTAATTCTCAGGTAAAAACAAGCATTTGGTGAAACTTTGCGATTTTGGACTAATTATGGAGCAAAACATGCAAGAAGTTAAGAGTCTACCGAAATGTACAAGATCAAGACATTCTGCTCCAGATGCGTCGCATCTTTCTTATTACATACGGCGCATCACTATCAATATTTCACCAGATACGATCCAAGATACAAGAGGACATGCGCCGCATCTATTTATGGAGTTACGCCGCATCTTCTGGCGGTGTACGAATATTCCTGAATATATTAATCTTGGACCCCACGCGAAGTTAAGTCAATGCGCCGCATCTACTTAATAGATGCGCCGCATCTTACCCTCAGACAGAAACTATAAATACCCCAAGACCAGACGAATTTCGGGGTGACATATTAATATCCGAAGTACGAAGACCAGAGAAACCTAGGACGAATTCAGACGAATAGGCAGCACAAGACACACCCAAACGAAGATACAAGAGCTGTAAGAAGGTGCTGCATGTGTTTAATTCATTAAGTAGTTTTGTTTTATTGTGTTAGTAAACTTTAATTCATCAAGATTAGTGGCTTGTGTAATGTGACAACGGAAAGATTGCACTCCCTTAAAACTGCTTTCTCATTAATTAAAGTTTATATGTTGATGTCTTTGGTGACTTTTATTAGTGCATTGATAACCTCTGTGTCTAGCTGAGTGTTGATCGGGTCGCCATGCCTCTGCCCTCGCCTATTTATTAGATCGCCTATGCATTCTATCGTCTGTAGAAAAGTAGGAAGAAAGATAAATAGGATAGTCATAAGTAATCATTAAGGGTTTACTCGCCGATAAGATTAGAACCAACGAGAAAGGACTTAATCTCGGTACGTTGCATCGAACTATACACTTCATATAAAACTAGCAATAAAACAAGTGACAAACTACTTATCTATCAGGACAGCCCTCTTATTGTCTCAAGTATTTATCTGTGTACGTGTGTGCTATTCGCTGATTCGTGCCTATTGGTTTAGTTTATTATTTAATTGCAACCAAATCGTGCCAGTCTCTCAGGCTGAACCCCCTTGCGTTAGATTAGGTTGTATAGCTAACTTAATATATTAAAATACTGATTAGAATAACGAGATAATACGTTCCACTCTTAGTGATCGACATTCTACTTACCGTTATATTCATACTGACCGGGTACACTGCTCGTTAATTGTGTGTGTTATTGATAAGTCGGCTAAATATAAATTTAAAACTTGAGTAGGCATTAATACTGCTAAACCGCAACGACACATCGCACGCATCAAGTTTTTGGCGCCGTTGCCGGGGAGTGAATTGTTATTATCTGTTAATTTGATTAGTATTTTAATTAGGTTTTTAATTTTTTTAATCTAACCGCTAATTCTGTTATATATTAGGTTAATTTGCATTCATTGTATTATTTTGCATATTTTCTGTTTGTGTGTGTTATTTGTTTGCTTTTATTTGTGTTTATTTTCGTGTGTTTTTATTTGTTTTTATTTTTCGTATTTTTTTTTTGTATTCTGCTATCGTTGTACTGAGCTAAATCGAACGATACGGCGCATCTATTTTCATAAATACGGCGTATTGCGTTCAAATTTTTATAAAATACAACGCGTTTAATTAATTCGATACGACGCATCTTTCCCCAAGATACGGCGTATCTGTTTTTAATAAGAAATTTTTTTTCTAAGCGATAAAGTAATACGACGCATCTGCTTTAGCAGATACGGCGTATCTGTTTTTGATAAAAAAAATTTCTAAACGTTAACGCTATACGACGCATCTGCTTAGCAGATACGGCGTATCTATTATTTTAATTAAAAACAGTTTTCGAATTATTAAACAGATACGACGCATCGATCTCTATCGATACGGCGTATCTTCTGAATCAAAAATCTCGTATTTTGAAACGTAACGAAAATACGGCGCATTAACTTTTGTTAATACGACGCATTTAATTTTAAATAAATATCGATTTTTGATAATTAAAATTGATACGGCGCATTCTAATTTCTAAGCGGCGTATCTATTTTCTGAAAAAAAAAAAGTCTGATTTAATTTTAACGATTATAAGATACGGCGTATCCATCTTTTTGTATACGGCGCATTGTCTGCAGATATCAGCTATTTTTATTCTTATATCCGTTTCTATATTCATTAATTTTTCTTCTAGCGAACAAATCCTACTGATGCTTTCGTGATTATTTCAAAAGGAAAATGGAAGGGTTCGGAGAACTGATTGACTTCGACTTCGAAGCCAATTTTATGAATGAAATATCAGTGCATGATAAATCACTCGAACGTTACGATGGGGACTACATTGAACTTAATGACCTTGATGGACCATTAGTATCCAATGACCTGTCCATGGAAGATGCGGAATCTGAGTTAGAAGAAGGAGAAATTCTGGATAGTCTAAAGGTCAACGTCATTAATACAAGGAACTACGATGAATTTGAGGGATATGATGGTTCTTGGGATTACGGTAGAAGGATCCACGCCAATTGTGCTTACAATTTGCAATTCCCATGCATGATTGGGTACAAGTGTATTGACGCCAATTTCTTTCCTATTTTACCAATCAATGTCATGTCAAGAAGCTTTTACAATTCTATTATGAGAAATAAAGTGGAGCATAAGGAAAAGAATGTAGTTGGAGCCTTCATTAATGTCCCAATATTCGTTGGACGCTTTACTATTGTTACTGAGTTCGCCGTTGTTGAAGACATGAATGCCTATCGTGACAGCGATATGGGTGACGTGATTGTTGGAAAACCATTTTGTAGGGAGATCACTATTAATGCAAAACGATTTGAAGGAAAGATCACCTTTCAATGTGGAAGCGACGTTATCACTTATATGATGCCCCGAACTCATCCTGGATTTAAACATGCTACAAATAGGTTCTGCTACAAATTCTCTCCATTCCTTTTTATTAGTAATGATGACATGAAGAGAGGGATTGAGTACCCATATCAAATGATGGAAGGATTCTACAAAGGAGTGTTGCATTTGGGACCTGAATATATACGTGACGAATTAGTTGCTAAATGGATCCTACGTGACAATGTGGGAATCAATGAACGATATTGAAGAGCTGAACGTGAGTCTAACTTGAAGACTCTGGAATAAAGACAAGTGCTCACCGGGAGACAACCCGGATTTATCTTTTATTTTCTGTTCTGAGTCGAGTCAGTCAGGCCGCAGAGGATACGGCGCATCTCAATCCTGAGATGCGACGCATCTCCTGCAATGGTCATATCTTATTTTATTTTTCTGCATTTTTAATTTTCGAATTTAAAACTTTTTTATCAGTTTATTTCAATGCGGCGCATCCCTGGTTAAGGATGCGACGCATCTTCTATTCTGATCCGTATTTATTCCAGGCTCGATACGGCGTATCTTCTTCCATAAGATACGGCGCATCGACTGACCTGATGATTTTCAGTTTGAATTTTTATGTTTTATTTTTCCTAACTACTAATGTATTATGCAAGTTTGACCTTTCTTATCTTAGGTGTGTTTTAAAGCCTTGGTGGTATTATAGATTCCTGCATTTCTTGTGGATACATTGATTATGAAGCTTAAACGTTCTCATCCACGAGGAAAATGATTTTTGCTCTTATACGAATGGAGGATCATACCGAGCAAATCTCAGGGGAGTTTTTTCTGTTCTAATTCTTTTATTTTCCAGTTTTTAACCTTTTATACAAACAACGAGGACGTTGTTTTTTGTTTAACTTAAGTGGGGGGGGGGGGGATTGGAGAATTAGAACACTTAACACTTACTTGTCCTAAACTTTTCAAAATATGCTTAAAATGTGCTTAATATATCAAAATTTAAATTTTTTTAGCATGTTTTTGTTTAAAGTCTAAGTTGCATAGCTGCACACATAACGTTATTTTCAAAAATTGTGATTTTTCAAAATTCACAAATCTATGAGTGTGCCGGTGACTAGTAAACTTTAGAACTTGGCTTGTATACTATTCGAGACCGCCATAATAAGTATTATTTTTATAATTGGAATGACTTGTCTAAATTGGTAAATTTCTAGGATTACACCCAAATAGCCTATTATATGTTATGTGTTATTAGCTAACTACACTGGTTAGTTAACCCCCGTATAAACCCTTTGTTACTCTCATTTTTAGAGTAAGATACCCCTAGAAAAATACTCAGAGCCATTCCTTTCGTTTCTTACACCTTTGTTAAAATGTTTCGTTACACCTTACACCTTTGCCTACCCTGTAGATTAAAATCCGTGGTTGGTTAATTGCTTTAGGCAAAGTGTGTTTCCTTACATTACCTGTGTTCGCGTGCGTAATTCATTATCTATGGTTAGGTCGGGAAATTGCACAATGCAATTGGAGTGAAAGTAAATATTGTATATCTTTGAGTTTATTTTTCGTGTGTTTACTACTTTCACTATTTCCGTTATTTCTGAAGTTATGAAAAGTATGAAAAAATTATCCAGAATTATCATTATAGTGATGTGGTGAAATTTTACACATCTATATCTATGTTTAAAAAAAAAAAAAAAAAAAAAAAATCGAAAAAATAGAAAAGAAAAAGAAAAAGGAAAAGTTGGATGTTTGTTTTAACCAACTTATGTAAAGTTTTGTATTGAGTGGTCGATATCACCACTATTTGTTGTATTATATTTATGGATTGAATGGGAGTTGGCAGTTATGAGAACACCAACTAAGGTTTATTCTTTGATTAAGATCTTGTTGAGTATAATTCGTGTCTACCTAAAGCGTGTGTTTCAAGTGTTAAAGCGTGAGTTATTCAATGATATGAGTCTTATTCATGGGATGGTTGGGATAGTGATTAACCACACTTAGGATTTTAATTTATTTGTTTTGTTTATTTTTCATTTTACACCAATTTATATCCCAAAAATTATCCATACTCTGTATTATTCTTTATCCAACCAAACCTTTGATTTATTGAGATTAGGGATTTGAGCAATCTTAAGTATCGTAGTCGTGGATTCGGCTATGTATTTATGATTTTGTCGCCCTTTTTGATATAATATTATTGGTGAAGTTTGGACCTATCTTTAGCCTATTCGAGTTAAGGATTTGAGCAATTGCAAGTATCGTGTTCGTGGATTCGATCATGTATTTGTGATTTTGTCGCCTTTTCTGGAATTTGAGATCGATAGAGATTAAGAATGATTAACCCTTAAAACTCAAAACCCTTTTTACCGCTTTAGACTTGTTATTCCTTGGCTTTAGTGGGGGAGATGTGTATACTTGCCAAGCTTATGATAGAATATTCGTCACGACTGGACAGTTAAACGATTAGATTTGCTTTTATCAGAATATTTTATTTAACTTCTAATTCGTTAAGTGTTTAGTTGTGTGATTATGACAAAAATGAATACATGCTTAAATATAAAAATAAATCCTAATATCTTTTAGGATACATTTTCATAAGATTAATTCTAAGGTTTACTTGGGGACAAGTAAAGTTCAAGTGGGGGGATATTTGATGAACTCAAATAAGTACATTTTATTACCATCATTTATCCTATGTATTTGACTTGTTTTATTATATTATGTATGAGGATTGATACTTAATCGTTTACTTTTGTAATTCTCAGGTAAAAACAAGCATTTGGTGAAACTTTACGATTTTGGACTAATCATGGAGCAAAACATGCAAGAAGTTAAGAGTCTACCAAAATGTACAAGATCAAGACATTCTGCTCCAGATGCGCCGCATCTTTCTTATTACATACGGCGCATCACTATCAATATTTCACCAGATACGATCCAAGATACAAGAGGACATGCGCCGCATCTATTTATGGAGTTACGCCGCATCTTCTGGCGGTGTACGAATATTCCTGAATATATTAATCTTGGACCCCACGCGAAGTTAAGTCAATGCGCCGCATCTACTTAATAGATGCGCCGCATCTTACCCTCAGACAGAAACTATAAATACCCCAAGACCCGACGAATTTCGGGGTGAGATATTATATCCGAAGTACGAAGACTAGAGAAACCTAGGACGAATTCAGACGAATAGGCAGCACAAGACACACCCAAACGAAGATACAAGAGCTGTAAGAAGGTGCTGCATGTGTTTAATTCATTAAGTAGTTTTGTTTTATTGTGTTAGTAAACTTTAATTCATCAAGATTAGTGGCTTGTGTAATGTGACAACGGAAAGATTGCACTCCCTTAAAACCGCTTTCTCATTAATTAAAGTTTATATGTTGATGTCTTTGGTGACTTTTATTAGTGCATTGATAACCTCTGTGTCTAGCTGAGCGTTGATCGGGTCGCCATGCCTCTGCCCTCGCCTATTTATTAGATCGCCTATGCATTCTATCGTCTGTAGAAAAGTAGGAAGAAAGATAAATAGGATAGTCATAAGTAATCATTAAGGGTTTACTCGCCGATAAGATTAGAACCAACGAGAAAGGACTTAATCTCGGTGCGTTGCATCGAACTATACACTTCATATAAAACTAGCAATAAAACAAGTGACAAACTACTTATCTATCAGGACAGCCCTCTTATTGTCTCAAGTATTTATCTGTGTACGTGTGTGCTATTCGCTGATTCGTGCCTATTGGTTTAGTTTATTATTTAATTGCAACCAAATCGTGCCAGTCTCTCAAGCTGAACCCCCTTGCGTTAGATTAGGTTGTATAGTTAACTTAATATATTAAAATACTGATTAGAATAACGAGATAATACGTTCCACTCTTAGTGATCGACACTCTACTTACCATTATATTCATACTGACCGGGTACACTGCTCGTTAAGTGTGTGTGTTATTGATAAGTCGGCTAAATATAAATTTAAAACTTGAGTAGGCATTAATACTGCTAAACCGCAACGACACATCGCACGCATCATACCCCAACCGCCGGTTGGCTACCTCAGAGAGTTCCAGCCGCAGCGGTTGGAGTCCCAACCGCCGGCTGGACCACCTCAGGAAGTGATGCGTGGTTTTGCAACCTTACAACAGGTTTTACCTCTCGAGGGATCTCAAGAGGCTTACAACCCCACCAGGCAGTGTACCTGACCGATGTAGTATAGTGTAGTGGTAAGTACGGGGGATTGATCGTTCTCCACAGGGAATAGTGTTCGTTAGGTATGAAAGACTACTCTAATTAGGTCTAAGGGTTGAGGAAGATTCTTTTTTATGTTTTTATATTTTTTTATGAAAGCAAGTAAAATCTCGGGTTTGAAGGAGTGGGCGGAATTAGTTGCTAGTCAACTAACCCAAATAACTACAAATGCAAATAAAATAAATAACTGAAAATAAAATGTTGGTGGAAACTTATGTGTAGAGAAATGTGTTTACTTAGATTTCCTTACTCCCTAACTATCTTTTACCGGTTGATTAGTGTGTATTAGTTGCGTGGATGACGGGTGTATTCCTTAATACCATTCGTGGGGTGGCGTACGTACTTCCCCAACTCTACAAGCTCCTACTTCACTCCTATGTCGAGCCGGCTAGGAAGCTCCTAACATGGGATCACTAGAATTCGCTTGTGCATTAAATACAACCATAAAAACCTTTAGTACGCATTGGTTCATGTTTCTTAAGACGTTCAAGCAAGTTACCGAATAGGAAGTTAGCCAGTTTTCTTAAGCCTAACATAGATAAACAATCATCCAATACAACTAATAACACACTAATAACCAATAATCAATAGCTAGGTTTCATTAGATCTAAGCAAACACAAGATAAATCTAGCCTAACATGTTAAACAAAAGACAAGAACAAGATAGAATCAAACAACACATAGACATATTGAATGATTAATTGATAACTTATCTTTCAATGTAACATGGAAGATCTCAAGGCAAAAAGCCTTGAAAAAGATGCTAAAATCGTCTTAGGGTTTTCTCCCAAAAATTCCACACTAAGTTCCACACTAATGACAAAAAATTAGAAAACTATATATAGACTTTTGGATCTGACGGCGTCACGTTATGGAGTGTGACGCCGTCAGAATTCACATGCAATTTTCACTGGCTTATCATGAGTAAATTTCACATCCACCTTTTCTTGCCAAGCCATGACGCCGTCCAGAGTAAATCCTGACGCCGTCAAAGGTAACTTTTAGCCGATTTTTGAGACTTTGTCGTTTTCTTCACTTTTATGCTCCAAAAACGTCCAAAATGCCTCCTTTTCCAGATTTCTCCTCAAAAGTACCTAAAATGACAAAAGGAACGATTTAGGGCAATATTTGATCAAATAAATACGATTTAGGGCTTAAATGACCCCTTAAAAGCGGTACACTTTTCGCTTCATCAAATACCCTTACACTTGAGATTTGCTTGTCCTCAAGCAAATGCGCTTTTATTCTTATCAAAATACAAGTTAGGGGTCATTTAATGCTAACATAAAAGTAATTACAACAAATATTTGTTCCTCTTTGATCATAATAAGCACGGAGATTATAAACTAGCACCTCACAAGTAGTGTTTAGATACTCACATCTCTCAAGTGTCATCAAAATAAATCTCATAAATGAAAACGGATAATATCTCTCACTACCTGTCATAGCAAATAGATTACCATAGGCTTGGGAAAGGATCGAAAACCTCCTCCACTAGGCGTAAGCACCTAAGATAAACTATCAAAGAGGGCTTTTAAATGGGTTATAACGTTAGGTGTAGGGAAAAGGAAAACACGGTTTTGTTGGATAAAGGATATTTTACTGGTGGCGAGTTAAAGATCTTGATCAATTACATGTACTATACAATGTTGCTAAGCCAAGACTCGACTCGATTTTAAGCTAATGAAAGAAAATAACAAAAACATAAAATAAACATAAAATAAAACGGGATGGTAGTCCGTATGTTTTTTCTATTTTTCCTTTTCTCTTTTTTTTTTTTTTTTTTTTTTTTTTTTTTTTTTTTTTTTTGCATACACTTTTACCCTACCATCCAAAATAATACATCATAGGGGCATTGCATCCCCTTACACTTGAACTTTTATATAACTTTACAAATAACTATTCTAATGACTCGAATTAAGATAATTAAAACACTTGGAGTACTTTTAAAATATTTAGCACATATGGGGGTAATAAATGATGTTCTTCCCCATTACTCCATTACACTAGTACTTTACCCATGAGTCCCAATCGTCCCAAAACAATATGTACAAGGATATGAATCGACTTAGCAACCATGTAATCAATTAGATAATTAACTTGGGTTTAAACAAATGTTGTAACAATAATGCACTAAAAATGAGTGCATACAAGGTAGGCTAAGGCGATTTGGGTGTACATTTTAGTGGGGTGTAACAAATTCTTCCTTTAAGTAAAATGCTTAAAGGTCGAAACGAAAAGATAGGCTCTGAGGGGTGTACTAGGGGTATCGTGTACTGAAAATGAGTACAACGCAAAGGGTGTGGGAGAATTACTTGACCAATGTAGCCAAAGTAATTATAACAAAAACACAGGTGTAAAACAATGGGTTAATCCTAATGCCTCTTATCATGTAGTAAATCTAACTACATGAATGTAGTCTCACTTGTGGCCTCGGAATGGTCCTAACGCAAGTTCTAGAATCTAAGTGCTACCGGTACACACATCATAGCATAAATGCTTTTCCTACCAATTCTAGGGGCGAACCTCACATATTTGGGGGTGGAAAATTTTTTTAGTGGTACGGTTTTGTGCTAGTCATATAACTCCTATCCGTGAGACGCTCATTAAGATCAAAGTTTCACTCCTAAATGTTGTAAAAAATTTTAAATTTGGCACTAAAATTGCCCTAACAGGTATTTCTCTCAGTTTTATTACACATCTACTATCAAATAAACAAAAATCAAGCGTAATAGCATTCTCTAAAAATCGTATTTTTACCCCTCCTTACACTTAAGATGAACATTGTCCCCAATGTTCAAATAACAAGATGTAAAAGCAAAAAGTAAAAGATTGAAATCAAATACTCCCCTGATTCGCTCGGTGGATAATGAAGTAACACGGTTAGATCTTCTTCCAAAGAGAATGTAAAAGCTTCATGACTAATGCATCGCCAAAAGCTTGATCCAAAACATTTCCTTGTCCAAAATAACCTGTTAAACCTGAGAAAACAAACACGAAAACCTGCATAACATCGGCGGGATAAACTCTATATATAAGGATATAATGCTTGTGGGATGATAATTTTGCAGATTCCTGGAGATTATAAGTTATAGATTTAATAAAAACTTTTTATGAAAACAAAACTTTCAAAAATTTCTGAAAATTAAATCTGACGCCGTCAGGTTATAGACCCTGACGCCGTCAGAAATGACCTGACAAAAATTCTCATTTTAAGTTTCCGGAAAATTTCTGGAAAAACCTTTACCTTACTTCCTGGAAATCCTGCAAAACATCACTATGACTCGATACAAGCATTTGACTCAAACGAATACTAATATGTATGCTAATTTATTATTATTACGATTCATGTTCATTTGTGTTCTAATAAACCGATTTGGATTTCCCTTACACTTATCTTTTGCAAAATACCTTTATATGTAATTAAGACGAAGTTAAAAACAAGATAAAGCATTTTCACAAATTAGTTTTGAACATGAATCAATAATAATAAAAATTAAACACATACGGAAACAAATAAAATCAAACAAACAAATAAATAAACACACAAAGCAAATAAAGATTGGGTTGCCTCCCAAGAAGCGCTTTTCTTTATTAACGAGTCTTGTAGCTAGACTCAAAGTCCTTCTACCCTATGTAAGTGAGCTCGTCATCGAGGACGTCTTTAGGGTTAAGCTTGGATTGAAGTTTCCTATTGGTCCGCTTAGTACGATATATCTTTTCAAACTTCTCTCCATCCGGGTCATACAATGTCATCTTAATATGCCATGACCCATCTCCATCTTTGGGTGGTTTATCCCAATTCCACTTATGATCATCTTCCTCAAAAATCCACTTATTCATTCCTAGGTTAATTGGCAAAACTCCTAGGAAATCAATCATCCTTCTAAAAACTAGAGGGTCTTCAAATGGATCCAATTCGGTGTCCCTAGCCAAGAGTTGTTCTACCGTATGTGTTCGGTTCACAAAGTCCTCTTCTAGGTAAAATGGGCGTTGGGGTCCTATGAAGCCTCTATCTATCCAAGGTCCATATCTAGATGGTCTCCTATTCAACTCTAACCAATGGGGTGTCGGTTCATCACTAGTATCATAAGCATGTTTCTTCACATCATAGACTGACCAAGTATCTCCTTCTCCTACCGCTATCTTAGATTCCTTACAATCAATCATAGCACTAGCGGTCGCCAAAAATCCTCTACCTATCAACAAGGGGCATGTAGGGTCGCTAACCATGTCAAGGACGTGGAAATCGGCTAAAATGGTTAGCTTTCCAATGTGTACTAATACGTCCTTAACTACTCCAACCGGGTAAGCAACACTCCCATCCGCTAAACCTATTATCACCTCGGTTTCTTCAAGTTTTCCAAGTTTTAGAGAGGTGTAGAGAGGTAACGGAAGTAGGTTAAGGCTTGATCCAAGATCGGCTAATGTGTCATAAGCCTCCGAATTACCGATCTTGCAAGGTAGAACAAATAGGCCCGGATCATCTAATTTCTTAGGTAGCTTATTTTGAACAAAGGCGGTCCCTTTTTCGCCTAACTTGAGCTTCTTTTCATCCAACTCATCAACAACCGGACTTTCAAGGTGGAGCTCCTTGAATTCTTCATCAAGGTTTTGAGTGGGAGGTGTTTCAACTATGTTGTTGACCAATTTGGATGTCATAACTTCTTGGTCATTTGGAACGACTTGGGTTTGTTTGAAACTCGTGCTCATGGAATTGACCGAATAATATTGTGGACAAGAACTAGGGGACGAAACCGATGAAATAGCGTTGACGTTTAGTTTCGGGTTCTTGACCGTGTTGCTAGGGAGTGCTCCCATTTCTCGGTCATTGAGGGCTTTCAACAAGGTGTCAATCTTATTGGTCATCTCGCTTTGTTTTTGTTTGAAATCGGCTTCAAACTTGGCTAAACGAGCTTCTTGAGATGCCATAAATTGGGACATCAATCCTTCAAAGTTATTGGTACTACCATTGCCGGAAGGATTGTTGTTGAAATTACGGTTCGAGTTGGAACCGCTTGATTGGAAACGATTAAGTGGGTTGGAAGAATTGGTTTGTTGTGTGTTTTGGTTTTGTTTCCACCTAAGGTTTGGGTGATTTCTCCACGAGGGGTTGTATGAATCACCATAAGGGATTGGCTCGGGTTTGAAAGTGTACCACTTGTCTCCCGCTCCGTCGGTACGCGAGGATGCGTAGTCCACAAAAGCTTGTTCGGGGAGTTCCATGCAATCACGAGTGTCATGGGGACCACTACATAATTCACATGAAGAAGTGATTTTGTTCAATTGGCTTGAAGGTTTAGGAGCCTCGTAGGATTTCATGAGAAACTTGACTTGGTCTTCAAGTTCTATGATCCTACGGTCGGAAGTGCTTGAATTGTTCGAAGGCAAAGATATTGCCTTGACCGTTTTATTCAAATCACGGGGATCACTCCAACTTTCGTTGTCATAAAGAGCAAGATCCTCTAGGAGAGCCCATGATTGTTCCGCACTTAGATCACGTAGCTTACCACCGGCCAATTGGTCAATGGTTTGCCTCGTGTAGAGATTGATATGGTCATAGAAGATTTGGATTTGGAGCCAAAGTTCTATGCCATGGTGAGGGACTTTTTGGAGTAAGTCCTTGAATCGAGTCCATGCCTCGTAGAGAGTTTCGCCTTGACGTTGTTGGAACATCAAGATATCATTCCTTAGCTTGGTAGTTCTTCCCGGTGGGAAAAACTGAGCAAGGAAACGAGTGGTGAGATCATCCCAAGAGGTGATGGATCCTGCGGGTTGACGTTCTAGCCACTGACTAGCTTGGTCCCGCAGAGAGAATTGAAAGAGACGCAATCGGGTCGTCTCTCGAGTGGCAACATCAAGGTCTATAGAATCAACGATTTTGAGAAAGTCCTTGAGATGTTGATTAGGATCTTCGGAACGAAGTCCATGGAATGCGCATCCGCTTTGCACCAACCGGATGGTGTCGGATCGCAAGGGTGTGACATTGGCTCCTTGAGTGAGCTCAATGGTGTTTCGATAGCCATGGTGGCTAGGACGGGAGTACTCTCCTAAAGTACGGGCTCTAGGAGGTGGTGGTGGTGGGTTGTTGGGATTAAGGATATTACCATCTTCCATGATGTCGAATGGTAATGGTTACGAACAAAGAAACGAAGAAAATAGATAGACTAAAGAAAACCTAGAAAAATAAAATAAAAATCTCACTAGAAAGGAATCTAGTGAGTAGACCTATAAAATAAAAATTCAACCTAAACAATAACTATTCCCCGGCAGCGGCGCCAAAAACTTGATGCGTGGTTTTGCAACCTTACAACAGGTTTTACCTCTCGAGGGATCTCAAGAGGCTTACAACCCCACCAGGCAGTGTACCTGACCGATGTAGTATAGTGTAGTGGTAAGTACGGGGGATTGATCGTTCTCCACAGGGAATAGTGTTCGTTAGGTATGAAAGACTACTCTAATTAGGTCTAAGGGTTGAGGAAGATTCTTTTTTATGTTTTTATATTTTTTTATGAAAGCAAGTAAAATCTCGGGTTTGAAGGAGTGGGCGGAATTAGTTGCTAGTCAACTAACCCAAATAATTACAAATGCAAATAAAATAAATAACTGAAAATAAAATGTTGGTGGAAACTTATGTGTAGAGAAATGTGTTTACTTAGATTTCCTTACTCCCTAACTATCTTTTACCGGTTGATTAGTGTGTATTAGTTGCGTGGATGACGGGTGTATTCCTTAATACCATTCGTGGGGTGGCGTACGTACTTCCCCAACTCTACAAGCTCCTACTTCACTCCTATGTCGAGCCGGCTAGGAAGCTCCTAACATGGGATCACTAGAATTCGCTTGTGCATTAAATACAACCATAAAAACCTTTAGTACGCATTGGTTCATGTTTCTTAAGACGTTCAAGCAAGTTACCGAATAGGAAGTTAGCCAGTTTTCTTAAGCCTAACATAGATAAACAATCATCCAATACAACTAATAACACACTAATAACCAATAATCAATAGCTAGGTTTCATTAGATCTAAGCAAACACAAGATAAATCTAGCCTAACATGTTAAACAAAAGACAAGAACAAGATAGAATCAAACAACACATAGACATATTGAATGATTAATTGATAACTTATCTTCAATGTAACATGGAAGATCTCAAGGCAAAAAGCCTTGAAAAAGATGCTAAAATCGTCTTAGGGTTTTCTCCCAAAAATTCCACACTAAGTTCCACACTAATGACAAAAAATTAGAAAACTATATATAGATTTTTGGATCTGACGGCGTCACGTTATGGAGTGTGACGCCGTCACCTCGCCGAATTCACATGCTTATCATGAGTAATTTTCACATCCACCTTTTCTTGCCAAGCCATGACGCCGTCCAGAGTAAATCCTGACGCCGTCAAAGGTAACTTTTAGCCGATTTTTGAGACTTTGTCGTTTTCTTCACTTTTATGCTCCAAAAACGTCCAAAATGCCTCCTTTTCCAGATTTCTCCTCAAAAGTACCTAAAATGACAAAAGGAACGATTTAGGGCAATATTTGATCAAATAAATACGATTTAGGGCTTAAATGACCCCTTAAAAGCGGTACACTTTTCGCTTCATCAGGAAGTCTCAGCCGCTGCGGCTGGGCTCCCAGCCGCCGGCTGAGCACCTGCACTTTTCCAATTCGTTTTTGTTTCGTTCTATTTTCGCGACATTCGACCCGTAACACCTCCGTAATACACCAAACTTGAACCAAAGCTTTAACTTAACATACCAAACTTGTTCCATAACCATATAACCCATATACACATCAAAATGGGTGGAAACGGCTAAGTGCCAAACACCCCAATAACATTAGTTTTAACCCTAGCTACCTATCATAACAACTTCATAACACTTACACAATTTTGACCTACGACCTATACATGAACAAAGACCTCAAATGACAACAAGACCATTTAATAACAAAATGACCACATGGATTAAAGTATACCAAAACACGAAAGGAACTTCGGGGGCTTCCAACTTTAATACGCTTGGTCCAAAAGGTTATGGTCTTCTAGTCTACTTCTAACTACGCTACTTCTTTCTTTCAAAGTTACCAACTAGGCCAAGTCCTTACCTTTACTTCCTCCGCTTGTACCTACAAAACCATCAGTAACTACAACCGTAAGAGAAACGCTTAGTAAGTATATAGAGCGTAACTATCATTACATTCACGAGATTGGTGATTAACACCAATCTTAACATTACCATGGAGCATAACAATATATCATTACTCACCTTGATCAAGCAAGTAATTATATAACATTTCATATCAAGCATTGGATCCAAGCTATCTAACATTAACAAGCTCCATACAAAACACATTAACACAACATAACATTAGCATAAACATCATTAGACAAGTTATGTTATATACTTACCTTAATTTCCTAATAGATCCCTACTTGGACTTGATGAGGCTCTACAATTGCTTCCTATCACAAGGTTAGCTTCAATTAGTGACTAATTAACTAAGACAATCATCAATTCACCACATTTATCCACAATACTCAAATCCCACCTCAAGAACCCTAATTTCTACATTTGGGGAAAAGTACTTACTTGATGAAGAGATAACAATTACGGTATCTCTAATTCCTTTTGATCACTTCTTGATAGCTAGAATGGGTTAGATGAAGATTTCTAGTCTTCCCACCTTTTTCTTGCTAAGTGTCGACTCACCTAGAACACCCTTAATCTTTCCTGACAATTCTAGGAGCTAAGATATTTATCCATGTGTAAAAGTAAGTTTGGTCAATTGTAACACCCCAAATCTGGTATAGCGGAAGCATTCGGGTCATGGGGTGCTACTAAATTGAGTATCACAACACAAGGAGATAAAGAACGAAAAACATTTTTCGTTTAATACCTTCATTCAAATTTAAATAAGTTTACAACAAAGTTTTGATTCAAGAAATAAGCCCATATTGAAGTGGTCCCAATAAAAACAAGTCTTAATAAAAGCCACAATAAACTAGGTCGGAAGCTATGACCCTTGCCCTGCCTTTTTGGTTTGCCTTAAAGATCCATCTCAAATACCTGAGAAAAAAACATGCTAAAAGTCAGCGTTATGCTGGTGAGTTCATAGGTTTGATAGTAAGCAGTAAAATCATAGTTTTGGACCATGAGTTTGGTATATGAACAAAGCAACCCATGCAATGTCATATAAAAGTAGAGTCTATTACGTTAGCACTAAGTTCATGCAACCGAAGCTATAACAGTGTGCATGCTCTAGAAGCATGTTTAAAATATTGGGGGCCCGGCAAGTGTTTATCCCAGACACTTATAGTTTCGACATGGTATACGTTCGTTTGCCTATCCGGTCAATTCGAACGGCGACGTTACTCCCAATAGATCTATTTATAACATTCGCGCTTCCCAGCAGGAATTGACGGTTCATGAGTTGGGCATAAAGGGACATAACAGGGCTTAGGCTAATCCACGTAATAGCATAACAATAGTTTGGTCCATAAAAAGTTTTGCATGTTTCTCACCCCAATTGTAAAGCAATTTAAATAGAGTGGGGCTATAAACACACCTCGTCAAGTAGTAGTTATATCACAAGTAGTTCAAATAGAGTGCGGCACCGACACGCGACCTAGATTAGTAAAGTATGCTTTAGTCCATAGTTCAAGTTTCAAAGATTTCAATTATTCCAAAAGTTTATGTTGGTGTTTGATGAAGCGAAAAGTGTACCGCTTTTAAGGGGTCATTTAAGCCCTAAATCGTATTTATTTGATCAAATATTGCCCTAAATCGTTCCTTTTGTCATTTTAGGTACTTTGGAGAAGAAATCTGGAAAAGGAAGCATTTCGGACGTTTTTGGAGCATAAAAGTGAAGAAAACGACAAAGTCTCAAAAATCTGCTGAAAAGTACCTGTGACGGCGTCAAGCCCTAATGTGACGCCGTCAACCCTTGATGCGCCAGAGAGGATTTTGGAGGATTAAAAGGGGACAACTCCAAGAAGGCCATCAAGAAACCCTAAACGCGGCGAGGTGACGGCGTCACGCTCTATAACGTAACGCCGTCAGATCTGTTTTCCTATATATATTTTCATAATTTTTAGTCATTAGTGTGCAACTTTGTGAGGAGAAACCCTAATACAATTTTTCTGCCATTTTTAAGGGTTTTATACCCTTGGATCCCCCATGTTCAATTGAAGATAAGTAATCAATTAATCATTCAATATATCTATGTGTTATTTGATTATATCTTGTTCTTGTCTTTTATTTAACATGCTAGGCTAGATTTATCTTGTGTTTGCTTAGATCTAATGAAACCTAACTATTGATTACTGGTTGTTGGTGTGTTATTAATTGTATTGGATGATTGTTTATTGATGTTAGGCTTAAGAAAACTGGCTAACCTCCTATACGGTAACTTGCTTGAACGTCTTAAGAAACATGAACCAATGCGTACTAAGGTTTTTATGGTTGTATTTAATGCATGAGCGAATTCTAATGATCCCATGTTAGGAGCTTCTTAGCCGGCTCGACATAGGAGTGAAGTAGGAGCTTGTAGAGTTGGGGAAGTACGTACGCCACCCCACGATTGGTATTAAGGAATACACCCGTCATCCACGCAATTAATACACACTAATCAACCGGTAAAAGATAGTTAGGGAGTAAGGAAATCTAAGTAAACACATTTCTCTCCATATAAGTTCCACCACCCTTCTATTTCCAGTTATTTTATTTTATTTGCATTTGTAGTTATTTGGGTTAGTTGACCAGCAACTAATTCCGCCCACTCCTTCAAAACCCGAGATTTTACTTGCTTTCATAAAAATATAAAAATACAAAAAGAATCTTCCCTCACCCTTAGACCTATTAGAGTAGTTTTTCAATTCTAACGACACTATTCCCCTAGAGAACGATCAATCCCCCGGTACTTGCCACTACACTATACTACATCGGTCAGGTACACTGCCTGGTGGGGATTGCAAGCCTCTTGAGATCCCTCGAGAGGTAAAACCTGTTGTAAGGTCGCAAAACCACGCATCAAGTTTTTGGCGCCGCTGCCGGGGAATAGTTATTGTTTAGGTTGAATTTTTATTTTATTAGGTCTACTCACTAGATTCCTTTCTAGTGAGATTTTTATTTTATTTTTCTAGGTTTTTCTTTAGTCTATCTTTTTTCTTCGTTTCTTTTTTCGTAACCATTACCATCCGGCATCATGGAAGGTGGTAATATCCTCGATCCCAACAACCCACCACCACAACAACACGCACCTCCTAGAGCCCGTACCTTAGGAGACTACTCTCGTCCTAGCCACCATGGCTATCGAAACACCATTGAGCTCACTCAAGGAGCCAATGTCACTCCCTTGCGATCCGACACCATCCGGTTGGTGCAAAGCGGATGCGCATTCCATGGACTTCATTCCGAAGATCCTAATCAACATCTCAAGGATTTTCTCAAAATCGTTGATTCCATAGACCTTGATGTTGCCACTCGAGAGACGACCCGACTGCGTCTCTTTCAATTCTCTCTGCGGGACCAAGCTAGTCAATGGCTAGAGCGTCTACCAGCAGGATCCATCACCTCTTGGGATGATCTCACCACTCGTTTCCTTGCTCGGTTTTTCCCACCAGGAAGAACTACCAAGCTAAGGAATGATATCTTGATGTTCCAACAACATCAAGGTGAAACCCTCTACGAGGAATGGACTCGATTCAGGGACTTACTCCAAAAAGTCCCTCACCATGGCATAGAACTTTGGCTCCAAGTCCAAATCTTCTATGACCACATCAATCTCTCCACGAGGCAAACCATTGACCAATCGGCCGGTGGTAAGCTACGTGATCTAAGTGCGGAACAATCATGGGCTCTCCTGGAAGATCTTGCTCTTTATGACAACGAAAGTTGGAGTGATCCCCGTGATTTGAATAAAACGGTCAAGGCAATATCTTTGCCTTCGAACAATTCAAGCACTTCCGACCGTAGGATCATAGAACTTGAAGACCAAGTCAAGTTTCTTATGAAATCCTACGAGGCTCCTAAACCTTCAAGCCAAGTGAACAAAATCACTTCTTCATGTGAATTATGTAGTGGTCCCCACGACACTTGTGATTGCGTGAAACTCCCCGAACAAGCTTTTGCGGACTACGCATCCTCGCGTACCGACGGAGCGGGAGACAAGTGGTACACTTTCAAACCCGAGCCAAACCCCTACGGTGATTCATACAACCCCTCATGGAAAAATCACCCAAACCTTAGGTGGAAGCAAAACCAAAACGCACAACAAACCAATTCTTCCAACCCACCTAATCGTTTCCAATCAAGCGGTTCATCCCCAAACCGTACTTTCAATAACAATCCTTCCAACAATTATGGTAGTACCAATAACTTTGAAGGATTGATGTCCCAATTTATGGCATCTCAAGAAGCTCGTTTGGCCAAGTTTGAAGCCGATTTCAAACAAAAACAAAGCGAGATGACCACTAAGATTGACACTTTGTTGAAAGCCCTCAATGACCGAGAAATGGGAGCACTCCCTAGCAACACAGTCAAGAACCCGAAACTAAACGTCAACGCCATTTCATCGGTTACGTCTCCTAGTTCTTGTCCACAATATTATTCGGTCAATTCCATGAGCACGTGTTTCAAACAAACCCAAGTCATCCAAAAGGACCAACAAGTTAAGATATCCAACACTAAATTGGTCAACAACATAGTTGAAACACCTCCCACTCAAAACCTTGATGAAGAATTCAAGGAGCTCCACCTTGAAAGTCTGGTTATTGATGTGTTGGATGAGAAGAAGCTCGAGTTAGGCGAAAAAGGGACCGCCTTTGTTCAAAACAAGCTACCTAAGAAATTAGATGATCCGGGCCTATTTGTTCTACCTTGTAAGATCGGTAATTCGGAGGCTTATGACACATTAGCCGATCTTGGATCAAGCCTTAACCTACTTCCGTTACCTCTCTACACCTCTCTAAAACTAGGAAAACTTGAAGAAACCGAGGTGATAATAGGCTTAGCGGATGGGAGTGTTGCTTACCCAGTTGGAGTAGTCAAAGACGTGTTAGTACACATAGGAAAACTAACCATTTTAGCCGATTTCCACGTCCTTGATATGGTTAGCGACCCTACATGCCCCTTGTTGATAGGTAGAGGATTTTTGGTGACCGCTAGTGCTATGATTGATTGTAAGGAATCTAAGATAGCGGTAGGAGAAGGAGATACTTGGTCAGTCTATGATGTGAAGAAACATGCCTATGATACTAGTGAGGAACCAACACCCCATTGGTTAGAATTAAATAGGAGACTATCTAGATATGGACCCTGGATCGATGGAGACTTCATAGGACCCCAACGCCCATTTTACCTAGAAGAGGACTTTGTGAACCGAACACATACGGTAGAGCAACTCTTGGCTAGGGACACCGAATTGGATCCATTTGAAGACCCTCTAGTTTTTAGGAAGATGATTGATTTCCTAGGAGTTTTGCCAATTAACCTAGGAATGAATAAGTGGACTTGTGAGGACGATGATCATAAGTGGGATTGGGACAAACCACCCAAAGATGGAGATGGGTCATGGCATATTAAGATGACATTGTATGACCCGGATGGAGAGAGGTTTGAAAAGATATATCGTACTATGCGGACCAATAGAAAACTTCAATCCAAGCTTAACCCTAAAGATGTCCTCGATGACGATCTCACTTACATAGGTTAAAAGGACTTTGAGTCTAGCTACAAGACTCGTTAATAAAGAAAAGCGCTTCTTGGGAGGCAACCCAAGCTTTATTTGCTTTGTGTGTTTATTTATTTGTTTGTTTGTTTGATTTTATTTGTTTCCGTATGTATGTTTAATTTTTATTATTATTGATTCATGTTCGAAACTAAATTGTGAAAATGCTTTATCTTGTTTTTAACTTCGTCTTAACTACATATAAAGGTATTTTGCAAAAGTTAAGTGTAAGGGAAATCCAAATCGGTTTATTAGAACAAATGAACATGAATCATAACAATATTAAATTAGCATACATATTAGTAATTGTTTGAGTCAAATGCTTGTATCGAGTCATAATGATATTTTGCAGGATTTCCAGGAAGTAAGGTATAGGTTTTTCCAGAAATTTTCCGGAAACTTAACATGAGAATTTTGTCAGATCATTTCTGACGGCGTCAGACCCCAGTCTGACGGCGTCAGGTTTTAATTTTCTGAAATTTTTGAAAGTTTTGTTTTTCTTCCGGAATCATAAAAGCTTTATTAAATCTATAACTTATAAACTCTAGGAATCTGCAAAATAATCATTCCACAAGCATTATATCCTTATACAGATTTATCCCGCCGATGTTATGCAGGTTTTCGTGTTTGTTTTCTCAGGATTAACAGGTTATTTTGGACAAGGAGATGAATGTGGAATCAAGCTTTTGGCGATGCTTTAGTCTTGAAGCTTCAACATTACCTTGGAAGAAGATCTAACCATGTTACCTATTTATCCACCGAGCGAATCAGGGGAGTATTTGATTTCATTCTTTTACATTATTTACTTTTACATCTTGTTATTTGAACATTGGGGACAATGTTCATCTTAAGTGTAAGGGGGGGGGGGGGGTAAAGTACGATACTTTAGAGAATTCAATTACGCTTGATTTTTTGTTTGTTTAATGGTAGATGTGTAATAAAACTGAGAGAAATACCTGTTAAGGCAATTTTAGTGCCAAATTTAAAATTTTTTACAACATATAGGAGTGAAACTTTGATCTTAATGAGCGTCTCACGGATAGGAGTTATATGACTAGCACAAAAACCGTACCACTAAAAAATTTTCCACCCCCAAATATGTGAGGTTCGCCCCTAGAATTGGTAGGAAAAGCATTTATGCTATGATGTGTGTACCGGTAGCACTTAGATTCTAGAACTTGCGTTAGGACCATTCCGAGGCCACAAGTGAGACTACATTCGTGTAGTTAGATTTACTACATGATAAGAGGCATTAGGATTAACCCATTGTTTTACACCTGTGTTTTTGTTATAATTACATTGGCTACATTGGTCAAGTAATTCTCCCACACCCTTTGCGTTGTACTCATTTTTAGTACACGATACCCCTAGTACACCCCTCAGAGCCTATCTTTTCGTTTCGACCTTTAAGCATTTTACTTAAAGGAAGAATTTGTTTACACCCCACTTAAATGTACACCCAAATCGCCTTAGCCTACCTTGTATGCACTCATTTTTAGTGCATTATTGTGACAACATTTGTTTAAACCCCAAGTTAATTATCTAATTGATTACATGGTTTCTAAGTCGAGTCATATCCTTGTACATATTGTTTTGGGACGATTGGGACTCATGGGTAAAGTACTAGTGTAATGGAGTAATGGGAAAGAACAACATTATTACCCCCATATGTGCTAAATATTTTAAAAGTACTCCAAGTGTTTCGATTATCTTAATTCGAGTCATTAGAATAGTTAATTGTAAAGTATGTGAAAGTTCAAGTGTAAGGGGAGAACCGAGGCCCCTGTGATGTATTATTTTGGATGGTAGGGCAAGAGTGTATGAAAAAAAAAATGAGAAAAAGAAAAGTAGAAAAAACATACGGACTACCATCCCGTTTCATTTTATGTTTATTTTATCTTTTTGTTATTTTTTTCATTAGCTTAAGCCAAGTCTAGACTCGACTTAAGCTAATTAAATTATTGGACAAACACTTAATATTTAGTGTTAAATATTTCCTACTCTCGACCGTTATTTTCACTATTCGTAGCCTATAAATTAAATTATTGACCAAACATTCGAATACGAATAAATCTAGTTGAAATCTCGCCTCTTTGATATTCAAATAAGAAATCTAGCGACAACATCTTCCATAAACTCTCACCTCAGAACATTACATTTTTCAACACCTATCACGGACTGAACTTCGGGACGAAGTTCAAAATTTAGGGGTAGATACTGTAGGATCCCACGAAAATCCGCTATGGTAATCCTCATTAATTAATCATAACCTTGAGTTACTGTTTGCCAAAACCCATTTTTATGGGTAAATTTAAAATTTTTCTTAATATATTAATTCTCACCACAACACAACATCACAACAATTAACGAATAACGACGCTAGCTCTCGACATGTATTTTGAAATGTAACCATTTCGCGAATCACCCTTTACACTAATTAGTATCAATGGAAATATGCACTAAAAACACATTATCCACTAATCATTACAATTCCTACTAAATCACAACACTAATTATAAACTTACACTAATCACAATAACCACAATTACATATATAACCACAATTTCATTTTCACTAAACCAACTACCAACCAACTGGACCCTTAAATCAGTTCCAAGCCCATCACAGCCCAATCACCACCCCAACTTACCCACGTCCCCCAGCCCACTTTTATTTGGTAAATTCATGCATAGTTCGATCTCACCACCCCTCCAAACAGCCCTCGTTTTCTCATTATCCTTAAACACGATGTACCAATATTTTTACGTCGCGTTGATCACCACCCACTAGACTTCATGCGTGCCAAATTTCAGATTTGAATAACGAGTATTTCTAAGGTTTTGAAGACTAAAGTGTTTGTCCCATTTTGGCTCAATTCGACGTACACAACGCATCAAAACTTAACCATTTCGAAACACGATTGTTTCTACGACTTCCTAATGATAATTCTAACGTAAATAAATGTGTAAAACAAGGTTGGGACAGCAGCATAAGATGTGACTCGCTAAATTAGATTGGCACCCACATATTAATACAAACCGAAATATGAAAAGTGTAAAACACAAAGGGATAAGATTTCCCATGTTACCTCACCTAACAAATATCTCATAGTGTCAGTGAAATGTGCATATGTGTCCCTCAAACTACAGTAACCATCAATCATTGATGGATTGAAGTCAAGAGTCAATAGAAAACGTGTAATTCCCTCTATAAAATCCTACCCTTCTAGCTACTTGCTATGCCTATCATTCATTCCTTTCACTCTCACAAGACACCCTCACAACCCAGAAAAACATGTCACTCATATAGAAAATATCGGGTAAGAACTAAACATTATGAACATGCATCGAGCTCCCTAAAAGCCTACTGCTTCCTTTCCTTGGTGCATCCCTTCGAACTACACCATTTCCTTCATCACCCATTTCACCTCTCCCACTTCATACCACTCACATCTCACTTCTTCTCACTCACAAAATACTTTTAGAAACGCAATACGGGTAAGAAACCCAACACGTATAAACGTATCCTAGCTCGTCTAAGTGGACTGCCTCATTCTTGCATTCCAGTCGACCTCTTCAGTTTCCTCACCACCTTTTCAAAGGTGTAGTAAGTTACTATGCTCCCTTTTACTTTAAAGTCTCACGTACTCACTCACACATGCATACTTCATGTTATATTCGAACGTATATATGTATAAATTATTTGCTATAATCATTCTGTGGTTATATCCATATTAACGAGCACCACTTTCTCACAACTCACTTTCACAACTGAGATATCATACACATGCATGCATCAACTCACTCGAACGTATAGTACATTTCTACTTTGGACACACTGCATGCATAAACTTATTTTGAACCATGTAATATGTCAAATCTCTACTTTGGAAAAGCTTAGAAGTTATTACTTACATCTCTCACACTACTCACACGATAGCATTGCATCTCATGCACAAACCAAACGCATAAACATTTTATATTACACGTAACATGTAAACGGGGAAACGCTATATATATATTCTAAGAGTTTTGCATATTAGAAACAGTCCCATGTCACCCTAAAGAAGACCTCACAACTCGACTCTCAATTTAACAACCATGTCTGATCTTCATACGACTCATTTAACGACACGACTACCTACACTTTTTGTTTAAACATCATATTGAAATACTCACAAACCGACTCCTTAAAACAGTCCTAAGTAGTCGCATAAATCACTTTTGAAAACAACTAGAATTTGCAAAGTGGGTTTTATAATCCACTAAATTGTTTTGTACGCTATGACTATTCTGACTCCTTGGCAAATTCTATACATAAAATGTAGTGATAAAAGTGGACATTTAGTATATCCAACTCGTTCCAAAAACCTTTGGACCAAAACTTGTTAACGGGCTTAGTTATGTAACTCGTTAAGGCCCATTTAGTGTAAAAATAAGCTACGGATCGAATAAGCTGATGAAATAAGTTGTAATAATCTTAAATATAACTTATAAAAAGTCGCATAACTTTTCCTTATCATTTTTATACTTTTGGACTAAAAATGTAACGCGAACTAACCGGAAGGACCAAAACTGTCAACTTGTGAAACTTATGGACCGAAGCTGTGAAAACAGCTTATAAAGGACCTAAATTGACATACCATTGAACTCCAAGCCTTATGTGGACATATGGACAAGATTTGGACTATTATTGGACTTTTGATTTAACCGAGGACTAACGACGTAACGCAAGCTCAGTTAGGGTAAAAGAGTAACGATTAAAAATAGACAAGGACCTATTTAATTTCACTTGAAATTCTTAGTTTATTTTCTATTTTCACCCTTCATTTCATATGCATGTTACATTCTAGTTATGCATTATTTAAAGTTTCGTTATTAGAAATTTAGTAACTTCACTTGCATATTATTTCAGCATATTTTGAGAAAGTAATATTTTGGGTCGATTGAGATAAGAATCAAGATAATATTATAGATATATCATATTTTTAACTTGAGGCATTTTAAGCATATCACACTCATATCACCGATCAAATCGTTACACGATTTATCCTTTCCACATTCGTTATTAGTAGAAAGTTAGACTCTTAGACTTCGCTTATATTCAGGTCTCGTATTGAAGAAGTTTTCGTGATCGTTTACTTGATCTTATAATTTCGTCTTGTCAGATACGCTCCAGGTGAGTCGTGGCCCCTACTTTTAACACTTGTTTTTAATAACTCTTTTGGGGAGATACATGCTTTGACTGTTTTAAGTATATTTTATATTCTGAAAACTCTCATGATTTACTCGAGATTATCAACTATGCTTTACATGTTAGAATCACCATTGAGAGAAATATATGTTCGATATATGTACAAATTGCTTGCTTAGCTTAAACACTGAAATTGAAGAATAACATTTTAAACTACTTGACATAACATGATGCTGAGACTTGTTGTATGCGTTCATATAGCAAATGAATGTACTGTTACTTTGTTATAATATTTCTACATTTCACTAGAAATAATTGCCAAAACTAAAATTACGCATAATTCATGAACCTTGAAACCTATATTGCCTAAGTTTACTTTATTGCCATAAAGTCCCTTGATCATGAGCCATTAATCACTGCGGTGAGCTCGAATATAGTGAACAGCTTCGAAACCTGTTGGAGGCTGACGACCTATCCCACTAAATACTTTGACGGAATGCCTATATGGTTAGTCGTATTTAGTCGCGATGCACTATATTTGAGAAAAATAGGAATTGGCAAATCACCTATTAACATGAGGGCTTAATCACCCATCAGTAACCCTGGTGGGACACCGCCGTTTTACGGAAATTGTTAACGTTTTGCGTGTCATGAGGCTTAGGGCAATATAACTTTATGAATATATGAATGTTTCATATATATCCTAGGATACAGCTGTATTTAGAAGACCACCACTTTACACTGATAGATTTCAGACTCTAAATTACTATTCCCACTATGTGATATGATTTTGAATCCTGTACTTGAACTTTAATTGTTATCATATGTGACTTAAATGAGAATTCTACAAAAGACAACCCAAAATGCTTGGTATATCGTTACATTTAAAAGCTGACTCAACAGTCTATATCGAGCGTATAACAACGTAGCTCATCTGCATTATAACTTGAAACTTATGATTTTGGAAATCATACATGATTTACTTGTGGATTTTTATACAACACAACTTATTATTTATTTCATGAAGAATTATTATTTACTTCGACAATCACTATACACTTTTCGAAGAAAGTTATTTTCTATAAACTCCACGAACTCACCAACCATTGTGTTGACGTTTTAAGCATGTTTATCTCAGGTAATTAACGGAGCAGGACAAGACACGGAGCGGGCATCTTATACTCTGATAAATAAAATGGTGTAAAAATCAAATATGTCATTCTTTCCAAATTATCACATTTTCTCATGGGATTTACAAATCGAATAATTCACTTTTGTATCAAAAATATTCTTTTGAATGACATATAACTTTCAAAGCGCCCCTTCCGGGCCGTTTTCTGAAATTTAAACCTCGATCCTCACCGTAACACCCTAATTACTTTTCCGCTGCCACAAACCAAATTAGGGGGTGTTACATACATGCAATTAATCAAGATCTTTAACTCGCCACCAGTAAAATATCCCTTATCCAACAAATCCGTGTTTATCATATCCCTACACCTAACGTTATAACCCATGTAAAAGCCCTCTTTGATAGTTTATCTTAGGTGCTTACGCCTAGTGGAGGAGGTTTCTGATACTTTCCCAAGCCTATGGTAATCTATTTGCTATGACAGGTAGTGAGAGATATTATCCGTTTTCATTTATGAGATATACTTTTATGACACCTGAGAGATGTGCGTATCTAAACACTACTTGTGAGGTGCTAGTCTGTAATCTCCGTGCTTATTATGATTAAAGTGGAACGACTATTTGTTTTAATTACTTTTATATTAGCGTTAAATGACCCCTAACTTGTATTTTGATTAGAATAAAAGCACATTTGCTTGAGGACAAGCAAATCTCAAGTGTAAGGGTATTTGATGAAGCGAAAAGTGTACCGCTTTTAGGGGGTCATTTAAGCCCTAAATCGTATTTATTTGATCAAATATTGCCCTAAATCGTTCCTTTTGTCATTTTAGGTACTTTGGAGAAGAAATCTGGAAAAGGAAGCATTTTGGACGTTTTTGGAGCATAAAAGTGAAGAAAACGACAAAGTCTCAAAAATCTGCTGAAAAGTACCTGTGACGGCGTCAAGCCCCAATGTGACGCCGTCAACCCTTGACGCGCCAGAGAGGATTTTGGAGGATTAAAAGGGGACGGCGTCAAGAAGGCCATCAAGAAACCCTAAACGCGGCGAGGTGACGGCGTCACGCTCTATAACGTGACGCCGTCAGATCTGTTTTCCTATATATACTTTCATAATTTTTAGTCATTAGTGTGCAACTTTGTGAGGAGAAACCCTAATACGATTTTTCTACCATTTTTAAGGGTTTTATACCCTTGGATCTCCCATGTTCAATTGAAGATAAGTAATCAATTAATCATTCAATATGTCTATGTGTTGTTTGATTATATCTTGTTCTTGTCTTTTATTTAACATGCTAGGCTAGATTTATCTTGTGTTTGCTTAGATCTAATGAAACCTAACTATTGATTACTGGTTGTTGGTGTGTTATTAATTGTATTGGATGATTGTTTATCGATGTTAGGCTTAAGAAAACTGGCTAACCTCCTATACGGTAACTTGCTTGAACGTCTTAAGAAACATGAACCAATGCGTACTAAGGTTTTTATGGTTGTATTTAATGCATGAGCGAATTCTAATGATCCCATGTTAGGAGCTTCTTAGCCGGCTCGACATAGGAGTGAAGTAGGAGCTTGTAGAGTTGGGGAAGTACGTACGCCACCCCACGATTGGTATTAAGGAATACACCCGTCATCCACGCAATTAATACACACTAATCAACCGGTAAAAGATAGTTAGGGAGTAAGGAAATCTAAGTAAACACATTTCTCTCCATATAAGTTCCACCACCCTTTTATTTTCAGTTATTTTATTTTATTTGCATTTGTAGTTATTTGGGTTAGTTGACTAGCAACTAATTCCGCCCACTCCTTCAAAACCCGAGATTTTACTTGCTTTCATAAAAATATAAAAATACAAAAAGAATCTTCCCTCACCCTTAGACCTATTAGAGTAGTTTTTCAATCCTAACGACACTATTCCCCTAGAGAACGATCAATCCCCCGGTACTTGCCACTACACTATACTACTTCGGTCAGGTACACTGCCTGGTGGGGATTGTAAGCCTCTTGAGATCCCTCGAGAGGTAAAACCTGTTGTAAGGTCGCAAAACCACGCATCAGTGTTGCTGGTGTGGCAGCATTTAAGTGAAGACCAAGTTTTTAATATTTAAAGTTGCTGGCTCGTCGAGTTGTACGATCGTACAAAAGAATAGGAATAGCGATTTTTGATTTAGCGATGAGTGGAAAGGTACGTATGGAAAGATAATGATTATGAGATGACGATGTGTACGGTCATAGAACGTTCGGTGGTTAATTGGTTGTGCGTGTGTATATATTTATATATATATACTTGCGGAAAAATAAATAAAGTTGACAATAAGGCTTTATTAATATAATTTGTGAGAAAATGGTATTTTGAAAAATACTATATTTTTGTGTTAATAAATTACAAGTTTTGTAAAAGAAAGTCATGTTAAATGTGTTAATAGTGTTGATAACGTGAACGAGTTTAAATATTCGATTGTCCGCTTTAAAAGAATATAAAACGGTTTATTATTTTAACTATTTAAGTGTCTATATTACAAGTTTAGATCATTTCGAGAAAAAAAATGATTTTTGTGTCAAATGTAAATATATATCTTTAAGTGTTTGTGTCGTATGTCACGTTTATAGCGTTTCGCAACACATTATTCAAGTTTTTATATTTTGCTAGTTCGTTGGTCGTTGTGTGTTAAAATTTACCAGTTATATCAAATAAGTGTCGAGTTATTTTTATAGTCGTTGTGTGTAAACGAATGGTCGTTTGTTAAGAAAATATGGCGAATTATAAATGACGAAAAGTAATATGTATCGAGGAGGGGGTTGGGCTGTGGCCCGAGCGAAATTAACGAAAACAGGCTATGGCCTGTTGGGCTTTTACATGTCCAGCGCTTAAGCCAAAGATGGCCCTTTTGGTTGTTGGCGATGGACTGGTCCACCACAACACTACTAATGGACTTGGCCCAAAAGTAGTTAAAATGGCTGTGGCCCAAATGGTTTTAAATTAGTAGCAGCAAAGCAGCAGGAATAGAAACAAAAGCTGCAAGAACGAATATAGCAGCAGAATGCAATTTCTCATTTGGTGACTTTAGTTAACGCAGGGAACAAAGTATTTTGAACAAGTAAATTTTGCAACTACGAAAGCCTCTTAGACTCGAACTTTGACACGGCTAGGGGAAGCCTTAAACCACATAAACACAAGTCTTTTCGAGGATAATCGGGGTTTTGTTAGGCATCGCGACGAGGCCTATTTTGGGGTCCTTTTGAGACTTATAAACCGAATAGAAATGGCACCCATCGGGGTGGGTTTTTGCCACGAATTTAACGACAATTGTGGTTTGATTGTTGGAGTATTTCAACCCGAATTCGTACTCGAGTTTAACACCTCCAAGCCACGTTCTTGAGTACCACTCAAGTTCGTGCTAGTTTTGGTTACACCACTTATTTTCAACAAAGAATCTAATCCGACAATACTAACTTCTAAACCTATTCGCTTCATTTTCAAGACAACAAGTTTGGGTCGAAAAGATTTCACGCACCATGAGTAAAACGCAAGACTCATATTAACAATCGAGTATGACTACGAAGGGATCCACTATGTTCGAGTACAACCCAAACATGGTGTCCTCGTTCGACAGCCAAAAACACCATAAGAGTTCGAGTTCAAGGCTATAGCTAGCCTATTCCCGACTCGATTTTCGACTTGGCATTTCCACGAACACCTTGCGGGCATTATGTTTAACACCAAGATTCGTGGGACTCGATTTACAATCGCGACCCTACTAACTCGTCAAACTACTTCGCGATATCACAAGATTCAACAAAAAGAACACTTATCAAATCGAGCCATACTTAACATTATTAGTTTCAAAAACAAAATGTTTCCACCACACCAACAATTAACGAAGAACACAAATTTAACCTCACAAGATTTACTTATAAATTAACGAGTTACCATCATAACATTCTTTACAAAAATCTTCAAACATCACATAACTAAAATTCATTCGAATGGGAATAAAATCAAAAGAGAAAAGTTTAGGTTTTCTTACAACTAGTAGTTTGACTACTAGGGAGTTGAGACGAGATCAAAGGAAAACCGAACGAGATCGATGGAATCCGAATCAAACCCAGCAAATCCACACACACCCTTCTGCTTCTGAATGCGTTTTTCCACTGTACCAATTGCTACTCTTCTTAATTTCGAATTGATAGTAAGTTTTGTGGGTGTGTGGACTTACCAAGATCGGTAGGGATTTAAAAGGGTAATCAAGGAAGGTTGGATTCCTTCTCTCCTCACCCCCAGACGCTCCATGGCTAAAGAAGGAAGTCATTTCGTCATCAATTTGGCTTGTTGGGTTGACTTTGAGCTCGACAGAAGTGTCAGTAGGCGTGTAGATGAGGTGACAAAATTTTCTTGTTTCATTCTAAGTACTCTCTTTTTGTTTGATTAGATTTTTGGAGAGGTGGACAAAGTGATGAAGGGTAGAAGCGAATTCAGAAGGGAGAAGAGATGAAATGCATAGATTTTAGAGAGGTGGTGGGGAAGGAGAGAGAGTGTGTTGCGTTTTTATGTATAACCCCCTTTTTTTGTTTTTGTTTTGTTATGTTATAATAAAAGTGAGAGTGTATTGTATAAAAAGGTGAGTATTATGTTTGTAAAATAAAATGTGGGGGTTAAACTAGCAGTTTCAAGTGTATCCCGGGTCTCGCTGAGACTTGATTTGATAAGTGCCTTCCAGGTTATCGTGAACACGGAAGATATAGTTCAGGTGTCGTTTTTCTTCAGACTGACATAAAATAAAATCTATTGACTCCGGAATGAAATTATAGGATTTAATTTTTACTAATGTGTTGTCGGTACGCGTGTGGTGTCGTTTTTCGAGAAAACGAGATAACCTCTCGTTTTGTTACGTTGGCATTTGTAAATGTCAGAAAGTGAAAGTTTCACCTTTTCTGATAAAATCAAATAGTTTTGGTGAGTTACTGTACGCTACAGAGTGCGGGTTTGTTTCCCGTGATCGTCATGTAAACACATAAATGTTTAATCTAACAGTTAGGTAATAATAAATAGGCATTTATTATTAAAATATAGGTGGAAATTTACCGTTTGTCACATCCTCCCCGCCTTAGAACGAAAACCGTCCTCGGTTTTCACTTGGAATTGTTTGATGAATTTGTGAAGAGGTGTGGGTATTTGCGCTTGATTTCGTCCTCGCGCTCCCACGTGTATTCGGGTCCTCTTCGGGAGTTCCAGCGAACTTTTACAATAGGGATGCGGCTTTGCTTGAGCCGTTTGACTTCTCGATCCATTATTTTAGCTGGTTCTTCAATGAAATTCAGTCTCTCGTCGACCTGAATTTCTTCCAAAGGAATAGCAAGAGTTTCGTCCGAAAGACATTTCTTTAGATTGCTCACGTGAAACACATTATGTACGGAGCTGAGTTCTGACGGTAGCTCAAGTCGGTAAGCTACCGGTTCGATTTTGGCGATGATTTTGAAAGGTCCAATGTAGCGGGGGTTTAGTTTCCCACGTTTCCCGAAACAAATTACGCCTTTCCATGGCGAGACCTTTAAGATGACGCAGTCACCAACTTGGAACTCAAGTGGTCTTCGTCTTTTGTCAGCATAGCTTTTCTGTCGATCTCGAGCCGCTTGTAATCGACTCTTGAGTTGTACAATCTTTTCGGTGGTTTCTCGCACTAGTTCAGGACCAGTGATTTGGCTTTCTCCAACTTCAGCCCAACGTATAGGGGATCTGCACTTTCGACCATAGAGTGCTTCGTAGGGTGCAGCTTTGATGCTTGTGTGATAGCTGTTATTGTAAGAGAATTCGGCTAGAGGTAGGTGTCGATCCCAACTGTTTCCAAAGTCTATCACACACGCTCTTAGCATATCTTCTAGTGTTTGGATGGTTCTTTCACTTTGACCATCGGTTTGCGGATGATATGCAGTACTCATATGAAGGTCGGAACCCAATGCACTTTGCAATGATCTCTAGAAATTTGACGTGAACAACTGTCTCGGTCGGAGATGATAGAAATTGGGACTCCATGACGTGCTACTATTTCTTTCACGTACAATCGTGCTAGCTTATCCATGCCTTCCTTTTCCCTGATCGGTAGGAAGTGAGCGGATTTGGTGAGGCGATCCACAATTACCCAAATTGTGTCGTAACCGCTAGGTGTTCTTGGTAGTTTCGTGATGAAATCCATGGTTATTCGTTCCCATTTCCATTCGGGAATCTCGGGTTGAGTCAGTAAGCCTGATGGTCGCTGATGCTCAGCTTTGACCTTGGAGCATGTTAAGCATTGACTGACATATGTTGCGATGTCAGCTTTCATGTTAGGCCACCAGTAGAGTTTCTTTAGATCAAGGTACATTTTGTCTGCTCCGGGGTGGATGGAAGTGGTGAGGTTATTGATGCGTGGTTTTGCGACCTTACAACAGGTTTTACCTCTCGAGGGATCTCAAGAGGCTTGCAATCCCCACCAGGCAGTGTACCTGACCGATGTATTATAGTGAAGTGGCAAGTACCGGGGGATTGATCGTTCTCTAGGGGAATAGTGTCATTAGGATTGAAAAACTACTCTAATAAGTCTAAGGGTGAGGGAAGATTCTTTTTGTATTTTTATATTTTTATGAAAGCAAGTAAATGCACATAATATGTACAAGGATATGACTCGACTTAGCAACCATGTAATCAATTAGATAATTAACTTGGTGTTTAAACAAATGTTGTCACAATAATGCACTAAAAATGAGTGCACAAGGTAGGCTAAGGCGATTTGGGTGTACATTTAAGTGGGGTGTAAACAAATTCTTCCTTTAAGTAAAATGCTTAAAGTTAGAAACGAAAAGATAGGCTCTGAGGGGTGTACTAGGGGTATCGTGTACTAAAAATGAGTACAACGTAAAGGGTGTAGGAGAATTACTTGACCAATGTAGCCAATGTAATTATAACAAAAACACAGGTGTAAAACAATGGGTTAATCCTAATGCCTCTTATCATGTAGTAAATCTAACTACACGAATGTAGTCTCACTTGTGGCCTCGGAATGGTCCTAACGCAAGTTCTAGAATCTAAGTGCTACCGGTACACATATCATAGCATAAATGCTTTTCCTACCAATTCTAGGGGCGAACCTCACATATTTGGGGGTGGAAAATTTTTTAGTGGTACGGTTTTTGTGCTAGTCATATAACTCCTATCCGTGAGACGCTCATTAAGATCAAAGTTTCACTCCTAAATGTTGTAAAAAATTTTATATTTGGCACTAAAATTGCCTTAACAAGTATTTATCTCAGTTTTATTACACATCTACTATTAAATAAACAAAAATCAAGTGCAATTGCATTCTCTAAAGTATCGTACTTTTACCCCCCTTACACTTAAGATGAACATTGTCCCCAATGTTCAAATAACAAGATGTAAAAGCATAAAGTAAAAGAATGAAATCAAATACTCCCCTGATTCGCTCGGTGGATAAAGAAGTAACATGGTTAGATCTTCTTCCAAGAGAAAGTAGAAGCTCCAAGGCTAATGCATCGCCATAAGCTTGATTCCACATACATCTCCTTGTACAAAATAACCTGTTAAACCTGAGAAAACAAACACGAAAACCTGCATAACATCGGCGGGATAAATCTATATAAGGATATAATGCTTGTGGAATGATTATTTTGCAGATTCCTGGAGTTTATAAGTTAGAGATTTAATAAAAACTTTTTATGATTCCGGTAGAAAAACAAAACTTTCAAAAATTTCAGAAAATTAAAATCTGACGCCGTCAGGTTGTAATGCCTGACGCCGTCAGAAATGATCTGACAGAATTCTCATGTTAAGTTTCCGGAAAATTTCTGGAAAAACCTATACCTTACTTCCTGGAAATCCTGCAAAACATCATTATGACTCGATACAAGCATTTGACTCAAACAAATACTAATATGTATGTTAATTTATTATTATTACGATTCATGTTCATTTGTTCTAATAAACCGATTTGGATTTCCCTTACACTTATCTTTTGCAAAATACCTTTATATGTAGTTAAGACGAAGTTAAAAACAAGATAAAGCATTTTCACAATTTAGTTTTGAACATGAATCAATAATAATAAAAATTAAACACACATACGGAAGCAAATAAAATCAAACAAACAAATAAATTAGACTCAAAGTCCTTCTACCCTATGTAAGTGAGTTCGTCATCGAGGACGTCTTTAGGGTTAAGCTTGGATTGAAGTTTCCTATTGGTCCGCTTAGTACAATATATCTTTTCAAACTTCTCTCCATCCGGGTCATACAATGTCATCTTAATATGCCATGACCCATCTCCATCTTTGGGTGGTTTGTCCCAATCCCACTTATGATCATCGTCCTCACAAGTCCACTTATTCATCCCTAGGTTAATTGGCAAAACTCCTAGGAAATCAATCATCTTCCTAAAAACTAGAGGGTCTTCAAATGGATCCAATTCGGTGTCCCTAGCCAAGAGTTGCTCTACCGTATGTGTTCGGTTCACAAAGTCCTCTTCTAGGTAAAATGGGCGTTGGGGTCCTATGAAGTCTCTATCGATCCAAGGTCCATATCTAGATGGTCTCTTATTTAATTCTAACCAATGGGGTGTTGGTTCATCACTAGTATCATAAGCATGTTTCTTCACATCATAGACTGACCAAGTATCACCTTCTCCTACCGCTATCTTAGATTCCTTACAATCAATCATAGCACTAGCGGTCGCCAAAAATCCTCTACCTATCAACAAGGGGCATGTAGGGTCGCTAACCATATCAAGGACGTGGAAATCGGCTAAAATGGTTAGTTTTCCTATGTGTACTTACACGTCTTTGACTACTCCAACTGGGTAAGCAACACTTCCATCCGCTAAGCCTATTATCACCTCGGTTTCTTCAAGTTTTCCTAGTTTTAGAGAGGTGTAGAGAGGTAACGGAAGTAGGTTAAGGCTTGATCCAAGATCGGCTAATGTGTCATAAGCCTCCGAATTACCGATCTTGCAAGGTAGAACAAATAAGCCCGGATCATCTAACTTCTTAGGTAGCTTGTTTTAAACAAAGGCGGTCCCTTTTTCGCCTAACTTGAGCCTCTTCTCATCCAACACATCAATAACCGGACTTTCAAGGTGGAGCTCCTTGAATTCTTCGTCAAGGTTTTGAGTGGGAGGTGTTTCAACTATGTTGTTGACCAATTTAGTGTTGGATATCATAACTTCTTGGTCATTTTGAACGACTTGGGTTTGTTTGAAACACGTGCTCATGGAATTGACCGAATAATATTGTGGACAAGAACTAGGAGATGAAACCGACGAGATGGCGTTTACGTTTAGTTTCGGGTTCTTGATTGTGTTGCTAGGGAGTGCTCCCATTTCTCGGTCATTGAGGGCTTTCAACAAAGTGTCAATCTTATTGGTCATCTCGCTTTGTTTTTGTTTGAAATCGGCTTCAAACTTTGCCAAACGAGCTTCTTGAGATGCCATAAATTGAGACATCAATCCTTCAAAGTTATTGGTACTACCATTGCTGGAAGGATTGTTGTTGAAAGTACGGTTCGAGTTGGAACCGCTTGATTGGAAACGATTAGGTGGGTTGGAAGAATTGGTTTGCTATGCGTTTTGGTTTTGTTTCCACCTAAGGTTTGGGTGATTTTTCCATGAGGGGTTGTATGAATCACCGTAGGGGTTTGGCTCAGGTTTGAAAGTGTACCACTTGTCTCCCGGTCCGTCGGTACGCGAGGATGCGTAGTCCGTAAAAGCTTGTTCGGGGAGTTCTATGCAATCACGAGTGTCGTGGGGACCACTATATAATTCACATGAAGAAGTGATTTTGTTCACTTGGCTTGAAGGTTTAGGAGCCTCGTAGGATTTCATAAGAAACTTGACTTGGTCTTCAAGTTCTATGATCCTACGGTCGGAAGTGCTTAAATTGTTCGAAGGCAAAGATATTGCCTTGACCGTTTTATTCAAATCACGGGGATCACTCCAACTTTCGTTGTCATAAAGAGTAAGATCTTCCAAGAGAGCCCATGATTGTTCCGCACTTAGATCACGTAGCTTACCACCGGCTGATTGGTCAATGGTTTGCCTCGTGGAGAGATTGATATGGTCATAGAAGATTTGGACTTGGAGCCAAAGTTCTATGCCATGGTGAAGGACTTTTTGGAGTAAGTCCTTGAATCGAGTCCATGCCTCATAGAGGGTTTCGCCTTGACGTTGTTGGAACATCAAGATATCATTCCTTAGCTTGGTAGTTCTTCCTGGTGGGAAAAACTGAGCGAGGAAACGAGTGGTGAGATCATCCCAAGAGGTGATGGATCCTGCGGGTAGACGCTCTAGCCATTGACTAGCTTGGTCCCGCAGAGAGAATTGAAAGAGACGTAGTCGGGTCGTCTCTCGAGTGGCAACATCAAGGTCTATGGAATCAACGATTTTGAGAAAGTCCTTGAGATGTTGATTAGGATCTTCAGAACGAAGTCCATGGAATGCGCATCCGCTTTGCACCAACCGGATGGTGTCGGATCGCAAGGGAGTGACATTGGCTCCTTGAGTGAGCTCAATGGTGTTTCGATAGCCATGGTGGCTAGGACGGGAGTAGTCTCCTAAGGTACGGGCTCTAGGAGGTGGGTGTTGTTGTGGTGGTGGGTTGTTGGGATCGAGGATATTACCACCTTCCATGATGTCGGATGGTAATGGTTACGAACAAAGAAACGAAGAAAAAAAAAAAGATAGACTAAAGAAAACCTAGAAAAATAAAATAAAAATCTCACTAGAAAGGAATCTAGTGAGTAGACCTAATAAAATAAAAATTCAACCTAAACAATAACTATTCCCCGGCAGCGGCGCCAAAAACTTGATGCGTGGTTTTGCGACCTTACAACAGGTTTTACCTCTCGAGGGATCTCAAGAGGCTTGCAATCCCCACCAGGCAGTGTACCTGACCGATGTAGTGTAGTATAGTGTAGTGGCAAGTACCGGGGATTGATCGTTCTCTAGGGGAATAGTGTCGTTAGGATTGAAAAACTACTCTAATAGGTCTAAGGGTGAGGGAAGATTCTTTTTGTATTTTTTTATATTTTTATAAAAGCAAGTAAAATCTCGGGTTAGAAGGAGTGGGTGGAATTAGTTGCTAGTCAACTAACCCAAATAACTACAATAGCAAATAAAATAAAATATCTGAAAATAAAAAGGTTGTGGAACTTATATGGAGAGAAATGTGTTTACTTAGATTTCCTTACTCCCTAACTATCTTTTACCGGTTGATTAGTGTGTATTAATTGCGTGGATGACGGGTGTATTCCTTAATACCAATCGTGGGGTGGCGTACATACTTCCCCAACTCTACAAGCTCCTACTTCACTCCTATGTCGAGCCGGCTAAGAAGCTCCTAACATGGGATCACTAGAATTCGCTCATGCATTAAATACAACCATAAAAACCTTAGTACGCATTGGTTCATGTTTCTTAAGACGTTCAAGCAAGTTACCGTATAGGAGGTTAGCCAGTTTTCTTAAGCCTAACATCGATAAACAATCATCCAATACAATTAATAACACACCAACAACAAATAATCAATAGTTAGGTTTCATTAGATCTAAGCAAACACAAGATAAATCTAGCCTAGCATGTTAATTAAAAGACAAGAACAAGATATAATCAAACAACACATAGACATATTGAATGATTAATTGATTACTTATCTTCAATTAAACATGGGAGATCCAAGGGTATAAAACCCTTAAAAATGGCAGAAAATTCGTCTTAGGGTTTCTCCTCACAAAGTTGCACACTATGAATAAAAATTGCAAAACTAAATATAGAATTTAGGGGCTGACGGCGTCACGTTGTAGGAGGTGACGCCGTCACCTCGCCGCGGATAGGGTTCCCGGATGGTCTTCCTGACGCCGTCCCTCTTTAATCCTCCAAAATCCGCTCTGGCGCGTCAAGGGTTGACGCCGTCAGAATTGTGCTTGACGCCGTCTCTCTTTAACTTAAACCGTGATGACCTTGATCACCTTAAAGGGTGACGCTGTCAAATTTCCATTGTAAAACTCTCTGGCGCGTCACGTGTATTTTGTCATATCCACCACTTTTGCCAAGCCGTGACGCCGTCAGGAGCAATCCTTGACGCCGTCACGTGTACTTTTCCAGCAGCTTTGGAGACTTTGTCGTTTTCTTCACTTTTATGCTCCAAAAATGTCCAAAATGCTTCCTTTTCCAGATTTCTTCTCCAAAGTACCTAAAATGACAAAAGGAACGATTTAGGGCAATATTTGATCAAATAAATATGATTTAGGGCTTAAATGACCCCCTAAAAGCGGTACACTTTTCGCTTCATCAATGGAATATTTGGATTTATGTGACTCATGCATTATGAGGTCACGTATCCCTCCACATAGTGGGATCCAACTCCTGTTCTTGAAACACAACGTTCCATCAGCTCTTCTTGTGAATCCGTTTTCACTTTCGGGCATCCCTTTTACTCTCTCGTTACGTATGTTTTCTTCCTTGAGTGCCTCGGCCTGAGCCTCAAGAATTTTTGCTGGAAGTGGTGAGGTTATCGTCATACCCAATGATCGTACTCTCAGAGGTTTAGGCCGTTCTTTTCGACTAAGGGCATCAGCTACTACGTTTGCCTTGCCCGGGTGGTATCGAATTTCGCAATCGTAATCGCTGAGCAATTCTAACCAACGGCGTTGTCTCATATTGAGCTCCTTCTGGTCAAGGATATGTTGCAAACTTTTGTGGTCGGTGTAGACTACACACTTGGTGCCATATAGGTAATGTCTCCAGATTCGGAGTGCAAACACTACTGAGCCTAATTCCAAGTCGTGTGTAGTGTAGTTCTTTTCGTGTGTTTTTAATTGTCGAGAGGCATAAGCTATCACCTTCTCTCTCTGCATTAAAACAGCTCCTAACCCTTTGTGTGAAGCATCGCAATAGACCACAAAATCTTCACTGCCTTCTGGTAGTGCCAAGATAGGTGCGCTACACAGTTTATTCTTAAGAAGTTGGAAGGCTTCTTCCTTTTTATCTCCCCATTCAAATTTGATATTCTTTTGAGTCAACTTGGTTAACGGCTTGGCTATCTTTGAGAACCCTTCGATGAACCTCCTGTAGTACCCCGCGAGTCCTAAGAATTGGCGTATTTCGGTGGGTGTTGTGGGTGTCGCCCAATCCTTTATCGACTCGATCTTTGCGGGATCTACATGAATACCTTGTCTATCGATCACGTGTCCTAGAAATTGTACAGTCGGTATCCAAAATTCGCACTTGGAAAACTTAGCATACAATTCTTCCTTCTTCAACAGTTCTAGGATTAGCTTGAGATGTTCTTCGTGCTCCTTCTCGCTCTTGGAGTATATCAAGATGTCGTCAATAAAGACGATTACGAATTTATCCAGGTACGGCTTGCACACGCGATTCATAAGATCCATGAATACTGCCGGTGTGTTAGTTAAGCCAAATGGCATAACCTGGAACTCGTAGTGACCGTAACGAGTTCTGAATGCCGTTTTCGGGATATCCTCTTCCCGAACCCTGAGCTGGTGATACCCGGACCTCAAATCGATTTTGGAGTATACGCATGAACCTTGAAGTTGGTCAAATAGATCATCGATTCGTGGAAGTGGGTAACGGTTTTTGATAGTTAGTTTGTTTAACTCTCTGTAGTTGATGCACATCCTGAAAGATCCATCTTTTTTTTTGACGAATAGGACTGGGGCTCCCCAAGGTGAAGAACTTGGTCTAATGAATCCTTTCTCTGAGAGTTTCGATAATTGATCTGCCAGCTCTTGTAGTTCTGTCGGAGCTAACCGGTGAGGTGCGTGTGCTACGGGTGCAGCTCCGGGTATTAAGTCGATTCGGAACTCGACTTGTCGGGTTGGCGGAAGTCCAGGCAAGTCTTCAGGGAAGACTTTCGGAAAGTCTCTCACGATTGGTACATCTTCCAACCGTTTCTCCTCTGGCTCCTCCTCTTCCTTTTCAGAGACTTGTGCTAGAAAAAGAAGGCACCCTTTCTCGAGGTACTTCTGAGCTTTCGTACAAGAAATGACGTTCAGTCTTGACGCATTCCTTCTGTCTCTTCTGTCGCCTTCTATGATCAAAACTTCATCTCCGTAAGGCACTCGAACGATCTTCTCATCGCAAATGATGGTGGCATGATACTTCGTCAGCCAATCCATGCCGATAATGACGTCGAAGCTACCCAATTCTACCGGTAAAAGGTCGATGTTGAATGGGTGGTTTAACAGATTTAAGGTACAACCCCTTATGATCGTGTCTACTCTTTCTACGTTCCCATTAGCTAACTCCACATTGAATACGTTGTCTAGGGTGGTCGGGGCAATATCAATTAAGGAACTAAATGCAGTTGATACAAAACTCCTATCTGCTCCCGTATCAAATAATATGGATGCGTAACGGTTATTTAAAATGAACGTACCCGTCACAACGTTTGGGTCCTCTTGGGCTTCCATCTTGCCCACAACGTAGACCCTTCCACGAGCTCCTCCATCATTGCCACGATTCCCTTGTTGTCCAACAACCACTTGATTTCCCCCAGCAGCTTGATTCCTTGGTTCACGGCACTCATTCTTGTAGTGCCCCTTTTTCCCGCATCCAAAACACGTCACATTAGCCTTCGGGTTTTGACCTGGCGTCGTCTGAGCCGTTGCAAGTGTTCTGGATCTACAATCTCTTGTCATATGTCCAATCTTCTGACAATTCTGGCACTTCACTGTGCATGGTCTGATGTGGTGGAGCTTACAGCGATTGCACAGTGGATGCTTTCCGGCATATGCCTTCTTTTCTGTTGACCCAGCTGCAGACCCTTTCTTCTCTGTTGGACCCGCAGCGTAGACCTTAGCAGTTTCTTGTCTCTTGTGTGGGTGGTGGTTGTTGTTATTGTTTCGGGGATGCTCATCCCATTTTCTCTTGTTGGTCACAACCATTTCAGCCAGATCTTCAATTACCTGGTCCATCAACTTGTTGGTTACCTCCATAGTCTCGTGGAGGTCAGTAGCCTTATAGGTGGTAACATTCTACCTGATAGACGAGGGTAATCCACCGATGTACCTCTCAAGTAGGCGGGCTTCCGTTTGGACCATATCGGGACAAAGTAAAGCAAGTTCTTGAAAGCGTTGGTTGTATGCAGCTATGTTGGTACCCTGCACTTTCAGATTCCAAAACTCTACCTCCAACTTTTTCACTTCGTTGCGAGGACAGTACTTCTTGAGAACCATTTGTTTGAAATTTTCCCATGACATGGCGTACGCAGTGTCGTAACCAGCAGACTTGGAGTAGTTGTTCCACCAAGTCAAGGCGGCATCTTGAAAGGTAAATGATGCGAACTTAACCCTGTCATCCTCAGCACATCCACTTATTCGGAACACAGTTTCCAATTTCTCGATCCAGCGAACTAAGACGACTGCTCCTTCGGTACCACCGAACCCTCCCGTCATGATCTTCTTGAAATCCTGGTAGGTACAGCCTCGAGCCTGGCTGTTAGTGGGTCTAGAGTTCCCACCATCAGTTGTGGAGTGGTTAGCTACAGCCAGTGCTGCTGCCACTCTTTGTTCCACTAATTGGTCGAGCATGGCTTGACTAACAGGTGGAATAGCCGTAGTAGCCCCAGCTGGGCTTGGATTAGCACGGGTAGTTCTTTTTGGTGGCATTTCGCTGTATCAGAAAAATAATAAGAAAGTTGAGATTTTTGAGAGATTTGTCATCGTACAAGGGTATAACAACAAAACGAAATATACGAGTAAGATAAATCACGAAAAGAAAACTGACACAATGAAGTAATAAGTCAAACTTGTCATAGATTTCATTAAGTTCACAAAATTACAAGTTTGGATACATGGAGGATAACATAGTTTTCGAATACAATAGAAAAAGGACTACAAATACTACTAACTGTTAACTACACAGTTTAGTAGGCTACATCTCGACTACTACAAGAAAACTAAGGCTGCTCGCGCCCAATGCGTAGCTGTGCTAGCTCTCGCGACATCCGATCTATAACAGCCTCCAATCTTTCCACCCTGTCCACCAGCTGGACCTCACGTCTCCTCAAGAATAACACCTCCCTGCGGTCCTCCTGCTCAGCTCTCGAAACCCTGGCCATAACTGCCTCTAACTCATGAATACGATGCCAGTGTGCCCACTCAGCATCCCAAGCCCTAGCCTGATCACCCCTGATGTCTCCTAGCCTGCATCAATGGAGATGGTGGCACGAACGATGGTGAAGAAGGCTCATAGGTGGGACTATCAATCTGAGGCGGAACACACTCAATGTCTGTCCATACTATCCCATCAGTCTCATGAGTATCCGGGGCTTCATCCCTAGCCCTCAATCCAGCGGCTCTCAACCCTAATCCGAGAGGCACATCCCTGTCCTCTCCCATAATCTGAGCTGGTCTAGAGCTCTGTCCAATCTCATAAGTGCCCATAACCTCCTCCATAACCGCCTTTCCCTGTCGCGGCTCTGGGGGTACAGTCTGCTCAGGTGTGGAATCCGGTAATGGCTCCTCCTCTGGATCCTCATAGGGATCCTCTTCTGACTCTTCCTCTTCTTCTTCATTTGAGTATGAATCACTGGCTCTCCTGAGCCTCTGATGTGGTGGAGAGGTACTCCTGGAACTATCTCGAGCTCTCCTTAGTGGTAAAGATAACAACTCTGAGTGCTGACTCCCTAGGACTCTCATGCGAGGAGTACGTCGGATAGGATGAGTGGTGGTGTCAGCAGTAGTAGTGATGGGCTGAGTAAGAGGTATGGCATGGAGTGAGAAAAAGTGATGTAGGTGTAGGTGCAGGCTCAGCTAGGTCGGGATCTAGTGCATTGAAAGCATGGAACACCTGCATATATGGGTCATCTGAGCCTGGTAAAGTCGGAGAGGCGTTCTGGGAAGACATAGTCTGTGACAAAATGGTATAAGTGTGTGAGTGTTTCGAAATTTAGCGTACGTTTAAAAATATATAAGTATACACATAAGTAGTCGATCGTAATCAACGAATCATATAGTTAAGGAAAGTAATCAGAAATTAAATAACAAGTAAGGCAGGCAGGCAAGTGGCGGTCATAGGGACTTGTTTTTATCAAAAGTGGTTATAGTTTAGGATTTATATGTACCTAGTTCTCTATAACCTGGCTCTGATACCAATCTGTAACACCCCCAAATCTGGTATAGCGGAAGCATTCGGGTCATGGGGTGCTACTAAATTGAGTATCACAACACAAGGAGATAAAGAACGGAAAACATTTTCCGTTTAATACCTTCATTCAAATTTAAATAAGTTTACAACAAAGTTTTGATTCAAGAAATAAGCCCATATTGGAGTAGCCCAATAAAAAAAAGTCTTAATTAAAGCCACAATAAACTAGGTCGGAAGCTATGACCCTTGCCCTGCCTTTTTGGTTTGCCTTAAAGATCCATCTCAAATACCTGAGAAAAAAACATGCTAAAAGTCAGCGTTATGCTGGTGAGTTCATAGGTTTGATAGTAAGCAGTAAAATCATAGTTTTGGACCATGAGTTTGGTATATGAACAAAGCAACCCATGCAATGTCATATAAAAGTAGAGTCTATTACGTTAGCACTAAGTTCATGCAACCGAAGCTATAACAGTGTGCATGCTCTAGAAGCATGTTTAAAATATTGGGGGCCCGGCAAGTGTTTATCCCAGACACTTGTAGTTTCGACATGGTATACGTTCGTTTGCCTATCCGGTCAATCCGAACGGGGACGTTACTCCCAATAGATCTATTTATAACATTCGCGCTTCCCAGCAGGAATTGACGGTTCATGAGTTGGGCATAAAGGGACATAACAGGGCTTAGGCTAATCCACGTAATAGCATAACAATAGTTTGGTCCATAAAAAGTTTTGCATGTTTCTCACCCCAATTGTAAAGCAATTTAAATAGAGTGGGGCTATAAACTCACCTCGTCAAGTAGTAGTTATATCACAAGTAGTTCAAATAGAGTGCGGCACCGACACGCGACCTAGATTAGTAAAGTATGCTTTAGTCCATAGTTCAAGTTTCAAAGATTTCAATTATTCCAAAAGTTTATGTTGGTGTTGCTGGTGTGGCAGCATTTAAGTGAAAACCAAGTTTTTAATATTTAAAGTTGCTGGCTCGTCGAGTTGTACGATCGTACAAAAGAATAGGAATAGCGATTTTTGATTTAGCGATGAGTGGAAAGGTACGTATGGAAAGATAATGATTATGAGATGACGATGTGTACGGTCATAGAACGTTCGGTGGTTAATTGGTTGTGCGTGTGTATATATTTATATATATATATATACTTGCGGAAAAATAAATAAAGTTGACAATAAGGCTTTATTAATATAATTTGTGAGAAAATGGTATTTTGAAAAATACTATATTTTTGTGTTAATAAATTACAAGTTTTGTAAAAGAAAGTCATGTTAAATGTGTTAATAGTGTTGATAACGTGAACGAGTTTAAATATTCGATTGTCCGCTTTAAAAGAATATAAAACGGTTTATTATTTTAACTATTTAAGTGTCTATATTACAAGTTTATATCATTTCGAGAAAAAAAATGATTTTTTGGTCAAATGTAAGTATATATCTTTAAGTGTTTGTGTCGTATGTCACGTTTATAGCGTTTCGCAACACATTATTCAAGTTTTTATATTTTGCTAGTTCGTTGGTCGTTGTGTGTTAAAATTTACCAGTTATATCAAATAAGTGTCGAGTTATTTTTATAGTCGTTGTGTGTAAACGAACGGTCGTTTGTTAAGAAAATATGGCGAATTATAAATGACGAAAAGTAATATGTATCGAGGAGGGGGTTGGGCTGCGGCCCGAGCGAAATTAACGAAAACAGGCTACGGCCTGTTGGGCTTTTACATGTCCAGCGCTTAAGCCAAAGATGGCCCTTTTGGTTGTTGGCGATGGACTGGTCCACCACAACACTACTAATGGACTTGGCCCAAAAGTAGTTAAAATGGCTGTGGCCCAAATGGTTTTAAATTAGTAGCAGCAAAGCAGCAGGAATAGAAACAAAAGCAGCAGGAACGAATATAGCAGCAGAATGCAATTTCTCATTTGGTGACATTAGTTAACGCAGGGAACAAAGTATTTTGAACAAGTAAATTTTGCAACTACGAAAGCCTCTTAGACTCGAACTTTGACACGGCTCGGGGAAGCCTTAAACCACATAAACACAAGTCTTTTCGAGGATAATCGGGGTTTTGTTAGGCATCGCGACGAGGCCTATTTTGGGGTCCTTTTGAGACTTATAAACCGAATAGAAATGGCACCCATCGGGTGGGTTTTTGCCACGAATTTAACGACAATTGTGGTTTGATTGTTGGAGTATTTCAACCCGAATTCGTACTCGAGTTTAACACCTCCAAGCCACGTTCTTGAGTACCACTCAAGTTCGTGCTAGTTTTGGCTACACCACTTATTTTCAACAAAGAATCTAATCCGACAATACTAACTTCTAAACCTATTCGCTTCATTTTCAAGACAACAAGTTTGGGTCGAAAAGATTTCACGCACCATGAGTAAAACGCAAGACTCATATTAACAATCGAGTATGACTACGAAGGGATCCACTATGTTCGAGTACAACCCAAACATGGTGTCCTCGTTCGACAGCCAAAAACACCATAAGAGTTCGACTTCAAGGCTATAGCTAGCCTATTCCTGACTCGATTTTCGACTTGGCATTTCCACGAACACCTTGCGGGCATTATGTTTAACACCAAGATTCGTGGGACTCGGTTTATAATCGCGACCCTACTAACTCGTCAAACTACTTCGCGATATCACAAGATTCAACAAAAAGAACACGTATCAAATCGAGCCATACTTAACATTATTAGTTTCAAAAACAAAATGTTTCCACCACACCAACAATTAACGAAGAACACAAATTTAACCTCTCAAGATTTACTTATAAATTAACGAGTTACCATCATAACATTCTTTACAAAAATCTTCAAACATCACATAACTAAAATTCATTCGAATGGGAATAAAATCAAAAGAGAAAAGTTTAGGTTTTCTTACAACTAGTAGTTTGACTACTAGGGAGTTGAGACGAGATCGAAGGAAAACCGAACGAGATCGATGGAATCCGAATCAAACCCAGCAAATCCACACACACCCTTCTGCTTTTGAATGCTGATGACGTATAGTCCGCATTCGGGTCACGAACCCGACCAATGGACGCTACTAACACTCAAGCCCATCACGAATGGGCTCAAGCTCATCACGAATGGGCTATCACGATAACGGTTTGGGATTACGTTGGCCCAAACCCGAAGTTATTTATGGTCTTGATATAGGATATCTCTTATTTATGGGATATGTATCAAACGACCGGTTTAGGCGGGATACGCCGAGGAGTGAGGAACACGAAACCAACAAGGATTTCGTGTGTATATAAAAGGTCTCTCGACTCTCATTAAAGGTAGGATTTAATAACCATAACTCTTCAACTAAACCCTAAAACCGATTACTTACTCTCACGCCGGAGGATAATCGTGGGAGACAATCCCACGATAATCCTAACGGTGTCTTTTTGTTTTCTTAGTGCGCAGGTCTCAAGCATTAAGATATAATTGGTATGGAAACAAGGAACGCCCAACTTTTGTATCAGCAAGTGGCGCCATCTGTGGGACCCAACAGTAAGAACTCTACAAAGAACTAGAATGACGAAGCACGGAAACCCAAATCAGCGAACTCCGCAGGCAAAGAAAACGCATGATGACCTACTGGGGAAGAAGCAGCAAACTGATTCAGCCGCTAAGCAGGCCTCTGGAACAACCAGTACGCCCAAAAACCTAGGGTCATACTCAGATCTGGCTTTTACTCCAGTAGAACCGCTCACAAGGACTACCCATGCTACTACGACAACCACTAGCGCGGTAGACCTACTGCGCACTCCTTTCACCATGTCAGAATTAGACATCACTGAGCCGCCAAATGCGCCTATCCGAAACAAGGGTCCTGATGTAGAAACAAACATCCTCGCGCTAGAAGGAGTCACGCCTGAATTAGCGCCAAGTGATTTCGTATCTCAAAACTATGAAACCTTGGCCGCGCTTATGCGAGAGGAAGCGAAAAAGAGGTCAAGTCAGAGTCTGCAAGCCCGACTCAACTTTGACCTTGAGCATGAAGCATCCCCACCGCGTTACCGAAAGGAAAGGCGTGAGAAGGATAGCCGCTGACACCCAGCGTTTACTAGGATAGGAAGAAAAGTTGTGGGTGATGAAGCAGCCGACTTACAGTATCCAGAGGAGCATGAAGAAGATGGACGGCGCACCAATGTCCACGCTAGGCTTGGCAGTCGCAGGATCCACGATAGGCTTGGGCGACGGTGCTCCCCAAGCGAAAGCCCTTCAACCTCGGATTCCGAGGATAGTCGGCGCGAGCGCCGCAAAAGAGTAAGCTCATCCTCAAGTGACTCCTCGGACAACGAGGACAAAGAAACAGGACACTGGAAGTCTAGGAGAAGACACAGCGACCAGGAGGACGAAGATATGTCTCGTCCCTAGCGCCGCCAAAGGGTTGACGCATTCACTCGGCACATCAGTGATTTTTCAGAAGATAAGAGAAGGCGCATGCCCACTAATGTTAAAACTTATGATGGGACAGGTGATCCTGATGACCACCTAAAAATTTTTGAATCAGCAGCAACCATCAAAAATTGGCCACAACCTGTGTGGTGCCACATGTTTAACTCTACTTTAGTAGGGAATGCGCGAAACTGGTTCAGTAAGCTTCCACGTAGAAGCATTGATGGGTTTGAAGAGTTGCGGAAGGCGTTTCGTTTGAACTTTACTCAGAGGAAGAAGTGCGCCAAGAACCCTATCGAACTCGCTAGGGTAAAACAGCGCCAAGGGGAATCCACAAGCGCTTTTATGGAGCGCTTTAAAGACGAATGCATACATGTCAAGGCATGCCCCGAAATACTAAAGATCTCAGGGTTTATGAACGGAATCAATAACCCAGAACTTATCAAAAAGTTAAATGATAGGGTTCCCCAAACCTTTGACGAACTTATGAAGCACACGAGGTCTTTCATCCAAGGAGAAGCCGCCGCTGCGGACAGTAAGAAAGGCTACTCAAACTATAGGTCACAAGAAGAGCCAAGGAGACAATCCAATGACCAGAGTAGCAATCGTAACAAAAGCTATCGCAGTCAAGGGGGCGGACGGGGAAACGACAAGTATACCCCACTAACGAAGACTCCAAGGGAGATATTTGCAACGGAAGGCGCGAACTTTCCGAGACCCCCACCAATGCGCACCCCAGAAGGGCAGCGCGTAGGGAACGGGTACTGCGAGTATCACGGACAGAAGGGCCATACCACCAATGAGTGTGTCCAATTGCGCCAACTAATTGATAAACTAGTAAAAGAAGGCAGATTGGATCATCTGGTTAAGAACATCAAGGATGGGAAAAACAAACAAAAGACCGAGAACAAGAAAGAAGCGCCTAAGGACAAGGCTGACACAATCTACATGATACAATCATGGCAGCGAAAGACTAGGCGAAAGGTCAGCCAGAAATTTTCTTATGGAAGCGAAATCTCTTTTCCCACCTTGGCTGCGGACAACGCAGTGGCGGAACCGCTCACCATCGAAATAAACGCGGGGGGTCACGATATCCACCGCATGTATGTTGATGGAGGGGCATCAGCAGACATAATGTATGAGCATTGTTTCAAGAGATTGCAACCTGAGATACAAAGTCAGTTAAGCCCAGCCACGACGCCGTTGACTGGCTTCAAAGGAGAAAAGATATGGCCCATGGGGCAACTACGACTACTAGTCGCTGTTGGTAATAAGGAACATTACACGACAGCCTGGATGAATTTTATGGTGATCAGATCTCCTTCGCCATACAATGGCATCATCGGAAGACCAGGAATTTTGGCAATATGCGCAGTACCGTCCACAGCACATGGGATGCTCAAATTCCCGGTAGAGGGCGGCATCGTCACCATCTACAATAACGCTGCGCCACCAAAAGAGTGTAGCATGATTACATGTGAGACGACGCACGCCCCAGAATAGAGCGCAGCTAAAGTACCAAATCTGAAGGTCGTAATTCATCCTGATTATCCGGAATAAGAAGTATCGATCGGGGGATCGCTGTCTGATAAAGGCAGAGCTGCCGTGTGCGCACTCTTGCAAAAGAACCTAGATATCTCTGCATGGGAACCAAAGCACATGACTGGTGTGCCACGATCGATTGCAGAAAACAAGCTGAAAATCCGACAAGGATATTCCCCAGTACGGCAGAAAAAGCGTGGCCAGGCTCCAGAGCGCGCAAAAGCCATTCTGGAAGAAGTACACAAACTTGTGGACGCAGGCATCATGCGAGAAGTCTATTACCATGACTGGCTCTCCAATCCAGTAATGGTTAAGAAGAGCGATGGTAGTTGGCGGATGTGTGTAGATTTCACTGATCTCAACAAAGCATGTCCACAGGACTGCTACCCACTGCCAGAGATAGACTGGAAGGTAGAATCTTTGTGCGGATATCCCTTTAAATGTTTCTTAGATGCATACAAAGGATAACACCAAATCCAAATGGCCAAGGAAGACGAGGAAAAAACAGCCTTCCACACAAGCCAAGGTGTCTATTGTTATACAAAGATGCCTTTTGGCCTAAAGAATGCGGGCGCCACCTACCAGCGATTGGTAGATAATGCATTTGACAAGCAAGTGGGCCGCAACCTAGAGGTCTATGTGGACGACCTTGTCATAAAAAGCCATACTGAAGACGAAGTGGTGCGCGACATTGAAGAAACATTTAGAACACTACGAAAGATCAACATGAAGTTAAATCCTAAGAAATGCACTTTTGGCGCTACAGAAGGCATGTTTCTGGGATACTTGATAGAACCAGATGGCATTAAGCCATGCCCAGAAAAAACAGAGGCTGTCATCCAACTCCCTTCACCACGCACATTGAAAGAAGTTCAGTCTCTGAATGGAAAACTAGTCGGCTTGAACAGATTCCTGTCCAAATCAGCGGATAAGTCACTACCTCTCTTTAAAACACTCAAGAAGTGTACAAAAAAGGGAGACTTTCGTTGGACTACGGAAGCAGAAGAAGCTTTCACACAGCTTAAGCAACATATAGCAGCGCTTCCTAAGCTAGTCACACCCCGACCAGTGGAGGAGTTAATTGTCTACTTATCTGCGACTCATGGAGTGGTCAGCGCAGTGCTACTAACGGATAGGAACTCCGTACAAACACCGGTATATTTTGTAAGTAAAGCACTCAAGAAGACAGAGATTAACTATAGCTCAATGGAGAAGTTGGTCTTGGCGTTAGTATTTGCCGCCAAAAGACTGCGTAGATACTTTCAAGCACACCCAATAGCGGTGATCACAGACCAACCTATCAAGCAAGTTATCTCTAAACCTGACGCATCGGGACGATTACAAAAATGGAGTGTGCTGCTAGGCGAGTATAACATCTCTTATAGACCACGCACTGCGGTTAAGGGCCAAATACTAGCAGACTTCATCATCGAAAAACCAGACACCGATGATGCACCTCCACTGAGCGAGGTAGAACTACAAGAGCCATGGGTCTTGTTCACGGACGGATCCTCATGCTTAGACGGATCGGGCGCAGGCCTTATCCTCACCAACCCAGAAGGAATGGAATTCACTTACGCACTGCGTTTTGAATTCACTGCCACAAACAACGAGGCAGAATATGAAGCCCTAATCGCTGGATTACGCATTGCAACTCGAATGGGCGTACGCAACCTAGAAGCAAACGTGGATTCTCGATTAGTAGCCAACCATGTGTTGGGCGAATATGTGGCTAAAGAGGATAACATGGTTCAATACCTCGACAAGACCAAGTCACTAATCCAAGGTTTTGACAGGTTTACCATTAAACAAGTTCCTAGAGGGGAGAACAAAAAGGCGGACGCACTAAGCAAAATCACATCTACAAGCTTCGCGCACCTGTCAAAACAAGTATTGGTGGAGATCCTAAAAAACAAATCCATCTCGGAGATGGAGATATCTACGGTGATAGAAGAGCAGGATCCTACATGGATGACCCCTATCATCGAATTCATAAGTAAGGGCAAATTGCCCGAGGAGCAGAAAGACGCTCGACGGATACGGCGCACAGCGCAGAGGTTCGAACTTCGAGATGGTATCCTATATCGGCGCTCATTTCTACAACCATGGCTTAGATGCGTTGGACCTCTTCAGGCAGATTACGTACTCCGAGAGATCCACGCCGGTTCATGCAGTATGCACTCAGGACCACGGTCCGTTGTAGCACGAGCCTTGCGGTCAGGATACTACTGGCCCACCATGCATCGCGATGCGCGCGATGTGATAAAAAAATGTCACGACTGCCAAATTCATAGACCCATCCCGCGCAGACCACAACAAGAGCTAACGCCTATCACTTCTCCATGGCCATTCTATAAGTGGGGTATCGACATTGCAGGTCCCTTCCCTGTTGCAGCGGGGGACTGAAATTTCTTATTGTGGCAATAGACTACTTCACTAAGTGGATTGAAGCAAAAGCAGTGGCGACAATCACAGGTAATCAAGTAAAACGATTCGTTTGAGAAAATATTGTATGCCGCTTTGGATTACCTGGGGAGATCGTTTCGGACAACGGAAAACAATTCCGTGATAACCCGTTCAAAGACTGGTGCGCAGATCTAAATATTACACAACACTTCGCGTCAGTTAAACACCCATAAACCAATGGTTTGGTTGAGCGCGCAAATCGAAGTCTAGGCGAAGGAATTAAAGCGCGCCTGGACAAGCACAAAGGAAGATGGGTGGATGAATTGTCGCATGTCTTATGGGCGCACCGCACGACAATCAAAGTTAGCAATGGAGACACTCCCTTTGCTCTTGTCTATGGGACAGAAGCTGTCATACCAGCTAAAATTGGGATGCCAACTATTCGTACCGCGGAAGTTAATGTCACAACCAATGACGACGAACGGCGTATAGATTTGGACCTATTGGAAGAAAGGCGTGAACGCGAAGCTATACGTAAAGCAAAAGCCAAGTCAAAAATGAAGGGATACTACGATGCTAAAGTTCGAAGCACCTCATTCAGACCAGGCAACTTTGTATATCGCGCTAATGATGCGAGCCACGCAGAAGATACAGGTAAACTTGGACCAAAGTGGGAGGGACCCTACGAGGTCGTTGAAGCACTAGGAAAAGGCGCGTACAAGCTGCGTGACATGGATGGCCGTGAGCTACAACGCACATGGAATATTTGCAATCTCAAGAGATGCTATCTTTAGGAAAGGTTACGACCCAACACACGGACACTTCCGCACTTTAGTAAGTGCTCAATAAATATCCGTGTATTTACATTTTGTTTCATCTAGGCAAATGTTTTTTCTTTTTACAAAAACTTGCAAGTATTAATTCAATGTCGCGGTTTCTAGCTAATTCCGCGACACATTTCACTTTATTGTTTACATGTTATTTATGTCTCAATATTGTTGTTACTTTACTTTCTGCCTACATGGCGTGCATGCACTTATTAAAACCTACTGATTGAACAAATAATTGCACAACCAAGCCTTCGATGGTGATCAAAGGAATAATGGGGTGTTGAGATTGCGCCAAGCTTGTTCTTAACCTGAAAATAAGAAATACGAAGACACTACGTTAAGTGATTGCGCAGGGGTTGGACCCTGCGAACCACCTCCGGCGTGCGAGTAAGTATGTGTGATGGTAATGTAGGTCGTAAATTGAGAGAGTGAAGTTAACTTACTTTGCTTTGGCCCGACTATGCTATTTATAGGGGAGAAATAGGACATAGTGGGCGGTTGCACATTGTTCGGAGATCATGGGGGCGTCCCATGGAAAGTGGTAACCGCTAGGGCTTTGTAGCCCACGATCTCTGTTTTGGCGGGAAAGCTAAAGGGAAGAGGAGACGTGGGTTTGACCATGTCAGGATGGTCCTTCCTGCTAGTCCCTTCGTCAGAAATACCCCGAAGGGCTTAGGGCTTCGATTCGCGGATTCCCACATGGTAACCAGTTCGCAGGCGAATGGTTTTACGCCAATGAAACGTGTTAGAAGATTAACCTGGGCCTCCGAAGGGAGGGCTTTCTACAGGATCGAAGGGGAGTTCTTCGACCCGTTAGGAGGGTACATCATCAAGCCCCCCAGTCGAAAGTGATATATACGTACGAGTATAAATTGCATTCGACTCAAAAAACATGCACTACACCTATTAAATTACACTCTCGTGCAAAAATAAATGACTAACCAAACCGCGCATTTAATGCGGGCTAATGATTATTTTCCCACTTGGGCTGTAAACTCAAACGGCTTATTTAATCGGTACTAGCAAACATCACTTCAAAATTTAAATGCCCATTCAAGATCCGTAAGATCTTCAAAGTTAGGTGTACATGTGTGCGCTTGGGATCAAAACCGTCTGGGTACATAAACCCAAAATAATTAAACCCTAGCTCATTTTACCTCCGCCCAAAATATACACATTGCTCTGCAATCTTGTGCTTCCGTTGGAACCAAAAGGTAAAATTCCAATAAACCTTCCTTGATCTTTTATTCTTTTAATATGAGCATGGCCGCTAAGCGAATTATTAGGCAACAGACCTGTACCTTGTCGAAACAAGCCTTATCTGAGTTCCTGCTTGATTACCCTATACCCTCGGAGTACAAAATTATGCTCCCTAGTAAGAAACAAAATATTTTCGATGCTCCCGAAGGGTTTGTGGGTTTGTATGTGCATGCATTCACTCAATCGAATCTTTGGATACCTATTCATCCCTTGATTTTAGAGTTTCTACAATACTATCAAGTTCATGTGTCTAGGTTAAACCCTTTTGGTCTTGCTAAATTGACCACTTACATCGTAATGTGTAAAGCATACGGCTATGAACCCACATTGAAGGTGCTTAGGGGTTTTGTGAATCTCTACCCTGGTGGCGATTGGGTAACCATTGCCAAAAGGGGTGAACATGACGTACCTGCTCTTGTCACGAAACCTTTTTCAAATATTAGAAATTGGAAAGGACAGTTTTTCTATGTTGAGAGTACTATCATACCTCCTGAGTATCCAGCATTGTTGGATAAAGCAAATATGTATGATGAGAAGAAGTACAATGACCCTCTTCCCTATGAGATAAGGAGTGACCCCTTGTACCAGCGTCTCGCACGCCACCCTGCTGACGTCCAAACGTTTCCGGAGCCTATATTGTACATGGCTGGTTTAAGTGACAGCTGGGACGGGTCTCCGTCATCACCTGAAATAATTTATGAAGGAAAAAGTATGTATATATCTTATTTAAATAATTTAAATAACTTATCTGCTGATATTCATCTCCTTTTCGTTTGTTTGTGCAGAAATGGCATTCAGAAACTTTGTTGTGGCTGGAGGTGCCAAAGAGGTTAGCTTTATGCCGAAGGATCCTCAGGATACAAGTTACGGAGTGGGATCTCCTTCTATATCTGATGTTGATGCCTCTCCACCCAAGCCTCTTGCTGTGCTCCCCCCAATCAAACCCCTTGGTACTGAGGAAGCCCCCCAGCTAGTGGAGGATGTTGGTGACTCTGATGATACCCCCTCCGGAAGTGATCAGCTCAGGATCGTAGGGTCCTCCGGCATTGCTGATAGAGTGAGAACAAGGAAAGGTACCAGTGCCAAAGTTGCAAAGACTGCTCCAAAAAGAAAACCCAATGTTCCTACACCCTCATCGAGGAATGTCAAACAAAAAACAGAAAAAGCTCGTGGGAAAGCCATTATGTATGCGCCAGATAAAATGGTTGATGAAGATGACATCCCGGGTAAGTGAAAATTCTTCAAGTCTCCCTCCCTTTCCGTAATATTGCGTATTTGGCTTATATCGCCTTTTTATTTTTTTTTTTATTTTTTTTTTAGGTTTACCAGATACGAAGGAACTGCCCAACGCTCTCTCCTGCCGCTTGCTTGTTGAGAATGTCACTCCTGCCTCATGGAGGAGTAAAATGAATGAGATGTCCATTGAGAAACTTTGCGATCTCAACGACAAAAGTTATATCAGGCAAGCAATGCTGGACAGCCATCTTAGCTTTCGCACCAGGGGATTGCTTAACAAAGTCAAGGAGGCGAAGGAGGAGGTTGCTGCTGTTGTTGCCAGAGAGAAAGAAAGGGAGAAGAGTTATGCCGAGTTGGAGAAGAGGTGTGACGAAGCCATGGAGAACTTTGAGAAACACCCAAGGTACGAGGTTCTTCGAGACAAGATTGATGGTCTTGAGAGTCAGCTTAAGGAATCACAGGCTGAGTGTGGCAGGCTAAAGTTGGAGGAAGCTAAGGTTGTTGGCTATGAAAACCAGGTGAGTGCCCTGGAGTCTAAGTGTATTGGGTTGGAGACTGAGAGGGCCAAACTAGTGGAGCAGGATGCCCTGCGTTGTCAAGAGGTTGATAAGTTGAAGCTCGAATGTCAAAGGTTGAGAAAAGATAGGGCTGAGGTTGTTTCAAAGGCCATCCCCTATATTACTATGGAATTATACCATAGCGATGAGGTGGGGGAGGTTGTGGGTAGGCTAGTGAATGCAGCCATATTCTATGGCAAATGCACAACTTTGGAGGAGATTGCCGAAACCAAGAAACCAGTTGTGCTTTCGGAGGTGCCATACTATCGCCCAAATTTCGTGCGGGAGTATGATGAAGCTGGTAACGCATTCACCACGGCGGTGTATCCCTTTCTTGCCGAAGCAACCAAAGATCCTTCAGCCTCCATCGAAGATCTCCTTTCTAAAAAACCCAAGAGCATACAACCTCCGTCTCCAACTAAAAGAACCTTGTCTGAGAAACCCAAGTCTGCGACTCATCTGGAAGACCCGAACTCTTCTATCAACAAATGAAGGCTGCCATGTTGGCAGTAATTTAGTCTGTAAGGGTGGCGTGTACCCTTTAAAACAATTTGGTTATGTTTAAAGGCTGGTGCCTTTGTTTAAGACAATTTATCATGCTTTTATCAGGCGTGTGCCTGTTGGAATAATTTGTCTGGGCTTCGAACCATAACTTTGAACAATTATCTCTTTTGTTGATAGCTACGCCTATGCGTAGTCTTTATTAATTTGGAGGGATATGCTCCTTTTTTGATGCCATGCTTATCTTCTCTTACGCTCCTTACAAGAACGTAAACATACAACCTAAGGTTATAACCTTATTGTGTGTATTTTGGACCAAGATTTTATGCAATCGTATAATTTGACTGCGACAGAGGGTCGCGACCCACTCCGTCTTTATCCTTAAGTTACAGAGGGCTTTTAATACCCTAAGACTTCATAGGAAAGTTAATGTGAATTGTAATGGATGTTATTGTTATACAAGACATGTGCCTTGCTTCATCCTTCGACATTGAAACTTGTAAAGTACTTGGCTGAACCAATCTATGTTGTATAAAACGAAACAAGAGATTTTGAGGGAAACATGTTATATCATTAAGTGGGTAGGGAGGATTACATCATTTGATGAAATGAACTGATGCGTGGTTTTGCAACCTTACAACAGGTTTTACCTCTCGAGGGATCTCAAGAGGCTTACAACCCCACCAGGCAGTGTACCTGACCGATGTAGTATAGTGTAGTGGTAAGTACGGGGGATTGATCGTTCTCCACAGGGAATAGTGTTCGTTAGGTATGAAAAATTACTCTAATAGGCCTAAGGGTGAGAGAAGATTCTTTTATATGTTTTTATAATTTTATGAAAGCAAGTAAAATCTCGGGTTTTGAAAGAGTGGGCGGAATTAGTTGCTAGTCAACTAACCCAAATAACTACGAATGCAAATAAAATAAAATAACTGAAAATAAAAAGGTTGATGAAACTTATGTGGAGAGAAATGTGTTTACTTAGATTTCCTTACTCCCTAACTATCTTTTACCGGTTGATTAGTGTGCATTAATTGCGTGGATGACGGGTGTATTCCTTAATACCAATCGTGGGGTGGCGTACGTACTTCCCCAACTCTACAAGCTCCTACTTCACTCCTATGTCGAGCCGGCTAGGAAGCTCCTAACATGGGATCACTAGAATTCGCTTGTGCATTAAATACAACCATAAAAACCTTAGTACGCATTGGTTCATGTTTCTTAAGACGTTCAAGCAAGTTACCGAATAGGAGGTTAGCCAGTTTTCTTAAGCCTAACATAGATAAACAATCATCCAATACAACTAATAACACACTAATAACCAATAATCAATAGCTAGGTTTCATTAGATCTACGCAAACACAAGATAAATCTAGCCTAGCATGTTAAACAAAAGACAAGAACAAGATAGAATCAAACAACACATAGACATATTGAATGATTAATTGATAACTTATCTTCAATGTAACATGGAAGATCTCAAGGCAAAAAGCCTTGAAAAAGCTGCTAAAATCGTCTTAGGGTTTCCTCCCAAAAGGTTACACACAAAGTTCCACACTAATGACAAAAAATTGCAAAACTATATATAGAGTTTAAGGTCTGACGGCGTCACGTTATGGATCCTGACGCCGTCACCTCGCCGCTTTTAGGGTTCCCGGATGGCCTTCCTGACGCCGTCCCTCTTTAGTGCTCCAAAATCCGCTCTGGCCTATCAAGGGGTGACGCCGTCAGAATAGAGCTTGACGCCGTCCCTCTTTAAGTTAAACTGTGATGGCCTTGATCACTTCAAAGCGTGACGCCGTCAGATTTTTCATGCAAATTTCTCTGGCTTATCATGAGTAATTTTCACATCCACCACTTTTACCAAGCCATGACGCCGTCTGGACTAATTCATGACGCCGTCAAAGGTACTTTCCAGCGTAATTTTGAGACTTTGCCGTTTTCTTCACTTTTATGCTCCAAAAACGTCCAAAATGCTTCCTTTTCCAGATTTCTTCTCAAAAGTACCTAAAATGACAAAAGGAACGATTTAGGGCAATATTTGATCAAATAAATACGATTTAGGGCTTAAATGACCCCTTAAAAGCGGTACACTTTTCGCTTCATCAAATACCCTTACACTTGAGATTTGCTTGTCCTCAAGCAAATGCGCTTTTATTCTAATCAAAATACAAGTTAGGGGTCATTTAACGCTAACATAAAAGTAATTGCAACAATTAGTCGTTCCACTTTAATCATAATAAGCACGGAGATTACATACTAGCACCTCACAAGTAGTGTTTAGATACTCACATCTCTCAAGTGTCATTAAAATAAATCTCATAAATGAAAACGGATAATATCTCTCACTACCTGTCATAGCAAATAGATTACCATAGGCTTGGGAAAGGATCGAAAACCTCCTCCACTAGGCGTAAGCACCTAAGATAAACTATCAAAGATGGCTTTTAAACGGGTTATAACATTAGGTGTAGGGATATGGTAAACACGGTTTTGTTGGATAAGGGATATTTTACTGGTGGCGAGTTAAAGATCTTGGTTGATTACAAGTACTATACAATGTTGCTAAGCCAAGACTCGACTCAATCTTAAGCTAAAAACAAAATAACAAAAACATAAAATAAAACGGGATGGTAGTCCGTATGTTTTTTCTACTTTTCTTTTCTCATTTTTTTTTGTATTTTTCTTGATTTTTTTTTTTTTTTTTTTTTTTTTTTTTTTTTTTTTTTTTTTTTTATATATATACACTCTTGCCCTACCATCCAAAATAATACATCACAGGGGTGTTGCATTCCCCTTACACTTGAACTTTTACATAACTTTACAAATAACTATTCTAATGACTCGAATTAAGATAATCGAAACACTTGGAGTACTTTTAAAATATTTAGCACATATGGGGGTAATAATGTTGTTCTTCCCCATTACTCCATTACACTAGTACTTTACCCATGAGTCCCAATCGTCCCAAAACAATATGTACGAGGATATGACTCGACTTAGCAACCATGTAATCAATTAGATAATTAACTTGGGTTTAAACAAATGTTGTAACAATAATGCACTAAAAATGAGTGCATACAAGGTAGGCTAAGGCGATTTGGGTGTACATTTAAGTGGGGTGTAACAAATTCTTCCTTTAAGTAAAATGCTTAAAGGTCGAAACGAAAAGATAGGCTCTGAGGGGTGTACTAGGGGTATCGTGTACTAAAAATGAGTACATCGCAAAGGGTGTGGGAGAATTACTTGACCAATGTAGCCAATGTAATTATAACAAAAACACAGGTGTAAAACAATGGGTTAATCCTAATGCCTCTTATCATGTAGTAAATCTAACTACACGAATGTAGTCTCACTTGTGGCCTCGGAATGGTCCTAACGCAAGTTCTAGAATCTAAGTGCTACCGGTACACACATCATAGCATACATGCTTTTCCTACCAATTCTAGGGGCGAACCTCACATATTTGGGGGTGGAAAATTTTTTAGTGGTACGGTTTTGTGCTAGTCATATAACTCCTATCCGTGAGACGCTCATTAAGATCAAAGTTTCACTCCTAAATGTTGTAAAAAAATTTAAATTTGGAACTAAAATTGACCTAACAGGTATTTATCTCAGTTTTATTACACATCTACCATCAAACAAACAAAAATCAAGTGCAATTGTATTCTCTAAAGTATCGTACTTTTACCCCCCCTTACACTTAAGATGAACATTGTCCCCAATGTTCAAATAACAAGATGTAAAAAGTATAAAGTAAAAGAATGAAATCAAATACTCCCCTGATTCGTTCGGTGGATAAAGAAATAACATGGTTAGATCTTCTTCCAAGGTAATGTTGAAGCTCCACGACTAATGCATCGCCATAAGCTTGATTCCACATACATCTCCTTGTCCAAAATAACCTGTTAAACCTGAGAAAACAAACACGAAAACCTGCATAACATCGGCGGGATAAACTCTATATAAGGATATAATGCTTGTGGAATGATTATTTTGCAGATTCCTGGAGATTATAAGTTAGAGATTTAATAAAAAAAAACTTTTTATGAAAACAAAACTTTCAAAAATTTTCAGAAAATTAAACCTGACGCCGTCAGGTTGTAAAGCCTGACGCCGTCAGAAATAATCTGACAGAATTCTCATGTTACGTTTCCGGAAAATTTTTGGAAAAACCTATACCTTACTTCCTGGAATTCCTGCAAAACATCATTATGACTCGATACAAGCATTTGACTCAAACAAATACTAATATGTATGTTGATTTAATATTATTACGATTCATGTTCATTTGTTCTAATAAACCGATTTAGATTTCCCTTACACTTAACTTTTGCAAAATACCTTTATTTGTAGTTAAGACGAAGTTAAAAACAAAATAAAGCATTTTCACAATTTAGTTTTTAACATGAATCAATAATAATAAAAATATAACACACACACGGAAACAAATAAAATCAAACAAACAAAGAAATAAACACACAAAGCAAATAAAGCTTGGGTTGCCTCCCAAGAAGCGCTTTTCTTTATTAACGAGTCTTGTAGCTAGACTCAAAGTCACTCTACCCAATGTAAGTGAGTTCGTCATCGAGGACGTCATTAGGGTTAAGCTTGGATTGAAGTTTCCTATTGGTCCGCTTAGTACAATATATCTTTTCAAACCTCTCTCTATCCGGGTCATACAATGTCATCTTCATATGCCATGACCCATCTCCATCTTTGGGTGGTTTGTCCCAATCCCACTTATGATCATCGTCCTCACGAGTCCACTTATTCATTCCTAGGTTAATTGGCAAAACTCCTAGGAAATCAATCATCTTCCTAAAAACTAGAGGGTCTTCAAATGGATCCAATTCGGTGTCCCTAGCTAAGAGTTGCTCTACCGTATGTGTTCGGTTCACAAAGTCCTCTTCTAGGTAAAATGGGCGTTGGGGTCCTATGAAGTCTCTATCGATCCAAGGTCCATATCTAGATGGTCTCCTATTTAATTCTAACCAATGGGGTGTTGGTTCCTCACTAGTATCATAGGCGTGCTTCTTCACATCATAGACTGACCAAGTATCACCTTCTCCTACCGCTATCTTAGATTCCTTACAATCAATCATAGCACTAGCGGTCGCCAAAAATCCTCTACCTATTAACAAGGGGCATGTAGGGTCGCTAACCATATCAAGGACGTGGAAATCGGCTAAAATCGTTAGTTTTCCTATGTGTACTAACACGTCTTTGACTACTCCAACCGGGTAAGCAACACTTCCATCCGCTAAGCCTATTATAACCTCAGTTTCTTCAAGTTTCCCTGGTTTTAGAGAGGTGTAGAGAGGTAACGGAAGTAGGTTAAGGCTTGATCCAAGATCGGCTAATGTGTCATAAGCCTCCGAATTACCGATCTTGCAAGGTAGAACAAATAAGCCCGGATCATCTAACTTCTTAGGTAGCTTGTTTTGAACAAAGGCGGTCCCTTTTTCGCCTAATTTGAGCTTCTTCTCATCCAACACATCAATAACCGGACTTTCAAGGTGGAGCTCCTTGAATTCATTGTCAAGGTTTTGAGTGGGAGGTGTTTCATCTATGTTGTTGACCAATTTGGATATCATAACTTCTTGGTCATTTTGAGCGACTTGGGTTTGTTTGAAACACGAGCTCATGGAATTGACCGAATAATATTGTGGACAAGAACTAGGAGACGAAACCGATGAAATGGCGTTGACGTTTAGTTTCGGGTTCTTGACCGTGTTGCTAGGGAGTGCTCCCATTTCTCGGTCATTGAGGGCTTTCAACAAAGTGTCAATCTTATTGGTCATCTCGCTTTGTTTTTGTTTGAAATCGGCTTCAAACTTGGCCAAACGAGCTTCTTGAGATGCCATAAATTGGGACATCAATCCTTCAAAGTTATTGGTACTACCATTGCTAGAAGGATTGTTGTTGAAAGTACGGTTCGAGTTGGAACCGCTTGATTGGAAACGATTAGGTGGGTTGGAAGAATTGGTTTGTTGTGCGTTTTGGTTTTGTTTTCACCTAAGGTTTGGGTGATTTTTCCATGAGGGGTTGTATGAATCACCGTAGGGGTTTGGCTCGGGTTTGAAAGTGTACCACTTGTCTCCCGCTCCGTCGGTACGCGAGGATGCGTGGTCCGCAAAAGCTTGTTCGGGGAGTTACATGCAATCACGAGTGTCGTGGGGACCACTACATAATTCACATGAAGAAGTGATTTTGTTCACTTGGCTTGAAGGTTTAGGAACCTCGTAGGATTTCATAAGAAACTTGACTTGGTCTTCAAGTTCTATGATCCTACGGTCCGGAAGTGCTTGAATTATTCGAAGGCAAAGATATTGCCTTGACCGTTTTATTCAAATCACGGGGATCACTCCAACTTTCGTTGTCATAAAGAGCAAGGTCTTCTAGGAGAGCCCATGATTGTTCCGCACTTAGATCACGTAGCTTACCACCGGCCGATTGGTCAATGGTTTGCCTCGTGGAGAGATTGACATGGTCATAGAAGATTTGGACTTGGAGCCAAAGTTCTAAGCCATAGTGAGGGACTTTTTGGAGTAAGTCCTTGAATCGAGTCCATGCCTCGTAGAGGGTTTCGCCTTGACGTTGTTGGAACATCAAGATATCATTCCTTAGCTTGGTAGTTCTTCCCGGTGGGAAAAACTGAGCATGGAAACGAGTGGTGAGATCATCCCAAGAGGTGATGGATCCTGCGGGTAGACGCTCTAGCCATTGACTAGCTTGGTCCCGCAGAGAGAATTGAAAGAGACGCAATCGGGTCGTCTCTCGAGTGGCAACATCAAGGTCTATGGAATCAACAATTTCGAGAAAGTCCTTGAGATGTTGGTTAGGATCTTCGGAACGAAGTCCATGGAATGCGCATCCGCTTTGCACCAACCGGATGGTGTCGGATCGCAAGGGAGTGACATTGGCTCCTTGAGTGAGCTCAATGGTGTTTCGATAGCCATGGTGGCTAGGACGAGAGTACTCTCCTAAAGTACGGGCTCTAGGAGGTTGTGGTGGTTGTTGTGGTGGGTTGTTGGGATCGAGGATATTACCATCTTCCATGATGTCGGATGGTAATGGTTACGAACAAAGAAACGAAGAAAAAAGATAGACTAAAGAAAACCTAGAAAAAGAAAATAAAAATCTCACTAGAAAGGAATCTAGTGAGTAGACCTATAAAATAAAAAATTCAACCTAAACAATAACTATTCCCCGGCAGCGGCGCCAAAAACTTGATGCGTGGTTTTGCGACCTTACAACAGGTTTTACCTCTCGAGGGATCTCAAGAGGCTTACAACCCCACCAGGCAGTGTACCTGACCGATGTAGTATAGTGTAGTGGTAAGTACGGGGGATTGATCATTCTCCACAGGGAATAGTGTCGTTAGGATTGAAAAACTACTCTAATAGGTCTAAGGGTGAGAGAAGATTCTTTTATATTTTTTTATAATTTTATGAAAGCAAGTAAAATCTCGGGTTTTGAAGGAGTGGGCGGAATTAGTTGCTAGTCAACTAACCCAAATAACTACGAATGCAAATAAAATAAAATAACTGAAAATAAAAAGGTTGATGAAACTTATGTGGAGAGAAATGTGTTTACTTAGATTTCCTTACTCCCTAACTATCTTTTACCGGTTGATTAGTGTGCATTAATTGCGTGGATGACGGGTGTATTCCTTAATACCAATCGTGGGGTGGCGTACGTACTTCCCCAACTCTACAAGCTCCTACTTCACTCCTATTTCGAGCCGGCTAGGTAGCTCCTAACATGGGATCACTAGAATTCGCTTGTGCATTAAATACAACCATAAAAACCTTAGTACGCATTGGTTCATGTTTCTTAAGACGTTCAAGCAAGTTACCGAATAGGAGGTTAGCCAGTTTTCTTAAGCCTAACATAGATAAACAATCATCCAATACAACTAATAACACACTAATAACCAATAATCAATAGCTAGGTTTCATTAGATCTAAGCAAACACAAGATAAATCTAGCCTAGCATGTTAAACAAAAGACAAGAACAAGATAGAATCAAACAACACATAGACATATTGAATGATTAATTGATAACTTATCTTCAATGTAACATGGAAGATCTCAAGGCAAAAAGCCTTGAAAAAGCTGCTAAAATCGTCTTAGGGTTTCCTCCCAAAAGGTTACACACAAAGTTCCACACTAATGACAAAAAATTGCAAAACTATATATAGAGTTAAGGTCTGACGGCGTCACGTTATGGATCCTGACGCCGTCACCTCGCCGCTTTTAGGGTTCCCGGATGGCCTTCCTGACGCCGTCCCTCTTTAGTGCTCCAAAATCCGCTCTGGCCTATCAAGGGGTGACGCCGTCAGAATAGAGCTTGACGCCGTCCCTCTTTAAGTTAAATCGTGATGGCCTTGATCACTTCAAAGCGTGACGCCGTCAGATTTTTCATGCAAATTTCTCTGGCTTATCATGAGTAATTTTCACATCCACCACTTTTGCCAAGCCATGACGCCGTCTGGACTAATTCATGACGCCGTCAAAGGTACTTTCCAGCGTAATTTTGAGACTTTGCCGTTTTCTTCACTTTTATGCTCCAAAAACGTCCAAAATGCCTCCTTTTCCAGATTTCTCCTCAAAAGTACCTAAAATGACAAAAGGAATGATTTAGGGCAATATTTGATCAAATAAATACGATTTAAGGCTTAAATGACCCCTTAAAAGCGGTACACTTTTCGCTTCATCATGAACACTCGACACCTACCATTAATGCTTCTTTCCCATGTGAGAAGAGTGCGTTACATGAAATTGAAAAACAACTAAGTGCTTTTTTAAAGAAAGGTAAGTTCTTATATGCAAAACTTACGAGAGTTGGTGTCATGTCCAAACTTGTTCACGACACATTTTTTTCCTGCCCTTCGAGCTTGTATGCCTTGTTGCCACAGCATTTCTTTTTTGACGATGGGCTATTTCACTTGGTTTCGCTTGCTTTCATTCGAAGGACAAATTCCTATATGCCTTCAGGACTTTGGGAAGTTTGTCTACCCACTTATGCTGATATTTCCCTAGCTTCATCTCGATTTCAACGACAATATCCTTGTCAACACAAATGAACCTTTGCTTCACATTCAGGCTTTTGCAGAAAGAGGGGAACGCTCCTTCGGCAAAGTGTGTCCCCTCATAAGAGGTGATGACTCGTGGGATTCCAAATCTGAAAATTATGTGTTCCCATATGAACTCTTCCACATCTTTTCCTTTTGTTGATGCCAATGGCTTGGCCTCGACCCACTTGGTGAAATGATCGATGGCTATGACCAAGAATTGTACCCCTCCGGGGGCTAATGGTAGGGGTCTGATTATGCTGACTCCCCATTGACCGAAAGGCCTTACTGTCATGCTAGATGTCGCATCATACTCTAATGGTTTTCGGGCTTTGGAGTGTGTCTGACATACCATGCATGTTTTGATTGCTTCCCTTGGGTCTTCTAGTACGGATGGCCAGTAATAACCGCACCTTGTTACCTTCGAGGCGATGGCTCTACGGCTTGTGTTTCTTCCGCAAAATTCTTTATGAGCATTGTAGAGAATGCTCGAAGCCTGCTTTAATTCGACACAACGAAGCCAAGGAGATGAAAGACGCCTTTTGTATAGATTATTGCCTATGAGCCTATACTGGGGGCTTTTGATTTTGATTCTTCGCGCTGATTTTGAATTATCAGGCAAAATGCCGCTTATTAAGTACGTTTTTATTGGTGCTATCCAGCTGGAGCCTTCATCAGATGTTTCACTTCGTGCAATTGACCTGGTGGCCAATACTTCCACTAAAACCTCACTGGGTAGATGAGCAAAAGCAATCGATGCGAATCTGGTTAGGGCCTCCGCCTTTCCGTTTTGGCTTATGTGGAAATTTGTTACTTTGTGTCGTTCAAAACCCTGAATGAGCTTTTTAACTTCATTCAAATATTCCTTGATTATTGGCTGCCTTGCTCTGTAAGAACCCCTGATTTGACTAGTGACTGAAAGTGAGCCTACGAAGATGGAGAGGTCATGAACCTCTATGCCCTTTGCGAGTCGAAGGCCAGCCAGCAAGGCTTCATACTCTGCTTCATTTTTTGTGGTCTTGAATTCAAAACGTAATGCATAACTGTACTCCTTTCCATCCGGATTAATCAGGATTAAGCCTGTCCCGAAACCATCGGAGCTTGAGGCTCCGTCAGTGTATAATTTCCACCCCTCCGTTGCCATCTGGGGTATTTCTCTATTTTGGCTATGTCTGGAAGGTGTTTCGTTGAGAACTCCTGCGGATGTCTGATCTTTGATGGAGCTTGGACTATCACGTCTTTTTAATAACCTCGGAGCTGGTAGATCAATAGCTGCTTTAAACTTCGAAGGGTTGGCTTTGACTCCTTGCTTAGTTGGCTCAATGGGTTTGAACCCCTTGAGTTGATGTTCTTCGCCGTAGAGCTTGTCATCAGTCACAGGTACTTGAGGAGTTCTGGTATTCCTAAGATGTGTCCCTTCGAAGACTTTCCCTTTGGCTTTGTGTGGCTTCTTCAAGTCTGTTGTGGAACTAGCTGGAGGTTGCTTTTCGCATACTATCTTCCGTCTTGCGTGATGCTTTTTTGTAACGCTATCTTTTTCAACATCCGCACTCCTGATAGCATCCTTCGTAGGTTCTTTAGAACCTTCCCTTTTTTTCTTGCTATCCTCCAGGCCGTGCTCAAAAAATACCGTCCCTATTCCGTAGGGTGTGTGAAATTTCACCGCTGCGTGTATAGTGGAGACTACTATACCCATCTTTTGCATGGCGGTCCTTCCTATCAACAAGTTGTAGGGGGAGTTGGACCTTACGATAGTAAACATGAGGGTTTCTGTCCTTGCCACCCTGCCTTCTCTAATTGTTATTTCCAAAGGAACTTCTCCTAGAGGCCACGAACGTTCACCAGAAAATCCTACTAAAGGCATCCTTGAGCCAACCCTTTGAGATCTGACCGCAGGCGAGAGCCTTCGAAAGCAATGTTCATATATGACCTCACAAGGGCTTCCGCAGTCCATGTAAGCTCCACTTATCTCTTGGCTAAAGATTAGGATTTTGATAACCACCGGATCATTCGAAGGGATCTTGTCTGTGATAGGGGAAAACATTATTTCCCTTACCTCGTTTGCTTCCGGCTCCGGTACTTTCCTTTTCGAAGTGGTTTCACCCCGTTGTATCATTAGTATGGGGGCTTCGGTAGGGTTAGTATCCTTGGCCATTTGAGTGTCGGTCATCTTTTCTTTGCCTTTCTTGATTCCTTTTACCAGGTGTGCCAACTGCCCAGATCTTACGGCTTCTTCAATTTGTTTCTTTAGTTCCCTGCAACTGTTTGTATCATGGCCATTGTCTTCGTGGAAGTGACAGTACTTGCTGGTATCCCTGTTTTTGCCCTTACTTGTCATGCGGGGAGGTGCTTCGAAGGCTTTGGCTGCCCTCTCCGTAGCAAGTATTTCCTTTGGAGACTTCGTTAGACTGCTTAACAAACCATGGTTCGGGCCTTTGTTGTACGGAGAAAACCTGTCTCTGTTCTTGCTCTTGTTTTTGGACCCTTCCCACGAAGAATGCTTCGAAAACTTGTTGTTGCTATCTTTGTCTATCGGAGCCCCATTAGTGGACACCTCTTTTGCTTCGATCCAAGTATATGTCTTTTCGGTCAGCCCCTTGTAAGTTGTCGGAAGGTCAGTGGACAAGAATTCCACCAAACTCCGATTCCGAAGGCCATGTACGAAACCAGAAATACGTTGGTCTTCATGAAGACCCAAAATTTGCAAAGTCTCATCGGTGTATCTAGTAACGAAGGCCCTCGTGCTTTCGTTATCTTTTTGTTTGATGTTGTGCACCGTTAAATGAGTCCTTGTGAACTTCTTTTGCTGACTGAAGTGTGACCGGAACTTAGCTTTGAGATCATCAAGGTTGACGATGCTACCGGGCTTTTGCCCATTCCACCAAATACGAGCAGAATCCCGTAGGGTGTATGTAAACATATGACAGGCCACCGGCATAACCCACTTTTGCATCTTGATAGCCCCTTCGAACAAGTGTAAGAAATTGTCCGGATCCCCCTTCCCATCATAAGTCCCGACATGTGAAGGCATTTTCAACCCATCAGGCAATGGGTAATCTTCTATCCACCTAACGAAAGGTGTAGCTGAACCCATAGGGTCTGAATATAGACAATTATAAGGTGGTGCATACATGGGGACAGTATTGTATGGATTGCTGTTTGGGGGCATTCCCATAGGAGTCTGGCCTGGGTAGGACTGATAAGGTGTATTCATGGCAAACTGGTAGCTGTTTCCCATGGCGTACGGAGGGTACGCCATAGGATGGCCGAAGGGCATGCTCCCATAATTTTGGGGGAAGCTTGGGTTATTAGGCTGTCCATTTACTGGAGGATATAAGTTTTGAGTATAAGACTGAGTTTGGAACGAGGGGTACATACCATTGGGAGGAATATTTCCTCCCATATTGATTGTAGACGGATTGCCTTCTACGCCTGATGCGTGAGAAGGCTGCAACGGAACCCCAGCTTCAGTCCTTCCAAGATGAGCTGCTAGCAATGGAGGCAAAGTCACCCCCTTTCTTCCCTAAGCTGGCTCCTACCGTTAGAGCCTTCGGTAACCGCCCCTTCTCTTCTTATCGGAGCCCTCTCGGGGACTCCTTCGAAGCCAACGGACCTTTTGCTTAGCCTTCGACCGATTGGAGACCCAATTCTTAAGGCCGATATGGTTGGCCCTTGGGTCGGAGGCCTAGGTTCCATCTCCATTTCTTCATCATATTCATCACTCGAGTATTCCAACTCCCTTCGCACCTCAGCATTCCTGACTTGCCTGTTACGAGCCCTTAACAGGGTTTCCAACACTTCGTGGTTGGCTTCGACAAAGGCTGGGCTAATGACAGGTTCTGGGTTGGCTGATGTCGAAGCATGATTGTTGGTTGTGATTTCTGGGTGAGAACGTGTTGTGAAGGTGGAATCGGTTATTGGGGGAAGGTTGTTAGAGTCGTCGATTGATATTGGTGTCAAGGTAGAGAAACCCGGTGGGGGAGTATCTTCTCTCCCTTGATCCATGCCGGAATAATAGTGAAATTGGTTGGTAGGTTATAAGCTCGGAATTAACGAGACCAATTGTAGCGGTCCCACGGATGGCGCCACTGATTGAACAAATAATTGCACAACCAAGCCTTCGATGGTGATCAAAGGAATAATGGGGTGTTGAGATTGCGCCAAGCTTGTTCTTAACCTGAAAATAAAAAATACGAAGACACTACGTTAAGTGATTGCGCAGGGGTTGGACCCTGCGAACCACCTCCGGCGTGCGAGTAAGTATGTGTGATGGTAATGTAGGTCGTAAATTGAGAGAGTGAAGTTAACTTACTTTGCTTTGGCCCGACTATGCTATTTATAGGGGAGAAATAGGACATAGTGGGCGGTTACACATTGTTCGGAGATCATCGGGGCGTCCCATGGAAAGTGGTAACCGCTAGGGCTTTGTAGCCCACAATCTCTGTTTTGGCGGGAAAGCCAAGGGGAAGAGGAGACGTGGGTTTGACCAGGTCAGGATGGTCCTTCGTGCTAGTCCCTTCGTCAGGAATACCCCGAAGGGCTTAGGGCTTCGATTGGCGGATTCCCACATGGTAACCAGTTCGCAGGCGAATGGTTTTACGCCAATGAAACGTGTTAGAAGATTAACCTGGGCCTCCGAAGGGAGGGCTTTTTACAGGCTCGAAGGGGAGTTCTTCGACCCGTTAGGAGGGTACATCATCACCTACGATGGTAAAAGGATAAGTAAACCTACTAAATAACTCGTTGAGTAAGAGGGTTGCAAACCCATCAATATCGGATCATGCATCCTTGTTAAACACCTTACTCTCAAGACGTTGGAGTAAGTTCAATGTGCATCCCATGACGGATACACAACAACGCACACTGTGCACATTTAACAAATTAGGAGTTAAGACACTTAGCTCCTTGATATGATATTTGCAGTACGCTGCATATCAATCCATATACTTGCAAATTTTATGAACTTCATACACGATTGTGGATTCTTATAAATTTTCTTAAGTATGTACACAACAGTTTGATTCTTAGACACAACATAGAAGTCTTTTACGTAAAGACAAAATAACTAAGTACAAACATTATAACCACAATCACATTTGATACAATATGCGTACAATCGTATTTTTCTAATCAACATTACGGACTACGAGTTCATACAAGATATAGACTTAACATGCACATGTGCAACAAAATGTTAATCTATTACAAAAAATTACCAAGACAAAGAATCTAAAAGCTATGGGTGCGTCTAAGCCCTGAACCACCAACATGGTACGCAGCACGACTAGTTCCCTCAAGCTCCTTCAGAAGATCACTATCTTGGGGTGACACTGTTGGTACGCTAACAGGCACTCCATCAGACCTAGGAATATGCGCAGCACCGACACCGCAAAGGATGGCCTTCCCCTTCACACCCCGCTTCTTCGCAAGCCTCATAGCATGGGCCTCTAAGGACTCCTTCAGAGAAATTTCCTTTTCAAGGGCAAAAGGATCCAGGACGTTGCGAGGGCAAGCGAAGATAGGTACCTGCAGCTGCGATTCATCTGGCTTGAGAAAATAGTCAGCTTGTGCCTCTGCGCCCTCCGCTGCATGCCTAGCCAAGGTTAACCCCTCCATAATAACACTTATGGGGTAATCTTGGTCGCGCTCCAGTTGAGCAATGTGAGGAAGGTCTAGCAGCTTCATCTTTTCCATAGCAGCGACAAGCTCATCGAAGGAATCAGCATTATAATCGGGCACTTGTGTAGCAGGCACCTTCAACAATCCGCTCTCAGAGAGCTCCTCTATAGCCTGCGCCTTGCCACGAGCAAGCGCACGCTCCACAACTTCCCCAAAAGCCTCCCGCACCTCTTGGGATTCCAAAGTACCCAAGGCAGCAAGGCGTAGCCCATGGCTGATAAGCCACCTGTGCTCAGCGATAGAAGATACCAAATGTGGGTACAGCTCTTCGTCATACTCGATACTGAGCTTGCGCAGCTTGATTTTTTGCTTCTCCAGCGACTCCTCCACAGCCTTGCGGAAATCATCTAGTCTGGCGAAGTGAACACTCTTGTTCTGCTCCATATACTTCAAGGCCCAAAGGCAAGTGGCCTTGTACTCTTTTGCGCCAGTGCGCTCTTGGTTCACTTGAGCAAACAAGGATAGCCTCTCATCAGCAAGCTTCTGAGCATACACAGTCGTTAACTCTACTTCAGCCTGAGCATCAGCTAACTGGGCCTTCAGTAGCGTAATTTCCCTATCCTTCTGCGCACTGCTGCTACCTTCACCCGCATGCCTAGCTTTGAGCTGTGCAACCAATGAGGCTTGATGCGCAGCAGCCACGCATAACTCCTCAATCAACTGGTCCGTAGGCACATCTGCAGAAGCCTTTGTTCCAGATCCTTGGCTCCCCTGCGCAATATGATCAGTAGGCGAGGGACCCACCTTGGGTGGCGAATCCTCAATACGCGCAGCATCATCACCAACAGCCTCAACACTGCACGCAAATAAACAAAGCTACTTTTATAGTATCATTGCGGAATAAGAAATGCAGATCTAAAAACACAAGCCTAATTACTTACTTGGGGGGAGGAGATTTAGTTGACGACGCATCCTCCTCTGATGATGATTGCTCACCAGAGATAAGATGGCGCCTTCTTTTGGACGTACCAGCGCCATCATCCCCAGCAGCTTTCTTGCGCTTCACCCCTTGGCCAGCGCCTTCTTGCCCACTTTCAGACATGGCAAACTCCCCACTTTCTGACGAATCGGTCTGCGATAGCTCTTCTACATGGATTTGTACCTCTGGAGTGGGAAAACTGCGCAGAGGAGTCGCCTCTAAAACAATTGGGGGTGTATCCTCTGGCTCTTCCTGCACGATCTCCATTGTGCGCCCCGCAGTAGCCTGTAGAACTGGCTCCTCGCCATCTCTCAAAGGGCGCACCCCTACAGTAACTTGCTTCGGCCTCTCCAAGCGAACAACACCGAATAGATCCATCTCTGCGCAACAAGCAACAAACAAACACAAAATGAGTTAGATAAGCTACAAAGGGAAGAGCGCTTACAACTAATAAGCGAAGAGGAAGGAAGTACAAGCACCCACCCCGGCTATTTCCGTCCAAAAAAGTTGGCACTTCCTCCGGACTACCAATGTAATTGCGACTGATGCCCATGTGCACCAAAAATTCCTCTGGATACACCTTGATCGGTTTGCGATTGGCATTAATCGTCTCCGCATCATCTGCGCTATACGTTCCGGGGATGGGGCGCTCATCTCTCGGTAATGATTCTTGGGTATAGAACTCAAAAATCCATGGAAAAAATGCACTATCAACCCAAAAGAACTTCTCCCTCCAATTCCTCAGTGCGTCTAACTTTTCCGTATAGCACTGCAGCGGCCCTGCGCGCTTGGAAAAGGACACCCACCCGTTTGACCACGACGTGTAATAAAACGCGCGGAATAGATGGATTGTGGGTTCAATCGCCAACAGGCGACAATTTACTTCAAAATTGGTTATTTTTGCTGCACCTATACAGTGCAATTGGGAAATATGAAGACGATAGTGTTTTAGAATATCGCACAAAAATAGGGAAATGGGCACACGTTGGTTAGCGAATTCGAAGAAACGTGTCTATACCCCTACCTTCCCTTGAGGGAAGTTCGCTATTGACGCAGTTGCCACCGGAACCACCGGGTGCAATGCGATAGGGATGTAATAATCTGAGGTGAACTGACGAAGTTCGTCCTCAGATATATCGGAATTAAAATCGGATAACTGAAGAACCATGGGTAGAATTTAAAGGATTCTGAAGCGCACGCGCTGTTACCTTACGAGTTGTTGATTTCTTGTTCGTTGTTTAAAGTTTTTAACAATGGCGGCAATGGATGATTTTTACTGTGATAAGCACAGTGAAATGGGAATGACACCTTATATAGGGTTACACATATTCGTGGATGGATGACACGTGCACCCCACTTGCTCTAATCGTGTGGCTGGGAAGCCAAAAGGTGAAGCACTTTTTCACCCACCCCTCATGATTTACGAAGGAGATACGGATGTACTTGGACTAGATTAATTTGATTTTTTAGGCGGGAAATACTTGAAACTTCTCCGCTACGTATCCCGGAATACTTTTTTGCTACATTTATTAGTCTAGCATCCGCAGTCGTTACACTACGTATACTAGACTGGGGGGACATGATGACGTATAGTCCGCATTCGGGTCACGAACCCGACCAATGGACGCTACTAACACTCAAGCCTATCACGAATGGGATCAAGCCCATCACGAATGGGCTATCACGATAACGGTTTAGGCTTACGTTGGCCCAAACCCGAAGTTATTTATGGTCTTGATATAGGATATCTCTTATTTATGGGATATGTATCAAACGACCGGTTTAGGCGGGATACGCCGAGGAGTGAGGAACACGAAACCAACAAGGATTTCATGTGTATATAAAAGGTCTCTTGAATCTCATTAAAGGTGCGATTTAATAACCATAACTCTTCAACTAAACCCTAAAACCGATTACTTACTCTCACGCCGGAGGATAATCGTGGGAGACAATCCCACGATAAGCCTAACGGTGTCTTTTTGTTTTCTTAGTGCGCAGGTCTCAAAAATTAAGATCTAATTGGTACGGAAACAAGGAACGCCCAACTTTTGTATCAACAAATGCGTTTTTTCCGCTGTACCGATTGCTACTCTTCTTAATTTCGAATTGATAGTAAGTTTGGTGGGTGTGTGGACTTACCAAGATCGGTAGGGATTTAAAAGGGTAATCAAGGAAGGTTGGATTCCTTCTCTCCTCACCCCCAGATGCTCCATGGCTAAAGAAGGAAGTCATTTCGTCATCAATTTGGCTTGTTGGGTTGACTTTGAGCTCGACAGAAGTGGCAGTAGGCGTGTAGATGAGGTGACAAAATTTTCTTGTTTCATTCTTAGTACTCTCTTTTTGTTTGATTAGATTTTTGGAGAGGTGGACAAAGTGATGAAGGGTAGCAACGAATGCAGAAGGGAGAAGAGATGAAATGCAGAGATTTTAGAGAGGTGGTGGGGAAGGAGAGAGAGTGTGTTGCGTTTTTATGTATAACCCCTTTTTTTTTCTTTTTTTTTTGTTATGTTATAATAAAAGTGAGAGTGTATTGTATAAAAAGGTGAGTATTATGTTTGTAAAATAAAATGTGGGGGTTAAACTAGCAGTTTCAAGTGTATCCCGGGTCTCGCTGAGACTTGATTTGATAAGTGCCTTCCAGGTTATCGTGAACACGGAAGATATAGTTCAGGTGTCGTTTTTCTTCAGACTGACATAAAATAAAATCTATTGACTCCGGAATGAAATTATAGGATTTAACTTTTACTAATCTGTTGTCGGTACGCGTGTGGTGTCGTTTTTCGAGAAAACGAGATAACCTCTCGTTTTGTTACGTTGGCGTTTGTAAATGTCAGAAAGTGAAAGTTTCACCTTTTCTGATAAAATCAAATATTAAAATATAGGTGGAAATTTACCGTTTGTCACATCCTCCCCGCCTTAGAACGAAAACCGTCCTCGGTTTTCACTTAGAATTGTTTGATGAATTTGTGAAGAGGTGTGGGTATTTGCGCTTGATTTCGTCCTCGCGCTCCCACGTGTATTCGGGTCCTCTTCGGGAGTTCCAGCGAACTTTTACAATAGGGATGCGGCTTTGCTTGAGCCGTTTGACTTCTCGATCCATTATTTCAGCTGGTTCTTCAATGAAATTCAGTCTCTCGTCGACCTGAATTTCTTCCAAAGGAATAGCAAGAGTTTCGTCCGAAAGACATTTCTTTAGATTGCTCACGTGAAACACATTATGTACGGAGCTGAGTTCTGACGGTAGCTCAAGTCGGTAAGCTACCGGTTCGATTTTGGCGATGATTTTGAAAGGTCCAATGTAGCGGGGGTTTAGTTTCCCACGTTTCCCGAAACGAATTACGCCTTTCCATGGCGAGACCTTTAACATGACGCGGTCACCAACTTGGAACTCAAGTGGTCTTCATCTTTTGTCAGCATAGCTTTTCTGTCGATCTCGAGCCGCTTGTAATCGACTCTTGATTTGTACAATCTTTTCGGTGGTTTCTCGCACTAGTTCTGGACCAGTGATTTGGCTTTCTCCAACTTCAGCCCAACATATAGGGGATCTGTACTTTCGACCATAGAGTGCTTCGTAGGGTGCAGCTTTGATGCTTGTGTGATAGCTGTTATTGTAAGAGAATTCGGCTAGAGGTAGGTGTCGATCCCAACTGTTACCAAAGTCTATCACACACGCTCTTAGCATATCTTCTAGTGTTTGGATGGTTCTTTCACTTTGACCATCGGTTTGCGGATGATATGCAGTACTCATATGAAGGTCGGAACCCAATGCACTTTGCAATGATCTCCAGAAATTTGACGTGAATCGACTGTCTCGGTCGGAGATGATAGAAATTGGGACCCCATGACGTGCTACTATTTCTTTCACGTGCAATCCTGCTAGCTTATCCATGCCTTCCTTTTCCCTGATCGGTAGGAAGTGAGCGGATTTGGTGAGGCGATCCACAATTACCCAAATTGTGTCGTAACCGCTAGGTGTTCTTGGTAGTTTCGTGATGAAATCCATGGTTATTCGTTCCCATTTCCATTCGGGAATCTCGGGTTGAGTCAGTAAGCCAGATGGTCGCTGATGCTCAGCTTTGTCCTTGGAGCATGTTAAGCATTGACTGACATATGTTGCGATGTCAGCTTTCATGTTAGGCCACCAGTAGAGTTTCTTCAGATCAAGGTACATTTTGTCTGCTCCGGGGTGGATGGAATATTTGGATTTATGTGACTCATGCATTATGAGGTCACGTATCCCTCCACATAGTGGGATCCAACTCCTGTTCTTGAAACACAACGTTCCATCAGCTCTTCTTGTGAATCCGTTTTCACTTTCGGGCATCCCTTTTACTCTCTCGTTACGTATGTTTTCTTCCTTGAGTGCCTCGGCCTGAGCCTCAAGAATTTTTGCTAGAAGTGGTGAGGTTATCGTCATACCCAATGATCGTACTCTCAAAGGTTTAGGCCGTTCTTTTCGACTAAGGGCATCGGCTACTACGTTTGCCTTGCCCGGGTGGTATCGAATTTCGCAATCGTAATCGCTGAGCAATTCTAACCAACGGCGTTGTCTCATATTGAGCTCCTTCTGGTCAAGGATATGTTGCAAACTTTTGTGGTCGGTGTAGACTATACACTTGGTGCCATATAGGTAATGTCTCCAGATTCGGAGTGCAAACACTACTGAGCCTAATTCCAAGTCGTGTGTAGTGTAGTTCTTTTCGTGTGTTTTTAATTGTCGAGAGGCATAAGCTATCACCTTCTCTCTCTGCATTAAAACAGCTCCTAACCCTTTGTGTGAAGCATCGCAATAGACCACAAAATCTTCACTGCCTTCTGGTAGTACCAAGATAGTTGCGCTACACAGTTTATTCTTAAGAAGTTGGAAGGCTTCTTCCACTTTATCTCCCCATTCAAATTTAATATTCTTTTGAGTCAACTTGGTTAACGGCTTGGCTATCTTTGAGAACCCTTCGATGAACCTCCTGTAGTACCCCGCGAGTCCTAAGAATTGGCGTATTTCGGTGGGTGTTGTGGGTGTCGCCCAATCCTTTATCGACTCGATCTTTGCGGGATCTACATGAATACCTTGTCTATCGATCACGTGTCCTAGAAATTGTACAGTCGGTATCCAAAATTCGCACTTGGAAAACTTAGCATACAATTCTTCCTTCTTCAACAGTTCTATGATTAGCTTGAGATGTTCTTCGTGCTCCTTCTCGCTCTTGGAGTATATCAAGATGTCTTCAATAAAGACGATTACGAATTTATCCAGGTACGGCTTGCACACTCGATTCATAAGATCCATGAATACTGGCGGTGCGTTAGTTAAGCCAAATGTCATAACCTGGAACTCGTAGTGACCGTAACGAGTTCTAAATGCCGTTTTCGGGATATCCTCTTCCCGAACCCTGAGCTGGTGATACTCGGACCTCAAATTGATTTTGGAGTATACGCATGAACCTTGAAGTTGGTCAAATAGATCATCGATTCGTGGAAGTGGGTAACGGTTTTTGATAGTTAGTTTGTTTAACTCTTTGTAGTCGATGCACATCCTGAAAGATCCATCTTTTTTTTTTGACGAATAGGACTGGGGCTCCCCAAGGTAAAGAACTTGGTCTAATGAATCCTTTCTCCGAGAGTTCCGACAATTGATCTGCCAGCTATTGTAGTTCTGTCGGAGCTAATCGGTAAGGTGCGCGTGCTACGGGTGCAGCTCCGGGTATTAAGTCGATTTTGGAACTCGACTTTTCGGGTTGGCGGAAGTCCAGGCAAGTCTTCAGGGAAGACTTCCGGAAAGTCTCTCACGATTGGTACATCTTCCAACCGTTTCTCCTCTGGCTCCTCCTCTTCCTTTTCAGAGACTTGTGCTAGAAAAAGAAGGCACCCTTTCTCGAGGTACTTCTGAGCTTTCGTGCAAGAAATGACGTTCAGTCTTGACGCATTCCTTCTGTCTCTTCTGTCGCCTTCTATGATCAAAACTTCATCTCCGTAAGGCACTCGAACGATCTTCTCGTCGCAAATGATTGTGGCATGAAACTTCGTCAGCTAATCCATGCCGATAATGACGTCGAAACTACCCAATTCTACCGGTAAAAGGTCGATGTTGAATGGGTGGTTTAACAGATTTAAGGTACAACCCCTTATGATCGTGTCTATTCTTTCTACGTTCCCATTAGCTAACTCCACATTGAATACGTTGTCTAGGGTGGTCGGGGCAATATCAATTAAGGAACTAAATGCAGTTGATACAAAACTCCTATCTGCTCCCGTATCAAATAATATGGATGCGTAACGGTTATTTAAAAGGAACGTACCCGTCACAACGTTTGGGTCCTCTTGGGCTTCCATCTTGCCCACAACGTAGACCCTTCCACGAGCTCCTCCATCATTGCCACAATTCCCTTGTTGTCCAACAACCACTTGATTTCCCCCAGCAGCTTGATTCCTTGGTTCACGGCACTCATTCTTGTAGTGCCCCTTTTTCCCGCATCCAAAACACGTCACATTAGCCTTCGGGTTTTAACCTGGCGTCGTCTGAGCCATTGCAAGTGTTCTGGATCTACAGTATCTTGTCATATGTCCAATCTTCTGACAATTCTGGCACTTCACTGTGCATGGTCCGATGTGGTGGAGCTTACAGCGATTGCACAGTGGATGCTTTCCGGCATATGCCTTCTTTTCTGTTGACCCAGCTTGATGAACTCAAATAAGTACATTTTATTACTATCATTTATCCTATTAATTTGACTTGTTTTACTATATTATGTATGAGGATTGATACTTAATCGTTTACTTTTGTAATTCTCAGGTAAAAACAAGCATTTGGTGAAACTTGGCGATTTTGGACTAATAATGGAGCAAAACGTACATAAAGTGGAAGTCTACTGACATGGACAAGATCAAGTCAATTCTGCTCCAGATGCGCCGCATCTCACTATCAACATGCGCCGCATCTCTATCAAGATATCACCAGATACGATCCAAGATACGAGAGGACATGCGCCGCATCTAATAAAGAGTTACGCCGCATCTACTGGCGGTGTACGAATATTCCTGAATATTATAATCTTGGACCCCACGCGAAGTTAAGTACATGCGCCGCATCTACTTAAGTAGATGCGCCGCATCTTCCCTCAGACACAAACTATAAATACCCCTTAGACCAGACGCATTAAAAAAGTTCGGAGATTCGGAAGTTCGAAAACCTAAAGACCGAACAGAAGAGAAGGACGAATTCAGTCAAGAAGGCAGCACAAGACACACCCAAATCGAAGATACAAGAGCTGTAAGAAGGTGCTGCATGTATTTAATTCATTAAGTAGTTTTGTTTTATTGTTTTAGCAAACTTTAATTCATCAGGATTGGTGGCTTGTGTAATGTGACAACGGAAAGATTGCACTCCCTTTAATACTTGCTTTCCCATCAATTAAAGTTTATATGTTGATGTCTTTGGTTACTACTTATTAGTGCATTGACCACCTCTGTGTTTATTAGTGGCTTGCGGGCACCCGACTGCGGGACAAGGTGTGGCTCCCACGGTTGTTTCTAAATTGATCACTTAGGAATAACTTTTAGACATAAGTCGTCATTAAGGGTTTACTCGCCGATGAGAATAGGACCAACGAGAAAGGGTTAATTACATACACTTCATATAAAGCTATCAATAAAACAAGTGACAATCTACTTAATCATAAGGACAGCCCTCTTATTGTCTCTAGTATCTATCTGTGTACGTGTGTGCTACTTGCTGATTCGTGCCTATTGTTTATTTTATTATTTACTTGCAAACAAAACTGTGCCAGTCTCTCAGGCTGAAACCCCCTTGCGTTAGGATATTAAAATACTGATTAGATTAACTAGATTATACGTTCCACTCTTAGTGATCGACACTCTACTTACCATTATCTTCATACTGACCGGGTACACTGCTCGTTAAGTGTGTGTGTTATTGATAAGTCGGCTAAATATAAATTTAAAACTTGAGTAGGCATTAAAACTGCTAAACCGCAACGACACATCACGCGCATCAAGTTTTTGGCGCCGTTGCCGGGGAGTGAATTGTTATTTTCTGTTAATTTGATTAGTATTTTAATTAGGTTTTTCTTTTTATTAGATTAAATTGCATCATTGTACTATTTTGCATATTTGTTGTATTGTGTGTTATTTGTTTGCTTTTGTTTTTATTTTTGTGTGTTTTATTTTTGTTTGTGTGTTTAATTTTTGTTTTTATTTTTCGTATTTTTCTGTTCTGCTATCGTTGTACTGTGCTAAATCGAACGATACGGCGCATCTGATCTCTCAGATACGGCGTATTGCGTTTAATTTTTTTTTAATACATCGCGTTTAATTAATTCGATACGACGCATCTTTTCCCCAAGATACGGCGTATCTGTTTTTAATAAGAAAATTTTTCTAAGCGATAAAATAATACGACGCATCTTCTTTTGAAGATACGGCGTATCTGATTTTGATGAAAAAAAAATTTTTTTTTCTGAACGTTAACGCCATACGACGCATCTTCTTTTGAAGATACGGCGTATCTATTATTTTAATTAAAAACAGTTTGCGAATTATTAAACAAATACGGCGTATCGATTTCCGTCGATACGGCGCATCTTACTGAATCAAAAATCTTTTATTTTTAAAACGTAACAAAATACGGCGCATTAACTTTCGTTAATACGACGCATTTAATTTTAATTAGATAAACTGATTTTTGATTAATTAATTCGATACGGCGCATTCATAAATTCAAAGCGGCGTATCTATTTTCTGAATAAAGTCTGATTAAATTTTTAACGATTATAAGATACGGCGTATCCAACTCTTTGGATACGGCGCATCGTCTGCAGATATCAGTAACTTTAATTTTTCGTATTCCGTTTTCGTTATTAATTATCTGATATATTACTTTCTCGAGCATACCCTACTGATGCTTTTGTGATTGATTTCAGGAAGTGCATGACCAGGAGTTCGACTAAGAACTTAATTCAACCTTTCGAAGATCCTGAACGAGCCCTACATTCGCTTAAAAGGCTTTTCAACACAAGAAGTTTTGATCTTTCAAGTTCACTCGAGCTTGATTATTTTTCTGAAGAAAAAGAGGAAGTTGAAACTGAAACGATGGGCGAAAACACTACTATGGAGGAATACATGAACAGTACCCGTGCTGATTACACTTCAGGAGTTGCTAGACCTAAGTTTGATGATAAGTCAAAATTTGAGTTGAAAGGTCAGTTTCTCAAAGAGCTAAGAGAGAATGCTTTCAGTGGGACGGAACAAGAGGATGCTAATGAGCATGTTGAAAAGGTCCTGGAGATTGCAGATTTGTTTACTACAGAAAGTGTCAATACCGATCAACTCATGCTAAGAATCTTCCCAATCTCACTAAAAGGAGCTGCTAACAAGTGGCTAAGGAATGAACCTGCTAGTTCAATCACTACATGGGAAGATTTGAAGAGCAAATTCCTGAAGAGATATTGTCCACCTGCTAAGACTGCTAAAAAGATGGAGGCTATCAATAGTTTCAAGCAAGAGCCTGATGAAACTCTTTATCAAGCTTGGGAACGATTTAAAGATTTATTGGTAAAATGTCCTCAACACTATCTAACCCCTATGCAGGAGATAATATTGTTTTACCAGGGACTGGACGTGCCGACTAGACAGATTTTGGATGCTAAGGGAGCTGTACCTCAGATGAGTGCAACTAATGCTAGGAAAGCGATCCAAGAAGCTGCTGATCATTCTCAGAAATGGCACGATGGGACCTCTACTAGATCTAAGAGCAGCACTAATTTTGATGGAATTGCTGCTATTCAAGCTCAATTGGATAAAATTAGTAGAGAGATGAAGAAGCGAGATGAAAGAGCATATGCTGCCCAAGTTGGATGTGAAAAATGCGAAGGACCTCACTACACTAAAGATTGCCCGAACAAGAATGAAAGTGAGACGTTTGAAGAAGCTTATTACACCCAGTTTGGACAACCATTCCGACCTTCAGCAAGATTTAGGGAAGCTAGTCCGGGATTCTATCAAAAGAACAACTTCAATCCCGCTTATCAAGAGAGGAGGCAGACTTTAGATGATACTTTAAAGCAAATTATGGCCGATGCTGCTAAAAGACATGAAGAAAATACTGCTATGATCAAGGAAATTCGAGCTTCAACGGACACTACTACAAGAAATCAAGGAGCTTCGATCAAAGCATTGGAACAACAAATTGGTCAAATGAGCAAAGTTCTTCAAGAAAGGGGATATGGAAGCTTACCGAGCTCGACTGAAACAAATCCAAGGGATCATGTCAAGGCCATAAGCACTACTGAAGAAGTCACTCCTAATATGCCTAGAAGATCGATGAATGGTGATGATGGTGCAAGACCCAAATTTTTCTTTAACTCTTCAATCAGCTTAAGGAGACTACTAAAAGAGAAGACAAAAATTGAAGAGGAGATCAAGGCAACAATGAAAGAAGAGAGCCCTGCAACCGACTCAAATGCCTTGCCTCATAAAGAAAGAGACCCAGGAAGTTTTACTCTACCTTGTTCTATTAATAATATATCTTTCAATAATGTGTTGGCTGACTTAGGAGCTAGTGTTAGTGTTATGCCTCTTAAGACATTCGCTACCCTAGGACTAGGAAAATTAGTACCAACTAAATTACTTATTGAACTGGCTGATAAAACAGTAAAACGACCTGAGGGGATTGCTAATAATGTGCTAGTTAAGATTGAGCAATTTATTTTTCCCGTAGACTTTATTATACTAGACATGCCCGAGGATGTTAAGATTCCTTTAATCCTCGGAAGACCTTTCTTGTCTACTGCCCATGCTAAGATTGATGTGTTTAAGAGAAAAATTTCATTAAGGGTAGGGAATAATAAACTAGTCTATAAATGCCAAGATCCAGTTAAAAGCATAATTAGAAGTGTTTATGTGCTAGGATTGAGAGAGCGTATGGACCTCGATCTTGAAGCTAGACTTATGGGAGAAACATTGATTCAAAACAACTCAGCTAATCCTAATCATGAAGACTTTGAGGAATTCATTGACCTTAATGTACCTACGGAACTTAGACGCGATATTGTTAGTGATTCTGATGATGAGTGGTATGATTGTGTAGTAATTAATAAACGTAGGAGAATAGTTGAGAAAACGAATTTGAATAATGATATGTTTATTGAACTACCACCCCACCTTGCTTATTTGTGCCTGTATGATAATAAGAATTTCCCGTCTATCATTTTGTCATCTTTGCCCGAAAGGGACAGGACTTTGTTTATACAGATATTAAAGAAGAACGGCGTGGAAATTAAGAACAAGCAAGGAGTGTTCAATATTACTAAATTGGCAATGAAGGAGCGTGATGTTTCCGACTCCTTCAATGATCGATACTAAAGAGCTGAACGTGAGTCTAACTTGAAGACTCTGGAATAAAGACAAGTGCTTACCGGGAGACAACCCGGAAGATTTATCTTTTATTATTCTGTTTTCTGTGTCGAGTCAGTCCAGGCCGCACGAAGATACGGCGCATCTCAGTCCTGAGATGCGACGCATCCTCTGCAATGGTCATATCTTATTTTATTTTTCTGCATTTTTATTTTTCGACTTTAAAACTATTTATCAGTTATTTTAATGCGGCGCATCCCTGGTTAAGGATGCGGCGCATCTTTATTCTGATCCGTATTTATTCCAGGCTCGATACGGCGTATCTTCTTCAATAGGATACGGCGCATCGACTGACCTGATGATTTTCAGTTTTCATTTTTAAGTTTTATTTTTATCTAACTACTAATGTATTATGCAAGTTGAACCTTTCTTATCTTAGGTGTGTTTTAAAGTGTTGGTGGTATTATAGTTTCCTGAATTTCCTGTGGATACATCAAGCATGAAGCTTTAACGTTCTAATCCACAAGAAAGATGATTTTTGCTCATATACAAATGGAGGATCATACCGAGCAAATCTCAGGGGAGTTTTCTGTTCTAATTCTTTTTATTTTCCAGTTTTTAACCTTTTATACAAACAACGAGGACGTTGTTTAACTTAAGTGGGGGGATAGGAGAATTAGAACACTTAACACTTACTTGTCCTAAACTTTTTCAAAAATTATGCTTAAATTGTGCTTAATATATCAAACTTAAAATTTTTTTTAGCATGTTTTTGTTTAAGATCTATGTTACATAACTGCACACATGACGTTATTTTCAAAAATTGTGATTTTTCCAAAATTCACAAATCTATGAGTGTGCCGGTGACTTGTAAACTTTAGAACTTGGCTTGTATACTATTCGAGACCACCATAATAAGTATTATTTTATATAATTGGAATGACTTGTCTAACTTGGTAAAAATTCTAGGATTACACCAAATAGCCTTTATATGTTATGTGTTATTAACTAACTACACTGGTTAGTTAACCCCCGTATAAACCCTTTTGTTACTCTCACTTTTAGAGTAAGATACCCCTAGAAAAACCCTCAGAGCCATTCCTTTCGTTTCTTACACCTATGTTTATAATGTTTCGTTACACCCTTACACCTTAGCCTACCCTGTAGATTAGAATCCGTGGTTGGTTAATTGCTATAGGCAGAGTGTGTTTCCTTACATTACCTGTGTTCGCGTGCGTAATTCATTATATATGGTTAGGTCGGGAAATTGCACAATGCAATTGGAGTGAAAGTAAATATTGTATATTTTTTTAGTTTATTTTTCGTGTGTTTACTACTTTCACTATTTACCATTATTTCTGAAAGTATGAAAAGTATAGAAAAATTATCCGGAAAGAAAGTTGTAGTGATGTGGTGAAATTTTACACATCTATGTTTATGTTTCGAGTTAAGAAAAAAAAAAAAAAAAAAAAAAAAAAAAAAAAAAAAAAAAAAAAAAAAAATCGAAAAAAATGAGAAAAGAAAAGAAAAAGAAGAAAGTTGGATGTTTGTTTTTAACCAACGATGTAAAGTTATGTAAGTGGTCGATATCACCACTAGTTGTTATATATTTATGGATTGAATGGGAATTGGCAGTTATGGGAATGCCAATTAAGGTTTATTCTTTGATTAAGATTTTGTTGAGTATAATTCGTGTCTACCTAAAGCGTGTGTTTCAAGTGTTAAAGCGTGAGTTATTCAATGATATGAGTCTTATTCATGGGATGGTTGGGATAGTGATTAACCACACTTAAGATTTTAATTTATTTGTTTTGTTCATTTTTATTTTTACACCAATTTATATCCCAAATGTTATCCATACCCTGTATTGTTCTTTATCCAACCAAACCTTTGATTTATTGAGATTAGGGATTTGAGCAATCTTAAGTATCGTAGTCGTGGATTCGGCTATGTATTTATGATTTTGTCGCCCTTTTTGATATATTATTATTGGTGAAGTTTGGACCTATCTTTAGCCTATTCGAGTTAAGGATTTGAGCAATTGCAAGTATCGTGTTCGTGGATTCGATCATGTATTTGTGATTTTGTCGCCTTTTCTGGAATTTGAGATCGATAGTGAAATAAGAATAATTAACCCTTAAGCCTAAAAACCCTTTTTACCGCTTTAGACTTGTTATTCCTTAGCTTTAGTGGTGGAGATGTGTATACTTGCCAAGCTTATGATAGAATATTCGTCGCGACTGGACAGTTAAACGATTAGGTTTGCTTTTATCGACTTATTTTATTTTACTTCTAATTCGTTAAGTGTTTAGTTGTGTGATTATGAAATGAACGAATACATGCTTAAATATAAAAATAAATCCTAACATCTTTTAGGATACATTTTCATGAGATTTAATCTAAGGTTTACTTGGGGACAAGTAAAGTTCAAGTGGGGGGATATTTGATGAACTCAAATAAGTACATTTTATTACTATCATTTATCCTATTAATTTGACTTGTTTTACTATATTATGTATGAGGATTGATACTTAATCGTTTACTTTTGTAATTCTCAGGTAAAAACAAGCATTTGGTGAAACTTGGCGATTTTGGACTAATAATGGAGCAAAACGTACATAAAGTGGAAGTCTACTGACATGGACAAGATCAAGTCAATTCTGCTCCAGATGCGCCGCATCTCACTATCAACATGCGCCGCATCTCTATCAAGATATCACCAGATACGATCCAAGATACGAGAGGACATGCGCCGCATCTAATAAAGAGTTACGCCGCATCTACTGGCGGTGTACGAATATTCCTGAATATTATAATCTTGGACCCCACGCGAAGTTAAGTACATGCGCCGCATCTACTTAAGTAGATGCGCCGCATCTTCCCTCAGACACAAACTATAAATACCCCTTAGACCAGACGCATTAAAAAAGTTCGGAGATTCGGAAGTTCGAAAACCTAAAGACCGAACAGAAGAGAAGGACGAATTCAGTCAAGAAGGCAGCACAAGACACACCCAAATCGAAGATACAAGAGCTGTAAGAAGGTGCTGCATGTATTTAATTCATTAAGTAGTTTTGTTTTATTGTTTTAGCAAACTTTAATTCATCAGGATTGGTGGCTTGTGTAATGTGACAACGGAAAGATTGCACTCCCTTTAATACTTGCTTTCCCATCAATTAAAGTTTATATGTTGATGTCTTTGGTTACTACTTATTAGTGCATTGACCACCTCTGTGTTTATTAGTGGCTTGCGGGCACCCGACTGCGGGACAAGGTGTGGCTCCCACGGTTGTTTCTAAATTGATCACTTAGGAAATAACTTTTAGACATAAGTCGTCATTAAGGGTTTACTCGCCGATGAGAATAGGACCAACGAGAAAGGGTTTAATTACATACACTTCATATAAAGCTATCAATAAAACAAGTGACAATCTACTTAATCATAAGGACAGCCCTCTTATTGTCTCTAGTATCTATCTGTGTACGTGTGTGCTACTTGCTGATTCGTGCCTATTGTTTATTTTATTATTTACTTGCAAACAAAACTGTGCCAGTCTCTCAGGCTGAAACCCCCTTGCGTTAGGATATTAAAATACTGATTAGATTAACTAGATTATACGTTCCACTCTTAGTGATCGACACTCTACTTACCATTATCTTCATACTGACCGGGTACACTGCTCGTTAAGTGTGTGTGTTATTGATAAGTCCGCTAAATATAAATTTAAAACTTGAGTAGGCATTAAAACTGCTAAACCGCAACGACACATCACGCGCATCACAGCTGCAGACCCTTTCTTCTCTGTTGGACCCGCAGCGTATACCTTACCAGTTTCTTGTCTCTTGTGTGGGTGGTGGTTGTTGTTATTGTTTCGGGGATGCTCATCCCATTTTCTCTTGTTGGTCACAACCATTTCAGCCAGATCTTCAATTACCTGGTCCATCAACTTGTTGGTTACCTCCATAGTCTCGTGGAGGTCAGTAGCCTTATAGGTGGTAACATTCCCCCTGATAGACGAGGGTAATCTACCGATGTACCTCTCAAGCAGGCGGGCTTCCGTTTGGACCATATCAGGACAAAGTAAAGCAAGTTCTTGAAAGCGTTGGTTGTATGCAGCTATGTTGGTACCCTGCACTTTCAGATTCCAAAACTCTACCTCCAACTTTTTCACTTCGTTGCGAGGACAGTACTTCTTGAGAACCATTTGTTTGAAATTTTCCCACGACATGGCGTACGCAGTGTCGTAACCAGCAGACTTGGAGTAGTTGTTCCACTAAATCAAGGCGGCATCTTGAAAGGTAAATGATGCGAACTTAACCCTGTCATCCTCAGCACATCCACTTATTCGGAACACAGTTTCCAATTTCTCGATCCAGCGAACTAAGACGACTGCTCCTTCGGTACCACCGAACCCTCCCGTCATGATCTTCTTGAAATCCTGGTAGGTACAGCCTCGAGCCTGGCTGTTAGTGGGTCTAGAGTTCCCACCGTCAGTTGTGGAGTGGTTAGCTGTAGCCAGTGCTGCTGCCACTCTTTGTTCCACTAATTGGTCGAGCATGGCTTGACTAACAGGTGGAATAGCCGTAGTAGCCCCAGCTGGGCTTGGATTAGCACGGGTAGTTCTTTTTGGTGGCATTTCGCTGTATCAGAAAAATAATAAGAAAATTGAGATTTTTGAGAGATTTGTCATCGTACAAGGGTATAACAACAAAACGAAATATACGAGTAAGATAAATCACGAAAAGAAAACTGACATAATGAAGTAATAAGTCAAACTTGTCATAGATTTCATTAAGTTCACAAAATTACAAGTTTGGATACATGGAGGATAACATAGTTTTCGAATACAATAGAAAAAGGACTACAAATACTACTAACTGTTAACTACACAGTTTAGTAGGCTACATCTCGACTACTACAAGAAAACTAAGGCTGCTCGCGCCCAATGTGTAGCTGTGCTAGCTCCCGCGACATCCGATCTATAACAGCCTCCAATCTTTCCACCCTGTCCACCAGCTGGACCTCACGTCTCCTCAAGAACAACACCTCCCTGCGGTCCTCCTGCTCAGCTCTCGAAACCCTGGCCATAACTGCCTCTAACTCATGAATACGATGCCAGTGTGCCCACTCAGCATCCCAAGCCCTAGCCTAATCACCCCTGATGTCTCCTAGCCTGCGTCGAACCTCGGCAAGCTCTCTACCAACCTGATCATCTCGGCGTCCGAGTCTCTCTAGCTGATCGGAGTGAATATCCAGTAAGCTCCCATGTGCCTCAATCTGTAATAAGATCCTAGTGGCATCATCCACATCCTCCTCCTCCGCCACAGGTGAAATAGCATGTGGAGGGGGGTCCTGCATCGATGGAGATGGTGGTACGAAAGATGGTGAAGAAGGCTCATAGGTGGGACTATCAATCTGAGGCGGAACACACTCAATGTCTGTCCATACTATCCCATCAGTCTCATGAGTATCCGGGGCTTCATCCCTAGCCCTCAATCCAGCGGCTCTCAACCCTAATCCGAGAGGCACATCCCTGTCCTCTCCCACAATCTGAGCTGGTCTAGAGCTCTGTCCAATCTCATAAGTGCCCATAACCTCCTCCATAACCGCCTTTCCCTGTCGCGGCTCTGGGGGTACAGTCTGCTCAGGTGTGGAATCCGGTAATGGCTCCTCCTCTGGATCCTCATCGGGATCCTCTTCCTCTTCTTCTTCATCTGAGTATGAATCACTGGCTCTCCTGAGCCTCTGATGTGGTGGAGAGGTACTCCTGGAACCATCTCGAGCTCTCCTCAGTGGTAAAGATAACAACTCTAAGTGCTGACTCCCTAGGACTCTCATGCGAGGAGTACGTCGGATAGGATGAGTGGTGGTGTCAGCAGTAGTAGTGATGGGCTGAGTAAGAGTATGGCCTGGAGTGAGCAAAAGTGATGTAGGTGTAGGTGCACGCTCAGCTAGGTCGGGATCTGGTGCGTTGAAAGCATGGAACACCTGCATGTATGGGTCATATGAGCCTGGTAAAGTCGGAGAGGCGTTCTGGGAAGACATGGTCTGTGACAAAATGGTATAAGTGTGTGAGTGTTTCGAAATTTAGCGTACGTTTAAAAATATATAAGTATACACATAAGTAGTCGATCGCAATCAACGAATCATATAGTTAAGGAAAGTAATCAGAAATTAAATAACAAGTAAGGCAGGCAGGCAAGTGGCGGTCATAGGGACTTGTTTTTATCAAAAGTGGTTATAGTTTAGGATTTATATGTACCTAGTTCTCTATAACCTGGCTCTGATACCAATCTGTAACACCCCCAAATCTGGTATAGCGGAAGCATTCGGGTCATGGGGTGCTACTAAATTGAGTATCACAACACAAGGAGATAAAGAACGGAAAACATTTTCCATTTAATACCTTCATTCAAATTTAAATAAGTTTACAACAAAGTTTTGATTCAAGAAATAAGCCCATATTGAAGTGGTCCCAATAAAAACAAGTCTTAATAAAAGCCACAATAAACTAGGTCGGAAGCTATGACCCTTGCCCTGCCTTTTTGGTTTGCCTTAAAGATCCATCTCAAATACCTGAGAAAAAAACATGCTAAAAGTCAGCGTTATGCTGGTGAGTTCATAGGTTTGATAGTAAGCAGTAAAATCATAGTTTTAGACCATGAGTTTGGTATATGAACAAAGCAACCCATGCAATGTCATATAAAAGTAGAGTCTATTACGTTAGCACTAAGTTCATGCAACCGAAGCTATAACAGTGTGCATGCTCTAGAAGCATGTTTAAAATATTGGGGGCCCGGCAAGTGTTTATCCCAGACACTTGTAGTTTTGACATGGTATACGTTCGTTTGCCTATCCGGTCAATCCGAACGGGGACGTTACTCCCAATAGATCTATTTATAACATTCGCGCTTTCCAGCAGGAATTGACGGTTCATGAGTTGGGCATAAAGGGACATAACAGGGCTTAGGCTAATCCACGTAATAGCATAACAATAGTTTGGTCCATAAAAAGTTTTGCATGTTTCTCACCCCAATTGTAAAGCAATTTAAATAGAGTGGGGCTATAAACTCACCTCGTCAAGTAGTAGTTATATCACAAGTAGTTCAAATAGAGTGCGGCACCGACACGCGACCTAGATTAGTAAAGTATGCTTTAGTCCATAGTTCAAGTTTCAAAGATTTCAATTATTCCAAAAGTTTATGTTGGTGTTGCTGGTGTGGCAGCATTTAAGTGAAAACCAAGTTTTTAATATTTAAAGTTGCTGGCTCGTCGAGTTGTACGATCGTACAAAAGAATAGGAATAGCGATTTTTGATTTAGCGATGAGTGGAAAGGTACGTATGGAAAGATAATGATTATGAGATGACGATGTGTACGGTCATAGAACGTTCGGTGGTTAATTGGTTGTGCGTGTGTATATATTTATATATATATACTTGCGGAAAAATAAATAAAGTTGACAATAAGGCTTTATTAATATAATTTGTGAGAAAATGGTATTTTGAAAAATACTATATTTTTGTGTTAATAAATTACAAGTTTTGTAAAAGAAAGTCATGTTAAATGTGTTAATAGTGTTGATAACGTGAACGAGTTTAAATATTCGATTGTCCGCTTTAAAAGAATATAAAACGGTTTATTATTTTAACTATTTAAGTGTCTATATTACAAGTTTAGATCATTTCGAGAAAAAAAATGATTTTTGTGTCAAATGTAAGTATATATCTTTAAGTGTTTGTGTCGTATGTCACGTTTATAACGTTTCGCAACACATTATTCAAGTTTTTATATTTTGCTAGTTCGTTGGTCGTTGTGTGTTAAAATTTACCAGTTATATCAAATAAGTGTCGAGTTATTTTTATAGTCGTTGTGTGTAAACGAACGGTCGTTTGTTAAGAAAATATGGCGAATTATAAATGACAAAAAGTAATATGTATCGAGGAGGGGGTTGGGCTGCGGCCCGAGCGAAATTAACGAAAACAGGCTACGGCCTGTTGGGCTTTTACATGTCCAGCGCTTAAGCCAAAGATGCCCCTTTTGGTTGTTGGCGATGGACTGGTCCACACAAACACTACTAATGGACTTGGCCCAAAAGTAGTTAAAATGGCTGTGGCCCAAATGGTTTTAAATTAGTAGCAGCAAAGTAGCAGGAATAGAAACAAAAGCAGCAGGAACGAATATAGCAGCAGAATGCAATTTCTCATTTGGTGACTTTAGTTAACGCAGGGAACAAAGTATTTTGAACAAGTAAATTTTGCAACTACGAAAGCCTCTTAGACTCGAACTTTGACACGGCTCGGGGAAGCCTTAAACCACATAAACACAAGTCTTTTCGAGGATAATCGAGGTTTTGTTAGGCATCGCGACGAGGCCTATTTTGGGGTCCTTTTGAGACTTATAAACCGAATAGAAATGGCACCCATCGGGGTGGGTTTTTGCCACGAATTTAACGACAATTGTGGTTTGATTGTTGGAGTATTTCAACCCGAATTCGTACTCGAGTTTAACACCTCCAAGCCACGTTCTTGAGTACCACTCAAGTTCGTGCTAGTTTTGGCTACACCACTTATTTTCAACAAAGAATCTAATCCGACAATACTAACTTCTAAACCTATTCGCTCCATTTTCAAGACAACAAGTTTGGGTCGAAAAGATTTCACGCACCATGAGTAAAACGCAAGACTCATATTAACAATCGAGTATGACTACGAAGGGATCCACTATGTTTGAGTACAACCCAAACATGGTGTCCTCGTTCGACAGCCAAAAACACCATAAGAGTTCGAGTTCAAGGCTATAGCTAGCCTATTCCCGACTCGATTTTCGACTTGGCATTTCCACGAACACCTTGCGGGCATTATGTTTAACACCAAGATTCGTGGGACTCGGTTTATAATCGCGACCCTACTAACTCGTCAAACTACTTCGCGATATCACAAGATTCAACAAAAAGAACACATATCAAATCGAGCCATACTTAACATTATTAGTTTCAAAAACAAAATGTTTCCACCACACCAACAATTAACGAAGAACACAAATTTAACTTCACAAGATTTACCTATAAATTAACGAGTTACCATCATAACATTCTTTACAAAAATCTTCAAACATCACATAACTAAAATTCATTCGAATGGGAATAAAATCAAAAGAGAAAAGTTTAGGTTTTCTTACAACTAGTAGTTTGACTACTAGGGAGTTGAGACGAGATCGAAGGAAAACCGAATGAGATCGATGGAATCCGAATCAAACCCAGCAAATCCACACACACCCTTCTGCTTCTGAATGCGTTTTTCCACTGTACCGATTGCTACTCTTCTTAATTTCGAATTGATAGTAAGTTTTGTGGGTGTGTGGACTTACCAAGATCGGTAGGGATTTAAAAGGGTAATCAAGGAAGGTTGGATTCCTTCTCTCCTCACCCCCAGACGCTCCATGGCTAAAGAAGGAAGTCATTTCGTCATCAATTTGGCTTGTTGGGTTGACTTTGAGCTCGACAGAAGTGGCAGTAGGCGTGTAGATGAGGTGACAAAATTTTCTTGTTTCATTCTTAGTACTCTCTTTTTGTTTGATTAGATTTTTGGAGAGGTGGACAAAGTGATGAAGGGTAGCAGCGAATTCAGAAGGGAGAAGAGATGAAATGCAGAGATTTTAGAGAGGTGGTGGGGAAGGAGAGAGAGTGTGTTGCGTTTTTATGTATAACCCCCCTTTTTTTTGTTATGTTATAATAAAAGTGAGAGTGTATTGTATAAAAAGGTGAGTATTATGTTTGTAAAATAAAATGTGGGGGTTAAACTAGCAGTTTCAAGTGTATCCCGGGTCTCGCTGAGACTTGATTTGATAAGTGCCTTCCAGGTTATCGTGAACACGGAAGATATAGTTCAGGTGTCGTTTTTCTTCAGACTGACATAAAATAAAATCTATTGACTCCGGAATGAAATTATAGGATTTAATTTTTACTAATGTGTTGTCGGTACGCGTGTGGTGTCGTTTTTCGAGAAAACGAGATAACCTCTCGTTTTGTTACGTTGGCGTTTGTAAATGTCAGAAAGTGAAAGTTTCACCTTTTCTGATAAAATCAAATAGTTTTGGTGAGTTACTGTATGCTACAGAGTGCGGGTTTGTTTCGCGTGATCGTCATGTAAACACATAAATGTTTAATCTAACAGTTAGGTAATAATAAATAGGCATTTATTATTAAAATATAGGTGGAAATTTACTGTTTGTCACATCAATTGGCAAAGTTAGTCTTTCTAAGTCTCATTTCACTTATTTAGCCCACAACACTTATCATTTATTAATTATAAGCACTAAAGTTATCTACCCAAATATCTCTTATACTACAAGGCATAATACGTTACCTTTCTGGGGTTCGGGTGTAATACTATGCCCCGCCGTTGGAGTGTTGGGAAATTCCGACAATAATAACTCCTTAAGTTTAGATTCTGTCCGAATATAGTAACGATCACGAAACACTAACATACCCTGCTCTCGTCGAAACCCCTCCATCGGCTCATTGCGATCGAGTTTTTGATGAATTTTCTGTAACTCGTCCATTGTTTCATTCTCTTGCTGTAAGTCACTTATCAAACCAGGCAATGGCTGACTTAAAGTCATAAATGTAGCCATGAAGTTATCTTCTTCCTCATACATACGGGATTATCCCCCTGTTTGTATTCAATAGCAAAATCAAAACCCATAAGCTTTTGCACATATTTTTGTTGAAGGGGTGTTTGGATAACTTGTTGCATGAGTTCTTTGAGACTCATGTGATCCGTGCGTATAGTAAAACGGCGCCCAAGTAAATACTGTCGCCATTTATAAACGGATTCGACAATGGCAAATAGTTCCTTTTGATAGGTGGCGGCTATTCGCATACGCGGACCCAACTTGCGGCTGAAATAGCTTAAGGGCTGTCCTTTTTGCAACAATACGGAACCTATTCCCACATCCGACGCATCGGTTTCTATCACAAACATCTCATCAAAATTTTGAAGACCCAATATTGGTGCACTAGACATTCGCGTCTTAAGGTCTTCAAAAACCTTATTTTCCAACGCCCCCCACTGGAATCCGTGTTTCTGAAGCAAACTAGTCAAGGGAGCAGCAACCGTAGCATAATCTTTAATAAAACGCCTATAATAACCTGCAAGTCCCAAAAATCCCCGCACTTGCCGTTGGTTCCCGGGCCAATTCCTTACCGCAGCAACCTTTTTCGAGTCCATCTCCACGCCTTGTTTTGAAATAATATGCCCCAAATACTCAAGGGACAAATCTCCGAACACGCACTTTGATTGTTTTACATAAAAGTGATGGTCCTGTAAACACTTAAAAACACATTGCAGATGTTCTAGATGGGCAGTGAGAGTGGCACTATATACTAGGATATCATCAAAGAAAACAATCACAAATTTGCGTAAGTAAGGAGAGAATAACCGATTCATGGTGGCTTGAAAAGTAGATGGAGCATTGGTAAGTCCAAACGGCATTACCAAAAATTCATAGTGACCGTCATGCGTTCGAAATTCCGTTTTGTACACATCCCGCTCATACACCCGTATTTGATGATACCCCGCACACAAATCAAGTTTAGAGAAAATAACAGCACCCCCTAGCTAATTAAACATCTCATCTGCCGTAGGAATCGAAAACTTATCTTTGATCGTGACCTCATTCAAGGCCCTATAATCCACACAAAAGCGATAACTGCTGTCCTTTTTTTTCACTGATAACACTGGGGATGAGAAAGGGCTTTGACTAACTCGTATAATTCCCTGAGTTAACATCTCATTCACGAGTTTCTCCATTTTCCCTTTTTGATAATAGGGGTAACGATAAGGCCGCACATTCATTGTTTTGTATTTGGATATAAATGAATTCGATGGTCAATGCTACGATGGGGTGGAAGAGTAGTGGGTACCTGAAAGAGTGATTCGAAGCGGTGTAAGAGTTGCACGAGCTCTGGTTGTACTGCTACTTTTGCCGCGAGTGTAGCTCCTTGGTCATTCTCCTTGGAAGTCAAATTATACAGCTCATATACCCCATAAACATCATCCGCCTCTAATAAACCCCGCATATGGCGTAAGCTAATTTGTTTCATACGCAGCGAGTCGTCCCTTTGCAATTTATAACCACGATCCAACCAAGTAAATTCCATTGTCTGCTGAGAATAATCGTGCGTTACCCTACCTAGTTGTTGCAACCACTGAATACCAAGCACAATATCTGGCCCTTTCATCGGAAGCATATACAAGTCCACCTCTATGCGTAACCCCTGGATTTCAAGCGATACTTGAGCGCATAGGTTTTTACACAATAGGGTTTCGCCACTGCCAATGTATACTTTAAAGGGTCTCGTGTTCGTGACTGGTAGCTTCATTCATTCGACCACTTCTGGTTGAACAAAATTGTGAGTGTTGCCGTTATCAATTAAAATGGGAACCTTACCCGTACCCAGTGTACCCCATAACTAAAGAGATCGAGAACTTCCGTGCCCAACCAAAGAATTAAGCATCGAGATATCCCCTCTTTCTACGGCCTCTTCGTGCTCCGTTTTCGGAGGCTGCTCCTCGTCTACATCCACATCAGTCATAAGTAACATAAACTTACCGAGACATTTATGAAACCGTACCACCGATTATTACAATTAAAACATAAGCCCTTATTAAGCCGTTCCTGGCGTTCCGCGAGCGAAATCCATTTAATAGCTAAAGGTTTGGCAGTAGCATTGGTAATACCTGATGTCAGAGTGGGTAGCAACGGGGGTTTACCCGATTGGGACACCGCGGTTGGTGGAGATACCATGGCTGAAATTTGTGATGAGTGGGTCCATTGCAATCCTCCTCCTGAGGCCTGGCCAACAATGGACACCCGCTGATCATCCAAACGAGCCTCAGTAACCCTGGCTAAAGCAAAGGCATCTCCCAAGTTTGTGGGTTTGGCAACAAGTAATTCCTGTTGTAGGTTGGGTTTAAGCCCAGAAACATAAAACGAGATAAGCAAATTCTCAGATATATCAGTAACCCGATTCATTAATTTTTCAAACTCACCTTGGTATTGAGCGACCGTACCAGTTTGTAATAATTTTGATAAAGCCCCTTGCGGATCCTCATATTTAGAAGGTCCGAATCGATTCTTGACACTCTCTACAAACGCATCCCAGTTGGTGATCAACCCATTCCGCGTCATCCAACGAAACCATTCCGCGGCCTCACCTTCGAGGTTGAATCCCACAATCCTTAATCGCTGATCGATTGGAGTATTTAGCAAAGAAAAATACTCAGTAATAGAAAAGATCCAGCTTTCTGGATCGGTGCCTGTGAATTTAGGAACATCCAACCGCATTGAACGCGACAACATCGACCCGGTGTTACCTCCTCCCCCGTGATGGGTTTGGATCATATTCTTTGTAGCCTGTAACTCCAACTGTAACGCCGCAAGCTGAGCTTGAAGGGCATCGGCCTGTTGTTGATTAGCCGTTGCCTGCTCCTTGAGCAGCAACCGAATTTCATCTGCGTCTGATGCGCGTGATGTGTCGTTGCGGTTTAGCAGTATTAATGCCTACTCAAGTTTTAAATTTATATTTAGCTGACTTATCAATAACATACACACTTAACGAGCAGTATACCCGGTCAGTATGAATATAATGGTAAGTAGAGTGTCGATCACTAAGAGTGGAATGTATTATCTAGTTATTCTAATCAGTATTTTAATATCCTAAGTTAGCTATACAATCTAATCTAACGCAAGGGGGTTTCAGCCTGAGAGACTGGCACGGTTTGGTTATGATTAAATAGTAAACTAAATTAATGAGCACGAATCAGCGATTAGCACACACGTACACAGATAGATACTCGAGACAATAAGAAGACCTGTCCTGATAATCAAGTAGCTTGTCACTTGTTTTATTGCTAGTTTTATATGAAGTGTATATAATTAAACCTTTCTCGTTGGCTCTAATCTTATCGGCGAGTAAACCCTTAATGATTACTTATGTCTATCCTACTTTTCTAGAGACGATAGAATAAATAGGCGAGGAAGGGGCATGGCGACCCAAGCAAGACTCAGCTAGACACAGAGGTTACCAATGCACTAATAAAAGTCACCAAAGACATCAACATATAAACTTTAAATTATGGGAAAGCAATATTAAGGGGAGTGCATGATTTTTCGTAGTCACATGACACAAGCCCATCAATCCTGATGAATTAAAGTGTACTAAAACAATAAAACAAAACTACTTAATGAATTGAATACATGCAGGACCTTCTTACAACTCTTGTATCTTTGTTTAGGTGTGTCTTGTGCTGCTTCGTCTGAATTCGGCTCTAGGGTTATATGGTATTCGGTCTCTATATATCTCCAAGACTCTTCAAATTCGTCTGACCTTGGGGTATTTATAGTTTCTGTCTGAGGGATCGATGCGGCGCATAGAATGAATAGATGCGGCGCATTGACTTAACTTCGCGTGGGGTCCAAGATTAATATATTCTGGAATATTCGTACACCGTCTTCAGATGCGGCGTAACTTGATCTTTGTATGCGGCGCATGTACTTTAGCTGTCTTGGATTGTAACTGGTGAAATCTTGATAGTGATACGCCGTATGTTAGAAGTATATTGCGGCGTATCTGGAGTAGAACGAGCTTGATCTAGCAGAATTTTGACATCTCGCTTGTTTTGCTCCATAATTAGTCCAAAATCGCCAAGTTTCACATAATGTTTGTTTTTACCTGAGAATCACTAAAGTAAACATTAATGTATCGATTCTCATATATAATATAATAAAACAAGTCAAATAAATAGGATAAATGATGATAATAAAATGTACTTATTTGAGTTCATCAAATATCCCCCCACTTGAACTTTACTTGTCCCCAAGTAAACCTTAGAATTAATCATATGAAAATGTATCTTGATGAACTCAAATAAGTACATTTTATTACTATCATTTATCCTATTAATTTGACATGTTTTACTATATTATGTATGAGGATTGATACTTAATCGTTTACTTTTGTAATTCTCAGGGAAAAACAAGCGTTTGGTGAAACTTGGCGATTTTGGACTTATTATGGAGCAAAACATGCATAAAGTGAAGAGTCTACTGAAATGGACAAGATCAAGTTAAATCTGCTCCAGATGCGCCGCATCTCACTCATGACATGCGCCGCATCCCTATCAAGATATCACCAGATACGATCCAAGATACAAGAGGACATGCGCCGCATCTAATCATGGAGTTACGCCGCATCTTCTGGCGGTGTACGAATATTCCTGAATATTATAATCTTGGACCCCACGCGAAGTTAAGTCAATGCGCCGCATCTACTTATTAGATGCGCCGCATCTTCCCTCAGACAGAAACTATAAATACCCCAAGACCAGACGAATTTCGGAGACATTACATTAGATTCGAAGACCGAACAGGAGAAACCTAGGACGAATTCAGTCAAGGAGGCAGCACAAGACACACCCAAATCAAAGATACAAGAGTTGTAAGAAGGTGCTGCATGTGTTTAATTCATTAAGTAGTTTTGTTTTATTGTGTTAGCAAACTTTAATTCATCAGGATTGGTGGCTTGTGTAATGTGACAACGAAAGATTGCACTCCCTTTAATACTTGCTTTCCCATCAATTAAAGTTTATATGTTGATGTCTTTGGTTACTACTTATTAGTGCATTGATAACCTCTGTGTTTATTAGTGGCTTGCGGGCATTTGACTGCGGAAAATAATGTGGCTCCCACGGTTATTACTAAATTGATCACTTAGGAATAACTTTTAGACATAAGTAATCATTAAGGGTTTACTCGCCGATAAGATTAGGACCAACGAGAAAGGGTTAACTACATACACTTCATATAAAGCTATCAATAAAACAAGTGACAATCTATTTAATCATAAGGACAGCCCTCTTATTGTCTCGAGTATTTATCTGTGTACGTGTGTGCTACTTGCTGATTCGTGCCTATTAGTTTATTTTATTATTTAATTGCAAACAAATCGTGTCAGTCTCTCAGGCTGAAACCTCCTTGCGTTAGGATATTAAAATACTGATTAGAACAACGAGATAATACGTTCCACTCTTAGTGATCGACACTCTACTTACCATTATATTCATACTGACCGGGTACACTGCTCGTTAAGTGTGTGTGTTATTGATAAGTCGGCTAAATATAAATTTAAAACTTGAGTAGGCATTAAAACTGCTAAACCGCAACGACACATCACGCGCATCAAGTTTTTGGCGCCGTTGCCGGGGAGTGAATTGTTATTATCTTTTAATTTGATTAGTATTTTAATTAGGTTTTTCTTTTTATTAGATTAATTGCATCATTGTATTATTTTGCATATTTGTTGTATTGTGTGTTAATTGTTTTCTTTTATTTTTGTGTGCTTATTTTTGTTTGTGTGTTTTTATTTGTTTTTATTTTTCGTATTTTTTCTGTTCTGTTATCGTTGTACTGTGCTAAATCAAACGATACGGCGCATCTGATCTCTCAGATACGGCGTATTGCGTTTAATTTTTTTAAATACAACGCGTTTAATTAATTCGATACGACGCATCTTTTCCCCAAGATACGGCGTATCTGTTTTTAATAAGATTTTTTTTTTCTAAACGTTAACGCCATACGACGCATCTGCTTTAGCAGATACGGCGTATCTATTATTTTAATTAAAAACAGTTTGCGAATTATTAAACAGATACGGCGTATCGATCTCTGTCGATACGGCGCATCTTACTGAATCAAAAATCTTGTATTTTTAAACATAACGAAAATACGGCGCATTAACTTTCGTTAATACGACGTATTTAATTTTAAATAAATATCGATTTTTGATTAATTAGTTCGATACGGCGCATTCATAAATTCTAAGCGGCGTATCTGTTTTCTGGATAATGTCTGATTAAATCTTAACGATTATAGATACGGCGTATCCAACTTTTTGTATACGGCGCATCGACTTCAGATATCAGTTATTTTTATTCATATATCCGTTTCTATACTCATTAATTTTTCTTCTTAGCGAACAGATCCTACTGATGCTTTTGTGATTATTTCAGAAGGAAAATGGAAGGATTCGGAGAACTTATTGACTTCGACTTCGAAGCCAATTTTATGAACGATGTATTAGTGCATGAAAAATCACCCGAACGGTACAATGGGGACTACATTGAACTTAATGACCTTAATGGACCATTAGAATCCAATGACCTATTCATGGATGATGCGGAATCTGAGTTAGAAGAAGGAGAAATTCTTGATAATCCAAAAATTAACGTTATTAATACTAGGAATTACGATGAATTTGAGGGGTATGATGGTTCTTGGGATTTTGGTAGAAGAATCCACGCCGATTGTGCTTACAATTTGCAATTCCCATGCATGATTGGATACAAGTGCATTGACGCCAATTTCTTTCCTATTTTACCAATCAATGTCATGTCAAGAAGCTTTTATAATTCTATTATGAGAAGTAAAGTGGAGCATAATGGAAAGAATGTAGTTGGGGCTTTCATTAATGTCCCGATATTTATTGGACGCTTTACTGTTGTAACTGAGTTCGCCGTTGTTGATGACATGAACGCCTATCGTGACAACATTATGGGTGACGTGATTGTTGGAAAACCATTTTGTAGGGAGATCACTATTAATGCAAAACGATTTGAAGGAAAGATCACCTTTCAATGTGAATGCGACGTTATCACTTATATGATGCCCCGAACTCATCCTGGATTTAAACATGTCACTAGTAGGATCTGCTACAAATTTTCTCCATTCCTTTTTATTAGTAATGATGACATAATGAGAGGGATTGAGTACCCATATCAATTGATGGGAGAATTCTACAAAGGAGTTTTGAATTTGGGACCTGAATATATACGAGACGATTTGGTTGCTAAATGGATCCTACGTGGCCATGTAGGAATAAATGATCGATATTAAAGAGCTGAACGTGAGTCTAACTTGAAGACTCTGGAATAAAGACAAGTGCTGGCCGGGAGACAACCCGGAGAATTTTTATTATTCTATTTTTGTGTCGCGTCAGTCAGGCCCGCACGAAGATACGGCGCATCTCAACCATGAGATACGACGCATCTCCTGCAATGGTCATATCTTATTTTAATTTTTCTGCATTTTTATTTTCGACTTTAAAACTATTTATCAGTTTATTTTAATGCGGCGCATCCCTGGTTAAGGATGCGGCGCATCTTTATTCTGATCCGTATTTATTCCAGGCTCGATACGGCGTATCTTCTTCCATAAGATACGGCGCATCGACTGACCTGATGATTTTCATTTTAATTTTTATGTTTTATTTTTCCTAACTACTAATGTGTTATGCAAGTTTGAACCTTTCTTATCTTAGGTGTGTTTTAAAACATTGGTGGCATTATAGTTTCCTGGATTTCCTGTGGATACATCAAGCATGAAGCTTTAACGTTCTAATCCACAAGAAAAGATGATTTTTGCTCTTATAACTAATGGAGGATCATACCGAGCAAATCTCAGGGGAGTTTTTCTGTTCTAATTCTTTTATTTTCCAGTTTTTAACCTTTTATACAAACAACGAGGACGTTGTTTAACTTAAGTGGGGGAATTGGAGAATTAGAACACTTAACAATTACTTGTCCTAAACTTTTTCAAAATATGCTTAAAATGTGCTTAATATATCAAACTTAAATTTTTTTTATTTTTTTTTTAGCATGTTTTTGTTTAAGATCTAAGTTGCATAGCTGCACACAAGACGTTATTTTCAAAAATTGTGATTTTTCAAAATTCACAAATCTATGAGTGTGCCGGTGACTTGTAAACTTTAGAACTTGGCTTGTATACTATTCGAGACCACCATAATGAGTATTATTTATATAATTGGAATGACTTGTCTAAATTGGTAAAATTCTAGTATTACACCCAAATAGCCTATTATATGTTATGTGTTATTAGCTAACTACACTGGTTAGTTAACCCCCGTATAAACGCTTTTGTTACTCTCATTTTTAGAGTAAGATACCCCTAGAAAAACACTCAGAGCCATTCCTTTCGTTTCTTACACCTATGTTTTTTTTAAATGTTTCGTTACACCCTTACACCTTAGCCTACCCTGTAGATTAGAATCCGTGGTTGGTTAATTGCTATAGGCAAAGTGTGTTTCCTTACATTACCTGTGTTCGCGTGCGTAATTCATTATCTTTGGTTAGGTCGGGAAATTGCACAATGCAATTGGAGTGAAAGTAAATATTGTATATCTTTGAGTTTATTTTTCGTGTGTTTACTACTTTCACTATTACCATTATTTCTGAAGTATGAAAAGTATGAAAAAAAATTATCCGGAAAGAAAGTTATAGTGATGTGGTGAAATTTTACACATCTATGTTTATGTTTCAAGTTAAAAAAAAAAAAAAAAAAAAAAAAAAAAAAGTTGGATGTTTGTTTTAAACCAACTTATGTAAAGTTATGTAAGTGGTCGATATCACCACTATTTGTTGTACTATATCTATGGATTGAATGGGAATTGGCAGTTATGGGAACGCCAATTAAGGTTTATTCTTTGATTAAGATCTTGTTGAGTATAATTCGTGTCTACCTAAAGCGTGTGTTTCAAGTGTTAAAGCGTGAGTTATTCGATGATATGAGTCTTATTCATGGGATGGTTGGGATAGTGATTAACCACACTTAGGATTTTAATTTATTTGTTTTGTTTATTTTTCATTTTACACCAATTTATATCCCAAATATTATCCATGCCCTTTATTATTCTTTATCCTACCGAACCTTTGATTTATTGAGATTAGGGATTTGAGCAATCTTAAGTATCGTAGTCGTGGATTCGGCTATGTATTTATGATTTTGTCGCCCTTTTTGATATATTATTATTAGTGAAGTTTGGACCTATTTTTAGCCTATTCGAGTTAAGGATTTGAGCAATTGCAAGTATCGTGTTCGTGGATTCGATCATGTATTTGTGATTTTGTCGCCTTTTCTGGAATTTGAGATCGATAGTAAAAGAGAATAATTAACCCTTAAGCCTAAAACCCCTTTTTACCGCTTTAGACTTGTTATTCCTTAGCTTTAGTGGTGGAGATGTGTATACTTGCCAAGCTTATGATAAAATATTCGTCACGACTGGACAGTTAAACGATTAGATTTGCTTTTATCAACTTATTTTATTTTACTTCAAAATTGTTAAGTGTTTAGTTGTGTGATTATGAAATAAACGAATACATGCTTAAATATAAAAATAAATCCTAACATCTTTTAGGATACATTTTCATAAGAGAAATTCTAAGGTTTACTTGGGGACAAGTAAAGTTCAAGTGGGGGGATATTTGATGAACTCAAATAAGTACATTTTATTACTATCATTTATCCTATTAATTTGACTTGTTTTACTATATTATGTATGAGGATTGATACTTAATCGTTTACTTTTGTAATTCTCAGGGAAAAACAAGCGTTTGGTGAAACTTGGCGATTTTGGACTTATTATGGAGCAAAACATGCATAAAGTGAAGAGTCTACTGAAATGGACAAGATCAAGTTAAATCTGCTCCAGATGCGCCGCATCTCCCTCATGACATGCGCCGCATCTCTATCAAGATATCACCAGATACGATCCAAGATACAAGAGGACATGCGCCGCATCTAATCATGGAGTTACGCCGCATCTTCTGGCGGTGTACGAATATTCCTGAATATTATAATCTTGGACCCTACGCGAAGTTAAGTCAATGCGCCGCATCTACTTATTAGATGCGCCGCATCTTCCCTCAGACAAAAACTATAAATACCCCAAGACCAGACGAATTTCGGAGACATTACATTAGATTCGAAGACCGAACAGGAGAAACCTAGGACGAATTCAGTCAAGGAGGCAGCACAAGACACACCCAAATCAAAGATACAAAAGCTGTAAGAAGGTGCTGCATGTGTTTAATTCATTAAGTAGTTTTGTTTTATTGTGTTAGCAAACTTTAATTCATCAGGATTGGTGGCTTGTGTAATGTGACAACGAAAGATTGCACTCCCTTTAATACTTGCTTTCCCATCAATTAAAGTTTATATGTTGATGTCTTTGGTTACTACTTATTAGTGCATTGATAACCTCTGTGTTTATTAGTGGCTTGCGGGCATTTGACTGCGGAAAATAATGTGGCTCCCACGGTTATTACTAAATTGATCACTTAGGAATAACTTTTAGACATAAGTAATCATTAAGGGTTTACTCGCCGATAAGATTAGGACCAACGAGAAAGGGTTAACTACATACACTTCATATAAAGCTATCAATAAAACAAGTGACAATCTATTTAATCATAAGGACAGCCCTCTTATTGTCTCGAGTATTTATCTGTGTACGTGTGTGCTACTTGCTGATTCGTGCCTATTGGTTTATTTTATTATTTAATTGCAAACAAAATCGTGCCAGTCTCTCAGGCTGAAACCCCCTTGCGTTAGGATATTAAAATACTGATTAGAATAACGAGATAATACGTTCCACTCTTAGTGATCGACACTCTACTTACCATTATATTCATACTGACCGGATACACTGCTCGTTAAGTGTGTGTGTGTTATTGATAAGTCGGCTAAATATAAATTTAAAACTTGATTAGGCATTAAAACTGCTAAACCGCAACGACACATCACGCGCATCATATCCCAAAAGATAGTAGGATTTATTTTTATATTTAAGCACGTATTCGTTTTGTCATAATCACACAACCAAACACTTAACGAAGTAGAAAACAAAATAATTTTTAATGTAAAACAATTCTAAATCGTTTAGTTGCTTAGTCGTGACGAATATTCTATCATAGGCTTGGCAAGTGTACGCATCTCCCCCACTAAAGCCAAGGAATAACAAGTCTAAAGCGGTAAAAAGGGTTTGTTGGTTAAGGGTTGATCATCCTTTTTAATCTCTATCGATCTCATATTCCAGAAAAGGCGACAAAATCACAAATACATGATCAAATCCACGACCACGATACTTGCAATTGCTCAAATCCTTAACTCGAATAGGCTAAAGATAGGACCAAGTAATCTTCACCAATAATATTATATCAAAAAGGGCGACAAAATCATAAATACATAGCCGAATCCACGACTACGATACTTAAGATTGCTCAAATCCCTAATCTCAATAAATCAAAGGTTTGGATGAAGAATGATATAGGGTATGGATAATATTTGGGATACAAATTGGTGTAAAATGAAAAATAAACAAAACAGATAAATTAAAATCCTAAGTGTGGTTAATCACTTTCCCAACCATCCCATGAATAAGACTCATATCATTGAATAACTCACGCTTTAACACTTGAAACACACGCTTTAGGTAGACACGAATTATACTCAACAAGATCTCAATCAAAGAATAACCTTAGTTGGCGTTCCCATAACGGCCAACTCCCATTCAATCCATAAATATAATATACAACAAATAGTGGTGATATCTCCCACTTAATACAAAACTTTACATAAGTTGGTTAAAACAAACTTCCAACTTTTCCTTTTTCTTTTTCTTTTCTATTTTTTTTCCTTTTTTTTTTTTTTTTTTTTTTTTTTTTTTTTTTAACATCAACATATAAAATATATGTGTAAAATTTCACAACTTTTCTATCACTATTTTTCCGGATAATTTTTCCATACTCTTCATACTTTCAGAAATAACTGTAATAGTGAAAGTAGCAAACACACGAAAAATAAACTAAAAGTTATACAATATTTACTTTCATACCAATTGCATTGTGCAATTTCCCGACTTTACCAAAGATAATGAATTATGCACGCGAACACAGGTAATGTAAGGAAACACACTTTGCCTAAAGCAATTAACCACGGATTTTAATCTACAGGGTAGGCTAAGGTGTAAGGGTGTATCGAAACATTATAACAAAGGTGTAAGAAACGAAAGGAATGGCTCTGAGGGTTTTTCTAGGGGTATCTTACTCTAAAAGTGAGTGTAAACAAAGGGTTTATATGGGTGTTAACTAACCAGTGTAGTTAGTTAATATCACATATATAACATATAAAGGCTATTTGGGTGTAATCCTAGAAATTTACCAAGTTAGACAAGTCACTCCAATTATATAGATAATACTTATTATGGTGGTCTCGAATAGTATACAAGCCAAGTTCTAAAGTTTACAAGTCACCAGCACACTAAAAGTTTTAATATTTTTGAAAAAATAGAGTTATGTGTGCGGTTATGTAATTTAGACTTTAAACAAAAACATGCTAAAAAATTTTAAATTTTGATATATTAAGTGCATTTTAAGCATATTTTGAAAAAGTTTAGGACAAGTAAGTGTTCTAATTCTCCATCCCCCCACTTAAGTTAAACAACATCCTCGTTGTTTGTGTCAAAGGTTAAAAACTGGAAAATAAAAGAATTAGAACAGAATAACTCCCCTGAGATTTGCTCGGTATGATCCTCCATTATTCGTATAAGAGCAAAAATCAACTTTCTTGTGGATGAGAACGTTTAAGCTCCATAAATGATGTATCCACAAAAATTGCAGGAATCTATAATACCATTTAAACTTTAACACACCTGAGTTAAGAAGGTTCAAACTTGCATAATACATTAGTAGTTAGTAAAAATAAAACCTAAAAAATTAAACTGTAAATCTTCAGGTCAGTCGATACGCCGTATCTTATCGAAGAAGATACGCCGTATCGAGCCTGGAATAAATACGAAATAAAATAAAATAAAGGATAGGATGCGTCGCATCTGTTTTACTAGATACGGCGCATGTATTTACCAAACAGATTGTTAACAGTCTGTTGTAAAATGGGCTCGTTCCACGGTTTACCTCTCGGGTTCTCTCGTTCACTCATGCTGAACTTAATGCCAGTCTTCATCAAACATAATAAGAAACATAAACTGAAACATCAAATAAATACACGATAATAGAATTCAATACAATCCCAAGAAGAATAAAAATGTATGTGGAACAATGTCTATAAGCCCAAACACATGAGATCAAGGGTGTGGGGAGTCGTCTCCTGCAGCTGAGTGAGTCCCTGAGGTGCTAGCATCCTCGGTCCTGGGTCAGACTCTACGTGAAGGGACCCGGGAGTATGTGATCATCCCTCTAACGTAAGTACCATCAGGGCGAGTATGGCTCGTGCCCTGATGCTCCAAAATCTGGCTCACACTCCCGACCAGCCAACCTAAATCCCTCCTGACTGCATCAAGGTCGGCCCTCATCCCGTCAACTGCACCCCTCAAGGCTCTCACCTCCCCTCAACTCTCTCAACTCTCTGACCCACAGAACGTGCAACTGGTGGTGGTGGGGGTACCTGTGGCTCCTCCTGTGCTAGAGCAGCAGCTGGAGCTCCCTGGGGATCTCCCTGCTCCGCCTCTACCTCTGCTGGTCTCACGGGGCCCAATGCCACCCAATAGCATCCCCCCATGATCATCTCACAAATCCCCAACCTGACCAAATAATCCTGCCCAATAACTGGCAAACTGGTCACCTCAACCTCTAAGCCGGCAGGGATCTCATCACCAATCACACCAAAATGTCTGGCCAGTCTAGATACAAAATGCCCCCCAGTCATCTGGCTCCTCCTATCTCTCCCTAAAGCACCCCTATGAAGGAAATGCTCCAAAAAGTGAGGGATGTTCACCACCAATCCCTCATCCATGCTCCTGAGAAGGAAGAGATCAAGAGTGGTCACCTTCTCAGGTGACTGACCTCTCCCAGCAATGGTCAATGCTATCATCCTGTGGCACAATCTCCTCATAGGCTCCCTGATGAGTGTGTAGGATGGGGTGGCAGTGGTGGAATCGCCCCCAGAGGATATCCTCTCCCAGAAATCACCAAGCAACATCCTATCTGGCACTGCCCGTAAACTCTCAGCCCAGTATCTGGCAAACCCAGCAGATCCAATCTCCGCCTCAGTGTGTAATCCCATGGCCAAAATAAACTGTCGCATCGACATCTGCCTGTGCACCCCACTTAACCTGAAAACCAGAGTGTCAGCTGTATCAATCTCCATATCAGTCTCCCTGTAATGAATCGTGCTAAAGAACTCAAGCATGAGCTCCCTAATCAGAGGCTCATCAATCCCGAACAACCTCTCCCATGCATAAGACCGAAACACAACATCATCATCATCATTCCTCACTACCATCTCCAACCTATCATGAAGACCACCAGCTGCATTCCCTCCGTCAATCAACCCAACACCCTCAAAGTCTAAAACCGGAACTCTAAAGATTTTCCTTAAGAAAATCGTCCTAAGTCTCTGCACATAATCAGCCTCGGTGTCCGGTGTAAGTCCCATGGTCTCGAAACGGAGCCACATATGCCCGTGTCCAACAGCTGGTAATTCCATCTGAAATAAATTTTAAGGTTAGAAAATAGTTCTGAAATAAGGTTGATACGGCGCATCTGATAAACCAATGCGGCGTATCTAGGTTGCATAAAAGAGATGCTGAGCACGCAATGGAATACGGCGTATGGATGATGCGTCGTATCTAAATTACGTAATACGCCGCAACAATAGTGGAAATATTTAAATTAAAAATAGGATGTTATGCCGTATCATGTAAGTTAGATGCGCCACATCTAGTAATGCATCAGTATAAAAGAAAGGGGGTCAGGCACGTTTTCCAAGAATCCGGTCCCGTGACGTAAACTCCCACTTAACATCACGGTTCCATTTTACCCATATATCAATATCTAAAATTTCCTATAACCACAACATCTCATATTCCCTCCAAAGTTCAAAATAAACCTCCCGAACCCTAATTTTTTTATTCAAATTAATTCGGTTCCAAATTCAATGATCAATTCAAAAATTAACATGGGGGAAATCATCTAGTCCAAGTTCTAATCAAAGCCCCTGAACTTCCCATCAAAATCGATATATAGTACAAACCCTAATTTTTAAATTTAAACAAAATTAAATAGGTTTATTACCTTATATGACGATTAGGATTAGTCAAGAATTCGGATTTAGAAGGTTCGATTCGAGAAAAGAACTCGGATTAAAGGGGTTTGATTCGGTTGAGTGGTGCGTTTTTTACTGTGTGCGAATTTGGGTAAAAAGTGGAAATCCGGCGCATCTCTTTCATATTTATAGGGCAGATACGATGCGCCGTATCGCATAATTGTCATGCGCCGTATTTATCTAAATTCGTTGACTGGTCAATAAGTTTTAATTAGTCAGAGATACGGCGCTTAGAATACTAAGATCCGTCGTATTATTGTGCCAGTGAACAAAATTTAAATAAGGAACGTACCTTGGCCTCCGCAACACGTTTCCTTATACATCAAATTTGGGGTAAAACGGTATACCATATGATATAAATAAATTCAAGATAAGAACAATAAGCATATCCGTTTTATTAATGATTATAATCTTATTGTTTAGTGGATAATGATTTACTCCAAGGTTAGGAGCAAATATCGTTTTAAGCTTACAAAATTGAGATTATATTCGGGAGAGGTTTCGTAGAGAACTCTCCTTAAGGCTAGGTGAATTATTGTAGAGGGTACCTGGAATTCTATTTCAAGAATTTAAGATGCTTAATGTTACCAGTACTGAGTTCTCCTCCACTCTTGTCGTCTTATTATAGCCTTCCAGTCATCGAAGGTTGATCACTCCAGCTAGCATCTCTTAGTTAGGTTCAGAATGTAATCTTCCATAGTGATGCTTAAGCCATCATTTATTCTGAAAGTAAACCAACTTGTGCACGAGAGTAGTGAAACGATCAAAGTGAATATCAAAAATCGACTATATTTATTAAATTAAATTAAATGCGTCGTATTAACAAAAGCTAATGCGCCGTATTTTCGTTACGTTTCAAAATACAAGATTTTTGATTTAGTAGATGCGCCGTATCGATAAAGATCGATGCGTCGCTTTTGTTTAAAAATTCAAAAAACTATTTTTAATTTAAATAGAAAATACGCCGTATCTGTTAAAACAGATGCGTCGTATGGCGTTAGGGTTTAGAAAAAAATTTCTTATTAAAAACAGAATACGCCGTATCTTGGGGAAAGATGCATCGTACTCGAATTTATTAAACGCGTTGTATTTTATAAAAATTAAACGCAATACGCCGTATCTGTGAAAACAGATGCGCCGTATCGTTTGTATCAGCACAATACAACGATAGCATAATACAGAAAAAAATAAAAAAAGAGAAAAACAAAAATAAAAACAAACAAAAAGAAACAAAAATTATAGAAACAAAAACACACAAAAACAGAAAATATGCAAACTATACGATGAATGCAATCTATCTAATATATAACAGGGTTAGTGGTTAGAATCTAAAAAAAAACTAAAAAGAAAAACCTAATTAAAATACTAATCAAATTAACAGATAATAACAATTCACTCCCCGGCAGCGGCGCCAAAAACTTGATGCGCGTGATGTGTCGTTGCGGTTTAGCAGTATTAATGCCTACTCAAGTTTTAAATTTATATTTAGCCGACTTATCAATAACACACACACACTTAACGAGCAGTGTACCCGGTCAGTATGAATATAATGGTAAGTAGAGTGTCGATCACTAAGAGTGGAACGTATTATCTAGTTATTCTAATCAGTATTTTAATATTCTAAGTTAGCTATACAACCTAATCTAACGCAAGGGGGTTTCAGCCTGAGAGACTGGCACGGTTTGGTTATGATTAAATAGTAAACTAAACTAATGAGCACGAATCAGCGATTAGCACACACGTACACAGATAGATACTCGAGACAATAAGAAGACCTGTCCTGATAATTAAGTAGCTTGTCACTTGTTTTATTGCTAGTTTTATATGAAGTGTATATAATTAAACCTTTCTCGTTGGCTCTAATCTTATCGGCGAGTAAACCCTTAATGATTACTTATGTCTATCCTACTTTTCTAGAGACGATAGAATAAATAGGCGAGGAAGGGGCATGGCGACCCAAGCAAGACTCAGCTAGACACAGAGGTTATCAATGCACTAATAAAAGTCACCAAAGACATCAACATATAAACTTTAATTAATGGGAAAGCAATATTAAGGGGAGTGCATGATTTTCCATAGTCACATGACACAAGCCCATCAATCCTGATGAATTAACGTGTACTAAAACAATAAAACAAAACTACTTAATGAATTGAATACATGCAGGACCTTCTTACAGCTCTTGTATCTTTGTTTAGGTGTGTCTTGTGCTGCTTGGTCGTCTGAATTCGGCTCTAGGGTTATATGGTCTTCGGTCTATATATATCTCCAAGACTCTTCAAATTCGTCTGACCTTGGGGTATTTATATTTTCTGTCTGAGGGATCGATGCGGCGCATAGAATGAATAGATGCGGCGCATTGACTTAACTTCGCGTGGGGTCCAAGATTAATATATTCTGGAATATTCGTACACCGTCTTCAGATGCGGTGTAACTTGATCTCTGTATGCGGCACATGCACTTGGATTGTCTTGGATTGTAACTTGTGAAATCTTGATAGTGATACGCCGTATGTTAGAAGTATGTTGCGGCGTATCTAGAGTAGAACGAGCTTGATCTAGCAGAATTTTGACATCTCGCTTGTTTTGCTCCATAATTAGTCCAAAATCGCCAAGTTTCACATAATGCTTGTTTTTACCTGAGAATCACTAAAGTAAACATTAATGTATCGATTCTCATATATAATATAATAAAACAAGTCAAATAAATAGGATAAATGATGATAATAAAATGTACTTATTTGAGTTCATCAGCGTCCATGAGAATGAAAGCACCAGTTGTTACAACCCTTGTAGATAGTATCGGGATAGGGCACCACTTTTAGCGGGTGCTAGCTCTTTAAGAAAAGAGAATTGATTTGACAGAAAACTATGAATTCATTCATGAATGGTTCGATATATTTATACCGAATACAAGACAACTTGTAGTCCAAGACTTCTCCTAATATAACGACACTTCCCTAATAAAACACAAACGTAATAAGTAAATAAAGATGGTTTACTGGTAAATAAAGATAGTTTACTGAACGACATAATCCTTACGACATAAAGGCTTGGACGTGGCCCTCTTGGGTCGTGGCTCTACAATGGGCTTTGGCCCAGGCGTATCAAATACCCCATATTGAACTTACGATCATCAGTTATTTATTTATAGCTTAACATGTTGAACTATAGGTGGTGCCTTCAACTTTGTTACTGTAACACCCCCGTTTTCGATATACGCAGCGGAATATAAGTTTGGGGTGCTACTTCAAGGTTCACAGTCATGAGAATAGAAAACGACTCCAAAAGAGACGTTTTAAATAAAATTGTTATCATTCATTATTTAAATCAGAGTTTACATTTAGAGGTTCCAGCGGGAGGTTTCGGACGACGTTATAAAAGATACATTATTCGTTTGAATGATAACAAAATGGACACTCTTTTATAAGAAAGTCCACCGCCACTCCGTGCCAAGTTCAGTCTTTTAATTACCTGAGATAAACATGCTAAAAAGTCAACACAAAGGTTGAGTGAATCCATAGCGTTTAAAGTTATAATCAGTTGAACACAAGCTAAATAAGAAGAAATCAGTTATATCACAGTTCGGTATATTGCACTAAACCTCATGACACGCAATGCGTTGACAGATTCCAGTCTCACTAACATATTAAAAATGATAGTGGTTTGCCCCCAAGTGAGAGCTTGCCAAAAACTCCTCTTAGATATCAAATATGATGCATCTGTCTAGCCGGCTACCACAAAGATATCCATCCGACTAGTACAAATGGGTCGTCAGGCCAATAGATCTATTCACTATATTCGCGCTCCCCCAGCAGGGGACTAATGGTGCATGATACGAGGGACTTTTAAAATAAATATAAATACAAATAGGCAAACGTTAACTTAGTGCAATAATAATCAGGAAAATACTTGTGTTCGGTTTAGTAGCATGTATCTCCCCACAAGTTTAGAAAACGTAATAAAAAGTGGGACTACGAACTCACCTTGATAGTCTGGATGGAAAACAACGTTAAACAGAGTTGATAAACGTCTCCGGCACGCAACCTGGTTTGTTATGTCAAGTTTCAGTAATCATATTCCAGTATATATGTGTTTTAATATTCGTTTCATTTCGTAACGTCTTGGTTATCGGTTAAATGTTAAATTTGAGACAATATGAAGTCTCTTCAAAAGTTGGATAAGATTTTATCTTGTTGTTCGTCTTTATGTTTCCCTTCGTTCATTCGTTAAATATATATCTCGTTCGTTAGTTATCGAAATAAACGTAATAGTTTTTATTAGTTTTTATATATTTAGAATATATTTAATAATAATAGGAATAATAATTATGTAAAGTTTTGCTTTTTACCCTATAGTTTCATATATTGACAATTTATACCCTTGAACTTTCATAAAATGACAATTTTTACCCTTGAACTTTTATAAAATTACAACTTTTACCCCTGAACTTTGGTCAAATGACAGTTTCTACCCTATAGTCTCAAAAATGACACTTTCTACCCTGAGATGTAAGTCGACAACAAATTAAGTCCTAGTTATAAATCCATTTAGAGTTTTGACATAAAATACCCTTGAGACTCCCAAGTCGTTACACCCGACGTCCTTATTTATTTAAAACGCGTTTTAAAAATTTGGAAAGGGCACGACTCGTCATGGTTCTTTTATAAAAGTTATAATAAGTTAATAAATAGCTTATTCATAGCTTATAGGTTTATATTTCAAGCTTATTAGTTTCGTATGAATTTATATAATACGTATAAAATACTTTGCGACCAACCATTTTTGGACACAAATAAAAGCGAGGCGAGGGCATGTCTTTACTTCGTTCTTTTTCCTACATGAAGCTAGCTGGGTGGTCTTACTATTGACCAAGTTTCATAATTTTTAAAGGTTGTTTGAGTGTTGAAATAAATCCCCAAAGTTGATCGAGTAAAGCATTATTTTGACAAAACTGAAAAAAAAAATGGGTTTTAGTTCTAGCGATAGACAGTTTTTGAGTTCAAATAACTTTTTAACCGTTCAGCCTTTTTACATCGTTCTTTCTCCTAAAATTAATCAACTAGGTGATCTTTAATATGGCAAAAGTTTAGAATTTTTAGAGGTCGAAAACTAGGTCCAAAGTTGACGAGTTGGGACTGTTACTCGATAGTAAAGAATAATAAGTATGTTGGGTTTTCAGTTTAGCGATAGAGCAATATTTGAGACACAATAACTTTTTGACCGTTAAATCTTTTTACAACGTTCTTCTTTCTAAATTTAGACAGCTAGGTGGTCTTTAGGTTTACCAAAACTCAGATTTTATTGTGGTCATTTAGCGGTCGAAACGAAAGCTCAAAGTTGAGTCTGTGGGATTGGTTCTCGACAGAAACCAGAAAAGAAAAGAAACTTGGGTTTTTGATTTTTAAATGTTATAACTAGTTTCTAACGCATGTTTACATGATATTAATCATATTTAATCCATTCCCAAGGTGTTTTAAGATTTCTTGGTTCATTTCGCGTGTCATATATTTATTGGGCGCTTTTGGTTTGGTTCGAACAAAAGAAATAGAAAAGGAAAGTGTAACTTTTGATCTTGTGGTTTATTAGGGATTAATTAACAATGTTTTTAAGAATATTTAGGATTGATAAAAAGAATGAAATGAAACAAGAATTACTTACTTGGATATTAATCCGATTAGGGTTATATGTGTCGAATTTGTTTGGATTTTGATCACTAGAGTTTTCTCCTTCTTCTAACACCTCTTAAGCTTTTCCTTTAGCTTTTAAATGGGTTGTGAGATCAGTAGGAAATTTAGGTTGGGGCTGTTTGATTTAATTCGAGTGACGTGGGAGGAAAAAGAAAAATATAGATCGATATTTATAGATAGAAATGATGATGTGTTCTTTGTTAATTGGTGGCCAAGTGGATGGAGGAGGGGGGGTGTGTCGTGGGGTATTTGGGAGGTGGTGATGTGTTTTGGTCTTAAACCAAGTAATCTAACTACTTGGAGAGGACAAGATGATGTGGAGGAGGGGGCATATGGTGTAGGTTCTTATTGAGAATTTAGTTTGGTTATATTCTAGTTAGGGATTTTGAACTAGGGATTGAGAGGGGAATCGAATAGGCTTAAAGGGTTAGTACTTAGGGCTATATTGTGTTGTACTCTAGGGTTTAGGATGTAACTAAGTTAGTTTTAGGACTTAAAGTATGTATTTATTAAGTAGAAAATTAGTTAGGGTTTTATGTATATAAGTATAGGTCGAATTTTTATTAAAAGAAAGAAATTGGTCTTGTGCTTTAAGTAGTTGTATTATGAGCTTAATAAAGTTGTACTAAAGTTTAAGAAATGAGAAAAATATATTTTTAGGGTTTGGTTAAGTTATATTAATTATTTGTTGATTTTTACTAAGTTAAATATATATAAATGAAATTTTTAGTTTTCATGCATTAGGCACTTGTACACTAGGTTTAGAGACTTGTACTTATATTTAGTGAGTTTAGGAAAATTTATTTTAAGGCTTATGTATGAAAGACTTGTAAATTGTGCTTTAAAATAAATATATTTAGGGTTTTATTAGGGTTTTTATTAATATTTAGCTTTTATTCATAAAGGACATGTACATTGGCTTAAATGACTTGTACATTAGTATTTTGTAAAAATCTTTTATAAATAAATTAGGGTTTGTGAATTTAGTATTTAAAATCATAGTTTTATAGAATTAGGGTTTTCTATCGGGAGCTGAAAAGGAATTAGGATTTATGGGCTTTAGATGCCTGTATCTTAGTTAAATGAGTTATACTTTAGCATTTTTAGGGTTTTGTTAATTGTTGTTATAATAGTTTAGGGTTTTTATGGAAACTCTATTTGATAAGGAACGTTTAGTTTATACGTACGTTAACAATTTAACGTAAAATGGCAAATGAGATATCTTAAGGTTTCATATGAAAATGTTTATCTAAAATAAACATTAAGTACGTTGAGGTTAGGTTGTGTGCGAGCACGTTTACCGAGGATGTGATCTACGTCACATAAGATAATAGTTATGATCAGATAATAAAAAAAATTTACACGTAGAAAAAGGATAAGTATTTCAGTAAGACAGTTTATTATAATGTGGGATTTTCACCGTGGTTACAGTTACAATGTTTGTGTATGTGAGAAAATAGTTGCAACAATTTATTGTGTTAGTTACTCCGGATGATAACTTGATTCTGCCACAAATGTGTGAACACCAACCATTTTAAACGGATAGATTAGGTACAATATGTAACTAAAACAATCAATTGAACTCGGATAAAAAAATACAAGGATCAAACCATTGACTAAGGGCCTGTTTGGCAGGAGCTTTTTGCGGAGCTGTTAGCTTTTTGTTATAAAAATAATCTACTCTAAAATAAGTAGCTCCGTTTGGATACATTAACTTCAAGCTTTTATTTCAAACAAATAGCTCATAAATGAAAAGCTGATTCATGAAGGTTTTTAAACATCTTGGAGCTATTAAAACTTTAAATTACTGATATACCCTCCAAACATTTATTTAAAATTATAAATATGTCCCTTTATGTCATTTTACATTTTATAATTGCATTTAACAGCTAACTTACCAAACACTTTTATTGAAAAAAAGATACAGCTTGTAGCTTATGTTAACAGCTTTGCAGTTTACAGCTTACAGCTTACAGTTAACAGCTTATAGCATACAGCTAGTTTTGTTAAAAATACCCTTAACTAACATGCAATTGACATAAGACCATTTCCATCAGTAACGCAAGATTGCTTTAAGAAGCAAAAAGACAAAGCTACAGTACCTGCGTTAACTTGCGTTATGGTGCGTTATTTGTTGGAACGTTGCTGCGTTAACGTGCCAAGTTAAGCACATAACGCAGCGTTAAGGCTAAAAAAAAATTCACTTTAGCCCCTTTTAAGGGTAGTTTGTGTAAAAAAATATTTGGTATAAAAGTGAGTTAAGGTGTGTTAAAGCTGAGTTATTGTTGGAAGGGTTAAAGCTGAGTTAAGTTAAGGTGTGTTAAAGTTGACGTGGCAGTGCCTTAAAATTTAAGGCTGAGTTATTTTTGGAAGTGACCTAATAATTTAGTATGTATTATTTTAAAAAGACCGTTGAGCAATAATTCATAAATAATAAATAAATAAAAATCTCTTGCTCAATAATGCTGAGTTCCCCAACAAAAATAAAATATAGCATGATTTAACAAATAACCTTTTTTATTTAGTTCAAATGTCGACTTTTCCTATTTTTTTATTTAACACTACTAAATTATTACGGGTAGTTCAAATGTCGACTTTTCCTATGTTTTTATTTAACACTACTAAATTATTACGGGTAGTTCAAATGTCCACTGCATGTTAGTTGTAGTCTATGGTTTTATCCTTGTGTTTTTTATCTGAGTTCTATTCAATTGATTGTTATAAATACATATATTGTACCTAATCTATTTGTTCAAAATGGTAGGTGTTCACACAATTTTGGCAGAATCAAGTTATCATCGGGAGTAACTAACACAATAAATTGTTGCTACTATTTTCATATATACACAGACATTGAAACAAAAATAAAAAGGCATGACTAAACAAATAACCTTTTTTATTTATACGGAAATTTACCAAAATAGACCAGTGACCCTACGACTTATCATTTTTTAGACCACAAATAATTTTAAGAGTAAACGTCATAAATCGTCCCTGTGGTTTATCGGGTTTAACGAAAATGGTCCCTAAATTTTTTTTCCCGGATCCAGTCCCTGTGGTTTACACCCGTTACGGGTTTGGTCCCTTGACCGGGTTTTCCGTCAGTTTGACCGTTAGTTCAAAGGCATATTCGTCTTTTCTTTTTCATATGTATACAAAGGCTATGTTTGGCACGGAGCTTTTTAGAGCTTTTTGGGGCAATGCGCGGTGAGAATGAGCTTTTTTATTTTTGATGTTTGTTTGATAAGAGAGCAATGAGTTGTAGCAATTTTTTAGGAAAGTTTTTTTCCCAATGCTTCTTTTTTAAGCTGTGGCAATTTACAAGAGCTGTGGATATATTCAATGACTAAAATACCCCCTACCCCATCCCTAATAAAAAACCTAACGTAATATATACATCTGTCGCATCTTTTTTTCTCTCTCAGTTGCGGTCATCTCACATCTTTCACAGGTTAGTGCAAATATGAGCCAATAAATTGTTTTGTTTAATACAAATATGACATGCATGCTTATTATTTAATAGCCTAGTTGTCAGTTTGTGTTTCTATTATTCAGTAGACTTGTTACTCATAATAGCCTAGTTGTCAGTTTGTGTTTCTGTGTTTCTGTGATGCATGCTTATTACAGATGTCTTGTATTTGTACTCATTTTAGCAAATAATATTTTGAAATAAAAAATAACTCTTTCATGAATTTATAACCTATACTGTGGTTGCTCAACAGCCAACATGAACTATATTAATATAACATAACACTATTGTATACCGTAAGAAACTAGAAATTGTCTCCTAATTCTAACTATAACGTGTCTTAACAAAGGTAAGCACTCAATTTAGTATTATTCCAGAATAGCAAATCTAAATTCTTAAACTCGAGTAATTCAAAGTAAGGTTGTCAATACTTTGGACGGAATATGGGTAGAGGACACTTTGATCCATGTATATGTCTCATCGTGAATACTCTTGATTAAGCTTTTCAGCCTTAAAAAAAATACCCATCGTGAATACTCTTGATTAAGCACTCAGTTTTAGTATTATTCCAGAATAGCAAATCTAAATTCTTAAACTCGAGTAATTCAAAGTAATGTTGCTGTGTTGGTGAGCACTTTAGGTAAGATGATGTTGGCACATAGTTTATAAGATGATGCTGCTGTGTTGGTTACCGATTAGTTTTGTAAAACATTAGTGCTTATAATTCAACACATTAGTTTGTACCGTACGAATACTTTAGATGATAAAAACACAAAATGTTAGTCGTAAAGAGGTAACGTACTAAAGAGATACATGTGTTTCTTTTTTCTAGATGGCGCCAACTAATGAAACCGCAAAAGATAATTATAAGGGATTAAGTCGTAGAATAGCAACGAACTTTTCAAACTGTCCCGTTTTGGTACGTGTACTTTTTTTAAGTTGTAGAATAGCAATGTACTTTTCAAAGTGTCCCGTTTTGGTACGTGTACTTTTTTAAGTTGTAGAATAGCAATGTACTTTCCATAAGTGTTCCAATTTGGTACGCCATCGCACGTACCAAATTGGAACACTTATGGAAATCGCACGTACCAAATTGGAACACTTATGGAAAGTACGTTGCTATTCTACAACTTAAAAAAAGTACACGTACCAAATTGAAACACTTATGAAAGTACATTGCTATTCTACAACTTAAAAAAAATACACGTACCAAAACGGGACACTTTGAAAAGTTCGTTGCTATTCTATGACTTAATCCCTAATTATAATTGGACGGAACAATCTGTCTTGAACTTGTGTGATTTCTTAAAGAGTTCATGGTTACACAAAATGAGAAACAAGATCGTCTTATAGAAATTTTACAGTCTGATGTTAATAAAGATGATCCTTATAGTGCTAGTAGGTGTATGAGTGTCCTTAATGGCATGATAGATGGTGGAATGATGGCAGATGATAGTCCTCTTTGTTATCTTGCTATGGATTTGTTTAAAGATGCTGTCACACGGGAATTGTTTTTGAATATGCTGAGTGATGATTCTAGGCTAAAGTGGTTGCAACATAACCAAGATTGATGCGAATAAGCTTTTCTTTTCTATGTGGCCAATGATGCATGATATGGACATCCTATTTTATTTTGTTATGTTATGTTTTATTCGGATAGTTTATGTTATTTTGCATGGTTAATGAAGTATTTGAATAAAAATTTGTTTTATTGTTAATTTTCAATGTAATTTAATTTGTTGATTTTATCTTTTTTATGCTATTTTATGACTTGATATATGAACAAATTACGAGATGTTATTTGTTAATTTTGTATTTTACATATGCTTGGTCTTGTATAGGTGAACACAATCAATATGGATACCGGGAGAATAGAGAAAAAAAGAAAACATGGTTGTGTACGCTCAATTATGGAGTCATGGTCCTCGTCTAATATTGTTGCTGCATACTACTATAAGTATATGTATAAGGAACCATGCATGACGTCACCTCAAACAGGAGAAGCTTGGATGAATGAGGTATTAAATGGTCATCATATCCGTTCTGTGAATGCTTTTAGAATGCATTCACATGTGTTTTTAAAACTATGTGGGGAACTAGAATCAAGTCACGGACTAAAGTCTAGTGATAGAATGACGGTTGTCGAGAAGGTGGGAATATTTGTGTACACACTTGCGTTAGGTGTGTCGAACAGGGATGTTAGTGAGCGTTTTCAACGCTCTGGTGAGACCATCAGTAGAGCGTTTCATGAAGTTCTAGAGGCGATAACTGCTAGATCCAAAGGTTATCATGGTCTAGCCCGTGAGATGATTAAGCCGAAGGATCCAACCTTTCAAGAAACACACCTCCTAAAATAATGAATGATAACAGATACATGCCATACTTTAAGGTATTCAGATAGTTTTTTAGCTTTCTAAATTTTATGATTTTCATTCCATATCGTGAACATCTTATATTTTGTAGGATTGCATCGGTTGTATTGATGGCACAGACATAGGGGCGTGCATCCCAGAGAGCGAACAAATGCCTTACATAGGTAGAAAAGGGTTACCTACTTTCAATGTAATGGCAGCGTGTGACTTTGATTTATGCTTTACCTTTATATCAGTTGGATGGGAGGGATCTGCACACGACACACGTGCATTTCTCAGTGCCATTAACAATCCATCAATGAACTTTCCAAAACCACCTGATGGTAAATTTGATTGCCTATTTTATTGTATTCTAAATTTTCAAAGGCACTAACTTTTATGTTATAAGCAGGTAAGTATTATTTAGTGGATAAAAGATATCCGGATAAAAAAGGATATTTGGTTCCATATCCAAAGACCAGATACCATAAATCACAGTTTGAAAATGAGCCGCCTAATAACATGCAAGAAAGTTTCAATCGTTCCCATTCGTCTCTGCGAAGTGCGATTGAGAGATCATTTGGAATATTGAAAAAACGATGGAAGATACTTGGTAAAATGCCTAAATACAGCGTGAAAACTCAACTCGATGTAATTGCGGCTGCATTTACCTTGCATAATTACATTCGTAATAATGACAAAGAAGACACGGTGTTCACAACATTTGAACAACATCCAGATTACATGGGAGGTGAAAAACTTCGTGATGTACGTGGCTCGAATGCAAATACCGAGATGAAACAAATTCGCAATGATATTGCCACTTCAATATGGAATGCACGTCGTCGGTAGTACATTACTAGTGTATAACGGTATTATGAAATGTTCAGCATGTAAACGTAACTTTATTATTTATTTAGACAATTTTCTATTGAAATATATATATGTCCTTTTACGTCATTATATATATATATAAATACATATATATATATATATATATATATATATATATATATATATATATATATATATATATATATATATATATATATATATAGGGTCCCTTTCTTACGAGAACCATGTTATCTACAAGAACTGCGAGAACCACCTTTTTACAACTAATAATACACAATGTACATCATTTAATGCTCCATATGATTTTGTTATTTTTATTTAATTCAAAAGGGCATATTAGTAAAAGACATTTTCATATTATTTTTGTTCTTTTATATAATTTCCGTTTTTTTTTTTAATCTTAAAATTCAGAGTTTTTTTTTCTTTTTTTTTTTTTTTTTTTTTTTTTTTTTTTTTTATGGTAACATGTTTTCAAATAGTCATGGTGCATACATGTTTTTTTATACCTAATCATTAGTTATTTCAAAATCTCATGGTGCAAGCATGTTTTTTTTCCCCAAATAGTCAAGGTGCATACATGTTTTCAGTTAGTCCAAAGTGCATATATGTTTTTTTTTCCCTTTCAAGGTGCATATAGCTTTTTTAATATAATGAAATTTATAACAAACCAAGAACATAAATATTATATACAAACTTCGATATCGATTGAAATACAATTAAAATACAAATTTCTAAAAGCATAATAAATACATGAATCTAATCGATCTATACACGTGAGCACTAATAATATTCAACACAAATGAACATATGCGCACGAGTAGCCGTCAACATTTTTTCAAAAGTCGGACATACATGCACACTTGTAGCCGTGAGCATTCTTGTAATTACACCTGATACAAAGAAAAGTACAAAAATTAGCAACCATAATATTATTAAAAATTATACATGTACATGAGTATATGTATGTTTTAGGAAACATACTTGTTTAGCAAACACAAAACATATATGTTTTATACGTAAACATATAATCCAAACATAAAACATATATGTTCTATAATCCAAACGCAAAACATATATGTTTTATACGTAAACATATATGTTTTTTTTTTTTTTATAAAACACATATGTTTTTTTACAATAAGTACGGAGTATCTCCATAACTACAACAAGAGAGTCAAAAGAAACCACATAACAAAAGACCTTACTTGTGGAAACATTACCTTTACGGACCAATTCTTGTCGACAAGAAGGTTTGAAGACTTCAAATCTCTGTGTACTATTGGTGGATTTCTGTGGTGCAAATAGTTCATACCTCTTGCCTACAATTAGAAAAAGAAAAAGGTTAACAGCAAAAACTTGCAAAACCTCTTATTATTCATTAAGAAGAAAAAACGAAATGGAATAAAGAAACTTACAACATCAGCAGCCATCTTTAGATGTCGCTTAATATCTACATTATGACCCCTGTTATGAAGAATATTGAAAAGGCTTCCCCTGAAAAAAAAGAAAAAAAAAAAAGTAAACTTAAGAATTCATTTATTCGTTAATATGACGTTATAGTTCCGTACATATATGCAAGAAATGGATTACCTGGGTAGTAACTCGGTAACCATGGCAAGTTTATCTTGTGAACATACGGACCCCATATAAAGTAGTACATTTGGATGACGGAGTCTTTTCATGATATCAATCTGATGAACACGTGCAATACTTTAAGAATGATATGCTCATATATTTAAAGCTACAGAAAACCTTAAGTTTGATGTTAATTTCCAGTTACCTCTTTATTGTAGTCCTGCAAAACCTTCTCACTGTATTGATTACCGAAATATACTTTAACCGCAACATCCTGATTAAAAGAGAAGCAAAATGATCGTAAGGCTTAAATTACTAAATGTAATAATTCTGAAGCACGAAATACAAGTAACTAAAGCTTCAGGGTAGTAAGGAGTTACTGATCCATTCCAAAGTCCACGGTATACCCGAGCAAATGACCCTGCAAACAAATATAATAATAGAGATTAGAAAGAAACATGTCAGGTTAATAAGTGTTTAGGATCAATGTAGTCCTGCAATTAAAGTTTACCCAGCCAGCGCGTCCTACATTGATTAACAAAATACATACCCGCACCCAATTTGACATGTTACCCAGCCAGCCCGTCCTAAAAAAAACCTTACCATGCCCAATCTCTTCCTTGAAAATTAGATCTTCCCACCGAATTTCACAATCCGCTTCAGAGTTCAAGTCATGCTCAAGCTCCATTTCTCTTCTCGAATATTGGAAAGTTGAAACCGCCAGATGATCAACTGGTTTAGCTACCTCAAAATACTCGTTTTGCTCTCCCTCAAAAGTAAAGCCATCTTCAATGACATTTTGGAGCGCTTGCCCGTGTGCATTCCCATAACCTTTAGCCTCAATGGAAGGGTAAGCTCTCGCTCTATATTGTTGATAGTTTGGCAAGTTGGCTGCATTGTGGCTTTCTGATATGTTAGTGGGACCATTCTGTGGAACATTTCCGCCTCTTTGGATGTTCAACTTCGAAAACACTTTTGCTGCCTGTATGTTGCACAATTTTGTTCCCACATATAGTTATCCTTACATGCGTTATGTAATGATTGAAGTTGATACATCAATCAGTGAATAAAGAAAACACATACATAGTTAGCAGGTTCAGAAACTTCAGCCTCTTCATTGTCGTTACCTGTAGCTTTCTTCCAGAGATTAAAACCAAACCCGTGCTTTGGCTGCAATAAATAATTGGTTTAAGAAGACGAAACTTTTGTCTCAAGATGTCATAGCATCTACATTTGTAGTGCTATCACAAAAAATTTCCTTTTGAAACTATCGATACATAAAGTACCAAAGTACTTTTTAATCTTTCCGTCGTAGTCATTTTCCTTTTTATTAAATAGTGGTTTTCTGTCCCGCTTTGGTTAGCTTGAACATTATGTATAATTATAACGTTTCCATACATAAAAACAATCATTTTTGAGATCTGAATATAAGGGTTTTACAGAAAACTCATTATTGTAATGACCCAAATGTAAACATATAACATATATGTTCTATAATCCAAACGCAAAACATATATGTTTTATACGTAAACATATATGTTTTTTTTATAAAACACATATGTTTTTTTTATAAAACACATATGTTTTTTTACAATAAGTACTGAGTATCTCCATAACTACAACAACAAGAGAGTCAAAAGAAACCACATAACAACAGACCTGTTTGGATCACACCCTCTTTGGGTGCGTCTCTTGTGAACCAAAAACAAACAAGCGCTCTCCAAATTAATACATGTAAACACCAAATCAAAATAGACTCAAATAAACACAATATAATCAAACCCAAATACAACCGAGACTAATCTGAGACACCAAATAGGTCTCGACCCGAACCCCTAAACGGGTTTAACACCCGACCCGCGACTACAACGACCCAAACATCATTTCAGTCAGGTCTTACCGCACGAAATCTTCGTTAACATGTTTTTATTCCGGTTTTTATTCCATTTTTAGATCCACGAAAACATTGACAGTTCATATATATTCGGTAAAATTAAAAACAACCAACAGGAAACATTTTCGTCATACCACCATGATGAACGAGAGGAAGAACAACGAACAAACCCTTCGTCATACAACCCTAGTCGCGACCTTCTTTTTCTCACTCGTAGCAAACAACAACGAACAAACCCTTGGTCTTCTCGATCTCTTGGTGTAGGCGGCGGCTGTGGTGGCCCATGGTGGCGACTGCCGGAGGAGGGTGGCGGCGGCTGGAAACCCTAGGAGACGGAGAAGTGTGATTGTTGATGGAGGCTTTTTGCTTGAGGGAGAGAGAGAAATACATGTAATTCCTAAAATCACGTATGGACAGTTTCTAATTTATGGAATGACAATATTAGCCTTTTACTCCTTATTAAATGTGCCTTTCTTTCTTTTAAATTAAAAAAATGCCACATTTAATTTTAACCATTGATCAACTCATCTAATGGCTAAAAAGTGGTTTTCGCAGTTCTTGCAGTTAAAATGGTTCTCGTTTGAAAGTTACACTATATATATATATCATATATATATATATATATATATATATATATATATATATATATATATATATAGGGGCGTGTTCTATGCAGTACCAATATTAGATGCAGTACTTTACAGTACCCTTCTAAACCAATAAGAATTTAGTATTATTAAATATTTTCATTTAATTAAAAAGGGTATAGTAGTAAAACATATTTTCACTTTCTTTTTCAATTTTTTTAACTAACAAACGTATTTTAGAGTCCATAATTTTCGGTTTTTTTTTTTTTTTTTTTTCTTTTTTTTTTTTTTTTTTTTTCTTTTTTTTAATCTCTTTTTCAGCATACATATTTTTCAAAAAAATGAGGTGCATGTGTGTTCTTCTTTCAATATTGTAAATTTTCAAATGTTTTTTTTCTTCGTAAAATTGTTTAGACATCAAACTTGTTTTGCTTAAAATGATAATTTCACATATGTTTCTAGCTCTCTAATCTTCGAAATTTATAGCAAAAATCATAAACATGTGTATGTAACCTCTAAATTTATAACCAACCAAAAACATAAATAGTATACATAAAATTTGATATCAAATGAAATACAATTCAAACAGAAATGTAATTTTTTAAATATAGATGTGCACGTCATTCAAAAACATTTGTGCACTCTTTCAAGAACATATGTGCACGCTTCACTTTCTCATCAAATTCATTAGAACATATGAGTACCCTTCCAAGAACATATGTGCACGCTTCACTTTCTCATCAAATTCATTCGAAATGATGTACTTGTTGAAAACACATGTGCACTCTTTATATTGGTATTGCTCCTCATCTTTATCAACATGTTCAATACCTGAAATTATAAACATTAATTATTATTTTTATTAAGAACAACTAGAATGTGCATATGCCCAATCTAAAAACACACGCACAAATAAAAACATTTATGCATACCACTTCCATTGGTTTTATAACGGCCACAAAACACATACAGCGTATATCAAAACATGTGTGCATACCTAAAAAACACATGCACCAATGTTTTTGAATGACTTGCACATCCATACCTAAAGCGATCTGGGAGATGTATGCACTAAAATCACTTAAAATGACGTTCAACACTTTTGACCCGTTCAGCTTATTCGACCCACTTTCTTTGTAGATTTATATTTTGAATAAAACCCATTTGAGATTAACATATCCCAGACCCCTTTATAAGTAAATGCTTCGTAAATGGCATTTCAAGTTTTTTAATATTAACTTTTGCCAATGTCTTGCAAAAAAATAACTCATTATATCGTCATTGCGATAAAACATATGTGGTATTGGTTTTGCATTATTGAAGAATATTGTAGATATAGAACTGACAGCAATAACTATATAAAACTACTAACCTCAAATTTAAAGCATCTTGACTGCTCTTCAGCAAGTTGACCGCGTACAGATTGGAGCTCCTGCAGAATATATTTATAATCAAAGTTAATTCAGTGAGGATATTAAAAAAGTAGACTCGACGCAAGATAAAGCCGACCCCAATGAATTTTATATAAGAAGATTGTCTTTCGCATGAAGTTGACATACAAAACATCTTGTTAGAACCTGATCTTCAAAAATACTAGAACATAAATTCGCGGTGGGGGAGAGATGATTTAAGATGGTGGTGGTTGATTTAGAATTAGGGTTAAGAGAAAGATGTTTGAGGGTGGAAGTGAATGAGATCTGAGAATTATAATATCCCTTCAAAAAAGGAATGGTTTTGAAATTAACTAATGTGAAGTTCCTATAATACCCTTTCAGCATTAGCATCATAATACCTCATCTTTTGTTTAATGGCAATTTTGACACTTTTAATCCTGTTCATTGATTAACTCATCCAATGGCCCATATTCATTTTAAGAGTACTGTAAAGTACTGTATCTAATATGGGTACTGCATAGAATACAACACTATATATGTATATACAACTACAGCTATGTTACAAAACGTTTTTATTTAAAAAACAGCTACTGCTCACGGCTACTGCTCACAGTTACTGCTCACTTCTACGCTACTTTTACCAAATACAGCCAAACTAACTCTCTTTTTCATCTTCACTCACATTTGTCACTCATCTTCATCTTCACTCACTCTCTTCTTCGTATCATCACCACCACTCACCAGTCCACCATGACCTCCTCCACACCACCCAATTCCTCTTTATATTCTTTTAAAACCCCCTCCACACCACCATGACCAGTCCACCATTAACAAACAATGAGTTTTATCACACCCTTGACCAAATCTTCTTGAGTTCACCAACTCACCAAACCCACCACCACCGACTCACCAACCTACCACCCACAAACACTCATTTCATCCTCTTCCTTACTGTTGCCTCCATTCACTCTCTCACACATAATTCAAACAAAACACAAAAAATATCACAATCCTATCACAACAACAAGAAACACCAGATCTGTTACAAAAACAAAAACACTCAAAAATATGATCAAAACACAGATCTCAAGCACAAACACTCACACCCAGATCTGGTCAATATACATAAACGAATCTACATAACTGACTCAAAAAAAAACAAGTCAACAAATATTTGGATACCAAAAACCTAGATCCTTCACTAACCGGCGACACCAGTCAAACCCATCGGAGACCGTCACATCTTAACCCTAACCCCAACTCAATCAGACAACAACCGCGGGTGTTTAAACTCAGGCGGATATCGAGGCTATTAAAACTCAGGTTAAAATTAATGTTGGCGATGTGAAAAGGGTAAGGAAAGAAACAGGATAGCTCAGGAGAAAGAGCTTGAAAATCAGGATAGCTGATAAAGAATCAGGGAGTGAAGGAAGCCAAATATGAACCATGATACAGTCAACCTATATATTCTCATTTCCCTCATGGCTTTATTCTGAATGGGATTGTATACATGTATTGTTATAAAAAGAAATGCTTTCAGTTACAGCAGCCCTTGTATTTGTACGTGCTAAGATGGCTGATTATATATGTTTGTTTTGTCTTGATAGGAGAAATTAACATTTGTGAGTTTGATTATTGTAAGTGAGTCTCTGATTATTTGTGAGTGAGATAAGTTGTTTGTTTTGTCGAAATTAGTGTTCTTAGTTACCTGCAACAAATAAAGAGGGTATTTTTGTCAATAAACATGTATTTGACGGTCAAACTATCAGAAAACCCGGCCAAGGGACCAAACCCATAACGGGTGTAAACCACAGGGACTGGATCCGGGAAAAAAAAGTTTATGGACCATTTTCGTTAAACCCAGTAAACCACGTGGACGATTTATGACGTTAATAGACCAAACGACCGGGTGACTTGAACAAGATGCTAAGTGTCGGCTTATGAAATTCAACAAGTGTCCGGGTACATGCTAAGTATTCGGCTTATGACTTCGACAAGTGTTCTATTGTACAAGTTGTCCGGTCACCCGGTCTATTTTCAAACTAAAATTATTTCTGATCTAAAAAGTGATAAGTCGTAGGACGACCGGTCTATTTTGGTAAATTTCCGTTTTATTTACTACATTATTAAGCTTTTTCTATTACTTAAATGAAAAACAGATATAGATAGTTGGAAATGAATATTAGATAACATAAATTTGTTATTAGGATGCCATATTAATGATTTCTACGTCATTCAATATAGAGTCTCGCTATCTAAAAACTAGTTATAAATTCCATGTATAAGCGCAAATAGTAAAAATAATAAATTTCGCTTCCCTTAAACTCATGAATAAACTAGCAGATATATATTTTACACGAGTTACTAAAAATGCAAAATCCACTTTTTCTTATCTTTCAGACAGATGGCTTTGCGAAAATCTCAATTGGGAGATCACACTTTTGACTGGCTTTGGGCAGTTACGATTTCATTTGGGACATACTATGGAAGGTAAGACATATCATTGTGAGTTATGCTACCGGTTAGTTGTTCATTTATTTTCTATTTCGAAGTCGTGGTTAGCTTGCTTCAGGGTTTTGTTGGGATATATATAGAGACCATGCTGTATCGTTTCTTAGTATTATTGGTATTAAACATCGACATAATGTTATGCGTGATACCCTTATCGACATCTGCTATCGTACGAGGATTTTAATTAGTAAGAAAGTTGATATTGAGTTGGGTGGTAGGTGTGACAAACCCCTACGTGTAGCGGACATGTTACTTTATTCATGGGATGGGGGCTTGATGTGTGTGTGTGGATCTAACTGGATCTTCGCCCTTGACGCAAACTTGGATGGCTAATTTCTTATCCGGTCGTTCGGTGATTGATGTGGCAAAACGTAAACGTGTCAAGTATGAGGCTATTTGTGCGGCTATTGGGTATGGTTTTCTCCGTTTCTCATTCTCTTCTTTGGGGGAATTAGAGAAGGATGTGGTTGCATTGGTGAAGTGGATATGAAAGTTCTTCATGGCTCAAGATATTTGGGCACAAACTGTTGTTCACATCTTTAATATGATTAGTTCTGTTATAACTAATTGAGTGGTGGCCCAAATATTATCTCAGCTTTCCACTTTTTTTTTTTTTTTTTTTTTAATCTTCTGAGTTGTACGAAGTGATTTATAATAATAATAACAAAAAAAAAATGAAAATAACAATAATAATAATAATAATAATAATAATAATAATAATAATAATAATAATAATAATAATAATAATAATAATAATAATAATAATAATAATAATAATAATAAAGTGATCTTATAATAAAAATATAATAATAATAATATAATAATAATAACAATAATAATAATAATAATAATTCTTGATAGCTAAACATTGTCCTGCATAAGTTAGTTATAAATGTTATTTTTAGAAGTGATGTGAAGCACACGCATGACATGTGACAACCGGAAATTTTTGGGAGCATTTTTAATACCGCATTACATTTAAAAACAAATATTTAATATTTGAGAACTATTTTGGAATGTTTTGGGAAATTGTTTTGGAATATTGGAAATGTTATTTGGATTATTGCTATGTGATACATGAAGTTTCCCCGTAGACATTGAGTTGAGCACAACGCGAGTCGGCACGTATAGTAACGTAATAATACGTTAATTAGTTGATTTATGACGTTTTGAACAAATATATGCATATGAATAGTCATTTTTATTGGAAAAATGATTTTAAAAATATTGGCGCAAGTTTAAAATTCTCGAGAAAATTTCACGACGCTTAAATGAGCCCCGGAAGTCGTTTATATAAAAGATAAAGAAAGTTGGCACATATAGCCCCTTTGTCAAAAGTTACAGTCCGCCCCCTCTAGTTTCAAATATGGCAAAATCGGATTTGGGAGTAGTATATAACATCTCATTAGCAACTAGAGTTTCACTATTCATACTGAAAACCCTAGCCGCTCCTCTTATTAACTCGCCGCCGACCACCCCTTTTCCAGCCACCACCACCATAACACCGCCGTCACCATCAACAAACACCACCACTCCCACTTTACTTGTACCATTTGTGAGCTATTTGGAGATCCACGCGCGTGATAACTCTGTACCACGCGCCACCGCCACCGTATTTTATTGATTGTCTCGAGTTGGAAAGTGTTGGGAATGAAAAGAACCGACGTGGTTCGTTTTAAAACCACGATTCACGTTCTAACGTGAGTCAGGTTGAATTAAAAATGGGTTTTGAAATGGGTTTTATATAGAAACGAGTTTAAATAAATTGGTATCGTCATGTTTTGTGTCGTGTTTGTGTTTGGAGTTGCGTACCGAGAATCATACGCTCGGGTATTTGTTTCATGGGTTGTGTTTTGGCCGAGACCCACTAGGGGAACGGATTTAGTTTTGGATTAATGTTGGTTTTGATTAGATTGTGTGGTCGTTTGTGTTGTATAACGACTTGGGTCGAAGCCGTTTGGCTTTCGACTTCGTTTTCAGTCCGTGTGGTTTGTTCGACACCATAGGTTCGAGCCGAGACCATAAAGTCTAGGCGTGGTAAGTGGTTTTGTTTTTCTTTGCTAGTCCGATTCATGAATATGGTGTGGTTGGATAGTGGTAGGGCTCGAGCCGTAGGTTTAGGATTTGGCCGAGTATTAAGTTTGTGATGATATTGTTGCGTTTGGACTTGGACTTGATTATCGTGATGTTTTGGCTACGTCAAGTGCTAGCCGAGACCTTGTGGTCTCGGTTTGGCCTCGATTTTTCTATAGAGGACTTGAGATTGTGGTTATGGACTATTGATTTGTGATGTTTGACCCGAATTTTGTGACCGAGGGTGCGTTGGGATTTAATATGGGTTCGGGTCATAAGTTTTGACCCGAGGGTATTGAAGTTGGATTGTGACTCGAAACGGTTAATAACTCACGATGTGAATTATATTTTGACTCAACGTGAACTAAGAGAAAAGAAATAATGAAAACATTAAATAGAAATATTAATTAGCAAATTTTATTGTTACTGTATTTAATATGAAATGGCAAAATGGAATTTAAAGTGGAGTCATAAAACTTTGGATAAAAACGGGAAAACGTGAGAGTTATTAGACGTTTCGAGGCACGTGTATCGTGAATTACCATAATTAAAATTGTGAGAATATTTATGGGATTAATGTTTGAGTTACGGATTGGTTAACGTTAATAGACCCGACCGACACGGTTATGAGACTTATTAGGTTGACGAATCCAATAAGGGTCCGGTAAATGTGTTGGAGGAATTTATTAGCGTGTAACCCATCCTTACGAATTACCATTTATTGTGATGTGTAGGTTTGGCTTGGGATTAATAAGCGAGACAAAGGAATTATTGGACTTATCGGGTTGACGAATTCGATAAGGATCCAATAATTCGTCCGGTTACCTTATTAAGCTTTTAGCTTAATCATTTAGACCTTTGACCATTACCGAGTATGAGATTGACTTGATGAATGATTGGTAGTCGGATTACTTGGGATAATTGCAACACCGGACTTGAAATATATGTTGGATTTGAAACATTATTGGACTTGGACATATTTGACAATTCAGACACGAAACGACTACAGTACATTAGATTCATAATGAATTTATTGTATTTGAGCCGTAACGGACGAACAATGGAATATAATGTCTAACGAACAATAATATTTATAACACTTGCTACTTAAGCGTATTTGGAAATTTATAAATTATTCGACATAGGAAACGTTCTATAAACGAACGAGCCATGACAAAATTGTGTTTTAAAACATAAAACAAATATGCTTTATAACTAAATGGGATATTTGGAAGAATATCGACGACTACCAATCTATCCATCTTAATTGGTGTGTTTGCTATGTGTTATCTCCGTCATCTCTTCTTGACTTCTTGTCTCGTCCTTCGCGGTGACTCCGTTGTTTATTCTCCTTTTGGCGTGCGTACTCTTGAGTCTGTGTCTTCTTACCGTTACACAAATAATGATACCAAACTTTTTCAAAAGGCGAAAATGAGATTATTTTTGGAAATGGAAACGGTTAACTTTTGGGAACTCTTGCGCATTTAGTTTTTTTTTTGGTGAGATACGTTTTGAGACGAGTCTTTATATTATTAGGTCGTACTGAGTCAGTAGTGCTATGGCGTTTTACCTGCTGTTGTGCTATACTACTCTTGACTTGTTGTGTTGTGCATTGCTTGATTGAGGCGAGTTTCATAGCCCCACTTTTACTCCTAATGATATTTTATTGAAACTTAGGGTGAGAAAATATGCAAAACTGTTTTGAATGGACCAACTGTTATTTTATGACTTTGCTATGTTTGCTATGTTAATTGGCTAAGGTTATTGGTTATATGAGTTGCATCTGTGTGGGATTATTAGTATATGTGTTGCATCTGTGCGGGATTATTATTATGTGCTGCATTTGTGCAGGTTATTACTATATGGTGCACCTATTGGGAATTATTGTTGTGGTTCGACACACTCTTGTATGGGGATGATATGTTGGTTTGTGACTTAGTCCAGTATAGCAAACTTAAATGTGATTTGGTCCACTGTTATACTATGTGTCTAAACCTATGAACTCGCTAGCATTAGCTAACCTTTTAGCATGCATGTTTTCTCAGGAAATTAATGATGATTATATTGGAGGACGTTTGTTTGGAGGCTTGGCAATTGGCATGGTTGAAGGATCAATTAAATCTCTGATAACTCATTTGGGGACCTATATTTTGTTTTTCTTTGGGACTTATTTCAGTACTTTTAAATAAATGTAAACTTGAAGTTGGATTTTGAAATGTTTTATTTGAAACGGAGAATGCCATTCCGTTTTCTAATGCTTGTGTTATGTACCAATCCCGTAGCACCCCAATGCTTGTTTTGTCTTCTGTTGAACCAAATTTTGGGGATTTTACAGATTGATATTAGAGCTCAAGTTATAAAGAACTGAGTATTTATCAAGAACCTAGACTATAACTACTTTTCAAAAATTGATCCTATGACCGATACATGCCTGCCTACCAAGCCGAAGCCTCATGAATTGATATAACTAATGTTCTTGGAATAAGGTTGAAATATTATAGGAATGCAATATGATTTATGTGACAGTTGTTTTGAAAACATGTTTAGGATAATGCGGTATTCATTATTATTGGTTTGGAAAAGTTGATGATATTTTTGGATTTTGGGAAAAGTTTTGATATGGTTTTTGCACTTCGTGAAATTGGTTATTTTGTACACTTATACCTATCCTCTATCGTTGTCACAGAACATGCCTTCCCTTGCATTTGACGTATCTGAGGATGATGAAGCGAAAAGTGTACCGCTTTTAGGGGGTCATTTAAGCCCTAAATCGTATTTATTTGATCAAATATTGTCCTAAATCGTTCCTTTTGTCATTTTAGGTACTTTGGAGAAGAAATCTGGAAAAGGAAGCATTTTGGACGTTTTTGGAGCATAAAAGTGAAGAAAACGACAAAGTCTCAAAATCGGCTGGAAAAGTACCTGTGACGGCGTCAAGCACCATTGTGACGCTGTCAACCCTTGACGCGCCAGAGAGGATTTTGGATGATTAAAAGGGGACGGCGTCAAGAAGGCCATCAAGAAACCCTAACCGCGGCGAGGTGACGGCTTCAGCTCTATAACGTGACGCCGTCAGATCTGATTTTCTATATATATTCTCATAATTTTTAGTCATTAGTGTGCAACTTTGTGAGGAGAAACCCTAAGACGATTTTTCTGCTACTTTTAAGGGTTTTATACCCTTGGATCTCCCATGTTCAATTGAAGATAAGTAATCAATTAATCATTCAATATGTCTATGTGTTGTTTGATTATATCTTGTTCTTGTCTTTTATTTAACATGCTAGGCTAGATTTATCTTGTGTTTGCTTAGATCTAATGAAACCTAACTATTGATTATTGGTTGTTGGTGTGTTATTAATTGTATTGGATGATTGTTTATCGATGTTAGGCTTAAGAAAACTGGCTAACCTCCTATACGGTAACTTGCTTGAACGTCTTAAGAAACATGAACCAATGCGTACTAAGGTTTTTATGGTTTTATTTAATGCATGAGCGAATTCTGGTGATCCCATGTTAGGAGCTTCTTAGCCGGCTCGACATAGGAGTGAAGTAGGAGCTTATAGAGTTGGGGAAGTACGTACGCCACCCCACGATTGGTATTAAGGAATACACCCGTCATCCACGCAATTAATACACACTAATCAACCGGTAAAAGATAGTTAGGGAGTAAGGAAATCTAAGTAAACACATTTCTCTCCATATAAGTTCCACAACCTTTTTATTTTCAGTTATTTTATTTTATTTGCAATTGTAGTTATTTGGGTTAGTTGACTAGCAACTAATTCCGCCTACTCCTTCAAACCCTAGATTTTACTTGCTTTTAAAAATATATATATAAAAAAATACAAAAAGAATCTTCCCCCACCCTTAGACCTATTAGAGTAGTTTTTCAATCCTAACGACACTATTCCCCTAGAGAACGATCAATCCCCCGGTACTTGCCACTACACTATACTACATCGGTCAGGTACACTGCCTGGTGGGGATTGCAAGCCTCTTGAGATCCCTCGAGAGGTAAAACCTGTTGTAAGGTCGCAAAACCACGCATCAAGTTTTTGGCGCCGCTGCCGGGGAATAGTTATTGTTTAGGTTGAATTTTTATTTTATTAGGTCTACTCACTAGATTCCTTTCTAGTGAGATTTTTATTTTATTTTTCTAGGTTTTCTTTAGTCTATCTTTTTTCTTCGTTTCTTTGTTCGTAACCATTACCATCCGACATCATGAAAGGTGGTAATATCCTCGATCCCAACAACCCACTACCACAACAACACCCACCTCCTAGAGCCCGTACCTTAGGAGACTACTCCCGTCCTAGCCACCATGGCTATCGAAACACCATTGAGCTCACTCAAGGAGCCAATGTCACTCCCTTGCGATCCGACACCATCCGGTTGGTGCAAAGCGGATGCGCATTCCATGGACTTCGTTCCGAAGATCCTAATCAACATCTCAAGGACATTCTCAAAATCGTTGATTCCATAGACCTTGATGTTGCCACTCGAGAGACGACCCGACTGCGTCTCTTTCAATTCTCTCTGCGGGACCAAGCTAGTCAATGGCTAGAGCGCCTACCCGCAGGATCCATCACCTCTTGGGATGATCTCACCACTCGTTTCCTTGCTCAGTTTTTCCCACCAGGAAGAACTACCAAGCTAAGGAATGATATCTTGATGTTCCAACAACGTCAAGGCGAAACCCTCTACGAGGCATGGACTCGATTCAAGGACTTACTTCAAAAAGTCCCTCACCATGGCATAGAACTTTGGCTCCAAGTCCAAATCTTCTATGACCACATCAATCTCTCCACGAGGCAAACCATTGACCAATCGGCCGGTGGTAAGCTACGTGATCTAAGTGCGGAACAATCATGGGCTCTCCTGGAAGATCTTGCTCTTTATGACAACGAAAGTTGGAATGATCCCCGTGATTTGAATAAAACGGTCAAGGCAATATCTTTGCCTTCGACCAATTCAAGCACTTCCGACCGTAGGATCATAGAACTTGAAGACCAAGTCAAGTTTCTTATGAAATCCTACGAGGCTCCTAAACCTTCAAGCCAAGTGAACAAAATCACTTCTTCGTGTGAATTATGTAGTGGTCCCCACGACACTCGTGATTACGTGGAACTCCCCGAACAAGCTTTTGCGGACTACGCATCCTTGCGTACCGACGGAGCGGGAGACAAGTGGTACACTTTCAAACCCGAGCCAAACCCCTACGGTGATTCATACAACCCCTCATGGAAAAATCACCCAAACCTTAGGTGGAAACAAAACCAAAACGCACAACAAACCAATTCTTCCAACCCACCTAATCGTTTTCAATCAAGCGGTTCATCCTCGAACCGTACTTTCAATAACAATCCTTCCAACTATGGTAGTACCAATAACTTTGAAGGATTGATGTCCAAATTTGTGACATCTCAAGAAGCTCGTTTAGCAAAGTTTGAAGCCGATTTCAAACAAAAACAAAGCGAGATGACCAATAAGATTGACACTTTGTTGAAAGCCCTCAATGACCGAGAAATGGGAGCACTCCCTAGCAACACAGTCAAGAACCCGAAATTAAACGTCAACGCCATTTCATCGGTTTCGTCTCCTAGTTCTTGTCCACAATATTATTCGGTCAATTCCATGAGCTCGTGTTTCAAACAAACCCAAGTCGTTCAAAATGACCAAGAAGTTATGATATCCAACACTAAATTGGTCAACAACATAGTTGAAACACCTCCCACTTAAAACCTTGACGAAGAATTCAAGGAGCTCCACCTTGAACGTCCGGTTATTGATGTATTAGCACGAGCCCCCTATTATAATGCCCTCTTAGAAAAATATGAGAAGAAGCTCGAGTTAGGTTACAAAGGGACCGCCTTCGTTCAAAACAAACTACCTAAGAAGTTAGATGATCCGGGCTTATTTGTTCTACCTTGCAAGATCGGTAATTCGGAGGCTTATGACACATTAGCCGATCTTGGATCAAGCCTTAACCTACTTCCGTTACCTCTCCACACCTCTCTAAAACTAGGGAAACTTGAAGAAACCGAGGTAATAATAGGCTTAGCGGATGGAAGTGTTGCTTACCCGGTTGGAGTAGTCAAGGACGTGTTAGTACACATAGGAAAACTAACCATTTTAGCCGATTTCCACGTCCTTGATATGGTTAGCGACCCTACATGCCCCTTGTTGATAGGTAGAGGATTTTTGGCGACCGCTAGTGCTATGATTGATTGTAAGGAATCTAAGATAGCGGTAGGAGAAGGTGATACTTGGTCAGTCTATGATGTGAAGAAACATGCCTATGATACTAGTGAGAAACCAACACCCCATTGGTTAGAATTAAATAGGAGACCATCTAGATATGGACCCTGGATCGATGGAGACTTCATAGGACCCCAACGCCCATTTTACCTAGAAGAGGACTTTGTGAGCCGAACACATACGGTAGAACAACTCTTGGCTAGGGACACCGAATTGGATCCATTTGAAGACCCTCTAGTTTTTAGGAAGATGATTGATTTCCTAGGTGTTTTGCCAATTAACCTAGGGATGAATAGGTGGACATGTGAAGATAATGATCATAAGTGGGATTGGGACAAACCACCCAAAGATGGAGATGGGTCATGGCATATTAAGATGACATTGTATGACCCGGATGGAGAGAGGTTTGAAAAGATATATCGTACTATGCGGACCAATAGAAAACTTCAATCCAAGCTTAACCCTAAAGATGTCCTCGATGACGATCTCACTTACATAGGTTAAAAGGACTTTGAGTCTAGCTACAAGACTCGTTAATAAAGAAAAGCGCTTCTTGGGAGGTAACCCAAGCTTTATTTGCTTTGTGTGTTTATTTATTTGTTTGTTTGATTTTATTTGCTTCCGTATGTATGTTTAATTTTTATTATTATTGATTCATGTTCGAAACTAAATTGTGAAAATGCTTTATCTTGTTTTTAACTTCGTCTTAACTACATATAAAGGTATTTTGCAAAAGATAAGTGTAAGGGAAATCCAAATCGGTTTATTAGAACAAATGAACATGAATCATAACAATATTAAATTAACATACATATTAGTAATTGTTTGAGTCAAATGCTTGTATCGAGTCATAATGATATTCTGCAGGATTTCCAGGAAATAAGGATTGAGTTTTTCCAGAAATTTTCCGGAAACTTAACATGAAAAATCTGTCAGATCACTTCTGACGGCGTCAGGAATAGTTTTCTGGAATTTTTTTTTGAAAGTTTTGTTTTTCTTCCGGAATCATAAAATGCTTTATTAAATCTCTAACTTATAAACTCCAGGAATCTGCAAAATAATCATTTCCACAAGCATTATATCCTTATACAGATTTATCCCGCCGATGTTATGCAGGTTTTCGTGTTTGTTTTCTCAGGTTTAACAGGTTATTTTGGACAAGGAGATGTATGTGGAATCTAGCTTTTGGCGCTGCTTTAGTCTTGAAGTTTCAACATTACCTTGGAAGAAGATCTAACCATGTTACCTCTTTATCCACCGAGCGAATCAGGGGAGTATTTGATTTTATTCTTTTACCTTATTTACTTTTACATCTTGTTATTTGAACATTGGGGACAATGTTCATCTTAAGTGTAAGGGGGGGGGGGGTAAAGTACGATACCTTAGAGAATGCTATTACGCTTGATTTTTCGTTTGTTTAATGGTAGATGTGTAATAAAACTGGGAGAAATACCTGTTAAGGCAATTTTAGTGCCAAAATTAAAATTTTTTACAACATATAGGAGTGAAACTTTGGTCTTAATGAGCGTCTCACGGATAGGAGTTATATGACTAGCACAAAACCGTACCACTAAAAAAAATTTCCACCCCCAAATATGTGAGGTTCGCCCCTAGAATTGGTAGGAAAAGCATTTATGCTATGATGTGTGTACCGGTAGCACTTAGATTCTAGAACTTGCGTTAGGACCATTCCGAGGCCACAAGTGAGACTACATTCGTGTAGTTAGATTTACTACATGATAAGAGGCATTAGGATTAACCCATTGTTTTACACCTGTGTTTTTGTTATAATTACATTGGCTATATTGGTCAAGTAATTCTCCCACACCCTTTGCGTTGTACTCATTTTTAGTACACGATACCCCTAGTACACCCCTCAGAGCCTATCTTTTCGTTTCTAACTTTAAGCATTTTACTTAAAGTAAGAATTTGTTTACACCCCACTTAAATGTACACCCAAATCGCCTTAGCCTACCTTGTATGCACTCATTTTTAGTGCATTATTGTGAAAACATTTGTTTAAACCCCAAGTTAATTATCTAATTGATTACATGGTTGCTAAGTCGAGTCATATCCTTGTACATATTGTTTTGGGACGATTGGGACTCATGGGTAAAGTACTAGTGTAATGGAGTAATGGGGAAGAACAACATTATTACCCCCATATGTGCTAAATATTTTAAAAGTACTCCAAGTGTTTCGATTATCTTAATTCGAGTCATTAGAATAGTTAATTGTAAAGTTATGTAAAAGTTCAAGTGTAAGGGGGATACAACCCCCCTACGATGTATTATTTTGGATGGTAGGGCAAGAGTGTATTCAAAAAAAAAAAAAAAAAAAAAGTAGAAAAAACATACGGACTACCATCCCGTTTCATTTTATGTTTATTTTATCTTTTTGTTATTTTTTTCATTAGCTTAAGTCGAGTCTAGTCTTGGCTTAGCAACGCCATATTGTACATGTAATTAATCAAGATCTTTAACTCGCCACCAGTAAAATATCCTTTATCCCACAAAACCGTGTTTATCATATCCCTACACCTAACGTTATAACCCGTTTAAAAGCCCTCTTTGATAGTTTATCTTAGGTGCTTACGCCTAGTGGAGGAGGTTTTTGATCCTTTCCCAAGCCTATGGTAATCTATTTGCTATGACAGGTAGTGAGAGATATTATTCATTTTCATTTATGAGATATACTTTTATGACACCTGAGAGATGTGAGTATCTAAACACTACATGTGAGGTGCTAGTCTGTAATCTCCGTGCTTATTATGATTAAAGTGGAACGACTATTTGTTGTAATTACTTTTATATTAGCGTTAAATGACCCCTAACTTGTATTTTGATTAGAATAAAAGCGCATTTGCTTGAGGACAAGCAAATCTCAAGTGTAAGGGTATTTGATGAAGCGAAAAGTGTACCGCTTTTAGGGGGTCATTTAAGCCCTAAATCGTATTTATTTGATCAAATATTGCCTTAAATCGTTCCTTTTTTCATTTTAGGTACTTTGGAGAAGAAATATGGAAAAGGAAGCATTTTGGACGTTTTTGGAGCATAAAAGTGAAGAAAACGACAAAGTCTCAAAATCGGCTGGAAAAGTACCTGTAACGGCGTCAAGCACCATTGTGACGCCGTCAACCATTGACGCGCCAGAGAGGATTTTAGATGATTAAAAGGGGACGGCGTCAAGAAGGCCATCAAGAAACCCTAACCGCGGCGAGGTGACGGCGTCAGCTCTATAACGTGACGCCGTCAGATCTAATTTTCTATATATATTCTCATAATTTTTAGTCATTAGTGTGCAACTTTGTGAGAAGAAATCCTAAGACGATTTTTCTGCTACTTTTAAGGGTTTTATACCCTTGGATCTCCCATGTTCAATTGAAGATAAGTAATCAATTAATCATTCAATATGTCTATATGTTGTTTGATTATATCTTGTTCTTGTCTTTTATTTAACATGCTAGGCTAGATTTATCTTGTGTTTGCTTAGATCTAATGAAACCTAACTATTGATTATTGGTTGTTGGTGTGTTATTAATTGTATTGGATGATTGTTTATTGATGTTAGGCTTAAGAAAACTGGCTAACCTCCTATACGGTAACTTGCTTGAACGTCTTAAGAAACATGAACCAATGCGTACTAAGGTTTTTATGGTTGTATTTAATGCATGAGCGAATTCTAGTGATCCCATGTTAGGAGCTTCTTAGCCGGCTCGATATAGGAGTGAAGTAGGAGCTTATAGAGTTGGGGAAGTACGTACGCCACCCCACGATTGGTATTAAGGAATACACCCGTCATCCACGCAATTAATACACACTAATCAACCGGTAAAAGATAGTTAGGGAGTAAGGAAATCTAAGTAAACACATTTCTCTCCATATAAGTTTCACAACCTTTTTATTTTCAGTTATTTTATTTTATTTGCAATTGTAGTTATTTGGGTTAGTTGACTAGCAACTAATTCCGCCCACTCCTTCAAACCCGAGATTTTACTTGCTTTTAAAAAAATATATATATATAAAAATACAAAAAGAATCTTCCCCCACCCTTAGACCTATTAGAGTAGTTTTTTAATCCTAACGACACTATTCCCCTAGAGAACGATCAATCCCCCGGTACTTGCCACTACACTATACTACATCGGTCAGGTAAACTTCCTGGTGGGGATTGCAAGCCTCTTAAGATCCCTCGAGAGGTAAAACCTGTTGTAAGGTCGCAAAACCACGCATCAGAGGACATGCTCGTGGCTGGAACCCGCCCAGCACGACCTCGGATGACTCTTACTCAGGACGATCCCTATGCGATTGTTCGACATTCAGCCTTTGCTTCATCATCAGTCACACCTGTGTCACTGACTCCACTCACTTCTCAGCCATTTTCATCATCACCTAGTCGCCCTAGTTCTTCGCGACAGCTTACTCTTCACCAGGCATTAGCCCGACCTCAGACTCCCAGGCTGGCTGGTCGTGGTACCACATGTATATCTGTGCGACCACCCACGTCACCACCGATGCACTTCTCAGCTCACTCTCTTGTGTCATCACCACCTGCATCATCATCTCATCGAAGATCCCGATCACCTAATTCATCCTCACATTCATCTCATGATTCACCCACCCCACAGAGACGTCAGTTCAGAGACTCATCTCCGGAGGATGGGGATGAGGAGGTTGTCCATGAGGATGTTATACCACCAGACCAGAGTCCTGCACCTCTAGTGCATTCACCAGAGCCTGGCTCTCCCTGATACTTTCCTGAGCTTGATTCACCAGAGCAATCATTCGAGCTGGCCTCACCTCATCACTCACTTGAGCCAGAGTTCCCACCGGCCCTAGCTACACCGTCAGAGATTTCCTCAGAGGCTGCAGGTCATGGGGAGATTGGCCGGATACGGGATCAGATCATCGCCAACCAGGGGAGGATTAGCCAGCTAGCTGATCGATGGGTGGGCGTATCAGCTGCGAGATTCAGAGAGGTTGAGCGAGATATGGGGATACTGTATGGTAGGACCACATCATTGAGACGTGACTTGCTAGACTAGCGTGATATGATGAGATACTTGCAGAGAGCCTTCATGACTGCTCGAGATACTGACAGGACTCTCTGGTGTAGACTCACTGAGCTGCAGACAGAGAATGCTCAGCTAGACCATGAGGCAGATCGTATTGAGATATCCTCTATATGGAGACAGATGGCGGATATGGAGGCTACTTTAAGAGACATCCGCCGAGATCGTGGCTAGTTATATCTAGATTTCTGACTATTGTACCATCCCTAAACTGAGGAGTCCTCAGTTAGAGATGTTAGTTTTATCATCTACTGTGGTTATCGTTGTTTGTCAGTATCGTCTATGACGATTATTTATCGTTTCATTTGTTGTTTTTTCAAAACCATGTATCGATGTTGATGTTATTATGGATGGGAACTTTTGGATTTTGTTTTGAGCTTGAATTCTTTGATGTGTGCATGGAATAGTATTCTTGTTATCGTGATTGGTGTTTATGTTGGTATCAACCCTGGGTATGTACTTTGCTATTTGGAATCTTATGACTCTTATATGTTGTGATTTAGATCAATGGCTCCAAAACAAAACCCAGTCAGAAACACTCAAGCCAGGAATGCCGCAGTTGCTGCTGCAACTGCAGGTCGTCGTGGTCGACCTCCGGCTCAAAACACCAACAATCGGAATACCGACAATCAAAATACCAACAATCGAACTGCTGATGATCAGAATGTCAACGATCAGGGTGTCAATGGTCACACTCCACCTAACACCCCTACTGTGAACCAAGCTCTAATCGATCAACTTTGTGGCTCAGCGTGTTGCTTAAATTTTAGTTGAATCAAATCACTCAAACACCTCTGCTGGAACCCCACCACCTAACAGAAACCGTGGGTGTATGTACAAGGAATTTCGAAGTTGTAGACCAACTGAGTTTGGTGGGACCGAGGGTGTTGTTTTTTTAATGAGGTGGATGGAGAAAACAGAGTCTGTGTTTACTGTTAGTAACTGTGAGGAATATGCCAAGGTGAAGTATGCCATGTTCACCTTGAAGGATGAAGCGTTGACATGGTGGAACAACTCTCTCAAATCTGTTGGAAGTGATGTGGTTTATGCTATGACTTGTGGACAGTTCAAGGCACTGTTGATTAAGACCTACTGTCCACGAAACGAAGTTAAGAAACTTGAGATTGAGTTTTGGAACCATAAGGTAAAAGGTACCAACATGACAGCTTATAACCGCTGTTTTCAAGAATTTTTGTTACTATGCCTAGAGATGGTTCGTACTGAGGCGCTCAAGATTGAGCGATACACTGATGGTTTGCCATTGGCTACTAGGAATGATGTGATTGCTGCAAACCCGACTAATCTTCATGAAGCCATCACGATAGCTCAACGCCTAATGGATTCACTGGTTCTTGAGAATGCGGAAGGGGGAAGAAAAGATAATACAAAAGGGACAATCACTCTAAGGGTAATGATCACCCGAACAAACGATAGGAGGTCGCCAAGGTATATGCTATCGAAGATGGAGAAAAGAAGGGTTATAATGGAAACTCACCAAAATGAAACCGTTGTAGGTGACATCACCATGGACCATGTACTGTGGTGTGTCACAAATGCTCAAAGGTGTGACACATAGCCAAAGACTGTAAATCTTGACCCCTTACGTTGGTTCAAACAGCCCCGGGAACGGATTGGAAGGCTAGTGTTACCTGCTATGGATGTGGGAAGAAAAGACACTCCAAGAATGAGTGTCGAGAGCCGTGGAACTGAGGAAACCAAGGGAATGGAGGAAACCCAGGGAATGGGGAAAATCAAGGAAACCGAGGCACATGAGGAAATAGGCAGAACCAGGGGAACTGAGGAGCAGGAAGAAACCATGGAAATCAACAGGGAAATGTGGGAGCAGCCCAAGGGAGGGTGTATGTTATTAGGAAAGAGATCAAAGAGGACCTGAACGTCATTACAGGTACGTTCCTTCTCAATAACCATTATGCTTCTTAATTTTTTATACTGGTGCCGATAGGATTTTTGTATCTACTACATTTATGCCTTTGCTTGAAATCGCCCCGACTGCTCTAGATATCGCTTATGACGTACAGTTAACAAATGGTAACCTTGAAAGGATAGACACCATTATCCGTGGCTGTACACTAAACTTACTTAACCATCCCTTCAACATCAACCTATTACCGGTTACCTTAGGTAGTTTTGACATTATCATCGGTATGGATTGGTTATCCAAGCATCGTGCTACTATTATCTGCGATGAGAAGATTGTTCGTGTGCCATATGGAGATGAAATCATAACTATACAAGGAGATAAGAACGATCATGGAAGCCCTTCCAGATTGAGCATTATCTCTTGTACCAAGGCACAGAAATGTATCGAAAAAGGGTGTTACCTCTTCTTGGCCCAAATTTTCGAGACGAAAGGGGAGGAAAAGGGTGAGAAGCATTTAGAAGATGTACCTATTGTTTGAGACTTCCCTGAGGTGTTTCCAGACGACTTTCTTGGGATTCCACCAGTTAGACAAGTCGAATTTCAGATCGATTTGATGCCCGGTGCTGCCCCCGTAGCATGAGCACCGTATTGACTCGCCCCTACCGAACTGGAAGAGTTTTCGAAACAGTTGGTGGAATTGTAAGAGAAAGGATTTATACGACCGAGTTCCTCGCCATGGGGAGCTCCGGTACTGTTTGTGAAGAAGAAGGACGGATCCTTTCGCATGTGTATCGACTATCGAGAGTTGACCAAGTTGACAGTGAAGAACCGATACCCTCTACCCAGGATCGACGATTTGTTCGATCAGCTCCAAGGATCGAGTGTTTACTCAAAAATTGACTTACGATCTGGGTATCATCAACTTAGAGTTCGGGAAGAGGATATCTGATGCGGTATTTGTAGGACCTCGCAAAAGGTTTTACAATCCTCCAGGCAGTGTACCTGACCGTTGTAGTGTAGTATAGGTAAGTGCCGAGGACTAATCATTCTGTAGGGGAATAGTCTCACAATTGTTGTGGAAAGGTCAAGATGTATGATGAGATAGGTCTAGAGATGAGGGATGATTCTTTTTGTATTTTTATATTTTTTAGAAAGCAATTAAAAATCTTGGTTTTTGGAAGAGTGGGCGGAATTAGTTGCTAGTCAACTAACCCAAAACTAATTATATTATAAAACTAAAATTAAACTAATTAAACAAAGAAAAGTAAAGTAGTGGTAACTCTTATGATAGGAAAAACTTGTTCACTTAGAATTAATTACTCCCTAGTTATCTCCTACTGATTCGATGAATTGTCACGTCCTTGTTTTAGTTGAAGCGTTGTATTCCTTAATATTGGTCGTGGGGAGGTTTCGAAGTCCCCAACTCTAAGAATATTAGTCTCCCCTAAAACCCTGAAAGTCTATTAAGTTTTCTAGGATCAACAAGCCGCAATTCACGCAATAAATACAACGAGAAAAACCAATAGTGCACTATACGGTTGCATTTTCTATGACGTTCAAGCTAGTTACATATAAGAAGTCAGCCACTTTTCTTAGCCTAACGCGAGGCAATCAACTAAACAAGAGACAATAAATCAATATTCAACAACTAGGTTTCATTAGGTCTAAGCAAACACAAATAAACTTAAGCTAGCATGTTAAAGAGAAGAGAAGATAAACAAGTAATCAAACATCACATAGACATATTGAATGATTAAACGAATAACTTATCTTCAATGAAACATAGGCTATAGGGGCTGTAAAACCCTTACAAAAGCTGTCAAACGTCCTTGAAACCCTACTCCAAGATGTTCCCAAAGTCGTTACACTTAACAATGAAAAATCACGAAAATATATATAGTTTTACAATGCTGACGACGTCAGCTTATGGCTTCTGACGCTGTCAGCTCACCGTGTTTAGGGTTTCATCTTGTGCAAGTCGCCGTTCTGACGCCGTCAAAAAGGGATTTGAGGCTGTCACTTGTTAATCTTCTCTGGGCCGTCTCTTGTAAACGTAAAGCGTGACTCCCATCTTCAATTTGTACCTGACGCCGTCAGGTGTTAAGTATTCTTCTTTTCCTGAAGTGTCACTTGATGAATTTCCATCCAAAATCCAGCTCAAATAAAAAGTGATGGCGTCACGTTGTAGCTTGTGACGCCGTCAGCCTTCCTTATCTGACAGATTTTTCGTGACTTCGTTGTTTACTTCACTTTTGCGTCCAAACAAGTCCAAAAGTGCCAAATTCCAGAATTCTCAAATACAAAAAGAAACGATTTGAGGCAATATTTGATCATATTTACTCGATTTTAGGCTTAAATGACCTCTTAAAAATGTACCAAATAAATCCTTATCAAATATCCCTACACTTGGGATTTGCTTGTCCTCAAGCAAATGAGCTTTTATTCTTATCAATCTATAAGTTGGGGGTCATTTAACATGAATATTAGAGTAATTACAACATACAATCATTCCACATTAGCCTAAATAAGCACGAAAATTATATACTAGCACCTCACTTAAAGTGTTTGGATTCTCACATCTCTCGGGTGTATAAAGTTATATAACATGAATGGAAATGGGAAAATAAAACACTCTCAACGTATCATAGCACATAGATTATCATAGGCTTGGGAATGGATCAAACCTCCACCACTTTGGCGTAAGCAACTAGGATAAACTATCAAAGTGTTACACCCCGTGCCCGCTTTGACCGGAATTTAAAACTTTACGCGAAAATGACTCAACTCTAACGGACCTCCTGTTACTCTTTGATAAACTGATAAAAATATATTACAAAACAGCCCTTGATACTATTTTTAGAAGAAACTCGACCCAAATACCTTTAAAACGACGGGTGGCACATCTTTTAACGACTTACGGTTTGTGAGATATGATTTTTAGAAAATCGACTAAAACCGACAAAAATCTGGAAAAGTACCATACGGCCGTATGGTCATACAAACAGATTATGAGTTTAGAGCCTACGGCTGTATGGAAGAATACCATACGGCCGTATGGTCCTGACCTGCACTTTTAACCCATTTTCTGCATTTGTATAATTTCTGGAAAACAACTTCTATAACTCGAAACGACACCAAAACTTCCAAAACTCATTTACATTACATATAACTTCATTTCCATAAACATTTATGGTCTAAACGACCCTTGAGAGCACGTACTTTACAATGCGACGGGTGTTTTACCAAACACCCCTTTTTGACCCGTTTGCATACACTTTCAAGACAACATTTTTACTAAGACGCACGACCATTATTTTAACACCATGACCTGACCTCAAACACTTCAAAACAACATTTAAAATCAAATTAAACACTTGGGGGTTCAACCTTCACTCGAGCTCGGCATCTAGCACTATAATCCTATGCATAATCCCATATTTCCAATCCACTTACTTTCCATCAAAGGCCTTAACCAAAGCCTTACTTGCATCACAAACACCTACACAAAACATCAACAACTAAAGGGGTAAGCTTACGCTTAGTAAGCAACTATATTATCATATGAATAATACTTCAATTCACAAGTATGCATCATGAACACAATAAGCCATCATAATCTCATAACCATCACCATAGCAATACCATAATCTATAACACATAAACATAATAATCTTTAACAAATAACAATCACAAAACATACCTTAATCCTTTCATATTATGATCTAGCACTTGTATTGCCTCACTAAACAAGTCTCCTATTACACCAAAACTTACTAATCCAAACTTAACCTTATAAAATCAAACATAATTACATAACATGAGAATATCCATATTAATCACATAACAATCATAGTTACTTACCTTAGCAATCCAAGCTAAGATTATCCACCATAATCATCATCAATTCATCATCATCAACCTTTCTTTATATCCTAGGTCAAATCATCATAACAAATAATTATAACTATGGTTTATACAACCATTAATTCACTCTTAACACTTCTAATCATCATATAATCATATCTTGATTATATGATGATCAACCTCATAAACACTACTTAACCATGGATAATTGATTACTTACTTGCATAAGGACTTATTTGAGGCCTATCTTCTTGATTAACACTCTCCATCTTCCTTACTAAAATCATCCAAGCTTTGCTCCTTTCCCTCCCTTTCTCTGTAAATCCGGCACCCACAAGCACCCTTTAGAATGAGATGGAAACTTATGGAAACTATATATTTATCTTTGTTAGTTGGAAGTTTGGCTATTAGGCACATTATGTCCCTCAAGTCCCTTTCTTTCTAATTTGGCCACATTTATCCTTTTAGCTTATTAAATACATGTCAACTTAAGTCCTTTAAGTCTATTTTCATTATCTAAGTGACACACCATAGTTTCTATAACCACGTTACGCATTCTTTGAGTATTACATTGACTACCGGGTTTGACTACAACAAAACATTCGTTGGCTAACCAATCATGTAAATCCTTTGAACTTATAAAAGTCGTAGTCAAACTTACTCAAATATCATTTATCCGCTTAGTCAAACTATTCTTAGTCAATTTCATCTAGGGTGGGGTCCATTTGTATCCGGGATACGGGTCTAACACAAAGACGGCTTTCAAAGGGTTGTAACGTTAGGTGTAAGGGTATGAAAAAACACGGTTTTGTTAGATAAAGGGAAATTTACTGGTGGCAAGTCAATTATCTTGGTCAATTACATGTACAATGAGGCGTTGCTAAACCAAGACTCGACTCACTCACTAACTACTAACTCTTTTTATATTTTTCATGAGACTTTCTTGACTTAAACATAAATAAAAGAAACGGGATGGTAGTCCGTATGTTTTTTTCTTTTTTTTTTCATTTTCTTTTCATACACTTTTGCCCTACCATCCAAAATAATACATCATTACAAAGGGATCTTGCAACGTCCCTACACTTGAACTTTTACATACTTTACACATAACTAACTAATGACTCAAATTAAGAAAATTAAAACACTTGGAGTACTTTAAACATTAACGTACATATGGGGGTAATAACATTGACATTCTTCCCCAATACTCCATAACAACTACAGTAGTACTTTATCTATGAGTCACAATCGTCCAAAAACTGTATTTACAAGATATGACTCGACTTAGCAACCATGTAACCAATTAGACAATTGACAAACGGTTTAACAAATATGTTGTAACAATAATGCACTAAAGATGAGTGCATACAAGGTAGGCTAAGGCGATTTTAGTGTACATTTGGGGGTGGATTGTAAACAATGCTCTTCATTAATATTTCGGAATCCACCGAAATATCATGAGAACCATGAAAAGGATAGGCTCTGAGGGGTGTACTAGGGGTATCGTGTACTAAAAATGAGTACATGGCAAATGTGTGGGAAAATTACTTGATCGATGTAGCCAACGTAATTATAATCACAGGTTTAAAACAAGGGTTATTCTAATGCCTCTTATCATTTAGTTAATCTTAACTACACGAATGTAGTCTCACTAGCGATCTCGAGATGCATAACAAACGCAAGTTCTAGAATCTATATACTACCAGTACACTCATAAGCATTAAAGGTGAATGCTTTTTCCTATATATCTAAAGGCGAACCTCACATTTTTTGGGTGGAAATTTTTTAGTGGAAGGGTTTTTGTGCTAGCTATATAATTCCTATCCATGAGACGCTTATTAAAACTAAAGTTTCACTCCTATATGTTATAAAAAAAATTAAATTTTGGTGCTAAAATTTCCCTAACGAGTATCTTTCTTAGTTTTATTACACATTTACTCTAAAAAAAACAAATATCAAGCGAAGTTATAGTTTCTAAGGTATCCCATTTTACCCTCCCTACACGTAAATTGAACATTGTCCCCAATGTTCTTGGAAAGTATCAAAGTTATGACAACGGAAAAATAAAATAGATGAAATTCCCCTGATTTGTTCGGCATGGACGATGTGAAAACATGGTTAGATCTTCCTCCAAGAAAACAAATATGATAAGCTTCACTTCCAATGTATACTTTCATCCTCTTGTCCAATATAACCTGTAATTTACTAAGAAAACGAAACACAAATCCTCGCATAAAATCGGCGGTAAACACTATATATATATATATATATATATATATATATATATATATATATATATATATATATATATATATATATATATATATATATATATATATATATATATATATATATATAAAAACAAAACCTAGAAAGCAAAGTAAGATATAATGCTTGCAAAAAAATGTCTACATATTCCTGGGAATTTAAAATTCTAAAAAAAAAAAAAAAAAAAAAAAAAAAAAAAAAAAAAAAAAAAAAAAAATTTAAGTTCCAGTAGAAAAACAAAATCCTTGAAAACTATGCTGCTACAGTGCCTGACGCCGTCAAGTGTTAATCCTGCCGTCAGGTATGACCTGACAATATTTTTATGTTTTGTTTCTGGAAAATTTCTTAAAAAATCTGAATATTAAAACCTGGAAAAAAACTGCAGAACATTCATTGTGACTCGATGCAAGCATATGACTCTAAACAAGCACATAAATATATACTAATCATTAATTGTTAACTTTCATGTTCGAATTCTTTCTTTTAAACAAATATGATCTTCCCTACACTTATCTTTTTGTAAAATACCTTTATATGCAATTAAGATGAGGTTGAAAAAAAAAATAATGCATTTTCACAAATTATTCGAAACATGAAAGATAAACAAATAAGGATGGAGCATATATATGAAATCAAACAAAATAAAACAAACAAGCAAACAATTAAAAAGCTTGGGTTGCCTCCCAAGAAGCGATTTTCTTTATTAACGAGTCTTGTAGCTAGACTCAAAGTCATGGCCTATTACGTGACTCCATCCTCCGTCACGTCCTCACTATCACCATTCTTATACAAGGAATAATGATGCCCCGCTGTGTATTGTTCCGTATGGAATTTAAGTTTACATTTACCCGCCTTAAGTATAATTACCCCATCCCCACATTTGATAGTTGCTCTTGCCGTCGCAAGGAACGGTGCTCCTAAGATTAAGGGCATATGTTCATCTTCCTCATCATCAACAATCACAAAGTCAACCGGATATACAAAACTTGCTACGTTTACCAACACATCTTCGGCTATTCCTATAGGGTACACATAAGAGTGTTTCTGTGGTCCAACTCTCTTTAAATTTAAGGAAAGATTCGTTTGCCTTTCTCACTATCTTGATTATCTCCGTTGGGTCTTTGAAGCATGTCTTGTGCAGAGAAAAGCGGGTCACAAACTGATGGCGGAGGTCTGCCCATTCGTCGATGCTTCCCGGGGGAAGCCTGTCGAACCATCCTCTGGCTCTACCGTCCAATGTTTGTTGGAACATCCGGCACCATACCGGCATAGGCCATTCCCCTTGCACAGTGGCCCCTGTGAACCGGCTAAGATGATCTTCCAGGTCAGTTGACCCGTCATAAAGTTTGAGGTAGGACGACATCTTATGTTTCGGTGCCGAGAATTCCAAAAGCTCCCATCGCTATCCTCCGTCTTTCCTTGCGGCGTTTCTATTGTGATCCAGTCCCTCCTCACCAAAATCTAACCGTATGGGCTCAACATTTTCCCTCCGGTTGTGTTCTTTGACCATGGATTTCAGAGCAGACAAATACCCTTCGATTTGTTCCCTGGTTGCCGGAGGAGTATCATCCCATCCTCCCCGGGAACCACCGGGGCCGGAAACTGACATTCTATAGCCTAGGCAGATTGAATGCGGGTCCTATGGATGGCGCCAATTTGTTTGAGTAAATCCTTGCTGCCTAGCGGAATGTCCGAAATGCCTTCCGTCTAGAGCTGTGGATTCCTTCGGTATCAGTACAAATGAAACAAACGCATTAGCCTCGCCCCGGGTGTTATCCCAGGACCAAGCTCCGGCATGAGAGTAAGTAGGGGGTTCTGTTGAGAGTAATAAATATGTGTGTGTGGAGTTAATGCCAATGATATGTAAGAGTAAATGAGGGGTATTTACACTACCTCAAAACTGTACCTGGTTACTGTTAAGCTACTGTGCAAGGTTGCTGTTCCGCTACTGTGCAAGGTACGGTTAGCTAGGCTACTGTTTCTGACACCTAGAGTATGGCATGCTGAACTACCCATAGACTAGGGTGTCAGCTAGGACAGCCACGTGGTGGACATAGACCCGTGAATCCAGGGCTAGAGGCGGCGCTGTCTGGGTCCTTCGGTCTTTGGTCCTTCCAGATGTCATCAGTCCGATTGAGTTATAGGGAAAAGTTGCTAATATGTCTCTTGATACCTTCAAGAGAAACGTATGCAACAAACATGTATCATTCTCATTCACTATATTATATAAACAAGAAATATTTCACTTCTTTAACATTCTGGACTCTAATCTCGACATTGCTCGGTGTACATGTAACAAACGAAAAGCCTAAGGGCTGAACTAGTTAGTTAGTTAGTTAATAACCGTTATTCGGTTATTGGTAGTTAAAGTTAGTTATGGTAGTTAGTTATTCGGTTGTGTCTTTTACCGAATGGACACAATGGTTCGCTGTGAACCTTGTGAACCTATATATACGAATCGAATGTAAACAGATGAATAGTTAGATCGATATACAATTATTATTCAGTAAATATCTTGCAACTTGTATCGACTAGGGACAACATTTGGCATCAGAGCCTACGCACGCTCTTTGATTCCAAAAGCTGTGAACGAATACGCTGGCCAAAAAAAGGATTCGGTGGAACTCGTTGTCAAAACAAACACGAACCTGAATAACAATTGGAATACGTTGGAGACGGTAGTGCACGATCAGAATCAACGAAAGTTGCAAACTTGAAACGACTTCAATCTACTCTTGAAGTAAAAGAGGAACACGTGATTGATTGGAGGAAAGATTATACGGCCAAGAAATACACCAACGATTTGGTGGACGAGACTTTTTTGTGGGATACGGCTACTTGAAGACTGACACAATAAGGAAAAAGAAAAAGCATCAACACTTCGTGATAGAAGCGTGATACCGAGAGAGAACAAGGGAGACTTTTGTGGGTGACTGCTGCAGAAAAACGACACAGAAGGAAAGAAAAAAACGACACTTCGTGTTATAAGCGTGAGACCAAGAGACTTTTGTGGGTAACGGTTAGTTGGAGATCGACACGAAAGGAAAAAGAAAAGAAGAAATTGTTGTACGTAAATTTTGTGGGTAACAATTGTGATCGACACAAAAAAAACAACAACAACGAAACCCTCGCTGTTTGGAGGAATACCGAGAGAACAAGAAGGAATTATGGGTTTGTTTGTGGGTAACGATTTGAAGTCGACACAAACAAAGGGAAAACACCATCGGTTTAAACAAATTAGTAATACCGAAAAAGAAAAAGGGAGTCTCGTTTGATTTGTGGGTAACGAAGTGAAGTAACAACAACGAGACAACCACAACAACAGTTGGGTAGTATTGACGTGAGACCGAAAGAAAAAGGAACGGAGAAAATTTCTGTGGGTATCGCGTATAAGAACCGACACAGAAAAAGGGAATACGTTTGTGTTTGTAAAACACAACAACACGGTTAGAAATCAAAATTTCTGGATTCCTATCATATAGTAGTATAAAAGTTTTAGTTTTATATTATTAGGAATTCCCAAACTATTTATGTTCCCCGTACTATTAGGAAATCCCATACTAGTAGGAAAATCCCATACGTTAGAAAGTGAAGATCATAAGCACATATAAGATGTCTGGTGACGATATAAATGGCACTTCGACACCACCAAAAACCGTAACACCAATCGCACAATATCAATGTCCTAAATTGAAAAACACAAATTACACCGTTTGGGCAATCCAAATTAAAGTTATACTAGAAGCACATGGTTTATGGGAAGCGATAGAATCTAAAGAAAATGTGCAAGTAGATGATAAAAAGGATAAGGCAACGACGACCTTCCTATATCAAGCATTGACCGAAGATGTGATTTTACAAGTAGCGGGTTGTAAAATGGCAAAGGAGTTATGGGAATCACTAAAGAAAAGACACGTTGGAGAAGAAAGAGTACATCAAGCACGGTTACAATCATTGATGATTGGATTTCAAACACTCCAAATGAAGGAGGACGATTCAGTGGATGCATTTACGGCTAAACTAAACGGCTATGCCACTAAGGCAAAAGAATTAGGAAAAACCTTAGATGAATCACTTTTAGTGCGAAAACTATTAGATTCCACACCAGATAGGTTCATTCAAATAGTCGCATCCATAGAACAAAACAGTGATCTTGACGACGTTACCTTAGACGAGATCATTGGAAAACTCAAGACATTTGAGGAAAGAATAAAACTTCGAAAAGGAGGACAAGTAGAAAGCCAAGAAAACTTATTATTCGCACATGGCGAACACTCGAAAAAGGGAAGGCGATTTGGTAATCGCGGAAGTAGATCGAACTTTTCACGAGGAAACTGGCAACGTAATAGAAATAAATATGACTCAAAGGAGGAAGGCTCAACTCACAAAGGAAAAACAAAGTGGAATAAGCGTGAGTGGGACATGAGCAAAATACAATGTCACAAGTGTAGGAAACTTGGACATTTTAGAAAGGACTGCTCACAATCATCGACAACATAGGAACAATCAAACCTTATCTTAGAAGACGAAGAACCATCACTGTTAATGGCAACACACGAAACTGAACACGAGGAAGTACTGCTGAATGAAGGACAAATTCAACCCGGAAAATATGCTACAATAGATGCAAGCATATGGTATTTAGATAATGGTGCAAGTAACCATATGACGGGAATTAAGAGTCATTTTAGAGATATTGACGAAAGCATAACAGGACGTGTTCGTTTTGGAGATGGATCGTATGTGAAGATAAAGGGAAGAGGCTCTATATTGTTAGGTTGTAGGAACCACGAACAAAAAATAATATCGGATGTATACTACATTCCCAACCTCAAGAGCGACATACTAAGTTTAGGACAACTCACAGAGATAGGATGTAAAATCATCATGGATGGAAACCAACTGACTTTGTATGATAAGAATAAGAAGTTGTTGATGAAGATTGAAAAATCGAAGAATAGACTTTACAGTATTAGACTACAAATTGACACACCCATATGCCTCTTAGTAAATATAGATAACCAAGCATGGTTGTGGCATGCTAGATTAGGTCATTTAAACTTTGATGACATCAATAAGATGATAAGGAAGGGTCTAGTGGAAGGAATACCAAGAATAAATCATGCAGGACAGATTTATGATGCATGCTTATTAGGAAAACACAATAGGACACCATTTCTAAATCAAGCTAAGTTCAGATAAAAGAACCCTTTGGATTTAGTATATGGAGATCTCTATGGTCCTATAAGTCCAGCTACACACTCCGGAAAGAAATTCATTTTCTTGTTAGTGGACGACTGTACACGGTTTATGTGGGCTTACTTTCTGACATCGAAAGATCAAGCATTTGACACTTCAGGAAATTCAGACAACAGATTGAAATGGAAATGAGATTGAAGTTAAGGATGCTAAGAACAGATAGGGGAGGTGAGTTCACATCAAATGAATTCACCAGATACTCTAAAGAAAATGGAATAGCACGGCAATTGACGGCACCGTACTCACCACAACAAAATGGAGTTGCGGAAAGAAGAAATAGAACAGTGCTATCTACTACGAGAAGCATGATGAAAGCAATGATGTTACCATTAAACTTTTGGGTGGAAGCAGTTAGACACGCCATTTATATACTCAACAGGGTACCTACACGAGCGCTGGTAGATAAAACTCCATATGAGACACTCTACAACAGAAAACCAAATCTGGAAAACCTAAGAATATTCGGATGCACAGCTTATGCCAAGATAACAATACCTCACTTGCAAAAGCTGGATGATAGAAGCATACCCATGATTTACTTAGGAGTAGAGGAAGGATAAAAAGCATGTAGGTTATATGATCCAAAAGGAAAAAGGAAACATGTTAGCAGGAACGTAAAGTTTATGGAAACAAAACCGTGGGATTGGGATAATAGCAGAGAGGAAACAAGAGCACAAGACTCATTTTGGGCAAGTTTTGTGGTAAAAGGAGTCGACAATGGAAACACTACATCAGTCAACTCAGAAAACAATAATGATACCTATCAGGAACAGGAACCAATCACTGCTCCAAACTCTCCAATTACCCCATAAACATACACTTACAACCCACACTCAGAAGAGGAAGATGCTACTATTAGTTCAATTAAGAGCTCAGGAAAAGGATTTGATGATACACCAGTACGAGGTTTTAAAGAGATAACCGAAATATATAAGGATGCACGTGAAGTTGAAACTGAAAGTTTACTATTTATGGAAGAAGAACCACGTAACTACAAGGAGGCATCAATAGATAAGAAATGAATTGAGGCCATGGAGATTGAATTGGATTCAATCAACAAGAATAACACATGGACTCTTACTACTTTGCCTACAAATCAGAAGGCAATAGGACTCAAATGGGTTTTCAAGACCAAGAGGGATGCAAAAGGAGAAATCATCAAATACAAAGCACGATTAGTAGCAAAAGGATATGTACAAGAACAAGGAATAGACTTCGACGAAGTATTTGCACCAGTTACACGTATCGAGACAGTTCGTTTGATTTTAGCACTGGCAGCATATCATGGATGGCAAGTACATCACTTAGATGTTAAATCTGCATTTTTACATGGAGATTTGAAGGAAGAAGTCTACGTCACACAACTTGAAGGTTTCATTCAACAAGGAAATTCAGGGAAAGTCTACAAGCTCACTAAAGCATTATATGGCTTAAGGCAAGCACCACGAGCTTGGAATATGAAACTTGATCAAACCTTAAAGTCATTAGACTTTAAGAAATGTAATCTCGAACAAGCAGTTTACACGAAGAGAAGCAAGACTTCTACGCTGATAGTTGGAGTTTATGTGGATGATTTGATAATCACGGACACTCCAAGGAAGGAAATAGACTTGTTCAAATCCCAGATGGAAGACAAATTTGAAATGAGCGACTTAGGATTGTTAGCTTATTACCTCGGGATAGAAGTTACTCAGACAGGAGGAGAGATTACAATCAAGCAAACAGGTTACATCAACAAGATTTTGAAAGAAACGAGTATGATGGAAAGTAATGACACGAAGATACCAATGAATCCCGGTACTAAGTTGGTCAAGGCGGAAGATGGAAACTCAGTTGACGCAACTTATTACAGAAGCCTAATAGGATGTCTCAGGTATCTACTACATACAAGACCAGATCTTAGTTACTCAGTCGGACTACTCAGCAGATTTATGCAAGACCCAAAGGATCATCACCTAAAGGCAATAAAGCAAGTAATCCGATACATCAAAGGAACAAAGGAGCATGGAATTATATACAAGAAGGACGGCGGCTGCAAAATTACAGGTTATAGCGACAGTAGTTATGGAATCAATACTGATCAAGGAAAAGGAACTACTGGAATAGTATTCTACTTTGGAGAATCACCTATTACCTGGTGCACTCAGAAGCAACCAACAGTGGCACTCTCATCATGTGAATCAGAATTCATGGCAGCTACTGGAGCAGCATGTCAAGCTTTATGGTTAAAACGGCTACTTAGTGAACTAACGGGTTGGAAGGAGGAAAGAATAACACTAAAGATTGATAACATCTCAGCAATAACACTCGTCAAGAACCCAGTTTTTCATGGAAGAAGTAAGCATATCGACATTCGCTATCATTTCATTCGTGAATGCGTAGAGAATGGACACATCAATGTGGAACACGTCAGTGGTGAACTACAAAGAGCAGATATATTAACTAAAGCTTTACCAAGGCTGAAATTTGTCACTATGCGTCAAATGCTCGGAGTTCAAGATCTAGGACGAAGCAACGATCAAGATTAAGGAGGAGAATGTGGACTCTAATCTCGACATTGCTCGGTGTACATGTAACAAACGAAAAGCCTAAGGGTTGAACTTGTTAGTTAGTTAGTTAATAACCGTTATTCGGTTATTGGTAGTTAAAGTTAGTTATGGTAGTTAGTTATTCGGTTGTGTCTTTTACCGAATGGACACAATGGTTCGCTGTGAACCTTGTGAACCTATATATACGAATCGAATGTAAACAGATGAATAGTTAGATCGATATACAATTATTATTCAGTAAATATCTTGCAACTTGTATCGAGGACAACAAACATATGTAGGATGTAAGTTAGTTGAAGTGATTTTATCAAATACAAAGCACATAATAACATACATAATGTTGACTCATGCTACATGGTATCTATGGGTAAAATTTAGAAGCTTGTCGCCCACTTCATCCGCACTCCGGCTAAGAAACAACTCAAATGATATTTACGGTCGATATTAGGGACTGGTACCAACGATCAACTTTAGTCAACTGGTAACAAATTCGTACGAACAATCGACTAACAAACAAACAAAATAACTTTAAAGTTGGTTCTAAAGCTTCAACCCCCAAAGAACCTTCCGAACAAACGGGGCGTGTTTTTCCCTACAAAAACATAAAGATCCAGCAAATTTTTTTTTTTTTTTTTTTTTTTTTTTTTTTTTTAATCCGTAAAACATAAATGGGTCACCATCATATTCCCACTTCCATTAGATCAAAGACAACCCCACCATCACCACTTTAATAATAATAACAGACCATCTTTAATAATGAACCAACCACACCCTTTCTCCTTTCTTCTATCACCATGACTGGATCGGCCACCTGCTACCGTCCTCTAATCAGATAAGCATTCAACTTTTACTCACCATCATCTTCTACAATCACTCCGAAAGGTGTTCCTGCGCGAACAACAATCGTGACAAGATGTGTGGATTTGTGACCTTAGCACAAATCACCAACACAAAATAAGGAGAAAGCAGTAAATCAAAAGAAGCAAAGATGATCAAGGTGGTGTTGAACGATCGATTGAGAAAGAAGGTGCGAAGCAGTAGGGATGAAGCAGTAGGGAGGGTAAGTGGTGACGATCTTTTTAGTGGGTTTATGATTCGGATATAAGCAGAGGAGAAATCTTGAACCATAGATCTATGAAAATATAATCAAAGTTATGAAAATAACTTGTTATTTGAAAATAAAAAATGACAGATTAATTTTTAAAGGGAGCCCTCCGTACCTCCGGCATGTAGCCGGCGGCCGGAGGCGGCGGCTGAAGAATAACGCGGCGGAAGTTTAGGGTTAGGTACTCTCTGATACCATGTAAGATAATATCAGAGAGAATAGGGGAGAATATTGATTGTATTATTGATTGAAGATTACTGCCAAACCATGGGCTACATATAGGAGGATTACATAAGCTATTTTGGGTAAACCCCATAAATCATGCTAATAGACAACTAATGACAACTAATGACAGATAATAGTCTAACAATTTAAGAAATTAAAAGTAAAATCAGATTCAAGAAAGTGTTAGTATTGTTTATGAATAGCAACAAAAAACACAAGAGGCAAAAGATGTAAAATGTGAAGAATGTAGTTTAGGTATTTTATAAGTATTTACCGTTGAGCAAGTACTAGACTGAGATTAAAAAGAAAAAGACCAATGGTATGACGAGAGTTGAACCCAAGACCTTTCGGACAAATATCAGTTCGCTTACCATCTACCATCATCCCCTTACACTATTAAATTCCTGCTCCACTTATATATGTTTTACAATGAAACACAAACATATCCAATATAGATGTGTTATGGGCCTGTTATTATTGTATGGGCTAAGCCCATTTATAAACTATTTGTCCTTATTGTATATTTTTCTATCTTAAATAGGTGCACCAAGATTTGAATCATGTTAGGCTAGTTTGGTCGATGACCAAAGTGACCTGGGTCACCGGGTGTCACGTCAGCTTTCTCTCTCCGGCGACTAGTCATGACCAAAGTGCCACAGTCGAATAAGTGTTTTTTTTTTTTTTTTTTTTTTTTTTTTTTTTTCACACAAACGCTTACAAATAAGTTTTAAAAGTCGGTTGACTTTTAGACCGACATTGCCTTTGCACAACCTTCAACCGAATCATATTCGATCCTCCACAGTGGAGATGACCAATGTGGAAATCGGTCGATCCAAATGACAGACCGATATTTTACGTTCGATTGTGCAAAGCCTTATTAAAGGATTTACATGGCTATTTCATGCTATCTAATTTACTTTGTTTTACGTGGTTTTTAAAAATAGAAATAATTTTTTTTGGTGAAAGGTAAACTATTAAAGTATTATAGATAATCACAAAAAGTAAAAAAGCCTCAAGCATACTACATGGACGATCCCCATTAGTGTTAAGAGACCTTAAAGGGTTAGTTTGAATGGTACTCTCACGATATCTTAATCTTAACTAGAAATGTAGGCAACAAAGAGGGACCAAATCACCAATGTTGTACGGTACCACAATGCTTCAGTTCCGGGTCATCTCAATTAGTTTGAATGGTACATTTTGCATGATTGAACTGTAGAATGGTGAGAGCTTAAACGATCAAACCTTACATGGAGGGACATGCCTTGGTTCATTTTTGTAGCATGTTATCGCGGAATCAATATAGCATTGCACGGTTTGGTTATGTAAGTTCAAGTGGATTTGGTGAAACATCTATAGATCGAAAAGAACAACAACAGCCATTGGATATACATAGAACTATGTATTTAGTTGCATAAACATGTAGAGACAATCTTCGTTAATAAAAAGTCTACGTTGCCATTTTTTAAGTAACAATAGATAATAAAAAATGTTTTTCTAAATGACGAAGGTATTAAAAAAGTCAAGAATTTTATATCAATTTGCAGACACATATTTGCGATTGAAGTTTGATTTATTTTCGTTTTTCAATCACCAAGGGCAAATATCTATCTGAAAACATGACAGAGGAAAATTCAAATGCATACATTTTTTTTGTTGCATACTAATGGACAAATCCCCACCATCCATCTAGTTTGATCTAATGGTGAGGATTAACCTAAGATTAATTATGAAAACCTAAGTCCATGTTTTTTCCCTCTTTCTTTGTCTTTTTGTCTTTTTAATTATTCACTCACTTTCTTTCTTTTTTTTTTCTTTTTCTTTTGTGTCTTTTTTTTTTCTAATTCATGCTTCTTTTTTTCTTTTTCTTTTTTTGTTTTTTTTGTTTCTTTTTTGTTTTTTCTTTCCTAATTCACTTTTTTTTTTTCTAATTCATTTTTTTTTAATTCACGTTTTTTTCTCTTCTACTTCGCTTTCATACGTTTTCGTCTGTTTTCATACATTTTCATCCGTTTTCATACGTTTTCGTCCCTTTTTTTACGTTTTTAAACGTTTTCATCCGTTTTCAAACGTTTTCGTCTGTTTTTATACGTTTTCGTCCGTTTTTATACGTTTTTGTCCGTTTTGATACGTTTAGATACGTTTTCGCCCGTTTTCAGACGTTTTTGTCCGTTTTTTACGTTTTCGCCCATTTTTAGTCGTTTTCGTCTATTTTCAGACGTTTTCGTCCGTTTTTATACATTTTCGTCTGTTTTCTTACGTTTTCATCTGTTTTCTTATGTTTTCATACGTTTTCGTCTGTTTTAATACGTTTTTGTCCGTTTTCATCTGTTTTTCTTTCGTTTTCGTCCATTTTTAATACGTTTTCGTCCATTTTCAGACGTGTTTTTACGCTTTCATACATTTTCGTCTGTTTTCTTACGTTTTCGTCCGTTTTCATCCGTTTTCTTACGTTTTCGCCCATTTTCGTCCGTTTTCATACGTTTTCGTTAAATTTTTTACGTTTTCGTTCATTTTAATATGTTTTCGTCCGTTTTCTTTCGTTTTCGTCCATTTTTCATACGTTTTTGTCCGTTTTCATACGTATTCGTCCGTTTTCTTACGTTTTCGCCAGAAAACATTCATATGAGGTATCACTGGTGATATCACTGGTATCACTGGTGATATCACATTCATATGAGGTAATACCTTTGATATCACATTCACTGGTATCACTGGTGATATCACATTCATATGAGGTATCACTGGTGATATCACTCGTATCACTGGTGATATCACTGGTATCACTGGTGATATCACAGAAAATCACTTCTGAAAATCACTTGTCATATTCAGAAAATCACTTATGATATTCAGAATATCACTTGTGATATTCTGAATATCACAGAATATTAATTATGATATCCAGAATATCATTTGTGGTACTCAGAATATCACTTGTGATATTCTGAATATCATTGGTATCACTGGTGATATCACTGGTATCACTGGTGATATCACATTCATATCACAGAAAATCCCTTCTGAAAATCACTTGTCATATTCAGAAAATCACTTATGATATTCAGAATATCACTTGTGATATTCTGAATATCACAGAATATTAATTATGATATCCAGAATATCATTTGTGGTACTCAGAATATCACTTGTGATATTCTGAATATCACAGAATATCACTTGTGATATTCTGAATATCACAGAATATTAATTATGATATCCAGAATATCATTTGTGGTACTCAGAATATCACTTGTGATATTCTGAATATCACTGGTATCACTGGTGATATCACTGGTATCACTGGTGATATCACATTCATATGAGGTAATACCTTTGATATCACATTCACTGGTATCACTGGTGATATCACTGGTATCACTGGTGATATCACATTCATATGAGGTATCACTGGTGATATCACTCGTATCACTGGTGATATCACTGGTGATATCACATTCATATCACAGAAAATCCCTTCTGAAAATCACTTGTCATATTCAGAAAATCACTTATGATATTCTGAATATCACAGAATATTAATTATGATATCCAGAATATCATTTGTGGTACTCAGAATATCACTTGTGATATTCAGAATATAACTTGTGATATTCATAATATCACTTGTGATATTTATAAACATATGAAAACGTCTGAAAATGGCCAAAAACATTTAAAAATGGACAAAAACGAATGAAAAAACGAGCAAAAACGTATGGAAATGAAAGAAAAACGTATGAAAGTGTAAAAACATGTATGAAAAGGACAAAAACGTTTGAAAAATGGACGAAAACGAAAGAAAACGAATGAAAACGGACGAAAACGTATGAAAACGAACGAAAACGTAAGAAAACGGACGAAAACGTATAAAAACGAACGAAAATGTAAGAATACAGATGAAAACATATGAACACAGACGTTAACGGGCGAAAACGTAAGAAAGCAGACGAAAACGTATGAAACCGGAAAAAAAACGTATGAAAACGGACGAAAACGGGCGAAAATATATGAAAACGGGCCAAAACGTACGAAAACAGACAAAAACGTATGAAAACGGACGAAAACGTATGAAAACAGACGAAAATGTATGAAAGCGAAAAAAAAAGTGTATTGGGAAAAAAAAAAAACGTTCATTAAAAAAAAAAAAAAAAAAAAAAAAAAAAAAAAAAAACGTGAATTAGAACAAAAAAAAAACAAAAAGAAAAAAAAGAAGCGTGAATTTGTAAAAAAAAAGTCACAAAAAAAAAGAAATAAAATAAGAAAAAGAAAAAAAGTGAATAATAAAAAAGACAAAAAGACAAAGAAAAAGAGAAAAAAAAAAACATGGACTTAGGTTTCCATATTTAATTTTAGGTTAATCCCCACCATTAGATCAAACTAGATTGATGGTGGAGATTTGTCCCTTGGTATGCACCAAAATAGGAGTATGCAAAATAAAGTGCCTCACACATGACATTAATCTTGAGATGTAAAAGATTTGGACACATTTAGCCCCATACTTTTTTTTTGAAATGTGCACATTTAGCCCATTGAAAAGTTAAATGGGCACAACGGACACATATTTTTTCTCAATTAGAGAACATTATAATCGTTTTTGAAGAAAAACTTATATATATAATATATTTAATTTTTTAAATATAAACGAGATATTACGTTTAAAGAATTTATTTCGTCATTTTCGGTCTTTTATAAAGCGATTTGTATAACATGTGCCTGTTTAGCCCGTGCCCGTTTAAGCCCTTGCCTGTTCTAGCCCTTGCCTGAGCCCGCCCGACCCGCCAGTTTTGCCACCTCTAGTATGGCCCTCAAACAATGTAGTATATATCCAAAGAAGATTTCACTTCTATAACCTATATATGTGGGAATATGGGAATAATGTTAAATTAAGTCTAGTCAAATAATACTCACAGTCCATGCTATTAAAGTTATTTGTTCATTATAGACCGGTTGTATTTTGAAGCTAATCTCATAAATAATGCCAAAGTTTACATACGGTAATTAAGTCACGACTGCAATTGAACTCCGATATCATCTACAGAGTATAAATTTTATCACCAGTTTCCATGGGCTTACTCTCTTTTTGTTTCATTCTTTTTTGCTTTGTTGTGGCCGAGGAAACAACTGGCGATAATGCAACTCATGTTGCGTTTCTCGAATTGCATGGCACGACGCTTGTTAACTTATTCAGTGACCCTTCCTAAAGTACTACAATTCACAATGCTTATTCAACAAGTCCTGAAGATTAGAAGATACATCACTCGTTGCAAATTGCAATAAACACTTATGTATTGTAGATAAACATATGGACAATATTCTTAAACAACAAAAGAATTTGGAGCATTAATTCTCTTTCGGATGATAACATATTTTAAAAAGAGTTAGAATATATATCAATTTTCAAATCTGTAGTGATAATGACGTTTTTTATTTTGCAACCAACGTCATAGAATTGCAGATTTGGATACATAACACAATTCTTCCACTGTATAAACATCATGCACTCTAGTATATAACTGTATATCCAAGGAAGATTTCACTTGTTTGGCCAATGTGGGAAACAAGGTTGAACTGACTTTAACTAAATACAATCTATACGAGTTATTGGTTTATTAGGGGAGTCATCACTCCCAAATTTTCAACCCTCCCAAATTTATCCAATAACATCATGCCAACTCAGCTCAACCCTCCAGCCCTCCCAACCAGCCCTCCCAACCAATTTCACTCGCGCCCATGATTTTTCAACCTTCCCAAATTTTTTATTTTTTCCCCATAAACTATTAAACTACACAATTTATAACTAAAACACATAACATTTCATAAAAGTTCGTTACATAATAATAAAAATAAAAGTTCATTACATAACAATTAAAATAAAAGTACGAGAAAGTCCATAACATAATAATATAAATAAAACTACGAGAATAGATATCTAAAGATCACAACGCCATCCGTACTTCGCCGCGATTGTTTTTTTTTTGCTCAATCATCCACGCTAACATTGCTGGGTCGGTTATGTGATCGTGCGGCTTGTTGAAGAACTTGAAGTCACTCTTCACAGCCTTTCTAGTCGCTTGTTCAAGTTGTAAGTCCAAAAGTGCTTGTTGTTTAGCATTAACATCCTCAATGTATTTTGTTTTCCTTGCCGCGTATGCCTCGACGGTCTCGACAATACTACTCTTTGACGAAGCTTCACCACCGACACTCCTTTTCCCTTTTCTTGCCCGACTTGGAGTTGTGTTCTCATTCAGATCCGGCAATATAGAATCGGCCTCGTTGCTAGCCAACTCATAGTTTCCCCCCTCTGATGACTTTCTTCGCTTTTCAGAATGAAACGAAGATGTTTGACCAACAATTGGTTGTTCCAACCATTTGGCTTCGTTCCTCACAACCTCCCAAGCCGCTACATGAGTGAAAGGCTTTCCTTTGTTCTTGGTGCTATAATCGACCAAGGCATTGTTCATCACATCAATATCGTTACAACCGCTTTCCCAAAGACGACGCTACAAGTATATTTTAATAAAACGTATTAATAAATTATGATACAACTAATAAAAAATAATACGCGTATAAAGTGTTAAATAAGAAGTATTACCGATTGGAAGTATAGGCCGTTAAACGTATTCATGGCATGGTTCATTGTTGTCCACTTCGTGTTCAAACTATGATGAGTTCTAGTGGTGTTTTTTATTAAAGACGCAAAATGACGTAAAACTCGTTCCCAAAACTTATCTCGACCCTGTTCGTTCCCGACAACCTTACATGTCGAGATATGAACCCACGCTTTGGCCAAAGCCTCCTCTTCTATCGCCGTCCAATTTTTTTTCTCCGCTCGTTTCGGGAATTTCTTTGGTGTCACTTCTTGCACTTGAACTTCTTCATCGTCGTCTTCATCTATATATTGTATAAAAAAATCGACACTAATAATAAAAATCGACAATAAAACTAATAAAACTAATAAAAAAAAGTCGACACTAATGATAAAAATCGACAATAAAACTAATAAAACTAAACACTAATAATAAAAATTCGAACAATCACACTACAAATAAAAATAAAACAACTAATAACACTAATAATAAAAATAAAACAACTAATAAAAAGTTTAAATTCGTACCAAACGGATATTGTTGAGTTTCTGGGACGACGTCTTCATCATCATCATCGTCGGTACCGGGAAGAGGATCACGGTAGGCGTACGGCTCCAACGGCTCGAACTCGACCTCCGCCGTTTGGTGTACTACGTATTGATTTGGATGCATTGGTGGAGGAGGAGGAGGATGATTGTATGCATAAGGTTGAGGATAGTAAGGATCGACAACCGGTGGTGCGGGACGATAGTACGGATCGACAACCGGTCGTTGCGTTTGAGGTTGGGGCCGAAACATTTGTTGTCGAGAGCCCCGTCCACGTCCGGGTTTAGCAACCCCTTTTCCTTTTTTTGAATCCATGGTGTTTTGAATTGTTGAAGAAGAAGAAAGTTGAGTTAATTTTTTTTTTTGCCTCGAAATGAAGCTGTAAAAGAGGCGATATATATTTTTTTGATTGCTTTGAATGCCCAACTTTTTTTTGGCTGCTTTGAATGCCCAACGTTCCAAATTGACAAGAGACAAAAGAATTAAATGTTACACACTACCCCCTATAACGTTCCAATTAGCGGCTTCACCACCGGGTAATATACCCGCTGTGCAACCCGTTTAAGCCAACCCGCTATAGGCGGAATGGTGTTACCGGCGGTATTAGGAGCCCGTTGTGCAACCCATTTCCCCACTCCGAGTCCCCTTATATAGCCCCTTAGTATTTAAAAGCTGGGAAGAGATCCGGTGAGCATAAGAAGAATAAGAATTAATTCTAGCCACACATTTCAAATAAGAGGGAGATTTTTAAGGGGGGATGCATCTAGTTTTATAGATGCATCTGAAATATGTGGTTGTCGTTTCTTCTTACCTTCTCATTTTAATTTATCTTCTTATTTGATCCTTGCTCTATTAAAGCTACTATATTATTTTTGATGTAAAAGTTGTTGATATATATGTACTCTCGCAACTATTTGTTTCGATGAAATAAATATAGTAGAAATACCTTACTGATTTAATGAGAACCCGTAACAGCCTCATAAGATCGAACCGAGCAACTAAGGACAACAGATCCAATGCTCGAACATTTGAAACTCGAAACCAAATATTTTGCAAACGTGATAATGTTAGAAATGAAGCTGAGCGATATTTACGTGAATTGGAATAGACAACTAGTATGCATGAGACTAATTAGTAAATTGAAGTCTAATGTTTCCAACATTCTCTGTAACACCCCAACCCAACAAGGGTAAAGATGTCATAATAATGGTTTCATATCAAATCAAAAAAAAGCATACATCAATAGTAATACAAGGTTACAAAAGTAATACTGAATATACAAGGCTACAAAGGGAACAAAAGCTAAATACTAAGTCTGCAAATGCAAATCCTTCTACTAGTCTCTACTTCAGAATATCTATCAAGGTCTTCTAAGTCCAAAAGTCTCTTCACTCATACCCGGCTTCCAACTAAAACCTGCCGCAGGAAAAGAAATGCGGCTGAGCTTAAAAAGCCCAGTGAACAGATATATATAAACGAAAACGAAAGCAAAAGAAAACGAACATGTATAGTTTGGTACATTGGGTTTACAAAGGTATAGTCAAAGAGTACAAAGTAAGAAAGGGTCAGAAATCCACCACGAGCCCAAACAAATCAAATATAGTAACCATAGAGGTGCGACCTCCCAAATATGTGAAGGACGTGTATAGCACACAGCATCAATCACCAAATCAAATCAAATCATATCATGATATATCCCTCGAATACAAAACAAATCTAGGATGCATCCATACGCCCCCCGAACAAATACTGGCCATAATAAATATAGTGTGCACATATCATCATCAAAATGGGGACGGTGTGGAACATCACTCGACCACACTGGAGTCATGCCATTGGTGCATCAATGACATGGCCATGTTACCTTCATGGCTAGGAAACAAATTTGGCTCGGGTATCAAACTGAAGGGTCAAAGGTCCAAATCATAGCAAAGGTTTCAATAGTCTAAGTCATCGAATCATAATCAAAGTCCAAATATCAAAGGTTCATATCAAAGGTTCAAATGCCAAAGGTTCATATCAAAGGTCAAAGTCAAATCGAATCAAATGAACGAACCAAAGTGTAGGGAGCATGGCAATGGCTTAGGAAATCCTAGTACGAATCAAGATCGATAAGTCCAAAAGAGGGAAAAACACCCTTACTGAAAAAGGGTAGAATATCTGTACCTTATACCGCAAGTGCAAACATATCTAGAAATATAAAGATCGGAAACAACTCCATCTTCAGCGAATCTACACGAATACATGGTCGTCTTATTATTAATATCTTCTTCAAATCAGATTTCTCATTTTAGTCGGCTTTCCATTTTTAGTAACTTTCCATTTATAGCAGGTTTCCAAAATTAGCAAATTTCCATAATTAGATAAATTCCACAAAGTAATTTGGTTAAGTCATTTATTAAATATTATTATGGAGATAGGGTTCATTTTAGCAAGTCATGATAGTTTAGGGTTCACTATGACAACTTTTATATTTTAGGGTTTCAAATGTAAATATGCCCAAAGTTAAGGTCCAAAATGCAAATATTACAAATTATCCATTTTAATCCATAAGTTCCCAATATATACGATTCCAATACTTCCACTTTAACAATTTTACAAATTTATACCCTTTAGTTTACAAAATTACAATTTAAACCTTATAATTAATTAAATCACAATTCAACCCTTATCATAATTATATTTACACATCAAGCCCTTACTTTTACCAAATTACAGAATACATCTCTCATTTTAATAAGTAGTACGAATTAACCTTAAGTTTCATAATTTACAAAACAAGCCCCTTTAATTTCCAAAACTATAATTCGAATCATAATTCATCCATAATTACACATTAAGCCTTTAAATATCCAAAATTACACATTACACCCTTTATATCATTATTTATACGAAAACCACTAAGTTTCTAGAATTTACACTTTCAGCCCCTCTATTTTAATTATTTACAGATCGAAATACATAATTACCAATTAAACCCTTTACTTGAAATTTTTACACATAGCACCCTTATATTATATTTTTCACACCTTACCCCAGATTCAAAATGACTTACAAAAATACCCCAAAAGTTTTAATAATTACAAAACACGCCCTTTTTCTATTATTTTCCAATCGGTATAGATTTTTAATTAACAAAACCTAACCCTAATTATTCCAAATCATCAAACAATCATTACATCATCATTAAACATAATTAATAACCAGATCTAACCATAGAACACAAACCATATTTCGCACGATTAGGTTTTCTCATTTTTTTTCCTTAAAACCCGATTAGAACACAAAAATTACCATGATCGATCTAAGCTATAACAAATCAAACAAACGTTTTTCCAGAGTGATATGATGATAATAGAACCCAAAAAAATTATGTACAAGACCCAGAAAATCCGTATGAACTTATTTGTATTTTATTTACGTTTTTGTTCTCTATAATTCGTACGATCAAATAAACATGCATGATTCGATCCAACCAATTTATATGAGTCGTATATGATGTAATTAACATTAGAAAAATACCAAATCAATTTTTGAATGTGTAGATTAGGCGTAAGAATTTGGTACCTCTCGTTAGGTTAAACCGAGAAAAGAAAAAGGATCACGTTCGAATCAAGCTATCCACGACCCAAAGCTTATTTTTCCTAGCTTCCTTAGACCTTGAAGAACACCAAAAAATTGCTAGAACACTTCCAGAAAATCGGATGGAGATGGGAGGGATTTTTTGTTTGTCGACTTAGGGTTTTTGGTGGAAAAATAAATGGAAGGAATTAAGTAATTGGAATTGGCCGAGATTAGGGGGGGGGATGGGCTGGAGATTCGGCCTAAAGACTTGACAAAATCAATGATTTGATTTGGTCCCATTTTTCCATAATTAATTTGATATTATCTTGTTTTAAAGGTTTTTTTTTTTAAATACAAATAAATACTTTAATGAAATTTTCGGTACATATATATTTTTGTAGGTGATTATTAATTCTTTGTACATAGTATAACATTGTAATGTTGCCAAAAAATTATTTTACTTCATATGTAGCTCATTACCAGAGTTTTAGAGTTAATTTGGTGCTTTATATGTGTTTTAATTCAATTTTAAAGTTTCAGGGGCAATTTAGTCTTTTTTACATGTTTTAGATTTTTGGGTATTACAACTTCTTCCCCTCTAAAAGAAAATTTTCGTCCTCGAAATTTGAAGTCGCAAGGTTAAACGAAGTCGTAGCAAACCGCAAAAGGTCGTCACAAACATTCTCACGCCCGAGGAGGTTCTTCCAAAAAGATCTTCAGACCAAAAAGTTTCTCATGACTCGAATCAAAATGAGGTGGGTTCAAATTTCTCAGAAGGAGACAAAATAAGTTGATTCTGATCAAAAGGTCCATGCAACATAATATGGACGATAGGCGAATCTTTTAGAAAGCTCATATGGAATACGAACAAGATTTCAAATCAAATTAACTGTTTCAACAGTAGAGAGCTCTACAAAGAGTTCAAGATTTATAACTGAGGTCAACGGAATGCAAAATGAGAGTCCAAAGTCATCTAGTCATCTAATGAACAAAGGCAGAGTATACGCATAACGGTGAAAGAAGATAAAACGCATAGGTACAATGAACCTAAAGTCTCACTAATCACGGGTAATCCAACGGAGATCAAATTCTAAACTTCTTAGGTACTCCCCAAGATATCCTATGTCCACAATGAGTGCACGTTATATGGTGTAAGTATTATCACGTTGATCAGGCGTCATAATACTAGCACCACATAATTATGCCTTTATGATGGTCATACTTTATCTCGAGTCGAGAGCAAAACCACCTATCATAATCCACCTAGTACTTTTATAGTCTCAAAGGTCAACAAGATCAAATGTCATAGTCAAGCGGGAAAACAAAACTATTCGCAAGAGTATCAAAATCCCAGATTGCCTAGCAGAAGTGAGGTACGCCGTCACAAGCATCATATCTTCCACAACTCGCCAAAATCTCTCAAACAAAGCCATCACCGAACATACGAAAAATGAACACGAACTGAAATGCTTCTAGGAAACTTAAATCATCAGAGGATCTTATTACTTTATAACGAAATTTAAGAGGGTCAATGGAAATGAACGTTAGTCGCCAAGAACTTCGGCCTTCATAGAATAAACATAAAGGGTCTGTTTCAAAAAAATCCGTTCATTCAACACATCCAATCTCTTCAAGTCTGGTTAATCTGTCTTCGTTTGTCCATCAGTCGGGAAGTGAAACTAAAATCGGGAACTTGTGTCTGGTTTCATCGAGCCTCCTGCAGTTCTTCTTGGAATGTGATGGAGTAGTGTGAATTTCTGGCATGCTCTTTAAATTCCTTCATCGTCCAGTCTGCTTCCGCTCTCAATTCATCTTAGTACAACCAAGATGAATAGGGAAGTGAGACTGCACGTCTTCATTAGTTCCAGGTTCGCCATCTTGACTAGATCTTCTGCATCGCCAACACTTCTACCTTGTAAGGAATGTCTTCACTCTTTAGGGTAGCTGCCGTTGTTGTCAACTCCAGGTCAGGTAGTGAAATAATTCTTCTGATATGTTTCTAGTTGTCTTGATGCATACGAAAAACTTTCTGTGCAGCAAGGGAGTATCACCGAGTCTCTTTCTGAAATATCCCAAAATTGTTCCGCCCGAGGGTAAGGAAGCTAATTTCTATTTCAGCTTTTCCAAAACTCCATTCTCAATCAAACTAAGATGTTTCTCTCGGTTCACGAAATTTCTCAATGTTATCGCAACTTGTAAACATCATCCAGAATTCTTCTGCAAAGTTCAAAAAGGTTTCAGTTCTTCATTCTGTCATCGGTCTTGACCACTTGGTGATAGTTTTCAAAACTTGCGGAATTTAAAGAGATATCCTCAATTAAGAACATCGTTGTCTCTACAAATATCAATCTCTCAGAATGTACAAATGATCGACGAATTTCCTAACAAAGTGCAAAGATGATTTTCATGCCCTTCCTCGTCTCCGAACGTACTATTAAGTCATACAATGACCATTTGCCCAAGTACTCACGAGAAAACATTATTTATCAAATTCACGAAATAGTCAGAGCTTTAGCTAATACTATTAGCGTCACTAACCGTCATAGCAGTCGTTACAAATACGGAAGGCGATTTCAAGAATAAATTCAATTTATACTTCCATCTGAAAGAAACTTCGCGCTCTGAAATTGAACAGATACATAGACGTTTCAGGGTAGAGAAATAATGGTTCCTAATAGCAATACGGTTCATCTTCCAGTAATCACTACATATCTCCTGTCACCATCCTTCTTAATCGCGAACGAAACTGCAATACGCCCAGAAGATACACTTAAGCAAACTTGCTTCCTGGTCTTCGGTTGCTGCTCTTCCCGGTTTGCTCAAATCAACTGGTATGATCCCGGACACATCTGAAAGATACCTTCGCTTAGTGACTAGACAATCTCTCGGTATCATGTCAAATCCTACTTCACGCTCCGGTGAAAAAAATTTGGTGGTTCGACCAGGAATCATATTCAGAAAACGCAGGGTGTCGAATAACTCTCAAGACACGATTCATTCATTGGTGTACGAAATGGGTCCTAGGAAAACTTCATAACCGCGAAAGTAACACACGAGTCTCCAGAGTGATAGTGATAGCAAAGGGTTTAACAATCGGTAATCACAGTAGGGAGTTCAAATTTGTTTCAAACGCTAAAGGTGAGACATAGAAGGGTAGTTGTCAATATTTGAATGATCAATCAACCAATTCCTTGGGAATAAAATCGAAGTTAACTATCCGAGGAAAGACAGATTAGCATAGCAAAACTTATCGTTCAAAAGTGAGAGGAAACATTCTTATACTCGTGGTTAAACACCACAAGACTTCTCGTAGGGACATCACTCGACCACACTGGAGTCATGCCATTGGTGCATCAATGACATGGCCATGTTACCTTCATGGCTAGGAAACAAATTTGGCTCGGGTATCAAACTGAAAGGTCAAAGGTCCAAATCATAGCAAAGGTTTCAATAGTCTAAGTCATCGAATCATAATCAAAGTCCAAATATCAAAGGTTCATATCAAAGGTTCAAATGCCAAAGGTTCATATCAAAGGTCAAAGTCAAATCGAATCAAATGAACGAACCAAAGTGTAGGGAGCATAGCAATGGCTTAGGAAATCCTAGTACGAATCAAGATCGATAAGTCCAAAAGAGGGAAAAACACCCTTACTGAAAAAGGGTAGAATATCTGTACCTTATACCGCAAGTGCAAACATATCTAGAAATATAAAGATCGGAAACAACTCCATCTTCAGCGAATCTACACGAATACATGGTCGTCTTATTATTAATATCTTCTTCAAATCAGATTTCTCATTTTAGTCGGCTTTCCATTTTTAGTAACTTTCCATTTATAGCAGGTTTCCAAAAATAGCAAGTTTCCATAATTAGATAAATTCCACAAAGTAATTTGGTTAAGTCATTTATTAAATATTATTATGGAGATAGGGTTCATTTTAGCAAGTCATGATAGTTTAGGGTTCACTATGACAACTTTTATATTTTAGGGTTTCAAATGTAAATATGCCCAAAGTTAAGGTCCAAAATGCAAATATTACAAATTATCCATTTTAATCCATAAGTTCCCAATATATACGATTCCAATACTTTCACTTTAACAATTTTACAAATTTATACCCTTTAGTTTACAAAATTACAATTTAAACCTTATAATTAATTAAATCACAATTTAACCCTTATCATAATTATATTTACACATCAAGCCCTTACTTTTACCAAATTACAGAATACATCTCTCATTTTAATAAGTAGTACGAATTACCCTTAAGTTTCATAATTTACAAAACAAGCCCCTTTAATTTCCAAAACTATAATTCGAATCATAATTCATCCATAATTACACATTAAGCCTTTAAATATCCAAAATTACACATTACACCCTTTATATCATTATTTATACGAAAACCACTAAGTTTCCAGAATTTACACTTTCAGCCCCTCTATTTTAATTATTTACAGATCGAAATACATAATTACCAATTAAACCCTTTACTTGCAATTTTTACACATAGCACCCTTATATTATATTTTTCACACATTACCCCATATTCAAAATGACTTAATACCCCAAAAGTTTTAATAATTACAAAACACACCCTTTTACTATTATTTTCCAATCGGTATAGATTTTTAATTAACAAAACCTAACCCTAATTATTCCAAATCATCAAACAATCATTACATCATCATTAAACATAATTAATAACCAGATCTAACCATAGAACACAAACCCTATTTCGCACGATTAGGTTTTCTCATTTTTTTTCCTTAAAATCCGATTAGAACACAAAAATTACCATGATCGATCTAAGCTTTAACAAATCAAAAAAAAGTTTTTATAGAGTGATATGATGATAATAGAACCCAGAAAAATTATGTACAAGACCCAGAAAATCCGTATGAACTTATTTGTATTTTATTTACGTTTTTGTTCTCTATAATTCGTATGATCAAATAAACATGCATGATTCGATTCAACCAATTTATATGATTCGTATATGATGTAATTAACATTAGAAAAATACCAAATCAATTTTTGAACGTGTATATTAGGCGTAAGAATTTGGTACCTCTCGTTAGGTTAAACCGAGAAAAGAAAAAGGATCACGTTCGAATCAAGCTATCCACGACCCAAAGCTTATTTTTCCTAGCTTCCTTAGACCTTGGAGAACACCAGAAAATTGCTAGAACACTTCCAGAAAATCGGATGGAGATGGGAGGGATTTTTTGTTTGTCGACTTAGGGTTTTTGGTGGAAAAATAAATGGAAGGAATTAAGTAATTGGAATTGGCCGAGATTATTGGGGGGGGGGGAGGATGGGCTTGAGATTCAGCCTAAAGACTTAACAAAATCAATGATTTGATTTGGTCCCATTTTTCCATAATTAATTTGATATTATCTTGTTTTAAAGGGTTTTTTTTTTAAATACAAATAAATACTTTAATGAATTTTTCGGTACATATATATTGTTGTAGGTGATTATTAATTCTTTGTACATAGTATAACATTGCAATGTTGCCACAAAATTATTTTACTTCATATGTAGCTCATTACCAGAGTTTTAGAATTAATTTGGTGCTTTATATGTGTTTTAATTCAATTTTAAAGTTTCATGGGCAATTTAGTCTTTTTTACATGTTTTAGATTTTTGGGTATTACATTCTCAACTTTTCTTTACAAGAAAAACTAAATAGTCATCTGAGTAAACTTTCCGAATACTAGTTTCAAATTTCACATATAGTGAGGGATTTGAGATGAGTGTCTTATCTCATATGCTCATACTACTGCAAGTGTCATAGTATGGAGATGTCGCCCTACCTTGCATAAGGTATTAGAAGTCAACGACATACTGACAATCATCTTTACAGTTTCTTAAAATGTAAAGTACTCTTTTATTCCTTAATGTGTAATGCAACAATGCTCTTCGTTGAGCATATCTAGTTAGCAGATTTATCATAAATGATAAAATCCTACTTTAACTAGTTTTAATTATCCTCTAGCATCATTGTACGTATACAACACTATGCTTTATAATTCGTAAACATATGTATTAACAATAATCTAAATACTCTCAATTAGATATTGTTGTTGTCAGCTCATCTTGCTCTAGTGCAAAAGTAACAACCACTCTTATACACAATATAATATATACATGACAAATCCTTAGTTAAAAATATATTATATATATATATATATATATATATATATATATATATATATATATATATATATATATATATAATATATATATATATATATATATATATATATATATATCTACATATAATATATAACAATATGCGTATGATGTCATCAAATGCCATAATGCCCAGTAAGCGCCCTTAAATGCCCAGTAATCAGGCATTAATGCCCAGTAAGCAGCCATTAATGCCCAGTAAGCAGGCATTAATTCCAACTCATCATGCCACGTGGCAAAATTATTCATGAAACCTTTTTTATTTTATTTTTTTAAACCGAAATTGCCACATAAGCAACTATTTTTTTAAAAATTCGGACATTATTTTAAAATTTTGCCATTTGCAAGATTCGAACTTAAGGTGTTGGTAACATCAACAAAGTTGATAACCACTAGACCAACACATTTTTTTGATTATATCTTGCAAGCCCAAATTTATAAACCTATGCAAACAATTATATTTAGGAGAATCCCTACAAGTTGGGTAACCCTAATCAAAACATATATTCAAAACATATACGTAAAAAAAAATGAGACATCATTCATAATATATTTTCTCTCAAAAACCCTAATGTCCCTTTTTCTCACAATCTCCTCTAATGATTAGTTTTCTTTTCTGATTTGATGTGCAGGCTGCGTGGCCAAGAAGAAGACGATGCATAGCGATGATACCTTAGCCATATTTGTGAGCAAGTACTATAAATTCTTTGAATCAATTAACAAGTTGGTATGCAGCTCATGTGTTGGTTTGATTTATATAGTATGGACAATGTTAATGAACTGCAATATGTAATTTACTGTAGCGTGAAGAAGTAAATATTTCTTAAAACCGTAATGAAATATCCAACACCTGCTCCAAGGAATCAACCTAAAACGCATGGTTGACCAATTAATTGCCCAACAAAACATATTAACCAATTGGTCATGAACTATTGGCCAATACAATAATTGCATAGATTTAGAAAACCAAATACACTTTATGCCTTTGAATATCTCACTTTATAACCTATAAAGTGACGGTAATTCCATTTTAAAACTGTGTCTTTATTTAACAGAATACCTAGGATCAACAAGGAATAACCCAAAGACCAACATAGTTCAGCCAAGAATCTGGTAGGGAATAAGAGGCTGTACTGGAATTAAGAAATACTTGATTAGGGTTACCCAACTTGTAGGGAATAAGAGGCTGTACTGGAGGACATGCTATAACAAATGTAAGTGACAATTATGAAACATCTTAAATATATAAAGATTACTGCTCTGTATTATCAAGTAACCCATAAAAGACATGTCCTTTGAATTTTACTGTTATCATTGTTGCATTTAACACTATGACCATTGACTGGTATATTCATTTTCTATCCTGATTGTTGTACGGTTTTTTAATTGACAGAAATTATTTTGTAGTTATGCTTTTGTTCTTGATATGATCAAATTTGTTACATGACATTCTGTTGCGGATTCTCTAATTATAGCTTGGTTTTGAAGTCTTAGTTATTGACTTCTTGATGCTTTAATATCCATCCTAGGTCATAACCAGTTGTGTACAGGTAACTTTTTTATGGCGACATATCTTCGCAAGTAGGACAGATGGTTTCATGGTTGAGGGACAACATTGGACAGAGGTGCCACAAACATCAGTAAAGCATTGTGCTTGCGAGAAACTTAGGTTGGCAACTCAAATGTAATTGTGTACTCTGGGATATGAAATACCAAATGAGTTTGTATGTAGGTAATATTCAGTTTTAGTTACTGAATAAGGTCATTCATTATATGTGTAGTTATTTTTATTTTTGCTCTTTCTGTAGGTTTTGCATCTATAGGCCATGAGGCCTGCAAGAGGTTGATATTCGTGGAAGGGTTAAAAATGCGTACAACCGTAGTGCTCCATGTACCATAATAACTAAATCAAGGGATTTTTATGTACTTAAACCTCAGGGTTCGACTATTCTGAATGGTTCAGAAGACGGTGTCACTCATGAATAGTGGATTTTGTGTTACTTATATGGTTAATTTTATACCTTGTGTGTAGTTATTTAATTTATTCATTGTAGCAATGACAAACTTTGAGCTCCTTAGTAACACCATATGCTGATAGATCAGGCTGTTTTTGTAAACCACTTCGACGCTATCAGGAGAGCACTCTTATATTTGGACTCATGAATTCATCTCATGGTATGCAACTGTCTATTTTTTAAGTATGCGCCTATGCTATTATTATGTTGTTATAACAAGCTCAGTTGTAAATGTATTAGCAAGCTCAGTTGTTCGTTTGACGCATTGATGATCAAACATTGATCCTCAGGAGATTGATAAAATTACAGCCAGCGAGAAGGTTGAAAAAATGAAGGTAATAAAATTTATGCATTATGCGCTTTTATGTCGTTACATGCATTAGTTCTTCCACAAAACACCATTTTTTTCCTGATAGGTAAAAACACCATTTTCTGAAGATGACGCTATGGCTAAAGCTTTTGACATTTGGTGAAAAGGAGGTAAAATTCTCCCCACGGAGTTGCAGCAGGTTGCGAAAAAATGACAACAGAAAACGTTCCACGCGTCCAGTTTATTTAATTGTTTACTTTTACATATTCTATGGCCAATTATTCATGTCGTATTAGCCTTTGACATTGTGTGATTTCTGTAGTTACAAATGAATCAGTTGACAACGTATATGCCTAAAGCTTTAAAAGAACAAATGATGTCGCTGAAGGTTAAGCTCACCTTCAGTCTTTTGTTGTTCCTTAACGGTAAAGTTCCTAATAATACTTGATTTGTACATTATTTTCTCATCAATCGTATACGTATCAAATTGATAAAATGCCATTTTTTTGTCTTTACGCAGGCAAGAATATTCCACTTCAATTCAGAAGTCCTTACATCTGACTTGATGCTAGCCGCCTTATTTAAAGCAATCTCGTGGTCCAAAAAAATTGGCAGCCTTATATTCTTCGACATGAATCTCACATTGCCACTATGGAAGTCCTGTCACGAGACAAAGAAAGTGATAAAAGAGGCATGGGAGCAAGCAGACATCATCGAAGTCAGCAAACAAGAACTCGAATTCCTTCTAGACGAGCAGTACCATGAAAGAAGATGAAACTACGAACCTCAATATTATGCAGAATCTCATGAAGAAACAAGAGAAAAAGGGAAAGACTATTATCATTACACACGTGGAGGACGTACTAATTACACCCTTCACTTGTGATAGAACGGGGTCAGGTGATGCAGTTGTTGCTGGTATTACGAGAAAGCTGACGACTCACTCAGAGATGTTTGAGAATCAAGATGTTCTTGAAAGACGGCTACGGTTTGCTATTGCTGCTGGAATTATATCCAAGTGGACGATTGGGGCAGTTAGAGGATTTCCAACTGAAAGTGATACTCAGAATTTGAAGGAACAGGTTTATTGACAATAGCATTTTGTGGAGTACGAAGAAGTTCTTTTAGTTGCAATCAAGAATAATAAATTAACTACTTACGAAGAAGTTCTTTTGTTTCTTGGTACACTCACCATTAGCATTTTAAGCTTTGATAAGATGTTTATCGACAGTACCATCTTCTTACATTTTATTTTGTACATTTTAAGCTCCAAGGGGACCACCACCACAAGGACGAGGTGGTGTGGCTCCTTAGCAATATCCTGGTGGACAACCGCAACAGCAAGGGCGAGGTGGAGGGCCTCTGTAATCGTATAGTTATCATGGATGTTAAATGAGCATTATTTTAGGCTCAAAATTTGTCAAGCAATTAAACATGTTACATTTAAACAAAGAAACTGCACTTTTTTCTGTTTTTATTGATTTCTCAGGAAGATATGAAGGTCTCTCACTTGAAAGGTTAAGGTAATATGGTTAATTTCACAAAAACATGTATTTTTGCTGTATTTGCAATTCTTTTAGCAAACATGTTTGGCTATTAGTTACTATTAGCTTTCCTGTTATTTCTATTGTGGCGAAAAGAGGAAAAGATTACTGAATTGAATCCTACAAAATGCATATACTATGAACAAAAATGAGCTATAATGACCCATTTACCTGAAAATGGGCCGATTTCGGGTAAAAATTTGTCTCTAAAGTATCAAATAGAGCCTTCCCTACAGTCTTTCTTACTAAAGAACTCTTTTGTGTAACATTATCCACCTTACTCATTGTGGTTTCAATGACCTTTTATAATTAAACAGCTTCAGATGCAACAGCAGCAGTAGAAACGAGCTGTTCTGTGGTAGCAATTTTTCCTGATTTGCATTGTCATTGTCACTACGACTCAACCTTAGAGAGTCATGAAACTGGAAAGAGATTTGCTGAAAACTCTGCTGTACTTCCTCATTTGTACCAGGTGAGTAATAAGTATGCTTTAACTTAATATTATTCAAGTACTTCAACTTTCATTCAAAGTGACAAAAAGGCGAAATCTTGTGGACCAAACCAATGCTACTTATATATTTATTTTATGTGTTGGATGAACTGTGTAAATGCCTATAAATTCCCATTCTTACCTTGTGTCCTGAGTTCCAAGCCGTGAAACAACTAAATTAGAATCATAAAGATCCCTTAATCTTTATGTGTTGATGATCGTACCACAGTGCCTCACTTTGTCTCACTTCAACAGGTACTATATTCACCAGGGCATATGAATTAAGGATGGATCTTTTGAGGGCCGTGATCATAGGACCAACAGGCACCCCGTATCATGATGGTCTTTTCTTCTTTGATATTCACTTTCCTCCTACCTACCCAAACGTACCCCCGGTATATACCCATGCCTAATTCTTTGTTTTGATTAAAGGTTGGTGTATAATGTTAATTAGAGGTGGCAAAATGGGTAGGTCGGGTGGATTGATTAAAAGTCAAAACGCAGCCCAAATGTGATCTCAATGACTTTCATGTTTCGCCGAAGTTTCTTTTCGTAAAGGTGAACACAAATAAACTTTAATCTTACGTCTGCAAAAGTTATTTAAACGTACCTACTCTCATTCTCATACTAATATGACATGTTTAATGGTAGATACTTTGTTTGGCAAAAATTTGTAAATGTATCATGTGTTGAGGTTTGTGTAGGATTTGAGGAAGGCGCTTGGTAACCGCAAAATTCAGTAACTTGTATTGGCAAGAATTGGATATAGAGGGTGCCCGACTCCCTTGAGATACTTTTCGAATATGATCATTGATTACTCAACACTTGATATTTGAAGACCAACTTCAAAATGGATTGTTTCTTTCTATATTTTGTGTACATAATTGGAAACATGAAATACATATGCATGGCCATATACATGAGGTATACGTTAATGCCCCTTATGAATTAATAATATTATAAGTTAGTTCGTATTAAGAGAATATCAACATATAGCTAATACTATAGTTGAGAACCATAGTTAATATTATATTCGGAGCAAAAGTATCTGTTGAGAGCCATGGTTTTTTTCAGGTTGGAATGAGCATATATAACAGTCACTTGCATGATCACTGAGATTAAATTTGTATTTTGTATCTGATGGTGATATTTTTTAATTTAATACAATGTTATTGATTTGGTTGAAAATATTACTTTATCATACTGAGTTTCGACAACAAGCTCGAAACTTTCACGTATTTTCTCATCACAAGTATTCGGAGACACAATAACAAGTCATTAGTACTATAGAAAAGTAATACCCTGGTATAATTAGTAAGGGACGGGAGAATGGGATACAAAGAAGCTTTATTTCGTATTTGAGTTTATTTGGTTGTATACTTTGTTCTTGCGTTCAACTTTGTACTTTTTTCTCTTATATTTGATAAATGTTTATTTCTTACCATTCTTAATGCATTAAATAAATAATTTCGTATGTTTATATTTAATTTTCATTAAGTTACATTTTCCAACGATATTTAAAATTCATTAACCGTAATTTATTCATTGGCCACTTTTCCAGCCATTTTTTACCCGCCTTCTTTTGCTATAGTAAAATATGTCAACGATAATTATAAGTCATGCCCGCCCAATGTACTACTTTTTATTATGCCACAAGTCTAATTCAGGTTTGCCCATATTGCCATCTTAAATCATTTAAACGTCTAAACAGTGACTTACTCTATGAGATTATTTTGTGGTTTCGAGGGTATAGTAGTGGTCATGACGCTGAGTTAGAGATGTAACCCGGTGATCTAGGTGGTGAAGTAAGGAAGGAACAAAACAATCAACTAACGACTACAACAAGAGATAACCAACACCACCAGTTATCTGCCATACGAATGCTGCAAAAATAATAATGATGGTGCTGGCAGGATGGAAACTGAGTTGTTTGATGTTAATAATGCCATACCTGAACGGATGCACGGCTAAACTTCAAATAGACAGGTACTTTTTACGCATACTTCAACGACTACTGATATAATTTCATTTCTCATTTACGTCTGATCCGTGAGCCTCAAAAAGGCGAATAATGTTGACTGTATTATGATACAATAACACATATTTGAAGCACCTATAGCCGAACAACTAAAAGAGGTAATGCAAAAATCCCCGATCCAAACATCTCCTGAGTTTGCATAAACATCGGCCCAATTTTTTAATTTTTTTATGTGATTATTAAAATATGTAACCTAATGAGTTGAAATACATGATCAACACATTTAGACTCACATGTACAACGGCTGGGAGCACATTTGAAAATGCGTGTAAGAGGAAAAGGTCAGATTTCGCTTCACGGTCGGGTAAAAATGCCTCTGTCGTGACACATCATTGTTGTTTTTTTATTGGTTTCCGTCTATTTGTGTATAACCTGAATATTTCTATAGTACCAGCAGGTGAGCAGAGCACAGGTACAACCAGCGAGATCACTACTCAAATCCCGTACACAGGTAGTTTCACAGCTTTGATACGCATATACTTAATAGCACACATGCCTTTTTCTTGCAAACTCCTTATCATACGTTTAATGTTATCATTTTAATGTACCCTCAGTTGATTGGAGAAGATGATGCTTACTTAGCCTGTTGTGTGCGGCTCATTTGGCTACCTGTAACAACCGACTTTCGCTGTTACAAAGAAAGAAGCAGCCAAGACACCACGAAGCGGATGATCGCTATGACCAAAGAAAAGGGAGTCATCGAGCCATTGATGAAAGAAAGCAAAAAGATTACAAACATAAAGACGGGGGGATGAAAGAAGAAAAGAACATAATAAGCGAGATGATGATACCTACCACAGATCTGGGTAGAGAAAAAATTACAAGAGAGACGAGCGGGATTATAGGTCAAGTAGGAATGATGATAGATATAGGAGCTGTTATGATGATAGGAGGCGAAATAGTAGAGATGATAGGAAAAGATATAGTGATGATGAGGATGACAGTAAAAAAGGTCAAAGAAATGAGTCGTACAGGCGAAAAATACGTGAAGATGATGTTGGGCATAATAAGAAGAGTAAGGGTGAAGACCAAGACGGTGTATAAAGCACGAAAATGAGATATGATGATAAGGAGCATAAGAGGAGGTAATGGTTAGTCTTGGCTTCATGAGGAAGGATATGAGTTGTATAATGAATTTTGTAACCTGTCGTGTTGGAGTTTGGTCTCTGTGAATTCTCTATGTTTCTTCATCAAATTTTGACTAATGTAGGTGCATTATGTCACACCATGGAAGTGCTTATGGATCATTTACATTTACAACTGTTAGCATCTGGTGGGTGGCCTTATTGTTTATTGGCATTAGCTTACTAAAAATTACCCTCTCTTTTTAACCTAAGTGTCTGTCAACCTATGATTGCTCTATGCTTGATGTGCATTTTATTTTATCAAAGAGACACCTCCAACATCTGGAAAACGGCTCCAGGGTAGGGTTTTTTCTTGGAGATGGAGCTGATGTGGGCAAAGGACGCACAATTACAGGGCTAATCTGGGAGAATTGGCACCAAGGAACGAGAAAACAATTGTAAGTTCATCACTGCCTCTCATGTGTGTATGTTATTTTCCTGCTGCTAATGCTTGATGATACCAGGTTTTCTGTTGGTTCGGACTTGAAATTCAATGCAAGAAGAGATTGTATTAAAAGGCGAACATCTTGGTCTGTATGACACTGACGCTTCAAAAGATGTCAACTGGACATCGGTTTCACATCCGCCCAAAAACCAGCCCTTGACGTGGTACAAGGTAAGCGACTCAAGAGTCCTACACAGGAAAATGCTTCCTTTCCTTTAAAGCTTTTGCAACCATTTTCTACGTCATGTTCTTTGTTTCCGCTGTAGTTTATCCAAAAGTGTTCTTGCATAAGAATGGATGTTGTGGATGACACGTAAGGAGATGAAACAGATGGACTTGACGTGTTTCACATTAGAAAGGGCTTAGCATGGCTAAATGGGGAGCAGATTGGAAGATATTGGCCCTAATAGGCTCCAACCCACAAGTAAGTTAAATCATGTGACTATATAAGTTTTGTTCCAAACACCCCTCATTTCCTACACCAAGCCACCTAATTTAATACATTCAGTCTGTAAACAAATAGTTTTATGTACTGTCATAATGTATATACATCTGAGAAATGCATTTGCAGTTTGCACAAAACACATTTTGTTCTTATTATAGCCTGAACCAAACACACCGCATTCCTGTTGTAACCGGATCCAAACGATCATTAGTTATGCAGCACCAAATTCGATTTAGATGACTTACTGTTTTAAACATAAAAATGGAATAGACCATCCAATGAGATACAAGTGACATTCCTTATTTTTGCATTATCCTACTTTATTGCTAATAATATAGCTAGAATATTTTGTTATAGAATACAAATCAACACACGGATAGCGATCAGTCATAATAGTATTGTAAGAAAATATGAAACAATTAAATTATCGACATGTAAACACGACTGGGAATTTCATGGCTCAACAAGGGATGATGTCAACATGTCCACCTTACAACCATTTTTTACAACCCTTCTTTCGCTATAGAAGAATATACGAGGTCACTTTTAAGCTTCCACGATTATATAACATGCATAAGAGCAGCAATATGTTACTCTCTCATTTTTCAGAATAAACTCAAATACAAACCTTTGTGTTTGTTAATAAAGGAAACATTCAACATTTAAGGCACGATGCTAACCTTAAAAAAATTCATTTAATTATGGACATGATGCAACCCTTAAGTATATAAAATCATTAATACACCCACTTGGAATGAAAAAAAATGAAGGACCACTGTATTAGGACGGGTCATCTTAGTATTAGATAGCATCATGCGCATGCACTGTTAGAGACCACATGTGGTAATGGTTGTTAGCGCTAACACATTATTGCTATTACGCCCAGTATTATGCTTACCTGACTTAGTTGTATGTAATTATCAATTTAGTTTTATGAAATTGAATATGTTTGGCAAAGTGAAAATATACATTTTTAGGTCGGAAAGGTAGCAGTAGCAGTGGCAGTGTAGGGGAAAATAAAAGTGGTTGCGACAATGGCAAGGGCAAACCCGGTATCATTTGATCATGTCATATTTGATTATTAACCACGTAGTATGTTTTAAAATGTAATTTTACTACCTTCTTTCGATATAGAAAAATATTATAATTTATAGATTACGAATAGCTTTAGATAGGAATTTAATTTGCATACTTAAGATTAATTTTGAGTAGATATATTATGACGGGCGCATTCAATAAATGTTTTATTTCTTTTCGTTCTTAATGCATTCAATATATGTTTATTTCTCATATTCAATAAATGTTTATTGCTATGTTTATATCTTATATTTTTTATCCGTATTCTTTCACTATAGTAAAATATGTCAACGATAATCATAAGTCATACCCGCCCAACGGGCGGGCTTTGAAGTCTAGAGTGGTTAACATACAGAAAATCGGTAAAGTGTGTTATCGTTTGATACACTTATATTCTTCGTGCATGAAAGAAAATAAAATGCTTCGTATTAGTACAAATAATAAAGGAGGAAATAGTCACAATAAAAACAAGCAAGTGACGAATGTAGGTGGCTATTTTTTTTACATATACGTCACTATATTTTATGTGTATTGATGTAAGAAAATTGACACCAAACGACGAATATAGGTGGCTGTATTTTTTTTTTTACATATACGTCACTATATTTTATTGTGATTCATGTAAGAAAATTGAAAAATAATTTAAAATCGACTAAAACCACCCAGACTATAATCATAAGTCATGCCCGCCCAACGGGCGGGCTTTGAAGTCTAGTATATATATATATATATATATATATATATATATATATATATATATATATATATATATATATATATATATATATATATATATATATATATATATATATATATATATATTATATATATATATATATAAGGTTTACATCCATGTAATAAATTATTCCAAGTGAAATATACCATTTAAGACTTGCTTGAATGATATATTGCATATGTGTTGGACTTAATTTTCCGCATATGTTTATTCCAAATAAACATTTATTCCAAGGTTGTTTGTTCTATTCCCTAAATCCAAGTGAAGTTTCATTCCAAGCTTAAGGATTAAAATCTAGCTTAAATGGAATGATATCTTCAATATGTTATACAACATATGAATTTTAAGAAAAAACATAGTGCTCCCACTTAATGTTAGATGTACTTAAGGAGTTATCTTAATTCAATCAAAATCATATTGTAATTAAATTCAAGATCTCAGCTCCTAGATGCATGATTCGATCCAAACTTAGATTGCTTAAACTTGTATATTACATAAAGATTATATAGACTCATAACCCTTTTGATTACACACCGTCCTCACAAAAGGTAATCATTAAAGAAAGAGTTATAAAACTTAATTGCCATATTCCACATACAAGGAAAACTTGTATGACAATTAATTATCTTTATTTAATTAATGCGTGTATATAAGAAAATCTAATCACAGTCAATTGCATGAGTATGATTAAAAACTTCTTATTATAAACCATGCATTAATCATGTATACAATTTTGTCCTTGTAAGCCTTTCTTCAAAAGAAACTTATTCCAACCTCATAGGTTAACTATTAGGCGAAATAACAATCAAGATCAAAACATTGATTTGCCTTTTAAGGACTGCATCTTATCATTCATAGTTCTAAGACATTTATCAGATTCAAGATGTGATAATGTACCTTAGTAGTTAGCAGATTTACAATGATCTTCTAACTTATATCCCTCAGCATTGATATTAAAATATCACTCAAGTGATGAGGCATCCTTGCGGATTTATGAATGAGGGTAACATTATACTTCGGTCAACATTTACATGTTTAACCTTAGTATGAAATTAATAAGTGGATTTTAGAAGGTTATGTATTTGTTCTTGAATATCTTCAAGATTTGTTGATGCTCCCACTTACTTTTGTAAGTAGAGACAATTCTCTAAATACTAAGTATTTAAGCAACAATAAATTGTTCTTTATTTGGGAACCACAAAATACATTTCAAGTTCTGATCTCTAGTTTGTTAATAAAATGCTTCATAAGATTATAACAAATTCAGAACTTAAATCAAGACGTAATGGAATTTCTTCCAACAACTCTAATTAAGGTTTGTAGCAAAAACCCTAATTTTGTATCACCCTTTAACCGAAAACCTTAGCAACAGTTTTGTGTTTCGTCGAGCTAGGAGGAACACCAATACTACAATCTTCAAGCTAGGAAGTGTAGATAAATCAAAAACCCAAAAGGGTTTAGGATTCGATTGGTTTGAGTGGAAAAACCAAAAATCCCTAAAGGTTTAGGGGTTTCGGTCATGGGTTGTCTTGAATACCTTCTAGGTTTGAACCGTATTGAGTATGTCCACGATACATGCAATTTTATAACCTTGATAGATTTTGGAGGCAGAGCAATTAAAGCTATCTAAAATTAAACAATATGAATATTGTTTGTTTCAACCTATTAGACATACCATAATAATGTGGTATTCTATAAGTATTTGAATTGTGAAACTATATCAGAATTCCATAGATAATTTAATTCTCTTTGTACCAAATACTTGTCAATTGGGTCGAGCCAAATTACATACTAAGTATTTTCGAACTAAGTGCATGCTATAATGTATATTTCTTGAATAATACAAGAACCTTATGCTCATGTGTTCACAAGAAGACAGAACTGTTCAATAATTATATGTTCATGTGTTTACAAGAAAACAGAACATGTCCATAATATGTTGGTGTATGTGTCCGGACGCCATGCTCCGTCCGGACCACACTTACATCCGGACGTCATGTTTCGTCAGGACTGACGTCTCACCTTCGGACACACCTATGGAGCGGACCACCGCCATCTACAGTAAGCAGTCTCATCAGCCACTGACATCCCAGATTTCCCGGGATTGTGTCCCCCACATGGCCTGACACCTACTTAATAGGTCAGGCATAGGTCAACTCGCTTGGTCCCAAGGTAAATAGGTACAGTAGGTGTGGGTAGTATAAATACCCACACTTCATTTATGATATGCATTCAATTTTACACCTACTACTTTTACTCTGAGATTACTATTCATATCATAATCGCCCAATACTCATTCTCACGCCGAAGGTTGGTCCTGGGATAAAACCCGGGGCGAGCCTAACGCGTGTTCTTCTTGTGTGTAGGAGCGAACAAGGTCCGAAGGAAACCATCCGAAGGACAAAACATAGAAGTGGGACCTGCCTGCAAGGTTTTACTTCAACAAATTGGCGCCATCCGTGGGACCCGCTATTCAATCTACCAAAGCATTGACATGGCTGGTCCTTCCTTTACTTCTCTCCGCTTCGGAGATGGAGGGAACGAGACAAACAATGACAACTGATATGAAACCGACAACATCCGAAACCCGAATGAAACCGACAACATCCGAAACCCAACAATGACAACCGATATGAAACCGATAACGTCCGGAACCTGAATGAAACCGACAGCACCCTTCAACCCGACAATAACAACCGGGACGAAACAGGCAACATCCGAAACTCGAACGAAGGCCCGGGCGAAGAGTCCCCCGATCTTCGAGAAATGATTGTGGCCCAAGTGGCGTCACTGACGGAACTTATCAAAAAGCACAACAGGCTGAGCGGGAGTGCTCTCAAGCCAGTACAATTAAATTTCGAAGACGAAGAGAATGCAAGTCAGGTAAAGGACAAAGGGAAGGATGATGATTTGCATAAACCCTTTAAAGAGACGTCGAGATCGCCGTTTACTCGCCGCATTGTGGAATTCTCCGGACCGAGTCACACCATGCCGCTGAACATGAGGTTCTATGATGGCTCGACGGACCCGAACGATCACCTCACCAGGTTCACAGGAGCCGCAAATCAGGGGGAGTGGCCAATGCCCGTATGGTGCCGCATGTTTCAACAAACATTGGATGGGGCCGCAGGTGGATGGTTCGAAAGGTTAGAACCCGGAAGTATTGACAGTTGGAACGAATTGAGGGAACAGTTCTCCACGAGGTTTTCGCTCAGGAAGAAGTGTATAAAGAACCCCACAGAGGTCACGAAGATTGTCCGCCGGGCTCACGAGTCCCTCTCGGACTTTAAGGAGAGATGGACAGACGAGGCGAGCTACATAAGCGGTGTACCGGAGATTATGAGGATCTCAGCCTTCATGAGCGCACACAAATGCCTAACTCTCGCCAAAAAGTTCTCCGATAGGGTTCCGCGTACGGTCACGGAAATGTTTACCAGGGTGGATGACTTCATAAGGTCTGAAGAAGCGTTCCGTAGTACGGAACTACCGAAGGGTGAGGGTTTCGACTCAAACAAGAAAGGAACCCAAGGTTTTAGAAATGACAGACCGCGAGTGGATCGCCGAAACGATTACCAACAGAAGGACACGTACCACCCCTATGTGGTCCCTCTTAGAAGCTACCACCGTAGTGATCTTCCCGCCAATGATTTTCCCCTCTTGGACTACCGTCGCAACGATCCACCCAAACGGTCCAACAGACTGTTGTCGTTAACTAAGCCCCCCAGGGAAATCCTCGCCACAGAACACCATTTGAACTTACCTCCCCCTCGCCCAATAAGAAGCAGGGCGAGAAAGGAAAATTTAGAAAAATACTGCGAATACCATAGGGAAAAAGGGCATCTTACTGACGATTGCCACCAACTCAAGAAACAACTGTCGTTCGCTTTAGAATCCGGAAAGCTGGACCATCTCCTGAAAGATTTCAGACAACAGGAGACGGAGAGGGGTAAGGACCAACAAAGGAAGAATGACAATGGGAAAGCCAAAGTGATCAATCTAATAAAAAACTCACCTGACGATCGGGAACCGGAGTCCGAACATGGAAATAAGAAATGGATGGACGTGCCAATAACTTTCCCTCCTGCTGCGTTTGGAAGATTGTCATACGAACCCCTCGTTGTAAAAGGCAGTATCGAGGGAAGTCTGGTCCGGAAGATATTTGTGGACGAAGGGTCGTCGGTAAACATTATATACGAGCATTGCGTTAACAAGCTAAGCACCGAAACAAAGGCTCGGATCGAAGCGACCTACACCTCCCTGACAGGTTTCTCAGGAGAAAGGAGCAAGCCGAGGGGGAAGATTGTTTTAGAGGTGCTCTTAGGCAGTTGTGGAAAATACAGAAGATCAGTTATGAAATTTTATGTCATACAGTCTTCGTCATCCTACGACGTGATATTAGGGAGAACCGGTCTTAGAGAGCTACGAGCTATCACCTCGGTAAGCCACTCCATGATGAAGTTCCCCACCCCGAAAGGGATCGCAACCTTAACTACTCGGCTGGTCGCCAAGGCCGAATGCCAAGGCTTCCAGAAAAATCAGCCAGAAGCCGCCTCCAAGGAAGCCGAGACTCTCAGCCTGGGGACGAACGGGATGCCAAAAGGAACAAACGTAAGCTTCGAGAAATCCGAAGAAAAAGACATTGCCGGAACTGTGCTACCAACGGAGTACCGAAACTTTTCACGCAGGACATTCAAAGAGAACAAGCAAGGAAGCTTTGACTCCAAAACCTTTACTTAAAGGCTTTGGTTTCAAAACCTCATTCAAAAAACCAGCACCGGATGATCGGAGCGCTACAATAACGGATGTATGATGAAGTTTACTTTTGGAATTGTCTTTTGTGGAAAATGTAAACTAACGCTCATTAGTATCTGTAATAATATGTGATCTCCCCAGTGTCCGAGCAAATTATTTTACAATTATAGAATGTCATGTGCCCTGTCACTCCGACTTAGAATGAAAACGGATTGTGGAAAACACTCCCTCCCTCGTGAGCGGATCGTGAAATCACTCCGTCCAATAAACTCAGCGGATTGTGGAAAACACTCCCTCCCTCGTGAGCGGATCGTGAAATCACTCCGTCCAATAAACTCAACGGATTATGGAAAACACTCCCTCCCTCGTGAGCGGATCGTGAAATCACTCCGTCCAATAAATTCAACGGATTGTGGAAAACACTCCCTCCCTCGTGAGCGGATCGTGAAATCACTCCGTCCAATAAACTCAACGGATTGTGGAAAACACTCCCTCCCTCGTGAGCGGATCGTGAAATCACTCCGTCCAATAAACTCAACGGATTGTGGAAAACACTCCCTCCCTCGTGAGCGGATCGTGAAATCACTCCGTCCAATAAACTCAACAGATTGTGGAAAACACTCCCTCCTTCGTGAGCGGATCGTGAAATCACTCCGTCCAATAAACTCAACGGATTATGGAAAACACTCCCTCCCTCGTGAGCGGATCGTGAAATCACTCCGTCCAATAAACTCAACGGATTGTGGAAAACACTCCCTCCCTCGTGAGCGGATCATGAAATCACTTCGTCCAATAAACTCAACGGATTATGGCAAACACTCCATAAAATCAAACGATGGTAAAAGCGATAAGTAAAAGAGATGTGTAACACTCCGGCTTTATAGACCAAATCATCAGGTCAATCTATACCGAAGGATCAAGCAAATCAAGTTACGCGTTCACAAAAGAAGGATGCAAAAAAGTGACATCAGTCACGAACAACCATATACAGCGATCTCCTTCACACCGGAAGAGGTTCCGGTATGCTGAATCGCAAGGACTCCAACGGTACTTAGTTTTGGAGGAGGGAAATCAGGAAAAAAGGTTCATGAGGCCACTTAATGGAAGACGAGCAAAACCCTCAAACTTCTGAAGGTATGAATATTGGGCGGCATTCTAAATACTCCGAATCAGATAGGCCGACCTAAAAAACACCTCGTCGCCGATTACGCATATGAACAAAACGTTTATTCAGACAATGTATGCAACAGTTATTTCAGTAAGTCTAAGAACAACGTTTTTAAATCGTCACAAACGAATTATTACACAGCATCTATCCACAACAATAATTATTATTACATTCATCCAAAAGAAGAAACAAATAAGACAATCAAGAGTCTTCATCCGCGACATTCTCAACAAGGGAGGAACCTTCGCCTGGATTGCGCTTCTCGCCGAAAGACTCTCCGACCTTCTGAGGCGGGGCTGCTGTTGCAGGCTTCGGTTTGGGAGCACTAACGGCAGGAAAGAGACTCATGACTTCACCCAATGGCAACCGGTAAGAATCGGGAAGCTTTTGAATATACGGGTACTGGGCATCAAACAACTTCAGATACTCTGCCTGCCAGATACGGGGAGCCTCCATGTTAAGCTTGTCAAATTTACCCAGAAGTCGTTCATGGTCATCTTTCTTTCGTTCGTAGGCAAGACCATCCAGGAACCCTGCGGTGTACGACAAACTGTAAACCCATCCCATCTTTTCTTTGTACTCGGAGCTACGAAACAACCGTTGACAAGCAGTCGGAAGAAGATCCTTCACAACATTTTGACGCTCCATCTCCAGTCGTCCCACCTCAGCAAGCATATCCCTATTTACTCCCTCTAGCTTCCCCAGGACTTCATTTTTCTTCCCCATCTCTTGCTCCAACTTCTTAACACCCTCAGCGTGAGACTCAGCTGTTGTCTTCCAGTTATCCCTATCTCTCTCCATCTCAGCTAGCCGAGCAGATAAACCTTCCTCTCGCTCCGACATACCGGATCTCACATCAGCCAACTCTTGCTTAAGAGCGTTAAACTCTTCAACCAACCACACATATCTGCCATGCTCTGCGCTGTGTTCCACTATGCTGTCTTTATGGGTCCGGTCCAACTCCTTATGTTCATCAAGCAATTGATTGAAGCGGCGAAGTAGCTCAGCCTGCATAGTTATCCCACCTCCGGCCTGTTCATACGACCGATGAACCAGCTGGTTATCGGTCAGCCCTTCTAGTACAGTCTTCTCAGCGGGAGGTGTGAGATGTGCCAGCAACTCCAGGCAAGCCCTATAGGAGTCCAACCGGACATGGTTGGGAAGAGACCAGCCGGGGAAAAAAATTTCTCCCTCAAATGAACCCTCATCTACGACAAGACTAAAGTTACTCAACGAAAACAAGGTTACAACAAGGGGTATCACAAGGCGAGTTTTTTACCTCCTCCGGCTGACGGATGTACCGTGGAAGGATGCGAGGAATGTATGGAATGATCCGAATGATCTGCAAAAGCAACGAGGAAGCATAAACGCAACATATATATATACAAAAAAAAAGGGGGGGGAGTGGCATCCGAAGGATATTCCTTACCACCAGAAGAAGATTGTTGATTTTCGGTATGAATTTCCTGAGCAGGTTGCCCTTCAGGATTGGTCTCAGCAGTGTGCTCAGGCTCGGATACCTGAACCTCCGGATTATCATCACCTCCTTCGGCCTTCTCCTCCGGTCCTCCTCCTCCACTCTGGTTCCCCGCAGTGTTGACAACCACTTGCTATTCAACATGACGAAGGGGGGAGACATCAAGAGTGCGGTCCGACGGCTCATCGTCCTCCCTCCGTTTAGTCTTCTTTTTCTTCCGGGATTTCGTAGTCATCGATGGCCCCTCAGCTTTCCTTTTCTTCTCCTCGTTCTCGGCTGCCAGCTTTTTTCTTTCTTTCTCTTCTCTAGCAGTTAACACATTCTGATCCGGCCTCTCAACTACCTTCTGTAAAGGAGTGGTCTCGGGAACTGCACTCCCTGGTACCAAAGGCTCGTTTGTTCTCACCGGCCTCTCACTCTCCTCCCCAAAAGGATCTCCCCTGCCAACCTCCACATCGATCTCCACCGGAAGTTCCAGATACTCCGTCATGGAAAGAACTACAAAAAAAAAATAAGTCAAGACCAAACCAAGAAACAAACAGCTCCTACGAACGATAACTAAGAAAATTTGTATTACCATGCCCATCGGCATCCTTTAAAACGCCCTTATATCCGGGATACTCGAAAACTCTACCAAGCCCCACCATCCATAAAATAGCATCCGAAGGCTTCCTCAAGAAAATAACTTTCTCCGCAACCTTCTCAGCGTCCCTCTCAGAATAAGCCGTAGGAAAGTCATCGGTAACTTTAGAGTCCCTATGCCTCCACGGCATGCCATACGGTATTGCCCTCCGATCCATTAAAAAGAAATGACCCTTCCAGTTCTTCAGCCCGGTCAACACCTCCTTAAAACATTTCAGGGCATTCGCTCCCGTCCGGCTCTCAAAAGAAAACCAGTGCCCCTGCTTGCATAGCCTATAAAAAACCCTAAATAGGGGAACAGTCGGCACCACATCCAGACTATAGCATCGGATCTCAAACATGGTTACCCTATTCAAGCCTATCGGAACCAGCTGAGAAATGTGTACCCGAAAGTATCCTATCACCGCTAGCAAAAATGTTGAGAAAGGAATCCTGACACCCCCCCCCCCCCGGTCCTCAGTTGGTGAACATAAACACCAATTTTATCCTCCGGCAACATATCCATGGTCATGCCCACCGGAGGAAGCATCGGATGTAAGTCTAAAGGAACGCCGAACTCCTCAACCACACGGTCCAACTCACCTTGCGTCAACTTGGAAGTATGTACATGCATGTCAAACTTAGGCGCTATTCTACTGGGTTGAGGCCCAAGTCTACTTACTAATGGGAAATCCCCCTGTTCACTCATCTCAGCGGCCATGTCTAAAAGGATGCCGATGGAACAAGTACTAAAGATAATTACAAAAAATAAGGTAACGCACCTCTCGGAATTTCTCAACGGCTGAGCAAGTCGTGCAAAACGTATAAACACCGAAGATAAGGTAAGAGAATACACAATTAAAAGAAAAACACTTGTAAGAGCCAAACCCATATATATAGGGCAAGACATAGAAACAAGCGAAAACGTCACGTCAGCCTGCCACTCACTGACGTGGCAAAATATAGAACGTTAGATATTCATGGTCAGCATACGCGTGGCGCGCCGATATTGACATTCAAATAAATACTATTTTGCTCGGCCCATGGGCCTGCAATTAAACTAGCCCATCAAGGCTTGACGAGCCTTTCAACCACCGAGCTAACATTTATGTCATCCATACATATGATTTGTTCCCCCTAGAACTATACATTGTTTATAACGAAAGTTTGTGCTCCCGGAGTAAATGTACAAACAAAATATGGACGAGGGCATAGAAATAAAAGACATATCCGAAGAGTACAAAATGAGAAACCGCAAGATATTCGTCAAGTATTACATTACTAGTCTTTTACTAGTAAGGCAATACTGGGGGGGGGGACATGTTGGTGTATGTGTCCGGATGGACACATGCCGGACCGATACTGTACCAAGAAGCCAAAAGCGTAGATATATTATTTAAGTATTGCACCACCAGTCTTCAACCGATGCTACAATACTGGGGGGGACATGTTGGTGTATGTGTCCGGACGCCATGCTCCGTCCGGACCACACTTACATCCGGACGTCATGTTTCGTCCGGACTGACATCTCACCTTCGGACACACCTACGGAGCGGACCGCCGCCATCTACAGTAAGCAGTCTCATCAGCCACTGACATCCCAGATTTCCCGGGATTGTGTCCCCCACATGGCCTGACACCTACTTAATAGGTCAGGCATAGGTCAACTCGCTTGGTCCCAAGGTAAATAGGTACAGTAGGTGTGGGTAGTATAAATACCCACACTTCATTTATGATATGCATTCAATTTTACACCTACTACTTTTACTCTGAGATTACTATTCATATTATAATCGCCCAATACTCATTCTCACGCCGGAGGTTGGTCCTGGGATAAAACCCGGGGTGAGCCTAACGCGTGTTCTTCTTGTGTGTAGGAGCGAACAAGGTCCGAAGGAAACCATCCGAAGGACAAAACATTATAAGTCTTCGAATAATTCAAAGGCCTCATGTTTATGTGTTAACAAGAAGACATAACAATTTTACTATATACTTTATGTTATGAGTCATTGATTAATTCAAGGATTTTATAATTATGTCTTAACATGTAAACATAATTATACTAACAAAAGTAATCATGAACGCAAACTCATGAGTTCTGTAGTAATTTCAAGATAATTTTATACTTCAGAATTATGATTATTATCATTTAACCATAATTATGTTGACTAAAACATGTAGTCGAAATGCTGAAGTATCTTTACACTATGTCATGACATTTGAATGTAGCAGGGCAACAAACATTTTGCGTGTTCAAGTCCTAGTAGAATGATTAGCTTTCTTACCTTCCGGTTAAGAGAAACCTATAATATGTTGTTCCTTGCACATACTTTGAGATTTCTCCCACTTGTGTAAGGCACAACATCATATTATGAAAACAAACAACATGTGATTGATTGTGTAAACAATATGATAATGTCATAGATATTACAAGTAGTTTTAGAACCATAGCCTTTAATAAGGAATTGTGGATTATTATTTTATAGATAACAATCAGAAAGCAATAGCAGAAAGGCAACGTGTTATCTAATAAAATAAAATGCAATTATCCTGTAAGCAATGGTCGTTCATATTCAGAAAGTAATGAATTATTTCAAAGCAAGTTTGAAATGATATGGGTGACTAACAAGGAAATAAATCTCGTAGCTCCCACTGAAATTGACAACATTACAGGAATGTTATTTCAGTAATAAAACGCAATGCTCCCACTGGATTTGTCAACATTGTAAGTGTTACATTGCCAGTAGAAAGCATATTGCAATTTAATACACTTTCCTATTCTCTTCGAATGCCTACAAGTAGCAATGTACTTAGGTATTGAACAGAGTATATGAAGTCCTACTTATGTAGATGAGGGACTAGCCATTCATGCTTTCATTTAACTTGAATAGTTAGCATGCAATTCCTCCTTTATCGTCTACATAGCCCCAAGGGTATTTAGCACTATAAGGAATAATAAGAGTCCAAGAAAAATACCTAGCGAATATGCTAGTAATTTCTTTACTCTTTGCGGTTTAAACTCATACATCGTGACAAGTGCAAGATGTCATTTATTTTGGTAGCTATAGACAAAATGTTTTCTAGTTACACAAAATATTTTATCTTTCAATTATTTCAATACCGGAAAAGGGTAATGAAAGATCATAAGTGAGTTTAACAATTGTAATCCTATCTTAGTTTGTCAACTAAGGAGAAATAAATAGGAATAAGTCTCACTCTTCTTACCAGGAAAAGAGACTAAGTGTGTCTTTTTAAGAAAAAACAAACTTTTGTTTACGAATTATGTTGCAACAACACAATTTTAATCAGAACATAGAAAGTTCGATGTTAGTATTTTCGATAATTAAATTCTTAAAAGAATTAACTACCCAATTAATTACTAATTAAGACTAAGATCCATCTTGACCTCCCACTTATTACCGGAGGTCTGACCAGCGTGTAAACAAGTAGGGCAAGAGGTAAGCGACGAGCGTTAATTGCATAAACTGCAACTCTTAGACTTATGAGACTGATCAAGACATTAGTAGACAAGTAATAATGTCATGAGCATGTTTAGTCTCATCTTATGCCTCGGGTCCAAGGTCTGACCAAGCATACTCGAAATAAGTCGACCAAGCAAGAACGTGCAAATATCGCCAAAGGTCTGACCAATGAGCAAAATTCGACATGGGTTGAAATGGCCCTAAGGTCTGACCAAAGAGGTCAAGTCAAATGCACATGTTCTTGGTTGGGTGGCATAGACTTAAAATTTACATATAGGGTATACACATAAATGTGATAAAATCGTGTACAAAGAAGCATGCAAAACAACTTTGTAGCACTTTATTTTAAAAACTTTTAGTAATGACACTGTAGTGATCATCATGGTTCACGGTAGCTCCAATCGAACTCGCAAGGAGGCGGAGGACCAGGTCAGCGCGAAGCTATGACCGGAAATCCTTTAGGTGTGACTGTGCGCACCGCCTGAAACCCCCCTTATAGTTTGTTCTAGTGGGTGAGCCGTACTTACCAAGTGTCCATAGCGTCCAGTTTTTAATTTCATGAAAACTTGTTTCAATAATTTAGGTACTTAATTTTACAAAAACAATTTTCCACGAATCAAATAGCAGGTCATAATGAGCATGATATTTAGGCGTGTAAATTAAGACCATAGTAATGTCATCTTCTTATAGGTATTAGTCCTCTTTTATTTTAGTTTTAGGCGTGTAAACATGTAGGCTAAAAACGAAAATCACTAAAGAACATAATACTAAAACATGACAATAATATTAACAAGTAAACATTTAGATCCGAGAACTCTAGCAAGTCTTCCCCAAAAAGAGAACCATAAGACCCTCACTAGGTTTTCATTAAGTGCCTAGATCGCCACATGCATCACAAAAAATGATTGCATAGGTCTTATAGCCGGAATACACACATAAAATAATCATGGCAAACTTATTAACTTTTAATTTTTTTTGCTATTTTATGTATCTAATTAACCGTTAATTAATTCGTTCGTGTCTTGTTATTTTTTATTAATTAATGACAAGTATTGCATTATAGTTGTCAAAACAAAAATAAAACAAATAACTAAGTTAGATTTCATGCAGCCTTTTCGCGTGTTTATTAAATCGTGTAACCCATAATCGATAAACGAGATGGCTCGTGATGCCACTGTTGGGATTTTATAATCAAGTTAACCATTAACTACGAGTACGCAGCGGATAATGGATCTAGTTTACAATTATAGTTAACACGTATAATAAACAAACAAAAAAATAAAAGGGAATAAGAAAACTAACCCTCGTCGACACCCGCAAAAGAAACCAATAGTGGTTAAAATACCACCTCTACGGTTGCTCACACATACACGTCAAACAAATACGTTACGATGCTAGTCCTTGCTTCACGTATACAACCAAACAAACTTGTGTTCTTGTTGTAGCTTAAACATGATCCGAATACTAAAATGTATACGTTCGAATCGATTAATAAGATGAGGAACAGTAGACGAAAATAAAAGCAACAATTAGTATTCTTGTTATAATACCCACACTGTACGAATCAAAACAAGACAAAACCTATATGGTTTGTTTAGATTCAGCCGCAACTGTGGACCAAGGAAAAAAGTAAAACAATTACTTACTTAAAAGGGGTATTAAGGTTTATTAGCATGTCGTGTGTTTTTGCTTTTGATCGGATCAAACAATGAGGGCAAAAAGGGTGTTTATATAGCACCCCAACTTGTCCAACAAGTCATTGCTTTTACCTCCTTTAGTTACACAAAATCGACACTCTCCTCTCCTCCTAGAACCTTCCCATAACTGGCCACATTGGAAGGATGTCCGGGAGTTTCGTTTTCCGACATCCAAGTCCATCTCTTTTATATTTAACATATATTATTACGTGAAACATATTAAACACTTAATAAATATAACAAGTATATATATTAATTATTTAATAAACGTACTCTTCGTGTATTAACGTGTGTGCCCCCAATAGGCTTACACATTTCTAGTCGTATAACGGCTAATCTAACTACCATAACCCAACAAATGATAATATGACAAACATACATAAGTGTAAGCTACATTGTCTTCTTCGTCAACTATTATCGTTTGATACTTTGATGTAACGTACGTCGTACGAGTGAATATACCGTGGCTCCTGCATAGCCCAACAAAGACTCGAAGCCCCTCATCTTTGTGATGATGTATAAGTGTACATGATTACATCCTTTGTTTTCGTGACACGAGGTTTGCACTGCAAGTGTATTCAAGAGAATTGTTTTGAAAATTTTCTCTTACCATTTTTTTCCTGAAAGAAGCACGAAGTCAGGAATCCAATAGGCAATTTCAATGTTACTGGTCAAGTTAGCCTTTGGGAAACTTGAATAGTTTGGATTAGGTGAACCGGACTCAGACTATGTCGTTTGGTGTGAGTGCGACACACATCTATCCATTTTGGATAATTGTGGTGACACACATTCGTTACTACCTTGTAACTGATTGAGTTTTACATTGGTAGGACAAAGTTGTCACCTTCTCTCTTGATATATTCACTTGAAATATAGGTAATAAAGAGGGCTCAATACACCAATTTGTACCAGATTACCTCATTTCTT